>CM069551.1:26118333-27525000 GCA_035773235.1 Eospalax fontanierii | reverse complement strand
GTTCAGGTTCTCAATATCCCTAACCATCTCTACTCTCAAAACGCCCTTCCTCCCCAGCCTCCGTCATCTACTCCCTGACCTAGTAGATGTTCCCCTTGCTTTAAGTAAATTCAAGAGATATATATTGAGGACGGGTATGGTGGCACACATCTTGAATCCCAGCACACAGGAGATAGAGGCAGGTGAATCTCTGTGAGTTCAAGGCCAGCTTGGGCTACACAGAAAGTCTCAGGCCACTGAAGGCTACATAGTGAGACCCTGTCTCACAAAACCCAAAAGAAAAAGGAACATTTGTTGAAGCTGAACACCTGGGAAAGGATGCCATAGATATCGTGTCTAGATTGCATGTGGCAATGGGCATATCTCATGGGTCCTGTTAGAACAGGATCACCACAATGTCATATGAACTAAGAAACTCTCCCTGACATCTCCAGGCAAGGTTGAGTTATTCCTCCCTTACCTCCTGATTTATATGCCCTCCAGTTCTCACTGCATTGACATGACTACTGTTATCTATTTCTACTATTCTGCTGGCACTGAATCACTGGTGTCTCTTATCTCTTGTGGCCTAAGTCAGTCCCTGAGCTTTACATGCAGTAACCATGAAATAAATACGGAAACTGAGATGGTATATAGATCAAGAGGGAAAACACTGAGTGGATGCTATTGTATTTCATGATTCTGTAGCCATTTGAACATATAAAATTCAAAGGTTGGGTTAGTGATATGCCTTAGTGATGGAGCACTTGTCTAGCACATGTGAAGCCCTAGGCTTTGGGGGATGGGGAGATAGGGTCTCACTCTGTAGCTCAGGCTGGTTTCTGTATATTAGCCCAGGCTGACCTTAAACTCATAGCAATCCCCCTGGCTCATTCTCTCAAGTGCTGAGATTATAGGTGTGAGCTACCATGTCCAGCTTGAGGCTCTGGGTTTGCTCCTCACAATTTAAAAAGAATATTAAAAGTCACAGACTATAGTTAGGCTAGCCTGGAGAGTAGTCTCTCACTGGGAACTTAAAGTCTGCCTATCTTAACCGTGATAGATAATCTTGATGCTCACTGTGATTGACTTGAGAGATGCCCATGTGACTAAAGTCTTTGGCGGGGGGCATTTCCAGAGATGATTGGCATATGGGCAGCAAGTATTGAAGTGAGGCCTGCCCTGTCTGTCAGTGGTACTGTTCGTGAGGCTGGGGGCTCAGATGGAACAGAAGGGGAAGAGAAGGTTGCCCCCCAGAACAGTCTTGCTTTCTGCCTTCTGTGCTTCCTGGCCACCATCCTACAGCACATCTTCCTTCCACCATGGGGTCTCTCCCTCATCACAGGCCTAAAAGCCAAGTAGCCAGCCAAGCATGGACCAAGACCTCCAAAACCACGAGCTACCCTGTCTCACAGAGACCTGCAAGGTTTCTTGGCAAAACTCTGGGCTCTGAGCACTCCTGAAGAAGAGGCTCTGCTTTGTGACTGCAATCCTTTTGGACTCCGTTGTTTGCTTGCTTTGTTTTCTATGTATTGTCTTTGTCTCTCTTGGAATGAATTATGCATTTTATTAACTGTACATCACCCAGCTCTCTCCCGGAAGTGCCGGGGTTTGCTTTTAACTGGTGTGTCCCTGGTGTGGTGGCTGCTCACTGAAGACCTGCTGGGAAAGACAAACCCAGGTGTCGTGATTTCCAATTCCAGGGCGTCCTTCCAGCACTGTCACTGTTCTGAACAGTCACTGAAGCCAAGACCACAGCAGGTTGAGGGGACCATAATCACAATGATGAGAAATAGCTTCTGTTCCATGTCTAGAGCTACCTTCCTCCACCCTGCCCCATTCCCACTGCTTTCATTCGAACCCCAAGTTTTCAAGCCACACCTCCTGGGTATTAGAACGCTCCTTCCCTACACCCACCCACGACAAGGGGTAAGAAGAAGCTGTGAGAAAGAGATGAGGAGTTCACTAGGAGAAAAGATGCTGAAAGGTTAGTGGGAAGAGCCACACGGAGGAATTTGGAACTCTCTCTAGAACGGTTACAAGGACTTTGCACAAGCATGCAGCACCTAGCCACAAAGCAACTCTGCGGCAACCGCTCAACAAAAGCCACCATCCACTATGCACAAAGAACACATGTTCTAGTTTGAGCCCTGTTGCTGTGATCAAACACTCTGACCAAAAGCAACTTCGGGAAGGAAAAGGTCTATTTCAGCTCCTAGACCACAGACCACCACAGAGGTCAGGGCAAGAACTTGAAGGAGAGACCACAGAGGAATACTGCGCTCTGGCTAGCTTGTCGGCTCATCCTTAGCTAGCTTTCTTATACAGACCACTGCTACCAGCCTAGGGAATGGTGCTGCCCAGAGTGGGCTGGGCTCTTAACAGAGGGGGCTGTTAACATCAATTAACAATCATGAGAACCCCCCATAGACATGTGCACGTTTAATCTATACAGTTCCTTCTCTGATGACTCTACGCTGTGTCGAGTTGACAGTTAAAACTGACTAGAACAGCACACATGACTGTATTCTAATAAAATTTGATTTATGGATATCAAATTTTGAACTTCATGCCATTTTTACATACTATAGAAATGTTATTTGTATGTGAATCATTGAAAATGTAAATGACAGGCTGGAGAAATGGCTCAGGTCCTGCTCTTGCGAGGACCCAGGTTCAATTCCCAGCACCCACATGGTGGTTAACGATCATCCATAACTCCAGTTCCAGGAGAATCTGATGCCCTCTTCTGACCACCTTGGACTACAGGGTATCAATCCCTATTTGCCTAATTCAAGCCCTTCCTAGGACATGAGAACTCTATGCTAAGGCAAAACAATGGCTGATGATTGAATGTGGGCTTAGAACCTCCTCCACATTAGGTTCTGGTACTGTGTTGTTTTTCTGTTTTGTTTTGTTTTCCCCTGATAATGCTAGGTCAGCTCACCCCATTAAAATTTCTTGATCTCAGCATGCCTGGCCTGCACATGGTCCAAACCCTGCCAAGTACAACATTCATGTAGAACTTCTGGGCATGATACACTCCATTCCTGTTCCATCTCTAACCCATCCATGGGACAACCTTGGGAAAAGTAATTACCTTTGGGGTCTAGTCCCTCAAAGAAAGTACACACAGAGGACCCAGATTCTGCCATCTCTGAGACTGACTGTAGTCAGTGTCCTCAGCCATACCTCAGCCCAGCTCTCTGACATCACCTCTCCTGGAATTGGCTCAGTACTGACAGGGCTGGCATCCCATTCGACTGGCACTGCCTGGTTGCCAACCAGCAGCCATCCCTTGGAGTAACCAGCTCTGATGTCTCCAAAGGATAATGACTTCTGGGCAGGCACGCAGACATGGAAGCAGATGAAGAGACTATTTTCACACAGATGAAGACGTGGGTGGGTGGGTGACTCATGTACTGGGTGCTTTCTGAATAGCAGGTTTCCATCACTTTCTGGAAAGCAGAAGGTTAGCTTCCTCTGAGTGTGGGTGAGGATGTTTTTGGGGAGTTTCCTCTTTGAAGGGGAGGTTTGGTTTGATTTTTGTTGTTGTTTGGTTGGTATTTAAAGTATTTGTTTTGCTATGTTGGGGTGTGTTTTAATGAAAAGTTGGAGGCAATGAGGAGAGAAAATTCTAGAGAGAAGACAAAAGTACAGCCCATGTAAAGTGCTTCCAGGGTTCGATCACACAAAGGTCAACGTAGTTCAGCCAGAGTCAGATATTTGGATCTGCCAAGACCAGATGCCTTGGTTAGGAAATTAGTGACAATTTGACATCTAGGTTTTGTATGGTTTCCATCCAAAGACAGGGAAGGGAGAGTCTTGGCATGGAGTTCTAAGCAGACTCAAAGCCCTGGGATTGTCCTTGTCATCTCATCAAAGAATGTGGCTGCTCTGCCCCAGAGTGGTTCCTTCCAGTTTCACCAGGGTGATGATAGCCAGGCTACCCAGCCCAGACTATCACCGTCGGGGCTATTGGACCAACACATCTACTCAGCTCCCACCACAGGCCAATGAGGTCGAGAGAGGAGGTGTTGGGGCAAAGAAGGAGACTATCAGAGTCTGCTCTAGGAGAAGACAAGGGGCTTAAGTCATAAAGCCCTTTCTAAGAGGTCAGGGTACAAAAAAAGCTTTTATGGGGAGGAGACAGAGGTACAAAGCAGCAGCAGGCAGGACAGCAAAGCCTTTTTCAGCCAGGGCTAAGGTCCTCTTTCTTTTGTCCTCTGCCCAGGACATCACAATGGAATTCTCCTTCCTACCACTAGGTCACTAAAAGACTAATGACAAAGGCCATTAAGTGCTCTGGGTTCCATGAATCTAAGAGCTTATCCGTTAACATCTTCATTATTTTGCTGGGCATCGTGGTATAATGCCAGCATTCAGGAGGCAGAAGCAGAGTTGTAAATTGAAAGCCAGAGTGTACTACATAAGGATACCTTTTTCGGTTTTTCAATATGTATGAGTGTTTTGCCTGAATGTTAAGTACATTTGTGTCATGCAAAGCCTATGGAGGACAGAAGAGGGCATCAGATCTCCTGGAACTGGAGATAGGGTGGTTGTTAGCCACCATGTGGGTGCTGGGAATTGAACCTGGATCCTCTGAAAGAGCAACTAGTGCTCTTAACTACTGAGCCATCTCTCCAGCCCCAAGACCCTGTCTTTTAACAAAAAGACCAAGGAGGAGATGGCTCAGCAGTTAAAGTACATGTTGACCAGACTCTGGATCCCCAGACCCTCGTAAATACTGGGAGAGAATGCATGTCTGCTGGCCTATAATTCTAGTCTCAGAAGCAGAGACAAGGGATCCCCAGAGCAACTTGGCTTGAGACACTAGCCATATTGGCAAGCTCTGGGTTTGATTAAGAGGCCCTGCCTCAAAGGATACAGTAGAAGAGCAGGCAAGAAAGATGGTCCATATCAATTCCACACGTAGGCACACATACATGTATACAAAACATATGCTCACACACATGTGTGCACACACATACACAAACAAAAATATACACATGAAAAGAAGAAAAATCAATGGTCAGGGAAGACTATCGCTACCAAAGAAGACTCCCCAAAGATCTGCCCTGTTACCTTAGCTCTTCCTGCCCCTCTCTCCCAGGTGGTCCAATGCCTACAGAGGATGAGTGCTTTAAATTAGGGCATAAGATCCCTAGATCTTGTTGGAAGCACTAGGGGCTTCTGGGAGCTTGAGAAGAAGCCAATCCAAGGATTAGTCTGAAACATGCATCTCTTTAGCTAGCAGTGTGCTGGTGAAAGTTTGACAAGTAGTTGTCTGTAAACCAAGGTCCTTAATCTAAAGACTCCAGTGTATAAACACTCCTGCTTTGGCTGGCTTCAAGTTGCCAGGGGAATCCTACTGACTCACAGAAATCCTGAAAACTGATATGGAGCTTCAAATGAGCCAGTTCCAGTCCCCTACAGCCCTGAGCCCTTTGCACCCCAAAGAGAGGATAGAAATCAGAGCCAATGCCCAAATAGCACAATGTACGGGGATACCAGTAAAGCTGACCGTCACAGACTCTGGAGGACAGAAGAAAAGCATACGGTCTCCATAGCCAAGCAAGGACATAAATAGGGACCCAGGGCCCCCACGTAGTCCAGAATTAAAAATTTTAAAGTACAACAGCTACAAAGATGCCCCACTCACACAGTAGCAAGTAAGGGTTGTCACAGTTGACTACTTGAGTTGGCTGTCTCTGAACTCAGACACCCACTGATCAGGAGCCTGAACCCTTTATTTGCATGGAGGACCTGCCACTTACCAATCAGACGCAGGCACTTTCTGCAAATCTGAAACCCTTGTTTGCATGAGGATCTGGATGGGAACCTTTAGGGAACTTGTCCCACATTTGCTACTGGTGCTGCCTGACATGCCCCTGATCAAAGCTTAGTTTCCCGTCATGCTCAAGAGCATGTTCCCCAAACACCTGTCTCCCTCTGCCTGCATTTCTACCATTTCCAGGTCTAAGAACCCAGTTCTAGCAACAAGATGAGCAAGATGGGCTCTTGCCGACCTTCTCTTGCTTCAACAAGCGTCTTCTTCTCCCTGCTGGTCCCTCTTGACATCCTGCTTCCGGGCTCATGGAAACCCTCACTCCTCCACCTCCTTAGAAGTCCCCATGGTCCATCCATGCTCATTTGGTAAAAGAGTATCTAAGGATTTGTAGATCAACCAGGGCCCCTTCCCTTGGGCGGTTTCAGCTTAGCAGGCATTCTGGGAATAGAGCCAAACAGTAACTCACTGATGAGAGCCTTCATTCTCCGCCGGGCTCTCCTACCCAACGGCTGACACACAGAGGAATCCTTCCCACCGGCTCTGGTACCCCTTCCTTTTCAGAACATGCTCACCTGGCTGAGACTTTCCCACAACCCTTCTAACTGCCCTAACTCCTTCCTCGGGAAACAGGAGGCCTGGGTTCCATTCTTTCCCAGGTCACTGACTAAATACTCTTTGAACCTCTTTTTTTCCTTATCTGTAACATAAAAATTATTGGACTTTACAATAAATAAAGTTAACAATAATAAAAAATAATAAAGTTCCATAGGAAAAAAGGGGGATTTGTATGGAACTTAAAAATGACCAAGCCAGGCCTGCTATGTGTCCTTAGTCCCAGTACTTGGGAGGCAGAAGCAAGCTGATGAATCTCTGGAAGATCAAGGTTAGCCTTGTCTGAATAGTGAGTTCCAGGCTCCTAGGGCTGCAGGAAGACCCTGTCATCCTCCCCGCCCCACAAAAAAAGACCAAGTGTTTTCACTTAATGATTACAAAAAATAAATGGTAGAAGTGTGAATATTAGATATTAGAAATCTTGGGAATCTGGAACTCATAGAATTTGGGAAATGTAGCCCAGGTTACATGGTAGGAGATAACCTAATCCCAGAGAGCTCATCCCCTAATGTTCTAATACCCTGCACAGACTCCTGAGCGAGGCTGCAACTAGAATCCCAGCTTTTCCTCTAGGCAGTTGATGTTCATGTCTCTTTGGTTCATCAGTTCTGCCATTAAATTCCTTTCAGGCTGGTTCCCATTGCCAGCTTGGTGACTGGGTGACTGTGCTCAGTACAGGAAAGAAAAGGAAGGACTAGCCTAATCAAGGTTGGTGAGGGGCACAGAGCCCCACATGCCCTTTGTATTAGTTACTTTTCTGTTGCTGTGATAAAGGACCATGATCAAGGCAACTTATAGAAGGAAGAACATATTTGAGCCTATGGTTCCAGGGGGTTAGAGTCCATCATGGCAGAGAAGCATGATGGGAAGAGGTGGTCAGAGAGGAAAGAATTAGTTCTGCATTAGTTATTTTCCTATTGCTGTTATTAAAAACACTGACCAAAGAAACTTATAGAAGGAAGAGTTTATTTAGCCTATGGTTCCAGAAGGATCAGAGTCAGCGTCATGTGGGGAGCCATGGTGACGAGGTGGCCGGAGCAGAAAGAAGAGCACTCACATCTTCAAGCAGGCACAGGAAACAGAGAGCAACTGGAAATCTGGCAAGGCTTAAGAACCCCAGTGACATGCTTCCTCCAACAAGGCCACACCTTCTAAGACCTCCCAAAGCAATGTCACCAGCTGGGGACAAAATGTCCAAATATTTGGAGCCTGTAGGGGACATTCTCATTCAAAGTACCCACGCCCTCTCACCTCTGTCTGTAATTCTACATCCTGTACCTTTGGAAGCTAGCACTTGACATCATCTTAATACTGTCCAAGCTCTTCAAAAGATAACACTCAGTCAAAGAAGCACTAATCTCCCCATGTCCCGCAACAAAGCAAATTCTCTATACCCATCCGTACACAAAATAGGAAAGAGAACCCCTCCCATGACATATAGATATCTTTCCCTTCTTCAAATGCGGCTCTCCCCCCTCTGGCCCCCTTTGCCATCTCAGGGTGGAAGTTTTTCACCTGCCTTGAGTCCTTTATTTTTATATATGTGTTTTTATCGTTCTCTACTGTGCAGTCAGATTCCACTGCACATACCACAAAAGAAGGTGAAGAAGAAACAGAAAAATAAGCTAATGACAGCATGGCAACTTACTAGGCTAATAAACTCCCAAAACCCTCTGCAAATTCTGAAAACAATTCAATGAAGTACACATTGTTATGTTCACATCTATAGACAATGCTATTAAGAATCAAAGACTTTATAGATCCTTCTAGAAAGCAGACAAGCCAGACTGGGATTCAATGTCCATCTGACTCCAGAGGCAATGGTGTGACCAGGGTCCTCTTTGAGGAATGATCTGATAAGAATCTTTAGGGATATTTACACAGCACTCACTGTCTTGAAGTCAGAACTTCAGACATCAGCCTAAGTTGTTCTCTGGGGGCCGCAACCAACATTTGCTGATGCAGTTTTACACAGGACCCACTGGGTGTGAAATGTGTCGCTCTCTTACTGCACCAATTAGTCACTAGATCTACTGATCATAAAAGCAGTCACTAATACAATTACCAACTCCATAGACACTGAAAAGGATGTTCCAAGTTCCCCTACTGATCGAGCTAAATCTCCAGCTTTGATCAATGGTATGTGGTCAGAGCTTCTTCAAAGCTGCCCAACATTGGGAGTCATGTCACATGGTACTGTGTGAAGTCTCTTACAGTCTGAGACCTCCAGGTGCGGGGGACCCTGATTTCGGTTCATTGTGAATGAACACAAACTACGGAACTGCAGACCTCCCGAGACAAGTAGTAAGTCCAGAACATCAGAGTTCTGCCTCCATCTGTAAAAAGGAAAGAGGATAGCACCAGAACTTTCTGATGATTTCCCTGGGTAGGCCAAATTAAAGGGCCTCATTCATAAAGATATTATGATTTGGTTAATGAGACTTAGTGAGGTACTAACCGTCTTGGTAGAAACAGAAATGCTTGACCTTTGTGGAATTTGACTGGGAATATATGAAACTAAACTGTTACCAGAAAAGTTTGAGCTACTCTCCAATGCTTTGTATAAGGATCTGCAAAAGATGAGGAGAAAGCCTAAATGTTCATGAACAGATGGCTAGAGACAACATGAGATACACACACCCACACACTAAAATATTATCCAACCTTCAATAAAGGGGGAATCCTGACTTCAGCAACAGCATGGGTGAGTCTGGAGGATACGATGCTAAGAAAAATAAGCCAGATCCAGAAAGACAAAGACTGCATGATCTCACTTAAATGTGGACTCTAAAACCGTCAGACTCACAGAAGCAGAGAAGGAAAGCGGTTGTCAGGATCGCAGCAGGTGCAACAAGAATAAGGAGACATTGGCCAAAAGGCACAAAGTTTAATTATGCAAGCTGAATAACCTACCGTGCAGTATGATGACCAGTTAATATTATATCCTTGAAATTTGCTAAAAAGTTTTCTCAGCACAAAAAAGAAGACGAAGAAAATGGTTAGTATGCTGGTTTGGACGAGAAATGTCCCCCGTAGGCTGATGTATTTGAGCACTTGGTCCCCCTTGAGCAATAGGTAGCACTGCCTGAGGGGGTTGTGGAACCCTTAGGGGGTAGACTAGAGGAAGTTATGGCTTCACCCCACTTCCTGTTCACTCTCACCGCTTCCTGTGTGTGAATGTAACCAATCAGCTTCCAGCTCCACCATGCTTGCCTGCCCAGTCATTATGGACTCCACAAACCAAATAAACTCTTTCTTCTTTAAGCTTCTTTGGGTCAGTGCTTTATCACAGCAACAGAAGAGCAATACAATTACTCAGTGGGCTGGTGAGTGTGGTAACTAATTTCACTGTAATGATCACCTCTCGGTGTGTGCATAAATCAAAGCATTTACACATAAGGGTGTCCACTTTAAACAGACACAAATTTCTTCCTGTCAACTATACCTTAGTAAAGCTGAGAGAAGAAAAACAATAATGAGGATCAAGAAATTATCTGAGGGGTTGGAGAGATGGCCCAGCAGTTAAGAGCACTGGCTGCCTCTTGCAGAGGACCCATGTTCTCAGAACCCACCCACATGGTGACTAACAACCATCTGTAACTCCAGGTTCCTTATGCCCTCTTCTGGCCTCCACAGGCATTGCACAACATGGGTATACTTACATCATACATGCAGATAAAACACTCATACACATAAAAAAAAAAGAGAGAGAGAAGACTGAACCAACTGGGCTAGCCTTGGTGACACAAGATGAAGGAAGAAAACAAAAAGTGAGTGAATTCAAGGAAGCCACTTGGGACTGGAACGGACATGAAGGGGGTTGGTCAAGCTTCAGGGAGAAATAAAGAAGACTGACTTCCGCTGGTGATGGAGGAAAAAGAAACAGATAGAAAGATGAGATGGTGTGGTGAGCAACACCCAAAGGAGGTAACTGGACGAAAGTGGCTTCCTGTAAGTGAATGCAGCCGGGCCGGTGACTCTGGGGGAGCATCTGTGAGGCCCTCGGAGCGGGGACTGCAGTGTTGCAGACACGGAGGAAGAGCATGGTTAACTCACTGTCGGAGGATCCCAAGTCCTGAGAAATGGGTAGAAATTAAAATGAGGCAAAGGAAAAGAAGTGCAAACGACGTCTTCAAAGATTAATTAAATCCAGCCA
Source organism: Eospalax fontanierii (assembly GCA_035773235.1). NCBI lineage: Eukaryota > Metazoa > Chordata > Mammalia > Rodentia > Spalacidae > Eospalax > Eospalax fontanierii. The sequence continues at coordinate 27,514,462 of CM069551.1, read as the reverse complement.
GGCACGGTGGCACGTGCCACCCCAGCACTCGGGAGACTGGCGCAGGCAGATCATGAGTTCAAGGGAAGAAAACACAGCGTGTGCATCTGAGTACTAAGTCCTCTGTTCCACGCAGATGATACGGAAGGAATGTTGATAGAAACTGAATCTGTGGGGTTCCTACTAGGCAATTTTCAAGAGTGAGATGTGTTTCCAATTTATAAGAATTTACCAGCAATGTACAAGAGCTGGACCAATGGTGTGTGCTGGGACCTGAAGAAGCAAAATGACCCACTCCATGGATACACATGTCCCCAAAAGAAATTCTTACATGCAATCACAGCACTTGAGAGATGGAGGGAGGAGGATCAAGAGTTCAAGGTTATCTTTGGCTACATATCCAGTTCCAGGCTAGCCTAAGCTATGTAAGACTTTTTCTAAAAACAAACAAGCAAACACCAGAGCTCAGTGAGGGTGCTACTAGCTGCCAAGTCTGATGCCCTCATTTCAGTCACTAGAACCCACACCAGGGAAGGAGAGAACCAATTCCTGCAAATTGTCCTCTGGCTTCCACGTGCATACCGTGTTACATAAATATAAACATATCTACAAAACGAGTGCTGACTTTTTTAAAGCAGAAACTGCCCACCCTCCAAGGCTTAGGGCCCATTTCAGAAGAGGGAGCAAAAGACTGTAAGAGCCAGAGGAGGAGGAATAGCCTGAAACAGTGTCCTCTGGACGTGACAGGACTGTGGCACTCACGTACTCACAGCAGCTGTGGTTGCCTCAATAAGATCACAAGATCAAACCTGTGACCACCCCAGCTGGGGGTGACGGAGGAGCTCACAAGCTCCACCCATAAAGCATAGTTGATGGTTTCTGAAGAAGGGACAGTAAGCTGTCTTTAAGGGCATAGCAGTCAGTCATGTTCCAGTGGACGACCCCACACCCAGGAGTATATGAGCAGAACAAACATGAAAAAAACAACTAAACAAACAGAAAATACAAGCGGCTGGAAGATGGCTCAGCCGTTAAGAGCACTGGCTGTTCTTACAGAGGACCTGGGTCCAGTTCCCAACACCAACATGGTAGCTAACAATTGTCTGTAACTCCAGGCATGGGAATCCAATGCCCTCTTCTGGTATTTGTGGGCATTGCACGCACCTGGTGCACTTACATACATACAGGCAAAACACTCATACAAAATATGTTTTATTTTAAAATGAAGATGAATACATTAAAAAAAAAAGTTTTAAAGAGGACATGAAATTGGGAGGGGAGTGAAGAGGTATGGGACAGACCTGGAAGGGGCTAAGGGGAAGAGTAGGCATGAATATGATCAAAACACATTATAGAGATTCTCATAGAATTAATAAAAATATTTTTTAATTTATTTTAATTTTACATGCATGGGGTTAACCACCATCCTAACTCCAGTTCCAGGGGATCCGATGCCCTCTTCTGACCTCCTCAGGCATTGCACCCCATAGGGCACTTACATATATGCAGGCAATACACTCAAACACATAAAATAAGAATAATAAATAAAATATTAGGGACCAGAGAGATGGCTCAGGGTTAGGGTGCTTGCTACTGAGCCTGATAACCTGAATTTGATCCTGGGACCCACATGGTGATAGGAGAGGGCTGATTCCTGCAAGTTGTCTTCTGACCTCCACTCATATAGGGCACACGTGCACGTACACACACAAGAAGAGAGAGAGAGAAGGAGGGAGAAAGAAAGAGAGAGAAGGAAAATGAAAAGAAGAAGAAATCCTTACGCCCTAAATGAAAAGAAGAAGAAATCCTTACGCCCTCCAGAAGAAATCTGGTAAACAAAGCTACATATAAAAATATGACTCACGAGAAGGGGACAGCTGAAGGTAGAAGATCTAAGAAAAGGGCCCTGACTCACCAATGAAGCCAGTCTGCAGGAGCATGGGCCTGAATGTGTTTGGCACAAAAGCCAACAGTTGGCTACAAGATGGAAACTGAGCCAGGAGGCTTGACACATTTATGGACCAAAAAGAGGAGCAGTTGTGACATGAACTGGGAATGATGCGTCCTTGCATTTTTTGAACGCAGTAGCCAAAAGCACCTCTCACACATGAGAAGTCTGGCAAGGGTAGAAAGCAGAGTGGGAGTTCCTGATTGAACAAGAAGAGATTAAACATGAGAAGAGATGAAAGGCCAGGGTACTGAGCCTCCCGGACTGGCGGTGGCTGATGGGCGAGAAAATGATACAAGGAAGTGTTGTGACCCCAAGGTCAAAGGCTCTAAAGAGAAAAGCAGAGTCTCTCAAGTAGAAGCAATAAGCAGAGAGAGAGAGAGAGAGAGAGAGAGAGAGAGAGAGAGAGAAGATAGACTTCAAGCCGCAAGTGGCCAATGCATGTAGTACCCAGTACCTGGGAAGTAGAAGACAGAGGATCAGGAATTCAAGGTCATCCTCATCTATACAGCAACTGGCAAGGCACTGTGAGCTATATGAGATCCTGTCTCCACTTTTTAAAATTTTCTTTTAAAAAAGGAGGGAGAACTGGTCATGGTGATGCACACATTTGATCACAGCATTCAGGAGGCAGAGGCAGGCAGATCTCTGTGAAGTCGAGGCCAGCCTGGTCTACGTGGTGAGTAGTAGCTGGGGTTGTAGGAAAGCCCTGTGTAAAAGAAAGAGAGAGAGAGAGAGAGAGGAAGAGAGAGAGGAAGAGAGAGAGTAAGAGAGAGGAGGATGCATGAAGAAATAAACGAAGAGGGCCAGCAATAGGCTCATCAGATAAAAGTCCTTAAATTCCTGGCACCCACAAGATAGAAAGAGAGAACTAATTCTTACAAGTTGTTCCCTGACTTTTACATACACACTGTGGCACATACTCCCATATACACACATAGATGACAGATTATAGATAGATAGATGATAGATAGATAGATAGATAGATGATAGATAGGTGTAATAAAATAACTTTTTGTAATTTGAGCAATCTATTTTAGAAAAGATAAGCAAATACTCCAAAGAGGAGTTGGAATCAGCTGCACAAAGGCAGGGAGCATCCCCGAGAATTCTGCATAGTGGCTTTTAAAGACTTTTTAAATATTTATGAAGTGAGTGGCGTATTTATAAGATAAGCTGGCCTTTCTTCCTAGCAAGTCATGGTGGACTGGATCTCCATTTTAGATTATGTTTTTCCATGATCCTCTAGAAAAGTCCACCAGGGTTGGGAAGTTCCAAACCACAGCGCAAGTATTGTAAGAATGTTAAGTCTTTTGAGGATACAGACCCTTCCTTAGCGCACGTGTGTAGAAAAGGCCCTGATGCCTTAATTTCTGATAGAGCAAGGACAACAAGACTGAAGTTGTGATGGTCTTTAACCACAAAGGGCCACACTAACCACATGAGACACAGCTACCAAAACTGAACTACAGTTTTCCTTGATTTTTTTCATATCTAACTTTTTGCCTACCAAGTATCAAAGCTATGAAATATAGATACACGAGTTCTACAAAATGCTATAAAGATAAGGTCTAGAGTGTATTTAGAAGTACAAAAGAAATAAAACTATAAATCATTCCAGCCCTTAATGGGTTTTAATGCGGTCTTTTCCAACATCTTTTTTTTTTATTTTAAAAATAAAATATTTCATTAGCATTGCTTTCTTTAAGAAATAATATGATTGCGGCTGGAAAGATGACTCAGCAGTTAAGAACACTTGCTGTTCTTTCAGAGGACCCGAGTTTGATTCCCAGCACCAACAAGGTGGCTAACAACCATCCATAACTCTGATTCCAGAGGATCCAACACCCTCTTCTGGCTTCTTTGGGGCACTGCACAGACATGGTGCCCTAGCATACATGCAGACAAAACATTCATGCACAAATAATGAAAACAATAATTTTTTTTAAGTACTGGGAATATGAGAGCTGGAGAGATAGCTCAGCAGCTAAGAGCACTGGCTGCTCTTGCAGAAGACCTGGATTCAGTTCCCAACTCCTACATGGCAGCTAGCAACTGCCCTTAACTCCAGTTCCAGGGGATCCAACTCCCTCTTCTTACCTCTGTGGACACTGCACAACACAGATGCACTTACATACGTGCAGGTAATACACTCATGCACGTAAAATAAGAATAATTATTATTTTTAAAAGATTATTTTTTATTTTATGTGTATGAATGTTTTGCCTGCATGTAAGTACACTTCGTGTATGCAGTGTTTGATGAAGCTAGAAGAGGGTGTCAGAGCCCCTGGAACTTGCAACCGGAACCCAGCTCTTAACTATTGAGCCATCTCTCCAGCTCCAAGAAAAGAATTTTCTTAAAGAAACAAATGAAGAAAAGAGAAAGATACAGAAAAAAAAAAAAAAAGGAGGCAGCCAGATGGCTCAACCTACAAAGGCACTTACTATAAAAGTCTGATGACCTGAGTTCAATCCTACATGTTATGTAGAAATTTCCTCCAAGTCAACATTCTGTTTTGGAGAGAAGCACATTAAGATGCAGGATGTTATAAATGCAGGTGAAGCATTCCATCCTGCAGGGAAGTTCCCTAATCTTAGGCACTCAAAAGCTTCAGGAAGCCCCTGAAACGGACAGATACACTAAGTCCCTCTCCTCCCCAGCTTCTAGAAGCACTAAGGCGTGCTGACAGACACTACATGAGCTGATCTCTTTATAAGAGGCTTAAACCAGCCAGGCTGCCAGGAAGAGGCTCAGACACACTGAACTACCCGGAAGAGATACTCTGAGCTACCCTCAGGTTGTACGGTAAGCTCCAGGTTTCTGGCTATTGTGAGCCATCACCCGTCCCAGGGTAGATTTTGGTGATGCAGCTATCTGAGTCATTTCTGTTTCTGTAAATAACCCCTCAGCCCCACTCCTGTAAGTAACTCCAATAAAACGCTTTGGTTCACCATGCTGGACTGGGTAGTGTCTTTACTTTGTTCTGATGTTGATTCTCTATTTGGGGTGAGCAGACATTTATTCATTTATTATCTCCCCAGGAATAGTGTCACACACCACCACATAAAGGTGGAAGGAGAGAACCTACTGCACAAAGTTGTCCTCTGACCTCTATATGTGTGTCATGATACACACACACACACACACACACACACACACAATGATCATAAATGTTAAAAAGAAAAAAATTAAGAAATTGGAATGCAAAATTCTGGAGTGTGCTAGAAATACAGAGGAAAAAAGAGCAATGCTAAAATTAAAAGAGAGAAATGGATACATTTTTATTGGCATGGTTAAGTGGATAATAAAGGGATTTTCATGAAATTGTTTCCAGGAGAAATACAGAAGGAGAAAGTTAGTGGGATGGTTCCAGCGTGCCAAGAATAATAAAGAAATGCATGAATTATCAGCCAACAGCCCATATCAAGAGAGAAGCGGGTCCAAGCTGTGTGGAGCAGCGTTCCAGGCTCAGGAGTCTTCCTCTTACATCTGCAGACCTCGGCTCCTTACCTGGCCCCATGAACACCTGCTCGGGGTGGCAAATTGGGAGGACGGCGGCAGGATGTCTACGGTGGTGCTCACTTCCCCCTTACATCTATTAACAAATATTTACATAGATGACTATATGCCAAGCACGGTGCCCAAAAAAATGGGAGAGAGCACTGAGCGTGGAGAGCTTGCCAGATATGACAGAGCAACGCGCAAAGCCACAGAAAGCAGGGACAACATAGAACGTCATAGACTCAAGGCCTGAAGGTAAAGGAGAGATGTATGAATATTCATGTCAGGCCTGGTGGTAGAGGCCTATCATCCCAGTTACTTGAAAGGTTGAGGCAGGGACATCACAAGTTTAAGATATGCCTGGACTACAGACATGTTCAAGGCCAGCCTAAGCAACCTAGCAATACCCTGTCTCAAAAGAAAAGGTTAAAGGGGAGGGAGAGGCTTGGGATATAGCTCAGCAGTGGGATACTCACCTAGCATGCAGGAGGTCCTAGGCTCAGTCCCTAATCTCACACACACACACACACACACACACACACACACACACACACAATTAATGAATACTTCTTTGGAAGGGAGTAAGAGAGAAAAAGACTCTATTCTGAGTTTCTTCTCAGCAGATTCTGCTGTCCTTCCGTGGTGCTTATTATTCTCAACTATAAAACAGATTAATGATGTCTGTCTAATGACAAGGTAACTTCTGGTTGTCACCATGACAGAGAAAGGGGCACCAGGCTCCCTCTCCTGCCAGGGACAGGGATACGACTTTTCAAAGATGAAGGACACAAGAGACACACTCTATAACCACAGCACAGGGAGGGAAAGCCCACGCCAAGGATAGAAGAAAGGGGAGGAAACGTACAGGCTGCTCAGAGGATTGATCCCAGGAATGAAAGAGACACACAGACCAATGTCTGCATAAGGAACAATCTGGGTCTCTGACTGGAAACAAAGCTTTACATTTGCAGGTAGAATTTCACATGGCAGCAGGAGAATCAGTACTAGGAACTGTGTACTGAAGAGGGATCCTGGGCCATGTAGTGGGGAGAGACACTAACGTTCTCAGCGGCCATAGCGGAGAGAACTTGATGACGTTATAGCATTCAACAGAGATCCAAGGAAGACCTCCCCTGTGGACGTGGTTTACTCTGCCTTTAGAGAGGGACTCCACTGGGCTCACCCACCCCAAGAGCCAAATCCAAGAGTCTCTCACATCCAGCTGATCCACCAAGAGGCTAACTGCCTAAAGACAAATGCAATGCTCTTTAGAAGATTAAAAACCAAAGCCATGTAATAAAAAAGTACTGGATACCTAACAACAAAAGAACAAAGTAGTCAATAGAAAGAGTCTTGGAGCCAGGAATGGTAGTGCAGACCTTTAATTCCAGCACTCAGCGGCAGAGGCAGGCAGATCTCTCCTCTACATAGCGAGTTCCAGGCCACCTGGGGCTACAGAGAGATCCTGTCTCGAAAAGACCAAAAAGAAGGAAGGAAGGAAGGGAGGGAGGGAGGGAGGGAGGGAGGGAAGGGGAAAAGGCCAGACATGGTAGAGTCCCAAATTCAAGGTCAGTCTCAGCCAGTCTAGGCTATGTGTCTCAAATGAGTTAAATAAATAAATAAATAAGACGGGACAATAATCAAACTACCAAAGACTTGAAGATGATTACAATAAATATATTCAAGGATTTAAAGAAAAAAAATATAGACATGAGAGATAAATGATCATGAGAGAAATAAAAAGCTATAGAAATTATAGGACCCAAAAGTATTTAATAACTGGTAATATAATGAACTTAACAGCATATGAGATACATTAAAGAAAGAATCTATAAAACTGAAGATGGAGTAATAGAAATTATCCAAATTGATGCACATAGAGAAAGAAATTGGGTTGGGTTCAGGGGAGGAACAGAGCCTGAGTTACATGTGGGATATTTAATATTAATAATATTAATCAGCCTTTGTTTTCTTGTGTCTGGAGAGATAGACAAGGGCAGGTTTGTGCAAAATGAGTCAAAACTGCACTTAATCTGTTGCCGGTGAGTGACTGGGAAGAGGCTGGTAAAAGGAAGACTCAGGTCTGCTTTGGGAGCCAGGTCTGTCCCTCTGAAAGCAGTTTCCAAGCTGGCACTCTAACAAGTGGCCATCTCCAGGATGAGTCCTTCGGGGGAAGCATCCATGTCTTCTCAAGTACCCCCTGGAGTACAGTATACTGAGTAGGCAATCAGATTGTGGTGTAGAATTGAAGTTAATCAACTTCCTGCCTCCCGGTCCTGCGCATGTCTAACACACACACCCTCCCAACCCCAGCCAAAGGATTCATTCCAGCATGAAGTCTTACCAAGACCCCTGAGAAGACAGGACTGGAGAGATGGCTCAGCAGTTAAGAGTACTGGCTGCTCGTGCGGAAGACCTGGGTTTGGTTCCCAGGATGCACCTGGTGACTCACAAATGATCTGTAACTCCAGTTCCAGGAGATCTGACACCCTCTTCTGACCTCCACAGGTACTGCATGCATGTGGTACACATGCATATGTTCAGACAAATGCTCATCCACATAAAATGTAAATAAAAATAAACAGATCTTTATTTTTTAAAAAAGAGAAGGAGACCTCCAGAGCAATATTATGGGATGATATGGGAAGAAATGAATGCCAGTAACAGCAATACAGTGAGATAAAAGTACTAATTTTAGAAACTTAATTAGTGCTTCCAAAGATAGGAAGAGAAGCAATTCATTGTCAAGAGTCGGAGGAAGGAAAATCAACCATTGAGGAAATATTTGAACCAAGTCTTGAAGGATAAATAAGAGTTCAGTGTTAGATCTATAAATGCAAGGAAAGAGTCTGGATCTAGTTCATTTGGTAGAGTGTTTGGCCAGCATACAGCGTGCACAAAGCCTGAGTCTGATCCCCGGCACCACATAAATTGGACATAGTAGTTCACACCTGTGATCCCAGCACTCAAGAGGTACAGAGCCTTAAAGTCATAGTCAGTTACGTAATGAATTCGAAGCTTGGGCTATGTAAGACCTTGTCTCAATAGATAGATAGATAGATAGATAGATAGATAGATAGATAGATAGAGTGCTGGTGCTGGAGAGATTGCTCAGTGGTTAAGAGCACTGACTATTCTTCCGAAAGACCAGGGTTTGGTTCCCAGGACCCTCATGTCAGTTAACAACTGCCCATAATTCCAGGGAACATGACACCCTCTTATGACCTCTGTGGGCATTGTATGCGTGGGTGCACTTACATACATGCAAGCAAAACACTGATGCACATAAAATAAAAATAAGTAAATAAAAAAAATTTTAAAAATAAAAACAGGGCATGGAGTAGTAGTGTACGCCTTTAATGCCAGCACTCCGGAGGCAGAGGCAAGCGGATCTCTTTAAGATCAGGGGCAATCTGGTCTACAGGGAAAGCCTGTCTCAAAAGACACACACACACAAACACACGAATTTAAGAACAGAGGCTAGGACTAGTTTTTCTACCCAGAAACACCCAAAAGTCTTGTTTGGCTCTTTGTTTGGGCAGGATCTCACTGTATAGTCCACATCAGGTTCAAATTCATGATCCTCCTGCCTCCATCTCCCAAGTGCTGGGATTTCAGGTACGCATGCAGCAAGGGAGCTTTGAAGACTTTCAGTGCTCTGAATCCGTTGGGCCGGGCTCTTGAAGCTGGCAGTCAGTCTACTGTGAGGCAACATTTCAGAAGCACTGTTCTAGGCAGAAGAGAAATGGATTTACTGTATCCACCAGAGGGCAGGCCCTTCTTAGTGACCTGCAGCCGTGACATACGCAGCTCCCGGGGAGTAAAGCCAAACTACTTCCACTTGATTCCCTCCCCAGCATTCTGCTCTGAAAGACTCATTGTCAACATGTACTCTCCTGGTCAGTAACAGCCTCAGAAACTGCAGGAGTGGGGCCCAGGCACTGAGGGCTGGTAGCCACAGCAGCCTACTGAGGGCTAGTAACCACGGCAGCCTTCTGGGTCCCATCACTGGTGGTCACCAGAGTGCAGTGATCCCTGGCCTACAATCCAGGGAGGCAAAGGACTGATGGCTCAGTAGGCCTTGTGGTACCAAGAAAAGGCTCTCTGGATGCAGGCATGGGGCTTGATTTATCTCCTCTTGAGAGCAAATTTGCCGGATATTTTAAAGGAAAATCAGCCTGAAAATCAAGGATGTGGAAAAGCTGGATGTGCCGTGTGCATCTTTCTTCGGTGGAGTGGATGAGCCCAGGGTCTCCAGGCTCTGCTGGGTCACGGGCTTTGTCTGACCCCCTTTCTCAAGCTCCAGACTGTTCCTGGAAGGAAATAATAAAATAAAAGAAGCGCCAGCACTGAAAGGAATGACCTTCCTGTTTAGAAACGGAAATTATCTTTCTCCTTAAGGACAGACTGGTCAGGTGTAATGCACTTACTGTTGATCTGGGAGATGGTCAGAGCTGTCTTGGGCTGGAGCTAGAAAACACAGGTCCTTGAAAGGTTCTCTCGCCTTCTTTTACCTCCCCTATCCTGCCCTGAAGTTTGAGAACCTGTGGGTTTTGCTCCCCAAGGACTGGAAAAATTGGAACTTGACAGTGTGTGTGTGTGTGTGTGTGTGTGTGTGTGTGTGTGTGTGTGTGTGTGTGTGAGTGTGTGTGTATGTGGCGCCACCTGGTGACCGCAACTGAACACCACGCCTTCCTCATTCTCGGTGTGCTTCTCAGACTCCAGAGAGATACCCTTTGCGTGGTCTGCGGTCTCATGGGAATCTCAGCCACTGTGATGTGGTGGCTGAAAATGCTCCTGTCTTTTTAAAAGCACAAAGCACAAAAATAGAAGCAATCACAGAGTTTTCTCTAAATTAGCCAAGTATTTAATATCTTCTGAAATCCGTATTTCTCTAACAAAAGGCCGCAGGAGGGAACTTTCTTGCCTATAAATCATGACAAATGAGTCCGGGGGTTGAGTGGGAGAGGGGTCCTTGCTATTTCCACATTCTGAGTTCCAAGTTTCCAAGCAGTGTCTGATAACCATAAAGGACACTGATGCTGTGAAGGAACGGTCTGGAGTTGCCCTGTGTAGAGGCACCCGACGGAGTCTGGGCAGCAAGAAAGGTAAGTTCCAGTCCTGATGCTGTGGCTAACAGGTCAAGGTCGCCATGTGACCTCGGACAAGTTCCTCTCTGGATCTTAGTGTCTCTGACTTGTTAATAATGCCACTCTACTTTTTCTCATTTTAAAAACATGTGACCCACCAATATTCACTTCTGAAACAGTAACCAGGAAGATTCTGTTTCACAATCAGATTTATAAATAAATGTCTGACAAGTCAGAGTCCCGTGCCCAGCAAAAAACACCCTTATAGAATTATGGCAAAGTCACAAGACCCTTAGATGAAGAAAAACTAAGAGGATTTATCCTCAGCAAGACTGCCCCCTCAAAGGACAGACAAATGCCTTCATATAGAACCAAAGTAATGCAGAAGCACACAATTTTATGTGGGGCAAAAAGGTATGCGGGAAGGAAAACTGGGTGTGTGTAATCAAGAGACTCCTCCTGAGTCCCTAAATCAGGTGTGAAGGATGTGGTTTATGTACACAAGGAAATTATTGCATAATTTTATATAAATAGAGGACTTTAAAGGAGTACAAAGGAGGAAAGGTCTCTATAACTCACTTAAACTGGTAAATAATGATACCAGTAGATACGATAGGAGATAGATATGTCAGAGAGGGAGAGAGAGAAAGAGAGAGAGAGAGAGAACACCTAGGACAACCACTAAAAACAGTAAGGAGATAAATCTATACGGATGGATAAACCAAGATAAGGAAATGTCCAAGTAAACCCAAGACAGGACAGATACGACAGTGGCTCAGCAAAGCCCTTTATTTTGTATGCTAACTAAAAACTTAGTCAACAAAAAGAAGAAAAGTGAGGTGTTCCTTACAAGATGGCGGACTAGAAGCTGCCTCTCTGTGACCCAGTGGAAGAGAAGAGTCAGGATAAGAAGACAGACTCAAAGCTGAGGAAATGACTCAGTCAGTACAGCGCTTGCCATGCAAGCAGGAGGGCCTGAGTTTGATTCCCAGAACCCACAGAAAAAGCAGGGCACCTCAAATCCCAGTGCTGGGGAGACAAAAACAGATGGATCCCTGGATCTCACTGGACAGACAGTCAGACGATATCCAAGAGCTCAAGGTTCAATGACAGTCCCCACCTCAAAAAATGAGGTGGACTGTAACTGAGGAAGACACCAGGAATCATTCACATGCAGGTAAATGCTCACCCAAGACATGCATGTACACACAACACACAAACACACCAAAAGAGAGGAGGAAAATAGACCTTATTCCAAAGAGGGGAAGAGAAGTAGAGCTTTTGGAAATTCACAAAAGAAGTGATGGGAGCCTGAGAGATGCCTCGGCGATTAAGAGCACTGGCCGCTCCTGCAGAGGAATGGGGTTCGGCTCCCATCACCCACATGGTGACTCACAAACCATCTGTAACTCCAGTTCCAGGAGATCCGATATCCTCTTCCGGCTTCCACTGGGCATTGCATGACATGGGTATACTTATATACACTCATATACACACTCAAACACATAAAATAAAAATAGAAAGAGTAAGTGACGGGACAGCTGGGAAGCGCAGAGAAAAAGGACAATGCACTGAAAACAAGCCAGGCAGTCCAGACACAGCTTCTGGCTGCTCCACTCCCCAAGAGCATGGGAAGCAGAATTCTCACCCGAAAGGTAAGGCAAGTGTCCCTAGTGTGAGAGGCAGGCAGTCCTACCCACAGAACAAGTCCACAACCTTCACAACTTCAAATCCAGCTCTGAGACTTGCTGAGATGGCTACTTCTCAAGCAAGAAGGTTATCAGTGGAGAAGAATTCCTCCCAGCTCAGAGGGCTGTAGCCATCTTGCGAGGGAACCTATTATTTAAAACTAAGCCACCCTCCGAGGCCTGAGAACCGGGAGCATTCACAAGTCAGGGAGTCTGAATGCCACCTGTCACAGCCTCAGGGAAGCTGGGAGACAACTGTCAAGAACAGGAGGCCCAAGCACTGACAAACCTAAAAGCACAGGTAGAGGAGGCTTGGCCCAGGTTGTGAAGTGCAGTAAGGAATGGTAGCACTACCCTCTGCGCCTTGGAAGAGCCAGCCTCATCAACTGAAAATAACTAGGGCTTGTGCCCTGGAGCCTGAGGTCAGCAGGCACGTCACCGTCCGGAGCCACCCATCTGCTCTCAAGGAACTCTCCCTTGGAGAGTTGCATGTGTGACAGTGTGACATCCACAGCTGTGTCAGCCTAAGTTGACTAATGCTTAGAATATCTAGACAGTACAGGCAGGACTCCCCGTCCAGAGCTCAGTGCTGTGGTCGCACCCGCCCTACAGCCGTGTTGAGAGACACTCCCCAGCCAGACCATAGCCGGGTGAGGAAACCTGCCCAGCTCACACGCTGCAAAGCTAAGTGTGGCCAGCAGAGGCCCCTGCAACACAAAGAAGGAAAGACCGTAAAATGTCACTTTTCTTTAGGGGCGTGACTCGTGGTAGAATGATCCCACATTTGTGTACATGCAGGCATTGGACTCAATGGGTTATTTTAAAAAGAAGAGGACATTAAAATGGGAGGAGGAAAAATTGGGAAGGTCCAGAGGGAGTGAGAGAGGGTGTCTGAGTTAGATATGATCAAGATACATCATATATGTGCCTGAAATTGTCAAAAAAAAATAGATAAAAATTATTCAAAAAAGGCAAGATAGAAAACAAATACCAACAAATGCTGGTGAGGATATGGGGAAAGAGGAATTCTTTTACCCTGCTGGTACGGATGGAAACTGGTGTCAACACTGTGGACATTAATATAGAAGTACCTGCTTCAAAAACTAAAACTAGAACTCTATGGTCCAGCTACATCATTCCTGGATACCTGAGGATTCTAAGTCAGCCTATCACAGACATAGTTTGCATACGTGCTTATCACTATCTGTTCACCATAGTCAGGATATGGAGTTAGCTTGGACGTCCATTAGTAGATGACTGGATAAAGGAAATGTAGTGTATACACACAGTGGAATCTTAACCAACTATAAAAAGGAAGGGGGTTATGACGTTTATAGGAAAATGGAAATAACTAGGGGTCATTATGCTAAGCAAAGTAAGCAGACTCAGAAAGGCAAATACCATTTTCTCTCATATGTGGAATATAGCTGATTTGGATTTCTACGTATGTAGAAAAGGGAGAGGAGAGGGTGAGAGAGAGTAAATTTAGAAAGAAAAACAGAAGGGCAGACTCACTGTAACATGGTAATAATTGCATTAAATAAAAATAGCTAACTACATTCATGAAAAGGCCAGTATTGGCAGGTTGGATGTAAAATATAGCTACCTGGGGTTGGCTCAGAAGTTAAGAGCACTGACTGCTCTTGCAGAGGACCCAAGTTTGATTGCTAACACCCACATGGCACCTAACAACCACCTGTAACTCCAGTTCCAGGGGATGTGAAATGCTCTTCTGATCTCCATGGCATTGTATAACATGGGTGCATTTACATACATGCAAGTATGTATGTACATAAAATAATAATAAAATATTTTTTAAAATATGGCTACTGGGCTGGAGAGATGACTCAGAAGTTAAGAGCACCGGCTGCTCTTGCAGAGGACCTGGGTTTGATTCCCAGCACCCACATGGTGGCTAACAACTATCTGTAACTCCAGTTCCAGGGGATCTAATGCCTTCTTCAGACCTCTGCAGGTGTTGCACAATATGGCTGCACTTACACACATGCAGGCAATACATTCATACGCATAAAAAATAAAATAAAAAATATGGCTACCTATGACAGAGTCACTTCAAATATAATGATATCATCAGATTGGAAGGAAAGGCTGCAAAAAGACATAGTATGCAAGTATTATAAGTGCAAAATATGAATTATTATATTAATAACAGAAAAGTAGCTTTAAAACAAAAAGTTTGACTTTGGCAGCAAAACACTAATGATTCCAAGGTTAATTCTCCAGAAGCAATAGCTCTACTAACTATATACACACCAAACAATGGAACTTTAAAATATATAAAGCTGGCTGGGGATGTGGTTTAGCTGTAGAGTGTCTGCCTAGCAGGCAGAAAGCCCTGGGTTCAATCTGCAGAACCACACAAAGCAGGATGTGGAGGCAGGAGAATTAGAAGTTTTAGCGCCATTCTTAGATGCATAGAGAATTCAAAGCCAGCCTTGTCAGTATGAACAAGACTACCTAAAAAAAATACTTTTAAATAATAAGCTGTAAAGCAAAAACTAATAGCAATTTCAGGAAAGATAGACAAATCCACAGTTACAGATCCTAGGCCTCTCTGAGTAACTGATAAATCAAGGAGCTCAAGCATAAGCAAGTCTATTGATAAATGACAGCATCACAGTCCACAAGACCAAATTGATATTTATAGAATATTTGACTCAACAGCTACAGAATATGTTCTAAGACACTTTCTTTTCAAGTGACCATGGAATATAGACCAAAACTGGCCATATCTTGGACCATAAAGCAAACCTCCAGAAATTTAAAAGAACTAAAATCACAGAGCATATGTTCTCTGACCACAATTAAATAAACTAAAAACAAAACCAGAAAGATAATAGGAAAATATTTAAAGAATTAGACAACAGCACAGTTCTTTCATGTGCGTGTGTGCACACATGTGTATATTCACGTGTGTGCACATGGACGTAGAAGCCAGAGCTCAACCTATTAGACTGCTTGGCCAGTGAGCTCTGGGGATCCATCCGTCTCCACATCGCCAGTGCTGGGATTACAAGCATTCAGTACCACGCTTATCTTTTTATGTTGGTGCTCGGGATTGAACTTGAATCAACAGCAGTTTACCAACTGAGATGCCTCCCCAGCTCCAACATAGCATACTTCTAAGTGATTCATTGGTTGGAGAAATTTTAACTGAAATATGATTACATGGGGCTGAATGAAAATGAAAATATAGTAAATATTTGTAGGACAAAGCTATAAGAGTGCTAGAAGGAAAATTTATAGAACTAAATGCATATATAAGAAAAAGAGACTGAGGATGGAGTTCATTTTAGAGTGTTTGCCAAGCATTCATGAAGCCCTGGGGTTCAATCCCCAATACCCTAGGAAGGGAGGGAGGGAAGAAGAGGACCAGAGAAGAGAGGGAGGAGGGAGAGAGGAGAGAGTAACATAAACCAAACCTAAATAAACCTATGCTCAAATGTTAAAGTCATAAATCAGAACCAGGCATGGTGGTACAAGCCCTTAATCCCAGCATTTGGGAGACTGAGATTAAAGCAGGAGGACTGCAAATTCTAGGCCAGCCTGAACGATATAGAGAGACCTTGTCTTGGGGCGGGGTGGGAGGAGGACAAGAGCACGTAGATCCATGAAATTGAAAATAGACAATCAATAGAGAAAATAAAAAGAGCTCTTTACTTAAAAGGGCTGATTAAAATTAACAAATCTCTACAAAGACTAAAAAGAAAAAGAGGCAGAAGGCACAAATTGTCAATACTGGGAACAAAACAGAGGTTCTCACCCTAGGCCCTGAGGCACAGAGAGGGATGATAAAGGAACAGCACAAACAACTCCGCAGATATGTGACTTTAATGAAATGGCCTATTTCTCAACAGCACAAAGCACCACAGCTTACCCAACCGAAAGCAGATGATCTGAATTACCCTACAACCAGTAAGAAGGTTAAGTCCATTCCCTTCACCCTCCAAAAAAGAAACTTCCAGGGCTGGAGAAATAAATAGCTGTTAGTAAAGTGCTTCCTGGACAGACATGAGGATCCAAGTTCAGTCCCCTGCACCCACACAAAAGGTTGGGCATGGTAGTGCATGTTTGTCATCCCAGCACTAGGGAAGTAGAGACACGCAGCTCCTTGGAGCTCACTGGCATTAAATCTAAACCTGGAATTAACAGCAATTCTGCACAGTCTCTTTCAAAATATAGAAGAAGGAACCCTCTGTCTTAGTCCATTTTTTTGTTGCTATAACAAAATACCCCAGACTGTTTATAAACAATTTAAATGTATTTCTCATCACTGCAGAGGCAAGGTAATCCAGGATCAAGGGAATATGATCTGGTACAGGCTGCTGTCTCTGCTTCCTAATGGCACCTTGTTGCTCCACTGTTATCCGGGTTCATTATCTGCACCAGGTGTTTCCAGGTTTCTGGTATCTTGATCAACTGAAGAAGTATACAAAGCACACAAAGATTGCAAAGTATATATATATATACACACATAATCTTCAAAAACCAAGCAAGGGGGCTGGAGAGATGGCTCAGCAGTTAAGAGCACTGGCTACTCCTCCAGAGGACCAGTGTTTGGTTCCCAGCACCCATATGGTGGCTAACAACTATCTGTAACTCCAGTTCCAGGAAATCCAATGCCATCTTCTGGCCTCCACAGGTACTGCATGCATGTGGTACACAAACATACATACATGTAGGCAAAACATTTATACTCATAATAAATGAAAATAAATAGCTGGGCATAGTTTTGCATGTTTTTTAATCCCAATATTCAGGAGGCAGAGGCAGGTGGATCTCTGTGAGATGGAGGCCAGCCTGGTCTACATTGTGAGTTCTACACCAGCTGGAGCTACAGGGAAACCTTGTTTCAAAAAACCAAAATAATAGGAACATAAGGTTGAACAGATCACAGGACATAAGGAAGGGCCTAATACGAGTTTCTACTCAGTGGTTACAGTATTAAACTGAGTCCTAATGACTTATTGTTATACCCATAGATCTCTCAACTCTCACCAGAGAAGTTTCCTTATGCAGCAAATGGTGATTAACACAGAAATACACACCTGCCCACCCGTGCAGAGAACAAGAGGCTCCAGAGCACTTATTCTTAAATAAGACACCTATACCAAACCTTTGCCTCCCGAGGCTCTGGGAGCATCGCAGAAGAGGGGCCAGAAAGATTGTAAGAGCCAGAGGTAATAGATGACCGCAAGGAAACAGAGTTTTCCAGACAGCTGGGAAGTTACTCATGAATTCACAGCAATGATAACAGTATGCACAAGTCCCGTGCAAGCTCAAACTAGACCAAATCCCAGCATAGATGTGAGGAAATGGGTAAGACATCCCAACCCTACCTACCTATTGGTAACTGATGGCTGCCAGGAGGGGGAGCGTGCATCTCTTTCAAGGATGTCTCACCAAGGATGTCTTGGTAAGTTAACTAGGCTCCAGTGCTTGAACCCCACTGAAAGACATATGGGGACATATACTAGACTCTACAGGCCTTACTATATATACAATGAAGTACATTAAATTGGGCAGGGCGTATCAACAGGAGGTAGAGACAGTGGAGGGGATCTGAATACCATCAAACTATATTGTATGGAAATCGCAAAGCAGATACACTGCAAGTTCACAGAGAACAGCTGGCTCCTGGTGACTGTTTGGGGCCTTCCTTTATGAGCTCTAGAAGGAGGAGTTTGGTTGCTAAAAGGCATAATGTGGGTGGTTCTCTGTTTTGATTGACAGGCTTGGATTATTCAAACCTTTGTTCATTTCACACTTCCCTTCCTACTACTTCCTACTACGCATCTGATTTAAGTTACACATGCGTGCCACATTATGCACATGCATGAGATGGTAAGTAGTGGTTTTCCCTAAAGTTTCACTCGGAGGACGCAGTTTGCCTTATCATATTTGCACTCAGAACCATTTATGCTGGATGGGCCCCCTCATTCACAGCCTTGGATACACTGGAATGGACAGATCACAAAAGGGGAGCTACTGATGGTTGTTAGTGGAGGAGAAACTTATTGTTCAGAGTGGAATGTAAGTGCAGCTCCATGTAGGCGAGGAGCCTTCAGTTGCCAGGTGCATGTTAGGAGAGGGGCGGATGTGTACAGAATAGGCAGGTGAAAGTTTGAGGTTGCTAGGTATATGTTAGGTGTCGGGGTTGTAGGGACAGAATGTGACAGTGGGAGTCCTAGGCTGCCAGGTACCTTGTCAGGAGAGGGATCTGGCATAGCCCAAACCAAGCAGAGTCCCAAGTTGCTAAGCTATCCCTATGCTTGCCCACCTCAGGGAAGCAAGGGAGGGGATCAAAAGGACTGAAAACTCCTCATCGAGCTCCTTCTCAGATTTTTAGAAGGCACCGATCCACTCTCAAAGGCACAGCCCTCAGAACTTGATCACTTTCCCTTTAATGACTTCATCCCTCGAGGGGTTAAGTCCTCGAGGATTTAACCTTCATCCCACCACAGTGGGGATTAGGGTTCAATGTGAGTTTTAGAGGGGACACAAGGATTCAAACCATAGCACTTTCTTAATTTTATCAAAACTAGAAAAGGTAAAAAGTTACAATGCATAAGACTAAAAGTACTGAACAAAATGTAAACAAATAAAATTCATCAGAAGAATTTTACAAGGCTGGAGAGGTGGCTCAACAGTGAAGAGCACTGGCTGCTCTTGCAGAGGACCTGGGTTCAGTTCCCAGCACCCACATGGCAGCTAACAACCATCCAGAGCTCGAGTTCCAGGGAATCCAATGCCCTTTTCTGGCTTCTACAGGCATTACAAGCATGTAGTGCCCATACATATGGGCAGGCAAACATCCGTGCACAGAGAATAAAAATAAATAAATTTTCTTTAAAATAAAGAGAATTAAAAAAAAAAAAAAAAAAAGAACTCTACATCATGACAAGTAGAATCTATTCCAGGGATTCAAGGCAAGCTCAATACTTGTAGCTCAGTAAGCTACAGACAAAAAACCACAACTTTTGGTAATATCAATTGATAAGGAAAAAATATGTGACAAATGTCAACACACGTTGGCAATCTTTAAAGTTGTTACAAAAATGTGAATGCAAAGGACAATTCTCAACTTAATAAAAGTCCTCCATAGTGGTGCGTTTGAGGCCAGCCTGGGGTATATAGTGAGACCCTGTCTTAAAAAAACAAAACAAACAAACAAAAAAAAAAAACAGAAGAAAAGGAAGGGAAGAGAAAGATAAAGGGGAAAATGTTGCTATCTGATGTTGTGGGAGGCTGAGGCCAGACTGGGCTACGAAACCCTGCCTCAAAAAAAGAATCTACAAAACCGTACAGCAACGTTATGCCTAATGGTGAAATACTGCATGTGTTCCCCCTGAGATCAGGAATAGACAAAGCTGCCCAATCTCACATTCTTGCTGAACACAGTGCTACGAAGTACAGTATGGTCAAAACTGAGACCAGGTAATACAAGGAAGAAACAGGCAGGAAAATGAGATTCTCTAAGTGCAGAAACTCCAAAGGGGGCTGCAGGGAAAAGTAAACTCACTATATTACACCTGAGTACTCATGCTGAGCTCCACAAGGTCTCAAGATATACGATAAACATACAACCTGAGTTTGCCCAGAGCCTCCTGTGAGGGCTGTCTTCCTCCACACTGACACTCTAAAATAAACAAGTGCAATAAAACGAACATTTCACCAGAAGACTGTATGACATCGCCAGAGGGACAGACAAAAAGATCGATGGTGCAGAATACAAACTCAAGAATAGTTCCATGGAAATACTCCCAACTGACTTTTGACAAGGTGCAAAAGTGATTCAGCACAGGGAAGACAGAGACAGACTTTTCAAACAAATGGCACAGGGGCAATACAGATCCACGGCCAGAAAAACAAACTTCACTCAAAGTCTCATGTCTTGTACTAGGATTAAGTCAGCTGGGGGCGGTGGCCCGCACCTGGAGTCCCAGCTATTTGGGAGGACGGAGGACGAGGCAAGAGCATTGATTGAGCCTGCATATTAAAGCCATCCAGGACAACAAGCTAGAGCTTTAACTCAAAATAAAATGAAATGAAGAGGAGACACTCATAGAATCCACAGTGCAGAGTACTGTGCATTCCAACTCTGGACATTTCAGACACACATAGCTAATTTATCTCCCTGTATGTAGCTCTGTTTTTCCATCCATTCCACACATAGTTGTCAGGTTATTCTTCCTTTATACAATACTAATACATAAGCAAAAAGTGATGAAAAAAAATAATAATTAAATTAGGTCACATTAGTCAGGCATGGTGGTGCATGCTTTTAGTCCCAGCACTTGGGAGAGAGAAGCAGATGACTCTGTGAGTCTAAGTCCAGCCTAGTCTACACAGTGAGTTCCAAGACACCTGGGGCAACTAGGAGAAGACCAAAAATAAAAATAAAAAAATTAGTGCTGTGAGATAGCTCAGTGGGTAGAAGCCCTTGCCTTGCAAGCCTGACAACCTGAGATAGAGTCCCGAAACCCATGATGGAAAGAAAGAACAGACTCCCAAAAGTTGTCCTCTGACCTCCGCATGCATGCCACAGTACACCCCACATGCACATGCACACACACACACACACACATACACACACACTCAATAATAATATTTTAAACACATTAAATTACATAGGCAGAAACTTTTATGTGAGCGTGGTGGTACATTTTTATATATTTCTAGCAAGATCCTGAAGCAGGATAATTGCAAATTTCAGACAAGCCTGGGTCCCATGTTGAGCTCAAGGCTAGTTTGGGCTCCATGGTGAGAACCTGTCTCCTGAAGCAAAACAGAGCACATGGAATGTTGTTCTCTGCATTCTGCATTAGCAACTGTTGAAACACAGATTAAAACCGTAACCAGTTACTACTCACGTGTATCTCTCAGAGTGACAGCAACGTGAACTCATGGCACGGAGGCAGAGGACTGGACCGTTCCTGGATCGCTGATGATAAAGAGGTAGACTTTGGCAGTTTCTTCAAAAATATATATATAACTAAAAATTATATATATAATAGATATATATATTAATATATAAAAATTATATATAACTAAATATATAATTGCATCTGTCATGCAAGACCCACAGGGGCCAGAAGAGGGCATAGGATCCCCTGGACCCGGAGTTACAGACAGGTTGGTAGCTACCATGTGGGTGCTGGGAATCGAAACCAGATCCTCTCTGCAAAAGCAACCCATTCTCTTAACCATCTCTCCAGCCTAAAAGATTTTTTTTAATATTTTACTTATTCGTTTTATTTTATGTATATGAGTGTATAGCCTTCATGTGTGTAAGTTCACCCATGTCATGCAATGCTTGAGGAAGTCAGAAGAGAGTGCTGGATCCCCTGGAACTGGAGTCATGGATGGTTGTCAGCTACCTTGTGGGTGCTGGGAACCGAACCTGGGTCCTCTGCAAGGGACAGTGCTGTTAACCTCTGAGCCATCTCTCCAGTCCTTAAAAGATGTTTTTTTTTTAAAAAAAAACACAGATCTTAAGTACAAGTGTTAATGAAAAGAGAGGCACTCAGGGAAAGAACAAGACACACCCAGGTGTAGACATAGGCTTCTCAGGGGAGAGTCTCATTTAAGTGTCTTTACAAGGGGCATATACAGGATTCTGGTGATTCTCAAGTTAGGCCTCTAAAGGTTGCTAAGAAACTCTCCCCACTTTTTTTTTTAACATTAAGGAGTTTTTCTTAAACAAAGCTGTAAGTAGATTTATAAGGGTATTGTTTAGCCTTAGGAATGGGAGGAGTGTTCTGGAAATTCAATCTTATACATCATTTTGGCCCTAAATAAGCAGTTTGTTTTCCGTCCTTGACATCCTTGGCTTGAAGTGTCTTTAGGAATGTATCAGTTGGCTCTAAGTGAGCAGAACTTATTTATTGCCATCGACAAGATGCCTTGGAAAATATATTGTCTTCTTGGGCCACTTGGGCTTTTTCTGTGGCATCTGAGGTTTTCAGTCTTTCTCAGCAGAAAAAAGGCAGATGAGATCCTGGGATTCAGGCTCCTCCCTCTCCCAAGCTTTTCTTCTCATTTCACTGTAATCTCCCTATCCTCCTGTCCCACCTCACAGCTGAGTTCCTGGGTATTTATCAGGAGACAAGAGAAACTAATATCCAAGTAGGGGCAAATGTCTCTAATTCCAGCATTCAGAGGCCCACGCAGGAGGATCTTGAGTTCAAGATCAGTCTGGGCTTACATAGCAAGATCTTGTCTCCACAAAACAAAGTAAAACAAAACAAAATCATATTGTCACAAAGATTCATACCCAAATATTTATAGCAGCTGCTCTCGTAATAGTTCCAAACTGGAAACAAACTACATGTCTTTCAATGTGTAAATGATTAGCCAAAATACAATACACCATATCATGCAACATTATTCAGTCATAAAACATGCAAATTGTTAAGCAAAACAACAACGTGGGTAAATCTCCAGAGGCCTATGCTGAGTGTTGCAGGGACAAGCCAGTCATAAAAGGTTGCACAGTGCATGGTTTTATTTGTATACCATTCTTGAATTGGCAAAACCAGAGAAATGGGGAAGAGATCAGCTATTGTCAATGGTTACCAAGGGAGCAGAAGCAGAAGGAAGGGGCTGAGGCTACGAAACACAAGCATAAGGATCCCGTAGTGATGAGTGTTATGACTTAACAGGTGATGATATTGCTTTGATTTTGTGTGGTGTTGCCACTGAGGGAAACTGGCTAGAGAGATCTTGGGGTCTCTATGATTTCTTAAACAATTGCATATCAATCCATAATCTTTTAAAACCTATATTAAAAGCATTGTGTGTGTGTGTGTGTGTGTGTGCGCACGCGCACACGCGCTTTGCCTGCATGTATGCAAGTGCACTCTGTGTGCAATGACCATGGAGGCCAGAAGAAGGCCCTGGATCCTCTGGATCTAGAGTTACAGTGGTTGTTAGCCACCATGTGGGTGCTGGGAACCCAAGCCAAGGTCCTCTGCAAGAGTAGCTAGTGCTTTTAACCTCTGAGCCATCTCTCCAGCCCCAAAAGCTATTTTTAAAAATTCAGAGCACACAAAAATAAATTCCCTTTTCAGCAGTTTGCAGGACTCAGCTGAACTTGGCCTTGCGTGTGTGTGTGTGTGTGTGTGTGTGTGTGTGTGTGTGTGTGTGTGTTCAGCTGATCTAGGCTGGGTTCCTTGAGATCTCCTGGAGAATGTGGCTGCTTTCTGTTTCCCATCCCCAGTTGCTTGCCTCTGGCATATTATGGGATGGCAAAAGAGCACAGACAAGCATGCTCTTATGGACAACTGCCTCTCAAGACTGGACTGGAGGCATCGCTCTTATTCTATAGCAGCCAAACAAGTCACATGATTCCCCAGACTCAGGAAACAGGGCAAGACAGTCTACCCATAGTATGAGACTCTGCTAAGTGTTAAATCTCATAAACAGAGAACAACAGCAGTCAGCAAGGAAGCTGACACAATTACCCTTCAGGAATGATTTTGGTTGGGAGAAAGTGCCCAGAGACCATGAGCATGGTTCTCAGGTGAGAGGGAGAGTATTAGATGGAAAACAGTACAATTTAAGTGTGAGGCAAACATGATCAGGGCCTTAAAGGGGAGGAGAGCCTTCCCTTTAAAATCTGGTTAAGAGTTTCATTAAGAGTGGGAATAATAGAGCTGTAGTCCCAGCGCTCCGGAGGCACAGGCAGGCTGATCTCTGTGAGTTTAAGATCAGGCTGTTCTACATAGTGAGTCCCAGGCCAGCTGGGGCTACAGGGAGACCCTGTCTCAAAAAGACCAAAAAAAAAAAAAAAAAAGAGTGGGCATAATAATAGAGATAGGGAGAGAGAAAGACACAGCCACGAGAGGGACGGGGGCGTGGGGAGGCCGGAGGAGTCTCTTTGGAGACCTGCCTTAAGGGTCTTCTGAGAAATCCTCAAAGCAAGAGGATAGCAGGCTTCTATAACTTTTCAGGGGGTGACTGGAAGTTTTATATCACATGATTTAGTTCATTATAGCAGATGCAACACAGAGCAAGCAACAGCCAAGTATCATAAATTAAGACCTGTCAAGTCCCAGCAAAACAGACTGCTTGAGTCATTGTCCCAGAGAGCGCTGCAGGGAGCCGTAGCCTAATGGCCTGGTCCCTTAAAAGTGACCATTGTCTTGAAGGGATTTCATAACACAGGTATGGATTCAGGCAGGTGGAAAGTCAAGACCACTGATGATCTGTACAGGACTATCCTGAACACTGCCAGAACTGATGACACTTACTGCCGTGTTATTTTTGTTGTATGGAAGTTTGATTGGTTAGTTGGTTTTTGATTTTTGAGGCAGGGTCTCTCTGTAGCCCTCAGTGGCCTGGAACTCGCTTATGCACACCAGGCTGGCCACAACCTCACAGAGATCTGCCTGCTTCTGCCTCTTGAGTACTGGGACTAACAGTGCATGTCACCGTGCCCAGCACACCACCACACCCTTACTGTAAACGCAACCATTCTCCCATCCTCTGGTTTATCCAGACGAAGGTGGAGTGGAAATGAGAGAAGGGATGAAAAGAACAAAGCAGTGTGTGTGTGTGTGTGTGTGTGTGTGTGTGTGTGTCTAGATCTGTGTCTGTGTGTTTGTGTCTATGTGCATGTGTGTATGTGTCTGTGTGTCGATGTATGTCTATGTCTGTATCTATGTATGTGTCTGTGTATGTATGTGTATGTCTGTGTGTGTGTGTGTGTCTAGATCTGTGTCTGTGTGTTTGTGTCTATGTGCATGTGTGTATGTGTCTGTGTGTGTCTGTGTGTGTACCTGTGTTTGTGTCTATGTGTCTGTGTGTCTAGATCTGTGTCTATGTATGTGTATGTGTGTTTGTGTCTATGTGCATGTGTACATGTGTCTGTGTGTCTATGTATGACTGTGTATCTATGTATGTGTCTGTATATGTATGTGAATGTCTGTGTCTGTGTGTGTCTATGTGCACGTGTGTATGTGTCTGTGTGTCTATGTATGTCTGTGTATCTATGTATGTGTCTGTGTATGTATGTGTATGTCTGTGTATGTGTTTTCCTGATGTGTTTGGGGGCTCTTACAAAGTCTGAATGATTCTTTGTCAAAGCCAGCTCATGAAGGTAGTGAATACATGCCTAGAAATTTCTCACCCTGAGCCAAGCCTCCTCGACCACGTCCCACTGCCACCTGTCCCACCATTCCCAGCCCTGCCCCGATCTTTATTGCATATGCTGCCTCAGCTCTGGTTTTCTGTTTGCCCTTCCAATTCCTAGGATTCATTTCCTTTCCTAGGCTTTAACAGACTTAATTTTACTAACCCTCCTGGTCCGAAATCACTGGGAGAGGTTCCCTTAGTCTTGACCTTATCTGAAATGTGTAACATCAGACCCAGCCTCACAATGCTGATATTTGAGATGATACAGAATACAGTGATTTCTCACCGCCTGGTTGTCTTATGAATTCTCTTGCAGTGAGGCCCAGCGTTCAGCCCCACACCCCCCAAGTTTGAACCAAATGATGGAACAGAGAATGCTCTCAGAGAAATTAATTTATTCCAGGTTACTTACAGAGGGTTCATCCCCCGGAAGGAAGACAGAAATTTCCTTTGGGGGAGACAGCATTTTGATCAGCAGTCCAATGGACTTCCGGCACACACACCCAAGATGGAGATCAGCCGTGGTGCCGCCCCTCACTCCCCACGTGTCCTTCCCAGCTTTCCCTGGTTTTCTCCCCTAGACCCTCCCCCTTAATTCATTGGTTAGTTGGCTGTCAATCACATTTGGAGGCATGTCCCACGAGACTGAGAGAAACTGTAGATTTACCCCACACTGGTGTATAGTAGTCCCTAAAAAAAATTGTAGCTGTTGAAAAACTTTAACACAGGAGTTAACACTGCCTACAGACAACTAAAGGAATCCTAGCATTCCAAGTCAGAACTCGGAGAATATTTTCCCATGGAAACACTGTATTCTACCCACTATTACAGTCCCTGAAATTCCAGGCATCCCATGTTTCAGCTTCATCCTAGTAGTTAAATGGCCTCTCCCGGACTAGCCTGGCAAAACTAACCACCATGAAGGCCATCAACGCATGGGGCAAAAGTGAGTTCTAAGTAAGTCCCTTAGCAGGAAGTTTTGGAATAGAACCCACTATGTTTGGGGTTTTCTAGAACTTAGCACTGTAAGAGATGACCACAAATGTGTCAGGCCAACACAGAACAGTCCACTAACCAGCCAGAGCAAAAACCTCAGGAAAGAGGCCATAAGACTGAGATGCTCAGGTCAAGTGTGGGAAGAAAACAGGTGGTAAAGAGGACTAATCAGACTTGGGTGGGGGTCCAGTATTCAACACAGGGCCACCATTGACACCCACTGGGCAGAGACTGGGGAGCAGTGTTGGAAAGGAGCCTCAAACTCAGGAAACACCAGATCCTAAGAGAAAGGTCAGAGGGATTTATGAAGACAGAAAGGTTTTAACCAGAAACTCACAGATACATGATTGGCCCTCTGTATCTGCACAGTGGTTTTATAATCGTGGATTCAACCAAATGCTGACCGAAAGTATTTAGAGAGAAAAGCTGCATTTGGGCTGAAAATGTGCAGAATTGTCCACAGTCTGAAGCAGTGAGGGAGGGAATGATTAGAGGGCTCCATCCACAGGAACGTGGCTCATGTGCTAGGTCTGGTCTCACAGCCATAGGAATGTATGCCAAAGGAAGTTCACATCATGACAGGCAGGAAGTGAAATAGCAACACCAAGCTTCCCCAGGGAACTACCCTTGGTGACCTACTTCATCCACTAGACCCTGCCTCCTAAAGTTTTTAGCACCTCCCAAAATAGCATCACCAATTGGGGACCGAGCAGTAGCCAGGAGCCTTTCTGGGGGACGTTTCCTTTCCAAACTTAACCACTGAACAGTACAGCATAGTGACTATTTACATAGCGTTGATTTGTATTCAGTATCACAAGTAACTTAGAGGTAATTTAGTATATGGGAGGCTGTGTGTCTGCTATTTGCAAATACTATAACATTTTATACAAGGGACTTGAATGTCTGAGGTTTGGGGTATCCATGAGGATTCCAAAACCAGTTCCATGCAGACACTGAGGGGACAGCTGTCCAACTCGGTGCCAAGTAGTAAAAGAATCCCTAGCCCTTCAATTGGACAATGAAATGAAATCATCAGAAGAAACACAAAGATTATAGTTTCAAGGCTAAGTGCCTAAAAGTAGAGACCAAGGACTTTTTTGTGGAAGTGCTCATTATGGATTAATTGGAATGATAACCAGAGCTGAGTTGAGTGGATTTAGTGAGACCCCCCCAGATGCTCTTAGATGAAACTCAGGACTTTGGGGCACGAAGTTCAGCATTGCAGTTGCCCTTCTGGACTCACAGCAATGAGGAGGACAGGATGGCGACCACAGATAGGGGAAGTGGAGCACCGTCTCTACATACTAAATGAGGCCCAGGTCTCCACCTGGACAGCCTCACTGGGTTGCTGTCCCAAACAGCCCATGCTTCTGCCCTGTGACTACATGTAAGTCCTAAAATGTCAACAGGTCTCTCATCATATTGAAACCCAGCTCACAAACAAGGAGTCAAGGGTGCATTTGGGCTTCTCTCCATCAACTTGACGGTGCACATCATATGCTTCTTTGTTCATGAAGGGCCCCACTCCTTAAATGACCGTCAGTGTGAGTTCTCTCCAAGGGTTGGGCCAAATCTGCCTACCTGGTCCTCATTCTACATTTGGTATTTATGAACCTAAGCTTAATCCTTTCATTCAGGAAATTCATTCCTCCTAAATCTTCTCTCTTCTGGTAGAACCTTAAGAAGCAACACAAAGAGAATTCATCTCATGATGGCCTGTGTGGGCAAAGCACCAAGTATTTGTGGAGGGGGATCCTGAAGGAATGTCTCCTCGTTCTTCAGGCAGTTGGGGCAAAGGCAGAGGCTTTGATACAAAGAAGGTCAGTAAGTACTGAAAGCAGCAATCCCAGACTTACTCGGCTGTGGTATGAGAGTAAACCAGCACTCGTTAAAGGATCTGTAAACATTTCTAAGGAGGTAAGATTCAAGTTAGAGTTGGAAAGACTTTGCCAGACGATGTAGAAAAAGAAAAGGGTCATAAAAGTGTAGGAAACGGTGTGAGGACCTGCATCTCTTTCTCTGTTCAGGTTTTTCTTTTTTTGTTTCATTTCCTTTCACAGTTCAAACCTAGGAATCACCAGCAGAAGCAGAATCGTGGCCTCAAGCGCTCTGTCACAGCTGTATCTCCAGCCCTAGTGCTTCCTTTCTTAAAACAGGCTCTCACTTTGAAATCACTCAGTAGGCCAGGCTAGTCTTGAAGTTAGCCTCCTGAGGAACATGGATTACCGGCTGGTTTAGTTTCTGTTGTTACTGTTGCTTCCCATTGACAAACAATATGTATCTGTACGTTACGATACCATAGTTTAGTGATGTTTTGATTTGACAACAGACTTTTTTTGGTCTTATGGTTATATGGCTTAGGTTGGCCTGGAACTGGGCTATTTAAAGCCAGGCTGGCCTTGAACTCATGATCCTTTTGCCTCTGTGCCCAAGTGCTAGGATTACAGACATGTACCAGCATACCTGACCAATGTAATGCTCTGATGTGGATTATCAAACCAGGCTCATTAACAAGTCCATCACCTCACATACTTTTTTTGTGTTGCAAAAACGCTTTAAAAATCTATCCTTTGGACCATTTTGAAGTGTACAGTGCATTATTATTTATTATAAGCCACCATTCTATACAGCAATTACTAAAGCTTATTCTTCTAACATAACTGCTATGCCATTAACCAGGTTCCACCTTGCCTCAGCCTCTGTGTAACTCAACTCCCTACACCTCTGGGCCCCGCCTGTCTCTGCCTCCCCAGGCCTGGAATTCTGCACTGTGCACCTGACTTTTTTTACATGGGTTCTGAAGGGATGAGACTCAGATCCATTTCAGTGTTTGTTTTCATTTTTAAAGAGAAATAGGGAACGATGGGTTGAAGTAAAGTAACTTTTCTGTTTGTTTTTGTTTTGTTTTGTTTGCTCTGCTTTGCTCTGGAACAGGGTCTCCCTGTAGCACCAGCTGGCCTGGAACTTGATATGCATGTCAGCTGGCACAGATATTCCCTGCCTCTGCCTCCTGAGTGCTGGGATTAAAAAGCCTGTACCACCATGCCCGATGTTGAAGTACCTTTTTTAAGATGATTTTCAGTCCACTCTGTTACACAGCCATCATGCATGAAACAAGGTTGGTGCTGGGTGTCTGCTCATTTGTTAAGTGATACATGATTGATTGCTATGGGGCAATCTCTAGGAGCAATCACCCAGAGGGCTAGCGCCAGGGGTTATCTATAAGTCACAAATCTTTCCAGACAGCAGAAATCCCAAGGCATGAAACTCTTGGAGTCCTGGAGTCTTATAAACAGTTTCCAGACAACATTCTTGTTCTAGATGTTACAGAGTAAGGAATCTGAATCTGTGAAATAAACCATACTCTATGAAATGGAATCTCAGAGCCTTAGCGGTCTTCTCTCCCTCCCCCACCCTCTCTTTACTTCTCTGTCTGTCTGTCTGTCTGTCTCTCTCTCTTAATCAAACTGAAGCCATCTGATCCACACAAATCAGAAAGCAGCAGCATAGAAAGATTAAATAACTTACTTAAGTTTCTAGAGCTAGTCAAACCAAAGAGCTGCAACTCAGACCAGATCAGGTAGCCTAGCCTTCTCTTTGACTTCTTCAATAAAAAGACACAAGAGTCAGGCTGGGAGCCAGGCATTTCAGCATGTGCCTGTAATCCCAGCAGTGTGGAGGCTGAGGAAAGAGGATCGTGGTGAGTTCTAGGTCAGCCTGAGCTACACACAAGTATCAGTCTAACCAGGACTACGTTGAAAAACTCTGTCAAAAGAAAACAAGAGTGAAGCCAAGGCTCAGTGGTAAAATGCTTGCCCTGGCATGTATCTGTAATTCCAGCTCTGGGGAACGAAAACAGGCTGCTCCCTGGGGCTTGCTGGCCAACCAGTCTAGCTCAACCAACTCCAGGTGCAGGGAGACACCCTGTCTCAAAAAATAAGACAGAGGGGGCTGGAGAAATGACTCAACCGTTAAGAGCACTGGCAGCTAGCTCTTGCAGAAGAACTTCCTTCCCTTCCTTCCTTCCTTCCTTCCCTTCCTTCCTTCCTTCCTTCCTTCCTTCCTTCCTTCCTTCCTTCCTTCTATATGTGTTTTGAAATGGGTTTTCAGTACATAGCACCAGCTGGCCTGGAACTTGCTATGCAGACCAGGCTGGCCTCCAGCTCACAGAGATCTGCTTGCCTCTGCCTCCCAAGTGCTGGGATTAAAGACATGTGCCACCACATCCAGATCCACTTCAGTCTCTTCCTGGACTATGTGTTTGATTGACTGGAGCACATTTAGATGTATTGGAGACACATTTCTCTTAATAATTCCGCCTCTCACTGGATGAGGGATATGCAGAAGTGTTATGTTTTGAACATTTGTTCTCCAGCCGGTAGCATCGTTTGAGGAGGATAGGGAACCTGTAGGAAGTGGTTGCTGGGGTTGGGCCTTGGGCCTCTACTTTCTGCTCAAGTTCTCTACTTTCTGCTCAAGTTCTCTACTTCCTGATCCATCCAGATGTGACAGGCCAAGTGGCAAGCTCCTACCTCCACAATTGGCTCCAGTTATGATGGACACGATTCCTTTAGGGTCTAAATGAAACTTCCCCTTTCTAAAGTTGCTTTAGCAGGCATTTAACACAGTCATAAGAAAAAGAATACAGAGGATGATCGAGGAAGAAGCACCAAGAAGAAAATTTGGAAGCTAAAAAAGACATTTTTGCATGAGCTCTTACTTTATAAATATACAAAAGATCTCCAAAGGAGACGACATTTGAAACTTATTATGTGACTCGTTGAAATGGTTAAGACAAACTGAACTAGGGACTGTTGCTTGTCGCTACAGGGATTCCTGAAGTGAAGTTTGCATAGCAAGGGGATGTGGGCTCAAGTCTAAATACGTGGACAAGGGCAGAGGAGCCAGGGAGCACGTGGGGGAAAGAAATGGATGGAAAATCACTCCGAAAATACCAGAGGTATGAGGGATTCCAGTTAGACTGACAGGATCCTAGCTGAAGTGGGCCAGCGTGACTGGACCTCAGCTGAGGGATGGATGAAGTATGAGAAGATGGGTCAGAGAGGAGGATGGAAGACCTTCTTAAGGACAAGGCCCTGACAGGATCAGAGGAACCTGACAGATGTTTGGTTAAGGAGGGAGAGACAGCCTGTGTCAGTGGTTATGACACAAAACAACAGAAAGCAAATACAAAATTTTGGAACAGGCCTAGAAGAAGGATGTGCTGGGAACCACATGGGGTTCTTGAAAAAGCTGATGACAAATGGAGGGATTTTCCAAGTTCATTTACAGCAGAATTCAGAGAAAGCAGACCTGCTTCTAGTTTATTTGATTTCTAACTTCTCTACCAAGAAGAGTCTCTGTGGGAAACCACATGGATGTCAAAGTTCTCAGACCAAATGAAGATGAGGTCAGGGTGTGCTTCCGGTTTCATTAGAGGACCGGGCTGACTTTCACAATCTTGAAGGGTTAGTGGGTTCAGAAGCCTTACACTTTTTTGAATGTCCTGCAAAATTCTGGATTATTAAGTGGAAAATTATATGAATGGTGAGTTTCATGTGTTCCCAAAGAGTCAGTGAGGAGGTGTAGAGCTACAGCTTAGTGGTAGAGCACTTGCTGAATGTGCCTGAGGTTCTGGGTTCAATCCCCAGCACCATCCAAACAACAAAAACCTACGGAGTTGGTGAGGACATCTGAATGCCAAGTCCCATCATCTGGGGTCAAAGTCTCAGGACATGCATGCGAATGGATTGGAGATGGGGCCAGGTGCAGATGCAAAGCTTGTGGGTGGCTTCTCATGGCTACTCAAATGTGCATGGATGGAATGAGGAACTTGACCCAGCTGGCTTGATTATTTTTCCATCTTCTTTCTTTCCTAGGTATATGAGTGTGGGCAAGTTGTTCAACATCTCTGATCTCCAACATGAACCAATACTTCATTTCTGTTTGTGACTGTAGGAGTAATTGGTTTATGAGCAACAGGAGGGATGTAATTTATCTTTGACCTTCGTCCTTGAGTCCGACATATTTTTTTTTAATCAGTGATTTAAATAACAAGTTTATAGATGATGGGAAGAGGTGGGGGAGAATGTGGATGAAATTTTAGGCCCTGGAGTCAGATAATTCTGGATGTGAACCTTGGTTCTGTTACTTACTAATCGGATCTGTCTCTCTCACCTCCTCCCTGCCCCGCAGTGTGTGTATGTGTGTGTGCTTGCCTGTGCAGGCCAAAGGTTGATGTCAGGATGTTTCCCTCAATTGCTTCTCCATCTTTTCATTTATTTTTATATTTTATTTATTATTTTTATTTTGTATGTATGAGTGAGTGCATTGCCTGCGTGTGTATAAGTGCACCCGTGTACTGCAATGCCTGTGGAGATTCAAAGAGGGTGTCGAATTCCCCTGGAACAGGAGTTATGGACTGTTATTAGAAGGAAGAGAGGCTAAAGTAAATCTGAGGTCCAAAGAATTTAAACGATTTAACCAATGTTATACAGCACAAGGCCACCTGCCACGGGGTGGCGTTGCCCACAATAGGCTGGGCCCTCTCACATCACTCAACAGTCAGGAAAATGCCCGGAAGGCATGGCCACAGGAGGAATCAATCCAAAGGAAGAAATTCTTCAGTCGAGGTTCCCTCTACCCAGGTATGTCAAGCCTACAGCTAAAGCTATCCAGGACAGAGCGCCTGCCCATGCTCACACAAGCAACCTAATTAAACCCAATGGGTCCCTTGTTCCCCTAAGACATAAAAACAGTAGAGGGCATAGTTAGGAGGGGTCAGCATCCAGGTGGAGGTGGGGGTAACGGGAGGTGAATATGACCATACTACATTGCACACATCCACGCAATTATAAAAAGAAAATGGATATGACTTAAATAACACATTGAAAAAGAACTTGTGTCAAAATGACTCCTTAATTCATTTAACTGAAACCGATAAAATATGTTACCCAGTTCAAATGAGAACTTTAACCACTACATATTTATAGTCAGATAAGAAAAACTGACATGAATCTACAAACAAGAAAAACCAGAAAAGCTGGCCAGGACGATACAGGATTGCATTCTGCAACAGTCACTTGTCCTTGCCATGGGTGGAATTACAATATTTACATTACCCCTCATTTTCTACACATTAACTTGGATCTCTGTAGAGCTGTGGCTGATGTGGCCTAATCTAAAGCAAGGGAGGGGCATGTCTATAAAATCAGATGTTTCTCAATCTTCCAACAACCCACTGAAAGACTATCTACTTCAAACCTTACAATATTTCTCTACACCAAAGGCCAATGGCAATGGTCACAGGTCCAGAAAAGAAAGAAGACCAAGGAGCACTAACCAAAGAGGACACGTGTGAACAGTGATAGGAAGATGATCAGGGTCCCCAGGGAGGGTCCTGGGCTCCCTCCAATTCCAGTGTTGCCACATGGAGGAGTGCCCCTACCGTGGTTTGAATGAGAATGTTCTCCATAGGCTCCAAGTATCTGGACACTTGATCCCCAGTTTGAAGTGCTGTTTTGGGGAGGGTCATGCAACCCAGGAAGGTGTGGTCATGCTGGAGGAAGCACGCCGCTGGGGGCAGGCTTTGAAAGTCGACAGCCATGCCTACTTCTAGTCTGTCTCTCTCCGCTTCCTATGCTTGTTTGAAGATGTCAGCGCTCAGCTTTCTGCTCTGGCCGCCTCTGCCACCAGGCCTCCCTGTCATGATAAACGCTAATCCCTCTGGAACCATAAACCAAATAACTTCTTCCTTCTACATGTTGCCTTGGTCACAGTGGTTTATCACAGCAACAGAGAAGTAACTAACACAGTCACCTTGAGCAATTCTGTGCCCCAGTTTCCTCATCGGTAGGATGGACATAACTGTAAACACCTACTACGTGACGGGGTTAAAAAAAATTGGCAGGGACTCTATCAAATGCTAACGATTGTAATTACACCTCTTTGCAGTCTGTAAACTGAAACAACATTGATATGTATGTTAAAAGCTGGTGGCTGATTAGGCCCAGATTTCTCTTTTAATGATCACAAATTCAACATGATGAATATTTATTTTTCTCCAAGTTTCTCATTGCTCCAAAAGGCTAGCAAAGCCTCCTTATCAGTCAGATTCAAGTATAAACCAACATTTACCCTCATGGCTTCCTACAGCAATAAGAGATAATACTGACATCAAGTACAAGCCATTCTTTATTGCAGAGTCTTCAAAGGAAGGCAAAGTAGTTAAATTTATAGCAATTCTCTCTCCCTCTGCTCTCTGTGCTGGAAGCAGCAAGCATCTTGCCGCTGGATCTTGCCTCTGGCTGGGCCAGTGACAGCCATCACCACACCCTCACTGCACATCTTTCTGTTATTTGTCTCTGTCCAAACACAATTTTGAATTTCCTGGCAGACATAGGAAGGGGAAGAGAAAACAAAACCCTTTTTATTCTGCCTCCTACATTGTCTGTCTGGGTTCCCACGAATTAAAAGACATTTAATCAACCAAAGAAAAGCAAAGTTTAGTAGCATACACAGTTCACATAGTTGCGGAGGATCCATAACTGTATGGAGTTTATGAACCAGGTATGTGGGTGCATGCTCGGGGGTAGAAGCAGAAGGATCATGAGTTCAAAGCCAGCCCGAGCTACACAGCAAGACAAACCCAACTTATTTCAGAAAACTAAATGGAAAAAAATAAGAAAAACCAAAAACATAACAAGTATGCCACGAGAAATCAGGGACTTATATCTTGTCTAAATAACAAAATAAACGCTGTAAATTTGGAGAGAAATAATAAAGCAAAGGAGAAGGTTTTAAGCGGACAAGGGCAGCCCCAAGGAGCTGGGGAAATAAGACGGTGCGGGCACAGCACGCGTCAGCAGAGCCAGCGCTGTCTTCAGATTGAGTCTAGGTTTGTCTCCAGTGACTGAGAACCTTCCAGTCCTTCCAGTAGAGACGGCAAAGTCTGTCCTGTGTCTGTTGTTTCTCATTCACCTTCAGTTCAGGGACGGGAGAATTGGCTCAGCAGTTAACAGCACTGGCTGCTCTTACAGAGCACTCTGGTTCCATTCCCAGCACCCACGTGGTGGCTAACAACCATCCATAACTCCAGCTCCA
The DNA here is from genome assembly GCA_035773235.1 of Eospalax fontanierii. Lineage (NCBI taxonomy): Eukaryota > Metazoa > Chordata > Mammalia > Rodentia > Spalacidae > Eospalax > Eospalax fontanierii. The sequence continues at coordinate 27,478,997 of CM069551.1, read as the reverse complement.
GGCAATCTGATGCCATCTTCTGACCTCCGTGTGCACCGAACGACATGGGTACACTTATATACATGCAGGCAATACGCTCAAACACATAAAATAAAAAAATAATAAATTTTTTAAAATTTTTAATAAAAATAATAAATAAAAATTTTTTAAATGTCCTATATCAGAGTGGCATGTTGTGGGGTGGCATCTTCTGACACTCTCCAGGGACAGCACGAAAAGAAGGGACAACAGGCTGAACAGCCACCTAACAGCTAGCTACTAGACCATAGGGAGAATGACGAACGTTACATTTTAAACAATATGGGTTACTGGATGACTGAATGAAAGGCCTTCTCTATTTTACCTGAGTATATTTTAGGTTTTATAAGTTTTCTAGAATATGGGCATGTGTGTGTGTGTGTGTGTGTGTGTGTGTGTGTGTGTGTGTTATGTGTATGATATGCCTGCATGTGTGTAAGTGCACCTGTGTAATGCAGTGCCCAAGGAATTGGAATTGGAAGAAAAATATTTTGGGGATCAGGTTGTTGATACATAAAGTGTATTGGTCTGGTTTCCGTTATAGGACAGCTTGTTAGGTACTGGGGACGACAGTGAGGGAATGTGGACAGGCCTGTCCCTGGGGAGCCAACTTATTTGTTTCGTAGCTGTCTTCCCAACATTCCTTCCTTCTTTCCTTCCTTCCTTCCTCCTTCCCTTCCTTCCTTTTTCTTTCTTTCTTGAGACAGGGTCTCATGTAGCTAGACATCCTCAAACTCACTATGTAGCTGAGGATGACCCTTTTCTCCTGATCCTCCACCTCTGCCCCCCCACCCCCCCCAGTGCTGGGATCTACCTGCCTCTGCCTCCCAAGTGCTGGCATTAAAGGCCTGCACTGCACTTTTGGAGATTCTTAATGGTTTCTATAACCAGAGTCATTTAGTTTCCCAGCACATCAGTGATAGCTGTATTTCACGCTGTGTGACTTGGTTATCAATTATGTGCATTTCATTATTCTTGAATTATTCAAAGAAACATCCAGTATATCATCTCCCTCCCTCATAATTGTAAATTAAAAGAAACAAAACTTTATTATTCCTATTTTTTTTTAATCCTGATATTTCTTTAATATCCCCTCAAATGACCAAATTACTGCATGTTATGTGCAATAATAGTAGTTTGCTACTGAGTTTACCTCAAATCACCGACAATGAAAACTTCTGACAACTGTACCCTCTGCCTCTCCACCATCTGTTAGCCCAAGATCTAAATGACCAGCTCTCCCCAACTTTGATTGAAATAGCCTAATTCCTCATTTGCCACTCCCCACATGCACAAATATCTATGTCAGTATCTCAGGAATCTCGGCAGAGACAAAAGTCCTTTTTAGTTATTTCTTATTTCACAGACATAGGGTAATTCTACCCATAAAGTTTTGACACATTGTCATCAAATAATAAGGTTTTGTGGCTTTTACTATGGCTGGAGTTAGGTTCACGTTTATGAGCTCTTTTTTTGGTCCCACCTGAACCTTGTTTTGGTGGCACAAGAAAGGTAATGTGATCTAGTGTGAAGCCAGAAAGACTGAGATTTGGATCTCAGTCAGCTGAGGAGAATCCTATGGTACCTCATATGGGACACGGGAATCCTCACATCTGCCCTCAGCGTGATGGGGATTTAATTTGTGGAAGATGGTGGGTGAGGCACAGGCATTGAATGCTAAAATCTCCAGAGAATAAACTGGGGAGAGCTGAGGAACAGCTCTCGGAGGAGGTGAGTGATGGCTGAAAAACTCCGGTTTAATAGCAAAGTAAAACAAGAAAGTTTACAAAGCAGAACAGAGGGGAAACAAAAGCTTCCAGAGTTAGCACTAGATGGTCAGTGTGAGGGAGCGATGGAGCCCCAGGGTAAGATAGCCTCGGAACGTCGGCACGGGAATCTCAGTAAGGGATATTTTAAAGAGGAAAAACCACAGGGAAGGAGACAGAAGTGGGGAACAGCACAACAGAGAGTGGAGGCAGAAACTGCCCTCCTGGGCACTTAACCACAGCGCAGTGAGCGTGGGCCAGTTTGAATGAGAGTGTCCCCCGGAGGCTCTAAGATGTGGACATGTTGTCCCCACTTGGTGGCGCCGTTTTGGGAGGTCTTAGCAGGTGTGGCCATGCTGGAGGAAGCAGGTCCCTGGGGGCGGGCTTAGAGCGTCCTTAAGCCTCTGCTTCCGGGGCCTGCTTGTAGATGTGCGTCTACTCTAGGCACCCTGCCACCATGCCTTCCCTCCATGTTGGATTCTTGCCCTCTCCCTTGGAACCCTAAGCTAAATAAACTCTTCCCTTTATATAAGTTCCCTTGGTCAGTGTTTCTATCACAGTTAACGGAAAAGTAACTAATGCAGCCACCGTTTTTTAAAGATCCTTGCTGAGTCAGAAGCTTGGTAGCCCCAGACCCCCTCATCCCAACTCCAACCCCCAGTAACCCAGAGCAAGTGTCATAAGACTGTGCACTGAATTCACAGCAGCAGAATTCCTCTAGACCACGTGAGAAAAACTTTGAATCATAACTGTGCCGTGCTCAGTCAGTAGAAACCTGGTTGGAGCCAGGAGAATGAACACAGACACTGGTCCGAGCAGCCTGCCTGACATTGGGAAAGACAGCCCAGGGATGCAGCCGGCATCCTTCCAGTGAAGGTCCACCCTGAGGTGACTAACATCTGTGACGTGACCAATGAAAGACCACCTGCTGACAGGACTAGTATATGTAACCCAACCTCTCAAAAGTCCACTCGGAGGCAAAAACAGCATTTGCAACCCAATCCATGAAGAAATGTCCACTGGCAAGACCATGATCCGTGTTCTGACCTCACAGAAGATTACACAGCAATAGCACAAGCATCTGGGATCTCAGGAAGAAACAGCAAGAGAGTCAAGACTGGAAGCAGCAAGCAGGCCGTGTTCTACTCATAGAGGAAAGCTGGGCATTGACGTTGGCACCCCAAGCACCAGTCTATCAGAGAAGATGACACCTCACCCCATTATAGATTACTTCCTCTTGAACATTTCAAACATTTCTACTGAAAGAATGATTTCGAAAGAAAAAAATAATTTGACCAATGACCTAACCCAAGTCTCAATGCAAAAACACAAGAAATGTGAAAAAAAATGTAAAACTCCTTCTAAAATTACTAATCCCTCAAAAACAGCCTCCAATGAGAGTTAATAGGATGAAATCCCAAAGGACTCAAAAGAATTATTATAAATGTTGTGCCAGTTTTTGTGGCAACTTGACACAAATTAGTGTCACCTAGGAAAAGGGAATCTTAAATGAGAAATTTCCTCCATCAGGCAGGCCTGTGCCAGGTCTATAGGGCATTTCTTGATTGCTAATTGTTGTAGGAAGGTCTAGCCTACTATAGGTGGTGTTAGGGTTAGGTCTAACCTACTATAGGTTGTGCCATTTCTAGGAAGATGAGCCTTGGCTGTATAAGAAAAGTAGCTGAGCAAGCCAGGGGAAGCAAGCCAGTAAAGCACCGCTTCTCCATGGTCTCTGCTTCGGTTTTCCTGCCTCCAGGTTCTTACCCTGGCTTCTCTTGATGACAGACGATACCCTATGAGCCACATAAACTCTTTCCTACTCCAAGTTGGTTTTTGTCAGTGTCTCATCATAGCAACAGGAAAGCAGATAGGACAAGTATGTTCAAAAAAATCAAAGAGGACACAAGCTCTTTGAGGAGGAGAGAAGGAAAGAAGAAACAAACCTCACCATCAAAGACCTGTACAAATTTACAAGGTATTCTAAGCAAATAAATAAACAGATGTTGCTGTTGTAATGTCTGATGAGATAGAATTCAAACCAAAATGAGTCAAACCAAGAGATGGTTCACAGGGTAAAAATGCTCTCCTCACGAGTCCGATGACCTGAGTTTGATCCTTAGAAGCTGTATAAAATGCTGGATGTGGTGGAGCACACCTTTATTCCGCCACTCCTATGTGAGATGGGAGGCAGAGACTTGATGATCATCTAGAAGTTCATGGGCCCACTAGCCCAGATTTTGCAGAGCAGCAGAAACAAGAGAGACCCTGGCCTCAAAAACAAACCAGGGGGCTGGAGAAATGGCTCAGCAGTTAAGAACATTGGCTGCTCTCGAAGAAGACCCAGATTCAAATCCCAGCACCCACATAGTGGCTAACAACCATTTATAACTCCAGTTCCAGGGGATCCAACGCCCTCTTCTGTCCTCTGTGGGCACTGCATGATGCAATTACACTTGCTCACATGCAGGCATAATACTCATACACATTAAATAAAAATAAATTTTAAAAAAACTTCTCTATAGCAAGGCAGAAGACTGGGTATGGTGGCACATACCTTTAATTCCAGCACTGGGTCGGCGGGGGCGGGGGAGGCAGAAGCAGGAGAATCTCCGTGGGATTAAGGCCAGCCTGGTTTATGTAGAGACTTCCAAAACAGCTAGGGCAACAGGGGGCCCCAGTCTAAACAAAGAGAGGGGGAGATAGAGAAACAGCTCAGCAGATAAGAGCCACTGGCTGCTCTTGCAGAGGTCCCGGATTCAGTTCCCAGCACCGACATGACCATCCTTGACTCCAGTTCCAGGGGATCCAACGCCCTCTTCCAACCTCCACAAGCATTACAGGCAGAGGTGCACTTCCATAAATGCATGCACAATGCTCCTACGCATAAAATAAAACTAAATAAACCAAAGATTTTTTTTACACACACACAAAATAATATTATAAAAATTAATTAAGAGAGATAAGATCACTACATATTGATTAAGGGAATGATCCTTCAAGAGAATGTTACAATTTTAAATGTATATGCACTGAACATGGACACACCTCCTTGCATTAAAAAAATACTATTAGATATAAAGTCACAGATTGACGTCCACACAATAACAACAGATAATTTGAGCATGTAAGCCAATCATAGATCTCACCAATAAATAGCTCATACTGATAAAAAAATAAATGAGAAATGTGAGTTAAATGACATTATAGATCATGACTCTAACATCTGCAGAACAACCCGCAAAACAAACACTGCACGGTGCACGTTCTTGGCAGCAGCCCATGGAACTTTCTCTAAAAGAGATCATATATTAGGGCACGAAGCAAGTCTTAATATATAAAGGAAAACTGAAATGATCTCTTGTATTCGATCTGACGATAATGAAATAAGACTAGAAATCAAAAGCAAGAGAAACTGTAAAACATTCACACATAGAGATGAACCAGCACATTACTGAGTAATGAGTGGGCCATTAAAGAATTCAAGAAGGAAATCAATAGAGTGCTAGAATTGAATAAAAATAAAAAGACAGTACACCCAAATCTGTAGGACACAATGAAAGCAGGTTTAGAGGGAATTTTATAGCTATACGTGCCTACATTAAACACCAAAATACAAAAATCAAGGGCCTGGAGAGATGGCTCAGCAGTTAAGAGCACTGGCTCTTGCAGAGGACCCGGGTTCAATTCTAGCACCCATGTGGTGACTAACAATCATCTATAACTCCAGCTTCAGGGAATCTGATGCCCTCTTCTGACCTCCGCAGGCACTACATGACATGTGTACACTTACATATATGCAAGCAGTACACTCATACACATAAATAGTGAATAAAATTTTTTTAAAACACAGAGATTTCACATAAGGAACAGTGCAGGTTAGAGCCTTAGAAAAGCAAGAACAAGCCAATCCCAAACTAAGTATCTAAAAAAATAATTACAATCAAGGCAGAAATTAATGAAATACAAACAAGCAAGGAACAATAAAAATATAAAGAATCAATGAAACAAAGAGGTCTTTGAAAAGACAAACAAGATTAACAAACCCTCAGGCAAATTAACCACAAGGAGGAAAGAGAAGGCTCAAATTAATAAAAATAGAGATGAAAAGGAGATTACAAAAGATATATATGAAATTCAGAAAATCATTATGATATACCTTAAAAACATATTCCACTAAATTGGAAAATCTAAAAACCATGGATGAATTTCTAGACTCATATGGTATGCCAAAATTAAACCAAGATGAGATAAACAATTTAAACAGATTTTATAACAAGCAATGAGTTTGAGGCAGTAATTTAAAATAATCTCTTAACTAAAAAAAACCACACCCAGATGGATTCATTGCAAAATTCTACAGGACCTTTAAAGAAGAACTAACACCAACTCTCAACTATTCCATAAAATAGAGAAGGAAAAATGTATCAAACTCTTTTTATGAAACCAATGTGAGCCTGATACCAAAACCAGATAAAGAAACAACAACAATAACAAAATAGAATTATAGATCAATCTCCCTGTTAACCAGGAAAATTGTAAAAATTCTCAGTAAAATACTTGCAAACTGAATTCAAGATCACATCAAAAAGATCATCACATCCCAGAGATGCTGGGACGGTTCAACACATGGGAAACAATAAATGTAATACATCACATAATTGGATTCAAAGACAGAAATCACATGATCATCTCAATAGCAGCAAAAAAAAGTCTTTTGGCAAAAACCAACATCCCTTCATGATAAAAGCTCTGAAGAGACTAGGAATCACAAGGGTGACAAAGGGAGGCCTAATGCATCTCTCAGTTCTCATCAATGAAGCTTCCGCATGCAACGGGAGGCCAGAACACGGGTCACAAATAGCCAAAGCATAGAGAATAAGAGACTGCAGAGTGTGAGTCTTTGGACAGGTGGCCTATATTAAATTCCCACCCAGGGCTCAGGAACCACTGCAAAAGAAGGGTTGGAGAGATTGTAAAGTGAGGGAGGACGTGCATAATCATATGGAAATGGAGTCCTTCAGGCTCCTGGGACCTTGCTCATATGAACCTACAGCAGCGGTGTCAACATGCACAAGACCCTCGCATGCTCAAGCAGACAAAAACCCAGCACAACTGCAGAAATTAGCAGCTGGCCCCAATCTTAGTCGAAAAAATTATTGACTGCTGGGTCGGGAAGAGCCGATCTTCTTAAGAGGGGGGACTCTGGATGGGCTGACTAGACCCCAGTGGATGAACTTGTACTGAGAGATGTCTGGGGACACTATATTGACTCGATAGGCCTTGACACAGTTACAGAATGTATGAATCCCAGTTGGGAGAGCAGGGAGAGGTGCCAGTGGGGGAAGGGGGTGTAGAGACGACTGGAATGTTCTGTGTGAAATATACAAAACTTCAATTAAAAATTTACCAAAAAAGAAAAAAAAGAAAAAAAGGTAACATCTCAACATAATAGAGGCTGCACATAACAAATCTATAGCCAACTGTATACTAAATGGAGGAAAATTCAAAGTATTTCTGCCAAAATCAGGAACAAGACAAGAATGTCCGCTTTCTCCAGTTCTATTCAACGTAATACTTGAAGTCTTACTATAGCAATAAGACAAGAGAAGTAAATATAAATTATTTTTATTTGCAGATCAGACTCTATACATAAGAGACCTTAAAGACTCCAGCCAAAAACTCTTAGCTCTTATAAATAATTTCAGCAGAGTGGCAGGATAAAATATTAGCAAACAAAAATGAGTAGTCTTCCTATATACCAATAATAATCATACCAAAAATAAGTCAGGGAAACAATCTTATTTCAAATTACCTCAAAAATAAAATAAACTACCTTGGAACAAACCTAACCAAGAAAGTGAAACATTTCTACAATCGAAACTTTAAAACACTCAAAAAAGAAATTGAAAAAAAGACACTGGAAAATGGAAAGATCTCTCATGCTCATTGATTGGAAGAACTAATATTATGGAGATGACTATAATGCCAAAAAGAATATACAGATTCAAGGCATTCCCCATCAAAATTCAATATTACTCTTCACAGAAAAAAAAAATCCTAAATTTAATACGGAAGCACAAAGATCTTCTAGCTAGCTAAAGAAATCCTGAGCAAAAAGAATTCTGGAGATATCACCATGCCTGATCTCAAGTTGTGCTACAGAACCACAGTCATAAAAAGAACATGGAACTAACACAAAGACAAACATGGAGATCACTGCAATGGAAGACCCAGATATCAGTCCACATGGCCACAGTCACCTGGTCTCTAACACCAATGCCAAGAATACATATATGAGAAAAGATACCATCTTCAACATATAGTATTGGTGAAATTGGATTATCTACATGTTCAAGAATGAGACTAGATCCTTATCTTTCACCCTGCACAAAAATCAACTCCAAATGGATCAAAAATCTTAATGCGAGAACTGAAACTATTAGAGGAAAAACATTTCAAGATATAGGTACAGGCAAGGAACTTTATGAATTGGACTCTAGTCACTCAGGAAATAATTCCAGCAACTGACAAATGGGACCTCACGACACTACAAAGCTTCTATACGGCAAAGAAAACAGTTCATTGAGTGGGCAGCAGCCTACAGAATGGAAGAAAATCTTTGTCTGCTATGTATCCGACAGAGGATTCATAGCTAGATTACACAAAATACTCAAAACCCTCAACAAGAAATCATACAACCCAATCAACAAATGGGCTAATGAAATGGACAGACAGTTCTCAAAAGATTAAATATAAATGGCCAATAAACATATGAGAAAAAGTGCAACCTTACTACCCAACAGTGAAATGAAAATTAAGACTGCATCTCACCCCACTCAAAATGGCAGTCACTAAGAAAACAAGTAACACATGCTGCCTGGGACGTGGACAAAAGAGAACCCCATTTCTCTGCTGGTGAGGATGTGAACTAATCCATTTACTGTGGAAGTCAGTAGGGAGGTTTCTCAACAAACTAACAAGAAAGGGCTGGAGAAATGGCTCAGCAGTTAAGAGCACTGACTGCTTTTGCTGAGGACCTGGGTTTGACCGTGTAGTGGCTAACAAACATCTGTAACTCCAGTCCCAGGGCAATCTGAGGCCTTCTCTGCAGGCATTGCACTTGACACAGGTGCACTTACATACATGCAGGGAATACACTCATACACATAACATTTTTAAAAAATATTTTTTAAAAAGCTAAAAATAGATCTATCATATGACCCAATTGAACCACTTCTGGATATTTATCCAAAGGACCCCAAGTTAACCTATCACAACACTCATACATCAATGAGCACCTCAGCACTCTGCACAATAGCTAAGCTATGGAACCAATGTAGGTATCTAAGAACAGAGGAATGGATAAAGAAAATGTAATATATATATTCATATATATAATATATATGCACACACACAATAGGTTTCTTCAACCAAAAAGCGGAAAGAAATTATGTTTACATGAAAATGAATGCAGCTGAAGATAATCATATTAAATGAATTCTACCAGAAAGATAAATATCATATATTTTCTTTCAACAGTTCAAACTAATACATAAAATCATGTGTGTGCATATGGCATGAAAGTTGAAGTAAAACTGTTTAGGGGAACAAGGAAGACTAACAGGCGGGGGCAGGGGGATGTGGAAGCGAAGGGGGAGTGCCAGGGATATTCTCAACATACAGTATGTACTGTATGAAAATACCTTTACGTAACCCCGGACCATTTACAATGAATATACACAACGATTTTTTTTATTTTTTTTATTTTTTGGACAGGGTCTCCTTGTAGCCCCAGCTATCCTGGAACTTGTTATGTAGGCCAACCTGGCCTAGAACCCACAGAGATCAGCCTGCCTCTGCCTCCCAAGTGCTGAGATTAAAGGCATGCACCATCACGCCCGGTAGAATTCTTTAAAAAGAAAAAAATTAATTTTATGTGTATGAGTGTTTGTAAGTGCGCCTGGGTCATGTAATGCACACGGAGGTCAGAAGAAGTGTCACATCACCTGGAACAGGAGCTATCGACAGTTGTTAGTAGACATGCGGGTGCTGGGAATGGAACCTAGGTCTTCTGCAGGAGAAGCCAGTGCTCTTAACCATCTCCCAGTCTCACAGGAATTCTTTTTACGGATCACCGGTATCAGATTAGGTGGTCAGTAAACGTTAACTAACCTGATAAAACTGAGAGCTGTGACGTAACAGGAACAGACCCACCTATTTGTGCCTGAGGGCAGTGAAAGTGTTTGTTGAAGGATGTCCAAGTCCTTTCAGAATCAAATTATATGAGCAAAGGGCAGACTCCTGCAGTTATTAAAGAGCTGGAGGCGGAGCTTAATGAGGAAGTGGCTTCCTTCCCTAAGCCTTTCTCCTCTGCATTAGTCTTAAACCTGAGGTGCCTAGTGCGGGAGCTTGCAGTCACATGAACCCTTGTGAGAAGCCAAGAAGATCTGCTGAAGGTTTCCTCCTACATTGTGTGTGGAGAGACTCAGGTACACAAATAGCCACCTGCCCTGAAGCAAGAGCAGTCACTGCAGCCTGCAGACCAGGTAACCGCAGGGCCAGAAGTGCGAGTCTGTGACTCTTTGGAGTCACACAGCCTGGCTGTCAAGGGAGGCCATCTAACTCTGCTGAGCAGTGTTATGACAGAGTTCTTAGGTCAGCTTCAAGATGCAAATAGACATGGAGAAGTTGGTTCCTTGGGGTTTCCAGGAAAGGGAAAGAAAGGTTATGGAGGTTTCTCTGTTTATTTCTCTTTCTTGAGAAGGGCTTGGCTAGGAGTTAAGAATTTCCAGCTGGATAAGACCTTTTTTAAAAATTATTTTTATTTTATGTGTATGAATGTATTGCCTGCATGTATGTAAGTGCACCCATGTTGTGTAATGCCCGCAGAGCTCAGAAGAAGCCATCCGATCCCCTGGAACTGGAGTTACAGAGGTTGTTAGCCAACATGTGAGTGCTGGGAATCAAATCCAGGTCCTCTGCAAGAGCAGCCAGTGCCCCAACCACTGAGCACTCTCTCCAGCCCCTGGATGAGGACTTCTTAACATGCAATCCTCTCTCTTATATATGACAAGGTCTGGGATGGCATCATAGTTGGTCAGAGACCATCAAAATACTGACTCCTCTTTAGAGCAAAAATGGGGTCCAGGATAGGAATCCCTGAGACTGAGCCCAGAAACCTGAGTACCTTGCATGAATTTGGGTGCTCAGCGTAGTAGTTCTAATGGTCTCCTAGTGAAAAATCCCTCTTCCCTAAGTTCTCTGGCCCCATTTTCCCAGCCAGAGCTTTCATCCTTCTGTATGATAAACAGACCTGAGACTTTGTCTCTGTGTTTGGCTTCGGTTGTAAGACATTAAATCTCATTGCTCATTCACCTTCAGGATTGAAGAACATGTCTTATCCTTGGAGATGACAGAAAGGACAGGAAGACCAGAGACACAAAGAGGTCTGGAGAGAGGGAGGGAGAGAGAAGGGTAGACGATGTCTACCAGGCAAGACGGGCCCAAGATTCTGAAGGTGCAAGTCAAGGTCCCTGGGAGGAGTGTTAGTACTCATGAGTACTCACATAACTATATGCACAGGCCTCAGCTCAGGAAGTCAGCTCTTTTGCTGGGCCTTGAGTTGCACAGGCGTAAGTGAGGCGGACCAAGTGTAGGTTCCAACTGCAGCACACTCCAGGCACGGTCGTGGCACCTCTGCATGCCACCATGAGATGTCCCTGCTATTCCCTGTGTGCTCACTCATCACCTGCCCCTGGGAAGGAAGTGAAATCTTATCTCCACCAAGAGTCCATGCAGCTAGAAAACTCCCCCAGTGTGACTGACTGGTCTCCACAGTCTGGCCTTCCCAGGAGAACACTCAGCCTGCTGCCCAGCAACTGTGTTTGCAGAGGACCCTGTCAGAGATACCTTCAGGAAAGGAAAAGAGGTCAACATAATGGTGACATAACCTTGCCTATGAGAATGTGAGCTGTGACCAGAAGGAAGAGATGGCTGTCGGGTGGGAGAGTGGGTGTGTCTCTGAGTCCTTGATTTAGCATAAGCCCTTCCACAATCATAAAACTTATGTTTCTATGAGCCCAGAATCTGGAGCACCTTCTATTAAATAGGAAAGATTACTAGGAATCACAGAGAAGAGAGAGCATCAAAGATGTGATCAATTCGCTTGCTGCTTTAGCTTAGCAGTAGCTCTCCCTAAATTTATAATAAGAAATACTATACTTGTTCAATACTTTAAATCTTTAATTTTTTCTTTGAGAATTTCATATATACATACAATGTATTTTGATCACACACACACACATGCCTCTTGATACTTTTTTGCCCTATAGTCCAGGCTAGCCTCAAACTGGTTATGTTCCTGCCTGTCTCCTGAGTGCTGGGATTACGGAAGTACGCTACCACACCCAGCTTGTTCAGTGTCCTCACTAACCGTTTTCTGCCTCTGTACATTTTCTCTGCCCATGTGTGTTCCAGGCTCCCACCTCTGAGTCCTGGCTTCCTCCTGTCAGTCTGTAGCATCATCTTCCGAGTTGTTTTAGTTTCTCTGTTGGTTAGACCACATCCCCAGATCCTTTCTATCCTGAAAGACAGAGGACTCCACTTTAACAGAGTGGAAGCACTTCAGGCTCCCTGACCTCTGATTTCCCCCATGTCTGACATGGCTCCTGACTCCAGTCATTTAGAAACTTGATTCTGAAAGAAGTCAGAGCCTTCCTCTCTCTAGCAACACACATACACGTGGGATTTTAAAGCTACATCCGTGCTTCGTGCAGCATGGAAAGGGCTGGGTATCATGAGTGTGCATGAAAATTCCTTAAGTGCCAGAGGTAATGTAGTTTTGTCTCTATCAGTGGGCTAACATCTTGCCCAAAGACGTGACTCCTATGAGACAAGAGTCCTACCACTGTCTGTCTCCTGGATTGATTGAGTGAGTGAGTGAGCTACCTGTCTCCTATTTATTTCTATTTTATTTTACTTTTTGAGACAGGCTCTCATTATGTAGACCAGGCTGACCTGGAACCCACAGAGCTCCACCTGTCTCTGCTCCCAAGTACTGGGATTAAAGGTAGGCACCACCATGACCGAACTGCCCAATTGCAAAGGAAATTTCCAAAATCCTCCCCTGAGAAAGCTCAGCTCAGTCTCACCTACACTCAGTGTGGTGGAAGCCACCACTGTGGCTGCCCTTCCTGGCTGGCTGTCTTATTGGCTTCAGATTCCCCAGTCCCAGCGCTTTATCCACTTTACCCACACTCACACACCTCAGCTGTCAGCATTTCTCAGCTGTCTCGTTTATCCATAGTACTGTCAGATCTAGCAAATGAAAATGTAAGACACCCAGTTACAACTAAACTTCAGATTGTATTTCAATTCGATTTCTAACATTTTATTTGGGACATACATATAGTAGCATTTATTTGTAATTTACCAAATAGATTTGAGGCTCAGATTCCATCAGATGTCTTGTGTTTCCCTGGCAGTCCTTCATTCATTTGTTCATTCATTCATTCCTCATTTATTGAGCACCTGCTAGGTGTCAGGCACTATTCTAGGTGCTGGGAAAGCTATGCCAATCTCTAGTCTTCATATCTGTATTAACCTTTCTCATTGTTGTGACAAATAGTGGGCAGTCAGGAGTCAGAGAGAGAAGAATGCTGGTGCTCAGCTCACTTTCACTTCTCCCCTTTCTTTGCATCCCAGGACCCCAGTCCATCGGGTGGGGGTCACCCACACTCAGGATGACTCTCCCCTCCCCAGTTAAACCTCTCTGGAAAGACCCACAGAAGTACCGAGAGGTATATCTCCTAGGTGATTCTAAACAGTCCAGTTGGCAATGAAGGGTAACCATCACAGTAGCCTTATCATGTACACACTTTTATCGTGTGCACATATACAGTACATATACTCTAAGACAGTCTTTTCTGTCAAACACTCTAAAACTTTGGTTTAGGACAAGGAATTGAAATGTTTTAATCCCTCCCACCCTGTAAAATGTTTATGCAAAAGCCCGGCTGCATTCCTGGAACCTGATGGCCTGAGTTGACCGAGCTCTTTCCCCCTTTCATCCAACCTCTACCACCTGCTCCTTCATTTCCTTTGCATGGATTCCTTTAAAACCAGCCAATCTTGAACGACTGTGAGGGCAGACCCCAGCCAATGGGAAAAAGACATAGTCCTCTTGCATTAGGATAGAAACTTATCAAGCTTGGGGCTCAGGTGTGCTTGCTGAATCTGAATGATACAACCCACATTTCTGCGAAAGTTACTTTCTCTTTGCATCTTTTATAGTTGTTATTAGTGCGGTTTTTGGACATCAGACTTTTTTTATATTTATGTTATCTATAACATACTTACAGACATACTTTTAAACAAGTGTTACATATCTAACAAGGTAATATTTCTTCAATATTATCTAAAACATTCATCATATTCAGACTTCCCTTACTGTCTCAAAAACATCTGAATCTTTATATGGTAAATATGTTTGAATTTATATCTAAAGGAGGGCCATTTATTGCATCTGATGGATATGTTTACATCTCTTTAAGCCTGTAACATTTTTCTTCTTTGCCTTTGTGTGTGTGTGTGTGTGTGTGTGTGTGTGATCTTCATCTGTTAAGAAAAATGACTCATTCATATTTTTTGAGACCGTCTTACTCTGTAACCCTGCTTGGCTTTGAGTTTGCAATCCTCCTGCCTCAGCCTCCTGAGTATCTGGGATTATAGGCATGTGTCACACTTTGATCGTCAGTTTTTCTTGTAGAATTGACTACATCCTGAAGATTGTTCCTTCTGTGTGGCAATTAGCTTGTTCCTCAGCTCTCTGTATTTTTTGAAAACTAGTATTAGATCTAAAGGCTTGATTAGATTCAGATCTGACTTTTTAAAGATTTATTTACTTTTTAAGTGTATGTGTATGAATTTGCCTGAGTTTATATACACCACATGAATGCAGTTGCCTACAGAGACCAGATGAGGGTGCTGGATTCCCTGGGACTGGAGTTTATAGGTGGTTGTGAATCACCATGTGGGTGCCAAGAACCAAACCTGGGTTCTCTGAAAGAGCAGAAAGTGCTCTTAACCACTGAAACAGCTCTCCAGACCCCAGATCTAATATTTCTCACATCATATAACAGTTGGGCACAGAATGGTTATCTCACCTTTGGTGATAAGCAGTTGATCACTGAGTGAAGCTACTAATCTGATCCAGATTTAAAGTTATACTCGTGTGTGTGTGTGTGTGTGTGTGTGTGTGTGTGTGTGTGTGTGTCTATGGGTCTGTGTTTAGAGGATACCTTTAGGGAGTTGGTTCTCTCCTTCTACCTTTGAGGTTTAAGTCAGAGTCTGTCTTGGACTTTCTGCTGTGCTGCATACTCTAGGTTTCTTGGCCCATCATCCAGCTTTTAAGCTATTCTCCTGTCTCAGCCTCCCATCTTGCCATAGGAGTACTGAGATTATATATGTAGACCACCATATCTAGCATCCAGCTTTTTATGTGAACTCAGATTGTCAGGCTTGTACAGTTAACACCTTAACCCAACTGAACCGTCTCACCAGCCCCTAAGCTTGCATTCTTAAGAGAGTATTTGGCTTCTGGGTGGAATCTAGGTTGGGGGAAAGCAAGAGGGGCGAAAAGGGTCTTACAGTGGTTCCGACATGATGGTGACTTTAACAGGACAATGGAACTTGGGGGGCAGGATGATAAAGAGGATGTGGGATAGAGTGAGAGATAAGCTGGGTGAGTGGGAGAATCTGGTCACCTCTGAGGTCTGTGTGGGAAAGACTGGACAGATAGGCATCGGAGGAATTAGAGGGACAGGAATAGAAAAGCAGGAAGAAGCATGTTCTTGATACATTTTAAGCGACTTCTGACAGAGCCATGGGTTTTGGGCAAAATGAGCGTGCAGTCGGGAACAGTTAAGGAAAGACGGAATGTCTCCAGAAGCACCAGAGTCAGTCCAGAATGTGAAGAAACAGGAAAGGGAGAAGGACGCTGGTTAGGAACCATCTTGATGCTGTGCTTCTCAAGCACGTGCTGACACTTGGTGATCTGAAGCCAGCTATAGACACAGGAAGAGTTGCATGAAGATGTCTGTATGTATAGTGGGTGTCGGGTTTTGCAAGCCTGCCTGTTGTTGCCCTGGGAAACTCATTTCTGCTCCTCCATCTTCCGCTAACTTCTGGCCTGTTTCCCTGCAGCTCCTGGCTGCTTTCCCTCAGAACGTGCCTAGCCAGGGGCCTTCGCTCTCTCAGTGCCTGGTCACAACACTGCTCCTCAGAGAGACCAGCTCGAACCTCTTCAAAATGTCATAGAGAAATTGCCACAAGAGCAGGAGGCACCCGGCAGGCCTGTGGGGAGATATTTGATCCCTAGGCCTCCTTCAGATAGCAGAACCAGAAGGAAAAATTAGACCATTCTCAGTCTAGACGAGAAGGATTTGGTTTTGTTTGTTGTTGGCTCGTTTATTTTTTATTTAATTTTTAATTGAATTTTTGTGTATTTCGTACAGGCATACAGAACATCGCGATCGATCTTAATCACTTTTATACTCCCTGACTCATTGGTACTCTCCCACAGCCGCCCCCCCTCGAGAATTCATATACACTATCATTTGAGTTAAGGCCCATTGCGTCAGGTTAGTGTCCCCAGACATTCCTCAGTGCAAGTTCATCCACTGAGGTCTAGTCAGCCTATCCAGAGTCTCACCCAGCAGTAATCAGCTGCCAATATTTCCTCAGCAAAGACTGAGGACTGCTGCCCATTTCCACAGCTGTGCTGGGTTTTTGTCTGCTTGAGCTTTCATGGGCCTTGAGTATGTCTACACCATTGCTGTAGGTTCATATCAGCAGGGTCCCAGGAGCTTGTAGGATTCTATTTCCATTTGATCATATACCTCCTCCCTGGCCCTCACAATATTTCTGCACATTCTTCTGCATTGGTCCCTGAACCCTGCAGGAGTGAGGCTTAATATAGGAGTTCTGTCCATGGACCCACACTCTGCAGACTCTTAATCTCCACTCTTTGGCCATTTGTGACTTTTGTGTTCCTGGCCCTCTGTTGCATGAGTGACTTTCATTAATGAGAGTAGAGAGAATCATTAGTGTTCCCTACCGCTTATTCTGTGTTGCTTGAGCCTTAGGTGTAGAGGTTGCATTGTAGATGTGCCACTTAGGCTTGGGCAACAGCCAATGTCTGTGTATGACCAATTGTTGTACTCTGTAGTAGTCTCTGGTGCAAAAGAAGATTCTTTGATGAGTGGTAACTAGGATCATTATTTCCTTATGGTGTTGGGAGCCCAAGGCCTTGAGAGTGTGTTACCACTGAGCTTATATCCCTCATTCTTCGTCCTCAGTCTATAAGGAAACACGGACCGAAGGGATTGAGTTGCAATGAGAGGAGCTTAGGCCTGTCAAACTCTGACTGTGAGTTCCATAACCTAGTCCAATCTGTCTGTCTCAAGCCTTGTCTGCACTGCCCTGTTTCTTTTTTTAGGTTGGTCCTGGTATGACAGGGTATGGTCGATGTGTCAATGAATTCCATTAAGACCATTATCACTTATTTATGATCATACCGTCTTCAGCTTACAGGACAAAGACCAGCAGGGCCAGCAAGGGAGAGACACATAGTTAAGAGTCCCACCAAGAACCACATGATAATGTTTTGGTCAATGATGGCCCAATACAACATGTAAGGATGGTCCCTTAAGATAATATCCTCTCAGCTTGTGTCAATATTGATTGTGTTTACACAGTGTTGTCTAATGACATGCTTTTCAAAACATGTCCCTGTCACTGTCTGATGCATGCACACCTGTAGCAGAATAAAATAATAGCTACCACTTTTTCCTCCTTTGCAATCTTATTATGTAGCCAAGGCTAGCCTAGAATGTGTAATCTTCCTGCCTTAGCCTCCTGACTGCTGACCATGAATGCCATGCCTAGCATAACTAATACTATACATATATATATATGTGTGTATATGTATGTACATATATACACATGCACTATTTTATGTTATATGATATGTACATGCATGTGTGTGCACACAGGTCACGGTGTACATGTGGACATCAGGAGACCATTCTGTGAAGTCAGTTCTCTCCTTCTACCATGTGTATCTTGGGGATTGAATTCAAGTCCCCAGGCTTGCACCTCACACACTTCACCTGCTAAGCCATCTTACTGGCTCCAGAGCCACACCTCTCTTTTGTTTGTTTTTATATGTTTGTTTTTGTGAGACAGAGTCTTACTATGTAAACCTGGCTGGCCTGGAATGAGACAGAGTCTTACTATGTAAACCTGGCTGGCCTGGAACTCACTATAAGCCTTGAGCTTACAGAGATCCTCCTACCTTTGCCATTTCTGGATTTGTGGTGATCTGAGGCATCACATCCTCTCCTACTAAAACAGGGGAACGTTCCCAACTACCTTCATTAGTACCTTTCAATTTTATTAAATAAATAAAAAAATAACAGAGTATTTTGACTCAATGAAATTTTTTAAATATTTATTATCTTTATTTTATGTGTATGAGTATATTGCCTGCATATATGTAAGTGCCATGCAGTACCTACAGAGGTCAAAAGAGGGCACTGGATCCCCTGTAACTGGAGTTAAGGATGGTTGTTAATCAAGATGTGGGTGCTGGGAATCGAACCTGGGTCCTCTGCAAGAACAGCCAAATGCTCTTAACCACTGAGCCATCTCCAACCCCAACCTAATGAAATCTTATCTAGAGAAGCAAACACAAGAAACAAGCAAACCCAGCCCAGCTAAAGCAGAAGGAACCACATAAACGGAGAAAGGAAAAGGTTTAGGAAGCCCAGAAACTCCTACCTTCTGAGTGTCGTTGTGTCCCCGCGCCCCCCAAGACTTTTACGCAGTTCACAGCCTCAGGCTCAAGGATTCTTAGGAGAAGCGGGAAGTTCTTAGCCTGGCCCCAACTGCCTTTGAGCTTATTTTCCCTAAGCCCTGGACACCCACAGGTATTTA
Source organism: Eospalax fontanierii (assembly GCA_035773235.1). NCBI lineage: Eukaryota > Metazoa > Chordata > Mammalia > Rodentia > Spalacidae > Eospalax > Eospalax fontanierii. Next base: position 27,460,218 of record CM069551.1, on the reverse strand, counting down.
TACTGTACCATTCTCAACATCCTTAGGGCAGGTCCTGACGTCCCAGTACTCTGCTCTCTGCCGTGCAGTTCCTTACCTGAACATACATCTGTCTGACTTTGAGTAATCTCTCAAGACGTCCCTCTGTCTGAAGTTGATTTGTCCCTACCTCCCCTGGCTGTCTACCTCTCCCTTAACGCTCTCAGTCTATTATCTACCTGGAGTTATCTATATACATGGCTCTCTTCCTGCCCCAGTAATCCGGTGGTTTTTCTGACGCTAGTGATTCCCTGTTGCCTAGCAACATAGTATCATTACTCAGAAAATGTCTGCCGAGTTTTTCTCCCGTTTCTCCTAACTTTCAGGGTAAATGGCCCCACACAGAGAGGGACACCCTGTGGCTTTTGTCATTCCAGACCCAACATGTGCAGCACTAATGAGTATGACCTGGAAGACATCCCTCTGGAGGACGATGACCCAAACAGCATCGAGTTCAAAATCCTGGCTTTCTACGCGAGACACCATGTCTTCAAGAGCACCTCAACTGTCCTCTCACCCAAGCTGTCCAGAACAAAAAGTTTGTCCCAGAAAGCCCTGGGGACTTGGTCAGCTGATTCATGGACGCAGGTGTCATCACCTTGTAGAAGTTCCCCCTCCAGTGAAAAGTACATGAACCTTGGCAAGAAAAAGTCTTCTTGGAAAACATTCTTCGGAGTAACACTGAAAGAGGAAGGCCTGCCGAGCTCCCTGAAAGAGGCGCATGCTCAGGGCCCCAAAGTGGCGGAGCGCCAGGGCCTCTCCCAAAACCAGCGGGCCAGGTCCCTTTCCAGTGTGGAGCGGCGCCTGGAGAGCGAAGGTAGGACTGAGGGGAGCTTTCACTCCGCCCAGCTCCTTCCTTTGTGTGTGGGGTGGTCTGTTCCCACGTGCTGAGCACAAGCCATCTATAGAGCACAGGCCCAGGTTTTCTGTCGAAGAATAATTTTTCTCACTTTTTATTAGTTCTTTGATAAATTCATGCAATGTTGTTGTTTTTGTGGGGGATTTTTTTAGACCGAGTCTCCCAAAGTCCAGGCCAACCTGGAACTCACTATGTAGACCAAAGCTGGCTTTAATCTTATAGAGATCCATCTGCTTCCGCCTCTGAGTTTTGGGATTGAGGGATGTGCCACCATGCATGCCCAGTGTTGTTTGTATTTTTTTAAAGACACATTTATTTATTTTTCTTTTATGTGTGTGAGTGTTTTGCCTTCATGTATGTAAGTATACCCATGTGTACAATGTTCGTGGAGGCCAGAAGGGGGCATTGGATCCCATTGGATGGGAGTTACATATGATTGTTAACCACCATATGGATGTTGGGACCTGAACTTGGTCCTCTGCAAGAGCAACCAGTCCTCTTAATCATCAAACCATCTCTCCAGCCTGCTTATTTTTATTTTTATGTGTCTGAGCGTTTTACCTGTACATTGCAAATACATCACATATGTGCGATGCCTGCAGAGGCCAGAAGAGTGCATCAGATTCCCTGGGAATTACCGCCTTTTGTTAGCTGCTATGTGGGTCCTGGGAACTGAACCTGGGTCCTCTGGAAAAGTAGTCAATGCTCTTAACTGCTGAGCCATCTCTCCTGCCCTAAGAATAATTTTCATAAAATAAGAAACAAGGAGGAGAGAGAGGTGGATGAGGAAGGAAGGAAAGAAGGAAGGAAGAGCAAATAGATACAAACAAACAAAAAAAATGTTTTAAGCTGAGCATGTGGGCTCATACCTGTCACCCTCTTGACTCAGGGGGAAGAAGATTACCCAGCCTAAGCTACATAGAAAGTTGAAGGCCAGCTTAGGTTCACATAGTAAGACTTTTATTTTAAGAAACAAAAACAAGCAAACAAAATACTTTACAAAATGAAAACTACCCCGCCTCACCACCAAAAAATAACCCTGATAAAATCTACACTCATTAGGACAAAATCAATTCTGATCAAGACTGTCACAGGAGGCCTGTCTGGAGCTGCCTCCACCACAGACCTCAGCAAGAAACACCCCCTTCACATTCCCACCCAGCAGCACGCAGAGCCTGGTACCCACACTTTAAAGAAACCCTGCCAGGTTTGATGAGCTTGTAACTTGTCCATAATTAGTCAACAGATGGCAGTAATGCCTCAGTTTTAAAGTGTTGGCATCATCCCGGGTTTCTTCGGTTTTTTGACAATCAGCCCCCATGTAGGTGGCTCCAGACCATTCACTGAGACCAAGGAAGCTTTGACTTCACATCAGAGTCAAAGGTAGTTAGGCCATGAGGTCCAAATAATGAGTAATGCGCAGAACTTTTCACTCAGATAATACAAGGCAGCAAGGGTTCCAGAAGGGGCTTTGCTAAAGGAGACACCGACCTGGCCCACACACTTGGTTCAACTCTCTGAGCAAAGCCAGAAATCTGCTCCCTAAACCTGAGCGTGGCTGAGGCTGGCAGCAGTGACCTGGAGTGAGAGGAGGTTCCCAGTGTCCTCCCCTTCCACCCCACCCCACCCCCTCAGGGCGCTGTTAGAGCTGGGAGACATGTTTCACAGTCTCTGCTCCTCTCTCCTGGAATACTTGATGTGACTGAAGTGTCACATGACCTTTTTTCCCCCTAAAGTTTCACGAGAAGCCATCTCCACATATTTTCCTATTTTTCTTTAAAGGGGGCATATGTAAGAAAAAAAGATAACTTTCAGGTGAGATAAAAGAATAAAAGATTCTGGGCCTGGAGAAATGGTTCAACAGTTAAGAGCACTGGATGTTCTTGCAGAAGACTCAGGATTGGTTCCCAGCACCTACATGGTGGCTAACAACCATCTGTAACTCCAGTTCCGGGTAATGACCTCTGCAGGCATTGCATGACAGAGATGCACTTACATACATGCATGCAGTATACTCATACACATAAAAAAAGTTTAAAAATAATAAATAAAATATCTTAAAGAAAAAAGAATAAAAGATTCTGTCAAAGATAGGGTAGAGTGGCACACACCCTTGAACTCAGAAAGATATACCTGCCTCTGCCTCTGATTCCAGCACTCAGGAGGCAGAGGCAGGTGGAACTCTCTGAGTTCAAGGCCAACCTGGTCAACATAGAGAGTTCTAGGTGAATTGAGGCTACAGGAAGATACTGTCTCAAAAAAAAAAACAAAGAAACAAAACAAAACAGAACAAATAAACTGTGACAGAATTGTCAAATTATGTGAATTATATCTGGGGCTGCATAACAATATATAACTAAATATATAACCATAATGCATAGTATAGTTATCCATATGTATAATTATATATATATATATATTATATATTCTGAGGAATCTATATTCTAAGGTGACTGTGGAGATTTTAGACATCATATCTACATTTTAAGCAGGAAGAAAGAAGGACAAAGCAGTTTCTTTCTAGATAATTCCATTACTTTTTAAGTTAGTTAGTTAGTACTTGAAACAGGGCCTCCCTATGTAGCCTAGGCTAACCTCAAAATCTTGACCTACCCCCATCTTTAAGTCTAGTGATTATTATTCAGGTCCAGTGTGCTAGGGCTCACCTGTTCCGTTTAGTACCAAATACAGAGCCACCTCAAGCTTCCAATATTGAGACACTGGTAGAAACCAGGGAAAATTTACTCCAACAACCCAACTATTTACCTGCCCACTCCACCTCAAGCTGTCTCCAAGCAGACACAAAGCTTGATTTGCTTTTGACAGGCTGTCACATTAGGAGGATCCAACGCCATGAAACCCTTCCTGCCCCCAATTGCTTTATTCTACACTCCTCTGTGCAAACACATGACGTATTACTTCCTGGATTATAAATTCTCGAAGAGTCTTACTTTGTAGTCCAGGCTGTCCTCAAACTCATGATCCCGCTGTCCCAGCCTCCTAAGTGCTGAGATTACAGATGGGAACAACCACATCTGGATGTCTTTTAATGCATCCTTGTTTATTGATAAACATTACTTGAATGCTTCCTATTAAACATGAAGGGAAAAGATGTGTGGCTATAAAAGCAAGGGGTTATCAAATCATTGAACACCCACCCATGCACACAGGGGCCCTCTCCAAGGTCTAAAGGATGTTCCAAAACATAAGTAAAATAACAAGAATAAAAGTACTGTGAGCATTCTGTTAAGTAACGCTAAGCATCCCTCTGCATTTCTACCTTTGCGAAGGGAAAAATGAGAAGTGGAAGAGCAGTTGTCTCACAGTGACAACCTCTCCCCGGTGCACTCCCCCGCTTCCCACCTCTGCTAGGCGACTGCTGGTCCCTCCTGAAGAACGCCCCTCCTACAATATGCGCTGTTCCATACTTCCGGGCATACGTCTCCCAGTCTAGGCTAGCCTCTTCATTGCAGGCAACCTTGCAGTCAATACACCAGACACGGTTTGTCTCGTTTCAGCCTCGGACCCCAGCGTTGCTTCCATTGCCAACCGAGTGGCTGAGATCGTGTGCTCCTGGCCACCACCAGAAGACAGCCACAGCCAGGGAGGAGGCTTCAGGTTCAAAGATAGTGTTGCACCAGAGATTTTTTTCCTGCAAGGTCCACGCCCTCAACTTAGTGGTGGAGGTCCTAAGAGAGGTAAGCCTTCCTTGTGAGTGTGTTCTGTTGTGTGTGTGTCAAGCAGACGTGCAGGGGTAGGTATGTGTTTATTCATCTCAGGGATCTGGGATCAAGTGATTTCCACCCACTTGACAGCAACACGATAGAGACCTTGGGCTCTGGCTTAAGACACCATCAAGACACTGAGATACCATGCTGAACCAACATTCCAATCGTTGCTAATTCAAAAGAAAAGTCTCCTATGGAAGGAGAGGAGGAAATATTAGATCTTATGTTAGTATGGTCCTGGGTGCAGTCACAGCATAGACCCAGGATGAGCTATCATTGCTTGAGAGACCCGTGAAGCAGCCCAATGTATCAGTTCCTTTTTCTTGTCATTGTGAGAAATACCCACCAAAATCAATGTAAGAGAGGAAAGATTTCTTTTGGCTCATGGTTCCAGAAGGTTCCGTTCATGGTTGCTTGATCTCAAGCATTTGGGCAGCAGAAGACAGCTGTTCATTTGTAGTCAACCAGGAAGCAAAAACAGAGGCAGGACCTGGCCCATCATAATGTACCCTCAAAGGCCCGCCCTAGTCTCCTACTCCCTCCAGCTAGGCCCCACCTCCTAAAGTTTCCACAACCTCCCCAAATCAGGTCACCAATTGAAGACAAGCATTCAAAGCCTGAGTGTCTGGAGGACAGCTCAGATTTGATCTAACAATGCCAGGTCAGGTGCAAAAGGTGACACACAAATGAAGTGACCAGATTGGGTCAGTTATCACTCACACCAAAGCAGTGACTGAGACTACCAATTCCAGATGCTGGTGGGAACCCTGGGCTCAGAAGAGTTCCAGGAAGCAGAATCAAGTACCACAGGCCCCTTTGCTTCACCGGTGACATGTCTCTTGACCCTCTCTCCTCGGCCTCCAGTGGAGGGTGGGTGTTGAAGTGTCTCTTGGGTGTGCAGCATCATGAAGGGCAAGGCAAAAGTCCTCCCTTCAAAGATGCCACTGTCACTCAGTCCCTGAAACAGGGTCATGGGTTTGTCCCTGTTTGCTGTACAACGGAGACCCAAAACTGCCACAGAGGCTTTAAGTGAGGAGCCCTCCTCCAAGTCTGCTAGAAAGAGCTGAGGCCTGATGGCTGTCTCAGGCATGCCTGGGAGATGGAAAGTGATATCCAAGCTAAAGCCAAGGCATTCCTTCCCTGTGTGCAGGAGGAATCCAGGCCTCCAGCACAGCAGCTTTTCCAGGAAGGCAGGAGCACAGAAGACTGGCCGGAGCCATGGAGATTAGCATCATTTTTTCTCTTAAGCAACAGGAGTCCTACGTTCTCATTTACCTCTGCCGGTCCCTAGACCTTCTTGGGCCGTGTTACATCAATTCCCTGGCCTCCCTTCCCTCCATCCAAGACTAACATGTGGGCTCCATCACTTCGGAGATTAGGCCATAATTGAGAAACATGATTCTCTTGGTAACTGACCTTTTACTGTTTGGACTCTGTTCTGTAACACTGATCATTTTCACCATTGTTTACTTGGTGGCAAACTGTGAAAAAAAAAAAAATCATAGTCCATGTCCCTATTCCAACATGTACACCACACACAACGGAGGGAGCCATTTTTTAGCCCAACTCCCATTTTAGCGTGGGGAATGGGAGGATTTGTTAATTTCACTTACAAATACGAAGCCTTGTTGTAGAAACATGGAATATAAAAATACAAAGTTTAGCCACATAAAATTTAAAGACAATGTAATAGAAAACAGAGGCTTAGGAGTGAGAGGAGCTCCAAAATGCAGGCCAGGAAAATTACCCTCCAAATTGGAGCTGTAAGTTTGGCTCTGTTTTGCTGCAAAAGGTGTAAATATGATCACATGTGAGATTCATCGGGCTGGAGAGATGGCTTAGCCGGTGAAGTGTTTGATACACAAACATGAGAACTTGATTTCAGATCCCCAACACCCCACATGGAAACCATGCACTGTGGCATGTATAATCCCAGTGCTGGGGAGGGAGAGAGAGAGGGGAGACAGGACAGGACTTTAGAAGCCTTGAATTATGTCTAATTAAAAGCTAAGATTTAGCCAGGGCTGGTGGCACATGCCTTTAATCCCAGCATTTGGGAGGCAGAGGCTGGAGGATCTCTGTGAGTTCAAGACCAACCTGGAATAACTGGTACACATAGTGAGTCCCAGCAGCCCCACCCCCAAAGACGTAAGATTTATCAACTAAGAATTAGAAAACTCACTTCTTCCTAACTAAACCAAAATACTGCCACTGGAAAGAAACATTTAGGATTATTTTATGAACTTTACAAAGGTTGCGGTAGTACATGCCTTTAATCCGAGAGTTTGGGAGGCAGAGACAGGAGGATCTCTGTGAGTCTGAGGCTATCCTGATCTACACCACAAGTTCCAGACGAGCCAGGCTTACATAGTGAGACCCTGTCTCAAAAAACTTAAATTTTTTAATATTAATATTATTTGATGCCTTCCTTGAAAGAAAAAAAAAGAAAAAAAACCTGGAATTTCTCTCTCTCCAAACAGATGGAGACGACCAAATAATAGGAAGAATTGTTGAGCTGCTGAAATGTTCGGGGGATGATTTGGAAAGAGAGGTATGAAGCTCCCTAAGCTGGTGTGATTTCTGTCTGCGCCCACGCGCTAGGGCAGGGGAATGGAAATTCGGGCCAGGCGCTAACAGTCTCCGTCTTTGAGTTTTGGCTTCCACTTAGTCCTAGATTTTATTTCCCTTGGAGTCTGCATCTTCATGCTGGCAGCATCTCAAAAATGAATCACTTTGGAAAGCATACGAGAACCTTCTGGAGCCTCCTTGGAATTTTTTGGAAGCTGGACATGTAGCTGTGTTATTGCAAGAAAAGACATCGGAAAATGAAAATTTGCTGACTAGGTTTATTAATCTCCTTCCCCATGTAACTGATCCTCAGTGAAGTCAAGATGCCTGCAATTGCCCCACAGCCTAGATATGTGTCCCATAGATTTTACTCAAAGGCTGGGGTCCTTTCTGAAGTCTCCAGTTGCTGTACTGTCTGCCTACAGTCTCTCAGCAATTCAGCCAGAGACAGGCTAGCACAACTTGGAGAACCTGTAGACTTCCTGGCGTTCTGAAGTGGAGACCCACCCTTCTCACAAGGAACCTGACACAGCTGTCCTTGGGTAACACAGAACAAACTCAGAATGCAGTCCAAAGGGATTCTATGTGTGTGCGTGTGTGTGTGTGTGTGTGTGTGTGTGTGTGTGTGTGTGTGGTCTCTTCTGCGTCTGATACCCAGACTATTGCTTGTCTCTGGGGTCTATCAATCAGGGTTGGGCCTGTGGATTCTTCTCCTTTCCCCTCTAGAACCAGTAGGGAGGAAGTCAGGTCCTGAAGCAACGGTGGGAGCTTCTTCTTCAGAAGGGGGAAGCTGAAGAAAATGGCAGGCTGCCCTACCCAGTCTTGGCATGATCACAGCTCCTCTCCCAACAGCCTTGTCAAGCCTATGCCTGGAAGACCATGACCAAAGGGACAAAGGGCCTGGGGACGGTGCAAACTGAAACCAGGGATGTTGGACAGAAGAAAAGGGAAGAGAGTGTGTGAGCTTTGGGGTCTTGAGTAGAGGAGGCAGAAAACCTGATGCATTACTTCAGAACCTCGGTTGTGTTTCTCCAAAGCTAGCATCTGTGGGGACAGAACTCAAGCCGTAGTCAATGACCCCTTAAGCATGAGAGTGAACTTTCTGGCACTCATGGCCACCTGCCAGAGTCCAGGGCTGCCTCGTGAAGAAATACCTTCTTATCACTAGAATTATAAGTCGATGCCAGCAACCAGTGAGATGTTTTTTAATGGTGTGGTAGTATCAGGTGTGGCACACCTATAATCCCAGCACTTGAGAGGGCTGAGACAGGAAGATCGAGAGTTCCAGCCAGCCTGGGCTACCTACTGATACTATCTTAAAAACAACAATAACAAAACAAAGAAGAAAGCATGGTCACCCAAGATGGTAAAAATAGAGATCCAAAGCCATGCGTGTTGGTGTGGTGCTGCGTGCCTTCAATCCCAGCATTAGGGAGGCAGAGGCAGGTGGATCTCTGAGAGTTCCTGGCCAGCCTGATCTACATAGTGAGTCCAGGCCAGCTGGAGCTCCAGAGAGCCTCTGTCTCAGAAAAACAAAAATAAAAACAGAGTTAGGTGTGGTGGTGCACACCTTTAATCCCAGCACTTAGGAGGCAGAGGCAGGTAGATCTCTGTGAGATCAAAGCCAGACTGGTTTATATAGTGAGTTCTAGATTAGCTGGGGCTACAGGGAGACCCTGTCTCAAAAAAAAAGGAAAGAAAAGAAAAAAGAATAGAGATCCAAGTTCAAGGAAGGTTCAAGGGGTGGGAAGTGAAGCCAGTTGGGTGGAATGATGGGATGATGGGAAAGGAATCTGTGGGTTCATATATTTACTTTTTGGTGGGGGTTTGGTAGGGGGTGACTATGCAGGTACATGTGCCACAACACATGTAGAGGTCAGAGGAGCTTCAGGAACCAGTTCAGTTCTTTCCTTTCATCCTGTGGGACTCAGGGATCAGACTCAGTATGAGGCTTGACAAGAAGTACCTATACCCACTGAGTTATCTCAATCACCATTATTTAGTTATTGAACATATGTACATAGAACATTATTATTATCGAACATATGTACATAGAACATTATTATTGAACATATGTACATAGATCATTATTATTATTGAACATTGAACATATGTATATAGAACATTATTATTATTACTCTTACCATTATCATTGAACATATGCACAGAGAGCCTTCCCTGGCCTTGCTGTCCTCTCCTTCATGTCCAGCACTGTACTGTCACCATCCTGGTTTAGAGGTAACAGAACTAGACATGAAAAGAAGCACTATCCCAGGGTTGAATCCCAGTATAGGGCAGAGGTGTACAGCCCAAGACAGTCATTCTCAAGCTTCAAATTCTGTCCATTATCCCACCTCTCACATGGCACATAGTGTGGTTGTGCGGTCTGCATTAGACTGTGAGCTCCGTGGGTGAGCACCTGAGTCCTAGTATTCTTTGGTACCTGGCCATCCTCAGTGCTCTGGAAGTATTTGAGTGTTAAATGCATTGTTCAGTTCTATCCTTAATTATTCCAATGAAACAGATTTACAGAGCAGATTGATGGTTCCATCTGACTCTTTGGGGTGCTGTGCAGAGCTGACACTACAATCTACAGTCTTTCTACCAGTGCTTTTGAGTGAATGAGTGGCCTTCTGCAGGCCTCTGAGGACTTTGTGGCTCTACTGAATGCTTCTCTTGCACACAGCTGAGGAAAGACAAGGCTTTGAAGAGCAGCTTGCAAGAGAGGCTGACCTACACATTTTTCAAGACCATCACGGACCTGTTCCTGAGGGGTGTGGACACCAGAGGAGAATCAGAAATCAAAGCTCAGGGCTTCAAGGCTGCCCTTGCAATAGACGCCATGGCCAAGCTCACAGCCATTGACAACCACCCAATGAACAGGGTGCTGGGCTTTGGAACCAAGTACCTAAAAGAGCACTTCTCCCCCTGGGTCCAGCAGAACGGTGGATGGGTAAGTTCGCCCCGTTAAAAAAATACATCTCAGCATGGCACCATGGTACATACCTGGAATCCTGGCACTTAGGAAGCTCAGAAAGGAATATTATGAGTTTGAGACCAGTCTGGGCTACATAATGAGACCTTAACACACACACACACACACACACAGACACAGACACACACACACACACACACACCATGAGCACCTTTTCTAATCTCAGAAAAGATGGGCTGCTAAGATTTTGTTTCAATGGAGGGAACACATCCCTGAAGCAGTGCTCATGGGTTTAGAACACTCAAGTGGTAAAAGACATGTCCCATCAATGGGAACATATTTTTAGCAGTGACCTTCATCATCCATAAATATTTATTGAGCTCCCCAAGGGTATGTGGGTTATGTGGGCTGGAGCAGAGACAAGTCAGAGGACACAGGAAGTGAGATGGTGAGACAAAATATTTAGAGAGATGCAATGTCTTTTTACACAAATGCTACAGGCCACAGAATTCTGTTCTTAAGATGTAGGCAAGGGACACTGGCTCGGACTCACAGATGCCAGTAGGATATGGGGCTGACTTTCACGTAGAGATTCAGTCAGGGTCATGACATTTTGTCATTGCTACTTTGACTTGGCATTCTCGACAGGGACATGGTGATACAAACCGAAAAGGAGCTGAACTTTCATCTAGTTGTGATGAGCCAATATCAGTTAAAACAGTCATCTCTCTGTGCCTCAGCCTGAGCCCTCCCTCATCCAGCCTTTACCTCCATTTTCGGTGGTTTCCCCATTGGAATTATCATAATTCAAGGATGATAGAAGGTCAACTTTGATAAAATGCTCTACTCCAGAATTTTTTTTTTTTTTTAGATAAGGTCTTCCTGTAACCCCAGCTGGCCTGGAACTCACTTTGTAGAAAAGGCTGGCCTCGATTTCACAGAGCTCTGCCTGCCTCCACCTCCCGAGGGTTGGTCGGTATTAGAGGCGTACACCACCATGCCAATCCCTGTATTCCAGAACTTTAACTCCCCAATATGGCCACTCCTGAGATGACAGGAGTCTTCACCCGTGTTATCCTTGGTCCTCTTTGCACAAGAATGTTCCTGGGGCCAGCGGGAGGCTAGGATCTGCCATAGATATAGCCAGAGGGTCCTTGGGACTTCCAGGAAGGCTGTTTTCAGGAATGCCCTGCCTCTGGGGCTGAAGAGCTTACTGTTGTCCTCAGTGCTGTCCTGTTGCTTACCTTCGCCTCCTGTTCCTTTCTAATTCCTCCTTTGGCAGCAGGTATGCTAACTCTGAAGTAAGCTAGTCGTAACCTCAAGACGTGTAACCCATGCTGAGACCTCAAGACGCGTAACCCATGCTGAGAGATGGTTAGATCCGTCCCCCGCCCGGCTCCTGCCTTCACTTCATTTTCTTTTAATATTCTATTATTATTTTTATTTTATGTGTATGAGTGTATTGCTTGCATGGTGTAAGGGCACCCGTGTTGTGCAGTACCTGAGGAGGTCAGAAGAGGGCACTGAATTCCCTGGGACTGGAGTTATGGGCAGTTGTTAGCTGCTATGTGGGTGCTGGGATTTGAATCTAGATCCTCTGTAAGAGCAGCCTCTGTTCTTAACTACTGAGCCATTACTCCCTTCACTTCTTGTTTGAGCAATTCCTGCTTGACTATGTTCCAAGGGTTCATTTAAAAATCATCCCAGGTCCTGTTGATGTATTTTCACAGAGAAATGAAAAGTATCAGTGGGGTTCACAGGCCAGTTCTCTGTTTAACCCACTGATAGGGCGGACCTGATAAAAATTCTGTCCTGAAGAGCAGTTCCACACCCAAAGCACAGGCGATAAAGGTGGAAGCAGAAAAATTAGACTTGATGACTCAAAGGAGATCAACATCAAGAAAGTGGAAGGGGGCTGGGGATGTGGCTCAGTTGGTATAGGGCTTGCCTAGCACTCATGAAGCCCTGGGCTTCATGCCCAGCACCCCATAACTAAGCATGGTGGTTCACTTCTGTGATCCCAGCACTGGACAAATGGACACAGGAGGGTCGGAAGTTCAAGGACGTCCTGGCTTGCTTTCTGTTGCTGTGATTAACACCATGACCAAGAGCAACTTGGGGAGGAGAGGGTCTGCCCCGTCTTATAGGCTACAGTCTATCATCAAGGGAAGCCAAGGCAGAACTCGAGGCAGGCAACTGAGGCAGAAACCACGGAGGAATGCTACTTACTGGCTTGGTCCCATGCTCAAGGTCAGTTAGCTTTCCTATACAGTCCAGGTCCACCTGCCTGGGGGTGGTACTGCCCACAGTGGGCTGGGCCCTCTGCCATCAATTAGCATTCCAGAAAATGCCCCACAGACATGCCCATAGACCAATCTCATGGAGGAAATTCCTCAATTGAGGGTCCATCTTCCCAGATGTGTCAAGTTAACAACTAAGTTTAGCTACCACAAAGGTCATCCTTAGCTACATAGCCTGGACTATATGAGACCTTGTATAGAAAAGAAAGAAGAAAAGGAGCGAGGGAGGAAGGTCAGTGGTACTGTATGTGCCTGGCATGCATGACACCCTGGGTTCAATCCCCAGCATTAGGGGGCAGGAGGTGGGGGAGTAAGAGACAGATAAACTCAAATAAAATATGAATGGAGGAGGGGGAGGGAAGCAGACAGAATGGGAAAATGTTTTTCCAAGTCTTGTGGTCTAAGAAATGATTTTTATATAGAAGATGCAATGTACTCTCCAATTCAATAATAAAAGACAAGTAACTTAATTTTTTAAACAGGCAATGGATGCTGGATGCAAAGGCTCACACCTTTCATCCTAACTCTTGGGAAGCAGGGTGTATTAGTTACTTTTCCATTGCTGTGATAGAAACACTGACCAAAGAAACTTATAAAAGCTTATTTAGCTTACGTTTCCAAAGGGGCAAGAGTCCATGACGGCGGGGAGGCACGGCAGCAGAGGTGGCTGGAGTAGGAGCAGAAGCTAATCGTTCAAGCAGGCACAGGAAGCAGAGAGGGACTGGAGATCCTGCAAGGCTTGAGAACTCTTTAAGCCCGCTCCCAGTGACGTGCTTCCTCCAGTATGGCCACGCCTTCTAAGACCTCCCAAAACAGTGCCACCAACTGGAGACAAAATGTCCAAAGACTTGGGGCTTATGGGGACATTTTCATTCAAACCAGCAGACAGGGGTGGGTAGGTCTCTGTGAGATCGAGGACAACCTAGTCTATACAGCAAGTTCCAGGCCATCCGGGCCTACAGGGAGACTCTGTCTCAAAACAAAAATGAGCAATGGATTTATAGATCATTTCTCCCAGGAGGACATATAAACGGTCAATAAGCACAAGAAAAGACACTTGACCTGCTCATTCAATACTAAAATTGAAGATCTCTGCCCACTAGGATGATTATAGTAAAGACATTTCTGGTGGGATTTCAAAATGGTGCAGCCTTTTGGGAGAACAATCTGGCAGTTCCTACACAAGTTAGCAAATCTTCAGTATAGTCATCAGGAGCACAGTATGTGTAACTCGGTAGTTGAGTGCATATTTGACATGCACAAGGCAAAGGGTTTGATACCCAGCACCACAAAATAAATAAATGAAAATAAAATAGACTTACCAACTCCAGGAGAACTGATGCATATTTCCACCTAAAATTTGTACATAAATATTCCCAGCAGTATTCCTTATTCATAGAATAGAAACAATGAAAATGGCATCAACTAATGAACAGTGTTAAGCAAAATGGAGCACAGCCTCACAATGAAATATGAAATATGCCTGATCCATAAAGAGATGAAAGTGCTGGCGCATATACAAACTTTAAAAACATGAAGCTGAGCTAGAGAGATGGCTCAGTGGTTAAGAGCACTTGCTGCTCTTTCCAGAGGACCCAAGTTCAATTTCCAGTGCCCACTTTGCGCAGCTCATAACCTTGCCTGTAACTCCAGCTCCAGGGGATCCAAAGCCCTCCTCTGCCTCGGTGGACACCAGCATGCACGTGTCCATACTCACTCACAGACACACACGTATGTACATGAACAAAAAATAAAGTTCTTTAATTAGCTAAGAAGCGAATTGGTTAGCTCAGTGGTTACAAGTACTGGCTGCTCTTTTAGAGGACTCAGGCTCGATTCCCAGCGTCCACATGGCAGCTAACAACCAACCATGACTCCAGTTCCAGGGGATCCAGCTTCCTCTTCTGACCTCTGCAAGCATTTCATGACAGCAGTTCATCTATATGCATGCGGACAATACATTCATACACAGAAAATAAAAATAATAAGTAAAATATTTTTTAAAAGAATAAAACGGTGGAAATAAATTTGCAGAGACAGAGAGCGGGGCAGTAGTGAACAGGGTTAACTGCTGAGAGGCATGGAGTTTCTTTTTGGAGTGTAAAGTGTTCTAAAACCAGGAGTGATGGACGTACATGAAAAGCCAATAAGCTACGCACTTTGGTAGGGTGAATTTTATGATTATGATTATATTTCAGTGAATATAAAAAATGTTCTAATTCTAGTAATCAAATGAAAAGAAGGAAAAGTGAATGGCAAATGTTTTAATTATTTAAATTGGCTTCTGGTTTGGGAGAAAACCGGTGTCCGGGAGAGGAAGTAGATGATTTCTTCAGCAGAAATGCTGAAGAAAATTTTCAGTTCAGAAATTGATTCAGCTGGTGTGGGTGGGAAGGGGTGCTTGGGGGCTTTTTATTATCATAACGTTACTAGGTTTTGAACCCATGACCTCACACATACCAGGCACGCTCTCTACCACTCTGCTGGTACTAGTTTATGATGTTCTTTCTTTTTCCTTTTTTAAAAAGTTTATTTTTGTTATTTGTTTCTGTTTTCGAGACAAGGTCTTATGTAGCCCAGGCTCTCCGTAAACTTCTTTAAAAGTTTTTTACTTATGTTATTTTATGTATATGAATGTTTTACCTGCATGTATGTAAGTGTACCACATGTACAATGCCTAAGGAGGTCAAGAGAAGGTGTTGGATCCCCTCAAACTGAAGTTATGGATGGAGGTTAGCCGCCATGTGGGTGCTGGGAATCGAACCTAGGTCCTCTGGGAAAGCAGCCTGTGCTCTTAACCATTGAGCCATCTCTTCTGCTCCCTCCTTGAACTTCTGGTCCTGTACTTCCACCTCCTGAGTGCTGGAACTGCAGGTGTTCACCACTATACCCCTTCCCTCCGTCCCTCCCTCCCTTCTTTTCATGCTTTTTCTTGTTTCAGGGATCAAACCAAAGGGCCTTGTGCTTGCGAAGCAAGCAGATTACCCTGTGCCACACCTCCGATCCTACCCTGTGTACTTTCAATCCAAAATTGATTATCCAGGTTATCTTAACTCTTGGGCACAGTTAGGTTAAATTAGGAGAGAGGAAAGGACGTGAGAACTGACCTTACCAAAGTGCCAGAAAAGCATTGAAAACATAAGAGATGTTGACAAGGTCTTCCTGAGCTGACATACCCCATGGATTGTGAGCTGGGCACGGTGACTGGCACCAATAACCCCCTCCTTTCAGGAGGCTGAGGCTGGATGTGAGTTTGAGGCTAGTCTAGGCTACAGAGTGAGACCATAGCTCAAAGTGAAAGAGAGAAGGGAGAGAGAGGCAGGGAGAAAGGGAAGGAAAGAGAAAGGAAGAAGTGAAGAAGGGATGGGGGAGGAGGAAGGGAGGGATCGAGGGAAAGGCAGAAGGAGGGAGGGAGGTGTTTCTTGGGACTTGTCCTCCATCTCCCTGAGCTGTGACCAGCTCGGGTGACTGGTATCTTGTGACTTTTCTTCCTGTGCACAGCCTGCCAATAGCTCAGGTTTCCTGTCTCTTTAGTCTACATTTCCTAGGAGTGCATCTAGCCTTGCCAACTCAACCCTGATGCCCCGCACAGGGTGGTGCGCCTGGCAGGGTGGTGTGCATGTGCTTCCTGTCTTCTCCCATATCTGTCACTTTAGATGCATCTCGGATATCGAGTTAGTACAGTAGTGAGTCATTCTCATGAAGGAATAGCAATGCCATCTCCACACCGTGCAGTGTATTTGCTTGTTGCTGTGATAAGGAGCAACCCAAGGGAGGAAGGCTTATTTTGTCTCACACTTTGAAGGGAGGCACAGTGCGTCACTGGGGACGGTATGGCGACAGGCAGCTTCATGGCGGTATCAGTGTGCAGCTGGGATTCCTCTTCTCCTCACGTCGTGGGTGAACAGGAAACACAGAGCAAACAGGAAGTGGGGCCAGACTATCAAACCTCAAGGCCCACCTCCACTTCCTAAAGGTTCCACAACCTTCCAAAACCAGCAGCTGGGGACTAAGAGTTCAAACCCTTGAGCCTGTGGGGGACATTTCACATTCAAACCCCGCACATGCTAATTAACCTTCCTTGTCTTTATGGAGTGTGTTCACATAGTCACCCCGCTCCTGCCCCCGCCCCCGCCCCCGCCCCCGAGTCCTGCAACTTTGACCTTCTGTAGCTCTCAGAAAAGACATTGTACCTCCAGTCAGCAGCCTTTTCATATATGCTTTGGGAGATTTTATTTTAAAAACTTGTTTTTGAGATATTTATTTTTATTATATATATATATGACTGTATTGCCTGCATATGTGTAAGTGCACCCATGTCATGCCATGCCCATGGAGGCCAGAAGAGGGCGTCGGATACCCTGGAACTGGAGTTACAGATGATTGTTAGCCACCATGGGGGTGCTGAGAATCAAACCCAGGCCCCTTGCAAGAGCAGCCAGTGCTCTTATCCACTGAGCCATCTCTCCAGCCCACTTTTGAGAATTTAAAAGAGCCCCAAAAGATCAGGAAAAGATCTGCCTACTAGCTCTAGGTAGGAACCAGAAAGCCTTAGCTCATGTTTTCCTTGTAGGCACCTGGAGGATGCTGGGTTACCTTGCCACACTCTCCCCAAACCCCAGTATGGTGTCTGAGCCTCGGGTCATGCCCAGGATAGGAGTGGAATTAACAAGCATATGTTTTCAATTCAACAGTGAACCACACTTGGAATTTAAAGAATTTTCCCTCTTTTCCCGTCTAGGAAAAAATACTTGGGGTGTCACATGAAGAAGTAGACTGAAGCTTATGAAGACGTCAGCTGGAATGTTCCTTGTCCAACAGTGGGCCTGTGTCCATGGCTCTCAGCATAGACTTCAGGAGAGAATTAGGGTGTATTCGGCAGATGGAGCCGGGAGCTTTCCAGAACCTTCCTTCCGGTGACTCCAAAGGCATAGGAGAGGCCTTGCTCTTAGGACTTTGACAAAGGTTGTTCAGATCTTCCATTGAGTGTGTGAGGAAGTCTATAGAAATAAGCGGTACTTTTCCCTTTAAGTGTTCAGAATGGAGACCATCCTCCCATTGCTTTAGAAGCAGTGTATCAGAGATGTCTGCTGGCCTCATGAGTGTGGAAAAATAAATTGTGCTTGTGCTTATCTTTTTATTTCTCAAACTCTACTTGGGATAGTGTAATAATAGCATTGTTCCAAGCCTACCTTTAGGATGACGTTGTTCCTGTGAGTGATTCTGGTTTGGGGAGCTACAATTGTATAAACCTTGTTGATCCATGTCGCTCCAAAGAATTCTTTGGCAGTTTGAAGAACTTCCATTTAGTACACAACTATTAACCCCATCACTTTGAGCTTTTTAAGTGTGTGTGTTTGTGTGTGAGTGTGGGTGCACGTGTATCACAGTGTGCATGTGGAGGTCAAGGGACAAACTTGGGTATTGGTCCTCAACTTCTACCTTGTTTGAAGCAAGGCCTCTGATGCATACGCCAGGCGAGCTGATCCCTGAGCTTCTGGGGACCCTCCTAGCCTACCATTGCAGAGCTGGGATTACAGTGTGCACTGTGATGTCCAGCTTTTAGGCGGCTACCAGAGATTCAAACACAGCTCCTCACACCCGTGTGGCAAGTACTTTACCCACTGAGCCATCTCCGCAGCCCTGAGCTCTTGGGATTTTATTATTCCTTGAGGTAGCATAATGATTGGTAATTAGTAAAATAAATGTATTGAAAGACTACTGTTAAAGCATGCCTGCTGATCCAGGCATGGTGGCGCTCACCTGCAATCCCAGCACTCAGGAGGGTGAGACAGGGGATCACAAGTTTAAGGCCAATCAGACATCCTAAATAATGAGTTCAAGGCTAACCTAGACTATATAGCAAGACCTTGTCTCAACTCCTTTCCCCAAAGTGTCTTCTGGTTAAAATAAACAGTAAGTTATACTACTATGAGGCTCATGTGAGTTAACCTGCAGAAAGTATCCAGGATGGTTCTGGGACTCAGTGCTAAGTGATTGCTTATTGTCTACCATGAACTGCCCACAGCTAAGGTGAAGGAGCCTTGTGTGCTCAAAGCAATCACTGGTTGCTAATTTGTAATTCATACTTTTTCAGAATGAGTTTTTTTTTTAAGGAAGTAAAATATGCCCAGTGTGTTAAACATCCATAAGTAAAAACATCCACACACAGATCCACACACAGGTAAACAAGGTATGCACACCTGGGATTCCAGTACTTGAAATCGTGCTGAGACAGGAGGATTCCAAGTTCCAAGCTGGCCTGGGCTACATAGTAAGACCTGTCTCAAAAAAATTAAATTAAAGGATCTGACACACTTCTGGATTTCTAGCACCTAGAATGTAGCCTGGCATAAAATAGGTGCTTAACAAGCCTTTGATGAACGAATAAGTCAATCAAGTATACATTTAGAATCAAGGGGAAAAGGGTCTATCTATTATCAAAGGCACCAGTGGCCTGTGTATCACAAAACAGTGAGTTGTTTCTCTGTTTTCTTCTAAAAGTCATAATGTTGAGGGTCAAGGGGTTTCTCTTTACACATGGAGACACCAAAGACCTTTCTTTGTTCCAGCCTATTGATCCACCCATCTCAAAACTATTTGCAGTTCTCCAAATGCGTCTTGCAGCCCCATAGCTTGGAGCCTGCACATTTTCTCCACTTGGAATGTGCTTCCTGGCTAGCCTCCTTCCCCTGGTTCTCACTAATCCAACTAACTTCAGTCCGTCTTTCCAAATTTACTCCTTCATTTCCTCTGTGCGTCATTTACTGACTCTCGGTTGGCTGTCATGGGGCTGTATTTGGATGTCTTTCCTCAAGGATGTTCCAAAACACCCGTGTGCAGACAATCTACTTAATGCACTGTACCATAAGAACTGATTTATGTGCCCTTTCTCGGTGGCTTGGGAGCGCTTTTGTATACAAGTATCTTCTGTCATTTGACTTCACATATCTGATGCTAGGCATCTCTTTGGCACACGGTTACAGACCCATACCCCAGCCTCACAGCCACAGCTTGTAAATCAGTATGACTGGAGCGTGGCCCAAGATACATGTAGTCATAACAAGCTCTCCAAATGTTTCCAAAATCATAAGCAGCGTCTAGTCAGGATGATGTGACAGTAACCAGATCTCATCTGCTTGAATCTCCAGCTAAGTTGCAGACAAAATAAATGAAATAATTTCCAACACTGGGGCAATGGTAAGGAAGACCTGGTCCCAGACAGATAGATGAAAAACCACATAAGCCCATGATTGTTCTAGATTATGACAGGTAAAGCATTCACAAGCTACACTGGAGAGAGGAGATCCACCCAGAGCTCGAAGCTAGAGCAGGAGGGATCAGCAGGTTCTGAGTCTTCAGAGGACAGATCAACATGTGCATGTGGAGAGATCACTCAGTGCTCCAGAAGCACAGCAAGTACCAAAATGAATGTCCCCTAGCCCTTCGACAGGAGGACTGCCCACATTCTAGTTTAGTTTCTCTTTCTGTGCTAAACACGGGACAAGCAAGTTGTGAGGGAAAGAATTTATTACCTCCCACTTCTATCTTGCATAGTGCACCCTTGAGGGAACTCGGGTAGAAACTCAGTGCAGGAACCCGGAGGCAGGAACTGAAGCACAGACCATGGTGGGCATACTGGTTTGCTCCTCTGACCTATGCTCAGCCTACTTTCTTACACAACCCAGGACCATCTGACCAGGCATGGCACCACCCACAGCAGGTTGGGTCCCCCAACATCACAATCAAGACAGTGCCTCACAGACATGCCTGCAGGCCAATCTGGATAGAGGAAATTCCCCAGTTGAGGTTCCCTCTTCCTAGGTGTTACCAAGTTGACAACTGAAGCTATCCAGCACAGACGATTTTAGGAATAGGCCAAATACTCAAAATGTCTCCTCTATGAAATGCTGGCTGTACAGTCTCTGGCCACTCATGTAGTAGCCAAGAGTGGTGGTGCAGAAGGTAGAGACAGGAGGATCCCTGGAGCTCACTGGACAGCCAATCTACCTAAATCAACGAGCTCCAGCTCAGTGAGAGATCTGTCTCGAAATGTAAGGTGGAAAGTGACTGAGGAAAATCCCAGACTCCACATACACACACTCACACAAAAAGTTTACAAAAGCAAAGAAGGGCATTTATATGTTAATCAAATTTGAATGCATGGGCTGGGAAGATGGTTTATTGGGTAAAAATGCTTTACCACACAGCATGAGGACCAAAGTTCAAATCCCCAGAATACACATAAAATTCTGATGTGTAACCTGAGCATCTGTAATCCCAACACTCCTGTGTGGAGATGGGACGCAGACACAGGAGAATGCCCAGAGTATTACAGGACAGCTAGCTGGGTGTATTCAATAGAACACCAAAGGAAGCCTGTCTCAAAACAAGGAGGAAGGTTAGAACTGATAGCCGAGGTTGTCCTCTGACCTCCACATGCACATTGTGCACACACATCCACATTCACATACACAAATGCATACTCACCCATACATGCTACACACATTAACATTTTTCAAAACATCAAGAAGATATAAGACAGGCCAGGCATGGTGATGCACACCTTTAATCCCAGCACTTGATTGGCAGAGGCAAGTGGATCTCTGTGAGTCCAAGGCCAGCCTGGAGCTACATGATGAAATATTCTCTCAAAAAAATTAAAAATAAAATTGAAAAGCTGGGTGTGGTGGTACCTACTCAGGAGACTGAGGCAGGAGGACCACATATTTGAGGACATCTTTGACTACACAGTGAGACTCTGTCACAAAAATCCAGTAAAGGTTCTTGGCCTCAAACTCACTACACGGCAGAGGACGGCCTTGAACTCCTGATCCTCCATCTCCGAAGTGCTGGGATGACAGATGAACACCACCATGGCTGGCTGACGGTTAGTTTTTGTTTGGTTTTTGTCAATTTTAACAGTCAAGTGGGATGCAGAGCACAGGGAGGTGCGAGGGAGCGCACAATCTAAGGTTCTCGAGTCCTAAGCAAAGTGGTATAGCTTGCCTTAGGGGAGAGGACAGCAAGCTAAGGATGCTTACTGTTAACCACAGAGCAAAGCCTCAACATGGCACCTGCTGATGAAACAGCAGGGGAAGTACAGAGGACTACTTAGCTACCCAATTCCAAAGAAAACTAAAAAGAAAAGAAATAGCTGAGCTATAGCTGGGTGTAATGGCATGCGCCCATGATCACACTCACACAACCAAGGCAGGAGGATTGCCTTAGAGTTCCAGGGCAGCCTGGACTATAAAGTTGAGTTCAAGGCTTGCAAGGGCCTGGCTTACAGAGTGAGACTCTGTCTCAGAACAAAGAGCGGAGGGGAAAGGGAGAAGAGGAAGGGAAGAGAGAGAGATGGTGGACAGAGTGACCGTAACATTCGCATTGTAGGGAAATGGCCAAACATTTCCACTAGAGGAAGAAACAACAGATAAGAATAAAGACACAGGGCTGGAGAGATGGCTTAGAGCACTGGCTGCTCTTACAGAGGATCAAGGTTCAAGTCCCAGTACCCACAGTGGAGCTAACAACTTCCATAACTCCAGTTCCAGGGGATCTGATGCCCTCTTCTGACCTCGTGGGCATTGCATGACATGGGTGCACTTACATACATGCAGACAATACACTATACACATAAAATAAAAATTAAAAAAAGAATAAAGACCCTACTAAAATCTGTGGGGTTAAAGTTTTGCTTCTTTTTTTTTTTTTTCAACAGGGTCTCCCTGTAGTCCCAGATGGCCTGAAACTCATAATATAGATTAGACTTGGCCTTGATCTCAGAGATCTGTCTGCTTCTGCCTCTGGAATGCTGGGATTAAAGGTGTGTACCACCATACCTGGTGAGATTGTTATTACATTTATGTGGGGGGGGGCGGGGTGCATGTGCTATGGCATGCATGTGGCAGTCAGAGGACAGCTTTCGGGAGTCGATTCTCTCCCTCACTCATATTGGAACCAGAGAGTGAACGCAGACCCTCGGGCTTGGCAGCAAGCGCCTCAACCTGCTCTTTCTTTCTTCCCTTTGCTTTTGCTCTACACAGAGAAGAGAAGGAAGGAAAACTGGGCAATAGGAATATTACTATCAGTCAAAGTAAACGAAAAGTTAAAGAATCTAGGGTGAGAGAGCCAGGCATGGTGGTGCATGCCTTTAATCCAGCACTCAGGAGGCTGAGGCAGGCTGACC
This sequence comes from Eospalax fontanierii, assembly GCA_035773235.1. NCBI lineage: Eukaryota > Metazoa > Chordata > Mammalia > Rodentia > Spalacidae > Eospalax > Eospalax fontanierii. The sequence continues at coordinate 27,437,621 of CM069551.1, read as the reverse complement.
TCTATGAGTTCAAGACCAGCCTGGTCTATATAGTGAGTTACAGTCTAGCTGGGGCTACAGAGAGACCCTGTCTCAAAAAGATCAAAAAGAAAAAAGAAAAAGAATATAGTGTGAAAGGAGAAACATCACATAAAGATAAAATGGTGAATCATTAAGAAAATGTAACAATCCTAAATTATATACAAGCATCAAAGTTGACACCACAAATTACATTTGGAGATTCCAACTCTCCTCTTTTCCTCTTTTGGTAATAGATTAAAAATTCATCACGATATATGAAAGAGATGAATGTTATAACCCACATTGATCCAACTGACTTACAGAGAACTAGACCCAACAATATCGGAGCACACATTCTTTTCAAGAGCTCGTAAAACATCCACTAACAAAACCAGTCTGGCCCATAAAACAAATCTCAATAAATTTAAAAGGATTAAATTTGACCTTTATGGAATTCAATTTAAAATAACAAAATACTGGGAAAATCCCCAAATATTTAGAAGTTAAGTATACTCTTGTGAAATTCATTATTTAAAAAAAAAAAAAAAACAGCAAAATCTGAAAATTTTGAATTTGATGGTAATAAAAACATTTGTGTGAAGCAACTTAGGCATGCTCAAGAGCCAGGCAACTCAGGGGGCTGGGGCAGGAAGATCACAAGTTTAAAGTTTGAGGTTAGTCTGGGATGTATAGCAAGGCCTTGCCTCAACACACACACACACACACACACACACACACACAAAAAAACCAACAAAGCTAAGAAGGAAATTTAAATACTTATGCCAGCTTAAAAATAAAAGATCTAAAATCAGGAACTGGAGTTCTCATCTTAAGTAAATTTGAGCAGAGCAGAACACACCTGTAACTGAAGCATTCGAGACACTGAAGCTGGAGGATCAAGTATCAGAAGCTAGCTTGTGCTACACAGTGAAACACTATCTTAGTAAAAAGAGGCATTACCAGTTTCTCAGCTCAAAGGCCTAGACTTTGGCAGCCCTGACACGCCAGGCTCAGTCCCATCTTCAATACGCCAATTAAAGAGAAAAATGACAGTGAAAGGGAGAGAAAAGAAATATATTCAGTGTGATCATATTATTACTATCAAGGTAGACTTCACCTTAAAGAATGTAGGGAAGGGCTAGAGAAATAGTCCAGTGGTTAAGAGCACTGGCTGTTTCTGCAGAGGACTTGGGTTCGATTCCCAGCACCCACATGGAAGCCAAGAATCATCCATAACCCTAGTTTCAGGAGATCTGATGCTCTTCTGACCTCCAAGGGCAGTTCATGCATGTGTGGTACTTAAGCAAATACTCATACACCATAAAAAATAAAATAATAAAACTATAGGGACAGAAAGACAAAGGACCAAATAAAATGGTCTAGTGCCATCCTTTGGACAGACATCTTCTGGGGTACTGACATGAGACTTAGGTTTAAATAAAAAACAAGAGGTATGTATAACTAAAGAGCCCTGGTCAAGGTGTGGTCCTGTCCATCACTGATCTATCATTCTCTCAATGTCTAGCTCTCCCTCTGATCTGGCACTAGGGTTTCAGCCTCTTCCCTCCCCAGCATAACACTCTGGGGGAAAGCCGAATTCCTTGCGACCCGGTTTCAATAGTTTGATAGGCAAAGCAAGGGGCACAAGTGTCTCTTTAGAACGTATCTTCACTCCTGTGAAGAGTCTAGACGGAAGTAAATAGAAACCAGTGAAAGTGGAGATGGCCACATGCTGATAAGAGAAAAAATAGAATAAGAGCTAGTTTCCTGAAATCATCAACACTACTGATAGACCTCTAGTTTAATTCAGATAAGAGGCAGACAGGAAAAATGTCTTTTCCTCTACCCCCTCTAAGGTTCATGGATAAATTTCTATAATAAAATACAGAGCCATCCAAATTTGTAAGATGTACATGATATAGAAGAGGAAGAAGGCGGGGGGGGGAGGCAAAGTGAGCTTTATTATCCTGTTGTTTTGACAGGGTCTCATGTAGCTCAGACTGGCTTCAGTCTTGCTATGTAGCAGATGACCTTGAACTCCTGATCCTCCTGCCTCCACTTCCCAAGTGCTGGGGTTTACAGGCATGTGCCACCACGTCTGGCTCCAAACTGAGTCTTATTCAGATTTGATAGAGTGGACAGATGTGGGGAAATACCTAATTGTAATGAACTGGCGGGGGGGTGGGTGGTAAGTCCTGTTTGCTTGAATTTTCTGGGTGCTGTCTTGAGACAAGGATGCTTTGGGTTAGTGCCTCTCACCTAGAGACACTTCAGAGAAAAAGAAATCATTAAGGTCCATGACCTTATTTCTGAGGCAAAGAAGGTGTCAGAAACCATACTGCTTTGTGTTTTCTCAAATTCCTTCAGTTTAAAAGCTTTGGGGTGCCAATGTGCTTATTTTGGGAATAGTGTATTCTGAGCCCCATAATGTATCAATGTCAGCAATGAAAACAGACACTGAAAATACAATGGGGGACAGGCATGGTGGTGCACATCCTTAATCCTAGCACTCCGGACGCACAGGCAGGTGGATCTCTTACAGAGTTCCAGGCTAGCTGGGGCTCCCGGGAGACTGTCACAATCAAGCAAACACGCATCAGCATTCATAGAATTTGGTGCTCTCATTTATTTCTTCTCCATGGAATCTTCAACAAAGAACTTTAATCACTGCATAAAACATGGGACTCCAAGACTGTGGAACTGAGTGATGAGGTGGTCAGGGTGCTGCTGGCAGGCTGATCGGAAATCAGCTCTGAGCTGGGAAGACGGCTCAGCGGTGAACAGCACTGGTTGTTCTTACAGAGGACCCTGGTTTGGTTCCTAGCATTCACACCGCAGGCAGCTAACAACCATCCATAGTTCCAGTTCCAGGGGATCCAACACCTTCTTCTGACCTCCGCTGGCATTGCATTACACAGTGGTACTTAACATACATACAGGCAACACACTCATACATATAAAATAAAAATAATTAAAAAATCAACTCAGCTCTTCAGGTAATACCTGCCTTTTTCCCAAATCACACACCCTGTGGAGGGGTATAAATCTCGCAGATCAAGTGCTTAGGGAAAAAGAGGTCTCAAACAGCTCTGTGTACCTAAGAGGAGCCACACAGGAGTTCTAGCTCCAGCAGACTTGATGGTTCAATTTGCTTAGATGTGAGCCAGTCTCTGAAATGGGTGGTGGAAAAAAAAGTAGTAGACTCTACAGAAGACTGAAACCAAGAAGGAAATAAACACGGCATACTGGCCTCAACCACGCATCACAAGGTGACAGAGTAGAGTCCAGATTTCAGTCCTGTCCCCTGCAGTTTCTGATAGAAACTTTACATACTCCAACTGGGCATTTCCTATCAAGGTTGATCATTACCAGGTGATCATTACCAGGTGATTGCTTTGACCATGGTGAGAAAAGTGTCTTAGCAGACTGCCTGGTGTATAGTCGATGCAGGCCAGACTTTAACAAACTTATCCTTCATTTTAGCTGCTTTATGGGGGAAGAGTGATTTTCTATTTTGACTAAATCTGAAATTTGCAAAAGCAAATCTCAAGTAGAGAATTTTCTAGGGTGAGGTCAACGTGTAGACTGCATAATGGTATACAAGGAGACAGAGAACTGAGTACAGTAATCTGTCATCCTAATTAAAGAAACAAAACAAGCACATTGAAGGCAATGAAATAAATTTAAAAGGATTGAATAAATGTTATCAAAAACCTCTCCGCTAAAAGGAGGCCACAGGTTTTTCACCCTTCTTGGGATCACCTTGAGCTCAGGCAAACCACAGTCCTGTCTTTTCCTTCTTTGCCTTAACTGAGGATGGCATGACTTCCAAGTTTCCTTTCCCCTTTTAGAGACGACTGAGAGAGACCCACAGCCTCCTCCTAAGACAGAGGCTGAGGACACCTGATAAGGAAAGCCACTGCCCAGAGCTCGGCTTCCACTTAACCTGTTACTTCCTATTGAGTGGCACCCTGAGACAGTGGGATCTGAGTTTAGGCCGAGCACCACAAATCCCTCAGCACACTGGGCTCCACACCAGGAAAAACACCTACTTTAGAGCTCATCTGGGGAGACGGAGAGGGTGTCGCCCACTGCGAGAGCAAGGGTAGTGACACAGCAAAACGTGGTCCTTACTGTTTCCAGAAATGCATGCGTCAGCTCTTCCCCAGGACTTGCTCCTTGACACGCAAACCAGAAAGCAGGTGTCGGTCAAACTACAGATCTACATCATACAAAGCACATCCATGTAGAGTTTTCATTCTTTCTTGCTGAAAAGAAACAACACTTCCATTTTTCCACCATTTTATTATAAAAATCAACATTTCATTTGTTACAATTCAGCTTATTGTAATAATCAAAAGAGGGGTTTATACAAGGTACTTTTATACAGTTTATAATTAAAGCACTTATTTTACAAAAGGAGGAAGTGAATAAGTGGACAAGGGCTGACCAAATGTTGGTCATTATAATATAAATACATCCTCGCAAAGCACCATCGTACCAAAGTCGATGTACAAGAAACACCAGCTGACGTTAAGACGATGACAAAGATTAAAGCTTAAGAAAAAATTTAAATTCATAAATGATAAACATCTGAAAGCAGCACCAGATCCTTCACCTGCAAGGCTAGTCCAGTTAAGCCTCCCGCATCCTCTCCCTTCAAACGCCCTGACCCAATACTGGATCTAATCGCTTTCCCCGCTTTGTTTTCCTTTAATAGCCACACTTAGGCACTGATATAAATAAATACATACCCACATAGGTATACAGCTACAACCCCCCCCCAACTTTCTTATATTTGTTGTAAAAACAAAACAAAGCCCCAAATGGACAGTTAAGCAGAAGTATGCTGTCTGTAAGTCTCTGGTGTTGACTCTGGGCAAACCCTAAGAGACAAGGGGAAATTCAATGACTGGTGTGTACTTGGCTGATATTCTGCCACTGTGTGCAAGAAATCAGTTTTCAATTCTCTCTATAAAGTCATGAGGGTTTTTACTTTTCAGGAATAAAATTAAGAATAGTGTACAAAATGCCCTAGGAAAAATGATCAAACAAAAAAGATAAAAAGTTCACTGAAGGAGGTGATTCTAAATCATTACGATAAACTTAAGCCTCTTCCTCCCCTCCACTAAGGTAAAAGCACAGCCCAGTGAACTGTGGAATCAGACCAGAGAAAGGTAAGGAGAACAAGGGTTCACAATACTCCTAATTTAAAAGTTTAACTGTGTAATTCATGTTTGAGGCACAAAGCCCTTACATTAAACCTGAGAATTTCAAAAGTCAAAGTTTGACAGTATTCTGAAGCAACGCCAGCTCAAAAGTCAGAAACCATACATTTGCTAAGGGTACTTCCTAAAATCGTGCTAATTCTCTTGGCTTATTTCAGGTGTGAGGTAAAGAAAACCAAATGAGATTAAAGGGAATTCTGTTTGAGGGACAGCTTGATAATAAATTGCTTAGGGCTTAGTCCATGTGGACACTTGTGTATCATCTCATTTGTGGAACACTAAATATCTGTCAACCAACTGATAATTACACCTCCGATCTATATTCCACACAAACCATGGATACCTCATAAGCACTGAATGAGTATTAAAAGCTGGACATATTAGAGGCTGGAAAAAAAAAAAAAAAAAGACTTTTGCTTTTGACTCTAGCAAGGTTTCCTCCTCAAGAAACAAAACAACTTTACAAAGTGTATCTCCAGGAATTAAGCAGCCTGCCTACTGCAGTCATACTTGCAGAAGGCATTCCTAGCTGTTACAGTAACCACTGGGATCAGGTCACACAAGCAGATTTCAATAACGGACTTGAAGTAATGCTCAGTAACGGGCCTTTACAGCAAAAATAAAGATGCTCCCCACAAACTGACTGCTACCTAAAATAGATAGATGGTGATTATTTTTATAACTTAAATACTGAATGCACTATCAAAGATACAAAGTTTAAAAAGGAAAGATTAATCCTGAGAATATTCCACTTACCAACTCTGGTTTAAACATTTCCTGTTGACCGTGTCTTTTATCTGACCTAAGCAACAACTCCTGGACCTTGGTTAGAAGTCCAGGGCACTAAAGGAACCAAGTCTAAGTCTGAGTTATAAAAGACAACTTCAATGCAGAGAAGTTTACTGCAGTGCACACAAGTATGTTTCATCAAAGTGCATTCCTCAGACACTTTCAATCCCATCAGTAAGTAGGCATACTCTGTGACAAATGTTCAAAATAAATATGTATTTATGGACTTTAACCAAATTTTATTCATTTTTTTCCTCTTTAAAACTCTCTTTTCATTTTTTCCCCAATGAAAGCTCTTATGTTCAATATTAAAGGCATAGCTCACTTAAACTTAACTGTCCATGTAACCTGAGGACTAATAAATCTTTCCCAAATTTGACAACCCTTCTCACTAAAAAGTACTTTCAGAAATATTAATACAACTCAACTTCCCCAGAGAGAGGATACTGAGATTAACCTGAACTGCCTTCAAATAATTTCAAACAAATTGGCACACAAATTAGTATCTTGCAAGAAGAGGCCGTTGCCATCGCAGCACAAGCACTTGGACTGAGAAGACAAGGCAATATTCTTCTTAGTTCCTTACAGTGCAAGTTTTCCACATGGGAAGCCCACCAGATAAAGATGTACATTAAAAAATGTAAACATATAGAACTCTCAAATTCTAACTGACACCCAGTTATTGTTAACCCTTCCACCTTCATTTAGGCATCAAGCGCTCCTGTGTGCCACAGAAGCAAGGTTCAAGGTCCATCCTGTCTTAGACTCTGAGCACTTTGTTCCAGCAACAGGAAGAGTTCATGCTTATCTGACTGAAATGCAAGATACTGATGGATTACCAGTTATTTACATGCAAGTTCAGTGAACCCTTAATAAGCTGCCCCTAACAATCTGAGCATTGTTCTGAAATGGTAATGAAATGGGAATCTCTCTCTCTTGCTAAAGGCAGGAGTGTAAGCCCTGGCTGGCCTGGAACTCACTGTGTAGAACAGGTTGGTTTTGAACTCAAGAGTTCCTCATCCTCTGCCTCCCAAGTGCTGGGGGATTAAAGGTGTGACACCACCATACTCCTGGCCTGATAGTTTTTCTCCTTAAAAAAAAAATTTTTTTTTTTTTTTTAATATGTTTTCTAGGTTACCTCTGCCAAAATTCTGAATCCTTTCTTTCAATGTTTTCTTTTAGGCTCGAAAACCTGATACAATTTAAAAAATATATTCTCTAAGTAACCAACACCTGCTAAGTAAAAACATACTAGTTTAAAAACAGATCAGTTTTAGCTGAGGAGTGCTAGACACATGTCAAAAGCAGGACAGTGACGTCTGGTACAGTGGCAGAGAAGTGTTATTGTCAGCCCACAGGTCAGCCCTGACAGCTGAGGACGTAGCAGCCCTAGTACCACGTGTGGCAGCAGGTCAGGCACGTTGCAGAAGGGGCTTCCATTAGTCCCCTCTGCACTAGTCCCTGCAGCTGAGAAGTTCACAGTGAGTCTTCTCGTTTAATCCTCAATGCTAAGTTTGTGAAACTGTCTTACTCCATAATGGGATCAGAAAGAACACACATAAAAATATAGGAAGTGACTATAAGGATAAATTGTGGATCATTTGAAAACGCACTAACATTCACAGTGGGTAACAAGATAACTCACGTCACACATTAAAAGAGGTATGTATGTAGATGTCATTCTGAGAAAATCTGGTCTAAAGAACATGAAATGTCACAAAGTTAATATAGGAGAAACCTAATAATAACAAAAAATTTCTTTTTAAATAGATTATTTCTAACCAAAGCACATTTAAATGTTTTGCTCAAAAAATATACATTGAAAATGATCTCACACTTGTGATAGCACATTCTGAGTACTGCAAGGATATATGATTAACTTACAATGAAACAATGGTTGGGGTTGAAATTTTGAGTATTGTCTTTATGTGCTGTAAAAAGACACAATCTTGGAAGACCAATAATATGGCTAACTTTTGATCATTATGCAAAAACAGTCAACCACTTGAATAGCTAAGCCTAATGGTGAATACATATAGTAGATATACTGAAACCAATCCCTATTTAGTAAACTCCATTTAACCAATTCCTCAGACACAAAAGCTTGAATAAGCCATGGTTCTTGGCAAAGTTGCCTCCAAGTTTGTGGGGAGGCAGCAAGGTGGGAATACCTAGAGGAAACGGCAGTTCTGACAGAGGTGTGGGCTCTCAGGGAGGGACAGAAGACGTGTACCAGCTCCACAGCATCCTGTGACAGACATTTGATCTCCCTCCAACAGCAACACCCAGAATACATTTTTACAAGTGTCTATTATTCTCATGAAAATTGTTGGATTCCTAGAGAAAACAAAGCCCTTTGTCCAAAGTTATTATTATTTTCTTTCATGATTTCTTAACTTGTTGGCCCTCAAATGTTAGTTAACCTGAAGGCTATCTAGCTACTTCCAAGTATCTATGGTTTGCTGCTCTGAGATGGACATAATTTCTTCTTTTTCTTTATTTTTTTGGTATCATTAAAGCCCAGACATTCCTCAGTGATGCCTTTACCATTCCTGCTTCCTTTGTACTCAGTCCCTTCACTGGGTTTAAGGCATGCTTTGTGTATTTAGATTGCAAAAATAAAACTTTTAGTACAAATTTATTTTTTATACAAACTTTTATGGCACAAGCAGCAAATCTGCTATTTTAAGAAAATATATAAATATCCTTTTCTTCTGTACAAATATCTCCAGCATTCCCTACCAGCTCTACAATGATAACTGTACACAGTCTGCCTCACTCTTCTCTAGTCATTCCCTCCCCCCCTCCAGATCTCAACCAGATGTGTATTTACATTTTCCCGGCGGAGGCAGTCAGAGGAGGAGGGCCCCTCCTCAGGAGGAGTCAGTGCAGGGAGAGGGGGGTGGTGGGTAGAGGTGGTGTGAGTAGCTCCGCTCTGTGTACGGGGAGGGAGGGCAGCTTTCATAGTTCTCCTCGGCTGACAAGTACTGGCTTCGGGGTGTGGGTGGTGGGGGCACAGGTTCCGAGTCATAGTTCAAGTCACTGGTGTAGCCCTTGGCCGTTGCCACAGAGGTCATTCTCCGACTAGGAGCATAGTCACTGTCGCAGACATCTGTGCTGCAGGGTGTTGTGGGCGGTGCAAAGTGCCGGTAGCTGTAGGGCCTGTAACTACCACAGCAGAAAAAATAATGAGAAGCACAATTAGTTTTACAGAGAACAATATTCTGTGCCAGAATTTAGTGAAACCAGATGGAAATTCACTTGGAAAGCTATAAACTATTACAATTTAAATCTATATAGATAGTACTTACCTAATGTGCACTGGGGCTCTGGGTTCAACCCCAGTACCATCAAATAAAAAAGGCCACTACCTTAAGTTAGCACAAGTGATGACACAACTTCCCATGGCACAAAAGTAGAGGAAGACAGTTCCCTATTTGCAAAAATGGAACTAGAGACAAGTAAAAAGGGAGAGCACTGGAGAACAGATTACCTCAACTGAGTCTTAAAATCTGCTTTTTGATCTCTAAACTGTATCACAGACTGAAAAAAGGAACACTCAAAGTGTACTTAGCAAAGGGAGATAGTTCAGTACTAAAGGTCCTAGGTTTGATCTAGTATACTAAAAAAATAAAATAATAAAAAACCCCAAGAGCTGTACTTAGTGATCAGTTTCGGAAAATCAGCTGTACTAATTTTCCCGATGCTGGCGCTGTACTGAGCACACTGAGTCTATCTAGCACTGTCAGCATTCTCTCAGCATTCTTGAGTTGCTTCCTAATTTACTGGATACTTAAATGTCTGAAGGCTTCATTTCTTCTAAAACTAAAATATTGTATGAACCAGGCTAAACGTCAACAGGCAGGGCTTGTCTACCCATTACTGGTACCATCGGCAAAGGGAAGCTTCCATATTTGGGAGTAGTTCCAGTTTTCTGTGTGCAGACAGCAATATTGTCCAAAGTGTGGTTTAAACTGAGTACTAAACAGATTAATTTTAAATACTCAAAGAGCTGGTAAATTTTCTAATATATCAGATAATATCAAATATATATAATTTATTTTTAATTATGTGTATGTGTGTGCTGTGTCTGTGCATGTGATTGTAGGAGCCAGTGGAAGTCAGAGGCCTTGGAACCCCCAGGATCTGAAATTATAGGCGGTTGTGAGTTGCCCATTGTGGGTGCTGGGATTTAAACTCAGGTCCTTTGGAAGAGCACTATGAACTCCTAACTGCTGAGCCATCTCTCCAGTCTCCTATATATATATTTCTTACATCTATCTTTCCAAGTAATACAGAGTTGGTAAACTAGTAATATGGTTATCTAAGAAAAATGAACTGGAAAGGAACATACTCATGAAGATAAGAGCTGATCCAAAATGCTGGCTTTTCCAAGTATGATTTCTCTTTTTCACTCTACATATGGTAAAGGTTATCTTATTTCATATTTAGCCCAAAGATTTATGCATAAGCTTTCTCCCAAAACAAAGTGACTGCAAGATAGGGCCAAGAGCAAGGATAGCTAGAAGTAACACATAAAATTGCTTGGGAGTACCCAGGACAGTATCCCAAGGCACACACCACTCTGCCTGGCCTCCAGAGAAACTGCCAGAAGCCCAGAAGTTATGGGAGCCGCAAAGCAGGTTCTCCAGTGGCTGTTACCACTGGTGCTGGATGACATCACCACAGCACTTCTGTTTTAGTTTGCTTCATCCTTCTGTCCAAGGAGGTGTCAAAGCCCTGGTGATATTTTCTGGGTTAGCATTTAAAAGGCTAAATACTCCTATTTTCATGAAGGGGAGAGCAGAGATTGATTAATCAAATTCTGTTAAGTCCTAGCTTAGGCAAAAATTACAGCAAATGATAAAAGGTATGACATCAAAGAAACAGAATTTGGGCTTAATTTAAACAATTATTTAGTCATTTATTTAGACAATTTAGTCATTTACTTTGCTCAATATTTTATTGAAGCTAAATCAAGTAAGGTTTTTAAAAATGAAATTTTAGTAGGGTATGGTGGCTCACCTTTTAATACCAGCACTCAGGAGGCAGAGGCAGGTAGACCTCTTCAAGTTGGAGGCCAGCCTGGTCTATACAGAGTTCTCCAGGCTAGCTGGGCTACAGGAAGACCCTGTCTCAAAGAGCCAAAACAATACAAAATAAAAATAGCCAGGCATAATGGTGTAATGCCTTTGATCCCAGCACTAGGGAGACAAAGGCAGGCCTAGTCTACATAGTGACTTCCAGGTAAGTGGAGCCTATAGGGAGACTGTCTCAAAACAAAGGGGGGGGGGGGTTGGAGAGGTGGCTCAGTGGTTAAGAGCACTAGCTGCTCTTGCAGAGGACTGGGCTTAAATCCCAGCACCTACATGATGGCTAACAACCCTCTAATTACAAGGGATCTGACACCCTCTTCTGGCCTCTTCAGGCACTGCATGACATGGGTGCACTTACATACATGCAGGCAAAACACACACATACAGTTAAAAAAAATTTTTTTTTTAAGTAAAATGAAATTTTAGGTTCTGCTTTCTGCTTTTGTTTCTCAATTTTTAGGCCTGTGTTTTTTTTTTTTTTTTTTTTTTTTTTCTGTTTTGGCTTTTGAGAGCAAATCTGTGGCAGGGAAAGAAATCTTACACTTTATCTTGATCACAGCTGTTATGGGGTCAAGGCTACCTCAGTGTCCAACTGAAGTAAGAATCTGAATGACACTGGTAGGTAGTTTGCATCTTATTTCCATCCCCTGTAAGTCAGACCAGGTCAGCCTGACTGAAAGAAAACATCTTATCTAAACAAAAACAGGAATAGAGGGATTGCAAACACAGTGAGTGTGCAGGTCAGACACGTACAGAAAGGTGTGGCTTTCTGTTGGCCTTTCAATGAGAGGAGAGTGAGAGACTCATGCAGTGAGTGCCTGGCTTGGTTCACTCACAGATTAGCAGAGTGGCATCATTTTTTGCTGTGACTCACATATATGCCTCATTCATTTGTCAGACTTGTTCACTCCAAGCAAATCTATGAAAAGTCTTTCATTCCAGGTCACAGTAAGGCATATAAACAGACTGACCTTCCTCTTCTGACTTCTCTCCACAGCTGTGCTCTAGATACTCCTTCGGTCTGTGTTCTCACAGCTCTGACAGTCTCACCCCAGTTTCCTCTTTCATTACTCTCAAAGTCAGCACTTACAACTCTCTTTTAAAAATACAAGTTTTTCAGGAGGGATTTGCAATGTCAGCCTTAGAGACAAGAAACCTTTCTCTCTGTGATCACTGTTCATCTGAGGCTGCCTATGCTCACAAACAGCACACTTCTTCATCTGATAAGCCCTTCAACCTACATTACAGGGAGATGTGATTTACCTGTAGGACCTATGAGTGGAAGGGCTGTTAGAAGAATAACCAAATTCCATGGTATAATGAGATCGCTCTGTGGCAGGGGACGGTGGTGGGTTCAAAATCTAGAAGGAAAACAAAATATTAAAATAACAATAACCTCCATCAACACAGGCTGCCTTTCATCTTCCACTTTGCACAGATTCCTTCCACTATACTCCCAGCACAAGGCCGCCCCCAACAGCACTTTGGGACTGTGGCTACCTTTCCTAAACCATATTTCCTCATGCTCAATAGTGTGAAATGGTGAGAAGAAAATCTGTCACCCACACAGCAGACAGACCTTATGTGGACAGGCTATGATTTTCTACAGAAAAATTATTAGGAGAAATTCTAGGTGTGCTTCCTTTTAAATTTGTATTATTTGTATATGTATATGTTCATGTGCATGCAGTCTATGTGTACCTGCATGTGGAGGCCAGAGGACATCTTTGAGTGTCTATCTCAGGTATGCCATCCACCTCCTTTGAGACAGGGTCTCTCCTGGGCCTGGAGTCCAACAATTAGTCTAGACTGGCTGGTCAGAGAGCTCTGGCAACCCTCTAAGTAAGTAAGTTCTAGCTTGTTCAGTTCTGGGATTATAAGGCATGCACCATCAGACCCTGCTTTTCATCTCGGTGCTAAGGATAGAATGCAGGTCGTCATGCTTCCAGGGCAGGCATTTTACTGACTGGATATCCCCGGCCCCATGCTGCTTCATTTAGAAGGTCAAGAAATAAAGGCCCTAATCTTTCAGAAGGTTCCCACTCAGTAGTTCAACTTTTAATGGGGCCGTGAAATTAATAGTTAATGCTTTCAAATGTTGATTACTACATAGTAAACTTAAAAATTCTACATTAAAAAAAAAAACAATTTTTGCGGGGCATGGTGGTGCATGCCTTAATCCCAGCAGGCAGATCTCTGTAAATTCAAGGTCAGCCTGGTCTACATAGCAAGTTCCAGGCCCGCTGGGGCTGCAGGGCGACCCTGTCTCAAAAAACCTATTATTTTTACATTACCGTAACTGACCACCCACATTTAAATGAGTTAATCTAAGATGCTATTTATTTTAGCACTGAAAGAAAAAAAAAAGCAAAACCACACTGCTTACTGCAGGAAAGTAAGTGCCTTTGGTGCTTGAAGAACTGCTTGATGATGCTCCTGTGACATGTGCTCGATCGTATGGAGGTCCACTGCTTCCCCCCATGATACTGAGGGAGCTGATCATTGATTTACCTCGAGACATTCCTAACATGAAAAGGGACAAAAACTATAGATGAGAAATACCTATAAAAATACAGGCAATAACTTTTGTCAACACTGGGATTATAAATATAATAGTCAAGCACTCAACTAAAACAACTTATGCCATTTTTCCCTAGTAACAACTGTAAAGAGTTAATGGATAAAGGAAATAGCGTTAAGTGAATGGCTCCATTGACAGCTAGCCTAAAATAAGGCCAAGACCAGTTCCTACCTGCTCCCACTGGTCCAGGGCTACAGGGAGTCCCTGTCTCAGAAAGATGAAAGAGAAAGAGAAAGAGAGAAAGAGAGAAAGAGAGAGAAAGAGAAAGAAAAAGAGAAAGAGAGAGAAGAGAGAGAGAGAGAGAGAGAGAGAGAGAGAGAGAACGAGCACACAAATACCTCTAGAATCAAAGCTACCAAAGCTAAAGAAATAATTCTCATTGTTCTAAGTAACTTCTCCAATTTTACTTAATAAAATTAGTACAAGAACAAGAAAACATTATCATTAACAGCTTAAATATTATGTCTATTTACTTAAGAGTCATACCCAGAGTTTCCACTTTCAGGTCTCTGGCCAGACACCTCTTTCTCTATATTCATTAAGGAGCAGGCTTCTTCAGCCAGGTGTGGTAGTACACACCTTGAATCCCAGTGCTCAGGCAGAAGCAGGAAGACCTCGGTGAGATCAAGGCCAGCCAGGGATATAGGAAGACCATGTTTCAAAAAACAAACATAAACAAAAAAGGAGGTAGGCTTCTTTTTACTAAAGCATCACAAAATACTGAAGGAAAAAAAACAACTACATTTCTCCAGAATGATATGCCAGCCAAAGGACAGAACTCTGGCAACTGCTGTGCCTAAGCCAATCTTGCTCTACTGTCACCATGGTGGAACAGAAGAGGGCAGACACCAGTATACCCCTTCACTGTCATCCAGCTACTGCCAGGCCCGGGTTTGGGGAAGGAAAGCTTATCTATTTTCACACTCCTTTTATTCCAGGATTCAACAGCCCCAGGGTTCCCTGATGGTGAAAGTAAAGACACTCTAAGTCCTCACCAAAGCTCTGGCTGACTTGTAGTCAGGGGTATGGAGTTGGCAGATGTGTGTGCTTTATATCTGGCAATTTCTAACACATCATATCTAAGCCCTTTGGCACAAAGAGACTATGTAAAACTTGAAAGAGAATTTGTTCTCATAATTTTCTAAACTAAAAGTAATCTAGTTTGTAATCTTAGATGTATCCTTTCTCCATGATGGAAATTTAATTATCTTGTTAGAACCCAAGACTGGACATGACTGCATTCTCATAAGCAGGTCTTAACTCACCTGGAAGAGATCCTGACAGAGAGCTTGGGTGAGGAACATAGCCGAGGGGCACAGATGCTGGCCCATGAACCACATAGTCACTGGTCATAGTTTCCCCATCTCCCTTCATACGAGGACACAGCAGCCTCTGGCAGACAAAGTATATAGTTCCAGACACAAAAATCGTGACAATTACTCCAATGACGGAACCAACAGTGTTGGTGGCCTGTGGTGCTGGCTCTTCAGTTGGATCTAAAATGAAGAACACTGTATAGTTATCTAGTGGAAAAACAACTGGCTATTGGAAATAGCAATATAAGAGAGCTTCTTAATGGAATACAAAGATATAAACTTAATATACTGATAACTAAAACATACTTTTTCTTTTATAAATACATAACCATGACACATGAAACAATTAAATGGGATTTAAATGAACTACTATTAAGTGAAGACAACAGAGATAATTGCAAATTAACAGAAACCAATGGTAAGTGAAATATTGACTTAAAACTGATTTCACTCTGAGTATCACAAAAATTGATGAATTTTTCTGAAAATTCAGAAAAAAATCTTAGGCTAGAAGGGAGAGATCCAAAAAGTCACCAAATGTTTCCACTGGAATGGTGAAAAAAACAAAGGAAGCTTGGAACACACTCCAGCGTTCAGACTTCAAAAGTGGCATTTGGGCCAAGTGAAGGAAACAGAACTGCAAATGAGGCTCTTGGATCTGAGTACTGCTGCCTTCGGGTCCCCAAGCTGCCTAAGAGCAAGGACACAGGTCTCTACCGTGACAACTAGAGATTCATGGTGGAAGGCCAGTGGCCCACAGGAAGATTCCATCCAAGACACCCACCTTCCTGGATCTCTGGGCTACCCAAGTCTTTAAGCAGGTGAAGGCATCAATAGAAAGAGAATGAGCAAGTGGGTTAATTTAGAACTTGCCTTATTATTCAGAAGGAAAATCCTAAGTAGTTAATCTAAATCTCACAAGAAAGATCCTTTAAAACACCATCTGCTTCCTGTTACCCAAATCTCCCTTCCATCTAGCTAATAAACCCATCTCTGATGGAGTGAGAACAGAGTGACACTGACAGCACCAAGCTGTCTTGTTAGGACTCTGAGCTACAAATTTGGTCTAGAATCTTTAGTCCTAGCTGGCCACAAATGGTCTTTTTCATCCCCTTCAGTGCCTTGCTATTCTTTTCCAATGTCAACCTTTAGGAAAATTCTTTCTTGACATTCCTGTCTCACTACTGCAGAGAAAAGGCCCTGGCAAAGGCAGAATTATCCTATTTGCCATATTCAACAAAATTCATTCTACAGACTTCACTGCAGACTCAATAAGGCTGGCTCTCTTTTCTTTTGAAAAAGATCTACCCCATATCTTTCTAAGACACTGTTTTTGAAACAGGGTCCCAGATAAGCCAGGCTGCGTCACTTACTGTGTAGATGAAGTTGAACCTGGAATTACTATTTTGGATTATTCCTGTTGTAATTAATTGTGGGCGTTTCCCTGAGTTCCACTGCCATCTTGGGTTCCTCCTCTATTCTCTTGGGAGAATGTTTACTGACTTTGGACACACTGTATGTTACAACACAGGTCAACCATTTCATGAACCTTGGAATAACTACAGGCTGTTCAGTCTCTGGGTATATACTGGACTAAGCATCTTCAGGATGCAGTTTTAAAAAAACTCTTAAGGTCAGGAGTAGTGGGGTATACCAGCCCAAGAGCTCAGGAAGCTGAGAGAAAAGGAAAAGGCTATCTCACGACAGCCTATACTAGCAAGTTCAATGCTACCTTGGGGAGGTAGGAACAGAAGGGAAGAACGGAGGCAGAGGTGGAGGGAAGGAGGGCAGATGAACAGCAGGAAAGGAAGGAAGAAAACACTTAAATTCTTTTAGACATAGAGACACTGACAGAAACACTTAAAACAATAAGAGACAGTTAAACATAGACTAATGTTCAAAAACAAAGTTTGGATCACCAATGAATTTCGATGTACTAAATTATCTGAGAATTTGTGACTTCAGTTGTGGCAGAACAATGCTTACTCTTTTCTGATGCTTTACTAAATATTTCTGTACATAAACTGCTACCTTTAGAGAATTGTTTAAAGCAAACCAAAAAATATGCCTGGCAAAAAACAAATAGTTAAATATGTCTTTAGATAAAGAAATCTAGATTGTATGTGAAGTATAAAAAGGGAAAGAAAAAAGTATTTTTCAAATTCTCCCTTAAGAATAATTTACAATGGGGCTGGAGAGATGGCTCAGCAGTTAACTGGCTGCTCTTGCAGAGGACCTGGGTTCAGTTTCCAGCCCCCACATGACAGCTAAGAACTGTCCATAACTCCAGTTCCAGAGGATCTAATGCCCTCCTCTGACCTCTGCAGGCACTGCATGACATGATGCACTTACATCATGCAGGCAGTACGTTCATACACATAAAATAAAAGTAATAAAAACATTAAAAAAATAATTTACAAGGCTTTCTTCCTACTTACAACAATCCAGTTCATCAGATTTGTCACTGCAGTCCACATTATGGTCACATTTCTTGTGCTTTCCAACACACTGACCATTGGCACAACGGAACTGATCAATTAAACAAAGCACTACAAAAAAAAAAAAGTTTTATTTTTACAATCACATAAAATGAATTCTACCAAGAATCAAAGATGTTTTCTAAGTACAAACAGAAAACATATCAGGCTTCCTCTAAAGACTTTTCCACTGGTAAAAAAAATTTCCTATCTTGTTCTTCAAATTTTCTCTTAGTAAAATATAAATCCACCACTTTATGGTTCATTGCAAACAGGGACTGTTTTTACATGTTGATACTCTCATCATTCTCTGTTTCTGGACCTTACTGCCGCTGTCTGGATGGTCTGAGTATGTCCTCCAAAGGTTCATGTGCTGGAGGCCTGTTCCTCAGTGTATTAAGGGTACAGTGGAAGTAGAAGGAGCCCAGTGGGAGGTCACCAGCTTTTGTTCTCAGAATGTATTAGCAGAGCTCTCCATGTGCCTTGCCTGAGTTAGCTCTTGAGACAAAAATGGCTATAAAAGAGTAAGCCTGGCCTCCTCTCACCCTGGCTTCCTGTTTTAAGATGTGATCTTTCCACCCAAAGCTCCTATAATTGTGTTGCCAGCGCATGCCCTTGACATTCCAGACCTGTGAGCTAAATAAACTTCTTTATAAAGACATCCACTACCTAAGTTATTTCACTATAGTAGCAAAATGAACACATGAGTCTGCAGAGGAATTATACATATGCAATGATTTAAATAATTAGCAATGTGGAATAATGTTCATGATATGGTCTAATATAAAACCCAATCTCCTCTTTTATTTTTGGTCTTTTTGAGACAGTCTCCCTGTAGTTTCAGCTGGCCTGGAACCTGCTATGTAGACCAGGCTGGCCTTGAACTCACAGAGACCCACCTGACTCTGCCTCCCAAGTGTTCAGACTATGACAAAATCCCACATCTACTCTTGAGCCCACGGAATACACTGAATTTTTGAACAGCTCGATTAAAAAAAAGGCTATACAAGCAAGCGCTGAGAACTTGAGTACCTTCACAGTTCTTCTCATCTGATTTATCTTGGCAGTTTGCGTCACCATTGCATCGAAGGGCACCATCAATGCACTGCCCACTGGCACACTGGAACTGAGACTCTGAGCATACAGGACAATTGAGTTCGTCACTGTGGTCTTCACACTCAGTAAACCCATCACACCGCCAAGCCACAGGGATACAGTCGATTTCCCCAGTGAAACAAGTAAACTGCTGAGGAGAACATGTTGGGGGTTCTTCAAATGAACAAGGGGGGGAGGGGAGTGACAAAGAGACAGCAGTGGTCACACAGTGCTACAAACATTCAGAGCCAAGTACAGCTGCTCATTAAAAATAAACACAATGCTTTATGATAGAATGATTTGTGAACTAACTCATCTAATCATATTCTTCCAGGTTCTCTGACCTATAAAATCTGTGTAGGACTAGAATACCCACGATCATTCTGATAACATACACAATGTAGGTACAGCACCATGGTTGCCAACATCTAACAATTTTAAAGTTAGCCTAGAATATTATGTCTTCTAGCTTCAAGGCTCTCAAAAGTTGGCTTACAACCCACAAGGATCTTACTATTTCTTTTTAGTGGACCCACTAGGTGAGAACTGTTTTATAATAATTCTAAAATGACACTTACACTGATGCTATAAAAGGAAGAAACAGTAGACTCAAGGCAACTGTACCAAACAGTACGAGGGATCACTAGACTCTACACAGCCACAAACTCACAGCTTTAAGAAACAAAAAGGTCAGTTCCATGTTTCATGATGGAGGCCTATAATCCCAGAACTTTGGAGGTAGAGGAAGGAGAATTAAGAATTAAAAGGTCATTCTTGGCTACACAGTAAGTTTGAGACTAGCCTAGGCTACATGAGATCCTGTCTCAAATTAAAAAAAAAAAAAAAAAATGCTCACATGTGTTTAATCCCAGCACTTAGGAGGCAGAGGCAGGTAGGTCTCTTTTGAGAGTGAGGCCAGCCTGAACCTGGTCTACACAATGCGTTCCAGGCCAGATGGGGCTACAGGAAGACCCTAGACCCTGTCTCAAAAAAATACAAACCAAAATAAATTATAAACACCTTTATTGCTTGATGCAATGGAGGTAAGCATAAAGCTCTTGCACACACCTAGCGAGGGTAGTTTCAAAGAGTATGTACCTCTTTACTGTAAACAAATCATAGCAGAGGATTATTTTTAACTGGAAGAATGACCAAAGATAGTAACAGTTATTCATACTCAGGAACCTGGTAGAAATTTAAAACAACAACAACAATGGAGTGGACTACTTTAAAAAAAAAAAAAAAAAGGCTGATTTTTGTAGCTAAGTACAAAACTGGAACTTTCAACCAGAAATTCAAATTTATCTAACACTACAAACTTCACAGATTACCAATGACTGAAGATTTTTCTGATAAGATGGGTTGTAACTGGCTATGGTGGTGTATACCTTTGATTCCAGCACTTGGGAGGTAGAGGCAGGAGGATCTCTGTGAGATCTACAAAGCATGTTCTAGGCTAGCTGGGGCTACAGGGAGAGCCTGTTTCAACCCCCCACCCCCCGCAAACAAACAAAAAAAAAACATTAAGAAATGTAGGGTTTTGATACTGTATATATAATGAAATAGGACAAAATCTGAAGATCTAGAAAATTTTCATACTTCCAAAATAAGAAGTTAGGAAATCATGCCATTTAAAAGATTTCCTAAGAATAAAATAGCACTGCTGGGTATGGAGGTGAGCATACGCCATTCCAGCAGCTAGGAGCTGGAGAGAAAAGGATCTCAAGTTGAGGTCATATGGGGTCTTACACATGTCTCAAACAACAACCAAAATCAACACCTGAGTGTACAGGGGTAGGTGTGAGGTAGGGTCTCACTCTATAGCCCAAAATAACCTCAAATTCATAGTAATCTCTTGCCTCAGTCTCCCAAGAGACTGAGTTTACAGGCATGAGCCACTATACACAGCTTTCTTTTTTCTTACTCTGGTATGTGTATGTGTTTGTGTCATACACACATGTGTATATACAGGTACAGAAGTCAGAGGAGGATACTGGATGTCCTGCCTGAGACAGGGTCTCTCACTGAACCTGGAGCTAGACTGGCAGTCAGCAAACTCCAGTGACCCTCCTACTCCCCTTCACCTGTCACAGCACTAGGGTCAGGATATTTTTTAAAACACACGTCTCGTTATACACGGTATAAAAGTATTTAGATACACATGCCCAGCTTTCATTCATTTCTTTCTTTCTTTATTTTTACTTGGGTACTTGGGATTGTAACTCAGGTCCTCATGCTCGCAAGCAGCAAATGCTCTTCCCTACTGAACCACCTCCTTAGCACTCACACTCCCCCCCCTCAACGACGACCTCACTGAGTTGGGGTCTCATGTTTCTCTGTTGCCCTGGACTCCTGGGCTCAGATAATTCACAGCCTTTCAAGTAGCTTAAACCAGTACTCCATGTATATGACATCATATACAGCCACATCAGTGTATGTCCACGTGTATATGTAATGTGCTTCTGGTAATTGCACTCAGGAGTTTGCATATGCCAGACAAGCATCAACCACTGAGCTATATTCCCAGCTTAACACATCTAAGTATATTCTAATATAATAAAGAAAAGTAAATCAATATGGCTTTAAAATTTCATGTTACAACCAGACCTGCAAGAAACTGTTACTTGCCATGCTTTAGATAAACTCCAAGATTAATAGCCATAATTATTTGGAAAAGCTACTAATACCAGTTGTATGTGTTCAGGTAGGAAGATGTGCAGACCAGCAGTCAGTGGCAGGCACTTTCTTCTATTATTCTGTGAGACAAGCTCTCTCACTAGACCTGGAGCTTATCAATTCAACAACTGTAACAGATCGTGTGAAGAATTTAAAAGCATAAAATATGATCTTTGTTCTTTAAAATCTTTGAATTTGGTTGAAGATAGGGACAGGCAGTAAGTACAAAACAACTGACAACAAACTCTAAACTGTGATATGCTAACTGGAACCAAGTGCTGCCATCGGACAACAGGAAGCAAAGGAGTCTGTCAAGGCCTTAGAGCACAAGGACCTACAAGCACCTTGTCAAGGTCTGTCAAAGCATAGAGACCTACAAGCACCTTGGAAAAAAGAGCAAGTTTAGGACAGCACACAAGAAAAGAAACACACTTTGTAATGGCACAAGGCACAGCAAAACAAAACAGATAAGCCATACATAGTGGGCATCAAGTCTAAAATCATCAAACAAAACCAGAGAGCAAGTTGGGAAGAAATACTAAACATAATGGACAAGCAAGACAGGTTCAAACAAAAGCACGTTTTAAAAGTCAGACAAAGAAGTTTAGGTTTTAGACTTTACTTATCTCCACTGTATAATCAATAGGAAACACAAAGTCTCCATATATGCACTGAAGGTTCATTAAAAACAAGAACCAACTGTTGCTCCCAAGTGAGTAACTAAATGTAGTGTTACATAATCACATACGGCCCAGCAGTAAGAAAGTGCTGACCTTGGCTCTCAAAACACATTATGCAAGAGAACCAAAAAGAGTGCATGTCATGATTTCACTGATAAAAAGTTTAAGAAACTAACTCTATGGGGCTAGAAATCAGAAGAGTAGTTACTTTTACTTAAAAAATTGACTGGTAAGGATGCAATACTTCCTTCCTCTTTTCACTTTCCTTTCCTTTCTACTTCTCTTTTTCTTGCCAGTGGAGGATTGAGACAGGGTCCCACTGAACAGCCCAGGGTGGACTCGAACTCACTGGATAGCTCAGTGCTGGAATTATACACATGAATATGTAGAAAGCCATATTCTATTTTCTTTCTCCCTCTTTCCTGTTTGTTCCTTCATTCCAATTTTGTTGTTGCTTTTGAGGCAGGGTCTCATGGGGGCCAGACTGGTCTTGAAATCACTATGTAGCCAAGGCTGCTCATGAATTTTTGCCTCCATCTCCCAAGTGCAGCACCATATCAAGCCTTTGAGAATACTTTTCTTAATGTAACATTTTACATCTTGATTTGGATGATGGTTAACAGTTGTATACAGTTTCCAGACTTTGCTTTCATTTAGTATACAGACTAAAAATAATCACTACACATGAACAAAACTCATCAGAAGCCCTTTAAAAGACATCTTCTAATTGGAAGATGAGACCTCAATTCAGTTTTACCTGTATTATTAACATAAAGAGAAATTTCTCAAGGATTTGTTTTTTAAAGTAACAGTCTAACACTTTATCTGGACACACATTTTTTAAAAATTGTGGTAAAATATATGTAATAAAAAAACTACAGATGACTGTTTTAAGGTATACAGTTCAGTAGTATACATTCACATTATTGTGCAAGATCTGATCTAAAATTTTTATTTATTCTACTTATGTATTTTTTGAGATTTAAGTCCCTAAGTTGCCCAGGACCCCCTCCAATTTACAATCCTCCTGCTTCAGTGTATCTGAGTGTGGGGATTAGAACTGTGCACTTCCTGCCAAGCAATGCTGTCCTTATCTCCTGCCTTTTTTAAAAAATATTTTATTATTTTTATTTTCTATATGCATGAGTGTATTGGCTGTATGTATGTAAGTACCCCAGTGTCATGCAATGCTGACGGAGGTCAGAAGAAGATGTTGAATTCCCTGGAACTGGAGTTATAGATAGCTGTTAGCTGCCATGTGGGTCCTCTGCAAAAGCAGACAGTGCTCCCAACTGCTGAGCCATCTCTCCAGCCCCCACCTTTTTTCCCCCACAATGCCAGGGCTTAACTTTTCCATGAACATCTCGTCTCTATTAGAATAAAGCACCCTATTACCATAGTCAATTCTCTTGCAGAAGCAATCACAATTCTGACCTTGGTGCCATAGAGTAGTTCTATTTCCTCTTGATGTTTACTCCATGGAATCATGATATATAATCTAGATTCTCTCGTGAAATGAAAATATTTTTTTTTTCGTATTTTTGAGACAGGCTCTCTACATAGCTCTTGAGGGCCCAGAAGAACTTGCTATGCAGACCAGACTCGACTCAATCTCACAGAGATCCTTCTGTTTCTGCCTCTCAAGTATGGGAATAAAGGTGTATGCCACCACACCTGGTCATATGAATTTTTGAGATTCAGTATTATAATCCAATGTACCAGCAATTCTTTAGTCTAACATTGTATGCACTACCTAGAACTTCAAGTTCCTGATATTCAATATATGTATTACTCATCAAAAAATTTTCTTGGTTTATTTTTATTTTATGTGTGTGAGTGTTATGCCTCTGCAATGCCTGCCTGCAGAGGACAGAAGAGGGTGCTAGATCCCTTGGAGCTGGAGTTACAGATGGTTGTTAGCCATCATCTGGGTGCTGGGAACTGAACCTAGGTTTTCTACAAGAGCAGTCAGTGCTCTTAACTGCTGAGCCATCTCTCCAGCCCCTATTTTAAAAACTTAAAAAAGTCAGACAAAATTTACCTCTAATCCATTTTACTACTAGTTTTTATACTGTGAATGTATACTGTCTTTAAATCTTGATTTACAGAAATATGTAACTTTATATAACTGTCATCCTAGAAGGAAAACACTTATTAATACTGAACTGCAGTGCTAAGGATATAATCCAAGGCCTCACATATGCTACTAAGTGCTGTACTGTTCAGCTATACTCCTGGCAGGAAAGTGTCACTATAATATGGTTCTGTCCCAGGTGAAGTAGCACACCCTATGCGGCACCAGCCCCAGAGAGGTGACAGGAGAGTTACTCACATCAGATGTGTACGACCAGCCAGTCAACATAGTGACACTCCATCTCAGAAAGCCCCATAGGTTCCAACAACCCCACAATCTGGTGACACATGGCCTCAATGGGGAGTTATTTACAATTCACACCAGGGGTTGGAGAAATGGCTTAGTGGTTGCCAGCACTAACTGCTGTTGCAGAAGACCCAGATTCGGTACCCAGCACCTATGCAGCAGCTAACAACCATTATAACTCCAATTTCAGGAGATTTGCCACCTTCTTCTGGTCTCTATGTGCAATACACAGGTGCATTTACAAACATAGGCAAAACACTCACACACATAAAATAAATGAAAAAATATTTTTAAAAGATTCAAACCAAGGGCTAGGGATGATTCCCAGCACTGCAGAAGCAACAAACAAGCAAACAAACAAATCAAAAGTTTTTTCTACTTTTTTTTTTTTTAAATCAGCCCCAGGATCACAGTATTTAACAAGTGTATAAACTCAGGCAGATGATAACTCAGTGGTAAAGTATGTGCCTAAAATGCATGAAGACTCAAAGTTCAATCCCTACTACAAAAAAAAAAAAAAAAAAAAAGTAAACTCAGTTGTTGTATTTAATACAAACAACAGAAACTAGGCTGTTTTTAAATCTCTACTCCCATGTAACAGTATGCCACCATCTTTTTCCTTCAATAGAATTGCAAATTATCTACAAGAAGAGGACTTCTGAATTAAGAGTATGAACCTTATTATGATGCTTGATCTTGCCACATCATGATTTAACAAAGGAGTGTATTAATTTGTTATGTCTCAGAAGTGATTAAACAAATTTCACTACAACATTATTTTGTGCCAGGGAGATGGCTCAGTGGGTAAAGTTCTTGTTGTGCAAGTGTGAGGATCAGCCAGAAACCACAAAAAGTCAGGCAGAGATGCGGGAGTTCCCACAAGTTTACAGGCCAGCTAGCCTGGTGCATACATGGTGACAAACAAGGGCACTGCCTTGGGGGTAGAAGGCAAACACCTAAGTTGTCCTCTGATCCCCCCATGCATACCTGTATACACACACACACACACACACACACACATATACACACACACACACTCACAAAGATTGCTTTTCTTTCCTTTTCTTTTTTCCTCCCTGCCCCATTGTTCTGGCTTGTTTTGCTTTGTTTTTGCTAAATAAGTAAAGCACCAGAAAAATGCTGATGGATTTGGGAATAGGAATATTCTTTTCACTGGACATACTCCCAACAATAACACCTGTACTGGCAGAATCCAAAATTCAATGGGTGAAGAATGGAAGAAGAGAGCAAATTCATCTTAATGTCCTATGGGGAGGCAAGGAAACTACTGTACTATCAGGAAGTATAATTCACAAGCTGACAATATCACAATACAAATATAATGAAATACTGTCTGGCTTAAAAAGAACGGAATCCTATTATTTGTTTCAACACAAATGAGCCTAGAGAATATATGTTAAATGAAATCAGCAAGGCACAAAACAGCAAACATTACATAATTTTACTTATACGTGGAATGTAGAAAAGTCAAGCCCACAGAAACGGTTTGTTGAAGTGGTGGTTACTGGAGGAGGGGGTAGTAGTGATAGGTTTGGGGAACAGAAAACAAACAAAAATCCACAAGTCTACAAATAAATAGAACACAAGTGACCAACTTCACTACCAAGTGACAGAAGGCTAATCTATGATAAGGAATATACTAGCATTTAGATTCGCACTAGAAAAATTTTAACATAATTACCTCCACAAGATAGCTCATCTTGAAGCAGAACCAGGTGCATGGGACAGGAGCACCTTGTAGTACCATCTCCTTTTACAAGGCAAATATGTGAGCAGCCACCATTATCTTGAGCACAAGGGTGTTGTCCTGAAAAAGAGGGTAAATGTCAAAATCACTTATGTATGAACTATAAGGAAAATCAAATGTAAAATCTATAAAGGAAGAGACTGCCCCAGACATTACTTTGTTACAGGAGAATATACACCAAAGGGGTGCTTCTCAAGTTTTTCAGGTCCACAATCATTCATTTATGGATGCATTCTGAGGACCAAATGCAGGGCCTTGTGACTGTTCTACCACTGAGCTATGTCCCCTGGCCCTGTTTTGTTTTGGGATAAGATCTAGCTATATAGCACAATCTGGTCTTGAAATCCTCCTACCTCCACCCTTGGGTGCTTGGATTATATACATGTACACATACGATCTCACCTGACTTCATGATAATTTTGATAAACCAATTATCTAATTCGAAGTTTGTTATTAGAAATCTCAAGAAAGTGTTTTTCCAAATATAATGCAATAGAGAATAAAAAGACATAAGTATATCTCGTTTCTTTCAACAAACACAAGTGCTCCAATTAGCACTGCTCCACCTGTACTTACTGTATTCCTGAAGGTTCAGCTCCTTTACTGCATGAATGTCACTCAGCTGTGCAATTCGTGCCTGGACCTTGGTTCTGCCCTCTCGACCAGTCATGTCAATTTTTTCAATCATTTGTTGCTGTTTATCAATCCAATAGAGCCAGTTTTCAAACACAGTCAGACCCACAGGCTGTAAGATATTAGAGTCTTCTAACACTATCCTGTTGGCACCTTGAAAGAGGAGAACATTTCAAGAGCAATAATTCGTGTGGTCAAATCATACCTTCAGCAACTATTCAGTGAATACTAGTTAGATCCTAAAAGTACAGGAAATGAACATGCTATACCACAAAACTTAATTCACATCAGGCAGAGAAAAAAATTACACCAGAAAATAACAAACCAGACATTTATGTACAACTTAGAGTGAACAATAAATATTCTAGTTCACAGAAATGTAGTAAAGAATGCAGACCAGCAGGTTGAAATTGTTTTTAGCAGAATCTATTCTTCAAGTTATAGTTTATGAAAAAATGGACACAATAAAGCAGACCAAAATGGTGCTTCTCTGGATGAAGCAGTGGTGTGAGCCCAGAGCTCTATGCTTGGCCTCCACACTTGCATCTATCAAGAACAATTCCACTCTCACCCCAATTGGCTTTTCAGAACACAAAGAGAAATGACTGACTCATAGGTCACCTGAGTCAAGCCTCAACCCAAAGTAAGAAATAACCTGACAACAGCCCATGACCTCAAAGTGCAGGGACAGTGATGCAAAGGAGTCACTGGGACTTGAGGCATGGGAGGACAGAACAACTCACAGAAGAGGTGAGAGTGTTGCAGCTTCCTAGGAAACTCAAGAGCACCTCTAGGGTTTGGTAGAATCCATAGTTTCAGACATATACAGGGGATCACACAGTACATTTATGCAACAGAACAGCTTCATATAATGTAAGAGACAGACTCATATGTATAAGAATTTCTCATGGTGCATATGTGTGGTACTTGAGACTGGACCTAGGGCCTCACTCACACTAAGTAAGAGCTCTACTATTAAGTTACATCTCCAGCCAAAAATCATAAAGTTATGTCTCAAAGCAATGGAAAAATTCTCCTCTAACATATATAATGTAACAATTAACTAATATTCTAAATGCATAAAAATTTCTAGAAACTAAAAGTAGAAAAGTGAGAGATGGGCACAGTGGTGTATGCTTGTAAATCGCTGCCTAGCTCAGGAGGCAAAGGCAGGCAAGAGGACTACAAGTTTGAGGCTAGTCAGGGCAACAGAGCAAGAACCTAAAAAAAAGGGGAGGGGCAGGACAAAAAAGCAAAGACTATGAACAACAAATCACAAAAGAAATGCAAACTGCCAATCAATACAGAAGAGATTTTGTTAAACTTCAATCAAATATAAGGTAAAAATTTTAATTAATATGATATATATTTAGAAAGAAGATTTTATGTGTATAAGTGTTTTGCTTGCAGGTATTTAGTGGACACTATGCATGTCATGCCCAAGGAGGCCAGAAGAGAGTGTAGGATCCCCTTGAAACTGTAGTTAGAGATAGTTCTGAGCTCTTATGTGGGTCCCTGGATCCTCTGCAAGAGCAGCAAGTGCTCTTAACCACTGAGCCATTTTTCAGCTACTGAGCTGTTAAAAATCTCAACACCATGTGCTAGAGACAATTCTCATATAATGTCCACAGGGTCTCTAGACAAAGACAATCGTCACTTTGGAGAGCCGTCCATACAGGCATTTGCCTGTCTCTGTTCCAGAGATTCTACTATTACTCTCATTGTGGCACTGTGGGAAATTTGTTTGGTTTGGGAGGCAGGGTTTTGCTACATAGCCCACACAGGCTTCAAACTCAAAGAGTCTTCCTGCTTCAGCTTCCAGATTCAGGAAGTACTGGCAAGTATCACCACAAGTCATTTACCTTATTCTTTGAGTGACATGGACATTCCACATACTGACATGCGTATTTTTTCCATTAAAGACTATCACAAATAATATTCAGCGAGTACCCTGTGTGTTTTTATAAGACAAGTATCTAAAAGGGAAACTGCCAAATCAAAGGTTATGTTTCCTTTTAATTCTTATAATTATTGGAAAACTGTCCTCCATTAAAGGTTCTACCAATTCTATTTCCACCAAGGCACATGAGAGTTTTTTGAGTTTTGTGGTGCTGGACATAGAGCACACACAGCACAAACTCAGCAACTGTTCTACTATTCAGCTACATATTCAACCGTTAGGAGAGTATATTATTTTCTATCATTCTAGCGAGTATTGGGTATGATAAACTTTAATGTATTTCTGTCACTCTGACAAACATAAACAGCATATTATTTCAATTTCATTTCTGATCACTAGGGAGGTCAGAAGAACCAGACACCATGAACTAGGGTAGAGGTGGTAATATGACTAAGACAGAGGACTACAGAAGAATACAGAGTATTCTAAGATCAAAGAATAATTTTATTTGATTAAAATACAAGGAATGTAAAGGTGATGAATTTGTGAAAGGCAAATAGCAACTTGAACCAAGAGACGTGTACAACTAGGCTTTCTTCTTGGGTTGAGACTACTTTGAAGCTCTAAAGTGATATTAGAAACCATACTTAAGAAATGTTTACATGTGTGAAAGTTTATACATGTTGATTTCATAAGGAAAACTGGGTAGAGAGATGAATTATAGATGAGTTCAGAGAATGAAAACAGAAACGAGAGCTGAGAATTAGAAAAGGAGAGGAGGAGCTTTATTTACCAATAATAAAACTGGCAAAAACTAGGAAACAAAGGGAGTCAATTCACCAGTCTCTCCAGCCAACCTGATGCTGACAGTAGTTAATGAATAAACTTATAAATACACACAAAATAACCCAATACAAGAAAGATACAAATGCTAATGTGAATCATCTTAAAACTCCAATCAAAGTACAGAAACACTTCTTGGGTACCTGAAAGATCACTGCTTTCAATTCGCCGGAGATCAGAATCAGCCCAGAAGAGCTTGCCCAGCTTACTATCAAGAGCCAAAGCAATTGGTTTACTTAAGCCACTGAAAAAGAGAACCTCCCGTTCTGTTCCATCCAGGGCAGCCCGCTCAATTTTGGGAGATCTTTCCTGAAGATTTGTGAAATACATATACCTGAAGATATAGAAGAAAATTTAAAATTACTGAAGAGCCACATAAAACAAAAATACTCTTACTAAGATAACGATAAAGGGCTGGGGACACAGCTCAGTGGCACTTGCCTAGCATGTGCAGCGCCTTGGGTTCAATCCTGAGAAAAAACAAAAACGCATGCACACACACAAAATAAAATAAGATATCCTAAAATCTTATTTAAAAAATTTTTTAATTATTTTACGTGTATGAGTGTATTGCCTACATGTGTGTAAGTGCACTTGTGTTGCATAATGCCTGTGGAGGTCAGAAGAGGGCATCAGATCCCGCGGAACTGGAGTTATGGACAGTTTTTAGCTGCCCTGTGTGCTGGGAATCAAAGCTGGGTCCTCTGCAAGAGCAGTCAGTGCCCTTGACTGCTGAGTCATCTCTCCAGCCCCCTAAAATCTTAATTTAAATATACAAAAATCTATTAAAAATTTTAAGCGGATGCATAAAAACACAAAAATTGTATGTATCAATGGAGTAATGTGATGTTTTAATGTATATATACATTGTCTAATTACATTAAATATATCTATCTCCTCAAGCAGTTAGCATTTACAGTGAACATGTTCAAAGTTCTTGCTTCTTTTTGGGATATACTCTATGTAATCACTATCTACAGACTCCTACTACACAACAGCACACCACAACTTCTCACTCCTTTCTGAAACTAGAGCATTTACCAATCAGCATTTCTCTCTTCCCAACCAAAAGAAAATTAATTTTTATTTTTAAAAAAGGTCATGAGATACTTTTATTACTTGTAATAATTGTAACAAAGGGTACAAAGAAGTTCTCAGGGAGCTAAAGTCCATAAATTAAAAATCAATGGCAAAGGTTGAAGGGTTGGCTCAGTGGTTAAGAGCACTGACTGCTCTTGCAGAGGGACCTGGTTGGGTATCTAGCACCTACTTTGGTAGATAACAACCTCTTGTAATTTCAGATCCAAGGGGTCAGATGCCCTCTCCTGCCTCTGCAGCACTGCATGACAAGGGTGCACTCCATACACGAGGGCAGAAACTAATACACAAATAACTAAAAATAAATTAATTTTAAAATTCTTAAAAAAAAAAAATCAATGGCCTGAGAGATCTGGGCACAAGTTTTAGTTATTTCTCTAATTTTTTAAATATCTATAAAAGAGGTACATGAGTCATTTTTTATATTTCACTTACAGGTTCTATTCCTTTTCTATAATTCTTGAAGGAAGCAATTTTCCCTCCTAATTTCTTTACCATCTATCCAGATGCAGCTGAGTATTGAATTATTAAATGCAAAGCTCTGTATTAAATGAAAGACGACATATTACCTCTTCACAATGGAGCCTAAAGTCTATTAAGAAATATACAACAGGTATAAGGTGAACTGGAAAAGTATAAGCACAAGAAGAGACAGAGTATGGAGCAGGGAGAATGGCAGAAAGTATGGAGCAGGGAGAATGGCTCCTGGCTGGGGGTAAGATCGTGGAAAGCCACACAGAGGATGTGGCAGTGAAACGGTCTTAGAACTAAACCAATAGAAGAAACTCTGGGCAGTAAAATCTGAGACAGCACACGAAAGCTGTAAGAAAATGCAGGGGCAAGCAGATAGAAATCATTAAACTGAGTTTTCACTAGGGCACAGAACACTGGAAGGTAAAAAAAGAAAGAAAATGAACTGAAGAGAAGGTCTCAGTTGAAAAGCCTCCAACTGTGGCTTAGTAACATACCCCTTCTCTGGGTTCACTACAATGGCTCGAGGTCTGTCTTGCTCGCCTTTTAGAACCACTCCAATTGATCTCCCATCTAATCTTGTTACATCGATGACATTGGTTGCTTCACAAGTCCAATAGATGTAGCGGCTATAAATATCAATGCTGAGGTCATACGGCTGTATTTCCAGGTTCTGATTCAGAACTGAGCTTACAACTACAGTAAAACCCTAAAGAAACGGGAGGAGAGGAGGACAACAGATTTAGATTTCAGACTGACAAGAATGCAAAAATCACAATTCTTAACATTTGTGTCATCACACACCTCAGAAGAATTCCAAGTCTTCAGGGACATTTTTACAAATAAGATTTTTTATAAGTAATGTGCTTGCTTGTTAACACATACTTCAATTGTCCCCTTGGACTACTAGGACCTGGGACAGAAGAAGGGCTTAGGACAGATTAGTTGCTCTACAAACCTGTCAATGCCTTGAATAGAGAAAGGAGGTGAGAGCTTTCTCCCATAACTGTAAACAACAGTGGCTAGACTCACACCCTAGAAATACCTCTTGAGCAGTGGTTCTCAAGCAAGTGTGATGTTGTATACCACAGGCATATAGTCTATCTGCTCTAAGTAAAATTTTTTTAAAAGAAAACTTTAATGAAGTTATTTAATTTATCTGCAATGTCTTTAGCTGTATAATTTTTATCTACCAGTTATCAACCATAGTACTGGCCTACATAGTACAAGGCACAGTTGGAGTTCAAAGTATGACCATCCCTCAGCAACCCTAAATATATCTGGATGGTAAGACATAGCAAAACTCAGCAATCTAATCTCCCTCAATTTTAATACATTCAAAATCCAATTTGACATTTTGCTGTAAGGAAGACAATATGTAACTCGTTATTGCAATCCTAGTCTTATACTGACTGACCCCAGAAAGAAAGCAAGTAAGAATGACCCAAGGCTGGTATGCAGGCAGAGAGAAGACTAGTGACAGCCTTATTCTCATCCCACAGTCAC
The DNA here is from genome assembly GCA_035773235.1 of Eospalax fontanierii. Classification (NCBI taxonomy): domain Eukaryota; kingdom Metazoa; phylum Chordata; class Mammalia; order Rodentia; family Spalacidae; genus Eospalax; species Eospalax fontanierii. The sequence goes on along the minus strand of CM069551.1, from coordinate 27,405,084 downwards.
AAAGTAGTATTTATCAAGAAATACTGAATCAGCACATCCTCAATACTTTCAATTTTACTAAGATTGTGTTATATGTTCCGCACTCTATGGATCTTTTAAATAATAATGAGTAATATAACTATCATTTATAAAATTCCTACTACTTAATAAGTAAGGGCTTTGTGCCTTGCATTCCTTTCAACTAAAGAAGTTCCTAAGAATCCTAGTAAGTGATAAAGCTAGGGTCAGACTAAGATCTACTGATTTCAAAACTAGTAATGCTCCATACAATAAGGATCACAAGGAAAAAAGAAAGACAACGTGAATGGATGTGACCAGTGACAGAGCCATTTTCTGTATGTGAGTTACTTTTTCTAGCATAACTTCCAGTCCAATTCCATCATCAAATAATAATTTACTCAGAGCACACAATTACTCTGAGAAGTAAGAGAAAGCTACTAATCCTAGATTTCAGTTTCACATGCAGACATAGTTAAATATCCAGCACTGATGGTTAGTCCAGTTACTATCCAGAAACGGATTTTGCATTAAGCCTGAATTACCTGGCTACCATCTTCTTGTGCTTTTCGGATCATGTTTTGCCGTGAGTCTATCCAATAGAGCTGCTTGTCTAGAGGGTCATAGTCAATAGCCCGGACATTCCGAAGACTGTGGATAGGAAGGATGATGTCAGGACTCTGCTGTTCATCAATCACCATGCGGTTAATGGCACTCTTTTGACTGAAGAGCAGGAAAGTGGTTGGAGCTTTAAAAAGAAAAAGAGCAAATCTGAAATACAGTTACTCTTTTAAGTTCTGTTATCACCCAAAGGTTTGGTAAGCCTGTTGTTATGTATCTCCAACAAAACAGACATTAAGGTTGAGGAGAGAACCCTCTGGCATACCCCCAAAGAGACATTAAATCACTACTCCAGTTAGCAAGCCAGTTACAGATTTACCCAACAAATCATCACCTAGCCCAACTTTCTGTCTCGCACACACATCAGAGAAGATTCAATCTAATTTCAACCAAGTATTTGATAAAGTTATAGACTTCATTTTGCTCTAAGTGTACATCATATTTGGAGAAGGATAAAGTAAAAATGATCAAAAAAGCTACTAACAGATGCCTCCTAGCTGGGATGTACATCAGTGATAGAGGAAATGCCCAACATACACAAAGCCCTGGGCAGTAAAAATAATAATGATAGACATTTAACACTCATCCGCTATAATCCTGAAAACAAATATTTAACTCAGGTATGAGTTAGATGACTCGTGTCTCTAATACTAGCACTCTAAAAGCTGAGGCAGAAGGATCACTCCAAAAAAGGCTGGGCTTCAATATGAGACTATCTCAAAACAAAATACCACCAAAACCCCCAACTAAAAAGCATTTATACTTTCACTAAAAAGTATTCTACTTTGGTCAGGTGTGGTGGTACACACCTTTAATCCCAGTACTCACGAGGCAGGTAGATCTCTGTGAGTTCAAGGCTAGCTATAATATGTTTCAGGTTGGCCCAGGCTACGTAGTGAGACCCTGTCTAAAAATAAAAAAATAATAAAATCTGGTTTGATAGTAAGCTGACACCCTGAATTCATGAAATGGAAAATTATGTCAAAGACAGCTTTGCATGTCGAAGTTCCGGGAATACTTGGTTACTGTGTAGTCACTTTCAATACAGGAAAACATTTGGGAAACAGAGGCAGGAGGCGGCATCATGAGAATTTATCATTAGAAAACAAAAACCAGGGCCAGGGAGATGGCTTAATGCTTAAGAGCTGAGGACCAACAGTATCAGGCAGCTCATAACTGCCTCTAACTTTAGCTCCTGAGGGATCTGCTATCTCTGGCTTCTGTGGGCACCTGCATTCATGTGCACATGTTCCCACCCTCCCAACACATACATACATATAATTAAAAATAAAAACGAACCTTAAAAATTAAGAACCAAAAGTCAAACACACAAAAGATATTCAAAAGTACAACTAGCTCTGGAAAGCCTAAGAGCATTTTAAAAATTTTTATTAAGGGCTGAAGAGATGTCCCAGCAATTCAAGCACTGACTGCTCTTGCAGAGGACCAGGTTTCCATTCCCAGAACCCACATGGTGGCTAACAACTGTCTTTAACTCCAGTTTTAGGGAATCCAATGCCTTCTTCTGACTTCACAAGCATTTCACAACATAGGTACATTTACACACAATCAGGCAATACACTCATACCCACATAATATAATATTTTTTAAATTCTTATTAAAATTTAATCAGTCCCCCACCTCTACACAATTGGTAGAAGATATTCAATTAGTACCAAATCCTATATTTGCTCAATTTTCCTCTCTCCCCTGTCCTCTCTCTATATGTATACACAAACACCTCTATAATAAAATTTAATTTATAAATTGGCCCAGTAAAACATTAATAATATACTGTAATACAACCGTTGCCACCACTACTTCTGTGCTTTGGGGCCATTATTAACTAGTTTTAGTACTGACTGAATACAAGCATCCAGGATACTCTGGCAATTGAACTGGTACTAAGTGAGTAACAGGCAGGTAGCACACACAGCATGGATGTGCTAGAAAAAAGTAATGATTCGTATCCCGGGCAGAACTGACATAGATGTTATTGTGCTACTCAGAACTACATGCAATTTAAAACTTACAGACTATTTCTGGAATTTTCCACATATTATTTCCAGATGGGAAGTTGACTATAGGTAATGGAAACCACAGAAAGTGATACCACAAGGGGGGTTACTATACTTTATATATACATAAATTTCATAATGATACTTTATTTCTCTTGGTGCTCAGCCACTATCTAAATCCAACAGAAATGTGTCCTTCTCAGGGCTATAAACATAGACACAAGACCCAGAACTCCTGGTCTAACTAACCTCATCTTTCCCAGCTCCATTCCATGTGGTTCCAGGCTTACTTTACATTCACACTTAAACATACACTGGCTTAAATCCCAAAGGAACTTATTGGCACTAACAAAAAAAACCCTGATAGTTGCAACACTGAATTTCTGTTTAAGCTCATTAGCTAAATGTCAATACCCAGCTTAGAAAATGCAGAAAGTTTTCAATGATCTACTAGAAATCTCCATTATTTGGAGTCTATCACATATCACAAGTTTTAGCAAATTTAGTAGAATTCACACTTTAAGAACATATTTCACACAAAGCAGATGAAGTCTCTCTTTAAAAAAAAAAAAAAAGAATTTTTTAGCAGTACCACTTTGTTATAAAAAGAAAAAAGACTAAGTTGTAAAATTTCCAACAGTCAAGCAAGTAGTACTTGTAGCAAGATTTAGTACACATGACTCCATGAGACCTAGAGGAAAAACTCCAGTGTTTTAGTTCTCAATCTTTCCTGTTTGGAAAACAATTAATCAAATACCTGCCTAGGGGATTTTGTTGGATATTCTTTTCGAACAAAAGATTTTTTCAAGCTGTAACCTTCAAGTAAGCATCTACATTCAGGTGCAGATCTCACTGCAGATGTGCAGTAGGATCAAGTTAGAGGCCAGCCACAGTGGCACACATCTACCATTATAGCCACTCAGCAGTGTGAAAAGGACTGCAACTTGAATCCAGACTGTAACACAGTGGACCTCCATCTCAAAATAAAGAAAACAAAACCAAATGTGTCTACAAATAAATGCTTGTTTAAAAAAAACCTACTCCAAGACATAAGACTGGCGAGATGGCTCAGTGGGAAAGACACTTGCTGCCAAGCCATGCAGCCTGAGTTCCATTCCTAGGACCTACACAGTGGAAGTATAGAACTGTCTTCTGCAAGTTGTCTTCTAACCTCTACATGTACACTATGGGATAGGTGTTCACACATACACACACACCCAAATACAATTCAAAATGTAATAAATTACTTTAAATTTTACTTTAAAAAGACAACAATTATAAGTGGCTCAATATTCCTATGAGGACATGATGCTTTGAGTTTGTTTTTTTTTTCAGTTGATGCTTCAAGTGAAACAGTATAAATATTTTAAAAGCCTAAATCTTGCCTCTAAATTTCAATTACACTTTCACATCTGTAGAAAGTATGGTGGGGAATGCCTGTAATTCCAGCACTTGAGAGACTGAGGTAGAAGGAACAGAAGTTCAAAGCCAGTCCTCAGTTACAGGGTGAGTTTTAAGTCAACCTAAGCAACATGAGACCCTGTCTAAAAAAAAGTAAAATAAAATCATTGGGTTTTCCTAGGCTTGCATTCCCACAATGAAGGCAACAACTTGTAGAAGCTGGAGATGTAAGTGGAAGGGAGATTTTCAGCTGTTTTCTGGGGCACTAGTGTTCACCTGTACCTTAAAGCAATGTGTTGCTCTGGTAAAACAGAATAATTTACATGACCGCACTGACCACAAATGAATGCCATGTGTGCATGGTACCAAGGGCACTGAGCAAGGTTAGGTATCTAGCCCACACTTTATGAGCCAAGCTATAAACCTGGGGAACTCAGTCTGTCCAGAGGGAACACTGTTTCCCAATTTGCATAGGTGCCACAGGGTACTTCTGTACTAAAGATGGAACTTCATGATCTGGCTTCCCATTTATCTTCCAGTTTCCTTTTTTGCTCTTTTAGCAACACTATCCTAGATGCTCTAAAGTCAGATGTGGACATCCACACCACTCATTTCCTTACTTCCTTTAAGAGGACAGAGCTGTCACTCTAGTAAGAACTCCCTGATAATCCTATTAACACTGCAAACTGCTGCCACATTTTCTTCACTTTAACATTTCTGCATAATGCTTATCACCATCTAGTCCTCACATTGTTTATCTTATCTGTTCCAGGGAAATATAAGCTCAGTGAAGGTAGGTATTTGTGTCTATCTCATTCACTGTTAGTATTTTCCTTAGGTTAAAATAATACTTAGCATGTAGTAAGTGTTTAATAAATATTCACTGTAAGAATGAAAAACATGTAAGGAAGCAAGCACCGAATGACAACGAAATCAGCCCTGTAGCCTTGATTGTTCTAGAGGAGGGAAGGAAAATAGACCTATAACATGCTGCATACCACACAGAATATCACTTAATCCCCTATATTACCTCCGTTGTATAGGTGAGAAAACTGTAGCCCAGAAAAGTTAAAATTTCCTTAAGAGCACAGAACTGTTGGGTAGAAGGCCACATATTTTTCCAGAACTGTTCCACCTTTTCACTCATTTATTAAACAATGATTCTTGAGAGCCTACCTCATACCACAAGCACTGGTTTAGGCACCTGATACACTAGTGAAGAAAACAGAAAGCTGCTGCTTCCTAAGACGGGCAGCACATCGAATGAAGTGTGGTAGAGCACACAGACAACACAGCATATACATTATAATGCACAGCCACGTTCTAAATACTAGGGAAGAGGAAGCAGTGAGGGAGGAGCACTGGTAATGCTGGCGGGTGGAAGGAGGCTTTGTGCATATCAGGTCTCATCATGCAAATCACAATTAAGCAAAGACTTGGAGGTGAAAAATCATGCACAGTTTTTCAGGAAGAACATTCCAAACAGAAGAAATAAAGAGCACAGGAGTCCTAAATAGGACTGAGAGCATATCTGAAATCAGTACTGAAGCCGTGTGTCTGTTCCAGAGGGAGCAAATAACAGAACAGTAAACACTGGGGTTAGAAAAAAAGATGGGAGTACAGGGGAAAAGAAGCAGTCGTGGAGCAAGGGGTACTGCCCATGTTGGGCACCGAAGGCCTTGTAAGAAGAACCAGAGCTTCTGCTCTGCATGAAATGGAGAGCACTGTAACATTTGAACTTAGAAACAAGCTGGTCGGACCTGGCATTTGAAACAGATCAAAGAGCAAATTATACAATGCTGGAGCACAAGGCAAGAAGTTGTACATTAAACTCCTCAAACTGTGTGGAATCTATGCAACTATTAAATAGTATTCTAAAAAAGAGCACACAAGAAGCCCGCTGAAGCCTAGCTGATTTACCACAGTCAACAACAGCTAGTGGGGTACTCAGCAATGATTCTTCTCACCAACCAACAGCCAGGGCACATACAGCTACATAACAAGCTCACAAATCTTGCCATGGCTTTTTGCCTCTACTCTTATCAGTTTTCACTTCATTCTCTCTTTCTACTCAAAAGCTTGTGGTTGTTGGGATTCGAACTTAGGTCCTGAGCAAGAGCTCAGTACTCTTAATCACTTAGTACTCAGCCAGTACTCTTAATCACTGAGTCAACTCTTCAGCCCCAAGTTTGCTACTTTCTTCCAAGAAGCTACTCTTCCTGATCTGATCTCTCTGTATTTCTTAATCATATTTACTAATTTGTTCTTATTTATCCCCGAAGACATGGGCCTTCATGTGTACTTAAGAATATCATGTTTTCCTTAGCCAACAATGTTCTGTTAATACACCTTATTGTTAACACTGTATGTGATTATGTTTAACATGAATTTTTTGTGAACATTTAAAAAACTGTTATTATACAGACATCCCTCCCTTGTCTTCTTTCAAAATCTGGATTCATGAATGGGTCAGAAGATCTGGAATCAAGCAGCAACTATTCACTGTGTAGAGCATCCATTCTCTTCTCCCATTTTCAATTGCTGTTTTACACTGGGTTAAATTTCTTCACGTTCATTTTCTGTATGATTTTAAACAAATTTTTTATGTTTGTCTATTTCATGTGCTTCAAAGGAATAAATCATATTTTAAGAATCTTTTTTAAAACTATTTATATTATATTTCTTTCATCATGAATAAACAGGCACTGCACGTGTTTCTCTGCTATTACATACATTCTGCACTAAATACTTCAGAATGCTCAAAGGTAAAAGACAATGCTTCTACAACATCAAATTGCTATTAAGCGACAAAAACCTGTATCTCTCCCACTGGCCTTCCCCATTTGCATTAAACAACTCTGTACTCTAGAAAAACATAAACTGAAGCACTTTCAAAATGCCGCTTTCTGTTCTAATTTTTGCTGCCTGTGGGGAAAATTGTAGCTTACCACTACAAGTCCTGTTGTCAGCATTCAGAGAGTAATGGGCAGGGCATCCACACACAAAACCTCCAACTGGCACGGCCAGGCAGAGATGGGAGCAGTGCCCATTGCTGGAGGCACACTCATTCCATCCCGCCTGCCGAGAGGAGTGAAAGACAAGGATGTCCATCACGTAATCCAAATGGCCCTGGATGATAGTGCGGTTTTGGCCACTGGTTTTGTTGGCACGTTCAATGCTGCGTCGGCTCCAGTCGGTCCAGTAGATGTAATCTTGGTACTGAGTTAAGCCAAAAGGATGAGGCAAGTCATCTGCTATAACTTCACGATTGAGTCCTATTTTTGGAAAGTCAGCAGACAAGGGAGAGGCAGAGGGATGAAATATGTGAAGATTCAAGTGTCTTTCTGGCCAAAAAAATTTAAAAATTGTAACATATGAAACATTACATTTATGAGCAATTTAAATAGAACAATTCCTTTAAAAGCAATTCTAAAACCAGATCAGGCCTCTGAAGTCAATCTATCTACATTCTGACCCATGTGTCAAATACAGATTCCTGCTATAAATCACTATGTTTGTTTAAACTCCTGTGGTCTATACAGTTCAATATTTCTCCTTCCTTCCACAAAAGGATCTCACTGGTACAAAAAGTATCACTTCAGGAATCTCACTTCATAAACACCACTACAAATCTAACAATAATGACATCTGCATACTGAATAACAGAATCCAAGTCACGGGACTACTATTAATAAACAGGATACAATGCCACAGTCAAAGAAGCTAGCCAGTGGCACGAAGCTTCATTAATAGTATCTAAGCAACAGTGAGGAACAGCTACTGACTGCATAAATGCACTATCTGAATAAAATAGTGAAACTTACCAAGCATATTTGAAGATTCTATCAAGTTAGTGTCCAGGTCTGTCCAGTAAAGCCTCCTTTTAGCATAATCAATAGTTAGGCCATTTGCTCGCCCCACATTTGGAACTAATGTAGTACGTTCTCCTCCGTCCATAGCAGCTCTGTCAATCTTGGGTTTTCCACCCCATTCAGTCCAATACATAAATCTGGATTCAAAACAACAGAAACTTAATATTTCACATTTGGTTTTTGGAGAAAAGGGTCATATCTGTGCAAATTTATGGTATGAAAATTTATGGTAACTCAAGAAAATGGGTAAAACAAAGTCATGGCTATAATTCTTCCAATTATTTAGTCACTTCCAACCAATTATATACATTTTCTTGTATTTCAAGACAGGTAAGAGCCACCCAGCTCTCCTAAGTCTTTCCAGTGAATTCCTTCCATCCAGACCTAGGAATTGGAAACAAACCAATGATTAAGAACTGCAGCACTAGCATTCATAAAACTAGTATTCTAGAAAAGGATTAAAAATCTGGTCTAAGAATCTGGTCCACATCTGAATAAAATATCTCTGAATACAAATAACTTAAAAACTTTAAAAGGTTAGATTTATCTTCCAACGTGCACTCACCTTTCTTCAAAAACAAACTGGAAGAGTATACCAATGTGAAAATAAACAGTGGCTCTTAAAAGGCCGACATCAAAAGCAAAGCCTGAAAATATATTTGGTTATACAGTCCAATGGAACATAGTACATGAGTAAGCATAATGTATCACCCTAATGTGTTAGCGAACACAACTAAGATTCCTATGAAATTTTAAAACATTCTTTTGCTTATACTTTCCTTTTTTGGGGGTGTTTACTTTTATCTTAGAGCTCCCCTACAAGCTTTTTATACACAGGAGGCCAAAGCACTAAAGAAGTATGAACGATCCCTTTCGTGTTTCCAAGTCGGGTGCATGGGATAGCTAGAACTGGAACCTAACTCTTAGCCAAATGCCTTTCCATATACACTAGTAAGGTGTTTTTTCTCTAAGAACTAGCCCTAATCACCCCACACGCCAGCTCTCATGAAATATCTGAGGACAGACATTTACTCAACAGTCTGTCAGTTGATAGTTCACTTGGTAGCAATGTATGAACATGCTTTCTGAAAATCAAAGTTGTCTTGGGCTTTGTTTGCATTTGCTCTTGTCAGTTGAGAGCTACGTACACACCATTAAGAGCCAAAGAGAAACAACTGTGAGAGAAATTTTATGCTTGCCAGCAGCAACCTACACCAGGCTTCTAGCTCCAACTACTAAATTTATCTGACTAGCAACTAATGCTTAGACAAAGATCACCATAATCCCACCATAATGTCTGCACAAAGAAGCTGTCCTTCATATGGTCTCCTAACCAGATGAACAAGGAGCTAATTGTGAACCTAATAAGTGAATTTTATAGCAACTATTTTAAATTTTCAGATGTCTTAGCTGTTATGTGAAACATGCTGACTCTAGTAATAAGGACCACCCGACCCTGAAAAACATCATTCTGTAAATAAGCAGGATAGTCTATTGCATAATGTCTCTCTTCCAAGTTTATAATGACTGTATTAACTGCCCACTTTAAATTAATGGATACCATAAAATGGAGTTTTTTTGTGGAAGTCTTGGGTTTGATCACTAGTACCATTTGTACATATATAGATACACATACATAAAATGAATTGTGCTTTTTAAAATACACAGTAGCCCACCATTTATCTATGGGAAATACATTATAGGACACACACACTCTCGCCCTGGGCTCTACGTCTGAAACTATGACAGCAACAAACCCTATATAAACTGTGTTTCCTACAGTAAAGCTTAATTTATAAACTTGGACTAATGAAAGATTAACAAAAAGTATATAGCACAATAAAAGTTATTTAAAATGTATATCTAACTTTCCAGATCATGAGTAGCTAGAATTGTAGGAAGCAAAATCTTGGACTGGTATGGGAGACCGACAGTAGTTACTCCTCAGCATACAACATTGTTTTGGTTGATTTCCAATAGAGGTCTGTGATCTAGCTTACTGGATGGTCTGGGGGAAGACAGAAAAATGTATGTTGATGGCAAGACAATGTTGACTCAGTATATTAATACCGATCTGTAATATGTGACTATAAATCTACTTTCTTTACTCAATGATATGACGGAAGTAAATTTTAAATAATAATATTAACCAGTGGAATCTTAATTAATGATTTTGTTTTGTTTTTGTTTTTAAGATAGGGTCTCATTCCTGTAGTCCAAGCTGGCCTGGAAGTCACTATGTAGCTGAGGTTGGTCTTGAACACCCAGCAAAATTCTTGCCTCAGCATGCTAGGTGCTGGGCTTACCCAAACATGAGCCACTATGCTCAGCAATGATTGGTTGCTAAATAAAGCTTTCCTATCCTTTAGTGGTTATATTACTAATAAACCTTATTTAAGACATCAAGATATAATATAAAACCAGGCCACGTTCCTCAAAATCTGGGATGCAGTTATAAAGAATGCATACATAAATCTATTTACCCTTCAGCAGGGTCCAATGCGAGAGCTCGGGGACTGTCAAGGTCTTTCCATACCAAAACCTGCCGGTGCTGTCCATCCAACTTTGATACCTCAATGCGATTTGTTCCTGTGTCTGCCCAGTACAAGTTCTTCCCAAGCCAGTCCACTGCCATGCCTTCTGGATAATCTAAGCCAAATTCTACCACATGTTCCAATGCACTACCATTCATAAAGGCTCTGCTGATAGTCTGTAAAAAATAAAATGTGCAGCTAAGACACATGGCTAAACTATAAAACATCATTCAGAAAGGCCTGGGTTTTGTTGGTGGTAGAAATATGCAAAAATGCTAAGCAGCACAGCATTTCCTAATAAAATTCACATGGCTTATAAACACAGAAAAATGTGATGATTTCTAATAAATGCAACAGTATTATTGCCACTTCAGGGAAAAGTTTTGAAATGAAGAATCAAATCTTTTTCCTACTAAGACAGTGGAATGAGATGCCTGATTTATACACACACATACTACTATTGTTTGTTTATTTTGAAGGGTGTGTGCACAGTGTATACATGTGGGTATGCATAAATACAGATGCCAGAGGAGGATACTGGGTATCTCCTACTACCACTTTCTACCTTATTCCTTCTAGACAAGGCCTTTCATTGAACCAGAGCTCAATGTTTTCGGCTAGACTGGCCAGCCAGCAAGTTCTTGAGATCTGCCTATCTCTGCTCCCCAACACTGGGGTTACAGACATGTAGTGTCACACCCAGCTTTTTATATGAGTGCTAGAGATTTGGACTCAAGTTTTTATGCTTGAAGATCAAATGCTCTTACCAAGTGTGCCATCTCCTCTGACTGGGTTTGTCTGTTTGAGACAGGGTCTCCCTGTAGCCCCAGGTGGGGTTGGAACTCACTATGTAGACCAGGCTGGCCTCGATCTCAGAGATCCCCCTGCCCTGCCCCTGCCTCTGCCTCCTGAGTACTGTGATTAAAGCTGTGTGCCACTATCTGGCTCCCAGAGTAAATCTTCTTTTAAAATTTATAGGTAATCAAGTGAACAGGAGGTGACCAGAATGTCTTAAGCTTATTGGTAGTCAGCATTCTATGGGTATCTGAGAATACACCAAGTCACTGTGTCAAATCAGATCTCTATAACTTCTAAGCTCATTAAAAAACAAAACATTATCACCACTATTGTTTTGAATCCCGGAAGCTTTAAAACAACCATAATAAGCTAAGAATAGATGCTATTTCTTGTCAAGTTATGTCCCAGGTGGTTCGTATCCATACATTTTCTCCTTTAATACAAAAGCCCTATAAGGACAGTAGTCTACTCAGTAAAAGCCAAGATTTATTTACTTCTTTGGTTGATTTTACTGAATAGATAGAATCCAACTGTCTGGCTCCAACATCTCATGTTCTTTGCAAATTAGAGTTTACAAAAATAATCTGAATCAAGGCCACATCTAGAAGACTAATCTCCAGATTTCCTGCTCAAGAGTTTCTTCTTGTTATCTCATGATGTTTTTAAATATTAATTCCAGAAAAAACAAAAGGCTGCTCTAATTCACAGCTGATATGGATACTGCAAAAAGCCTCTTATAAGGCACTTTACGGGAAGCATAACAGCGCAATTCAAGTTCTCCTTTGTCATGCCCAGTATTAATATCCCAATTCCTTTGCTAACCTTGAGTGATATATCAGTCCAGTAAATTCGGTTGTCTGTGACATCAAAATCCAAAGCAGAAGCTTCTTTGACACCAGTGAGAGGAATGGCAACATTATTATTGTTTGTTTCCAGAGATATCCGTCTGATATCTGCTCTCCGAGAAAAGAGAAGGAAAGCCTCTGGGACAATGCAAGTCTTCATGTCACTGACGAGTTCAAAGCCAATGGGGCAGGCACAGCGGAGGCCCTGAGGCCTATAGAGGCAAAGATGGCTACATCCCCCATTTTCCTCAGCACAAGGGTTGGAACCTAAAAGAAAATTTTGTGATAAAGGGCATACAAGAACAAAGAGTGACACATTCAACACATTTTCACTCTTCAAGTAAGACATATTTGGTTCATGAAGACCTATGTTGTTACCCCTGATCTAGTTTCAATCTCTTCTCACAAATGAGCAGTATCAGGGTTAACCAGGAATAAACCTATGGCAAAATACTTTACACTCACAGCAGCTTCAAAATAAGGTCATCCTTCACACAACAGGACTGAATTCTTTTGAGGAGAGCAAGTGCCAATGGGTATGTCTTTAACAAGTCAAACTGTGAAGTCAGAATACTAAGCCAACAGACAGGTAAAGATGATTTTATATTATTTCAAACATCGGAAATTTACCCCGTGCTTCACAAGCTTTTCTAGTTCTGAGTTCTCCTTTCTAAGAGCTTTTGGAATAACTCACCAATGACTCGATGAACATTTGTGGCCTTCAGCCCCATGAGATCAGGCAGCTGGTCTATGATGATCTCCCTCTCTGCACTTCGCTTGTGCACTCTTTCAATACTACGCCTCTGCCAGTCAGTCCAGTAAACATAGTCACCCAACAAGGTAAACCCAAATATGTGAGGAATTTTGTCTTCCACCAATACTCGTCTTCCAGTGCCATCAGTGTTCATAACCTTCAAACGTTAAGTCAGAAGAGAAGGGAGAGGATTAAGTTGGTACTTATCCTTAACACAGAAACTCCAGCAGCCCACAGAATCAAATCCCAAGACTTCGTAGTTACTGCTGGTGCATTGCCTTCACAATCACATGACTTAAGGAGAATGATTTCAAATATTCATCACAGGCTCCTACTTGACCTCTTTTTCTCTAATTTTTTGTTAGTCTTCCTTTTAAAATTCTGATAACTTTAGATTTAGTATGCAACTCTTTCATTAAATGACATATCATTACCTTAAGTTTGCATATTTTGTTCAATATATAAAGTACACAAACACACTATTTTATTACATATTTTGTTTCAGAACATTGTACTTCATCCTGAGGAGTCTACCTTTTTTGCTCTAAGGAAAGTAAGATTCACACAAAGTCACACAGCTTATAAAGAGAGCTGAAGTTTTTATTTTTTACATAATCATTACCACCGAAAGTTTAATAGGTAAAAGGGTAATTCACCCTTTTGAGGTCTTTATCATAAAGGTACTGTATCTGCAGTTTGTGATACCCCCTGCGTAAATATGTTTCAAGAAAAAAGGCTGTACCCACACTTCCCAATTCCCAAGAGCAGTATTAATAAATTCAAACACTCATTTTTATCAACACATACTAATCTTGGTATGAAAAAATGGAAAGTTTCTCAATGTTTTAAGTCCCTAAGATTATTGCTACCATTCTAAATGGCCTGTATGCCAACAAATCAGTCTTCAGACATTTTATTTTGGTACTAAAAACATGACCACAGAAACAACATCTACTGCTATGTACCCAAAGGCATTGTATCTTACATGAAAATATTAACGTTTTAATCCATAAACTCAGTAAGAAATATTCTGAGTAAGGGACTAAGGATATGTAGTTGGTAGAGTTCTTGTTGTCTAGCATGCAGGAAAGCCTGAGCTCAGTCCCTAATACTGCAAAAATGAGGCATGAAGGCGTATGCTTACAAGTTCAGCTTCTGGGAGATGGGATACAGGAGAATCAGAAGTTCAAGGTCATCTTTAGGCTACATAACAAATTTGAGGCCAGAATATGATGAGATCTTGTCTAAAGAGAAGGAAAACAAAAAAATCCAAAACAACAGAAGGAGGAAGAAGAAAGAGGGAAGAAGGAAGGAGGAAAAGGAGGGAGGAAGGAGGAGGAGAAGAGTAGGAGGGGGGGAGGGGGAAAGAAGAACTGTTCTGAGCAGGTCAACACTGACTATCCAGATGGGTGGCCAGGCATTATCTTTTATCTTTCCTTTCTAAAATTTCAAATACATTTGTTGAATTTCCACCAAAGAAACCTAGCACCAGAAATTGATCAAACAAAAGTATGCTAGAGCCCTATATTATTACTTACAAATTTGATAAATATTTCACTTATAACTGAGGAAAGAGATATATTAGCTGAATGTTTATCTCTCTATTAGGTATAAGACTATTAGACTAACAGCATATAACAGTAAACAGAATGCTTTCCAAAGGTCAAAAATATGGTGAAACAAAAACTAAATATTGGTCGTGAAGTATTTGTTAAAGTTAATATATGACATCTAATTTGGCATCTAATTTGAAACAAGAGCTTAGATTTTTCTCATATTCACATTTTTCTTGCAATTGACCAGTCCTGGATAAATATTATATGTTATGTTTTAAAGCTATTTTGATTTTATTATGTGTTTGTGTGTGTGTGAGCATGTGTATGCAGATGTCATTCATGGAGGCCAGAAGAAAGAATCAGATCCCCTGGAGCTGGACTTACAGGTGGTTGTGAGTTACAAGATATGGGTACTAGAAACTGAACTTTTGTCCTACCCAGCACGATTAACCCCTGAGCCATCTCTCCAGTCCCTATTTTAGGTGAAATATCAAAATAGTGCTTATAGGTAAAAGAACAAACAGTGAAAAGAAGTCAATTGTTTCTTTCTGGAGCTAACTTCCTGTGAGTCTAGAGGAACCTCTAATTTCTTCTCGAGTTACTACTCCAGCACCCAGGAAAAAATTCAATAAATGTTAAGTGGCTTTTAATTACAGGATGAGGCAATGAACACTTCTCCCACAAATAAGGCAAAGCAAGAGAAACTATCTCCCATTTGTATTTCTAGTTTTGTATTTCTAGTTTTAAAAAGTTCATGTTCTCTTTTAACCTTAATGCTTAAAAGTGTTTACTTTTAAAATCCTGGCTTCTCCTACTACAAGGTTGGAGTGTTGTTCATCTCAAACTACTTGAGAGAACTAAACTACTTGAGAGAACTAGGGGGCAAGAAGTCACATGTAGGAATAATATAAAAACTGTTTCTAATTGAAAAAATTAAACTATTATTGTGATAGCTATCATCATCTCTATAAAAATGTTCCTCTCCCCTTACAGTCTTTACCAAGGCTCTTAGAAGCATGGTTTGCCATATACAAACATTCTGAATTCATGCTTTGTTTCATTTAGTTTTGTTTTTCTGAGATAGGGTCTCACAATATTGCCCAGGCTGTTCTCAAACTCAAGACTCTTCTGTTTCTTGCCTCCCCAATGCTGGGATTATAGGAGTTATAATCACATCAACTAATTCATCTTCTAAAGTATCAGTGACAACAATACTACAAATGGAATTACTGGGCTCACTAGAAATCAGCTGTATAGGATTCCAAAGACATCTTCCCAAGAACCGGAAGTTGAGCTTATTTATGTCCTACAGTTTTACCACTTGAACCACAAAAGTTGTTCTCACCCCAATTTTAAATCCATGGAGAGACAATGGCACACAATCCAGACCGAGAGACTGGATATAGCACCGATCCCCCTTCTAAGAGCAGCGACTCAGAGAATGCCTGGTCCTATTCTTTTACTGCCTGCAATTTTCGGGGGGTGAAATAAAAAAAAAAAAAACTTTACTAGATATCCAAAGTGGAAAAGTATTTTAGGCACAGGAAGTTTACTTACAACACTGTACTTCTGTCCTCATCTTAATTAAGGAGATCATCTGACTCTACCTTCCCAGCAATGCAGCTGGAACCCAGGGCTTTGTGCAGCGAGCAAACACTCTATACTCAATCATTGAGGTAGATTTCCAACTCTTCAACACCCTACCAACTTCCTCCCAATACTTCCCAAGAGCTTCAACTTCTCCCTCTCCATAAGGCCCCTTCTCTCTACCTTTAACATAACATCTTAGGAAGCAAATATAAGGACTGAATGATCCTGTACTTCCACTGTTAATTAGTCCTTATCTTATTGCCATATTATTTGAATAACATCTGTGATAACTGTCTCCCAACTATGACTCAGATGAACAATCTACTAAAATGGCCAACGGTTCCTTTCTTGCTCTTGCTCTCGCTCTCCCCAGCTCATACGCTCTTTCTGCATTTTTAAACATTCAATTTGGATGGGAGGTAGGGGAGTGTGAGACTGGTTCTCTATGTAGCCCCACCCAGCTTGTCTGGAACTCGCTATGCAGATCAGGCTGATCTTAATCTTACAGAGATTGGCTTGCCTCTGCCACTGGAGCACTGGGATCAAAGGCATTTGCCACCACTCCTGGCTGACATTCAATATTCTTAAATCACCCACTGAAACTCCACCAAGCTTCCATGGTCCAATATGACTCTACTTCTTTTTTGAAGTGAAGCTGGTTTTGATCTCTTCATTTATTTCATTGGTTCCTCTTCACTCTTTTAAACCCTGGCTGTGTATTTTTCAAGATTACTAGATTTCAAAGATCCTACTGAGTCCTCTAGTTTCTGCTGTTATTTGATGTACAAAAATTACAAATCTGGGGGTTGGAGAGGTGGCTCAATGGTTAAGAACACTGACTGCTCATGCACAGGACCCGGGTTCAGTTCCCAGCACCCACATGGCAGCTAACAACCATCCTAACTCCAGTTCCAGGGGCTCCAAGGCCCTCTTCGGACTTCAGTGGCATTGCATGCGACAGGTGCACTTATATACAGGTAGGCAATACACCCATACACACGAAATTAAAAATAAATAATTTTTAAAATTACAAGGTACAAATTACTGTACCTTAGGTTCAGTAAGTAAAGCTGCTTACTGCACAAGCTTAAGAACCTGAGTTAGGAGCCCCAACACTCAAAGAAAGGGCCACATACAGCACAATGCACCTGTAATGCCAGTGCTGGGGAGGCAAAGACAGGAAGATCCCTGGAGCTCACTGGCTAGTCAATCTAGCCTAATCAGTAAGCTCCAGGTTTAATGAGAGACCCTGTCTCAAAAATTATACCATGGAAAGTGACTGAGGAAGACATCTCTGACAACCCCTGGCCTCCACATGCACATACACACACACAGTGCATGTGTACCCCCATACATATATATATATGTGCACACATAATACACCCTATGCACACAAATAAAATTTGCAATTGTCTTCAAGTCTGACTAAAGTGTTTGTTCACTTGTTTGTGGGCAGGCTCTTGTTAAGGACTTAGAACCCTCTATCCTCCATCCTCAGCCTCCAGAGTGCTGGGATTATAGAAATATGCTACCACATCTAGCTTTCTGGTCAGTTTCTATTGCAGTATTTCTACCTGCCTCTCCAGAAATATGTCCAGATATCTCCTCTAAAAGTCATCTCCCCGACAGTGAACTATGTTCTCTATTAGAAGTCATGATAGGAGAGGGTGACAAACACAGTGCTAAATATTATAAAACTTTCTTACAAGCTTATGGTATACTGCAACAAATCAGATTCAACTTTATTCCTAATTTCAGTACTATCTTAAATCAATTATCCTACATTTAGTAAATCATACTAATTTGCTGATCAGTACATTCAAAGTTAGCCATCCTATTACAATGTATCTGCTGGTCTAAAAGTACAAATAAGATGCCTAACACTTAATGCTGTAGAAATAATTTTATTTCTACTTAAAAAATATTTAAGGATCTGCCAATTCTTTTCTTTCAGTTCTATCACTCCACAACATTTTTGCTTGTTTATTTTGATAAATTAACAGCTTAAGTCTAAGATGGATAAGGGCTGAGGTGATGCTTAGTTGGCAAAATGCTTGGTGAGCAAGCATGAGGATGAGTTTGATCCCCAGAGCCCACATAAAAAACAACAGAGGTGCAGCATGTGCTTAGAATCCCAGCACTGCAGAAGTGGAGAGAGGAGATTCCTGGAGCTTTCTGACTAGTCAGTCCAGCCTACTTAGTGAGTTCCAGGCCAGTAAGAGACCCTGTCTCAAAAACAAGGTAAACAGACCTGAAGAAGCACACTTGAGATTGACCTCTGACCTCTGGTACCCAAAGCACCTCCATGCACACTGGCATATATGTAACCCCCCAAATAAAAATAAATTTTAAATTAAAAATGGATAGCTAAGTATGAATCTGGATAATAGATTAAGAATGAAACTGAAAACACATGTAAAAAACAACAAAAGTCTACATACAGAGAAACCACAATCCAGTCATGTTTTCAGCTCACACAATTTTGTGTTTACCCTTCCTTAACTCCTCTGCTCTCCACACCTCCCAACTCTACACCTTCCTTAACTCCTCTGCTCTCTGCACCCTCCACCGTTCCACTACCATTACCAATTATTTAAAAGCAAATTAAAATAATGTTAAATATGCAGCAGTGTCAAATATACAGTAGATATTTGGTAAATGTAAGCTCCAACAGGTCAAAAATTGTTTCACCAGGGCTGAAGAGATGGTTCAGTGGTTAAGAACACTGGCTGCTCTTGCAGAGGACTTGTGTTCAGTTCCCAGTACTCACAAGTACATTAAATATAAAAGGATATGTGGAAATTATAAAGAATAAAATTAATACAGGCTTTTCTATGCCCTGACCACCACTGAGCAACCACAAACTTGCAAGCCTGATTCCTATTTCTTACCTTCAGTTTTGCTTTTGCTACTTAAACATAACTAAATTAGTAAACAAAAAAGAGCAGTCTGTCAAATTGACAGGCCTCTAACTGCTCTACCATCTCTGTCTAAATAAAAATCAATAAACATATCTAATATTGCCCAAATCGCCATCAAAGGGGGTGAATGCTAGATAATTAGAACAAGGCTTCTTCCACCTAAGGAAGAATAACAATCTGGTCAGGAGGCAAAATGTATTTATTTTAAAACCACGCACATACACACTCCTACCCCCCCTCTTTCCTGGACTATAGGCTATGAGGAAAAACTCAGCAGACAGTAGTTGAAATTTATCTTGAAGAATTTTGAGTTTCAAGAGGTAATGGTTTTGCAGAATAAATGTTAAACTTTAACATATGTTAAAGTCACACAGTCAAGGATGCACATGGTACGTCTGAAGAATTCCAACACAAATGCTCTGACTAAGGCAGAAAGAACACACATGAGCTCAAGAAACAGCATCAGGCCTCACTGAACCATGTATTAAATTGTGGGATAAGAGTAACTACAGAAATCTTTCAACTTCAAATTTTCTAGTAACCACATTCTACAAAATAAAAATGAGTCGATAATACTGTGTATGTAATCTAACATATCTAATGCTTTATCTGAATGTGTAATTGAGTTTATTAATCAGGTCTTAAGGTTTGTTTTTTTTTTCATTCTAAGTCTTTTATACTTAACACACAGGTCAACTGAGGCTAACTATAATTTAAATGATCAATTCTCATCATCTGGCTAGTGGCTACATGCTTGACCGTGTAGGACTCAAATTTCATTGAGATAACTATATAGCCTACAATAAATTAATTTTGTTCCTTTTAAAATTTATAGCCCTGTCCCCTCCCAGGCTTACTACCTTCAGCCTGCCCTATAGCCACTGTGCACAGGAAACCACAAACTTCTTCCACTTGGTCTTTCCTTCCCTTGGCTACTGTTCTTTATTTTAATAAAGGTTAATGACATGGGGAGAGGATCCTGAAAAAATAGACTTTAAAATCTTCTTTCTTCTTAGATCACAAACTTCACTTTTCAAACTATTACCTGATATTTGCAAGAGTAATAACAAAAACCTACTTCCTTAATTTCTCCTAGGCTGGTTCAAAAAAGTATTAACAGCACAGTAATACTGGTGAGAGACTGTGGCATCTCTGTCACTCTTCTCTTGAGCTGGTGTATTCTGGATGAGCCAAGTACTGACAGTGCTGAAGCTGAGTAGCTCATCATCATCTATATTCTGCTTTCTCCACTCTGAAATTTTCCACAATTACAGAAATGAAGTGAAGAAAGATAACAAGCAAGTCCAAGGGCACTTGAACAGCAATAATGATAATTGCTGATGAATAAATGCTCTTATCATTTCTACTGTTAATATGATGTAGAAAGCAATTATAATAGGATCCTCTGAAGAGATTAAAGGATCAACAGCTTAAGCAAAGTCTGATCTTAAGACTTTGCATCTAACGAATAAGCTATTTCCCTTTCTGAAAGGTCCAATGGTTACTGAAATCCATTTCCTTCCACCACTGTGGTAGAGCTGACCTTCCTATTAAGAAGCTGAATCCTCCGCACTGAACTCTTCTCTTATCAGCGCTCTTTTTGAGTAGGGAGAACCAATATAGCAGACGATCAAGCTGCTCTGTCTCAAGGAAAATCACTATCACATTCCTCATGGTCAACAAATAACAGTTCTGAGTGGATTTCTAGATTTAGAAATATGATTTTAAGCCCTTTACGTTGAAAATTAAAACAAATCATGGTAAAATCTCATTTGTATATTTGGCATGTAGAGCAAATGAAAAGAAAAAAAAGTGATTCCAAAAGATAAACCTTATACTTTAAAAGCTAAGCCGTTGTTAATTATATCTGGCAACTCTTGAGAGTCCTTTACTATATTACCTCAGAGTAGTTTAATTAGCTAGACTGAAATAAGGCTTCTGTCATTTCTAAAATCTAATACTAAATCTGCACTAAATTCTAAGTGGTTTCAGCTGCTATTACCACACATGGGTTTAACTTTTGGAGGCACTCTTGAATACTGTTAAATTGTTAACCACATTCAAAATATAAGCTACAACAGGAAATAGATGTGGGCTAACCATAACATAATCTGCACAAAGACCAGGTAATGGCAAACTTTCTATAGGTAGAAACATCCAGGTTTTCAGCAGTTTCATCAGCTCATTAAATGTCAAGATAGGATTACCCATGAAATCTTGGAATGATGCCAATCTACTGCCAAAATGCAGCTATGCAACTTCACTTGACTAGACATGTTCAAGGAATACATGACAGCAGGGAACTGCTAGACTGGGAATGCTATGAATTCAAAGTATACTCAAATTATGTTCCAAATGAACTATGCTATTTATATTATCCAGTTAATATTCAAAACAAAGCAGTTCATTAACAGCTTATACATAAGAAAAATATGATTAGACTCTAGAGAAGTGTATTTTACCTTTGATATAGCTTCATAGGATACAAAATATAATGTATTTTTAATGTAGTGCCACTTTAGCGGGTATGGTGGTTCAAGCCTTTAATCCCAGCACTTGGGAGGCAGAGGCAGGAGGATCTCTGTGAATTCTACATAGCAAGTTCCAGGCTAGTTAGGGCTACAGAGACCCTGTCTCAAAAAGACCGCCTCCCCTCCCCGCAAAAGAATAAACTAGGAGGGAGGGAGATGGTGAGGAAGGGCATATAGCACTCATGAGGCTGAGGCAGACAGATCATTAAAGAGTTCAAGACCCCCAGACCACATAACAAAACCACATCTCATAAAAGAGAAGAGAACAGAAACAAGAACAAGAATAGAATGGAATAGAATAATAGAATGTCCACATACATAATACTTCAAACATGCCAACCTCATTGCAATGAAAAGTAAAGTGAAACGCTCTGGACATGACTAGCAAAGTTAAGCAATACCAAGCACCTGTTTAAGCCAGCGGGAACGGCAGTTGCAGTTCTACACTCAAACTTTTAAACCTAGTTCAAAACAGCTTATAACTTTAATACATATACATAATTTTAGCATGAAAAGAAAATTACAGTAAGATACTTATACCAAATAATTTTATATCCACTACTATAAATAATCATGCCTAGAATTAGACATTTCCAATTACTAGACTCTTTTCGGATAGTCAGAACTAAAACTTATTATGTGACCCAATCTTTCTAACCCTACACTCCTCAGAGAAACAATTAAGAATTGATTTCCAGATAGAGACATCATCATACTGAACACCAACAACATGGTCAATTATACTCAATGATTTACAAAACACCCCTGAGAGTGCCACTGTGTCAAGGTTATAAATAAATCACTGAAACACTGAACGTGTTAACATGAAAAATTAATCTAATTCAAGCATAGCTAAAATAAATTCTATTTACAATTTAAGTAGAAAAAAATCATCAATTATAGTAACAGTATTAAAAGGTAAATTGCTCCAGTGCCAGCAAACACATCTTACACTCAGATACTGGATTTTAAGTGTTCTTTATTAAAAAACAGTAAGGCTTTTTGGAAAAATAACTGATTCTAGGACAGAGGGAAGGGAAATGGCAAGATGAGACAGGAATATATTGTTATAAGTATAAATGGTATTCCCATGGTGACAGAGGCTTCTCAAAAATATTTAAAAATACAATTACATGCTCCAGCACTCCCACTTCAGGGTATAAAACCAAGAGAAACGAAAACAGGGGGCTGGAGAGATAGAGGGATCAGTGAGGAAGAGCACTTACTACTCTTGCAGAGGGTCTGGGTTCAGATCCCAACAGTCACAGTAGGCAGCTTACAACCTCCTGTAACTCCAGTTTCAGGGATTTGCTGTTCTCTAACGCCCTTCAGCACTTGCATATATGTAGTGTATATAAACTCATGCAGGCACACATATGCATGTAATAAATAAATCTTTTAAAAAATGAAAACATGATCTCAAGAGGCTAATTACTTCACTGTAGCACAGTTTTACAATAGCAATGTACAATGTCATCAACAGTGCAAATGGACTAAACCAAATGTGGCACATATTAGTACAGTATTATTCAGCTTTAGGTAAAAACACACCTAAATGTGAAAACAATCTAGTGGCTGCCACGGACTAGAGAAGGGGACAAAAAAAGAAGCTGCTGTTCAATGGCTACAGCTTGTCTTGATAAAACCATTCTAAATATCATTGTATCACACTTAAAAACGCTTGTATTACATGTTTTTACAGCTAAAAAAGAAAAAAAGTGGGCATGTAAAAAGATCACAAAAGTCACCTAGGATTGCAGAACAATTCAGGAAACAGTTACAAGAAAATGCAACCAGCATCCACAAGTGCACACTTGAGAATACTTTATTCAATCAGTTGGGGAAAGGAGCCAGCACTTACTTCCAGGAGAATTCTAATATAAAAGAATTTACAAGTGCTAGAAAGATGGCTTAGTGGTTAAAGAGCACTGGCTATTCTCACAGAGGACCTGGGTTTGGTTCCTAGCACCTACATGGGTGGCTAACAACCATCCATAACTCCAGTTCCAGGGGATCTGACTCCCTCTTCTGGCCTCCGTGGGCATTATATGTATAGGTGCACTTAATGCAAGCAAAACACTCATATAATAAATAAATCACAAAAATAGTATCAGTGCTAACATCCTCATGTTGATAACTGCACTATGACTTTCCATAGTGAATGAACCTAGTGAAAGGCAGTCAGATCTGACTGATTGCCTCTGCATCCCAAGTGATGGAATTAAAGGTGTGCGCCACCATGCCTGGTGAAAGACATTCTTTTTGCAAACGCTTTGTTTGTCTGAAACTATTTCAAAGTGGATAGTCTAAACACAAGGCAGCAGAGCACAACATAAAAAGTACTGTATTAGGGATTAGAAAACTTGAATTCCATTCTTTTCCTTACACACAAAAAGCTGTTTGACCTTAAGTAAATAAAAGATGTTAACTAAGCAAAAAACAACCAATACTAAATTCTGAATTTTCAGAATGAAGAAACTGTGACAGAAAGAATAATGTCTCTGTGTGTATAAGGGCACCATTTAGAAACAAATAATGCCTGATTTTATGAGATCTGAAAACAGCTTTCTTTTTTTCAAAGACAATAAAAACTTTGAAAACCCCAAAAGCATATTCACTTACTACCTACAAGCTAGCAAAATGTGTGAGGGACAGATGATTCTTTTTCATACTCTTAAGAATAACACAATAGTTAAAACACAGAAGCAGTTATGTGAATCTTCATCTGATATAAAAGCCAAGTTATAGGGGCTGGAGAGATGGCTCAATAATTAAGAGCACTGGCTGCTCTTTCAGAGGACTCAATTCCCACCACCCACAGAATGGCTCACAACCACCTATTTACTCCAATTCCAGGGGATCTGACCATTCTTGAGGCCTCTGCAGGCACTGCATGACAGGGGTACATTTACATACCTGCAGGCAAAATATTCATATACACAAAATTCTAAAAAAATAGCCAAGTCTTCTCAGTCAGACCAAAAAATATTTAACAATACATTACAGACTTACATTATTTTCTGGTAGTTGTGGTGGTGGTGATGTGTTCATGGACATTGAGGGCCTCACACATTCTAGGCAGGCACTCTACCCTTGGGGAACTACATCCTCAGCCCCTCAGCCCCTCAGCCCTTCTTAAGAGGTCTAACTTTTTCTATTACAGACCACACTTAAGGTAGGGAGGAGAAATTGAAGAAGAATTCTTTGTTCATAACAGGGAACTTTCAAACAGATAGAACTGAAATCTTTTAAAAGTAGATAATTTTAAGTTGAAACAAGAAGTTAAAATTCATACAATTTTAACTATTCAATGTTTAGCAAAGTCTTCAAGAAGTCCCTAAACTGTGTTTTTTTGCCTTAACTTAGCCACCTAACCTTCCCAATTCTTCTAAAAATATCTGACACTTTAAAACTACAGCAGGTTCCTACATCTAAAGTAGAAATCCCCAGACTGAAAAACAGTATTTTAAATAGACTCTATTAGCTGGAGGAGGAGGAGGAGGAATAATAATAATAATTTGGTAAGTATCAAACAACAGCATTAAAGGTCTATTTAAACCTATCACACATGCTAGTAATGGAACAGGCTGTACCCAGGAGTCATGGAACTCTTGTCTCGGGGCATGAGGTGGCAGCTGCAGTCTTGAAGTCACAGCAGCTGTGATTACCCACAGGAGACTCTCACAGGACTGGGTTCATTACTATCTCCTTACAGAAGAGGGGGAAGGCTCACTAGGCAGCCAATGAGGGACTCATGAAGCTGACAAAGCACTCAAGGGGGTGGGGGAACATGAGGACCCATCTCTTCTCAAGAATATGTAAGCGGATAACAATCATGGGGGAGGATGACACTCTTCTTCGACAGTGTTACCTATAAATTATCCATATTCCTCTAGGTAACTCTACCCCCATGCTCCTCTAAGTAGCCCTAATTAAGCTCACTGGCTTACGAAGCCAGATTTGGAAAGAATAATGTTCTTAGTTTGTCACTGACTGCTACCTGGAATGAACTGACATTCTCCATTTTCTCTCCATGAAAAGTCACACAACAGGTCAGTATAAAACGTGAATGGAGTCAGGCATGGTAGTGCACACTTGGAAGGCAGAGGCAGGTGGGCTACAAGGAAACCTGTCTCCAAAAGACTAAAACCAAAAAGCAAAAAAACCCTAAATGGATAGCTTAGCACGAAAGGGTCTTTCAGTGAAACTGAGTTATGGAAGAGCTAAAATGCCCAATATGCAAGTTTGCTTCATGTGACAGTGATTAATTGCACAGCAAAAAAAAAAAAAAATTTTTCAAGCCATCTATAATCAAAATTTCCTCTTAGTAATTCACCCAAGGTAAAGCAGATTATCCTTTCTTAAGCTAAAAGACAGAGTTAATAAAATAAACATCAGAAATGGATATTTTATTTAGTTGTAACTAAAAAAAAAAAAAAAAAAAACTTTAAAATACTTTCTGGTTGGGGCTGGAGAGACGATTTAGTGGTTAAAAGCACTGGCTGCTCCTGCAGAGGGCCCAGGTCCAGTTCCCAGCCCTCCACATGGTAGGTAACAACCATCTGTAACTCCAGTTCTAGGGGAAATCTGATGCCCTCTTCTGACCTCTTCAGGCACTGCATGACATGGGTACGCTTACAAAAATGCAGGCAATACACTCATACACATAAAATAAAAATAAAATATTAAAAAAATTATCTGGCCCAAGTGGTCTTACTGGCCAAAATACAAACATCAACAATTATATGAATTATCTAAGCTCACCTACTTAAAGTAAAACTAAAATAAAAAACTAAGGTAAGAGCCCAGTATTAAGCAATATTTTAATAAAGATTTTGAGAATACCACTTCTCACAACTAGGCACTGATAGAAAGCGTTAAGAGGCTGACTTCACCTTTTCAAGACAATAAAATATTAAATTCAGTGCCCTATTCAAAAGAATTCAAAATCCAAAAGAAAAAAAGCATTTAGTACTGGGTATCAAGCCCACAGCCTTGAACATGCTAGACACGCACTATATATACCAGTGACTTACATTCACAGCTTGGAATAAAGTATTTTTTAATATTTTGTTTATTATTTTTAATGTTATATGTATAAGTGCATTGTTTTCATGTATGTACATGTCTCCATGTTGTGCAATGCTGAGGAGGTCAGAAAAGGGCATCAAATTCCCCTGGAACTGGAGTTACAGGCAACTGTCAGCTGCCATGTGCGTGCTGGGATTCGAACCCAGGTCCTCTGTAAGAGCAGTAAATGCTCTCAATCACGGAGCATCTCTCCAGCCCCAAGAATAAAATATTTTTTAAATAATAGGATTAAAACTAAAATATCTCATTTATACTAAGTGGCATATATTAAAAGTAAGATGAAAATACAAAACAGCAGAATCTTTAAAAAAAAAAAAAGGTTCAAGAGCAAGTTCAAAATGTGGTTACAGGCCAGACATGGTGATACACGCCTTTTGTTCCAGCAGTTAGGAGGCAGAGGCAAATGGATCTCTGAGATCAAGGCAAGCTGAGTCTCATAGTAAGTTTTAGGCCAGCTGGGGCTACAGGGAGACCCTGTCTCAAAAAGACAACACCACCACCATACCTTGATTACTAAAGTGCTAAGTACCAATATACATCACACTGTTAAAAGTTTTATGGATGAAACTGTGCGAACTCCTAACTGGAGTGAGGCATCTTGCAAAGTGAGGCTGCAAGGTTGCTGTGGAGTTCAGGGGAACATGATTACACCTGTCATCAAGCCTCTTGTAGTGTGCACTGAAAGCCAGACCATGTGCATGATGAAACAGCAGCATACAGTGGCTGATGGACTGCTCTGGCTTCTGTGGGATCTAAGTTAGGTAATGGTTCTAGGACAGGATCCTATCACCTGACAGCTTCCAATAGGAGTCCGAAAATTTATTGTCACCAGACGTGTCCAAAAGATACAAAATGACGTAATAGGGCAGAACCATTCATGGAATCTAAGAAGAGCTTTATCAATCATTCTGTGATCAGATGTCATAAAGATGTGAGGGAAAACACATTGACAGACACACAGCATGGTAAAATACTACAAATAGGAAAAGATTCAGGAATTTAAATTCACCATTTCAAAGAGTTCTCAAAGTATAATCAATGTTTAGGAACACTGAGTGCTATAAACTGGCAAAGACTCTAAAGGAAGTACCTGTTGACACTTGCCATACATAATCAGAAGAGCTTTAGCTTAACATAAGATTGCTGTATTGTTATAATTTCTTAAGAATCTTAGAAACCAACAGCAAAGTAAAGCACCAAGACAGATTCTTGTGTGTTCTGACAGACTTTCATAATACACAAGCTAAAAATGTCAGACAAAGAAATTCCTTTAAAAAGAAATCTGAACACTTGGGAAATAAATTTCCTTATTAGGGTATTGATAAAACAGAGGAAGTTGTCATCAAAGGAAAATGTAGCCCGGCAATTTCAGGCTCAGAATATGAAACAGAACATTCACCAACTGCCAAGTTTTCAACACACATCACAGACAATAATACCTCTTTATTCAAAACTGCCTAGTACTGAAGGTTCTAATAATCTCCATTTCTGTCTTCCCAGCATAACAGTGTCAGGTATAATTAGATCTGGACAAAACAGCCTATGGATACTGTATTCTCAAAGTACAGGAACTTACTAAGAGATTTCTAACAAATCTACATGATGTTTAAAACAAGAAAAACTTTTTACCAGCTTCTACATTGCCAGTAGAAACTCAGAAATAGGGAGGGGTCAAATAAAAAGGAGTGAAAGTACAGACTATGAGGAAAATTTAGTTGTGACAGTGCTATTACTTTGATAAGAAATGATTAAAACATGACTTTTTTTTTTCAATCAGCTAAATGAGCATACAATGAGAGAAACATTCTTAATGACACAAGCTAACTGGAGAGGTGATACATACCTGGAATCCTCTAGCACTTGGGAGAACAATGAAGGTGAATCAGGAGTTTGAGGCAAGACTGAACAATTAAGAAACCCAGTCTCAAAGACCAAAAAACCAACAAAAATCAAGCTAGCAGTACTTTGTTAATTTTGTATCATGTCAAGGAAAACTTTAAAGTTTAAATTACCAATGACACACCTCTGCTATTGGTAACAGTACTGTAGGTCCTTGGTGCAACCCATGTTTGAGGCAATGACACCTGACCAAGATGTGAATGTTACCAAAACAGCAATGTTTCCTGGTAGCTGCATGGTCATATGAAAGAGAAAAAAAGACTCTTGATATTTCTGTCACTTTAAAAATTGAAATTGTTCTTTCTGCTAATACAAGCCCTGGAATGCTATGGTAAAAACTGGAGAGCACAGTAACACAGTGCAAACACCACAGAAAGCCTGTTCATAAAAGACAGTGAAAGTATTTCCAGCGTAATGAAGAAGCAGGAGAGCAAGTACTTGCTTGTACCTTTTAACCATCACCTACAGGTAAGTGGTCATGATCAGCTGATGAGCTGAAGAAGCAGACATAGCTTCACCTACATATTTTTACTGCACATTTTTATATGTTACTGGCAGCTAGTGTCGCTGTGTTTTTTAAAAGTGTGATATCATTAGCAATGTCCTATGTCCTGTCTCTATTTCTAGGAGATGGTTTTAAGTCTCGGGGATCTAGTCTGAAGGCCAGAGTTCCCCATTGTTTCTTCCTTGTCTTTCTCAATCCTTGGAGTCAACTGGACACAGCTTTTCACCAAAAACAGGGAACAACTGTTCCCAGGAACCCTACTGCAGGAGGAAAGCTGGCATGATGAGCATTCTTTCTGTCTTCCATTCAAACACAAGACCTGTTCTGCCACACAGTAATTTACCAGATAACTATCTTTTCTTCTCAAACTATGAGCATAAAAAAAGCCAATGTGATCCCCCAAAGACTGTATTCCAGAAGAGAACAGAGCAACTTCAATCATTAACCTGACACTCCCTTCTAGTCCCAGCAGCTTCCACACCTAGGCTGGTCAAAGCTGGGAAGCTTTCTTAAGAGAATGGAGTTGGGAGGAAGCATGTCACCAAGACTAGGGCCAGAGCTGCACCTGGAAGCAGGTGCTACGTAACAAGAGCTGAGCTGAGCAGATCAGTTTAAACAAAGAAGACGTTAAAATTAATTTATCTTTCCTAAAATTCTTAAGTTTAATATTGTCTGCCTACTCTCAAGTAAATGGAGACAAAAGTGTGGATGGAGGATATGCTTCCATATCACCACCTAGTATCAGGATAGAAAATGAATAATTTTTCTCCTCAAATTATG
This sequence comes from Eospalax fontanierii, assembly GCA_035773235.1. Lineage (NCBI taxonomy): Eukaryota > Metazoa > Chordata > Mammalia > Rodentia > Spalacidae > Eospalax > Eospalax fontanierii. The sequence continues at coordinate 27,375,371 of CM069551.1, read as the reverse complement.
CAAGATTAAATTAGAAGTGCTATGCTCTTTCCTCAGTTTATCATCTATAAGCAATTCTGCACATTAGCATAAGAAGGAAATAAATAAGCCAGGTATGGTAGTAGGGGCAGAGGGGGTACACACACGCATACACTTTTAGTTCCAACACTCTGGAGACTGAGGCAGGAGAATCGCTGGAGCCTAGGAATTACAGAGTCAAACAAGGAAGAAAGGAAGGAAGGAAGGAGACGAGGAAGATAAAGTAACACCTGATCTTCCCATTTTCTAGATGTGTCTGTGAAAAGAAAATGGCAAAAACATTGATGTTCTACTTGTGAGTTCATCAGAATCTCCAGAGGAAAGAACAGGGGAATCTGTGGTTGACTAAAAGATAAGTTTATCACTGTCAAAACGAGGACAGATTCTCATTCTCCCTCCCTCCCAGGAAAAAGGGAAAGAGGGAGGGAAATATCGAGGGAGGGACAGAGGGAGGAAGGGAGGGAGGGAGGGAGGGAGGGAGGGAGGGAGGAAAACAAAGAACAAAAAGTTGTGTGCCAGAAATCTAAAATAAAGACAGACTTACAAGGCAGGTTTGGGTGGGAGTGGAGCTCAGTGGTAGAAAGCTTGTTTAATAAGCACAAACGCTTTGGTTTGGGCCCCAAGAGTGAAAACTAAACACAAAAACAAAACACAATACAAACCAGGTTTAAGAATGCTGGTACCACTTAGGGAAAGAGAGAAGGAAAGGAGCAGACAATACCATGGTGTATGTAACAAATTCTGTCAGTCAACATGTACTCTTTTTATGAATTCTCATTTCTGTATCTGAATCCCTCCCCAACTATTTGTGATGTTGAAGAAATTTGTGTCTAAAACAATAAATATACCCAAAGTGGAGAAAAGTAAGAACTGAGATATTCCCAATATGAAACAGTCAATTGGTCACAGTAAGCTTAAAAGACAAAACCAAACACAGAATTTGCTCATATCTTTAGGTGATAAAAATCAAGCCTTTTTTCCCATGTAAAAATTTAACAGTAGACATTCTTCTATGATGCCTTGGCTTTTAACTGTTCTCCTAAGACCAGTTATGTCCCTGTGCTCTTATAGAGCCCATGGTTTATTGACAGCACATAACTATGAAGGGGCTGGGATTGTGTAGGCAATATACACTTTAGCAGACTCTAATGAAGCTAGCAACCTGTCAGAAACATGTATCTACCACCTCCGTCTCATTACCACTCCCCTCCGGCTGCTGAAGAGCCAAATACTAACTTGGACTTAAAGGTGGAGGGATGGTGAAACTCTAATAACAGGGAAAAATGTTACACAGTTAGGCCATACAAAACTTTCTGTTAATGGAAACCATCTGTAAGAAAAAAAGATGCAGTTTTCAGTATTTGGACTTAGTGGAATATTAATGGGCTTCTTCCATTCCAAGTTTCCATTCTGAAAGAAAGGTCCTTTAATTCATTATTCCCTGAATGTCCCTGGCACTCTTCAGAATTACCTTTCTAACATAACTACTCTACAGTCCCAATTTTCTATCCATTAGACACATGCAGGGGCTCTCTAAAGAATTCTTCAAAACCATTCCTTCTATGAGAAGCAATGCATTTCCCCAAAGGGAAAGTACGATCCTGTCTTAAATTGAGGAACCTCTAACACAGCCTAACTTCATTACAAAACATTCTGATAAAACATTTGCTGCTGATTATTTCACCATAATTCTGCCACAAATTTAATTCTATTACTTGGTAAATATTTTTATGAGATTTGGCTAATTAACCTTTCTCATATGCAACCTATAAATCAATTTAAAAATTGTTTCTAATGAGGCATAGTGGCATATGCCTGTAATCCCAGCACTTGGGAGACTGAGATAAGAGAATCACAGATGTGAGCTCAGCATGGTCTACACAATAAGACTAAGGCAAAAATATGATGTGTGCCAAACTAAGACTGACACATTATAAAATTGGCTTTAAAATAAAATTAAAACACACACACACAAGAAACAAACCTCAATTTTGTCTGTTTTGGCATCTCCCCAGTATATTGTGCCTTCATCATAATCCAAGGCTAAACCATTTGGCCAACCAAGAGAAGTATTAACTAATACCACTCGGTCAGAACCATCCAGAGCAGCTCGTTCAATTTTCGGGATTTCTCCCCAGTCAGTCCAATACATGTACCTATAGAAGGATATTAAAAAATGAGCTAAAAACAGATAATAAAATCGAGACCCTCCCATATTGTTACCACCTGTCACTGTAAAGGAAGAAAAAAACAAGACTTAAATTTTTGCAGAGTATGTTTCTAACATTTCTCATAGCAGTACATAAGCATGTAGGCCATTTTCAGATCAAACTGGTTTTTGGACCAGATCATGAAAAATGCTTCCCAATAGTGAGATTCCAGTGTTACTTATATTTTCCTACTATTTCATGCTTTTTTTCATGAACTATGACCTTTTGGCTTGGTGGCTTGTCATCTCTAGCATAGATTACCTTAGTAGAAATAGTCAGATGACAAATGGATTCCCCAAATAACAATTCCCCCTGCAGTGCTAAATGACTCTGAGGGTCCTGAAGGTTTAGGTGGTTCTAATGCACTGGTATCCACTGACGCATAGTATTTGCCACTACATGGCACTCAGAATAAATCAGTAAAATAACACTGGAAAGCATCACAAAAGCTGTTATTTCCCTGAACTACAGTAATCCATAAAAATATGGAATAAAGCTGCTCCTAAGGTTTTGGAAACCAAGGCATGGATGTACCAAGGAACTATAAAATACGATATATTCTCACTATAAATACTGAAATGGGATAAGATCAAATTTGTTGGAGGAGAGTTCTGAAAATAATTTTTTCCCTGAATAACATTTTTCATGGCCATGGTACAGTCTGAGCAAGATCTGCACACCACACACAAACCAACAAGTCTAACTTTATTTAGAAAGATAAATACTCAAGATATTCAAGGGGGATATCTGGCAATTCTTTGAGTTTTTTTAATTCTAAGCACTGTATTCTAAAAGTAAGGCAGCTATTAAAGAGCTGCTTATTGAAAACCAACATAGATTTCATGTAGTTCTTGTTGTCTGACTTGACGCTCCCAGGTACCTGGAACAAACAGAAACACCAGACAGATTTACTATCAACAGAGTTTCTTACCCAACCATGGGATCTAATACAATAGCCCGGGGTTCCTCTAAGTCCTCTGAAATTAAGATCTTCCTCATGGTCCCATTGAGCCTTGTCACTTCTATCCGATCAGTGCCAGTATCTGTCCAGTACAGATTTCGTGCAACCCAGTCAACAGCAATACCATCAGGATGGGCAATCTGAGCAGTGACCACAAACTGACTGCCAGATCCATCTATAAAGGAACGGCGGATGGCCCTCACTTCATCATCAGTCCAGTAGATATAGCCTTCTACAGGATCGTAGTCTATGGCAATGGCATGCCGGATGTCTTCTAACTGCAGGACAATGTCTGTAAAATCTGGTGTGTCAAGAGAAATGCGCCTCAAGTCTGTCCGTCGGGCTAAAAGCAATAGTTCAGTGGCACCTAAAACAAAGAAAAATCAAGAAATCATTTAAAAACTATAGGCAAAAATTAGCCACTCAAAGAATGCAGAACTTCTTTAATAACTAGAAGCTGAGTATAAAAAGACACCAACTCTCTTTTTAGAGTACAAATGTGAGGGGTTATAGTAAAATAGAAGAGTCGACTCAAGCTAATTTCTCCAAAGCAGGTTTTGAACCATACTTTCATTTATTAGACAGCCCCTGGGTAACAGTTACATAATCAATAATTACTGTAGACTTAGTAGCTAAGCATTCATGGAAGAGGAGGAAATTTGTAGGATTCAGACCCTTTGGTCAAGTATGCCTTTTAAAAGTCTAAGAAAGGGGTTGGGAAAATAGCTTAGTCAGTAAAGTACTTGTCTTATAAGCACAAGGACCTGTGTTTGATACCCTGAACCCGCATTTTGAAAACCCAAGTATGCCAGAACACACTAGAATCTCAGTACTGGGCAAGATGAAACAGGTAGATCCCTGGGGCTCACTGGCCAGTCAGTTTAACCTACTTGTCAAATTCCAGGTCAGAGACCTTGTCTCAAAACAAAACAGTGGATGAATTCAACCTGAGGTTGTTCTCTGGCCTTCACATGCAACTACCTACATGAACAGACACATACACATGAGTGTGCACACATAAACACATATACACACAGGCAAAAAGTATGAGAAAAAAAAATCTAGGATAAGAATTTTCGTAGTTGATGGGAGTATTATAAATAGGATTATGATGGTTGTACAATTCAGTAAATTTATTGAAATAGATTAGACTCTGAAACAGAGGAATATTACAGTCTATAAATTATATCTCAGTAAAGTAAAGCTGTCTTAAAGGAGTAAAGAGGAACAGGAGTTGTGGATCCAATAAAACTTGGTTCAAGTAGTGATACAAACCAAGGCAAAAAGCCAAATACAAGTTTCATCTAACTATCTGTGTATGGTTGCTACAAAATTAAAGGATGCAAATAGATGTAAAACTCAGGAGGGTACTGAACATAACACTACTAAATGTAATATCAACTAATTTATTATTAAAAGTAAAGACTAAACTAACTTACTTCAGAAATGCTTTTAACCTGAACAAGGATTCAATGAAAACATAATTAAAGAATGAGAATATTTAGGCTTTAATCTATTTGCTTTTATTTTTTAATGTTCAAGTAAATCATTAGCAAAATAATCATCTAAAATGCTAATAAAATAATATGCAAACTGACAGCTGAAAGACCAAAGGGAAAACATCCTAACTTAAAAAAGTGTATCTAAAAGAAAATATGGTCAGAGAAGCTTCAAGAATTCTTTGGAATCCCAGGTACTAAAGTTAAGAGGACAGACACCTTCAACACTGCTGCCTGACTAGGACTATATGTAAATGAACTGACTGGAGAAACAACCCAAACTGAAACAGCAGGCACGAAGTAGAAACAATTCTGTATAGCTCACTGCCCCAGCTAGCTGCCAAAAGAAGCCACTCAAAACTTTGCAAAGTTGGGGGCAATTAATTTGGGCAAGGTGATCAAAACAACAGAGTTAAAGTAAGGCTACTAGTTGCCAAATGTATATGTGAAACTCAAATTGACTAAACATGTGCATTTACACCACTGTAGGGAGAAGATAAACCTCTATTGCTAAAATAAATTCTCTTTTTAAAAGTCAGGATACATTTTTAAACAAAAAAAGCAATGCTACAAAAACCTTTTGTTTAAACTGAAACCAAATCACTGTTTGCCATGGAAACCATCTGACAAGAGTCAGCCAGCTTCACCTTTGACTATGCAGATAATTTATCAATGCCAAGTCATAACAAACATCCACTAAGCAGATTCAATTCCACCTCACTGACTCCCTGACCTCCTTGCCAGGAACTCTCTAACACACTGTGAAATAATAAAGGCTTCTTCTTTTCAGAGTTAGATAAAGAAGCCACTGCTAAATATAACAATTTTCTTACCAGGTTTTGCTGGTTGCTAGAGAACCAGATGGTGATCCACAGGGTAAGAATGAAGAATAACATTTGTCATTAAGAAGGAAAAGAGAAGAAATGATGTTCTTACAAACCAGAAGTCCCTAGAAATGCCCTAAATCAGTGACTTCTCCAACATGCCCCCTCTCTCTAGGAAATAAGAGTAAGGAGAAGAAGTGGAGTGTGGCAGGTAAATAAAAAAAGAAGTTACTTTTAACAGTACAACGAGGGATTTTTTTTTCTTCTGAAAGTACTTCTTTGTCATTAAAAATCAATTAAAAATATCCTCAATCATTAGAAAAATTGATCCCACGATAGTCTTTATAGCTAAAAGTTTAATAAACAACACCTGTGTCCCCCGCCCCCTCCCCGGCTTTTTTCAAGTGTTACCTATTATGAGACATGTGACTCTTTCCCACAAGAATCGATTATGGCTTCAGTGGCTGAAATCTGATAAATAGAAATAGTACCATATGGCATATTACTTAAAATACTAAGTCTATGAAATAACATTTTAAAAGTGCCATAAAATATAAAACACCCTCTGCATATATAACTACAAGTAACGAAGCTACAGAGTTCACCACAGAAAAATGAAAGAATTATAAAGAATCTAATCATTCTATCACCCTTTTTGCTCTTGGATAATAACATCATCTTACCATCTTTGCAGGTTTTTCCATTCTCCAGGAGTCTGACCCCAGTTGGGCAAGCACACTGATAAAAAGGCTTGACTGGAGACATCAAACACAAATGGGAACAACCACCATTATCAAGTCCACATGGATTTGTAGCTGTCAAATATAAATCACACTGATTAATACCAATGACTATGGATGACCTCACTCATTCTAGGTACACAAAGGTTAACTACCATAACATGAGCAACTGTGATAAACTGAAATTATTACCAAATGTCATCCAGGTGCTTGACTACCAAACCATCTGTAAGGAAAGGAATTAATTAGTGAAATTTTACTTAACATTTTCTATCCAAAGAGGAATAACCAAGAAGAAAAGCAGAAAATCTTTTGTTCTTAAAGAGCTTACAATCTCATCAGTGAGCAAAAATTAAACATAAAAATGGGGGTGAAGGGACTCAAGAAAGCTAGACACTTTTTTGTTCATTATAGACTACAAAAGGGTAGTGAATCAACGTGAAATTAATCTTGATGTTTATTAAAATAAGAGGTCTCTCTTCATGAAGTACACAGGACTCCCTGGAGGGAAGAAGAACATTCAGAACATTTCAGGTGTGGTAAGGTAGGAGTAAAAGCTGAGAGACCACACACTGATACGAGGAACAGTATTAAGAAGTTAAAGTTTCTGTTGACTAACAGGAACCAGCACTGCAGAAACACAAAGACCAGGAACACACTGGCAGAGGTACTGAAAGCCAAGAAAAGCAATTCAAATGTTGAAAAGTCATACTTTATAATGAGTAACCAAAAAAAGAGAAGTATAGTGGACTAAAAGAGGGAAAACTGAAAAACAGAAAGCTGGGCATGGGGGCACAAACCTGCAACCCCAGCACTGGGGCACAGGAAGGAAAAATGGAAGTTCAACATTAGTCTCAGCTACTGAGTGAGTTGAGGTCAGTGTGAATTACATGGGATCCTGTTTTATTTTCTTTTTAGGGGGCTAGAGATGGCTCTGTGATTAAGAGCACTGGCTGTTTTTACAGAGGACCCAGGTTTGATTCCCAACACCCACATGATGGCTAATAACTGTCTGTAATTCCAGTTCCAGGGGAATTTGAGGCCCTTCTCTGACCTCCACAGGCTCTTCAGGACATGGGTGCACTCATATACTTGCAGACAATACATTCATACACATAAAATAAAAATAATGAAATATTTTTAAAAATTATGTTCATTTCATCAGCACATATACTGAAATTGGAATGATACAAAGATTAGCATGGGCCTGCACAAGAATGACATGCAAATCTGTGAAGTCTTTCATATTTTCCACAGCAAGAAAAGCCCACTACAGTCTCAAAGCCAACCAATGTCAGGTTACCAACAGCTGAGACCCGTGCAGCATCACCACACAGCAAAATGATGAAGGAGAATCAGGGGAAAACACTGCAACTGAAAAGGATGATCTCACATTGCCATAGAGCAGAAAAAACTGAAGGCAAGATTTTGGTTATTTATTTTATTTATGTGTATGTGCGCCTGTGTGAATTTATGTGCCACACTTGCATGCAGGTGCCTATGGTGGCCAGAGGGTATCACATTCCCTCGAGCTGGAGTTACAGAAGGCCATAAGATGTCCAGTATGAATGCTGGGAACTGAACCTGGGTCCTCTGCAAGAGCAGTAAACTCTCTCAATCACTACGCCATCTCTCTAGTCCCAGGATCCTGGTTCTTGTTATTTTTAAGAAACTAGGTTGTAGCTTAGTAATCTCAGCTCAGTCTCTGGAACTGCAAAGCAAAATGATGGAGAGCGGGGAAGGGAAAAAGAAAGAAAGGGGAAGAGAGAGGAAAGAGAGGAAAGGAGGAGAGAGAAGAACGGGAGAGGGGGAGAGAGGGGAGAAGGGAGAAAAGGCAGAAAAATTGCCAACTTTGTAGATACTATGGAAATGGATATAGCCAAATAATTATTCATGGGAAAAAAAAATCAACATAAATGGAGACCAAAAGAATGTAAGACATAAGGACAAAATAACACAACATCAAAAATAAACATAAACTCCCAAACCAGTAAAACAAGGGATTGACTATGTCATTTAAAAGGGGTAAAGGATTGGAGTTTTCTTCCTGAGGGTTAACTATGAGGGGAAAAAAAAAAGTTAACATTTTTTTTACAAAAGAACAACCCATGTATTTTTAAATGCTTTTATGGGTCCATGGTGGTTAGACTTCAATGTAACACACTCGATGTTTGATTATCTCCCCCTAAATGGAAAGAACTAATACAAAGCAACACAGAATCCAAATAATCTTCACTTTTGGCTATGGAAAACATCTGAAACATACTCAGACACATGCCAAACATTTATTTACACACAAGTGCCAAACATTTAGCATTCTCATATTCCTTTTAAACCCAATTCATTCCTCTCTTACAAGAGGTCACTGTCAGCACACACAGTCTAAGTCATTGTAAAGGGTAACCAAAAACAGAAGCAAAGCTAACAAGAAAAAGACATAAAAGGAGAAGTATGCACAGAAATGCTTAAGCAGGTAGTTTATCTGGCAAGCTTAGGTTCTGAAATTTATTAGCTAGATTAAGAGGCTTCCTTTTTAAAGGTGTATTTTTTAATACACCCACATGAATACATTTAAGCACAAATAATATGAACAAGAAATGCATTTATGTAGAAACAGCAATGGGTTGTCTCAATTTTCAATTCATTCCTCTGTTCTCCATTTCCATTAACATGGACCCAAATAAAAGGCAAGGTATTATGTGGTCAGAGGAATCAGGCCACCAAGGGTTTACAAGCTCTTGTTTTACCTGAATTACGTTTGAACGCTTTTCCCCTTTTATTTCCTTCTCCTGCCTTTGGACATGTCCTTCCTCCCCTGACCCTCACAAAAGCCAAACATGAGAGTGGTGCAGAGCTGTTCCAACCTGTAATTTAAAAATCCAGATCACTTACCATTTGGCTGCCTCTGCTGGCTGAAGGCATGTATATCCATGGGAGAGAAGATGTTAGAATGGATTTCACGCAGACCCTCGCCAGTATATTTGTTGCAAGCCAAAATGGAGTGTGTATTCCAGTCAGTCCAGTACAATGTGTCCTCAAATAACGTCAAGGCAAAAGGATGTGGAAGGGAACCTTTAACCACTGCCTGCCTATTAACACAAAAAGAAAAACTTAAAACTTTTTACATTTTCTTTTGTCATGATATCATCACTCAGATTAAAAATGGTTAGTTCACATTAACACACACATATATGGAGGAATACACATCTTTAGGTCAAATACATCAATGAAAAACAATTCAAAAGACAAATTCAAATGTTTCCAAGTAGTCCAGAAACCCTAACCAAACACTTCCAAATGGTCTCCACCTTGGCAGTGGGCCAAGTGTGCACACTGCTGTCAGTCCCCTTCTCAACAACCATTTCTGGATTCTCATTTTCCATCCTTCAAATAATCCACATCATCAGGAAAAAAGTAAACAGTGATAAAAATCCCAGGAGTTACAGTTGACATTGGGCAGTGAATTTAAAGCTGCAAAAGATTTAACCCTTTTTGATGTGGAAAAACAGAATATGAGCTTGTTTTCTGCAATCACTTCTTACAATTTTTATTAAACTCAAGTGAAAGCATGCACATGATGTTAAAAAGACAAACCTCAGTTGAGCTGCAGCAAATGATCATCTCAGATGTTTTTCTTTCTTTTCTATACTATTAATTAACCTCCCAACTCAGGCAGCCTAACAGAGTTTTGCACTAGCAGAATATGTTCGTGGTACAAAACTAGAATTTTGTAAGTAATATATCCTGCACAAAAGGAAATGTAAAGAGACTTAGTACTTAAGGCACAGTACTTTGCAGAACATCAGAGTTCCACAATTATTAATGTTCTAGAATAAGAAATAAACCATGCCTTTAGTCAAAGTAACATTCAAGAAAGTAAATGATTTAATATTTTCATAAACTCAGGTTTCCCAATATCCCAGCCTAGGAAGCAGGGGAGACATAAACTATTAGAGAGAAACAGCTTCAAATATGGTACAAAAGATGACTCAGGATTAGGTTTTCTAGGATTGCTTCATGATCACAAGCATCTGTATGAAATTTAAGGACAACAACAATTTTTTCTAATCAGAACTAGTATCCATTATCATACATGAACTAGTCCTAGCCTAACATGTCCTAAATTCAAGCCAGACTGTATAAAAAATAAATATAAGATTAAGATAACAGATTTCCACTTTAGAACCTCATACCTACTGTTGACCTCTATTACCGATTTTCTCCTTTCTTTTTCCTTAAATTCTCTTCCTTAGCAGATTATTTTTCCTTCTCATTTTCCAAATGTAAAGATGAGGGAGCCTTTTAAATTCCTCTGTGTGTCTATAACTAAAAAGTTAAAATTCATTCTAATGAACTAAGCACAAGAAAATAAACACATAAGGAAAGTAAAATCTCTCTCTAAAAGCTCCACACTTTTTATAACAAGGACAAAAAGTATACTGTTAAAAACCAGAAAGCTGCTTAAGTACTCCTGATACTACTTACATCATTTCTGCAAGATTCATTTTCCTCATCTGTAACTGGAGGATATTAATTTGTCCTTGGTGAGTCACATGAAGTTTAAATGATAATATATGCAAAAGCTATTCCACAGGACATTCTATGCTTAGTAATATTTCATAAATAATTCCTCAATTTAAAGATACATATTTTCAAATTTCTAATATAAAGGTAATATTTTATAACATGACCCATTTAAATGGTAGTTTTCAAATAAATACACTTTTGAAGTCAACATTTATTAAGAGTCAATAAATACTATAGTGATGGTTAATAAGCCAAATCAGTTCATTTTCATAACCTTCCTTAATCATTTCCCCTGCATATCAAGCTATTCTTCCTCTATGCTCATATAACAGTTAATGGACTACTGCAACAGTTAATTTATTTAATAACTCTAAGTGATAATCTTTTGGAGAACAGAGATTTTGGTTTATCTATATTCCCAGGATCTCCCACAATACACAAAAATTAGTGAACTTATTAAACACTAGTGAATATTTTATAAAATTAGATGTTGTAAACGAAAGTATGTAGCTAACAAAGCTCAACAAAAAGCAGAACTTAAGACAACTATCACTAAGGGAAATTTATTGATCTGTCCAGCCAATCACAGCTTGCTCCTGAAAGAGAAATAACAAGAAAGCGAAGTTCTATATTGTCCCCATTAAAACACAAGTGGCATCAGGTAGGGCCAAAGTCCAGCTCTTCAGCAGTATGCCACAGTAACTGGAGCTTACAAAGTGGACCTCAGCCAGGGAGACTGCAGAACAGAAACTGTCTCAACCTTGCTGCCATTTGAGTTTGGTGTTTGCAACTTTTGAACATCGTTTCCTGCCTGCATCTGTCCTCTTCTGCAGCACAGTAATAAAATTTACTCTCATCAACATGCCCCAAGTACAAGCACTCTCATTACCTCCTCCAAATTCCACAAACCTTTCTGACACTTCCTTCAAATTCTACACCATTGGGTTTACCCTATACAAAGTATCTTCATACTCTTGCTTGATTTCTGTTTCTGGACAACACACTCCCCCACTGCCACCCCATTCCCCCACCCCCCACTCTCGCACAGTTTACTCCCTCTCAGAACTGCCCACCATAATAAATTCTACTGCACCATAAATAAATAAATCACATAAATAAATCACCACAGCAATACTGTCAAGCACTCTGCCTTGAACCAAATTTGGAAGGGAATTTCTCCACATCATAGCAAGGTTGTCAGGACAGCTAAGAAGATGCCCATGGTGGTAGGACAGTCAGCTTCCGAAAATCACAAATACTCTACATAAAAACCAAAGCAGGCAAGCATTTCAAAAACCCTCAATAATATTCACTACAAAGCCCTGTGAAAAGGCACAAATCCGACACAAAAGCTGTGGAAAAATACTGCAGGCCAAAAGACCTCATTAGTGTGACCACCTCATTAGGAAGACTCAGAAAAACCATAGGGCATGTAGGCAGACCTAAGGGCAAAGAAGTACAAGACAGACAGCACTGGCACACACTGCAGATAATTTCAAGCAGCAGGTGAAAGGAGGGTTCTCACTACTCAGGGAATGACTGAATCCAATGAACCCAAGGTTAGCTAGCAAATTGCAAACGACTGTCAACTTGCAAAAACGGCCTTCCAGGGGCTCCTTCCAGGTAGAACCTGTAACTAAGGAAGGATCACTGGGAGCAGAGTAAGTATGGCAGATACAGGAAAAACTACGGGGGTGGGAGGGTTAAAAAGAGAAGAACAGCCTGATGTAGTGGCTCATGGCTTTAATCCTAGCAATTAGGAGGCAGCAGCAGGCAGATAATCTGTGAGTTCAAGGTCAGCCTGGTCTACCTAGTGAGTTCCAGAAAATTCCAGAGGAATCAAGCTGCTTTTAAAACACACACACACGCACGCACGCACGCACGCACGCACGCACGCACGCACCCCTAAGACAGTTCTGTGAACTTAGAAAAGTCATGACATAATCAACTCTGCTTCCTACATGTCTAAGAAAAACTATTTCACAAGAGTAGTAGCATCTCACACTTAAAATCTCAGTGTTTGGGAAGTGGAGGCAGGGCTTTAAGTTTGGAGTTTGATTACAGATTAGGCTATGTAGTAATTCACCCATCTCAAAAACAGAGTCAGGGTTGGAAAGAAGAAGAAAAGAAAAAGAAAAGAAAAGAAGAGAAGAGAAAAGAAAAGAAAAGAAAAGAAATTATGACAGCTAAATCCCACTAAAAAGTTATTAACACAGGGGCCTAGATAAATTGCTCAGCTGTTAAGAGCTCTGGCTACTCTTGCAGAGAAAACAGGTTCAGTTCCCAGCACCCACATAGCAGCTGACAACCATCCATAACTCCATTTCTAGGGGATCTAATACCCTCTTCTGGTCTCCATGGGCAGCTCGTCATAGGTGTGTACCTACATATATGCAGGCAAAACACTCAAACACACAAAATAAAAATAAAAATTTTAAGAAGGAGACTATCCTTACAGATAATAAAAACATGTCAGAAAGATAAAGAAAACAACAAATCAAACTAATAACCTATTTCAAAACTTAAAACCTCATTAAGAAATAATGAATTCTAGAAACAGTATACATGCAAATTAACATAAAAACCTCTAATAATCTTTTTCCTTTTTTTTTTTTTTTTACTTCTAAGAACAAGAAAGTTATAAAAAGCTGTAACTACAACACTCTCTTGCTTGTAAGAGAAAAAGGCAATACTATAACAAAAGAACAGGAGAGGGAACTAAGTTAACATGATCATGAAGTAGATTTTGACAAAGTATTTACTACAATTCCTCAAATAATCACTTAAAAATTTCCCCAATCTACTTTTAAAAAACAACAAAAAAATTAAGATGATTCAAGTAGAAAACAACAACAATAATAAAGAAATTAAGGAAAAAGGAATAAAACATAAGATTTCAAAACAGCAGGTGTAAATCCAACCATATCATTAACATTAAATGTGAATAAATACTCCAATCAAAAGGCAAAGATTTCCCAGTCCAGTACTCTGGAGGCAGACACAAATGGATCTCTGCCAGTTTAAGGCCAGCCTGGTCTACATAGTGAGTTCCAAAACTGCCTGAACTACATAGTAAGTCCATGTATGTATGTATGTATGTATGTATGATGTATACATAAATAAATCTAAAAAATAAAAAAAAGGCAAAGGTTGTCACAATTCCTTGCTGTATGTATATAAGTGACATGATTCAGACACAAAGACACCAGATTATAGCAAATACTTTTAACAGAAATGGAAGAGCTCTAGCACACAAAACTAATTGAACAGTGAAGTATTGCTAGAGATACAGAATGACAAATCACCAGGAATAGACAGTTATAAAACATGCACATGAAGAATCCAAAATCTGACAGAAAGGAAAGGAAAAATACTTTAACAGTACTCTATGCTCATTAAAGACTACTACAGAGAGAAAACCATCAAGTATGCAGGAAATCTCAATGTCATCAATTATCTCAACTGGACAGCCATCTCCACCTCCCTTTAATTTTTTAAATATATTTGAGACACTTTGGAAGTCTGTCTAATAGACATACCAGGCAGGGGTTTTTGTTGTTGTGACCCAGTTTCTACAGGTTTACATTTCCTCCTCCTAACTTCTCCTAAAGTCATTATTATCCATGTTTATGTCCCATAAGTAGGGTTCTGTTGTTGCTATTATTGTTTTTCTTTTATCCCAAATGATTTTTCTTGTATTTATAACTCTTTCTAGAGTTTTACATCTTATTTCAGAGCTTTTCTAACCTTACATTTTCTTTTACATAGCACACTGGTTTCTCACTAATTCTGGGAACATATTTAAACAAAGGTTGCCTTTGGTGGTAAAATTTTTTCTGGAATGCTTTATAAATAAGGATTCCGTTTCTTGTTCTTTTTTCCTTTGTAATAAGTTTAAATGGCATTTTATCTTGATATTTGTCCAATTCTATGTGAAATTACTTTTCCTGACTCTTAAAAGAATTCAAGGTAGTTTTCTAACTTCAGAAGATATAGTTCCTTTGTTTTGTGTAATATTAAAAAATATGACAGCTTGGTTTTTGAGAACTCCTCACTGTTCCCCTCCCCATACCTCTTGGAAACTTCTTCCCCTCATTTTTTCCTGTTCTGTTGTCCCTGTCCTGCTCAGTTTCTAATCTATTCTCCTACTTCTATTCAATATGATGCCCTATTTAGGGAAGAAACTCTGGCATTACCATTTTGAAAGAGTTCACTGGGGCTAAACTGCTCTGACTCCTTCCAGCTCTGCCATGGACATACTGCACTTGCCAGATATTGTAATGAGCCCCTGTTTTGCCTGTCACCCTTAAAACATGCCACATCCCTCAGAGCAAAGGCTCTTTCAGAGCTTCCCTACTCTCCAGCTGAGAGTCTATTAACTCTCTCTCTGCTTACTCTTATATAGACAGTGATACCTCAGAGGGCTTGTGGCTGTTGATGGTTTGTCCGTATCTGTTTTGTAGTTTGGTAATTTTTATAATCAAATTTTGCCCACATATTTTTGGGATTTGTTATCCAGTTTCTGTCCATTTTGGTAAAAACTAACAATGACATAGCCATATCCATCTTCCTAGAATCCCTCTCAAATCTAAATATGAAAATGAACACAGAAATTGGGTTTTGTATTTATATGTCTTTTTTAAAATGTGCTTTTCAAGCGCTGCAGAGGTGGCTCAGTGGGTAACAGCACTGGCAGCTCTTTCAGAGCACCTGGGTTCAGTTCACAGCTCCCACATGGTAGCTAACAATGGTCCGTGTAAATCCAGTTCCAGGGGATTCAGCTCCCTCTTCTGACCTCCACCAGTCTTGCATGAAATGGGTGCACTTACATACATGCAAGCCATACATTGAGACACATTAAAAATTTTTTTGCTTTTCAATATTTCTAAACTGTCTTCTAAGTCATTTCACTTTTTTGAAACAAAGTTAAAAAATTCTGATAACTAAAGTTTGTTTTAATTAAAATCTTTAAACTTCCTAATTCAGAAAATGCACAAATGTTTGCACTTTGAAAATTCCTTCCACTAAGACTCTCCTCTGGTACAATCTCAAGAGAACACCAAAAACCCACATAATCAAATGCAAGAATATAAATATAAAGTGTCTGAAAACCCAGCTATGATATGAGAAATCCCATTGTGTCTCCCTCAATTACTGGCACATACAACCATGCAGAAGGCTTCCTCCTATCCAGGGGTCAGCAATTTCATCCCACAGGCTCTATCAGTTTTAATTTTATAAATAAGGCTTTGCTAGAACACAAACATGTCTGTTTCCTTACAAGTATGGTTCCTTACAAGTATAGCTGCTCTCAAACTCCAAGAGGTAAACAGAAGTAGATGAACTGGAGACCATAAGATGAACGAGTCTAAAATATTTAATATCTGAACCTTCATAGGAAAGAACGGTTGGTCAATTTCTTTACTTTGGTTTGGATGTGGTTTTTCTCCACCCAAACTCTCATGAAATTTAACAGCCAATTTACAGCACCAACATGGTGAGGCCTTTAAGAAGTACTTAAGTCACTGAGAAAGATCTCGACTTAGTGTTCCCAGAAGAATGATCAGTCATTACTAAGTCAGACTGTTATAAAGCACCTGACCCTCTCTGTCCCCTTCTCTCTTCTGCACATGCTTGACTTTCTGCTTTCTCTTCCATTTTATGACACAAGATGATGTCTTCACCAGATACAGCTGCCTAGACTTGAACTTCACAGCTTTCAGAAAGCATGAGCCATAATGAACCTCTTTTCATTTATAAATTATTTCACCTCAGGTAGTCGGCTACAGTAATACAAAACAGAGACACTCTATCCTAGTTTGTACAGTGGTTTATCAAGCAAGCTTATATAGCAGTACTTGATGATTCTAATGGTAATTTTGAGCTAGACAACTCTTCCTGGTATTAGATACCCACATATTGCAAGATGTTTAACATGTGAACCCTCAAAAACTGGAATGCTGGCAGCACTCATAGTCCTTGGGTTAACCAAAATTCCCTCTACATTTCCAAACTCTGGGAAGGAGGGAAGATGCTGTTCTTCGTTGAGAATTATTAGAGAGCTAAACTTGGAAGAAGAGTAAGAAAAGGTCAGTCCATGAGTTCTACTTTTATTTTATTTATGTGACTATGGCCATACCATTCTGAACATGGCTGATCTCATCTGATGGTCATATTTTATTTATTTATATTTATTTTTTGAGACAGCAGCTTACTATGTATCCGTTGCTGGCCTCAAACTCACAAAGAATAGCCTGCCTCTGATGCTGCCTCCCAAGTGCTGGGATTAAGGGCATTTACTACCCCATCTGGCTTATATTTTTATTTTTATTCATTTATTTTTAGACAGGGCCTTACTAAGTCCATAAGTTCTAAATGCTATGACAATGCATGAGAATGTAACTGGTGGTGGGGGGCGGGGGGAGCTGTTAAATGCATGCACATGAGTATGAGGATACATACATCCATGGCTCTCTAACTTTCTTTTTTTTTTCTTTAAGTCAGGGTCTCGCTGATAATGTTCACTGGCTGGCCAGTGAGCCCCTGGGACCCTTCTATCACCACCTCCCAGAGCTAAGATTACAGCACACTGCCGTGTCTCCCTTTTTGTAGGGTATTGGGGATCCAAACCAAGGTCCTCGAGCCAGCTCTGTGAACTATAACTACTTTTTTCAAATTTTTATTATTTTATTTTATGTGTATGTGTGTACTGCCTACATGTATGTAAGTGCATCTGTGTCCTGCAGTGCCCTCAGAGGACAGAAGAAGCCAGTGGATCCCCTGAAATAGGATTTATGGACATCTGTTAGCTGCTATGTGGGTGCTGGGATTTGAACCTGAGTCTTCTGCAAGAATAGCCAGTATACTTAACCACTGAGAGCTCTCTTTCCAGTCCCCTATGATTACTTTTTAAAAAACCAAGCTAAAATTCCCTTCCAATACTATTCTAGTTTCCTTGATACTTATAGAAAAATACACTAATTTCTTATTTTTTTTAATTGAGCTTTGTTCTTTAATATATCAAGTCAAAATAGAACTTGTTAAATTTAAAAAAGAAAAAAATATATATATATAACAAGGCCAGAGAAATGGCTCAGCATTTAAGAGCATTTGCTGTACAATCATAAAGACAAACTTAGAACACATCTCCCATATGATAAGTAGGGTATTCTGCAAATGCCTGGAACTCTAGCTCCAGGGGATCTGACATCCTCTTCTGGCGTTCATGTGCACAAGTGTGCACACCCACACATGCATATACACACACATAGACAAATTCAATGTAAAAGCATATGGCAGTCTTACCGACTTGTTCCATCCAGGTTTGATTTATGGATGAAATTAAGTTTTGCATCTGCCCAATAAAGTTTCCGTTCTTCATAATCCAAAGTCAGTCCATTTGGCCAGTAAATTTCAGTGTTGATTATAACGTAGCGACTTGAACCATCCATGCCAGCACGTTCTATCTTTGGCACTTCTCCCCAGTCTGTCCAGTACATGAACCTAAATATATTTTAAAAATAAGGCTATTACACAAGTAAGTAACAACAAAATATCTTGTAATTATCACTACTTGATAAAGAAAGCTCTATCGGGAACACCAAACTGAAAAGTTGTAGAAAAGTTTTTTTGAATTTTAATAAAACTACTACTTGCAACCAACATGGAAATATGATTGATTCAGACAAGCAATACTGGGAATGCAAAAATCAGGAGTCAAAGTTTATTCACTCAAGAAAACTTACAGGGCTTAGGGAGATGGCTCAGTGGTTAGGAGCACTGGCTGTTCTTGCAGAGGACCTGGTTTAGTTCCCAGTACTTACATGGCTCCTAAAAGTCATGTGTTACTCCAGTTCCAGTTCTAACAATCTTATGAAATATTCATTGTTCAATATATTTCCAATAAGAAAATTAATCTGTGCTCAGCCACAGAACAAATGAAGAACAAAAATCCCTCAGATTCTAAAGTTGATGCTGATGTTATAGGTCACAGTCTTGACTTTTGAGAAATAGAATGCAAGCAAAGTTCTCCCTAAACTGAAGGTGATGACTGGATACTGGTCCAGATAGAGGGGTAAGGGAAAGACTAGATAATATAAGTTAGTTATATAAGGATGCAGGCCAGGGCTGGAGAGATGGTTCAGTGGGAAAGAGCACTGACTGCTCTTGCAGAATACCCAGGTTCAATTCCCAGCACACACATGGCAACTAACAACTGTCTGTAACTCCAGTTCCAGGGGATCTGATGCTCTCTTCTGACCTCCTTGGGCATTGCACTACATGGGTACACTCACAAATATGCAAGCAATACACCCACATACATAAAATAAAAATAATAAATTGTACACACACACACACACACAGAAGAAGGCAGGCCAGACCATCCTTGCATTCTGGAGTTTTGTTCTAAGAGCAACATGAACGTACTTGCAGACTTTGTAGGTTAGAGATGAAATTACTGGCTTGGGCGGGGGGGCAGCTTTTTGGGGGTAGGGAAGAAGAGGGGACTGTAGTAAGAAGACTGGAGGAAAGTTAAAAAGAATAGAGAGACTAATGTTTCCAAACAATTTAACATATTTGTGTCTTCACTTTCTATATCATTTGAGGTACAATATATCAAGTGAGAAATTTCCACTGATGAAATAAAACTGTTTTCATTTACAGATTATTCTTTAGGTGTCATACCTAAGCAATCTTTACCTAAAATTAGGCTTCTAGATGTTTTCGCTTTTCTATTAAGTCTGTAATTAATACTGGTTTAATTTTATTTCTAAAGGTTATTCAAATGATATGGATGGGAAGATTACTTAGGGGTATATGAACATCCAATCAAAAAGATTATTTTTCCACTTAATTAATTTTGTACATCTTTCAAAAATCAGTTGACTATAAATGAGTTTCTGGATTTCTTTTTTTTTTTTTTTTTAAATTCAGGGTCTCAATATATGACCATGCATTATGTAGCACAGGCTGTACTTGAACACTTGGAGTCCTTCCTGCTTCAGCCTCCTGAGTCCTGACATTATAGCTATGCACCACCACACCCATCTGTTTCTGGTCTTTCTATTTTCTTTTCCCTATTAGAGACACAGTCTTGTGTAGCTCAAGCTGGCCTCTAGTTAACTCGGTAGCAGGGCTGAGGGTAATTGTGAACACCTGATTCTCTTACCTCAGCCTCCCAAGTGCTAGAATTAATTACAAACATCAAATATAAGTTACAAACACAAGTTATCCCAGCTGAATAATAAAAATTGCAAGTTCTATTGTTACAGACTACTTCCTCTACCTATCTACTTCTTAGGTTCCACCATCTTCCAACAATATCATCAATTATGAATCTATCAATGGGTCAATTCACTAATTAGTTCAGAGCACTTATGATTCAGTCACTTCTGAACACAGGTAAACAACAGGTGATCAAGCCTTCTATACATGAGCCATTTTATAAAAAATATTTTATTATTTTATTCTTTTACATGTATGAATGCTTTGCCTTCATGTATGTAGGTACACTTGTGCCATGCAGTGTTCTTGGAGGCTAGAAGAGGGCATCGGATCCCCCTGGAACTGGAGTTACAGATGGCGGTTAGCAGTCATGTTGGCTGCTGTAAACTGAATCTGGATCATCTACAAGAGGAGCTAGTGCTCTTCACCACTGAGCCATCTATCTAGCACCACATGAGCCTTCATATCCAAACCATAACAAGTAACAGACAAGATAAAAAAAGAAATTTGAACTCACATACATGATAAAGGGCTTTATGCAGAATGTATAATAAGTCTTACAAATCAATATGAAGCGACCAGTACCATTTTAAAAAGGAAGCAAGAGCCAGACACTGTGGCATATACCTTTAATCCCAGCATTTGGGAGGCAGAGAAGGTGGATCTCTGCAAAATGGAGGCAAGCCTGGTCTACAAACCAAGTTCTAGGCCAGCTGGGACTATAGGAAGATTCTGTCTCCCCCCCCACCCCACCCCCAAAAAGGCAAGATACATACAGCTCACTGTAGAGCACTTGTCTAGCTGGGGTAGAGGGACAACTACCACCTCTTGTTTATATATTTCAGAGAGGTGGTGGTGAGTGCTATCAAAGATAAAGATAGTAAGTTGGGCCTCAAAAGAAGGACTCCAGAACATAGACTCTATTATTACTGCAGCATGAAACAGAAAGGCTGAAATAAGAGCAGGGAAGGGAGTGACCTGATCTCCAACAAAACCTTATGTACATACTCAGGCACTTACACTTTTAAAAAAATCTCTGTGTGCGAGTACACGAGTACACACGTGTGCCTGCACACCAGCACACTATGGTGTGCATGTGGAGGTCAGAAGACAACTCTGGGTATCAATCCTAGCCCTCCACCACTTTGTTCACCACCTCACAAGCCAGGCTGGCTAGTCTTAGAGTTTCTCTGATTCACCACAGGGGGCACTGGGATGACAGGCTTTCTACTCCTTTGGCTTTTAATAGGTTCTAGGAATGTAACTCAGGACAAGCTTGCATCTCAAGCACTCTGCAGACTGAGTCATCTCTCCAGCAACAGTCTGACTTTCTAAGGCAATGGGGAACATTAAGGAGCTGGCTGATTTACCTGGGAGGGTGACACAGTCGAACTTTTGCATTTTATTTGTATCACAGAGGCAGCTAGTTCATTTCAGAAGAGGACAAGCCATAGGTATTACCTAGGAATCTGTTTCAATGGGGCAATGAAACAGTGGAACAATGTAACAGAAAGACCCATTCATACTATAGTTTAAGGTTTTCAGACCTAGCCTACCTTTCCAGCTTCATCTTTTAACATTTCCTACCTTAAATCCTCATGATAAGATTGACAAATATGTTTCTTTCTCATACTACCCACTAGTGACTTTTTGCAGTACTCTGTTCATAAAAACTATGAAGCCCAGCTTAGGGCCAAAACCTCAGAAGAGTACCACTAGCCCTGTCTCTGGCTTAACCCCACTCTAACAGTGATTAATTGCAATGTTCTTCCCCAAAGTTTCTTGCTCCTGTGTTTTAGCATGTACTATTTCATTCTACTTTTAATTTAAAATGCTAACAAATCTACTTTAAAAATTCCAGAGCTGCAGTTGTAAGAGTAACTTGCACTATGCCAGTTATTCCACAATAAATAATCACAAATCTAAAATAGAATATATGAGGCAATTGTGATAGGAACTATAAATAGGCAGCACAAGTTTACAAGAAGGAAAACTCACTAGGGGAGTTCTGCGATCAACCCAACTTGATCTGGTACAATTTCTTGTCAAAAGATAGAAATCTGGAGTTATGTAAGGCACAGTAGTATCACTGATCTGAGACAAGGAGATGGAACAAAAAAGACTGGAATCTGCAAGACATCCAGGAGGAAGGGGTTACCAAGGGTAGGAGCCCGGCACAGCAAGGGTCTGAGAACCAGGCTGGGAACACACAGGGTGGGTACAGTGGCTGTCAGGTCCTGAGCAGAACTGAACCAGCAGAGGTCAAACATTTTAAACGTTCTGCGCAGAACACAGAATTTCAACATGCTAGGTATTCAGCTAAGAGATCATGAAGCACTGCCAGACCTTGTCCTTTCCCACACACTCTGGGCTCCTGTATTCAAACTCCCTTCCTCTAACCCTCAGCCCAGGTATGATGAAATGGGTACAGGAAGACACAGAAGATGCTCCAAGAATTGGTGTAGTACAGAAGCTTAAGGACACTGGGGCAGCAAGAAACTGAAATCATTTCTTGAGCATTTCAACATAATAAAATGGACTTTTCTTCAGATCTTGAATATACATCTCACAAACCAAGAAGTTTCCCATTATTAACAGAGTAGTTCAGTAAAAACAAGTCTCTATTCACAGTTCATTAACCACCACCCAACTTCTCTGTACTAATACGTAAAATGAAAATTACCCATCTTCTTCAAGCAAGCATAAGAAAAAACTATTGTTCACTGTAGTATCTGCTTGCCACTCTGTAGGTCTGCAAGGTAGGCATTAAATGACATCAAGTTTGTGAGGCTGTCACCACAAGTCAGGCAGACCACAAGCAATTTGTATGCATTCCCATTATCAGGATGGAAATGATGCTGTCTTCTTTGTACAATATAATTTAAATAGGTTTCACAAATGTCACTAGTCTTCTAAATTAAGAATTTAACTTTCAGAATTCAATGCCTAGTTTGTGGTAAAATAAAACATTCTCACAAATGAATTAGTGTGACAAGAATTTTAGCAAACAAAATTACTTGCATGCCAGTGTTTATTAAAGCTTGTTGAAAATTTCTCCATTATTCAAACTTAAAAACATAACAAGTCATGTTACTATTTCAAGCATGATAAAGGCTTTTTAACTACAACAAACGGATCTGAGACCAGTATTTGTCAGATGAGAACCTGATAATTTCACATTTTAAGTGAGGCTTCCTGACATGTTAAGATATTTAAAAGCCAAATAAACTCTATAAGACTAAAAATTTCCATTTTGTTATTGATAAACTTTTAAGCTAGACTTGATGGGATGGCTGTAATCATAACACTGGAGAGACAGAAGCAAGAATATTATCAGCTGGAGGCTAAATTGGGCTATATAAGCAAAGTCTTATCTCAAAAGAACAAAACAACCCAAAAGTTCAATATAGATTTAATATAAAAAGGAAACTGCATTAAAGTACAAAAGTACAGTATTTCATAAGTTACCAACAGAGTATCTAACTTTTAAAATCATTCAGCATTTATTAGTAGGGAAGTACCATGCTTTCAAAAGTACATCATAAGTATTTATTGGATTCAACTAAAACATACAAGCCAAAATATATTAACTCAACAAGAAAAAGGGAAATTTCCATTTTTTTAAAACATCTCAGTATTGTTTAATGTTTGGTACAAATACTCCCTTATACTCTACAAATAAGCTTCATTTTAATTTAACTTTTACTTATTATTTAGTGTGTGTGTCTCCAAAGAGGCCAGAGGACGGTGTTAGATCTCTGGAGCTGAAGTTGCACCAGATGACACCCAACGAACGACAAGGGTGCTGGGAACCAAACCAACTAGGGTCCTCTGGAAGAACTGCAAGTGCTCTTAAACAACTGAGTCATCTCTCCAGCCCCATAAAAATAAGCTTCATTTCAATAACAGATACAATGTACAAATCACTGTTTAGATAGCCTATAAAATATGATATATGGTAAGAATTTTAAGGTTTTAATCATAATAAGTATATTCATGTAAAATAAGTGCATAAGCTTAGTTTTTAACATTTTAAAATTTAGGATGTTTCACAGAATACATTAAGACTAATCATTTGAATTTTTCAAAACTTGAAATTGATCTGACAATTTTTTTTTCCTTTTTCAGAATCTTTAAGCAAACATAAAATGGTCTTGTGGCTGGTGGGAATACTGTAGTGGATTTGTATCTGTATTTGTAATTTCTTACATACTTACACATAAACATCAAAATAAATAGTCTTGCAAAACCTTCCTAATGTTTTTTTAAAAAAAAATTGAAAGAACAGTACAGGCAACTAAATATTACAGGTTCCTGTATTGATTCTTAGGACTTGGGGAAATCTAGTCAAAGTGGTGTGACTAACTGCACTGCTATTTACTATTAGTCATACTTCAATGTGTCAAGGACTAAGATTTCATTAGGCAGCTTTTCAAGTATTAGAGTATAGGCTTTCTTGTGAGATGTTATGGTTTCAATACACCTCCCCAAAAGTTCAAGTGCCAGAAAAGTTGATCCCTAAGGAAACAGTGTTAGCAATCATGAGATCAGAACCCTCATCAACAAATGAATGCCATTACTAGGGGAGACAGGGTCTATTATAAAAGCTTACTTGGCCGCAGCTTGCTCTCACATTCTCCTGCCCTTCTGTCTTTCACCTCCACCAGGACTACAAGAAAGAAATCTTTGTTCTTCATACACTACTTAGTCTCAAGTATTCCGTTAACACACTAAGACAGGCACATTTTGCATGACAGACAACACGTCTGCCTAATTATCTTTTTCCTTTAAGATTTAATTTTTAAATTTTCATTTCTGTATATATGGGAGGAAGGTAAGTATGCACATATGCAATGCAGGGCCCAAGAAAGTCAAAAGACAGCACTGGATTCCCTGGAGCCGGAATTACAGGTCTTTGTGAGCCACCTGACATGGGAGCCTTGGCAAGGGCAGCAAGCACTCTTCACCAACCACCACCCATTCAGCATCTTCAAGAGCTATGGTCTTCTACAGCTCTTACCAGAGCCTAAATGCAAGACAGAGACCATTTTCTTCTCCCTACTGTCTCTTAATTCAATACACAGAAATGAAAAAAAACAGAGATTAAGGGTCACCTCCATATCCCATCAACCAAAATCTGACAGATTTCTAAATGCCTGGGTCTTCCTGCACATTTTGAAATGATTTTGTTACCAAAACGAACATAACACAATCTTGTTTTATAATGATTTAAATTTAAAGTCACTTTAAAAAAAATAATTATATTGAAGAGTTGGGTTTTTGTTTGTTTTTGAGACAGGGTCTCCCTGTAGCCCTGGCTGGCCTGGAACGCTCTATGAAGACCAGGCTGGCTACCTCATCCCCTAAATGCTGGGATTAAAGACGTGCACCACCATGCTGGGCAGATTATTAAAATGCAAAAAAATAAGGCCTGGGGAAGAGTATAAATGACATCAGAATAACAAATCCAAAGGACACTTAGAAGATAGACTCAACAAGAACACAAACTGACTGAATGTGGAGAACAAGTAAGAAAGGGGGCTAGAATGACTCCTGGATTTTGGTTTCTATAATCAAATCAGGTGGAATGAGAGCTTCTTTGTCCATAAGCCCTGACAGGATCTGGTTACAGGGTTTTCTTGGATGTGATAACCAATTATCACTCAAAACAAACTTGGCCTACTTCAAGATCAAATACTCAAGTTACAAAAAAACTAATAGATAGAGCCAGAAATGGTGGCACAAATGTGTAATCCCAGTACTTGAAAAGCTGAGGCAGGAGGGTCAGCTCCACAGTGAGGCAGAGGCCAGCCTAGACTACAAATCAAGACCTTGTCTTGAGGGAAAACTAATGGATAATCTAAACGACTTCTATTCATTTATTTATCAGCGTGTGTGAGTGCACGACAGGAGGGACATACATGCCACAGTGCACGTGTACAGGTCAGAAGACAACTTTGTGAAGTTGGTTCTCTCCTTCCAACTTTACATAGGAGATTGAACTCAGATCATTAGATTTGAATGGCAAGTGCTTTTACCTGCTGAGCCATCAACCCACTCCTTGCTTCTAGACTTTTGCTACTCCTTGTATCTTGAATGCCCCCAAAGGCCCAGGAATTACAGGCTTCATTCCCAGCCTACAGCTCTACTAGAAGATGATATAATCTTTAAGATATGGAAGGTACTAGGAGAAAATCAGGTGACTGAAACATACCCTTTTGAGGGGGATTCTGGGGACATTGGCTCCTTCCTGTCACTCTTCCATTTTACCAGTTGCCCTAAGGAGAGCAAAAGGATGCAGCGCAGGAAGCTCCAGGCCAGCCTGGACTACACAGGGAGATCCTGCTCAAAAACCCCCAAGATTCAGGTTTCTGTAATACTTTCCACACAGCTGCAGTAACCCCAAGGAGTACTAGTGTAAGACAGACAGCAGCTGATTGGAAAAAAAAAAATGAACAGAATAGAACTCAAAGTACAAAGTGAATCAAATAGTCGACTGACTGTCAGTTGTCATGAAGACAACTCAGTGGGGGAAATAATCTGTTCAAAAAATGACGATCTGATGAGATGTTCACAAGTAAAAGAATGGACTTGGATCTCTACATTACACCATATAGAAAAATAACTCAAAATGGATCAAGACCTAACTTTATATAAAAGCTAAGACTTTTCATAAAACTCTTATAAGCAAATAGGAAAGCTTTATGATCTTGAATTAGGCAATGGTATCATAGATATGACACCAAAAACCACAAGCGAAAGAAATACATAAATCAGAACTCATCAAAAAACTCCATTATAAGCATCTGTGCTTTGAAGGTGGCCATCAAAAATGAAATGGTAACCCACAAAACAGAAAAAAAAAATCTACACTGAAAATTCTGACAAGAATATACTGTCTGGAATAAAAAGAACTCTTATAACCTGATAAAAGGCAACCAAATTTTAAAATAGGCAAGAACAGACAATTCATCAAAGAAGACTTACAAATGGA
This sequence comes from Eospalax fontanierii, assembly GCA_035773235.1. Lineage (NCBI taxonomy): Eukaryota > Metazoa > Chordata > Mammalia > Rodentia > Spalacidae > Eospalax > Eospalax fontanierii. The sequence goes on along the minus strand of CM069551.1, from coordinate 27,348,373 downwards.
GAATGGATACAGAATGCAGATTCCTTGTTAAGCACTAGGGAAATGTACATCAAAACCACAACTATACAGCACAGTATTCAGATGATTACAATTAAAAATAGCAAAGACAATGACAAATATCTGAGCAAACAGAGAGCTTAGAACCTTATATACTGATGGAAGAATTATAGAAAATACCAACTTTAGGAAATACATTGGCAGTTCATCAAAAAGTTTAACATAAAGTTACCTATCATAAGATCCTGCAATTCTACTCATACACATACACTCAAGAAAACTGAAAACGTGTCCACACAAAACCATGCACACAAATGTTGACATAAAACTGTTCAAAAGAGCCCAAAAGTAGGAACAAACTGCCAATTGGTGAGTGGGAGAAGAAAATGTGATATTTTACATAATAAAATATTATTTGCTCATAAAAGGAAATGAAAGACTTAAACATGCTACAACATGAATGTATCTTGATAACATGCTAACAAATCAGGCATAAATAGTTACCCATTGTATGATTCTATTCATATTAATCCAGAATGTTAGATCCATAAAAGAACATAGATTACGGCTGCCAGAGACTAGGAGGACAGGGGAAAGATATATCTATATTAATGGATAGATTTTTCTTTTGGGAGCAATAAAAATATTCCAAAATTTAAGTAGTAGTGAAAGTTTACATATGCAAGTAAAAGTTTACATATGCAAGTAAACAAACAATAACAACAAAAATACCACTGAATTGCACACAATCAAAAACTGAAAATAGAGGCTGGAGAGATGGCTCAGTCATTAAGAGCACTGGCTGCTCTGGCAAAGAACCCAGGTTCAGTTCCCAGCAACATGGCAGCTAACAACCACCTGTAACTCTAACACCCTCTTCTGGCTTCTGCAGGCAATGCACACACAATGCGCACTTACAAACATGCAAAACACTCATACACATAAAATAAAAATAAAATTTTAACTGGAAAACAATTCATGAATTTTGGGAGGTTGGGGAGATAGCTCAATCAGTAAAGTGCTTACAAGCATGAGGACTTGAGTTCTACCCCTAGCACCCATGCGTTTTTTTGTTTTTAAGCCAGGTGGATGGAACACTCATAATCTCAGAAGGGTGGAGGTGAAAACAGGAAAATCCCAGGGGCTCAGCTAGCCAGCTGAATCTACTTTGTGAGCTCCAGGCCAGATACATAGCCTGTCTCATAAAACAAGGAAGATGGTTCCTGAAAATCAACACCTGAATTGTCCTTTATGTTGTAAATGTTAAAGGCATAAACAAATCAAAACCAGGCTTGGTGACACAGGTCCTTAATCCTAGCATTTGGGGACTGAGGCTGAAGCATAAACATTGGAAATTCTAGGCCAGCCTGAGCTAAGTGGTAAGACCTGTCTCAGGGGGAAAAAGCATGTAGATCCACGAAATTTAAATAGACAATCAATAGAGAAAATAAAAAGAGCTTAAAGGGGTTGATTAAAATTAGCAAATCTCTACAAAGACTAAAAAGAAAAACAGGCAGAAGGCACAAATTGCCAATACTGGGAACAAAACAGAGGTTCTCACCTTAGCCCTGAGGCACGGAGAGGGATGATAAAGGAACAGCACAAACAACTCCACAGATATGTGACTTTAATGAAATGGCCTATTTCTCAACAACACAAAGTAACACAGCTTACCCAACGGAAAGCAGATGATCTGAATTACCCTACAACCAGTAAAAAGGTTAAGCCAATAACTTTGACACCCTCCCCACAAAAAAAAACAGAAATGGAAACTTCCAGGGTGGGAAAACAATACCATCAATAAAAATGCCTACTGCACAAACATGAGGACCCAAGTTCAATCCCCTGCACCCACATAAAAAGCTGAGCATGGCAGTGCATACTTGTCATTCCAGCACTGGGGAAGTGGAGACAGGCAGCTCCTTGGAGTTTACTGGGCAGCCAGTCTAACCTTGACAATAACACCAATTCTGTACAGTCTCTTCCAGAATATAGAAAAAGGAACCCTTCTGAGTCCATTTTTTTGTTGTTGTTGCTGTGACAAAATACCCCAGACTGGATAATTTTTAAAGAATTTAAATGTATTTCTCATCATTGTAGAGGCTAGGTAATCCAGGATCAAGGGAATATGATCTGGTACAGGCTGCTGTCTCTGCTTCCTAATGGCACCTTGTTGCTCCACTGTTATCCAGGTTCATTATCTGCACCACGTGTTTCCAGATTCCTGGTATCTTAAAGAATTGAAGAAGCACAAACAGATTCAAAACTATTCAAAACAGATTCAAAACTATTCAAAAACAAAGCAAGGGGGCTGGAGAGATGGCTCAGCAGTTAAGAGCACTGGCTGCTCCTCCAGAGGACCAGCGTTTGGTTCCCAGCACCCATGTGGTGGCTAACAACTGCCTGTAACTCCAGTTCCAGGGAATCCAGTGCCGTCTTCTGGCCTCTACAGACATTGTATGCATGTGGTGCACAGATACACATGCAAGTAAAACACTCATACATATAAAAACTGAAAATAAATAGCTGGGCATGGTGACCCAGCCTGTGAGATGGAGGCCAGCCTGGTCTACATAGCCAGTTCCAGGCCAGCTGGAGCAACAGGGAGACTCTGTCTCAAAAAAAAAAACAAAATAGGAACCTGAGGCTAGACAGGTCACAGGGCAGAGAGGAGAGCCTTAATACTAGTTTTCTACTGAACAGTTATAGTCTTAAACTGATTCCTAATAACTTATTGTTATTCTATAGATTAAAGTTATCTCTCAACTCTCATACAGAAGATTCCTTATGTAGCAGATAGTGACTAACACAGAAACCCACAACTGGCCAATGTGTAGAGAAAAGTTCTTATCCCTAAATAGACACCTATATCAAACTTCTGTCTCTCAAGGTTCAGAGACCACTGCAAAAGAAGAGGTGGAAAGATTTTAAGAGCCAGAGGTAGTGGATGACCATACAGAAACATAGTTCTCCAGGCAGTTGGTCAGTTATTCAAATGGAACTCACAGCTATGGTTGATAGTGTGCACAAGTTCCAAGCAAGCTCCAATGTAAACAAAATCTCAGCATAGACATGAGGAAGTGGGCAAAAAACCCTAACCCCACCTAAGGAAATTGTGTATGGCTGCTGAGAGGGGCAGAGACAAGTATCTTTCAAGGATGGAACTCTTGGTACCTTAACCAGGTTCCAGTGCATGGATTCACACTGACAAACATTTGGAGACACAAATTAGACTCTATAGACCTTATTTTAAATGTGTGTAGAGCACATTAAATTTGGCAGGGGCAATTAGGGAAGGGGACCTAAATACCATATGAAAATGGCAAAGTCAATTTTTTTAAACAGGAAAAGAAAAAAATCATTTTCAAAGTAAAACTAAGCAGAGCATGGTGGTACATACCTTTAACCCTAGCACTTGGGAGGCAGAGGCAGGTGGATCTCTGTGAGATCAAGGCTAGTCTGGTCTCCATAGTGAGTTTCAAGCCAGCTGTGACTACAGGGAGACCCTGTGTCAAACACAGACATACACACACACACACACACACACACACACACACAAACAAGTAATACTAAAAAAATTTTGTGTTTTGTGGTATGTGAATTATAAGTAATTTATTTTAAAAAGCTACAGGAACTCTCTTTTCTGTCCAGAGGACACACATTCAAACTCTAAATCAGTATAAGTACCATCAACAAATGGTCAAGCCCAAGTCCACCATAAGTGCAACATATGAATTCCATATGAAATCAATTACTGACTTTCAAGTACAATTCTTTAGTAGTTCAACACATACATTTTCTCTCTAGAAATGCCTTCTCTTTTATCTGCACATAGGTTTATCCCTGTCCACAGGTTTAACTGCAATAAAAGTTTCCTAAGCAACTCAACCTTAAGTCTTCACTAGTTTACTTGGGAACCAGATCTTACTGCACTAGTCTTTGGCTTGGAGCTTCCTTAGGGTCATCCTGTGGTGATTTTATCTATGTACTACTCTCTCCTAAGTTCAAGCTCACATCAATAAAGGTAGTGCATGGCCTGGTCTATGTGGCAGACCTGCTACTTGTCTAACTTTGGGCAAATGTCTTCAAATATTTGAGCTTTGATTTTTGTAACCTGCACACAAAGGGGCCTGATGGTGACAGGCTTTAATTATTTCCTTAGTAGTTTAATAAAATGAGGGGAACAAGTAGACCGTTCCTAATGCCTATTTTATTTACAGGTTTTAAATTCTGCCTAAGTCTTCCTTTTTTATATTCACCATCACACTTCAACTACTCTTCCAACATTAGAATGGGGAAAATACACACAAGATTCAAAGTGTAGCAAAAGAATCTATAACCCCACCAGCATTCATTTTCACTTACAAATATTGTCATGGACAGCTAGCAGGCGGTAAACAGACTCTAACTTACTTCCTAATATTTAAAGAATCCTTCATTTTATTAGGCAGAGCCACATCCCCAAACTACAGAAACTAAAAACATCAGGTATTTGCTTTCCAATCCTCCACTGTAATCAGTACAGGTATACAAGACCTGGTCTTTGCCAATTAGACAAATCAGTTCCAAAATAAAACAGGAAGCTGTAACTAGATGTGATGGCAGACACCTACAACCCCAGAATTTAGTTCCGAAGCCAAGACAAATAGAGTCACAGGTGAGTCTGAGACACAAGGAAAGAATGAGGTTAGCCTGGGCTAAGCAGACCTTGTCTCAAAGAAAGAAAAGGAAAGTGAACAATGGCAGAGGAAGCAGCAGCAGAAGGCATCAAAGCAACTCATTCTGGTGGCGCTGAAGGCAATCCAGTCTGCATTCGTAATCTGTCTTTAATCCAATTTTAAAAGGCAGCACTGGCAGCAGTTTTAGGACTACCTATTACCTCATCTCAGAGAGACAGCACAGATGAACATGCCACCCAACAGTGCTGCTCTGACAACGTCAACTATGGGAGTGATCTGTAGCACCGTTCTTGATTCTAGATTCCAAGCCCAGTTCTTGTACTATTTAAGAAATTCTAGAGCAATCCAATGATCTCTTCAGCTATAAATCTTTTTGTGATTATATGAGAAAAATCCCTACTACTTAAAACTATGAACATTAACACACATTCTTAGATCCAAAAGCCTTCCCAAAGCATCACTTTAGAACTCCCTGCTTCTAGCCATACACAGTGGCACACACCTTGAGCCCTAATGATCAGGAGGCAGAGGCAGGCAATCTCTATGAGTTCCAGGCTAGCCTAGTCTACACAGTGAGTTCCACGCCAGCCAGGGGGTTGCACAGTAAGATCCTGTCTTTAAAAAACAAAAATTCCTCCTTCTAACAAAGAGTCTCACTGCTTTTTCCACAATACTGGCCAATGGGAACACTGTCAGCCTATGGCAGCCTGACCTCCTCTCACCTCTGTACAGGACTCCTAAGACAGTATCTTGATGCAAATGGATATAAAGGGAACAAATGACAAATCAAAAAGTCAACCTAACATTACAATATGATACTAGATTGGTGTGGTGACCCATGCCTTTAATTCCAGCACTCAGGATGCAGAAGCAGACAGATCTCTATGAGATCAAGACCAGCTTCATCTACACAGAGAGTTCCAGGCTAGCTAGGGTTCTAAGAAAACCCTGTCTCAAAGAACAAAAACAAACAGAAAAAGATACTGTTACTATAATCATTGAAACAATGGAGGAAAAAAAAAAAATGAACTGTTAGCTTTACCCAAGCATTCATAACTTCAAACCCTAAAATTTATTTGCATTTGGGGAGGCTGTGGTAATAGTCAGGAGACAAATAGATCGTTCCTAGGTATGCAGAAACTAGGATTCTGTGAATAAGTTCTTTTCAGCCCATCTCCCTACCTGGCTCCCTTCCTCATACACAAATTATCAGCAAAAGCAGTCGCAAGTTAATACCTATTGCAGACATTTGCATCCTCAGCAGCACTTGAGAATGACCTAAGAAACATAAAAACACCAACAATTTGGTTGTATTCTGATTTGATTGGCCTACAGTGGGACCAGGAATCAATATTTTTTTAATATTTAGATTATTTTTATTTTTATTCATGTGTGTGTGAATATACCATGTGTGGGGGTGCCCTTGGAGCCCCAGGCAGTTGTGAACCACCCACTATGGAAACCAAACTCAGGTCCTCTGGAAGAGGAGCAAGCACTCTTAACTGCTGAGTCATCACTCCCACCCCAATGCTTTCTTAATTATCATCTTTTGTTAGTGTACAAAGCAATAGGTTTCAATATGGCACTTTCAGACATCATTGTTGATCTTCCTTGCCCTCCTCCCCAACTCTCCCGGGTCACTTTGTACCCTTATATTCCGAGTAGTCCTCCACTTTCATGACACGTTTTATTACCCCTTCTTCCTTAAAATCTCTTTTCCCATTCTCTGGTTTCATGGCCTATACGCACATGCACACCCATATACGTACAAATTCATAAACACTGAAAGTTAAGATCCACATATGAGAGAGAACATGTAGCACTTGTCTTTCTAAGTCTGGGTTTCCTCACTTAAGAATTTCCAGATGTATTCATTTTCCTACAAATTTCATCATTTCATTTCTTCAATGACTGAATAAGATTCCATTAAGAGGTCTCAAACAAGGAGATGGTCCAGTGGTAAAAGAACTCGCCATAAAAGCCTGACAAACTTGGTTTGGATCCCCAGTACCCAAGTAATAGCCAGATGCAGTAGGCTGAGCCACATTTGTGAGCCCAGCATGTCCCTATCAGGAAATGGGAGGCAGAGACAGGAAAGATCACTGGAAGCTTGGAGGTCAACTGTCAGGTATACACCACAGTGAAGAGTAACAGGGACCCTGTCTCACACATGGTACACAAACAGGCATGGTGGTACACGTCTGTATTCTCAGCCATCCAGGAATTTTGAACATTCTGAGTTTGAGACCAGAGTCAGCTACAATCTTTCAAGTTGGTACCTAATTCTTTATATGGGTTTTACTTTGCTAATTCATCCAATATATTCTAGTCTGACTTTACTAATAAGACTATGAACAGTGTTTTGATAAATATTCTTTACGGAGTTTTTCTTTAGAAAATATTGCCAAATAGCGATCCTCAGTCACTCAAAATATATAGTTTACTAATGTTTCTCTGACACTGTGTTACTCTGACACTGATTAACTACCTTTGGCTACACTACAGTGTGGAAAAAAAAATCATAAAAATGAATGTTTTTTAATTATGAAATTTGTTAATTCTTACAATAGGTCAAGTCAACTAAGAGATCAATTCTTTTTTAAAGAAACATTTTTACTCAGGATTAGAGAGATGGCTCTGCCATTAAGAGCACTGGATGCTCTTGCAGAGGACCTAGGTTCAATTCCTAGCACCCACATGGTGGCTCACAACCAACTGTAACTGCAGTTCCAAGAGATCTGACGTTTTCCACCACCACTGCAAGATTTTCATGCAATATAATTTGGTGTTATTTAGATCCCCTCCCCTATCTGACCTCCCCTTATTGTTCTTACACCCGATTTAATGTACTCTAATATATACATGACCTATAGAGGCTAATTTGTATCTCCAAATGTCCTACAGTGTGGGTCCACCCACTGGAGTCCTGTTAACCTACCAAGAGTTCCATGCTTGAGAGAGACTCTTTGCCCCTCCCAGCAGCCAACAACAACAGTTGCCACAATCTCCTTAGGGTGGACTGGAGTTTCTTAAACAGTCCCCCATGAAGAGATCAATTCTTTACCTGTCATCAACAACAAATCTACATTACTCAAAACCAAATAAACGTGGCTGTGGGGAAACCCTCTTGTAATCCCAGCACTCAGGAAGCTGAGACAGGATATCACAAGCTTGAGACCAATGCATACTATGTAGAAAGACACTGTTCTTTAAAAAAGAAAAGAACAAAAGCAATTCATAAAGTCCTAAGTTTGCTTTTTTATTTTTATTTTATGTATACGAGTGTTATGCCTGCATGTGTGTAAATGCAACCGTGCCATCCAATGCCCGAGGAGGACAGAAGAGGGCACTGGATTCTGTGGAACTGGAATTACAGAGAGTTGTTAACCGCCATGTAGGCGCTGGGATTTGAACCACAGTCCTCTGCAAAAACAGTTAGTGTTCTTAACTGCTGAGCCATCTCTCCAGCTCCCATAAAGTCCTAAATTTTATCAAGGATCTGTAACTTGATTAAGTGCTTCCAACCTTTTGAACACTTCTGAAAACAGAGATCATCACTTACTCTTTGTTCAAATCCACACCCTTTTTTGATGGAGAAACGAACATTAAAATTATTTGACAAAGTTACATTCAGTTTTTCCCTGAAATGCCAAGGTCAGACTGAGCACATGGAGGGCTTTGCAGGATCCTGACAATGGACCTCACAGCCATACGGCTCAGTGACTCCCCAACACAATGCAAGAACTATTTCCCTCCAATTTCACCCTGGGCTTCAACAGTTCAAAAGACTAAACTTCAAAGATAACCAAGAACAGGTATCGTATTTTAGACTTGAGGGAAGGGGCAGATTTAGGATCATACACATATATTTTAAACTAAATGAACATTTTAAATTTACTCAAGTAAGTTTTGGGGATTTGTTTTGTGTCTACCAAAACATCTAAGTTATTATTGCACTTGATAGTGAATAGTGACTGCTATTTATGAGATAAGAGGCAAACTGTGCCTCTTTTTTTTAACCTACTTAAGTGGTAAGAGTTACAGACAAACTTAAAATCCTACAGAATACCTCAACCAGAAAAATAAGACAAACAAAAACAGAAAAGAAAAAAGCAATTTCTTTATAGATCATGCCTTGGGCATTCAGTGTCAAATGTAAGGAATCTTTATACCAAATTGAACATAAGGTGCTATATAATTTGGGTGTTGAAAGTCTATCAAAGGCTTACATAGTCCCCAGGATGGTTCTATTTTTACTGGGAAATACAGTGGACCTTGAAATACAAATAGATGACCACAGGGCTTGTGTGAGGTCCTTAAATTCCTGTGAGCATGCCCCCAAATGGAACAGTGTGATCCCAATCTCTTCTTTTACTTTCTAACCATGAGACAGGAGTTGCTCGAACCACTGCATGCAGCCTCCATTCCCACCTGCCCTATTACAGTGAGTCCTCTAAAACGGTGAGTCAAGACAAACTTTCACTACCGGTACTATCTCAGAATTGTTAAGATACCTATACTTTCTTCTAGAAGAAACTTGTCACATAACCTATTTTGAGTCGTTTTAGAAACAGTCTCATTTAGCCCAGGCAGGACTCTAATTCACTCTGTAACAAAGGACGGCTTTGAACTCCTGATCCTTCTGCCTCTATCTCCTAAGTGGTAAGTTACAGACATGAGCCACCATACCTGGTTTATATCCTTCTGTCTCTACCTCCTAAGTGGTAAGAGTTACAGATATGAGCCACCATACCTGGTTTATGTCGTACTAGAGAGATGGAACCCAGGGCTAAGCACTCTCAACTGAGCTACATCCTAACCCTACATTTGAGTTAATTCTTTTATCCCACATATGAAATTCATCCAATATATGAATGCTTAGTTTCAGTATCATTTACTGAAAAGACTGTCCTCCACTGAACTCCCTTTTGCATCTTTGCCAAAAGCCAACTGACTACAGACGTGTGGGTCCATTTCTGAATTCTGTATATTCATTTGATATATATATATATATATATATATACATTCTTTTGTCAATAACACATGATCTTGATTAGTGTCTTAAATATGTAAGTCATTGAAATCAGGCAGCATGAACTGACAATGTTAATCTCTGATTTTCTAGATCAGTATTAGAATAGCTTGCTGACTTCTAAATTAAATTCTGCTGGGAGGTTGGTTAAGACTACAAGTGTTAATCAGCTTTGGAAGAATTTGCATATTGATTACACTGAGTCTTCCAATCCACCATCACAAACTATCTCTTAGTTTATTTTGGTATCCTTTGACTTCTTAAGTTGGCTTTCCAGTTTTCAGAACATTTCAGTTACATTTGTAATTAAATATTCTGTTTTATGATTTTATTGTAAATTATACTGTTTAAAAAATTTTAATTTCCAATTGTTTCTTGATACTGTAAAGAAATATAACTGCACTTTTTAACCTGTACATGCATGATGGGGTTGAGGGGGAGTAAATGCCACAGCACAAGACAGGTCACAAGACAACTTTGTGGAATCTGTTCTTCCAGCTGGCCTGGAACTTCCAACATAGAACAGGCTCGCCTCAAACTCACAGAGATGCCCTGCCTCTGCCTTCAGAATGCTGACATTAAACATGTGTGCCAGCAGGTCCAGCACTTGTAGGTATTTTTTAAGATTTTTAAAATTTGTGTATGCCATATATGTGCAGGGGCCAGAGGAGGCTGAAGAGGAGGTGTCAGATCCCCTGAAGCTGAAGTTACAGGAGGTTGTAAGCCACCTGACATGGGTTATGGAAACCAAACTCTCATCCTCTGTAAGAGCAGCAAGAGCTCTTAACCTCTCAGCCATCTCTCAAGCCCCTGCAGCTTTCAATTTCTTAAAATACATAATTATACTTGCAAATAGAGGCGTTTTTCTTTTTTTTTCCAAACTGCTCCTTCCTTTTCCTTTTCCTCCCCCTGCCCCACCTCCATTTTCCTTGTAAAGCAGACACCCTTGTACAAATTAGCATTCAGTTAGTACTGATCTTTCCTCTACTGCAACACGTTACTGATTAAAATCTGTCCTTACAACTTTAATGTGTGGTTTTATTCATCTTTGACAGTATATAACTGTTAGCAGTTGTTCATAATACTGTAACTAAAAGGTGAATTTTACTCTATATAGAATATGCCTCAGTTAACATGTAAAAATGCTGTAAGCCAGAGGGTTTTCAAATCACCATCAATAATTTACCTTTATCAATGCGTCAAAAAAAAAATCATATCACCTGAAATGTTCGAAAGTCGTAAGAAACACCAGTTTTAGAATTGTTGTTTCTGTAAACAACTAAATGAACACACCCTTTCTGAGATAGCGAATGACCAGCAATTTGACTCATGCATATTTTCATATGGCTCCATAAGCTTAGAATGATCTCTACATTTTTAAGGGTTGAAAAGAAAAATCTCCAGAAAGAAAAAAAGAAAAGCATGTAACAAGGACCATATGTGGCCTGCCAAACTAAAATATTTACTGTTTGTGCCTTTATAAAAAACATCTGCCCAGCCCTGTTCTAAACCCTGCTACTCAAAGTGTGGTCCTTGGGCCAACAACCTCAACAAAATCTCAATCTCTACCCTAGCACTGGACCAAAATCCACATTAACACAGAATAAAAACAAAGTATTATCTTTCCTCATGATATAGTATCAGAAAATAGTCAATTCATAAGAAATTGATATGAAACTAAAAAAATCACTAAGGACTATTTCCAGGCATTTGTAAAGTATTGGCAAATTGCTCCTAGATCAATTCAGAAAACCACCAATTAAGTCTCAATTATATCTGAGTCTTCTTGAACCTAAAATTACATAACAGTTCAAGAGGAAAATAAAATATTTTAAATCATTCTCCCAGCCCCCCCCCAAAAATTATAAAGATACTCTAGGACTTTTCAGAAATAATTATTTCATTCAAGCCCTCATTTCATCAGAAGCAGGGAGGGATAAGTTTTCACAAGCCTTTTATATCAAAGCCTCCCAGAATGGCTTGGAGATGAGTGCATTACAAGTCTTGGAACAAATCAGGTGTTTAACTGAAAATTAAGTTCAAGCATTAGCTGCACAGAAATTCTGTTGGTATATTTCTCTTTAATAGTAAGAGAGTTGGGAGCGAAGGGAGTTACTTTATATCTAGTTTTAACCAAATTATAAATACTGTAGATATTAACACTAGTCTGTGATCAAGAGATTTGCATCAGTACAACTTCTCTTGCACTAGAGGTCATTCAACAATATGGTAATACACATATATAAGCCTAGGATCCTCCCTCCAGTTACTGGGGTCTGGTAAATTCCACAGTATTTCTTAAATGAAATGGTGGAGAGTACTGACTAAAATGTAATTTTCTACTCTGATCTTAACTTTCTTTCCAGGGCACAGGCCCTGAGATTAATGAAATAAGCTCATTTAAAATGTATATTCTCCAGGTGTGGTGGCCCACAACTAGTCCCAGCACTCAGGAGGCAAAGGCAGGTTTTCCATGAGACTGAGGCTACAACTGTCTACACTGAGTTCCAAGCCTACTGTGGCTACAAAGAGAGCCAAATAAATAAAAGAAAATATGTACTTTTCTTGGAGTGGGAGAGATGGCTCAGCAGTTAAAAACACTGGCTGCTCCTGCAGAAAACCTGGGTTCAGCTTCCAGCACCCACATGGTGGCTAACAACCATCTGAAACTCTAGTTCCAGGGAATCCAACGTCCTCTTCTGACCTTCATGGGCATGCATGTGGTGTCCATAGATACATGCAGACGAAACAATCATACACATAAAATAAAAACAAGTCTTTTGTAAAGAATATCTCTTCTTTTATTAAGAAAGGTGCTAACTGCTGTTGTGTAATACTAACCTATCATGGCCCAGGTTCTCGACACGTCAACCATTTTGCTTAATTGCTTAATTCTGGTTTGTATTATTAAAGGTATGGGAGTAGTTAACTGTGTCTCTTAGAAGCAATGTCATCAACCAGTTCACTGCAACTAGAGAACATGTGCAGTGCTTTGTTCCTTTAATCTATGCATTTTAAAATTACTTAATTTTCCTCCTACTCTCTTAGGGAAGTTATTTTACACATCTCTAATATAATTCTTCTGTTTAGTCTACTTGCCATGCAGGGATTCCTCAACTTCCTTAATAATTTTCTTTAATTTGCATTCATCAAGGTTCATCTTTCTGCTGTGAAATGGGGAAGGAAAAAGCAGCTGTAGTACTATACTATGTGACTCTAGCTGCCTGTTAAGCTCTGTAGAAGAATTTGAGAAAATGGGAAAAGGAACTAGGAATTCAGTTGGCAGAATATTTGACTAACATGCACAATGTCCTACGGGGGCTGGGTTCCCCAGCACCACATAAACCAAGTATGTTCAATCCCAATAGGTTAAAGGCAGGAGAATTAGAAGTACAAGCCAGGGCTACAGGAGATCCTGCCTCAAAAAGACATATGAGGGAGGAAGAATTTGAGGTTGATATGTGAAGGACAGCTGCTGAAGGTCTGAATGATTAAGGTATGAGAAGCAATATTTAGAGGCTAAGGTGGAGTAAACCTTGAAAAAAGAATGGAAAAGGGACTAGAGAGATGGTTCAGAGGTTAAGAGCACTGGCTGTTCTTGCAGAGACCTAAGTTCATTTCCCAGCATACCATGGCAGCTAACAACTGTCCACAACTCCAGTTCCAGGGGATCCAACCCCCTCATCTATCCTCCTCAGGCACTGCATGACATGGGTGCACTTATATATATACATATAAATATAAATATAAATATATATATATATATATAATTTTTGTTTTTTTTTGAGACAGGGTCTCCCTGTAGCCCCAGCTGCTGGCCTATATAGACCAGGCTGGCCCCTTGAACTCAGAGATCCACCTGCCTCTGCCTCCCGAGAGCTGGGATTAAAGGCATGTTGCCACCATACCCAGCTTAAAAGTAAATTAAAAAAAAAAAAAGAAATGAAACAGCCAATAAGAGGAAGGAGGGTGTAATTTTTTTTTTTTTTTTTTTGTCTACAGATGAGTTGCCAGAAAGAAAAACTTTACATGACTAAAGACTTCAGTGTGCAGGGTAAAAGCTTCCCTGGAGAGGAGTGGGAAACATTTTCAAGATCCACTCACTGTAAGAATATGGCAAACATTTCCTATTTTATTAAAATGAAGAATATCTGATAGTAACACCTGAACATGTTCCCCTCCCCTCGGTCATTTAAAACTTAAGACTGTAAGGTAAGTTCCTTGACTACTTGACTGCTCTCACCATCTTATTTTGAACTCTCCAAAGTCAAAATGAACTGGTGGACACAGATTAAGGAGTACTTTGGTTACTTGCTTTTGTGTGCAGTTAAACTCTCTCAGGGATGTATGGAGACCAGAAGTACTAGTAAGAAAGCTGTTTAGTAGTAGGCTGCAAGGCTTATATCAACAATACACTCAAAAGTCAATTTTATTATGCTTACGAAACACTAATAGTACATGATAAATATATCCCTTGGCTTCTCAAAAGCCAGGCCACCTGTCTTACATAAAAGAAACTCTTTTCATCAATAATTATGGTTAACTCTTGAATTAGGTAGTCTATTTGGCCCCTAATTTATTTGGGCCTCAATGGGTTCTACTCTGGTTCTGAGGAGCATAAACATATTTAGTCAATACTGAAGAATTAGGGCTGTGTGGCTACAGCTCTACTTTGTAATGGTATGCACATCTGCTATTCATCAAAATCATGAAAACTAATACCAGGTTGTTATAAGTTGTTCATCAGTATCCATATGAACATAATTTTATTGCTGTGTCTGGCCTGATATTCATTTGTAATGCTTTCTGAAAAATAAATGTGAAATGGAATCAAGGGTAGAAGATAGGCCTCATTTCCACAGAGAATTATAGCAAATACATAGTAAGTTTCCAAGAAATCAAAAGTGTAATCTCCAAAAAGTAAAAATATCTCAAACTCATAAAGTAGACATGAGCTACTTTACACAAGTTAATTATAATACAAGACATATACTTTCCATGATTAGGTAAGGATATAAAATAAAATTTTCAAAATCTTCATAAATCCTTAATTTGACATATACAATCTCAATTCAGCTTTCCAAAATGAAAATATTCAGAAATGTTCAGCTGCAATAAATCTAGACTGAAGAGATAAATTTTCACCCTTTTTATGATGTAATTAAAAGGTAACTAAGAGAACTGAGCTATAAAAACTATGTGAACCAGATCTGTACCAAGTACTAAGTGCATGATCTTTAAGTTACTTATCCACCCCTACCTATAATTAAAAGAAGTCATTAAGGCCAGGTGTGGTGGTACACACCTTTGACCCCCAGCACTCA
This sequence comes from Eospalax fontanierii, assembly GCA_035773235.1. Taxonomy (NCBI): domain Eukaryota; kingdom Metazoa; phylum Chordata; class Mammalia; order Rodentia; family Spalacidae; genus Eospalax; species Eospalax fontanierii. Next base: position 27,333,341 of record CM069551.1, on the reverse strand, counting down.
GAAGGCAGAGGCAATCCGATCTCTGTTGAGTCGCCTGGTCTATAGTGAGTTCCAGACCAGCTGGGGCTGCAGGGAGACTGTCTCAAAAAATCAAAATAAATAAATAAGTCCTTATCATGATATTAACAAAAACTTTAAATATAAAACTTGACCTCTAAACAGGAATAATGACACTATGGGCACATCCATCTATCAAAACTCAAACTGCATAGTCAGGCTCTGTGTGCTTTACTGTACATAAAAAAAGCACCAAGTCCAACTACCACAACAGGCAATATACAAACCCTGAAAGTTAAAATTTCTAGTTTTCATAATTTGGTAACAAGATAAGCAGAAAAACCCTTTTTTATAAAACACCTAGAATTATTACTTTTTACTTGTACAGATATACAAAATAAAATATAAAAACACCTCCTTCAATATAGAGCTAAGGTATCAAGAAAGGATTAATAAGCAGATATCAAAAATGAACAGGTAAATTAAAAACAGATTTGCTGGCCTGGATGCTACAGTAATCCCATAGGGATTTTCTCATCTCAGAAACTAATGGATTTCTGTCTCAGTGGCAAGGCAGGGAAGAAGTCAGAGCCTTGAAAGCCCACTGTTAGAAGATCATCATGCAAAGCACTGACCAGAGGGAACAGGGGACGGAACCAAAGGCACCAAGAGAAGCAGCAAGGAAACTTTTCTGTTTTCTCACACTCTGAAAAGGTGGTAAATTAAAACTCACCAAATACTTTGTAATCATAAGATTGCCCTCACTAGGCTTAGGTTTGGATTTATTGTATATAGTACAGGAATTCCCAATTCCCAAAATTAAAAACAGGGCCAGGTATAACAAACAGTGCATACCTGTAATTCCAACACTCAGGAGGTTCAGGCAGGAGAACAGCCAGGAATGTGAAGTCAACTTGGACTACAGTGTGGGACTCTGGTAACTCAAGCAGGGTCATGAGGTTCAAGACTAGCCTGGGTAGCACAGAAAGACCCTGTCTCAATAACCAATCAAACGAACAAGTATCTTACTCTTCACCATCACAAAATGTCCTTCTTTCTCATAAAAATGTAATTTACAAAGATATGCTAGGGGTTAGAAATGTAGCTCAAGGGTAGAGTGCTTACCTAGGGCTCAAGAGGCCCTAGCTTCAATCCACTAAATTGGCAGTAAAAAACAAACAAAACATAATACTACAAAAAAGGTTCTAATTAAACAAAGCTATTAAAATACTAGGCTACGTAAAGTCATTTAGTCATACCAAAAATATTCCCTTTCATATTCCCTTAATAAAATGGATCTGGGACATTAAAAAGTTAGATAATTAAAATTCATTAAGTTGAGGCAAAATGATGGCCATCACTTGATTTCAATAAAAAAGTAGATGAGGGTTAAGACATTTTCAAGAAAGTTCTATACTAACATGTGAGGAGGTCTATAGATACTCACACTTTTAATTTCTAAGGGCCTTGATTCGCATTCCCAAAGCTGGTCAAGCTGAATTTAAAAATACAGATTTCCTAACAAGAAAAATAATTTTTCTAATATGCTACTCTTAATTTTTCGGTGCTAATAGTATCAAAAGCAAATCACCACCAAGCAAGTGAAGTTGGAGGGGGTGATTTTAAGAATACATGACACACATGTATGAGAGTGTCATGGAAAAAAAAAAAAATCACTTTTTAGAACACATATATACTAATTAAAATGTTAGTCTACTTCCAAACAAATAATTAAAAAATAAGAAAAAAGGAGGGTGTGGTGACACATGTCTTTAATCCCAGCATTCTGGAGGCAAAGGTAGGCAGATCTTTGTGAGCTCAAGGCCAGCCTGATCTACATACCAAGTTCCAGGCCAGCCAGAGCTACAGGGAAACCCTGTCTCAAAAACACCAAAAAAAAAAAAAAGAGAGAGAGAGAGAGAAACCACACAGAGAGAAATCTACCCATTACTTTTCCACTCTCCGCATAAAATACCCTTTCAGATTTTAGGTGGCATTTTTTCAATTTATATCAAGTGAAAATGGAGAGAAGGGGGAGCTTACATAGGCAAAGTAGCTCTGAAAGGAGGCTCAGAGTGATGAGCCAGTAAGAACAGTAGAACCAAGAATTTAAAGAATCTGGTCTGTGGAAATAATTCTAAGCTGGGCATGATGGCTCAGAAAAATAAATAAATAAATAAAGTAGGATAAGGACTTGGGAAGATCCCGAGAGGAGGAAGAAAGGGTAAGTGAGGATCATAGAAGAAATATAATCAAAGTTCATCATGTACAGGCATGAGCTGTGAAAAAATAAATACTTTTTAATATATAAATAAACAATGGATCACTGGTTAAAAAAAGGGAAAAAGAAATAACTCTTAAGTGTAACACACCTTAGTTGTCTTGAATATATAATATAAAATAAAATGTTCAGATATTTAGAATGTAGTCACATAAAATGTCTGTATTTGGGGAGAAAAATGAGACAGGGTCTTACTCTATAACCCAGGCTGGCCTGGAGCTCACTCATGTAGCCTGAACTAGCCTGGAAACCATAGTGATCCTCCTGCCTCGGCCTCCAGTGTTCTGGGATTATAGGTTTGAGTCATTATACATCCTCAGTTCTCCTAAAATGCCTTACTTTTTAAACTTCATGTAACTGAAAAGAGCTCATGCTCATAGCCAAGGACCTGGGTTCAATACTCAGCAGGCACATGATTATTACACACAGAGTAATAATTGAATTTGTTTTATAGAAGAGGAAATATAGGTCTAAAACCTGACGTAACACACTGGTAAATAACAAAGTTAAATAAGACAAAACAAGGGAGCTAAGTGGTTAATAAGTGTACTCTTGCAGAGGACCCACACTGGGTAGTTCATAACCACCTGTTCTGTCCTCCTTGCGCACCTAAACTCATTCATATACACATACTCTTACACAACCACACACATATATACATAATTTAGAAATTATAAAAAAATCATTTTTTAGGGAAAGAGAGAAAACAAGCTTCATTGAGCATATTCTTGTAAAATACTACTTTGATAACTTTTGAAAAGACATAAAAATCTTAATTGTGTTTTACAGATACTTATAAATAAAAGGTACAATGATTTAAAAAAATTCAAAACTTAATTTACATGTGTGTTGAGGTCAGAGGGGCAACTTGCAATAGTCAATTTGCTTTCTCTTCCTGTGGGTTCTAGGAATCCTTATCAGGCATGGCAGCAACCACCTTTACCCATGGAACCATCTCACCAGCCCCACATTATACTCATTTTTAAGACAATGCCAAAACTTACATTACCTTAAAAATATTTTATACTCTAACAAAAAATTATAAAAGGTATTACAAGAACATTTTAATTTTAACTCTAATTTTTAATTCTAAGAACATATTATAAAGTTCAGCCATTTAAACAATACTTATGGAGCACCTGTGACAAAAGTTTAGTCATCTGTGATATACCAGTATAAGGAAATTTTTCATTTTTTTAATTTTTTTCCAGAATACCAGCTTCTATCTCCAATCTGGGGTCTGCAGCTGAACAATTGTTTCTGCTTTGCAAAATCCTTGGCCTTGGCCAACTGGTCCAGAGTCAGGGCTAAAAGGTGTGAAGAGCTCAGAGAAGACAGGTGGATCACTCACACTGGCAGCAGCCACACTCAAAGCCCTTTCTCAGGGTGGCATGGGCAGCTAGTGAGAGGTATGGGCTACGTGGCTCATTCCCCATATTGTGTCTCAGATTAACATACAAAGCACCTCCTGGTGCCTGTCAGTGGGTATAACCAGAGGGCTGCTACCACCTGTCTGCCTGGCCCTGACTCTGCCAGCCATGCACTGGCTACAGGGTTCTTGCCTTTCTATCAGCTTCCACCCCAATACCTTCCAACTCAGAGACCATCTCAGAAGAAAACAGAAACGCCACCAGATGGGTGCCTCTGCTTTTGACAGTCCACCCTCAGGTCACTGCAATGTACAGGAGAGGGGAGGTCTGTAGTCCCTCTGCCTGAAGCCAGTGTGTGGGCATTGGGCCCTCAATGAAGTCATATGGCAGCTCAGTCTGATCATCCACCCACGCAGACGCACAATTTGGCCACATCATCTACAAAGTAGATGGGCATTACCTCGGAGGTGCTTGACAGCCTTACCCTAAGGTTGTCTGTCCTTATTTCTGCCATACGGCAGATCATTGGTCAAAGCACCAAGAAGCGGTTGCTCCTGAACATCCCTGGGTACCTACCTGAACTTTAGCCCAAATTTGCTTCCAAGTACCTTTAACTCTTCACCTACTGAGCTCAGTAGCAGGGCTGACATCCTAAGAACTAACTGGCTACCTCCTGCTATGGACAGGTTTCCCTGTGTCCACAATAGTTCTGAGGGGGATTAAAGGTGTGGACCACCATGCCTGGCTAGGAAATATTTTTCAATACAATTTATAATTAATTTCCCTATCAGTTCATATATATATACATATATATATATGTGTGTGTTTATAGATATATAATCACTTTTTTTGTATCTCAGCCTCAGTTTTTTGAGACATAGCCTTACTACACAGCTCTGGTTTGGCCTTGAACTTGCTATGTATGTAGCTCAGGCCTGCCTCTAATTCATGATCCTCCTGCTTCTAATCCCTAACTGTGCAAACATTTTGCAGTAAACTTTTAGAGTTGTTAATCTTATGCTTAACAATACATATTTTTAAATATATCTTTAAAATATGTATTATTCAGCTGGCTAAGGCTGGAGGGTTACAAGCTCCCCAGCTACCAGATGAATTTAAGCTGAATCACTAAGGTTTGGCTTACAAAAAATATTTGAAATGACTTGGCCTATGAAATGATCCTCAACAATCAAGCAAAACAAATCTCAGGATTGCTTAAGAACGTGTACCTAAAACAATACAAGGTAAGTACAGCAGCTGTGGAATCAGAATGAAGAACGTTATTAGGCAGCAGCACAGGAACGCCTTCACTGGCTACACCAAGCAACATGCTTTCTGTAACTATGACTGTTGGTTTTTGAACAATTTTCATACACAAATTTTCTTATTCCATAACCTGAATTCTACACTACCAGTCACTATTTAAAAAAAAAAAAAAGGGGGGGGGGGCAACTCAGACTAATAGAGGCCCAATTAGGAAAGAGAAATAAAAATCTTTCTTCAGTCAGGCTAAATGAACTAGACACACAACTCCACATGCAAAAGCCCACAGGTGTCTACACCAGTCCCAGTACTCAACAACACAATGCCCATCACTCAACAGTCTTTCTTTCACTTGTTGGTCAGTGGCTCAAAGTCAGGGTCCTAGAGCTCTGAAAAAGTCTACACTTTTCTCTGCACCGTTTTCACACATTTTATCTGAAAAGCAAACTTCATGTTTCTTCCAGAAAATAAATCTGGAAATCATCTCTGCTGACAAGTAGTAATAATTGTTTTTTGCACTAAAACCACAATCCATGACACAAACCTAAGATCATTAACACTGATAGACTGACAGAATATATTTTTAAGTGCATGAATTTAATATAATTTTAAACATACTCATTATCACACTAATTATCAAATGTATATCATCTGGCTGAATTCTATCTGGTCCCAATTACTTTTTTTTTTTTTTACTACATTTATTTATTTAGTATATGGGCATGTGCACACTGTGTAAAGGTCAGAGGACAACTTGCCCAGTTGGGTCTCTCCTACTATGTGGGTACTGGGACTCAAACTCAAGTTGTAAGATTTGGTGAAAATCTCACCAGCCTTACATGATTTTTTAAAGATAGTCATATGAATTAAAGCAACTTCCTAAAAAGCAAAAGAAGTTTTGAAGATTGTTCAAGGGGAGGGAGGAAAAGTGAATTTATGCCTCAGCCCACTAACCCATTAACAGATATAAGAAATAAAGAATATTTTACTAGGTGTTTGGGCCTCAGGAAAAGAATAGGTTTTTTTCACCAAAGCACATTCAGAACTAATTAACACTGTTTCTACTTTCAAAGTACACTATTATTGATTCTTCCAGCAATTTATCAGTTGAGTCACTGGTGAGCTCTCATACATAATACTAAGAAGGTACACAGATGAATTAAAACCACTAATGTACTTTCTAGTAATGACAAGGTCATCAGAGCAACAGAGATCTTCCTTGTTTTAGATTTGACATAAGAATATCAATTTCACTGGATTATTAGCTCCTAATTATTTAAAACTTGAAAAATTGTGAGGTGTATATGTGTGTGTGCTGTGTATGTGTATTATCTGTAGTGGAGTGTATGTGTGTGTCCTATGTATGTAGTAGATTAATGTGTGCTATCACATAATTAAAATCCTATATGTAGAAATGATGAAGATGCTGTACCAGAGTTGAGATATTCAAGCTATAGAATCATGGGTTAGAATAATCAATCCGCTGTCCTTTAAAAGCTCTGAGAGCTTCTAATCCCTGTCATGCCCTTCTCCTTCTCCACACACATGCAGCATGATGTAAACAGACATTCTGTAAAGAAAAAGCTGTCTCTCCCAAGTTTTCTGTCACTAAATAGTATATCCTCAGGGCTGGAGAGGTGGCTCAGCAGTTAAAACCACTGGCTGCTCTTGCAGAGTACCTGGGTTCAAATCCCAGCACCTACATGACAGCAACTGGTCATAACTCCAGTTCCAAGGGATCTGACACCCTCTTCTGTCTTCTACAGGCACTGCATGACACAGGTGCACTTACATAAATGCAGACAATACACTTATATTCATAAAATAAAAATTAAAAAATTTTGTAAATAGTATATCCTTAAAAATATTTCCATTTCTTCCCAAATGAAGTACAAAACGCTAAGGTCTGAAACACTAACCATTAGTGGCCATGTGAATGAATTTCAACCATCACCCTTACAGGGGTAAAACTGTCAGGAAGGAAAAGAAAAGGGGGGTAGTGGTGGCACACGCATGTCTAATCCCATCACTCAGGATGCTGACGCAGGAAGACAACAAATTCCAGGCCAGCCTGAGCTAAACAGTGAAACTGAGAAGACTGAACTAGAATGAGGAGGGAGGAGGAGGAAGCGAGGGAAGGGAAGAGAAAATAGTTTGTCTTTTCACCCAAGTTTTCTTCCCACTGACCACTGAAAAGCACCAAAATTTAATGTGACCTATCAAGCAGTAACCTCATAAATATTTCAGCACCCAAAATACTTACAAACTCTATTAGCAAAACACAAACTCCTCTTCTCAAAATTACCCCAGAAGTTCTCGTCAAACAAACTCTTTGATCAGAACAGATCACTGTGAAGAGAACCTCTGAAACTTTCGGATTTCCAACTTTTCCCTGCCACTACACTTTCTGACACTTTATTAAGAGCACTATATGGGACCAGGGATACAGCTCAGAGGGTAAAAGCACTTGTCTCCAAGCCTGCTGACCAGAGTTCGATCCCCAGGACCTATATGGTCCTTTGACCTTTGCATGGGTGGAGACACACACACACACACACACACACACACACGCTAAATAATATTTTTTTTAAAGGAGCACCATCTCACTTCAATAAATGCCCCTTAAATATCACTTGAAAAATACAAATACATTTGTACTTTCAAAACACTTAATCCCAGGCTAGAGAGATGACTCAATGGTTAAGAACACTGGCTGCTCTTGAAGAGGACCAGGGTTTGGTACCCAGCACCCACATGGTAGCTAACACCCATCCATAACTCCAGTTCCAGGGAATAGGATGCCTTCTTCTGACTTCTGCAGGCACTGCATAGCACTGGTGTACCTACCTACATGCAGGCAATACATTCATATATACACAATACTTTCAGAAAACAACTAACCCTAAGATCTCACTGTACTATTTATGTCACCTTTATCATCTAGCAAATTTTTCATTTTGCTATAACATGGCTTCATCTTTACTCTTTGTCTGAAAATAAGCCTGAAATCAAATCCCCTCCCCCAAAAACACATACAAACTTTTGTCTCAATTTCTCCAAATTCTACTTTATTACATAAAATTAATCTGTTCCTTCCTACAAAAAGATTTAAATCACACCAATATACTTAGGGGAAAATATTAATGTATTAAAATGGTAAGAGTATTTAGAGGCTATCTTGGAGTTTAACCAAATGTTAGTTAAGTCATTTCAGGTTCATGGCCACACAACTACATAACTTAGCCATAACAATATTTTGAATAAAAAAATATAAACCAGTATATATGAAGATTGGGACACAGTAAATGAGGAGCAATATGAGTATAAAGTTCAGGTTTTGTAATGGAATTTACATGGTTTTGAGTTTCCTTTCTCTTTAGGAAATAAACCTTCAAAGGGCTAAAGATGTAGCTCAATGGTAGAGTGTTTGCCTAGCAAGAGCAAGGTCGCAGGTTTGAGCTCTAAGATAATAAGGAAAAAAACAGATCTAAACAGAAAGTAAAACCTTCACCACAGATATGTTTTAGCAAAATAAAAATGTCATTCAACACTTTTATTCAGCAGATATTAAATATTTCAGAATTTAATATAAAAGTTAGTATTACAAAATGACTAAGTGATAGTTCTAAGATCAGTAAGACTTTTAAAATCTCATCTTAAGTGATCAAATACTACTTATTAAATCTTCATTCTTTCTTCTGTCTCCTAATTATTCTCTATTATTAAAAATGGAGAAGAAAACTAAGAACCATAAACATGGCTGTTTCATAACTACTGTGAAAAACACAAAACTACAAAGGACTGTACTTTAAGAACAAACCTAGGGCATGGAGAGATGGTGAGATGCCTCAGTGGTTAAGAGCACTGTTGGCTCTTGTAGAGGGCTCAGGTTTGATTCCCAGGACCCACAGGGAAATATATAACCCTAATTCCAGGGAATCCGATGCCCTCTTCTGGTCTCTGTGAGCACTGTACAACATGGGTGCACTTACATACATACAGGCAATACATATAAAATTAACTAATTTAAAAACTAACTTTCCATATTCAAGTCTACTTTACAAAAAAAATCCAAAATCTATCTTTTGTCTTTCTTTCCTGGGGCAGGTGGGGATATCAGGAAAAGGAGATGGAATGCTTTCTTGTACATCATTACACAGAAACTTACCCACTTGAAGGATCTAAGGCAATAGCTCTGGGTTGATCCAATTCTTGCCAAAATAAAACTTTTCGTAAAGATCCATCTAAATTGGAAACTTCAATTCGATTAGTTTCAGAATCTGTCCAGTACAATTTTTCTCCAAGCCAATCACATGCTAGCCCATCAGGGGACAATAATCCAGAGACAACAACATTCTGTACACTCTCAGTTTTGTTAAATTCAGTTCGCTTAATGGCTTCTTCGCTGACATCACTCCAGTATATCAAGCCATGACCAAACACAAAGTCCACCGCAGCTGCATCCTCCAGGCCTCCAACTACAATTGTAGCGTTCTCTTTGCCATTTGTAGCATCAACCAATCTCAAGTCCCGTCTGTTTGCATAAAGCAGCAAAGGGGCCGCTAAAACAAAAGAAAAGCATGTAAGAAAGAAGAAAACATATCATATCTTATAAAATGGGTTTCAAATTAGCATTGGTGGTCAAATACTATCAAAAATAATGAAATGGGAACTAAGGCACTGGAGAAATGGTTCAGCAATTAATAGCCTACTGTTCTTGCAGAAGACCAAGGCTCAGGTCCCAGGACCCATATCAGGCAGCTCACAACTGCCTATAACTCTGGCTCCAGGGGATCTAACATCCTTTGGCTTCCGAGGACATCTCCAAACACATAGTGCACATAAACTCACATAGGTACACATACACACACATAAATATAAAACAAATAAAGAAACGTTTTCTAGGAAAAATAAGTATACGGTCCAAAATCTTTCCACATATTTTTTCAGTATTTTTCCAGCATTTTAAAAAAGAACATGAGAAGTGGAATCTCATTTAGATGTTTTTTTAATTAAAACAGTCTGTCAGATTAAGTGCTAATCCAACTTAAAAATGAGCAACTAGACACACACAGACACTCATGTGCCTGTAAAATGATTGTGGCCACTTGGGAAAACATTGGCAGTTATTTGGTTAGCTGTCTGCAATGCTGGAGCTCAAACCCAGAGCCTTCAGCATGCAGGGCAAGCACTCCAATAATGAACCACATCCTTAGATCCAGTTGATAGTTTATTAAAGGTCTAACACACAACCTACCATCTGATCTGACCATCACACATCTAGGTATTTACTCCAGAGAAATAAACACATGTCAATACAAAGACTTTCATGTAAATATTCATAGCAATTTGTAATAATGTAAACTAGAAGCAATCTAAATGTGATGAACAACTAATAAATAGTGATATTAGGAGAATAACAAGTAATGAACTACAAGGCATTTTAGTAAACACCTGTAATCCCACCACTTAGGATACAGAAGGAGGAGGATCAGGAGTTCAAAGTTTTCCTTAACTTTATAGGGAATTCAAGGTCGGTATGGGCCACATAAGACTGTCTCAAAAAAATAAAGAAGTTTTAAAGTAATGAACTATTTGAACATAAAAAATGGATTAACAAATAATAAATAATGCAGAATGAAAGAGGCCAAACCAAAAAACTATGTATTACATGATGCTCATCTATGAAAGATTAAGTAAATGTCAACTAAACTGATAAGATAAAGTATGCTATCTTCTTGAGATAATGAGTGGGGAAAAAACAGGAATCAAACCCCCCAACCTTGCTTATTTTGCAGTGTTACGGACTGAACCAGAACCCTAAATATGCTAGGCAAGCATTCAAACATTGAGCTACATTTCCCACAGAAGGAATTATAAAGGTGTATAAAGAAACCTTGGGGTGATGCACTGTTATCTCAATTATGATGACTGTTCCATTGGATATACATGGCAATACTTACTAAATTTTATGCTTTACATAAATAGAATTTATTGACATATAATATCAAAACCTTAATAAATTAGCAGTCTACCAATACCAGATAATAACGTAACTGTTTTATCCTGTTGAATATTACAATGACCATCTAATTAGCCAAATACCCAAACTGAATATAAGCCCTAACTTTTTTGGTTTTTGAGACGTTTCCCTGTAACCCCTAGCTGACCTGGAACTCACTATATAGGCCAGGCTGGTCTCAATCTCACAGAGATCCACCTGCCTCTGCCTCCCAAGTGCTGGGACTAAAAGCAAGTGCCACCATACCCAGTTAAGTCCTACCTTAAAGAAGTAACATTTAATTTGAGAAAGTTATTAGAACTGCAGTAGCTTACGTTGTTTTTTTTAACTTTCTTTTAAATATCTATCCCAAATTTCTGACATTTCCTTTACTAGTATCACATATTGAAGGCCTTGAGTACCACTGTTCCACAGAAGTTCCTATGACCATGGAAATATCTCCCCTGCACAGTGCAGTACCATGGAAATATATCCCCTACACAGTCCAGTTGCCCCCAGCTACAGGCAATCATAGAGCTTAAACTATAGATAATAAGATATTCATTTTCACTTTATAAATATTAATTTAAATAAACAAATATGGTTAGTGGTAGTAAGGAAAAGCAAAGGTCTAGAGGCTGGAAAAAAAAGACCACAAATGAGGCAACTAAAATAAGAATGCAGCGGGGTATGGTGGCGCATACCTGTCATACCAGTACTCAGGAGGCAGAGGCAGGTGGATCTCAGCCAACCTGGTCCACAAAGCAAGTTCTAGGCCAGCTGGAACTACAAGGAGACCATGTCTCAAAAAAAAAGAATATGATACAATAATCTGCATGATCTTTCACAATTACATAAATTGTATCATTCAAAGTTTCAAAGTTCACTTAAAAATAACTTTTCCTGTTTTTAAAAAAATTATTTACTTTTATTTAATGTGTATTGAGAGTTTTGCCTGCCTGTATGTATATGTATCACATGTGTGCCAGATGCTATGGAAGCCAGAAGAGAATGTTAGATCCCTTGGAACTGGAATTACAAACAGCTGTGAGCCACCATGTGCATGCTGGAAAATGAACCTGGGTCCTCTGCAAGAACAGCAAGTGCTCTCAACAGCTGAGCCACTCTCTAGCCCTTAAAAATAACTTCCTTTTTTCAAAAGAAATTACTCTAATTTCAAAAAAATTAAGTTGCTCACAAAATTACTGAGGTGGAGGGGTAATGGTTAAGGCCAATTATCAACTGCATTTGCCAAATGGAGTCATGAACATGTGATTTGTTCATCAGCAAGGTAACATTTACTTCTGTTCCAACCATACCAAAATCCAACTTGTTTAGTCAAAAACATTCACCAAACAATAAAACCAGGGAGAGCGTGGTGGCACACACTTTCAATACCAGCACTCCAGAGGCAGAGGTGAATTTGAGGTCAGTCTATATAGCAAGCAAGTCCCAGGCCAGTCAGAGCCACATAATGAGACCCTGACTCAAAAAACAAAAACAAGTAAAAAGAAACTTGAGTTGTTTCTGCTTACTCTGTTTATCAACTGCAGCCACTCAAAAGTTCATCAATTTCCCTAAGCACAATGGATCTCCACTCTTGCTCCTTCTCTGTTGCACAAAACATATCACATGCTCACTATCTTTCATTCTAGAATTCTTACGGGACATAACACTGATAACTCAAACAAGAGCCACGTCTCTTTAGCAGGAGCTCAGGAATTTGTTTTCCTTTATCAAATTCCTACCAACTTCCTTTCTGAACTTCCTCTGCTCTACTAAAGACTTTCACATTAAATACTTCATTCTCAGATCAACTCATAAACTCAGTGAAGCAGGAAGAAAGTTTAAATGCCAAGCACCTCAAACTTGCTCCCCACTTAGTGGAGACAGGGTCTTATTTTGGAGCCCAGGCTGATCTCAAACTTAAAATAGTCTCCTTGAGTGCTAGGATTGTATACATGTATCACCATGTCTAGCTCTACATCTTCAACATCTAATACCTCTCAAAACATTCCCTGCATCTCACCCAATACCCCTGTTCTCAATCTTGGGGGTAGAACAATCTGCCCTTCCTCCTTGAGGGTAGAGTAGCACTTCTGGTTCAGGCTCCCTGCAACTGTGCTCTATCAATTGTTCCCTGTCTTCAAAGGCTCATGGCAGGCACAGGTATCAAAAACTGTATAATCCATGGGGGTGGAGAGATGGTTAAGTGGATAAGAGCACTTGCGGCTCTTGTAGAGGACGTGGGTTCCATTCCCAGCACCCATATGGCTCCTAACAACCATTTATAACTCTAGTTCCAGGGGATCTGACACCCTCTTCTGGCCTCTGTGGGCACTGTACATACATGGTGCACTTATATACATGTAGGCATACATGTACATACACAGAAAATAAAAATAAATGAAAAAATTTAAATAACTGTGCAGTCCTAACCTTGCTACCTATCAAGGAAATACTTCTAATCACATAATCTTCCAAACCTGGCATCACTTCATACCATTCATTCTCTATTAACATCTTTAGTCTAACCGTAACCCAATACTCAACTGAACCTGCTCTAAGGTTTCAGAACCAAATTCAACAAACCTTTTCTTAGTTTTATCCTCATCTTATCCTCTAAAGTATTCACTAGAACCCTCCACTAAGCAGAATAGTCTCTTAAGATCATGCCACCTACCATTCTTGTTGATCTGTTTGCTTCAAATCTTTTTCCCCACTTTTCAACACAGTATTTCAAGACTGTTTTCCCTAAATGAGTAAAACAACTATTCAAATTCCCCTGGTCAACAAGCAACTCTACACAGCTGATTTCCCAATCATCTCTAGCCTAACCTAAATCCTATTTCCATAACTTCTTTTTGACCACCTTTTCCTCCTATTAACTTAAATTCATTACTTTTTCCTGCAAAAACTTCATCCGTATATTACAGTTCTGTATAGGGTTAGGTGGGGTGATGTATGCGGGTTTATGCAAGTGGAGTTCGGGGGAGTACATTCACTGGAGCATGCATATGTGCAAGCCAGAGGTGGGCATTGGATGCCTTCCTCTATTGCTCTCCACTTAATTTTTTAATATATATATTTTTTATGTGTATGAGTGGGTGCTGGGAATAAAACCCAGATCCTCTGCAAGAGCAGCCAGTGCTCTTAACAACTGAGCCATCTCTCCAGTCCCTTTCTACTTTATTTTTTGAGACACAGTCTCTCACTGAACCTGGAGCTCACATTTTGACTAAACTGGTTGGTCAGCGAGGCCCCAGAATCTGCTTATCTCCACCCACCAATGTTGAGGTTACAGAATTGTACCACCACATCCAGCTTTTATATGGGTGCTGGGGGGTCAGTCAGCACTTTTATACAGCAACAACTCCCCAGTCCAATTCTAATCTTACTATGAGCATTCCCCGTCCAGTCTGCCAGTTATCGTCTCATTAATTCTTTTTACCATGTCTTTAAACATGCCTCTTCTCAGTATCTAGAACCACTTTGTTGTCCTGGGCTTCATGATCTCACCCTAACAGTAAATGATCTCATCATTCCCCTTTTCCTACTAACATGTACTTGTGTTTCCACCCAACTGAAAAGCTTTTTCATTCCCCTCACCCAAGACATGAGGCCAACACCTCAGCCCACCACTACTCAACTTCTGCCTCATACTCTAAGTTAATCTCTTATAACCTCTGCCATCATAAAAACAATTTTAACACTTAAACAGGGAACACATCATATCCCCACTTTCCTGCTGTCTCCATACCTCTCCCCTTCTCCCACTGCGCAAATCTAGACCCTTCAAAGCTATATTCAAATCTACTCTGTGAAATAGTCCTATTGCTTCATCTTTCCTCTTTGAAGTTTTACAGTATTTATTCTTCAGATTAGCCTTCCTGCTTGCATAGTTTTTTTTTTTTGGGGGGGGGGGGACTGAGACAAGGTCCCACGGGAACACGCAACTCTACCTCTACTTCTTCCGAGTGCTGATATTACAGATGTCTCCCAGTACACCAGCTTTTTTTATTATTGCATTTATAAGCGTGTGTCTGTGTGTGTACATGCACATGCCATTGTACATGTGTGAAAATCAGAGGACAACTTTCAGGAGACAATTCTCTCCTTTCGTCACAGGGATCCTGAGGAACAAACAGGTACTCAGGCCTGGGAGCAAGTGCCTATCCGCCATCCCACACCTACCTTTGAAATTAGCTTTTTTGAAGTATATTTCTTACCTAAACTCCTTGGGAGCACAAGCTACACCATGTAACTAATTTTATTCCAGTGCTGTGGGATGCACAGCTAGCTCAGTTAGTAGAGCAGGAGACTCGTATTCCTTGTGCCTAGTGGAGTTCACTGCACAAAGCACTATGGTAAACATTTTTTACTAATAACTTCAAAGCACATCTCTGGGGCTAGGGATATAGTTCAGTGATAAATCCCTTGCCCAGGATGCATCAAGCCTTGTCAGATCCGAGCCCTACCAACAAAAAGTAATCTTCCACTCTCCATAGCCTAATCTAAACCTCATTTAGGAATATATTTAGGAGTTGGTAAGATAGCTCAGGAGGTAAAAATGCTTCCTGGCAAGCCTGACAATTTGAGTTCAATCTCCAGAACCCACAAAGTGAAAGGAGAAAACTGACTCCTGAAAGTTGTCCTCTGATTTCCACAGGTACACCATGGCATGCACACACAATAATATTTAAACATATATGTATATGTGTGCATATTTACTATGCTGGGTATGTAACTCAGGGGTAGAGTGTTTATCTTATATGTAAAAGATCCTGGGATCCATCCTCAACTAGTCCTGGGGCAGGGGGAATATACATACATGCATACATACACACATACACACACACACACACACACACACACACACACACACACATACAGAATATGAACTTTCTATTTAAGTGCCAACCAAGAGTTCACGGTGTCCATTAATTCCTGCTGTCTTGGCTGATTAAAACATGGTTGGGATTTTATCATCCCTTAACAGTAGCTGCCCGTAGCTTAACAGACATAGAACGTATTTTCCTCCTTTTTCTTCCTATCGATTACCTTTTCCTCTCCTTTCTCCCTTCCTTTCCTTTCTCATCTACTTTTGTGGTTCTGAAGATTAAACTGGGCCTTGTGCATTCTAGGCAAGGGTTTTACCACTGAGCTGCATTCCCAGTCCCAGAACACCCTCTCCAGTCATTCAGAAATCAACAGATCACATCAAAAGTAATTTGCTGAACTGGCCTAGTGTTGACATCAGCTAAACTCAACCAACCCACTTACTCCATTCCCAACAAAGATCCTGCGGCACTGTTCACTACTACCTGTCAAAGAGTCTTTGTGTATTTCTGAGGTTCCTGACCATCTTGTGGTCAAAATATTCTGTCTTTTCAAATATAGTCTTTTCCTACTTGAGCCTAGATTTATTTTCATTTGACATATGTGTAGTGATGCTGCATGTGTGGGGACAGGACTTCATGTATGGACCTGTACTATCCCCACTTCAATACTGATGCTCTGGGAAATATTTGAATGTCCCTCCTAGTCAGAGATGCCAAGGCCTTTCCTGAGTTCAGCTATTAAAGCCAATTCACCAGACCTCTTGTCTACTGTAGTACCATAAGGAATTACTTTGATATTTTTAAGCACAGAGCTCTAGGCAAAGTAGTCGTCTCTGGGGCTGAGAAATACTCAACTCTTCTGTTTTCCCTTGACTCCTCCAGGGGCGATTGACACAAAGGAATTTCCCTACCTCCTTTAAATATTTATGCCTTATTATCTAATCCCACAAGGAATTCTCTCAAATGCCTTCCTTCTTCTCTGACCACATGCTTCACCATCACGGCACTAATTCGATTCAACTCCTCAAAAATGGCAACATTTGACTAAAGACAACTGAGAACTTCACTGTCCCTAAAAAACTTGTGATCTTTCTGTACTGGCTCACCTAAGCCACTCTTCCCAGCAACCTTCCCCTAATCCCAACTCCCTTTCTTCTGCCTTCAACCTTCCTACAACTCTCTTAAATCCTTTGAATTACATCTCCCCTTCACTACCCTAGGCTCCCGAATCACCTATAACCACACCTATCAGGCTCTTCCCTCCAGCTCCAAAATGAACTCCTACAGGAGTTTAAAACTTGAGACTCCCTATTCTGCACTGGGGATTCACGCAGAAGTCAGGAGTCTGGAAACAGGTTTTTAATCACTCAAATGATCTTTGGAGACACCCAGAAAGCAAGCTCATCCCTTCAGTCCTTCACTCAGAACTTAGTCCACATTCTCTGTAAGACTGCACATTGAGACAAAGGAAATCTTTAAAGAATATCCCCACAAATATTTGGGGGAAATACTGGGGACATTTCTGATCACAAACTGACTGAGCAGGTAACTTCAATTTTGTCAAAAACACTGTCTTAGGCCTATGCCTTGAATTGCCAAGTAGGGGCAGGCAGATCTCTATGAGATCCAGGCCAGCTTGGGATGGTCTATCCAGCTAGTTCCAGGCAAGTTGGGGCTACAGGAAGACCCTATCTCAAATATATACACACATCAAAAAAAGAAAAAGAAAAAAAAAAGTCTGACCTGCTGCTGGTTAATACATTCTACACACAATATGAAAGCTACACCAATGAAATCTCCATAGTATGGTAGCCTAACAAGATCTGCATAATGACAATAGTTGACATACAGTGGACAGGGAAAATTCCAGAGTCCCACTTCAAGATGAAGAGCTACAGACAAAGGCAATCAATGGATGCTGAAGGACGGAGAATCAGTTTTCTATAGGGACTAGAAACCTAAGAGCTGATTTCAAAGCCCTACACACGAGCATCACTTAATGGACTCAGTGCATTATGTGTGTCTCTGTGTATAGTTATAAATGTATGTGTATGTAACAATCAAAGAAAAGGACAAGAAATTGAGAGGGAGTGAGAGAGGACATGGGAGGTTGTGGAGGGGACTGAGAAGGGTGGAGATAATACCAATACAATACTCATCTATGAAACTCAAAACTAGTTTTTTTAATGATTAAAAAAAAAAAGTGAAGGGGGAACAGGTAAATGAGTCAGTGGGTTAACACACTTGCCACCAGACCTGACGACCTGAATCTCCAAAACCCAGAGTCAAAGAGCACCACCTAAGTTGTCCTTAAAACCACATATGCACCATGGCAAATATAGCCCATACACATACATCACATACAATACTAAGTAAATACAATAAAAAATAAAAACATAAATAAAAGAAAGCTCTTTTAGAGGAACAAGCTGAAACTTCCAAACTGAAATATAAACGTTCTATCCGTATCTGTCTATGTTTATATATACATATGTTGATATTTTCTCCCCCTGGATGATATTAGCAGTTAAGATTTTAAAATCCTTTAAAATTTATTTAGATTAGCCTAAAGATGAATAATATATAAAGTATCTAAGATGTCCATAAATTAAGAAAATTAAACTTGTAGTTTCAAAGTATTTTTATAGAAACTATCCCAAATGTTTTAAGAGCCAAGTTAATGACAGGCACAGTGAGACACACCTGTAATTCAAGAATGCAGGAGCATTCTAAGTTCCAGGCCAGCCTGGGCTACAAAGCAAATTTAAGGAAAACTAACCTACACGGTAAGATCATAAAAAAAAAAAAAAAAAAAAAAGGTTAAGTTAAAATGACCTGGGGTAATCTTCAACAAGAGACTGATTCGATATTGGTTTCATAAAATCTATACAGGCATGTGATTGATTGACACAGCATACAAGACCATGGTCAATCTCTAGCACTAAAACAACAAATGAACAAAAATGTTTCAATTGGTAGTTAATATCTGTATTCTTGATGGCACAAAAACAAAATATGAAAGAGATATTTTTAATTTTATGCCTTCCTAATTACTGCATTAAGTATAATACAAGCACACATTTTTACTTGACGATATTTTCCCTAAACTTTTACAGGTCAGTTGACTGAACAAACTAATATTACACCTTGCATTTGCATTTAGCTGAACTAAGTCATTAATCTGACAAATTCCTTCAACAGCTATTATGCTTTGTATAAGCTAACATGGGTCTGGGGAACAGCTCAGTTGGCAAAGTCCTTGCTACACAAGCATGAGGACCTGTAAAGTTCTACCCTAGAAGCTACATAAAGAATGGAGAAAGACAGCACACGTCTCTAACCCTAACACTGGGGAGGCAGAAACAGGGAGATCCCTGGAGCTCACTAGCCAGTCTAGCTCATCAGTAAGCTCCAAGTTCAATGAGAAACCCTGCCTCAAAAGGTAAGGTGTCAAACAATTAAAGAAAACACTGTAAATTTTTAACTGATAAATCAAAAAGAAAAAAAAAAGAATTCTCATTTTGAGGGAGCTAGACAGCTGGCTTTGGCTCTTCATGTTCATGGTGTTGGGAGAGCTAGGAGAAAACTAAAATGGGTGATGCTGAAAACAAGGCAAGACTTTTGTTCATAAGTGTGCCCAGTGCCACAAAAGGGAGGCAGGCTAGGTCAGGCTCAAATCTCCATGGTCTGTCTGGGGTAGAAGACAGGTCAGTGCGCTGGGTTCTCTGACACAGATATCAATAAGAACACAGACAGCACCTGGAGAGAGGTGTTCTCCCAAAAAGACACCCCTGGAACAAAATGATCTTCGCTGGGATTAAGCAGGGAGAAAGGGCAGATCTAACAGCTTATTTTAAAAGGCTACTAATCAGTAATAGTCACTGCCTTTTTACTACAAAACAAATGTCTCGTGGTTTTTAATGTGTACCACAATTTAATCCATACATTTAATTCATACAATTTAATTCAGACCATTAATGGCAACAGAATATTTTTTTGTTGGACAGTCCTGATTTAAGTAAAATCGGTTTATAACGTGAATATGATCTTAAAAAAAAAAAAACAACAACACTCATTTTAGCATGTTGAAAGGTTATACTGGGCTGGAAATACAGCTTTATGGTAGAGCATAGGTAAGGCCCTAAGTTCAAATCCTAGCAAGGCAAAAAAGAAGAAATAAAAGGAAAAAAAGATGTACTGCTAGGAAATGTCTGGCTATACAAAGATGAAGGATGTGTATCCATAAGCTCTGTTAGTCTACTAGGAAATGCTGAGGTATGGTAGTTTCACAATTATCTCCCACATAACTTTTTCTTAAAACATCAGTTACTATAATTATACAACTTATAATTTTATATACAAATGAGACTATTCAAAATAATGGCAGAGAGAACAACTCTATATGCAGGATGCTTTTGTGAAGGGAAAAGAAAATAGTTTGGTGCTGAAGTAAAACGATTATTGTCCAAAGAGAGGAAGAGGACAATATAACACAAAGTTTGAATGGGTGTACAAGCTTTTAGTCAAAACTGGTTGGGTTCTGATAGGTTTATGTATAAGAATTTCTAGGTGCTTCGTTATCTTTACAACTTGAGATTTTGGTTATCTCTGCTAACATTACCAAATATTCTTAGGTTATAGGTCTGCTCTAAAGAAAGAGGTTATAAAAAGGTGTGCCTTTGCCTTCTGAATAATAATGAAAATAATAACCCTCTGGAAAGCAAAGACTCTTCTTGTCAGTATTTCCTCTTCTTGATACTGACTTTATTATACCCTTGATTATTTAAACAACAACAACAAAATCAGAATCTTCTCACTTCTCAAAGAACTAGGCTTTTTACCATTGTGTTTCTTCCTATGTTGACTTTTTAATTTCATCCTTTATCACTGTGGTCAAGTTCATCACTGAGTACTGTTTTGCTCATTGATCCATAATCATACTTAATCACATATTCAATCTTCCTAACAACTATCAACTTTCTGCCCTTCAAAATCAAATGCTGAATTATGTCCTATGTACTGCCATTAAGATTTCTGAGAGGACCGCTGGAAAATCAGAGTTGGCTTTTTTTTTTTTACATGTAAAAGTAAAAAGTTAAAAATAACTGTATTTATCTGATCAAACATTAAGAGTTATATGGAAGGCACTGTCTAAAGATTTATCTTCTCCAGGTTAAATAATTATAGGTAAGTTTTGGCAAGATGAATTATTTCAGAAGATGTATGTATGAAATTCCTAGAAACTGACTGGTGATATATTTCTCTTGGTCAGTATTTTGGTCTGCTTTGCCTAACATTAGACAATTATATAATGTGGTTAGTCCCAATTCCATGTTTATTTAATGTTAACTCTGTCACATTTTGACTTCTTTAATTTGAATGCAGCAACTTCTGGATAAATCAATGGGTCTCAGTGAAGAGCTTACATTATTGAAGAATTTTATTATACACATGTTAAATGTCAATTCTAGACCTACTAAAATTTTTTATCTGATAATTTTGACATATTCCTAATATACTCTACATATGTCGATATGTTCAAGGCACTGTATCTAGAATTTTTATGTCTTTAGTTTTCTTATTCTCTGAAAAGGTTAAATTCATCTATATTCACAAATCAAAAGTATCATCCATTCCTTTTTTAAAATAAAGTTAATCAGTATGCTTACAGATATCTAGTATATAACTTTTTTGGATTGACTTGATTCGGTATGCAAGCCTCAAAAACCACCAACAACCACATATCCTTCTCAACTGTATTATTTTTGTAACAATCATTGTAGCTTTTTTTCACTTTTAAAATTATTAGTAACAGGTTAATCACACCACTTATTCGATGTATTCTGTCATATATTTTGATGCACCCCAGAACTGAACTTGCAAAACAACTACAAGCCAAAGTGTTTGTCTTCAATTTTAAAAAAGATACTATTGAAAAAGATGTCTATGCCAAATACTCTTGTGTACAGGTTCCTGATGGCATGCATCACTTCAAGTTCACACCAAAAGACTGAGTCAGGATTTCCAAAAGGCTGGTAGAAAAATAGATGGGTTCATGAGACTAACAAAGATCCAGCAGAACAAGAATTAATTACACAGGGATGAATAACTCTTGAAATGTGATTGTGGGTTTTGTTTAAAATACTGCTGATGTTTTAATGTCCTATTTCCTGGATGTAAGTAATTGCTTTCTCTCTTAAGCTCTTGCTCACTCATAACCATTTAAGCCTTTATAATCTAAAATATTTACCTTTTTCTCTTTCTCGTGTCCTCCTCAATTCCAAAGCACGCATCCTGAGTATTCTTATTTTATAAGGCAACATAGCTATTTGCAGAGGTTCACTGAGCCTGCCTCCAAGTTCGAAGCGCTGGCTTGGACTGGAGTATCTCATATTTGAAAATACTGCTTTAATCACATGAGCCCAGACACTTTTAAAGAGCTACAGTTGACTTTATAGGCTCTGTTTATAGCTTTTCTGGGAAACTTGTCCTGCTATCTGGCTTACTGACTTAAGATGGTCACTTCCTGACTGGCCCAGAAACCCTAGAATATTTTAGGAAACTCTGAAATATAGGAATTAACCCAAATCTACAGGTATGACCACTGAAACCTGATGTTAAGTTCTTCACTTAAATCCCTAGCCTCAAGAGATTTCAAAAATCCAATCTGAGATTCCTTTGAAAATGAGCAAGGCGGTTAAAAGATCAACTTGATGTATGGAAAATAACTATTCTTGCCCACTCAGAAAAGTTGTCAGGCCAGATCTAATCAGACCACCTTCACAAAGACCCTTGTTCTACCTCCAATAGTGATAGGTTTGTTCTAAACAACAAGAATTCTGAGTGCTCATCACACTGATTAAAGCTTGACCAAGTTTCAGACTTCTCTCCTCCAAATAAGCACATAAACTTTGGCTCACCCTAAGCTTAAGCAAGCAAGATGTACAACTTTCTCCCTCATTCCAAGCATCAGCTGACCAGAGAAAAACATAATTTTCTAGTTAAACTGTTGTGATCATGCAATCTACTTACCCCTCCTCTCTACTTGGCCCACACTCCCAGAGTTCTTGCTGGCCTGATGACCCGTCCCATAAAAGAAGTGTTCTATTAGATCTTGAGATAGGAGGAAATTCAACAGTACCCACATTCTGAAGTGATTTTCTCCTCTCCTTACCTAAGTACAGATTTATCTGCAGTCCTATAACAAACCATCTATTTGCAAAGCTCCCAAAATTAGATTACTATCCTCTACCAAAATGATCAACTTGTGATACATTTGCATAATCCCAGCTGAGGCTGAGGTTCATGGGTTGTAGACAAGCCTGTGCTTGTCTCACTGTACAGTGAGACCTTGTCTTAAAAAATAAAGATTAAAAAATTTAAAAACCTAAGACTGGGTAATATAGGTACATGCAAGAAGCATTGCATGTGGGACTTCTGCTCAGCTTTGGTTGGCTGCTCATCTTTCTAATTTATAAAATGAAGACAGACCACAGAATTCCTAATGTTTATTGTATCTTAATATCCTAAATATGAACTTGGTAGATATGAACACAAATAGTAAAAAGATTTAACTAAGAGCTAGAGAGATGGCTCAGTCAGTAAAGTGTTTACCACGAAAGCACAAGGTCTTCCCTGAGTTCAATACCCAGAATTCGGGTAAAAAGACAAAAGGTGGGCTCCTGGAACCTGATGGCCAGCCAGCTTAGCATAATCAGTAAGCTCTACATTCATTCAGAGACCAGTGTCTCCAAAAGCAAAACACCCAACATTAACCTCTGGCCTCTGTTTACACACACACACACACACACAGGTTTAACTGAGTGATACAGGGCTATCCATAAGTCATTAAAGAGAAACATGGAATACTAATGAATCTCAAGGTAAAACTTAGCAGCAAATAGAAAGTTAAGATAGTCTACATTTTCAGTAATTTCAAAAGCTGAGATTTCTGACATGTATGGTAACACATTCCTATAATCCCAGCACTGAGGAGGCTGAGTGAGGCAGATTGCCAAATTCCTGGCTAGCTCAGGCTACATAGTAAATCCCTTTCTCAAAAAAAAAGAAAGAAGAAAACATGATTTAAGAAAATAAGTTCTTAAGTCAGGCATGGTGGCACATGTCTTTAATCCCAGCACTTGGGAGGCAGAGGCAGGTGGATCTCAATGAGCTCAAAGCCAGCCTGGTCACTACAGAATAGCTGGGGCTACAGGGAAACCCTGTCTCAAAAAGACCATAAAATAAAATGCAATCACAAAGAAGTTATTCAGATAAGAACATACAATATATTCTAGCAATTACACCTTCTGTCCACTAAACAAGAAAAATGCAAGTTTAAAAAAAAAAGTAATATAAGAAATAACTTCTTATGGTAAAGACTCCAATAATCAAGCCCATGTTCATTTCAAAGTATTTCATGTCCACACAAAGCAATATTGCTTAAACTATGAAAAGGATTTAAGTATAGATTCATGCTACACTATAAACTTTGCAGATATTATGCTAAGTGAAAGTCAAATGCAAAAGGATACTATATGTTATGTACCATTTTTATATAATATTCGAAATGGGCACACCTGCAAAGGCGCAAAGTAAATTCATGGTTACCACAGGCTGGGGACACAGAGAAATACAGTTCCTGAGCTAAAGGGAATGGAGATTTTTAAGAGTGCTAAAAATGTTCTAGAATAAGATCATGGTGATGGTTTTACAACTTTGTGAATATATTAAAAACCACTAGATACTTTTAAATGGAATGGGCTTTAATTCTATGTAAAGTATATCTTTACTTTTATTTTGGTTTTTGGTTTTTTGAGACAGTATCTCCCTGTGGCCCCAACTGACCTGGAACTTGTTCTGTAGACCAAGCTGGACTCCCATCTCAGAGATCCATCCCCATCTTTGCCTCCTGAGTGCTGGGATGGCATGCACAATCGTAGTCAGAGATGGTGCAGACCAATAATCTCAGCACAGAGGCAGGAGGATCATAAGATTTGACGCCAGCTTGAGCTGTAATAGTAAAACTATCTCAAAAACAAAGACTGGGGATGTAGCTCAATGGTAGGATACCTGCCTATCATGCATAGACCCTGGCTGGGTTCTATCCCCAGTATTGGAAAAAAGAAAAAAGTACAGTCACCCCTCTGTACCAATTCCAGGTCACCACCAAATCATTCCCCACCCATACATCTATCCTACTTCCCTACCAAAATATGCAGATGCTCAAATCCTTTACATAAATGTCATATTTACATATAACCTATATACATCTCCCTAAATTCTTTAAACCTTCTTACAATACCTAATGTAAGTGCTATGTAAAAAGAGATGCTATACTGTTATTTAGGGAATAATGGGGGAGACAGGTCTGTAATTTTCAGAACAGATACAACACTTTTTTTGCAAATATTTTTGATTCACATCTGGCCAAATGGGCATAAAACCCAGATATGGAAGGCCAACCGTGCATGAGAATACTTATTATATTATTCATGCAATTGTTACATCCTAAAACTACAAAACACACTGCATAATCCACACTTCAAATCCAACCTCAGATATAAATACACTTTTAGTCTGTTTTCCATATCTAACCTGTGATGACAAATCTTTACAATTATAAATGTATACCTCAGTCATATATAATAAATGATCTAAAACAAGATACAAAACTCCAAATAAGACCGTTTAAATGCTATACATATTCACATCTTTTTACATTGTTTTAAATATAAAATTCACACTATTCAATATGTGTAAAGTTCTGGAACACACAGAATATGAAGGGCGGGGGGGAACCTAAGAAACGTTTCAAGGCCAGGGGAGGTGGTACACACTTGCAATCCCAGCACTGGGAAGGGAAGCAGGAGAACAGGAGTTCAAGATCATCCTTGATTACAACGTGAGAGGCCAATCTCTGGGGGGGGGGGGGGGACACCTCTCAGCCATGTCTTTAAAAAAAAAAGAAAAAAAAAACCTTTTCACCTAAAAGGCAT
The DNA here is from genome assembly GCA_035773235.1 of Eospalax fontanierii. NCBI lineage: Eukaryota > Metazoa > Chordata > Mammalia > Rodentia > Spalacidae > Eospalax > Eospalax fontanierii. The sequence continues at coordinate 27,307,590 of CM069551.1, read as the reverse complement.
TTCTTCATTAGAATAAATCAAAGAAACTGTTACAAAAAAAAAAATTACAATGTGTAGCTACAAATGCATGCTAGTTTTCTCCAACTAAAAAAGACAAGTCTTTAAATCAGATATAGGAATACACTTAATCCACACTTTCAATACAGCTCGTCAACAATAAAGACTCTTATTCAGATAATCTACATAGTATGGCATGGATCTCACAGTGATAAAATTAATCAAAGCCAACACAAAAAAATAACTCCTAGTTAAACATACATAATTTGATAAGGTACCATTTTTCTATTATTTGAGTGACTATTTTCTTGGGGATAAATGGCAATTGTTAATCATGTTTTTTCATTTTTATTCTTAGTAAGAATTTGATCAATAACTTTAGGCCTGTTATCAATTAATAACTTACATTATGTTACTTTGAATCACCAATCTTGGAAACTGGTTCCAAACTGTCTAAACTCTTTTTTAATATTTTATTTTTTATTTTTATTGTAGTGTATGAGTGTACTGCCTGCAAGTATGTAAGTGCACTCATGTCATGTAATGCCTGAAGGAGTCAGAAGAGAGCTTGGATCCCCTGGAACTGGAGTTGCCGAGGGTTGTTAGCTGCCCTGAGGGTGCTGGAAACTGAACCCAGGTCCTCTCCAAGAGCAACCAGTGCTCTTAGCCGTTGAGCCAGCTTTCCAGTCCCACATTATCCAAACTCTTATACACAAGCCCTTCTAAGCAAGATGTCACATAAAAGTAGTACATTATACAACAACTAACAGAATCATAGCATCAAAAGGTCAATCATCTTTGACAAAGAGAATCCAAGCACTTTTTCATATTTTTTTACCTTCATGCCTGAACAGCTTGAACCTTTCTGGAGCACAATCACCACCACAAATTACACACAGCTTAAGAAACAAAAATATGTGCTAATATTAAATAATACTTTTTTTCTATTTAGTCATATATAAACTGTGTGTATATGTGTACATATATGTGTATACACACATGTGCACACATATTTTAATTTCTTTCTAGCCAGGGTCTCAGGCTGGCCTCAAACTTGGCAATATTCCTGTTTTAGCCTCTGACTAGTTGAGATTATAGGCATATACTTATACCTAGCAAAATAAATCACTTTAAGGGCAAATGGACTGTGTCACATATTTGTCATTTCAAACTTATTTATAAGGAGCAGTGTTCTACTCATTAAAATGAAATTTATTGTACAGAAGCACCATGAACACTTCCATAAGAGTGAAAACACGCGGGCCTGGAGAGATGGCTCAGCAGTTAAAAGCACCAGGTGCTTTGCAGAGGATCTGGGTTCTGTTTCCAGCACCCACATGGTGGCTAACAACTGTCCATAACTCCAGTTCCAGGGATCCCACACCTTCTTCTGACCTCCACGGGCATTGCACAACATGAGTACACTTACATAATGCACGCAATACACATAAAAAAATAATAAATAAAACGTTTTTAAGTTAAAACACTCAATATAAGAACTTAGTACAGTATCTACTCAGGGACAAGCCTTCAGGGATAAGCTCACCAACTGAATGATTTGAATTGCTTTGACAAAATTATTTTACCCATACTTAACTCTTTAATAAGTAAAAAACTATCACAATTAACTGAATTTTCTATTCTCTAGTTTATTTAACAATCATTTAAAACAAAGTTAAGATTGCAACCCTTTAGAAGGTAAAAGGCTAAGGGAATGATCAGCCCATGAAATATCTGCCTTACAAGGAAGAAGACTTGAGTTTAATACTCAAAACCCATGTACAAAAGCTAGCAGAGGGGCGGGAGAGATGGTTCAGCAGTTAAGAGCACTGACTGCTCTTGCAGAGGACCTGGGTTCAATTCCCAGCACCCACATGGCAGCTAACAACCATCCATAACCTCAGTTCCAGGGGATCTGAGGCTCTATTCTGACCTTCACGGGCACTGCACGTGTGCATTTACATGCATGCAGGCAATACATTCATACACATAAAGTAAAAAAAAAATTTTTTTAAAAAGCCAGAATATATACAACTGTATCCCGGCATCAGGGAGATGGGGGCAGGTGGATCCTTGAGGCTCACTGGCTAGAAAGCAGACTCTAGGAGGCCTGTGAAAGACCTTGGTTCAAAAATCAGTTGGATAGTGTCTCTGAGGAAACATTCAAGACAGTCCTCTAGTCTCCAAACATGCAGGTGCACAAGTGCACACACACACAAAAGATAAAGAACACTAGGTGTGGTGGCTCACACCTGTAATCCTAGGACTTGGGGAGGTTGAGGCAGGAGGACTGCTGCAAGTTTAAGGTCAATCTGGGCTACAGTGAGACTCTACCAAAAAAAACAAATTTTTAAGGTAAAGTAAGTGGATAGCAGTAGCTATCCTATTTTCAAACAAAACGAAGTACAAAATAGCAGAAGTTGCAGAAGATTAAATTTTTTCAAAAAACTACAGTTCACAGCCAGGTATAGTGCTGCCTAATCTCAGCACTCAGAAGGCAGAGGCAGGGTTGGCAAGGTCAGCCTGGTCTACACAGCAAGTTCCAGGCCATCTAGGAAGCTACAAGTAGAACCTGTCTTTAAAGAACATGGCCCTAAAACTGTCAATTGTCAGAAACAGTGCCTGAAACACAGCAAGCATTTGAAGTGCTTTGCTGGACTTTTCTAATTAGTAGTATTTCTTTCATTTTGGCCATCTTTTGTTTTGTTTTGAGACAAGATGTCTCAACTATGTAGCTGAAGCTCACCTTGAACTTCCTGCCTCTTCTTCCTAAATACTGGGATTACACCAACCTTGCCTGGCTTACCTTGGCCCTCTTAAGAGCAGCCATTTAGTCAAAGTCTACCACTGAATGTACAGAACTACTCCTTCATAAGCATCACCGATTCTCACTAAAACCTTGTTATTCTCCCCAGAGAGCAGGAGAGGAAGGCAGGCTAAATAACTTGTCAAAAGAAACATAATGAAACAGAAGATATGAACTCAGTTTGCTTAATAATAAAACCCACACCTTTTTGCTGTAGGGTCCCTCTTTATAACTGTCTCCAGATAGAAACTTTCAATAAAATCTCCACAGTGAAAATCAATTTTCACAAAGTAGTGTTCATGGTTTAAATGGTACTGTAACTCTGGTTACTTATTTTTCCAATACATATAAATTATTCAGACAAAAGTGCATTCTCATAAAATATTTCTCACTGATTAATCTCCTCACAGAATCTCCTTTGATACTTAAAGAAAAAAGTCCTTTCTGATAGTCAAAGCATGGCTATGGACACATTTCAGTTCAGCAAATGGAAAAATCTCAAATAAGTGAAGGAAATAACTCTGAAAAACTGACACATAGGAAATTAGCCCTTCTGATAACAAAGTACAACCTTCAAGTTCTATCAAATTATTCTCCAGCCAGGTGAGCAAACTGTGGGCCAAGTAAACTGGAAGGACCAAATGAAATATGAAGTTGTCATCAAATAATTCACATGAATCAATTAAGACTCAAAAAACAAAACAAAAACTCCAGTCCTTCCAATGTGTTTCCAGCAGCAAAAGTTCCCTAATGTGATGAAAAGATTTGTTTTTAAAAGATGACTCGATGGGTAAAATGCTTACTATACAAACATGGGGATCTGAGTTTGAATCTCTAGCACCCACATAGAAAGTCACATAAATACCTGTAATCTCAGTACTGAAAGGTGGAGGGAAGGCCAACAAGTCAATTATTGAGCTCCAGATTCAATGGGCCTACCTCAAAAAATAAGGTGGAATGCAACTGAGGAGGATACCAGGTGTCAATCTCTAGCAACTACACATAGGTGAATCCATCTACACACATGCACACAAACATACACACACACACAATAGTCACTGTCAGAGCTGGACATGGTGGTACATGCCTATAATCCCAGCATCCAAGAAGCTGAGGTGGAAGTTCCTGAGTTTATGGCCGGCCTGGACTATATAAGGAGACCCTGTCTAAACAGAAAACAAAACAAAACTTCACTGTCCCGCATCTGAGTACTACTAGGCTAAAGAAGGCCAGACCTGATCTTTTACCTGAACACTTCTCAAGGCTTTCATGTGGTAGCAATCTCCAAAGGATTCCTTGTATTAATGAAGATAAAGTACAGAAAATGTGACCCATCCAAGGTCACAGAGCTAACAAACTCACAACCATAACCTAGTTCTATTCCCACTCCAAAACCCATTCCATGTCCCCAAAATCTTATCATACCCAATTTTAAAGGAAAAAAATTATAACAATCACTTTTCTAGAAATGTAAATTGGAAACATTAGTAGCTCATCCTAGTTCCATTCACCATTCCACCAAAAGAGAAAAAGAAAAAAACTCAGCAGGGAATTGTCATACAATGTTAACACCTCCTCAATGCTCAGTCACACCCCAAGGCTCAGGGACCATCCAGGAGGAAGAAGATGAAAAGACTAAGAGTCAGAGGTTAGGGAGGACTGGAATGAAAGTGTCCTCTGGATGGACCAGACAAGACCGGTGGCTGCACTCACAAACTCACAGCAACTTCGGTTGCCCCTCAACAAGTTCAAACCAGCGAACACACATAGGAGCGGAGGGAGGGTCAGTTTTCTTTAAGGGTGGTACCCCTGGTAGGCAAACACTGATCCAGTGGATGCCCACACTCAGGCATATATGGGCAGTACTCACTGATTATTTAAAAAAAAAAAGAAGAAGAAAAAGACATGAAGTCAGGAGGACATGGAGGTGTATCTGGGAGGAGTTAAGGAAAGGAGTAGGACATAAATATAACCAAAATACATTTTATGCAAATACGAAAATCTCAAAGAACAAAAATACTATATTTAAAATTACAAATTTCTCAAAGATTCCTCAAGGAAAGCTAAGATGGAGTATACAATTAAATATTTTGATGGTATTTGAAAATTCGGTTTTTGGTTGTTGTTGTTCTTTGGAATGGTTGTTAGCTTTTGACCCAGGATCTCATGTAGACCAGACTGGCCTCAAATGTAGTCTGGGCTGGCCTTGCCTCCTGTCTCTACCTCCCAAGTGCTGGGATTACAAGCTTATGTCACCATGCCTGATTTAAAAACTTGTAATTCTTACCAAGAATTTCCTCCAAAAATCAGAGCTACAATTTTTTCTAATGCTTACCTGGTTAAACCTATGCAAATGACCAGCATGCTGACCTGTTGTTTCGTCTGTCAGAGTAGAACTGTACCTGTTTCACTCAATGCTAGCCCAGAAGCTGATACATAGTAGGCATCTCATGCATGTTGGCTAAGATAATCAGTAAGAAAGTCTAGTTATAATATCTTTAATCAGAGTCCCTCCCCTGCAAATAACCAAGTCCCATCTATTTTAAGCATTTTTGAATCTCAAATTAAACCTCAAATCACCACTGAGGACACATCCGTAAATAATAAAAGATGTTCACAAAAGAATAAAGCTCGCAACCATGCGTGGTGGGGCACACTTGTAAATCCAGCACTCAGGAAGCTGAGGCAGGAGGATGGTTGAGTTCAAGAGGCCAGCCTGAGCCACACAGAAAGACTCTGTGTTAAAATTTTTTTTAATTAATATTTGGGAAGGACTTTAATGTGTGTGACTTCATTTAACACACCTACTAACCTTGATGATCAGTCAGACAGGTATCACTACCCATTTTACAGAAAAAGAAACTGAGGCCCAAAGAATCGGGAGCACCACTATGAAAATCTAGCTTTAAACTCAAGATTTTGGTGTGAAAATCCTCTAATTTTTCCAATCCACACTGTCACTTGATCATGGGGACAGGGCAGGATAAATTAGTTGTCAACTGCTGATAAAGAAAGCTAAAGGGCCCAAAGTCCCAAATTCACACCCAGTGTTCAAACTCCAACTCTACAGTAAAGAAAAATGAGCTTACTGCAACAAATTAAATCACACTTTGCTACTAGAGAATCAAGGCTGTCATTTATAATGGAGGGTGACATGATCAAGGAGTGAAGACAATCTAAATTATGAACAAAAATCTTTTCCATCAAAAGACAATTTTAGTTCAAATGATAGGCCCTCACAGGTAAATAGCTAAACAGAAAGAGCACCTCATACTATGATTGCACTACATTTTAAGTAAGAGCCCTCCTTCTGAAAACTCTGGTAGTGGCAGAGATAATTACCTCCTCTAGATCTTGTTACATAATATCATACTTGAAACTATATTACAGCAAGTGCAACTTCCCTAAACACAAGTAATGAAGGAACTCAGCTCAAACCCTCTAGTAAAATAAACAAATAGCATTTACATCACACCCTTCCCCTCCAAGAAATACAACTGAGCTACCAGAAGCATGCCTGGTTATGGGATTTAGGTTTTCCCACTGGCTCACACATTTAACTCTTAGGAACCTGTCTTAAACACATAGGCTCAGGTCAGAAACGTTCCTCACAGCTACAGCAGAATCTTTCTATTCAAAGTTTACCATAACAAAATAAACATAGACTTATCAAGTCTCTTCAGTACCTAACACAGAATTAAACATGAAAATTAAACAGCCAGTGTTTACAGGTGTAAGGAGACAGTTTAGGAAATGCTTTTTTGCGGGGTGGGGAGGAATGCTTATTTTTTAAAAGCAGAGAGTTACTATTATCTAAAATACAGACACAAAAATGGCACACCTGTCCCGTTTATATCGTCATTAGCTAGTGTCAGGCTCTGCAAACTTCCTTACCTTTGAAGGACTTAGTTCAGCTTGTTAACTTAAGAACTAAGAATTCCCAGAGAGGTCCATCAACTGACAGGAACAGGAGTAAAATGAACAGAACCAGAACTACACACGCGTCGCTTGAATTCCTCTGCAGGTAAAGCTTTAGAGCATCTGTCTCATCTTCACTGTAACACCCCTCAAACGGAGACCTATCCACAAGCTTTCCTACCGGCTAGTCCAAAACCTTTGTAAACTGTCACATACAGAAAGTCAGGGTGCATGTGCCAGCTTCACAGTCCAATTCCAAACAGCACAGAGTCACTGAATTTAAGCGATTCCCACCGCAAATTACCCAAGGAAGTCTGTTATTTACCAAAGTGCCAAGCAGTCCCCAGGGATGCCCAGCAGATAATCACTTAGTTCCCAGGATAGGGTCTTCACTACACAAGGATGACTTCCCTACTTGGTGCCAACCGTACAGTTGCACACTCCGAAAATGGGAAGGAGAGGGGGAGATTCCTGAATACCAGGGGTTACGCGGGCAACTCCCGTGTTTTACCCTGGACTCCGAACATTCCCAACGCTGAAGAGCTCGCCCTATAACAGTTGGAGTCCATTTCCAACTGTCCTCTCAACCTTGGGATAGGATCCTTGTATCCCAAACGGAAGCCAATTATTAGTTGCAACAAGGCCTGGGGGTGAGGAGGGATGGGCGACAATAGTAAGATTTTTTTCTTTAAGTTCACCTAAAACACACAAGGGTGGGGGGAGCTTCGAGGGAGGAGGTCAGCCAGCATCAATGTTGTTTAAAGCCAAACTCCGTACAATGACCCTTTCTCCCTGGTGAGTCCAGGCAGCGTCCAGTCATTCCACTGGACCGGGGTGCCAGGGGGTGCCCGAAGAGCAGCGGGGATGGAGGCTGAGCTTTGTCCGGAAGGGGTGTGCATGGTGGCGGGGCAGGAGTGTGTGGGGTCGGGCAGGGGTGTGCGAGGCCAGGGTGTGCACCGCGGCGGGGCAGACGTGTGTGGGGCCCGGCAGGGTGTGCGCGGTGTGCGGGGGCCCGGCAGGGTGTGCGCGGTGTGCGGGGGCCCGGCAGGGTGTGCGGGACCCGGTGCGCACGGTGGCCGGGCGGGGCGCGCCGTCCCCACTCGCGGGCCCCTCTCTCCCGCGGCGTCCCCGCCAGCAGGCCTCTCTCCCCGCGGCTCTTCCCCTCCCCCGCGCGGACTCCGCCATCCCGGCCCTCCCCCCAGCCCCCCGCAACTTCGCGCGCCGCCGCCTCACCTCTCAGGAGCACGCAGAAGCTGCAGGCCAGGAGGCTCCTCAGCACGGCCCCCATCTTCCCCCCGCGCGCCTTCGCGTCTCTCACCGGCGACGGGCGGCCAGGGGACGCGGACGCGGACGCGAGGAGCCGGGGCGGCCGCCGCAGCGGCGGGTCTGCTCGCTCATGCTTTCCCCGGCCGCGAGAAGAAAGAAAAGGGGGCACGTCAGGGCTCTAGCGCGCCGCTCCGGCCCGGCCTCGCGCGACGCCAGCGTCTGCTCCCATCCCGCCGCCTCCTCCCGCGGCGCCCCACGTCCCCCGCGCGGCGCCTCATTCAGCCTCTTCCTCCGGCGCACTGGCGCAGGGATTCCCGGGCCTCGGAGCGCGCCGCCGTGTCCCTGCGCACCGCCGCCCCCTCCTCAGCGCCGCCGCCGCCGACCCCCCGAACCCCGTGGGCTGCGCGCGCGCCGACTGCCCTCGAGACCTCGCGAGACCCCGCGCGGTGGGCCGCGCGAGCCCCGGCCCGCGACGGCCCAAAGGCCTTCCCGGGGCGCATTCCAATGGGATTCTTTCCTCAGGCCGCGGAGGGCGTGAGGCGACGTCGGCAAACATTGGAGCCGGCGTGGTCGGGACTACTTTCGGCGGCTCGGCCCGTCGCCGCCCGCGCCGCTCTTTGTGCGGCTGGACGCCGAGCCAGGTGGAGCTCCGGTCGCGCGCGCTACCTGGGTCTCCTCCAGGGCCGCCCAGGTGGGAGCGCAGGAGGCAGGCGCCCGGGGACGGGTTCCTGAACTCCGGCCTCCCGCTGCACAGTGCCGTGCGCGGCTTCTCTTAAGAAAAAGTAAAAACGCTGGTTGCGCTCGCTTGAAGAGGTGGATCAGGTGAGGGATGTGCCGAAGCCAAGTCAAAACAGTACTGGTGGATGGAACTAGAGATCATCGTATGGAATAAAACAGACTCAAAGAAAGCATGTTTTCTGTCTCAGGTGAAGTCTGATTTACATGGATCCACAAAATCATATGTATGCTGTATAAGCCAGGTTCGGGAAAATGTATTAAGTCCTAGATTTTATATACGTAGGAGCAAAATAAGCCAGACGCATTTTTTAAGTATTTTATTTATTATTTCTATTTTATATGTATGAGTGTATTGCCTGCATGAATGTAAATGCACCTGTGTTGTGCAATGCCTATGGAGTTCAGAAGAGGGTGTCAGATACCCTGGAATTGGAACTATGGACTGTTATCTATGTATGTGTGTGTGGAGGGCGGGAGGGGGGGTAGGGGGCCCATGTGTGCCTGTGTCATAGGAGGCTCTAAGAGGGTGTTGGATCCCCTGGAGCTGGAGTTAAAAGCTGTGAGCAGGCTGATGTGGGTGATTTTGGAGACAGGGTCTCATGTAGTGGGAACCAAACTCGGGTCCCCTAGAAGAGCAGTATGCACTCTGAGCAGCAGCTGAGCCACCTCTCCAGTTCCTACCACTAGTCTTTCATATTGGAGGTATTTATAAAACATCTAATTGGAAATGCATACTGCACAGATTTTTTACAGAAGTTTAAACTCAGGAGAGAATTGGAAAAACAACCAAGGAGTCATGATGTTGGAACTTGTATCCCACACAATCCAGGAGATATCATAGAATACTGAAGAGCTCTTACCACAGTTTTCTTGAAGATGACAATACATCTTAAAGGAAAAATCTTTGAATTTACATAAAGCTACCTATGGATTTCTAGAGGATTGAAGATTCAGATTCCTGTATAGAACTGGGAAGGTGGCTCACGTACAGAGCATTCATCCAGCATGCATAACACCCTGAGTTCCTCTTCAGCACCACAGAATAAATAAATCTAACTAGAACCATGACAGTACCTGCGAGCATCCATGTAATTAGAAAACTGAGCTCCAGTGGGAGGGTCTGGTATAGAAGAGGAAATCTGTGGAAAGAGACCAAAAAGAATCGAGTGGAAAACTGGTTGAGGGTGTGCCATGAAAGACTGTGTGGTCGCTAATGGCGGGCTCAGTGGATTTTGAAGAGAAGTGCTGAAACAGGGAATGGGGATTCATAACTGCCCAAAGGATCGCCAATGGGACTGTCCACTACATATGTATTAACTTAGACTGGGTAGCCCTTGAGCCTGTGTAGCCAAAGCATGTCTTGAACAACTGATCCTCCTATTTCTTCCTTCCAAGTGCTAGGATCACAGGCACTTGGCATGCACTACCATGCTTGGCCAGGGTCTGTCCACTCTGCCAACCTTTTAGGGAAAGAATCTGGGAGTAACATATACACACCTGGGATTGGAGAGATGGCTCAGTACTTAAGAGCACTGGCTGCTCTTGCAGAGACTTGGTTTCAGCACCCACATGGCAACTATCAACCATAATTCTTGGTCCAGGGGATCTAATACCTCTTCTGGCCTCCATTGGCATTGCCCTGTATCAGTGCACTTACATACATAGAAGCAAAATACTCACATCAAATAAAAATTTTATATATACCTATACACACACCTTCTAAACTAGAGCTCTACTTCTTAGAATTTATCCATAAGAAGCAAAATATTTATAAATATCTGTACAGAGACATAACATTGTAATAGAAAATAAAAATAACCAAGCCTACAAAGTGTCAGTTCTGGGGCTGGAGAGATGGCTCATCAATTAGGAGTGCGTATGGTTCCTGCAGAGCCTGGCAGCTCACAACCACCTGTAACTCCAGTTCTAGGGAATCTCATGCCTTCTTCTGAATTCCAGTGGATACCCACACTCACATGCACATACCCACACAGACACACACCTACACGTAATTAAACAAAGTAAGTCTTTAAAAGTGTCAGTTCTTATGATATGGCCTAATCAAAAGACTCTGAATACTCTTCCCTAGAAAACAGATTAATTCCCAGTGTTCTATCATTTGTGGGACATCTGCTGAAAAATAATTTAATTGATTTACACATATTTACTTGAAAGTATAGCTATACTGTATTGCTCATTGAAGAGCAAGATGTGGAATAGTCTGTTTAGCACGATGCGGGGGTTTGATTAGAAGAAAGTGAATAAAGGGAGGAGGAGAAAGAAATGCATATCTGTTTTGGAGTTGGATGGACAAAGTGAAAAGCAGAGGCAGCAAACATGAGATCATCAGATTATCTTGGTGGGCACAGAGCAGTGTACTTAGGGAGGTAGAGGACTCTTCATTCTACTGTAGTTCTTTTTTTCTTTTTAACCTTCTAAACTGACAGTGATTACTTTGTTTTTAAAATCGGTGATAAACTGTCACTGGTAGCATTAGCCAAAGCAGTTTCGACATCTTTCTGAGAGCCAGAGCAAGTGGCCAGTGAATTGAGAAACGGAAACTGGGAGGGAGGACAAAACCTTGTTGTTGAAGGAAAAAGAGCAACTAGCTGACCAGAAAGGAATTTGAGACTGGAGGAGTGAGGAAATGATTTGGTTAGGGTTGGTTGCTCACTTCAATCTTGCAAGTTCAAGACAAGCATGATCATATATATAACTTTGAAGGCAATGAGCAAGCACAAGAGAGAAGAAAAAGAGAATCAGAGGCCAGAGAGTCTGCAGCCTAGAGACTTGTTAACCACAGGTAGGAGAGGGAAAAGAGTGAGGAGGAAGGGGAGGTAGGGGGGAGGGGGAGGAGGAGGAGGGAGGAGGGGGAAGAGTGGTGGTGCATCTTTGGAAGGAGAGATGAAGCCAGAACAGCATTCTGATCTTCCTCTCCTCTGTCTACTTCCGCTTTCCCAAACTCCTCCCACAGACCTTAGGAGGGAGCCTGGTAATATCTCAGCATAATCATAAGTTTTCATAAGATTTGCAGGAGTAAGGATCTTTGTTGTTTGTTTTATTGTGTTATTAGATGGTATTCATTTTTCATTAAAATGCCCTTTCTAAGTCAGCAAAATGGCTCAGCAGGTAAAAGCCCTTCCACTCAAGCCTGACAACTCCAGTTCAATCCCTGGATCCCATGGTGGAAGGAGAGAACGGACTCCTGAAAGTTGTCCTCTGACCCGCACACATGTGCCCACACTTGAACACACATGCCCCCCCAATAATAATTTTTTTTTACGTAACCCTTTCCCAATTATATGAGCTCAAGCACTTTATATCTACCTCTGGTAACTACAAAGAAACATTTTTTTATAAAACAGGGTTTTTAAAATATTTATTATTTTTATTTTATGTGTATGAGTGTATTGCCTGCATGTATGTAAATGCACCCATGTTGTGCAATACCCATGGAGGTCAGAAGAGGGCATCAGATCCCCTGGAACTGGAGTTAGGGGTGGTTGTTAGTTGCTATGTAGGTCCTGGGAATTGAACCCAGTCCTCTGCAAGAGCAGCCAGTGCTCTTAACTGCTGAACCTTCTCTCCATCCCCTACAAAATGTTCTTAAGGGAATTAATAGACAAGATTTGGTCTCTCTCTCTCTCTCTCTCCCTCTCCCTCTTTTCCTCCCTGTCTCCCCTCCCTTCATTTACTTATTTATTTACTTACTGAATTTATTTTCTTTTATAGACCCACTAAGAGTGAAGAAAAGAGTGTGGTAAGGGACTGAGAATGTGATGAGAGTTTGGAATCATGTCTGTTAGGGATGGAAGAGAGGAACAACGCATTTTGTAGAGATCACTAACATCAAAGAGGGTGTCTCCGGAGCTGGTTACTGTGAACCAGTGGCTAGCCCAACAAGTGCTTTTCTTGCCCCTATTTTGCCATCCCTGAATGGTAATAATATGGTTCCTAACTGCAGTGTTAGAACAATGCATGGATGCCTATGAGGAATTCACTAGCATTTGAAAGTAAATATACTTTGTTGCTAATACTATTTTTTCTTCTTTCAACACTGGCTATATGAGCCCACTCTAGAGATTATTAAAGCCTGAACAATAAATAAAACATGGTATATTAAAGTTCTTGTGATAACCCTGAGTAGAACAAAAAGACATATATTATAGAAAGTTCTGAAATAAGGAATGAGGACCAGAGCAAGAGAGGAAGGTGTTGGTGCTGCGGAGAAATTAGAACATTGGTGACATCTGAAAGACTTAACTAATGCATAATCATATGGAATCAGAATTTTAGCTGTTGGAGAAATGACTTACAAAGACAAGGGAGATGCTGGTACCAAGGTCAATAAAAATGATAGTTCCAGGGACTGTTCCTTCTCAGAACACTGAAAAGACTATTAACCAGACTGGATTGAAACTCTTAACAAGAGAAACCAAGTGCCCGTGTGTTACAGCCAGAGGTGGCAGCAGACCCTCGCAGTCTTGGGAGGCTGAAGCAGGACCATTACTAGTTTGAGGCCAGCCTGTGCTACACAGTAAGGCCCTGCCAAGGGAAGAAAAGAGAAAAGGAAGGAATGGGGGAGGGGAAAGAAGAAAAGGAAGTGAGAGAGGACAAAGAGGAGACTAATGTCGTTTTTAAATAGTTTTTTGAGAATTTCATACATGAAAACAATACATCATTTTTATCTCTCACCCCCTGACAGTTCTTCCCATATTCCCTCTCTCAATTTCCTGATCTCTAATCATTACTGGTGTGTGTGCGTGTGTGCGTGTGTGTGTGTGTGTGTGTGTGTGTGTGTGTATAGCTATGAATAACCTACTGAGTCCATTTAGTAGTGCTTGTATGTGCATGTGCTTAGGGCTGACCACTTGGGATTGGATATCTGTCAGAGAACTCATCCCTGGAGAAAACTGATCATCCCTCCCCTAACATCCATTGATTGCCTGTAGCTCTTCATCCACAAGGTCAATCTTGTGAAATTTTCCCCGTCCACGTTGGCATGTCAACTGGTAGGGTCAATATGTAGGTCTTGTTTAGTCTACCATATTGTTGAGAGTTTATGGACACAGCTTCCCTGTCATGTCTGGAACATGCTGTCTAGCAGCAGACATCCTGGTCTTCTGGCTCTTACAATTTTTCCAGCCCCTTTTCTACAATGTTCTCTGGGCCTTAAGTGTAGGGGTTGCATCATAGATGCATCGGTTGGGGCTTGGTCACTTATCTCTGCACTTTGACCAATTGTGTCGCTCTGTAACCTAGAAACCACTAAACTGTCAGGTGGACATGGCGGCCTGCCTGTAATTCCAGAGCCAGGAGGCAGAGGCAGAGGATTCCCCAGAGCAAGCTGGCTGGGAGGGCTGGCCATATGAGCAGCGATGGCTTTGGCTGAGAGACCCTGCCTCCGAGAATAAAGTGGAAGAGAATGATTCCCATGTCAACTTTAGGCCACCACATGTACATGCACCCACGGTGCACCACACCAAAACCCGTGTAAAAACATGCACACACATTTGCACACCTCACACGCACACAAGAGAAATGGAAAAAAGAAAAAATAGGTCTAAGATTAAAAGAGAAGGAGCTGTTTTTGCATCAGTTTTACATTTTCCCCTTACCTCAGTCCCATAAACATCACTGATAACAAATAATATTTAAAAAAATTTTTGAGACAAGGTCTCCTGTAGCCCAGGGTGACTTTGAACTTTCTGTGTAGATGAGGATGACTTTCAACTTCGGACTCTCCAGCCTCCATCCCCCAAAAGCTAGGATTACAGATGTGTGCCAACACACCTGATTTGCAGAGTACCAGGGCTTGAACCCAGGGCTTCACGAATGCTAGGGAAGCACTCTTATCACCTGAGTTATGGCCTGACCCCAAAGCTAACACTTTGTAAAGCAAAAGAACATGCTCCATATCAAATCATGCTATCCAGTGTGCACACGCCCATGAGAACAGCTGTATCAGAACCATTACCTTCATCTGCAGTCATGGTAGTTCCCAGTCAGCCCAAAGCGACTCATGTATTTGCAGTGTTCCTGTGATCTACCTGCATTGCCAGGCTTCTCCTGGGGATGATTGGGTGCCCATTATGTGTTGGGCACAGGCTTGACGAAGAGGGAGCAGTGTTCCTGAGAGGCCCCAGTATATTGGTGGCAGAGTTAGGTTTAGAACAGGCAGTTGCTACAGTGAAGATGTACACCGCCTTTGTCTTACAGATTTGGGGAAAAACTACACATTCCTGTAACTAGATCTCTTCTCCCTGGTTTCCAGAAAGATTTTGATGCCATTTATTGAATACCTATTTTCTATTCACACTGTTCCGTTTAATACAAGGAAGTCCCTTGCAAGGGAATTGTTATATTCACACACATTCTCCAAGGTCCAGAACTGAATGGCAGCAGCGGAGCATCTTGCTCTCACTGCCCTGAGGGGATGCCTCAAGATTTCAGCGAGTTGGCTTGCTAAACATATAGCTCACTGGTGGAGCACTTTACCCAGTATGGTGGTTTATAGTGATTGTCAACTTGACAAGATCTAAAATCACATTAGAGACAAATCTCTGGGTGTGTCTGTGAGGAATTTTCTAGATCAGGCTAATTGAGGTGGGAAAGCCTGCCTTAACTGCCAGGATGAATACAAAGGAGAAAGTGAACTGAGTATGAACATTCATCTCCTTGAGCTTCCTGTCTCTGGATCTGTAGTAGTTTGAATAAGAAATGTCCCCCATCGATTTATGTATTTGAGCATTTGGTCCCCAGTTAGTGGCACTGTTTGGGGAAGTCATAGATATTTTAAGTTGCTTTTGTTGGATATTTTGTTGCAGCAGGGAAGAAAGTAGCTAATACAACTAGCAATGTTTTCAGTCCTGGATTTCATCCCCAAACAGGAAAAAAATTAAGGTTGTCTTGCCCATCAGTATGGCTCTGTTGCATGTGAACAGTTCTGTTACATTAAAAGTCATGTGTAACAGAATTTGTGAGGGAGTTTTATTATTATGAACTATTTTGATATTAAACCAATAGGATGTTATATCAAGTACCTATGACTCCACAATCCACAGTGATTAAAGAAATATGAATAGGACTAGAAGTATAGTTCTGTGGCTGAACATTTGCCTCACATGTATCATGGCCTGAATTCAATCCATAGCATCAAAAACAAAATTAAAATGCAAACAGCTAGGCATGGTGACATATGCCTCTAAACCAGCACTTGGGAGGTGGATATGATCAGGAGTTCAAGACCATCCTTAGCTAGTTGGGCTACAAAATACCTTGTCTCAACCTTCCCTTTCCCCATAAATTAAAAAAATAAATATCAGGGCTGAAGAGATAGCCCAGCTCTGCTCAACTCTTGCAGAAGACCCAGGTTTGGTTCCTAGCACCCATGTAGCAACTAACAACCATCTATAATATCACTCCAGTTTGTGGGAATCCAATGCCCTCTACTGGCCTCTTCTGGCAGTGCATGCTCACAGTGTGCATACATACAGGCAGACACTCATGGCATAACATAAAAGAAATAAATCTAAAATTATCAGGCCTAGAGAGGTGGCTCAACAGTTAAGAGCACTGAGTGCTCTTGCAGAGGACCTGGGTTCAATTTCCAGCATTCACATGATAGCTAACAGTCACCTATAATGCTATTTCCAGGAGGTCTGACACCCTCTTCTGGCCCCTGAAGGAAATGCCAGACAACAATCAACTGAGGGGCAAATTAACTAGCATGGGTTTTTCCCAGGTATCAAGGCCATGAAAGCCAAGGAAAGCTTAGGGGATTGTACTGGACTGGAGAAGAAAAAAATTCAATGTAATGTAAGATTGTTGACAAATAGCATTTGACACATGACAAAACTTAAATGGGAGACTGGGAAAATGACTCAGATAAAGGTACTTGCTGCTAGGCCTGATGACCTGCATTTGATCCCTTGGGCTTACATGATGGAAAGAGAGAGCCAGCTCCCACAAGTTGACCTCTACATGGATGCGGGGGTATACACTCAAACACACACACACCAAGAAATGAGTAAATGTAATTTAAAAGTATTTGAATGGGGTCTAGGTTTGATGGTGTCCATGTATGCATGTTGACATTCTGTTTGTGATAGTTACATTGTGATTATGTAGAAGGAAGATCCTTACAGGAAATAACTCTGAAAAGTACTTGGGATGATGGGACATCTAGTTCCTGCTCTTGAGTAGCTGAAGACAAGAAGTTCTTCACAGTGAACTTACTTTAAAAAAAAAAAAAAGCTTTCTGAGTATTTTGAAAAAATAAGAAATAAAAGTACTTATGCTTTTTGAAAGATAGACATGTTATAAGGGTTTATTATTTAAATCCACCAAGCTCTTTAACTTTTTTTTTTTTTTAACTTAATGGGTAACTGCCTTTTTCTTTTCTTCCCATCCAAGATAGCTGCAGTTCATCCAGAACATTGAGTGGAAGTTCAGCATTTAAATGTTTAATCTCTTTCTTTCATCTTTGGCACCTATGAACTGGATTTCCCCACATGAGTCACCTGATAACAAATTTCCCAGCTTAAATAGGTTTAAAGTTGCATTGTTAGTAAAGCAACTTTAGGAACCATGCCTCAAATCAAGGTTTCGTTATTGACAATGTATCTTAGTGTGCTTGTGCCTTCTCAGCTTATGTATCCTTTTTGATGTTGTGAAACGTTTTTTTCTGATTTTGAAAAGTATTCATGCCATTATGTCCCTCCTTCCTCACACTCAGAAAAATCTCACAGCTTGACATGTTTTTAGTCTGAATCCACTGAATTCCTTCAGTTTTCACACAAAATAAAAGAAATAATGTCATCCTCTTTTGGAAGCACATGTCCAGATAAACAAAACACGTGATCTTAATCCCACCTCCATCTCCACACCTAAACCCCCAGGCCTGATCAAGCTTGTCATTGAAAAAGAATACTATAATCAGGAAAGGAAAAACTAGTTTTCCTTTTCTACTGTCAGAATTGATTCCATTTGGGGATATAGGAAAGCATTTTTTTTTTGCCTTGGAATTAAGGAAAAAACCAATACTATCAAAACTTACTTTATGTGGAAGTATTTCACTAGATCCCTAGACAAGTGACTCTCAGTGGTCAAAAGGGGTGGAGAAGATGACCCTGGTCAACTTGGCCTGTGATCCCAGCTATTTAGGAAACTGAGCCAGGACTGCAAATTCAAGACCTGCCTGGGCTACAGAGTGAGTTCAACCCCAACCTGAGCAACTTAGTGAAATTGTCTAAAAATAAAAGTTAAAAACAGGGCTGGCAATGTAGCTCGTGATAGAGGGTGTATCTAACATGGACGGGGCCCTGGGATCCATCCTTAGTCCCCCACCCACACAGAACAGTGTGTATGGGGAAGATTTTACACGCGCACACACACACACACACACACACGTACTTACGTATTTATGCTATGAAGTGGGCACTAGTGCAGAAACTTCCATTTTACTTTTGGGCACTGAGGGACCAAGGGGTAATGTGGGTAAGGTCTCACAGGCAGGCCATGTGGCTCCAGAATTTAGGCTTTTCATAATCCACATAGTGCTTCTCCTTATTTGTCATCCAAAGGAGAAAAAGGCAGATTTGAGCTTTAAAGGTAGCGTGTACCCAGAAACATAATTCCATAGTTGCCGTAGCATGCTGTCCTCCAAGCATAACAGCCATCATCTTCACCAGGAACAGCTGTGACTACTTGCAAGCGACCCTCAGGTTAGAACTTGTTGACTGTTGACTTTCGCCTAGAGAAGAGGAGGCTGGGAAGGGCCATTAGACCCACACCTGAGATTCCAGCCACTTCCTCCTGTACCTCCCAGCCAGCGTGTGATTCTGACCATGTGGCCTCATGGTCCCAGGCTGTGGAAGGTTAATAGACAGGAGGACCCCAGCTATGTGGCTATGTGGCTATGGGGAAGTTATCATCCATGCTGGAGTGAGACTTTCCATTGGTGCTGCTGATACGGGGTCACCTGCTTTCTTGCACCCATGCTCTGAAAGTAAGCCCAGTAAATTCATTGGTTCCCCAAGTTGGACTTTGATGGACTTGTACTTTGGTTTGTGGGTGGTGCTCTGTAGGGAGCGGGTAAAGATTTGCTTATATCTGCCAAGTAAAGAGTTATCACAAAAGTAATCTAATACACAATGCAATAGACTCTTCCGTATACTAGAATCTGCCAATCCACAGGTGCCTAACCTTGCCTGCTGAAGCCAAAGTAGATAGACTTTGCACATTGGTGGAATCATCTGAGCTCATATTTGAAGTATAAGGAGGTATATATCAGGAGAAAACTCAGATGAGGGACTCCATGGACAAAAAGAGCTGGGAGAGGCTGGGTGTGATGGTGGGTGCCCATAACCCAGCACCAGGGAGGTGGAGGCAGGAGGATTAGGAGTTAAAGGCCACCCTCAGCTACATAGGCCACATGAGACTCTGTCTCAAAAACAGAACAAAGACAAAGCAAACAAAAAAGAAGAGGGCCTGTGAAATGGTTCAGTAGGTACAAGCCCTCGTCACCCAAGCCTGATGACCTGAGTTTGGGTTCCAGCACTAATATGGTGATTCACAATTGCTTGTAACTCCAGTTCCAGGAGATCTGGCACCCTCTTCTGGCCTTCTTAGGCTCCTGCATGCATGTGTTGCACATGGATTCACACAGGCGCGGCACACACACACACACACACACACACACACATATGAGAGAGAGAGAGAACTGAGTCCCCAAAGTTCTCCTTTGATTCCATATGCTGTCCATGGCACATCGCACACAAAATTTTGTAAAATTAGAACAGCAGAGAGGAGGACCCACTCACCATGTGAGCCACACGTTGGTTTGGAATCTAAGCTGTGTGCAGAGAAAGGCCTAAAGAGAATAGAGGAACCTAACCAAGAAATGTGAGCTTTTTCCATCTGTTTTCTTTGAGACAGGGTCTCATTGTTGCCCAGGCTGGCTTTGAACTTCATATGGAGCTGAGGATAACTGAACTTCTGATCCTCCAACTTCTACCTCCTGAGTGTTGAGATTACAGGTGTATGTCACCATGCCCAGCTCATACAGTTCTGGGAATCGATTCCAGGGCTTTGTGGGTGCTAAGCAAACATTCTACCAACAGCATTATATACACAGTCCAAGCTTTGTTCTGGCAAAAGGGATAAATGGATTGCTAGGGCACATATAAAGTATGATCTAATTTTATATCAACTCCTAGAAACATATTTTGGAGTCTAGAGCAAATCTCTTCCATTCTGTTCTGTCCAGCTTTCTCCTTTTGTAAAATTTATTTTTATCTACCTATTCATTCATTTTTTGATGAGGGAGATCCTCTGTAACACATGCTAGCCCCCAAACTCTTGGATTCAAGCAATCCTACTGCCTCAACTTCGTGTGTGTGTGTCCATGTGTGTGCACACGTGGTGATCTTTGTATGTGGGGAGAGCTGCATGTGCCAGGTAGGTATGTCAGGGGCAGAAGACAACTTGTGGAGTTGGTGCTTTCCCTCCACCATGTGGATGTTCAAGTCATCAGATCTGCTTGGCTGAGCCATCTCACTGGCTCCCACTTTACCTGCTTTAAATATTTACACCATGTCTGAAGAAAAGGAAGATTCTTGTCTGCCTCTTCTCTGGTGATTACCCCCAGCAACGCCCAAACCCATTCAGGCAGCCGACACCCAGAGCTTGTTAATGACAGAGAACTGTTGAAGGGCAGGAAGTGATGTGACGCGATGTCAACCACAGTTCCACCTTTCAGATTGATGTGGTTGACTGTGATGGAGGCAGAGTGTGACCACAGTCCTATTCGTGTAACCCTTGTGGAGTACTTTATAGCTTATGTACTTCTTTGCATACGCTGGGTCTTTTGATCATCAAAACGAACTAGAGAGGTAGGCGTTATCCCATTTCACAGATGTGGGCCCTGAAGCTTCCACAGTCCTGTGAGTAACTACAAAAAACGCACACAGGACTCCACGCTCCCCCTCTCTTCACCCGCCTTCCTGTGTTGTCCTCCCTCTTTAACAGCAGTTGCTTGATCGTAATTTCTCCACATGCATTGACTAGCCAAAGCTGAGGGACTCACATCCACCTCCTTTTCATGCATGGTTGTTGCCTATTTTGACTGTTGTGCTTGACAATTGCAGCCCAGTGTCAGTTTTCTAAATATAGCCTGTTCTCTTAGTGGCTCAACAGATGAAGTGTGCTTCTTTCTGTGACACACATGACCTTAGCATCCTGGCTTCTATCTTGGTGTAACCAATCATCCTGGTCTGTTCAGAACTGAAGGACAGGGGACTGTTACTGCTATACCTGAAAAAGTTCTGGGCGAGATAGGGTGGTTGATCGCCCTGTCCTCTTCTCCAGCAACCCAGTCTAACACGCTCAAGTTCTGACTTCTGAGCATCTCAGAACCCCAGCGACTGGTGCCCTATTCCAACCTCTCTGTTTTTGCTGACACTTCTTCAGTTGGAAGCACTATCACTACCTTCCCAAAGTCATGTCCTACTTTTTCTTCAAAATTCTGTTCTCAAGCGTAGGTACTGATTTCTCCAAACCTTCTTTGACCTAAGTATCTTTCTTTGTGTTTCCATCTCACTGCATACAAACCATTGTCCTTGAGCTTTGCTGATTTTTTTTTTCTGTTTGTGTTATAGACTGAATGTGCCCTCCAAAATTCATATATTGAAATACTAGCACCCAATTGGGCTTGCTTGTAATCCCAGAACTCAGGGAAGTGGAGGTAGAATTAAGAGTTTAAGGTCATCTTCGGCTACATTTGAGCTCGACACCTAACACCCAATATCTTGACATTAGGAGATGCAGTGCTGGGGAGATGGTTAGTTAGGTCCTTGGGAGGGTAGCCTTTCTCAGTAGGATCATCACCTTATAAGAAGAGCCATGAGAGAAGTGATTTTTCTCTCTGCCAAGTAAAAGTACAATGAAAAGACAGCAACCTGCCCACCAGAAAGCAGGAAATCTGCTAACTACTTGACCTTGGACTTCCTAGCCTCCAGAACAATGAGAAATGAATGTTGGTTGTTTAACCAATGGAACAGCTTCTTAAACTGGAGGTCACAATCCCAAGTGGGTTTGTGTAACTGAACATGGAGGCTGTAAAAAAGCGGCAACACCAAATATGCAAGAACAAAAAATTAATTCACCATCAAACATGTTGAATCTGCACTGTTTCTGGTGTCACATGGACATGCTGGGATGTTTGATTTGACTTCTCTGTAGCCTGAGTTCTGAGCACGCTGTGTGTGCTTTCACACCATACAACACTCCCCAGTGCTGCCTGAAACTGCTGCTGTCCTCTCATTGCTCTTATGTATGTCTGTGTGTAGATATGTATGTATGTATGTATGTATGTATGTATGAACAAGGTCTCCCCGTAGCCTCAACTGGCCTGGAGCTCAATATGTAGACCAGGCTGGCCTGGAATTCACAGAGATCTGCCTACCTCTGCCTCCTGAGTGCTGGCATGCACCACAACACCAGGCTCTTTTTTAAAACACATTTTTTGTTTTATTGTTGTCTGTCTGTATAATGGGGGGGCATGCCACAGTGCTTGTGGAGATTAGAGGACAACTTTCATGGAGTTGGTTCTGTGCTTCACACCTTTCCATTGGTTCTGGGTCATCAAGCTTGCTCAGCAAGTCCTTTACCTGCTGAGCCATCTCACCAGTCCTCCACCTTATTTTCACCTCATTGAACCTGGAACTGGTCAGCAAGCCCAGGGATCCACCTGTCTCTGCCTTCCTAATGCTGAAATTATAGGCAGGCATCGCCATGCCAAGTTTTTTCTAACATGAGTTTGTCATATCAAACTCAAATCCTCAGGTTTACGTGACAAATATCTTATGAACTAAGCCATTTCCCTGGCCTCCCATTTGGTGTGGTTGTGGGTGTGTATTTTGAGACAAGGTCTTACTAAGTTGCCCAGGTTACCTTTGAACTCATTCTGTAGCCCAAGCAGGCCTTGGACTTAGGATTCTCCTGCTTCAGCCTCCTGAATAGCCTGTGCCATCAAACCTGGCTAACTAAGCAAATCTTTAAAACAAAACAAGCAAAAAACGTAGGTAGCCAGTCCAGCAAGAATAAAAACCAAATGGGGCTAAAAGCTTCCTACTCTGTCTAAAGCTCTGGATACCCTCCTCAGGGCCAGAAGGGCGTGTGTGTGTGTGTGTGTATGTCTGTCTGTCTGTCTGAACCACAGGTGCACATGAATGGAATGAGCATCGAAGAACAAAGTGGAAAACACTTCCTGACTTAAAAAGCTCAAAATAGCCTCACGGCTGCAGAGGCAGGCTTGCAGGTAGGTTCTATATAAACAACTCCCTGGCACGATGAGCCTCAGACTTGATCAAGCTGCAGAATCACCTGCGGGGCTCAACGCAGGGATCAGCTCGTTCAGTCCCAGCCTGAGCTTCAGATTCCGTGGGCGTGGGGTGTGGCCTGCAGATTTGCATTTCTGACAAGCTCCCAGGTGTCGCTGTTGGTCTGGACAGCATACGAGGACGGCTGGCACCCCTGTCTCATCTCTGCTCACTACCTGACTTACTGTTCTCTTACAAGATAATCAGGGTCAAGGTCTCTGTGATTTGAGACAGGTGGGTTTTCCCCTTGTTCCCTTGCTGATCACATCTCTCAATCTTTTTTTTTTTTTTACTATTTCCTTTTTGGTAGGGAGGCAGGTTCTCATGTAGCCCAAGCTGGTCTAAAACTAAGTAGATAGCCAAGGATCACCTACTGATCATCCTGTCTCTGCCTCCCAAGAAAGCAGGGAAAATAAAAATACTCCTTAACTCTCAATTAATTTTTTTTGTCTTTGAGTCAGGGTCTCCCTGCAGCCTCACTTGGACTAGAACACACTGTGTAGACCAGGCTGGCCTTGATCTCATAAAGCTAGATCTGCCTGCTCCTGCCTCCTGAGTGCTGAGATTAAAGGCATGGGTCCCCACGTGCAACCCTCACTGTTTCTTTTTTTTTTTTTTCTTCCATTCCTTCTTTTTCTTTTACAAACTATTAACATTGTTTTCTTTGCCTATTTTTCTTTCTATAACCTCCTGTGACCTTTTTCCATCCTGTCTAGCACTTCACTATTCCTACTGATGACTTGTAACTAATCCAGTCATTGTTGGTCCAACTTACTGTTGAGCAATGAACCCATTCTCAATACTTGTAAGAAAAGCTTGAGATTTAGAACACTTTCCCTCTATTAATCTTCTCCTCTCTCTCCTCTGACACACCCACTCAGCATTTACGATGGAAGTTAGAACTGTTGTGGTGTGAATGTGAAATGTCCCCCATATGTTCACGTGTTTGAAGGCTTGGTTCCCAGATGCTCATGCTCTTTGGAGAAGTTGTACAGCCTTAAGGAGGTAGAACCTTGCTAGGAGAGGCCAGGTGGTGGGGGTGGGCTTTGAGTGTTACAGTCAGACCCTGCTTCCTGCATACTCTGACTGACTTGGACTGAGCCAGTGGTGCTGCCAAGCCTTCTTGTTCATGTTGGACTGATATCCCTTGAACTGTGAGCCAAGATGAACCTTTCTCTTATCCTGCTTCTGTCAGGCATACAGATTCCCACAGTGCTCGTGGTGAATAGAACTTCTGTTTCATTCAGGTATCCACTGGCAATCCCAGACACTGACTTCAGCTCCTGGAAATAAACCATGATTAATTTAAGCAAGATAGTAACCCCATTCCCATTACCCCTAATTAATCTGATGACAGTCTGTGACTCTGTTTAGGCTGGAACATGGAGAAATTGGGCAAGGTGCTTCTCGGAAATATATGTGTTTGTGTGTGTGTATTTGGTATAGGTCTTTTATTATTGTTGTTGTTTGTTTGCTTGTTTGTCTGTTTTTGTTTTTTCTTAAGGCAGGGTCTTATATAGCCCAGGTTGACCTTGAACTTGCTATGTACTTTAAATTGATATTCTGCCTCAGCCTCCTGAATGCTACAATTACAGATGTATGCCACCACATCTAACAAGCATCTGTCTGTCTCTCTATCTCTGTCTCTCTCTTTCTTCCTCCCTCCCTCCCTCCCCCCCTCCTTTTCCTCACCACCTCCTGTGAATCGAACCCAGGGCCTTGCCTATGGTAGATCTAGATAAACACTTTATCACTGAGGTATACCCCAGTCCCTCTGCAGAAATATTTTTTTCTCCTTTAGAAAAAATAAGTCCAAGGAGAGCTTGGCTTTCCTGCTGTTGAATTGTTGAATTCAGTTTGGGTGAGGACATGATGCTTGGAGCTATGGCAGCCATTTTGTTACAAAGAAGGGTTATATTTATGGACAAAAGGCAATACATTGAGGGTGCCAAGGCAAAGAGCTATAACTTCCTGGCTTATATTACTTGGCCACTAACTAACCAGAATTACCTATTTTTAGATTTATTGCTGTGTGAAATAATAAACCCTTATTTATCTGCTTTGAGCTAGTACCTCTCAAACTTTTTTTTTTTTTTTTTTGAGATAGAGTCATGTATCCCTAAAGGACCTCAAACTTTCAGCAATCCTCCTGCCTCTGCCCCTCAAGTTCTGGGATTACTGGCCTGGGCCACCACACCGTTTCTCAAACTTCAGTGTCCATATAAATCCTATTCTTGACAGGCATGGTGATGTGTGCCTGGAATCCCAGTACTCATAACACTTAGGCAGGGGATCACATGAACCCAGGAGTTTGAGACCAGCCTGGGCAATAAACATAATGAGGCTTTTGAATTAGATATTTTTCTTCTTGTTGTGACAAGAAGAAACTTAAGGGAAGGTTTATTTTGACCCAGTTCAAGGGGATATAGTCCATTATGGCAGGGAAGATGTGGCAGGTCACACTGTGTCAGTGATCAAGAAGCAGAGAGTAGACAGGATGTGGAGCCAGGCTCTCAAGCCTCAAGGCTCACCCCTGAGTGACATTTCCTCCAGCAAGTCTCTACCTCCTAAAGGTTCCACAATCTTCAAAACAGTGCTACAAATTAGGGACCAAGTGTTCAAACACAGACACTTAGGAGGGACAAAAAAAAAAAAAAAAAAAAAAAGAAATCTGCTATTTTCACCAGACATTCTGATACTTGCATGAGGCACTCTGACTGATAACACTCCTCTACATAGGTATTATCTAATACCTCCTAAACATGCAATTGCAGTGCTTTTCACAGATCCATCTTTCCAAAAAGGAGCAAAACTTAGGGCTGGCAAGATGGCTCAACAGGTAAAGGTGCTTGCCACTAAGCCTGATGACCTGAATTCAAGCCCTAGGATCCACATAATGGAAGGTCAGAAACAACTCTACAGAGTTGCCTTCTGACTTCCACATGTGTACCACACATAGATACAGAAAGTAAACAAACATAATAAAAAAATGTTAAAGAGAAAAGCTTAAAGCCTAATTTTAGGGAAGAAAAAAAGTTATCTGCAAGCCCACAAACATCCAGTGCCTTTTTTTTTTTTTTTTGAGCCTGAGTGTGTGTTTTCTAGAGATTATTACTAGTGGCTCTTGTATTTGGTGGTGGCTGTAAAAGGATCAGAGATTAAAGTTTTTTCTTTTAAATAAACTCCTGAAAAGTATTTCTCTTCCAAGTTTCATACAGAGAAACTTAATATATCTTTGCTCCCCCCATCCCCTTGGAGTTAAAAATAGCATGCATGGGGATGTGTTTCTTGCCAATTTCCCTTAGGATGTCTGCAGATGTTAACAGAGACTTCAAAGTCCAGAAAGGAACCTTGGATTTTCACGCAGGAGTGGGTGGAGAATGGAAGTACCTTGATCCCTATTAACAAATTTGGTAGAGTATCACTGTTGTTTCCCCTACTAAGAATTTCTTTCTTATTGCAGAGTAAGAGTATTTTTATTTTAGTGAAAATTTGATAACTACAGTAAGCTGACCAGTATTCATTTCCTTACTATCGAAATGTGTACTTCTTTGAATTCACACAAGCAGGCCATTTAGCAAGATATATTTGATATAAAAATAGATTGAAGGATGAGTTGAAAAGATGACTCAGTGGTTAAGAATCCTTGTCACTCTTGGAGAGGACCGAAGTTCAGTTCCTAGCACCCATGTTGGGCAGTTCACAACTTCTTCCTGTAATTCCAGCTCTAGGGGATCTAACACCTCCTCCTGGCCTCCTTGGGCACCACACTCATGCGCACAAACCTGTACACACATACACGTACTTTTTTTAAAAACATAATAAATTGAAGTGGGCTGGAGAGATGACTCAGTGGTTAAGAGTGCACGGATCTTCCAGAGGAACTGAGTTCAGATCCCAGCACCCACACTGAGCAGCTCACAACTGCCTGGACCTCCAGCTGCAGGGGATCAGAGGCCCTGTTCTCATGTCGACAGGCACCCACACACATGTGGCATATACTCATACAGAAACCCACACATATACATAAATAAAAATGAATTTCACATTCTTAATTTTTTTTTAAAAGAAGTTGAACAGTCATGAAAAAAAGAAATTTCCATCTGTTGAGAACTGGGACAGATATTTCAGGTCATCCGAATATGTGTTACCACTAACATTTGATTATTAATGTTAGTACAGGGAATTCATTTATTGCTTTGCTAAAAAATGACATTGAAAGAGCCACAGTGGAGCAAGCCTATCATCCCAGCTACTCAAGGGTTGAAGGAGGATTGAAGTCTGTCAAGACTATAGACTGAGTTCAAGGCCAGCCTGAACAGCTTAATGAGACTATCTATGATGGTTAATAATAGAATGCCCCTGAGGGGTTATCTAGATTAGGTTAATGGAGATGAGAAGGCCCACCTTAGCTGTAAGCAGCACCATTCTGTGGGCTGGGGCTTTAGCAGGTATTCTGTCACAGCAGCTACACCAGTAAACCATCCCAGTCTGATTCCAAGTCTGATGATCTGAGTTTGATCCCCCTACCCAGGGGAGATCATGAAGGAGAGAAATGAAAAGTTGTCCTCTGACCTTGACACACATGCCTGTGCACACATACACACACACACACACACGCACACATACACACACACAAAGTAATTAAATAAATAAATGTAAATGTTTTAATTAGTAACTATTTTAGAGCTATAGATATACCTAACACATAACTATGTGCTAGTATCTGAAACAAAATCTCACATACAGACAGCACAAATATTAGGAAGTCTACTCATTTACAGAATTATAAGGCTCATCTTTTTAAAGATTTATCATACTTAAAAATAAAAGTTATTTGTGGGCCTGGGGAGATGGCTCAGCCATTAACAGCACTGGCTGCTCTTGCAGAAGACCTGAGTTCACATCCCAGCACCACATGGCTACTAAAAACTGTTGGCAACTCCAGTTCCAGGGGAGTGAACACCTTCTATATGGGGTCTGAATATGTGAATGTGCACATGAATGCAGGTGCCCAAGGAGTCCAGAAGAGGGCACCAGATCTTCTTGGAGCTAGAGTTATAGGCTGTGAGCCATTCAACATGGATGCTGGAAACTGAACTCAGGTCCTCTGCAAGACACTACAAGCTCTTAACTGCCGATAGGGCACATTTTTGCTTGACTGAGTTGGCCACATGTCTACTTTATGGTGCTCCTATCAGAATATGGCCACTGTAACCAAGACAGCTTCCAGATCATCCTATCTTCTCAACCCTAGTCTTCTCTCACTGTTGGTACAGCTGTCTTCCTTGTAATGCACGTGTGCCCACTTGAGAATGGTAAAGTCTGTTGCTATTGGTTTGTGTAAATGCCCATGTCTCAAAAATTCAGTTCCCAGTCCACAGCGCTATTGGGAGGTTCTGGAACCTTTAATATGTGAGTACTAGGGGCTGGAGAGATGGCTCAGCAGTTAAGAGTACTGGCTGCTCTTGCAGAGGACCTGGGTTTGGTTCCCAGCACCCACATGGCCACTAACAACTGTCTGTAACTCCAGTTCCAGGGGGTCTGATGCCCTCTTCTGGCATCATGGATGGACATTGCACACAGGTGATGTGAACACATGCATGCAGGCACTCACATATACACATTTTTGAAATGACTGAAAATTAAAATTAAAAAATTTTAAATGTAGAGCCTCCCCAGCCCTGTAATCCCAGCACTTGGGAGGTAGAGGGAGGAGGATCAGGACTGTAAAGTCATTGCTGGCTTTCATAGCCAGTTCCAGGCCAACCTAGGTTACAGGAGGCCCTTTCTTAAAAAAAAAATTGTGGGGCAGGAGAGATAGTAGATTGTTCAGTGGTTAGAGCACTGGCTGCTCTTCCAGAGGAAACAGGTCCAGTTCCCAGCACCCACATGGTGGCTAACAACCATCTGTAACTCCAGTTCCAGGGGAATCCATCGTCCTCTTCTGACCTCTGTGGGCATTTCATGACACAGGTGCATTTACATTCATGTAGGCAAAGCGCTCATACACATTAAATAGAATATTTTTTTAAAAGAAAGGAAAGGTTTAGCAGATAAAGTTGACTTTTTATCATTCTCAGTCCCAGCTGCAGGGCAGATATGTACTATCCTGAACAGATATGTTAATCATTTTTCTGTTACTGTAACAAGATACCTGACAGAATCCACTTGAAAAGAGGAAACGTTTATTTTGGTTCAGAATTTGGGGGCTTTTAATACTCGGTCAGTTGACTGTTGATTTTGGTTCTGGCGTGAGCCAGTACATCGCCATAGGAGTGCATGGTGGAAAAAAACTCTCCACATCCAGAAATGCAAGAGAGAAACAGAAAGATGCCAGGGTCCCATATCCTCTTTATGAACACATCCTTGGAGCAGGAGGAAAGATTCAGTGCATTAATCACTTGCTTCAAAAGCATGAACACTTGAATCGGAATCCCCATAACTGGTAAAGCCAGACACAGTAGCACATATCTGTAATATCAGTGCTCCTATTGTGAGATGAATGTGGCAACAGAATCCCCAGAGGCTCCCAGGCCAGCCAGCTCCTGGTACATGGAGCAGTGAACCCACACACACACACTCAGTGATCAGAAAATCTCCCACTAGACCCACTTTCTTTCTTGAAACAGGTTCTCACTGTATAGCCCAGGTTAGCCTAGAACTTGTGTGTATTGCCTGCATGTATGTAAGTGTACCTGTGCCAGGCAATGATTGCAGAGGTCAGAAGAGGGTATCACATTCCCTTAGAACTGGAGTTATAGACAGTTGTAAACCGCCATGTGAGTGCTGGGAACCGAACTCAATTCCTCTGCCAGAGCAGCCAGTGCTCTTAACTACTGAGCCATCTCTCTAGCCCGTGTGCCTAGGGTTTTAAGTGCATATATGAGATCTGAACAAAAATTGTTATTTGTTTAATTCTCATTTTAGTTCAGGACCTGGGTGGAGTTCAGCAATGCAGGGGAATGCAGAAGTCAACACAGACAGGTAGCACCAAAAGATGTGGGCCTATCGTCTTAGCTTTTAATGAAAGAGATGAAAACTGGGAGAGAATCCTCTCCTCTTTTTCCTATTAAGGTTGATATAATGTTGGTGATTTGAAAGTAAGTATGCATACCTCTTGCTTTCCACCCCAAAGTTGGAGCTGTGCTATAAACTGTGTGCCTAAGTGAATCAAGACACACTCTGTATGTGGCATTGGGTTTCTTATCACAAAATGCTGATATTTGTCAATACTTTTATGACCTTAAGGCTTAAGAGAAGATAGTGAACTCTGCTTGGGTCCCTTCCCATTCCACCAGGGGCAAAGCAACAAAGGAAGTGACTTCTTTTTCATAGGCTGCATGTGAAAGGACTTACGGGTAACAGAGGTGAGCGCTGCTCACTCAGGAGGAGCCTAAATGTAGCTCAGTTAACAGAATGTTTACCTGACATGCACAAAGCCCTGGGTTCCATCCGCAGCACCACATAAACCAGGTGTGGTGATGACATGTGCCTATAATTCTAACACTCAGGAGGTAGACCCAGGAGGATCAGAAGTTCAGGGTTGCTCTCACCTATATGGGGAGTTCAAGGCCAGCTTGGGCTACATGAGATTTTTGTCTCAAAATAAAATTATAGATTGATCATTGTTTCAAGTTAGAATGACAATAAGAAAACCATATCTATAAAATATTTTTATTTTATATGTATGACTGTTTTGCCTGCATGCAAATAAGTGCACCAAGTATGTGCAATGCCCATAGAGGCTAGAAGAGGGTGTCATATTGCCTGGAACTGAAGTTATAGATGGTTCTTAGCTGCCATGTGGGTGCTGGGAACTAAAACCAGGTCCTCTGCAACAGCAGCCAACGTCCTTAACTGGTG
Organism: Eospalax fontanierii; assembly: GCA_035773235.1. Taxonomy (NCBI): domain Eukaryota; kingdom Metazoa; phylum Chordata; class Mammalia; order Rodentia; family Spalacidae; genus Eospalax; species Eospalax fontanierii. The sequence goes on along the minus strand of CM069551.1, from coordinate 27,276,618 downwards.
AGCCATCTCTTCAGCCCCCAAAGTTTTCTTAATTTGTTTTTGTTTTGTTTTGTTTTGTTTGAGATAGGATCTCTCTGTAGCCTCAGCTGGCCTGAACTCACTATGTGGACCAGGCTGGCCCTGATTCACAGAGATCCACTCACCTCTGCCTCCCAAGGGCTGGGATTAAAGCTATGTGCCACCACACCTGGCTAAAAGTTATTATTTTCAATAAATGGATGAATTAGTGAGAGCTAGCTGTCAGGCATGCAGGTTTCCTGCAGAAGCCCAAAGAAATTCCTGAGTTCCTGGTGGTCCTGATCCCCAAGCCTGAAAATGAAGGAGCTGAGATATGCAAAGGAATCAGCCTGGTGTGTGGGGGGGAGTGTGGGTTGAAGGTGTGGGAGTAGGGTGGGCGGGTGGGAAGGGTGCAGGGAGTGGGGTAGGAGAATGAGCCAGCTGGAGAGTTTCAGCCTGACTGTCTCTCTACTGGACATTCAGAAATTTAAGACTCAGATCCACATGGTAGAACTTCAAAGGCTCAGGCCAAGTTCTTTCTCATCACACTTCTAAAATGCCTTCAAAAATATCTTTTACAGGGTTTAAGATAGCTGCTTTATAGGGGTCCTTTTCCAAACATTAGGCCACTTAGCTTCCAAACCAAAGATATAGGCTGGACAGATAGGAATTTCTAGCTTATTCATAAGGCCCTAGGAAGGGATACAACTTGTCTCGGGCTCCTCCTAGTCCTCCTCCTCTGCAGCACAGAAGAGTCCTGGCTAGGCTGCAGTTGTCCTGCTGGCTAGGCTAATGGCATGCCTATTGAGTCAAGAGACTGAATGTTGTTGGTTCAACAATCCCTTCCTTCCTTCCTTCCTTCCTTCCTTCCTTTCTCTCTCTCTCTCTCTCTCTCTCTCTCTCTCTCTCTCTCTCTCTCTCTCTTTTAATAGTACTGGAGATTGCTCCTAGGCTCCTAGGGCCTTGTGTTATTCTAGGCAAGTATTCTACCACTGAACATATCTTCAGCCTTTAAAAAAATAGTTTTTATTTTGAGACAGGGTCTCATTAAGTAAGACAGATTGTCCCTGGACTTACTCTGTAGCCCAGATAGGCTTTGAACTTCCTCCAGCTTTAGTCACAAAGGTAGTTGGGATCACAAGCCTGTGTCACCAGGCTTGGCTTAAATTTGTTTCTTCTAAACATGTTTAAATGGTGCCGGAGAGATGGCTCCCTCAGTAAAGAGCCTGCTGCCTAAGTATGAGGACCTGAATTCAGATCCCCAAGTAGAAATCAGCATTAGTGCTATTTGCCTCTGTGCCCTGGGCACCTGTAATTCTGAACTTAGGTGTGCTGGTGGGGGTGGCGGGGGTTCTCTAAGACAGATACCTGAAGTTCATTGGCCAGTTAGCTGAGCCCAGTTGATGAACACTAGGATCAGGGAGAGACCCTGTGTCCAAGTTTCATTTTCTGTTGCTATGATAAAATATTCTGCAAAAGCAAACTTAGGTGGGGAAAGGCCCACAGTTTCAGGTTACAGTCCATCATCTCAGGGGAAGTCAGGGCAGCAGGAACGTGAAGCAGCTAGTGGCATCCACAGTCAAGGGCAGAGAGAATAAATGCATGTCTTCTTGTACTCAGCTTGCTTTTTCCGCTCTTATATGGTCCAGGACCCTGACCCCGGGAACAACGCCACCAGCATTTAGGGTGAGTTGTCTCACCTCAATTAATGTAATCAAGAAAATCCCTCACAGACATGCCCACAGGCTAACTTGATCTAGATAATTCATCCCTGAGACTTTCTTCCCAGGTGATCCTGGATTGTGTCAAGTTGACAAAACCAACCGTCAGGGACTGGAGAGATGGCTCAGTTTTTAAGTGCACTGACTGCTCTTGCAGAGGACCTACATTTGGTTCCAAGTATCCACATAGCTGCTAACAACCACCCCTAACTCCAGTTGCAGGGAATCTGATGTCCCATTCTGGCTTCTGTGGACATGGTACACGTGTGGTACACTTACATATATGCCGACCAAACACCCATACACTCAAATAAAAATATTTAAAGTTAAAAAGAAAAACAAACAAACATAAAAAAGACAGACCTTCATAGCTTATCTTGAAAGAATATGGGGAGTCAAGTGTGACTAAAGGTGCATGTCTTTAGTCCCAGTACTTCCAGTACTTGGGAGGCAAAGGCAGGTGGGCCTCTGTGGGATCAAGTCCAGCTTGGTATACATAGCAAGTTCTAGGGCAACTGAGGCTACAGGGAGACTCTCTCTTGAAATATATATGTTACACATATATGGTGAAAGCAATCAAGGAAGACACCCAAAATCAACTTCTGGCTTCTGCACCTGCACGCATATGTACACACACATGAACTAGCATGAACATACACCGTATACATACACACAAAAGTTAAACTTAAAAAAATTAAAGTGTTTATATGGTATAAAAACCACACATTATCCTGGGTCAGGTGGGACACATCTTTACTCCTAGCACTTTGGAGGCAGAGGCAGGTGGATCTCTGTGAGATCCAGGTCAGCCTGGTCTATATAGTCAAATCCAGGCCAGCTGGGGCTACAGGAAGCCCCTGTCTCAAACAAGCAAGCAAGCAAACAACCCCACTAAAACCTACAGATTACACCTGAGGCTGCTAAGCAGGTGTTTGGTTGTCTCCTGGAGGCAACTAGAATTGTTCATGGACAGTTTTCATGGAGAGACTAAAGACATAGATATAGACAATGGTCAGACCAAGTGTGACCATCAAATTGCCTCACAATCTCCGCAGCGAGCATCTGACTTCTAACTAGAATTATCCACTTTCTAACTCAGGAGCAGCCAAAGAAAGCCAAATACACTCGCTAGACCAGTCACATAAGATGCCCCAATTCTAGAAGGCCTGCACACCAATGACTCCCAATCCTGGCCTATGCAAAGCCTTACTGTTTTTCACTCTAAATTTTGCTTTTCCAGATCTCCTGCTGGCCTCAAGTTTTGCCAGCTGCAAGTAAGGGTGGCTGGCTCCTTCTGCAGCCAGCTCCAGTATAAATGTCCTCAGCACTCATCTGAGTTGTCATTTATTTCCATGCCACCGAGTGAACAATAAAAGGTGTCATAAAGCCAAGTTATGAAAAGAGCATCAGTTATTAAACATTTGTAAAGTGCTTTACAATCATGTTGGTATGGCTCGTAAACACCAGTGAAGGGCTGATACCCCCATTTGAAAGTTGAGAAAATTAAGGAGGAATGCTGGAAAATTAAGTGACTTGCCCAGAGCTGGGAAGAGAACATAAATTTTGAGTTTTGTTGTTTATATGCCCAAGTCCTGCCTGCCCTTTGGAATCATTACCATTTTAAAGCATTTGACTCTGGGTTGAGTGAATATTAAGCAGTAGATCACATTTCAGCCTGGCAGGCGTGAAAGTATTGTTTTTAGTTTGTTTTTCTAACTTTTCATCGGGGACATATGGGCTTCATTAGCTCTACTATGTAGTGCAATTTGAAAGATAGCTTCTCTTCCAAAAAAACTTTTCACCATCATTTAACATTTGAAAGTTCAGCATACTTCATCAGCTTGCTTGGATACTTGTTTTTCTCAAAGTTTTACCTTTTTACTCTGCACAGCAGAAAAGTGGGTAGGAGGTCATAAATCCAGTCAGGGATAAAGCTTAGTGACTGTGGCTGGGGACTGGTTTCCAGTCAAGTACAGGGGTGAAGGGATGAGGACAGCCTGGACAAAGTCCCTCTCATGCAGGGCTTTCTGATTTTTTTTTTTTTTTAAAGATAAGAATCTTCTTTACCCCCACCTACACACCACCCAAAGTTTTAAGATTGCAGATGATGTTGACTGCAAAGAATTAGAAGAAATTGAGATTTACAGCGTCTAATGAATGTGAGGGTGCTTGTCTGGAAGACAGGGGGGTGTGGGAAGGGATGAATTCCGTGGCTCCTTGCTGTCTGCAAAAATGCAGCTGCCCCGTCCCCTCCACTTGAGTGTTCTAGAAGGAGCTTTGGTAAAGTTTGGTCTAGTTGCCACTGTTCCTACTCAGCCCAGCGTGGAATGCCCTACAGCTTAGGCAACGTTGACTGAGGTTCATAAATTTAGCATTAGAGGCTGGAGAGATGGCTCAGTGGTTAAGAGCACTGGCTGCTCTTGCAGAGGACCGGGGTTCAGTTTCCAGCACCTGCGTGGCATCTAACAACCATCCCTAACTCCAGCTCCAGGGGATCCGACGCTCTTCATGCACACTGCTGGTGATGGTGCCCTTATATACATTCAGGCAAAGCACTCGTGCACATAAAACAAAGCTAACTAAATAAATATAGATAAATAAATTTAGCATTGTTATGTATGGTTCCACTAAACATTAAATAAGAGAGCTGAGAGGTAACTTGGCCAGCACTGCACAAACCAGATGCGCTGGGACAAGCCTAAAACCCCATCTGGAGGTGAGGCCAAATGATCAGGAGGTCAAGTTTATCCTTGGCTACCTAGCAAGTTCAAGGCCAGCCTGGGATATGTGAGACTCTGTCTAAAAAACAGCCAGCCAACCAACCTACCGAATCAACAAGCGGAAGAAATCATAACATGCATTTGCTTGCTCTGATTTACTCTGTTCATCCTTCCTAACCCACTTATAAACTGAAGCACTAATTCCAAATTCCATTTCTCCTCCAGTGCCGTTTCTGATTTCTTCATTTTGTTCTTTTATTATTTTATTTTATGTATATGAGTATATTGCCTGCATGTATGTGTAAATACACTGGAGTCATACAATGCCCTTGGAGGTCAGAAGAGGGTGTCACATTCCCCTGGAACTGGAGTTTACAAATGGCTGTTAGCTGCCATGTTGGTGCCGGGAATTGAACCCTGGTCCTCTGCAAGAGCAGCCAGTACTCTTAAATGCTGAGTCATCTCTCCAGCACGGGGTTTTGTTCTTTTTTTTCTAAGCTCATCATGTAGACAGCTGTATAAAAAGCCTGTAAATGTATGTGATCAGAAAGGTATAGGAGCTGGTGAAGTTTTTTTCTTTTTCCCCTGATGGTACAAATGAAGTGGGTTTGTGGGAGGGCAGGATGGGAACCAGTGAAGTGCTGAAGAAACATACATCTCAAGAGGAGACTGTCATTCTGTGTCCTCACTTCCTGAGGGAGCCCAACTTCTGAGGGCAGATGAGATCCTTCTCCGGACCCCAGAAGTTAAGGGTGGTGTTGTCCAAGTAGACTGAGAAGCAGCCTAGGACTGTTCCATGAAAGTGCCCACCCTCCAGACTGTGTGTATCTGTATGTGTATAGTCATACTGGTGTGTGTATGTGTGTGTGTGTGTGTGTGTGTGTGGTGTGCAAATCAAGGCCAGAGGATAATTTTGACTGTGGCTGTTGGTCTCCAGGTACTGCTAACTTTTTAAATTTTTACTTATTTTTAAACAGGGTCTTTTACTTGCATAGAACTTGCCAAGTAGGCTAGGCTGGCTGGCCAGCAAGCCCCAGGAATTTGCCTGTTTCTGCCACCACAGCACTGGAATTACAAGTGAGGGGCATTTAAAAAAAAAAAAAAAAGAGTTTGAGGGATCTGACTTATACAACAAGCACTTCACTGACCGGGTCATCTCCCCAATCCCCCTGTTCTTGAAGAAAGATTTGTTTTGGCTGCCAGTTGGAAAGGGGCAGTCATCAAGGCTAGAAAGGATGGCAGTGGGAGTGTGAGGCTGCTTGTTCACATCTAGGCAGACAGAGCAGCAGCGAGTGGAATAGGCACTCCCTAATCAGAATTCTTGTCTGGCTGCATCTGGTTCTTTTCAAGCCATGAAAAGAAAACCCATAGCCTTTAGAGGGCTGGGAGTCTAAAATATGTTAAAACTAACCTCAAGACTTCCTTCCTTCCTTCCTTCCTTCCTTCCTTCCTTCCTTCCTTCCTTCCTTCCTTCCTTCCTTCTATAATGCTTCAGTTTTTTTGTTTGTTTTTAGAAGACAGAGTCTCCCTGTAGCCCCAGCTAGCCTGAAACTCACTATGTAGACCAGGCTGGCCTTAATCTCACAGAGATCTGCTTGTCTCTCCCTCTGAGTGCTGAGATTAAAGATGAACACCACCACACCAGCAATGTTGGAATTTGACCTTTGGGCCTCACATGTGCTAGGCAAAGCACTCTACCACTGAGCTCCATTCCTAGCCTCTCCCCAATGCCCGTTTTTGGTGGTGATACTGGGAATTGAACTCATGGCTTTGCCTAAGCCAAGCACATGCTCTACTGCATCTCCAAGCCCTCTAACCACTCTGTATTGATCATTGGTTGATTCGATGCAAAGGCCATCAGGGCTCATCCCAGCAGAAAAAGCAAGGATGGACAGGTGGAGGACCAGGTCAGACAAGTCCTGCAGCTCTCTCTAAGCCATGTTTTTCTCATCCTCTGCAACATGTAATTAGGACTAAATGAGGTGGGGAAAGTAGGTGTGCACTCTAGCCACAGATGGCAAATGATAAATGTAAGAGATGAAAGAAGTGGAAGCTGAGTGCTGAACTTCTAGACACTTTCACATGGCCAGGTAGAAAAATAAGCCACATTCAAGACCAAAACAAGCTGGGCTTGGTGACCCATGCCAGTAGTCACAGCTACTCTGGAGGCTAAGACAGGAAGATCACTTGAACCCACATGTTCAATACCAGTTTGAGCAACATAGCAAGCCCTCACTTTTCGAAACAAAACAGAAAGGGGAAAACAGATAACAAGATGCTGAGGTAATTCTTTTGATCCTTTGTAAAAACGATATTTTAGTTTAGAACAAATCACATATTACTCCCCCCCGTTTTGTTTTATTTTATTTAAATATAAATGGATTTTTCTCACAAATAACAGAGGAAAGACAAATGTTTAATAAAGAAGTCATGCCGGAAATGGTGGCACATGCCTGTGATCCCAGAACTCCAGAGACTGAGGCAGGAGGATCGCTGTGAGTATAAGGCCAGCCTGGGCTACATAAGAACCTGGCTCAAAAAAAAACAAAACAAAAACAAAACAAAACAATCAAACAGGAAGAGAAGGGGGAAAAGGAGGAAGAGGAATGCCTCGGGAGAGTCTGGGAAGACAATGGTAGAGACGGAGGTGACATTTGACCTTGACCTTGAAGAATAAGAGAAAACTTGCTCTGTAAGGAAGTGAAAAGTTATTTATAAGCAGAATGAATATCTTGGCTCATCCATATGCCTGGCATGTTGGAGAAATTATGGAAAAGGTAAAGTACTTTGTAGGTACACCTTGAGTTCTAGGGGGGGAGGCAGACACCTAACAGCTGTTATCTAGGGCTGGGATGTAGCTCAGGTAGAGTGCTTAACTGGGTTCCATCTCCAGCACTGGGTGGTTAAATGGAGTGAGTGCATAGGGAGCTCTGTTCTGCCAAATTCAACTGGCAATACTTCCTACAGGCAGTGGAAGCAGAGGGCATAATGTGTCGAGTTACATGCTTGTGTTTTATGCTTCAAAGACTTGAAGTTGTATAGAGGCAACAGGTGATGTAGAACCAGAGTAAGGAGAAACAAGTACAGGTACCCTATTAGATCCTTTTGTACTGCTATAACAGAATACCTGAGACTGAGTAATTTATGAAGAACAGAGGTTTATGACTTACAGTCTGGAGGCTGGGAATTTTACCTCATCTGATGAGGGCCTTCATCATTCTTTGGTAGAAAGTAGAAAGGCAAGAAGATGAGAGAGAGAGAGAGAGAGGCAGAGACATGAACTGGAGACAAATTGATCCTTTCAGAAACCCAGTTCTACAAATAGGGCATTAATCTATTCATGAGAGCAGAGTTTAATGGTCTAGTCAGATTTTTATGGTGCTGGGATTCAAACTGAGCATCATGCATGTCTGGCAAATGCCCTAAGTTACAGCCCCAACTGTCTATTTGGCCCCCAAAGGCCCTACCACAACCAGATGCACTGGGGATTAAGCTTCCAACACATGAACTTTGAAAAACACAGTCAAACCAACAAGAAGAGGCCGTGGCAGCAGTTGACTTTGAGAAGTGTTTCTGAAAGAAAACAGAAGCTGGGTGTGGTGGCTATCGCTAGGAATCCCAGCACTTGGGAGGCTGAGGCAGGAGGATCACCATGAGTTTGAGGACAGCTCAGGCTACAGAGTAAGAGCTTGATTCAAATAGGAAGGAAGGAATGGAAGCGGGGAGGGGAAGGGAGTGGGGAACATGTGGTAAAGGTTGGATATGGTGGCCAAAGTGGCAGACAACATACAGTATTATGCCAGGTGTGATGGTGCACGCCTTTAGTCCCAGCACGAAAGAGGCAGAGGCAAGCAGATCTCTTAAGATCAAGGCCAGCCTGATCTACATAATGAATTCCAGGTCAGCTGGGGCTACAGGGAGACCCTCTTCTCATAAAAAAATAAATAAATGGAATAGTACTTTGCAATTGTCCAGTCCAGAACAGACTACATAGTAAATGGCACTATTCACCAGTAAGGGAGCCTGGGGGCAGGGGACAGGATGGTGCTGTAGTACAGTGTCCTGGCAAAACAATGACCCTGAGGGGCTGAGATGTAGCTCAGTTAGAATGCTTGTCTTCAGTGTACAAGGCCCTGGGATCAATCCCTAACACTCCATAAACCAGGCATGGTGGTCACCCGTAATCCCAGCACTTGGGAAGTGGTGGCAGGAATATCAGGAGTTGAAGGTTATCCCTGGCTATATAGGACATTTCAGGTCAGCCTGAGATAGCTCTCAGTGACTTCTCAGAGTCAGACCACTGACCTCTTAATTCCCACTCTCTTGGCTCGATCTGTCATTCTGTTTAATGCCATTTAATGGCTGTTATTTAGGAATGGGATGTAGCTCAGTGGTAGAGTGCTTACATCATATATGTCAGGGCCCTGTTCACTCCCCAGCACTGCAAAGGGGAGCAATACAAAGAGCTGTTATCTAGAATGTCTATTGCAAACCTGGTTTTGGTTACATTGTATATAAGTTATAACAATGGAAGGATTATGACATCTGAAAACACCTAACCTGGGCAGCTGGTCTTAGGCAGGTCACCTAAGCCTCTCTGGGCCCCAGTTTCCTTATCTGAAAAATGAGGATTAAAAACTCTTCAGAAAGTTGTTGTAGAAGGACCAGACATGTTGGCTCAGGCCTGAAATCCCAGCACTCAAGAGGTAGAGGCAAGAGGATCCAGAATTCAAGGCTAGCCTCAGCAATATAGAGTACAAAGCCAACCTGGGCTACATGAGACCCTATCTCAAAAAATAGAAGAATGGGGCTGGAGAGATAGCTCAGCAGTTAAGAGTACTAGCTGCTCTTGTAGAGGATCTGGGTCCAAATCCCAGCACCCACATAGCAGCTGACAACCATCTATAACTCCAGTTCCAGGGGATCCAACAGCCTCTTCTGACCTCCATGGGCATTGTATGACATGGTTGCACTTACAGACATGCAAGCAATATACTCATACACATAAATATATTTTTAAAATAGAAGAATGTCTTCAATCCAAGTACTTCTTTACATGACACATCCCTTGGCCACTGGCAGGGTAACATTCACAGCATCTCTTATCTGGATTACTTATGGCGACAACCTCCTTAAGCAAGCATTTAGGAACTGGACCTGGTGGTGTAGGCCTGTAATCTCAGTTTTTTAGGAGGCTGAGGCAAAAGGATCGTACATGCAGAGCCTGCTTAGCTGCAGTTTGAGTTTAAAGCCTGCCTGGGAAATGTAGCAAGATTTTGTCTCAAAATAAAAAGTAAAGGAAGGTCTGGAGATGTAGCTCAGTTGGTAGAGTACTTGCCTAGCGTACAGCAAGCCCCGGGTTCTAGCCCTAGCTGTGCATAAAGCCAAACAGGGTGGCTTACAGCTACGATCTCAGCACTCAGGAGGTAGAGCCAGGAAAATCAGAAATTCAGAGTTATCCTTGGCTATACAGCAAGTTCAAGGCCAGCCTGGGCTTCAAGAAAAGAAAAAAAAAAAAAAAAAAGCAAGCAAGCAAGCAATATCCAAGACAGGCTGCCACAAGGGGGAGCAGAGAACGCTTTCAGAACAAGGAGGGGACATTTCCAGACCCCAAAGCGCTGGGTTAGGGTCTGACTCTGCTCTGCAGGTAGATACTCAAGAAATACTTCTTAAATCCACTCAAGGTTTCAGTTATTCAGCCCACTTAAAGCTTATGTAGACCCCTTGCAGATTTGTGTCAAGCTGCTAAGTTGGAAAACACATGAAAAGCAGGAGCCTGAACAAGCCAGCTTTCCTCTCAAATGAGCTTAACCTAGACCAAGGTGAGGGGAGAGGAGGACGGCTGTGAGGAGGAGGAGAGGTGTGAGGAGGAGGAGATGGGGGAGGAGGGGGAGGAGGAACAGCCCTTAGTCATTTTCTCTTGCATCACGGCTACTGCCCTCTAGTGCTCGCTGTACAGAATTCTCATCCCAAGTCCATTTTTATCTTTTAAAAACAATTAGCCATCTCCTCAACCCTTAATAAAATGCTACTTTGGGAGCATGGGGACCTGAGTTCGGCTCCCAGCACCCATCTAAAAACAAAAATCGGGACATGGTGGTACATGTCCCCTCCCAGCACTTGGGAGGATCTCTGGAACACACTGGCCAGCAAGTGTTGCCAAATCAGTGAGAGACCTTGTCTCAAAAAATAAGGTGGAGAGTGATAGAGGAAGACAGCTGGCCTCCACCTCTGGCTTCCACACACCTGCATTCACCTACATACAAATGTGTATGCAGACCTCCCCCAAACCTAGCTAAAGATTTTGTTGTTGTTGTTTTAGGTGTTTTTAGTCTCATAACCCCAGCTAGCCTGGAACTCGCTATGTGGACCAGGCTGGCCTTGAACTCACAGAGATCCACCTGCCTCTGCCTTCCAAGTGCTGAGACAAAAGGTGTGCACCACCATGCCCAGCTAAAGTCCTTGCTTTACACATAGGCAAGTTAAAATCCAGACAGGAGGCCTCCAGCAGAACCAGGTGGACTTCCTCGCTCATAGTTAGCTCGCCTAACATGCTCCCTCACATGAATGTGCTTCCCAGAAATTTCAGCATGAGCCAATAAAAATTACAGCATATTAATCCAAAGGTTATATATTACCTCTAATATTGTTCCCGTTAAATCCATAATCAACCGCTGCTCCTTTAAGCTATTTATAAGTAACACTGGTACATTTTAAACTTTGTACAATTTTAAAAATGTTAACACTTTAAAAGTTAGAACAGATCCCAAATGGGTTTGTTTGGCCAAATTCTAGAACTAACTTTTCAGTTGGGTGTGGTGGCAGCACCTGAGAGGTAGAGTCAGGGGTATCAGAAGTTCAAGGTTATCCCTTGCTACATGGAGTTTGAGGCCAGCCTAGGTTACCTTGTCTTAAACAAACAACAAAAAACTTGTAATTGTTTCCATGGAAGGCTAATACTCTGCTAAAATTCTCCCAAAGGAACTTCTTTGCTCATTGACGGGAAAAGAGGGATGTCATTTTAACTTGGAGCACATATTTTCATCATTTCATCATTCTGTTGGTGGGAATAGATGGAAAACTATCCAGCTGGACGTGTCACAAGAACAATACTGAGTAACAAAAGATTTATTCAAATATAATTGGAAGGAAATACATCTGGAATACGTTTTATTGGAATTCAGATAAAAAAGAAAGTAACTCGATTAAAACTAATATCATAAAACAGTTGACATTGTCTGGAACCAGAAATATTAATGAATTGAAACTGATGTGTCCTAACCTTTTTCTCCCCTTATCTAAAGCCAGATAAAGTTTTCCAGGTTATATGCAAGTATATTTTATTATTTTAGGTAGGACTTTATTTTCAGCTGATATTTCAGAGACAGATCACTCAAATAACCTAATTTGGTCCTTTTATACCCTCTTCCTCAAACAAACAGGAAGTTAGAACTGGGGAGGCAGCTCAGCAGTACAGTGCTTGCCTAGTGTGATAAAGTCCTGGCTGTGATTTCTAGTTCTGTAAAAAAATTTAATATTAAAAAAAAATTTTTAAAGGCTGAACATATCAGCACATGCCTTTAATCCCAGCACTCAGGAAGCAGAGGCAGGTGGATCTCTAAGATCAAGGCCAGTCAGGTCTACATAGTGAATTCCAAGTGAACTGTGGCTACTCCATCTCAAAAAAAATTTTTTTAAATTATTTTCCTTTTATGTATATGAGTTTTCTGTCTACATGTATGTTAATGCACCCATGTGTGCAATGCCTGTGGAGGCCAGAGGGTGACGGATCCCCTGGAATTGGAATTACAGATAGTTATGAGCCTCCATGTGGGAGCTAGGAACAGAACCCAGGTCCTCTGAAAGAGCAGCCAGTGCTCTTATCTGCTAAGCCATCTTTCCAGCCCCTAATTTAAAAAAAAACAAAAAACAAAAACTAAAGCCATGCATGGTAGTACATATTTGGTAACCTTGGCCTGAGAGGCAGAGGCAGAAGGATCAGGAGTTTGAGGTTAGCCTAGGCTACAAGAAAAACCTATCTAAAAAAAAAAAAAGAAGTGTTCGAGTCATTCTCTTTGTCTTCAAAATATGACTCTTGCCGAGATCAGCAGGTCAGAAGAAACTCAGGGCATTTGGCATTGAGTTATTAAATGAACTAAGAGATATTTAACTTGTCCTTAGATGTCAACATAGATTCCATTGATCAAGTAATCAAGTCGTGAGTACCGTTTTCTCCGGAGGGATTCTGCGAGCATCCTACCCAAGAGGACAAGGCCTATAATCAGGAACAAAACACCAAAGAGGAGGGTCCCCATGAGAAGCCACTTTTCAAATGGAAGGCCTTGCTGGTGGCTTTCTGGAACCCTGCTCAGTGATGAGCTGTCCACACTGGTCCTCCCATTCTCCTGAGAAGCAGATCTGTTGGTTGCAGAAGGTTCCATGTTTGACAAAGAAAGAGCATCAGAGCTCTGCAGGAGCCCTGAGTTTGAAGTGAGCTTGGAGATGCCTCCAAAAGGCACAGTTTCTCGGATGCCTGAGTACGAAGGTGCCTGAACAACAGTAGTCAGAACTGCTTGTTGTGGAACCAGGGCTTGTGTAAAACTTGGAGACACAGCGTCTTCAGCGGGCTGAGTGGTCACAGTAGTCACAGGAACAGCTGTGGTCACAGCGGTCACAGGTAGAGCTGTGGTGGCCACCTGCTGAGGCAAAGTCACAGAAGGTGTCATTGAAGTGGTGGCCAGTGGGGGAGGCACAGGCTTCCCAGCAGCAGAGACGCTATGGGGAGAAGCAAAGGCCGCTGCTGTAGGGAAGGTAGTCATGCTTTTAGGCAGCAGATGAACTGTCTCTAGTTTTGAGGAAAACTGTGAGTTTTGAGAATGGCCGTTTTCTTTATAAACAGGGACCTGTGTGGCTGTTCCGCCAATCTTGAAGAGTTTCTGCAAGTGAGCCGAGGACATGGACTTCTGAGAAAATGCATCGCTCCAAAAGGTGGGCTTTGTGTAACTTGCAGGAGGAGGGACTCTGGAAGTGACTGCCGAGGAGGCCTGGGCAGGTGAGAGAGAATCTTCTTGTGCTAACTCTTGGAGTGGTGAACTCGATCTGGTAAAAGACGGAAAATCTGAAAAGTATAAAGAAAATAAAAAGAGTTAAATGTGTCCGTGGTAAGGTATATGTAAAATACAAATATATAGCCAGGTGTCGTGGTACGTGCCTTTCCCAGCACTTGTGAGGCAGAGGCAGGCAGATCTCTGTGAGATCTAGACCAGCCTGGTGTATGTAGAGAGTTCCAGGCCAGTCAGGGTTATAACAGTGATACCTTATCTCAAAAAACAAAAACAAAACCCAGACCAAATGTATCTACCAGCTTGTTTAGTATGTTCCCAAACTGTTGATACCGTGTGTGTGTGTGTGTGTGTGTGTGTGTGTGCATGCACTGGGAATTGAATCCAGAGCCCTCCATACGCTGCACTAGGCACTCACTGCACCACTAAGTTGCACTTCCGCTTCTGCTAGTCGATTTTTCATCAAAACATGAACAAAATAGAAAAGTACAAAATGCTGGGAGCAGTGAGATGGCTCAGTGGTGAAGAGCACTGGATGCTCTTACAGAGGACCCAGGTTTGGTTCCCAGCACCCAGGTAGTGGCTAACAATATTCCATACCTCTAATTCCAGGGGATCTGATGCCCTCTTCTGGCTGCTGAGGGCACTGCGTTCACAGGTGCACTTACACGCATGCATACAGAACACTCATACACATAAAATAAAAATTAATTTTTTAAAAAAAGAAGAGGCAAGCTATTTGGGAGACTTGATTCTCACTCTTAATGTCAAGTTACGAGGCAGATGGGACCAGTGTTTGAAATCTTGATGGCTCGACTGTAGACATGAAGGGCAGGATCATTTAGCCTGGCTCTTGCTCCTGCTAGAGAAAGCCGGGGGTTTTCTCTGAGTCACACACTGTTTCTCACAGTTCAAATTAGAAAAGCTTGTTACGGCAATAAAGAGCAGCAAATGATCGTCTGAATTACTCTTTATTACTCAATTACTTGGCTATTTCTCTTAGGTTAGAGCTTCAGGATGGAGCTTGGAATATAGCTCAGTTAGTAAAGCATTTACTTAGCATGCATGAGGCTGGGCTTGGTCCACAGCACTAAAAGCCCAGGTATCATGAGACAGACCCTGTCTCATCTTCTTCAAGGCACCTTCATTTTGACTGACCTCTCCTAGCAAACAGGCAACTTCAGAGCTGTGATTGCTTCTGAGGACTCTATTCCTCATACCTCTACATTTTGATTAATTGATTTGGTTTTTTAAAATTACATGTTAAAAACTTATTTATGGGGGCTTGAGAGAGGTCTCAGAAGTTACACGCACTGGCTGCTCTTCTAGAGAACCTGGGTTCAGTTCCCAGCACCTATAGGGTGGCTAACAACCGTCCATAACTCTGGTTTGAGGGCATCCAATGCCATCTTCTGGTTCCACAGACATTGTACACACATGGTATACTTATATTTGTGTAGGCAAAACATCCATACACACAAAATAAAAATAATTAAAAATTTATTCTGTGTGGGAAGGAGGCACATGTTCCCCAGCGTAAGTGTGGAGGTCAGAGGACAACTTTCAAGAAGTTGGGTTCTCTGAAACTGGAGTTATGGACAGTTGTTAGCTATGTGGATGCTGGGAACTGAAGTCTGGTCCTGTGCAAGAGCAGCCAGTGTTCTTAACCACTAAGCCAACTCTCCAACCTTCCCTATTTTGGTCTTTTGAGATAGTCATGTACCCCAGGCTGGTCTGGAACTTGATATATAATTGAGACTGATCTTGAACTCCTGACCCTTGGGCCTTCACTTCCCTGATGTTACAGGTATGTACCGCCTCATCAGACTACATGATCGATCCTTTCAAACCTCCACTTAATTCATTAGCCTCAGAAGCCTTGCCTCAATCTAAGCCACTTATCTTGGTGTGGCTTTCAATCTGTGAATGAAGTTCACATTTTTACATGGAGAAAAAAAATCAAAAGAAGAATTTCTGGCACATGAACATCACATGCTATTAAAATTTCAGTGCCCTGAATTAAGTTTATCAGTGTCCAGATTGTCCCTTTATTTATATATTCTCTGTGGCAGTTTTTTGTACTATAAGGTCAGTGGTATGTAGCTACAACTATATATGGCCAGAGAGCCAAAAACACAGGCCTCAGAAACCTAAATACAACCGGACACTTGATAGAATAGTTGGCAGACACTTGCTCTAGGCTCTGGTGCTCTGCTCTAAAATAGAATTAGAAGTTGGGTATGGTGCCACATGCCTGTGAATCTAGCTTTTAGGAAGAGGGAGGATCATGAGTTCAAGGTCATCTTCAGCTACACAGTAGGTTCAAGGCCAGTCTGGTGTGCATGAGACCCTGTCTTAAAACATCTCTGTCCTCCCCCCAAGTAATCTGGATACCTGAAGTTCCTTTTTCCAACAACACAGGTCTCTGCTTTTATTTTCTTTCTTCTCCTCTTTCCCCCCAGGTGATGCCACGTTTATAGCATTACTGTGAGACAATCACTATCTACATCTTTAGGTATTTAACACAAATGAAGACTTGGGGGCTGAGAATGTAGCTCAGTAGCTGTGCACTGGCTTAGCAAGCAAGAGGCCCTGTGGTTGATCCTCATAACCAGCAAACAACACCTCAGCATGTTTCATTTTAAAGTCAAAAGGGGGCGGGTGACCGACTCAGTGGGATCACCAAGTCTGACAACTTGAATTCAGTCCCCAAAACTCACATAATAGAAGGAGAGAACCAACTGCCACACATTGTCCTGTCCCTCCCCCCACCCCCACCCCGCCTATGGCACCTGAGTGCAGGCGAGTGCACACACACTAAATTAATGGAATAAAAAACTGAAAATAATTCTCTAAAGTAAAAAAAGGTGAGAGAGGAAAACAAGACTGCTTAGCTAAATGCCCTACGATATGCATGACATCAGAAGCTAAATAGGTCCATTGACAAGAATTACCAAAGCAGCTGTTTGCTTTCTCCAGCCTGTGAGCTCAGCTATAAAGTAAAGCCAGCGCCAGCCCTGTCTGATAAGATGCATGTGTTGGCAGTAATCCTAGAACCACAAAGAGCCCGCCACACCCATTCCTCTCACCTGGACCACTGCTGTTTGCACTGGGCGGGGCTTCTTTCTTGTGGACACAGCCAGAGAGCGGGTTGGGAAAGTGCCCCCGGCCTTCAACTCTTCTTTTGAGTTTCATCTTTCAAGGGATTTCACTGAATCCAAAAATAAGGGACTGTTTCTTACAGACCAGCTGCACAAACAGATTTCTAATTTATTGGATTTTGGAACTATCCTATTCTTACAGTACTTGGTAGAAAGGATGTATTGTAAAACTATTAGAGACAGATTAACGCCTAGATGCAACGGTTTTATAGCATGAACGGGGTTCACTGTCATCTTTCAAAGTGTCAGACTGTAAATACTAGTCAGCTGGTTCCAGGAAATAAAATTCCCTCCAGAAACAAACCACCAAACAGGTATTTACATTCCATTTCGGTTCAAACAGGATAATTTATGATTAATGGAATAATTCGACCCATAAACACGGGTAGATTTATGAACAGAATCAAGGGCATAACTTGTACAATGTCCTGTAAAAATAAACCGTCCTTGGCATAATTTGTTCAGAGTCCCACGTCACTTTGCTGAGAAATGTCCTTTTAGCTTGTGCTGGGTTGGTGACGCCCCCTGGTGGCTACCATCGGAACAGCTTAATTCCAGATTCACTTTATCTCCACGTTCTTTATTAAGGGATTAAATCCTTTATTAAAGGATTATGCACACGTCCACTGCATCTTCTCTCCTTTCCATTGGCCAGGATCATTATCAAGTATTTCTTCTTTCACACATTGTAAAAGTAACCATTCTACAGAAATATGAGGAAAAAAAAACCCTCTACTTTTCAATTTTAATTTCTATCACTCCAGCCCAATAACAGATCACTCAGAGAATCTGTGCTGGGTGCTCTTGTTTAAGAGAATGTTTGGCACACCAGATTTCCCTGGTTGCATGGCCTCACTCAGGAAACAAAGTAGTCAGTGCCCATGTGTCCTGGGACATGTCCACAAAGCACCTCACTTGACAGGCAAGAGGGAGGCCTTCATTCTACTCCACCTCCTGCCTCTAAACTGCTCTCCTCATAATTCCCCAGCTCAGTAAATGGCGGCCCCACCCATCTCAACGCTCACCTCAGAAACTAGCAATCAGCCTCCTTGGGCCCATTTTCCTGGCCCCCACACATTCTGGCCACCAGCATTCCTACCAACGCTACCTCTCCATCTCCTCCACTGCCTTCCTTGTCCAAAACAGATCTCCCCACCAACCAATCTTTCCATTCCCCTATGCTGTGACCTCAAATGTCATTTTCAAAAGAGCCATCAGTGAGCTCTGCAAAGTCTCCTTAAATACACCGTGGAAGCTGGGCATGGTGGTACACACCTATAATCCTAGTCTTGGGAAGCAGAGGCAGAAAGGTCTTTGATTTCAGAGCCAAGATGTTCTATACAGCAAGTTCCAGGCCAGTCAAGGTTACATAGTGAGACCCTGTCTCAAAAAAAAAAAAATTATTTGGACTGGCAAAATGGCTCAATGGCTAGAGGCACTTATTGCTCAGGCCTGGTGACCTGAGACCTGAGTTTGATACCAAGAACCCACATAAAGGTGAAAGGGGAGCTCCAACTCTACAAGGTTGTCCTGTGACTTCCACACACATATTGTGTCACATGTGCCCTACCATCATGCACATGCACATATACCATAATAATTTTTTTAAAGATACCATACAGAGGCTGAAGAGATAGATCAGTCATTTAAGAACATTGGCTGCTCTTGCAGAGGAGCCACATTTGGTTCCCAGCACCTATATGGCAGCTAACAACTGTTCATAACTCTACTTCCAGGGGATCCAATGTCCTCTTCTGGCCTCCATGGGCATTGCACACATGTGGTACACTTACATATATTCAGGCATTACACTCTTATGTAAAGAGTGTAAATAAAATAAAATTAATTAAAAAAAATTTTAAAGGACCATGGAACATGACTGCTCAAACCTCTAGGGCTTTCCCTTGTCTCACACACCATGAAACCCGCCTCCTGAGAGAGCTGTGTGACCTGGGCTCCTTGCCCCTTTGCAGTGCACTCTTCACTGCTTACTATGTGGCTGCGGGTTGGGAGGTCGGGAGTGGCTGTTCGGTCTCCGAGCATTCCAGATCCATTGTGCCTCAGGGTCAGATCTTGGTCCTAGAAGGTCTTCCCCCATCTTCTCTTATCTGGCTTCTCACTGATGTTTCTTCTTTCATCTAAGGGGGTCCTTTAGGTCTGATCAGTGTACCTCAACTCTAAGAAGCACTTGGGACTACCAAATATTCTTCCCACCTATTTCTATATTTTTATTTTATTATTTAAAAAATATTTTATTTATTCTTTTTATTTTTTGTGCATGAGTGTTGTATCTGCACATATGTAGGTGTACCTGTGTTATGCAATACCTGTGGAAGTCAAAAGAGGGTGTCAGCTCCCCTGTAACTGGAATTACAGATGGTTGCTAGCCACCATGCAGGTGCTGGGAATTGAACCAGGTCTTCTGCAAGAGCAGCCAGTGCTCTTATCCGCTGAGCCATCTCTACAGCCCCTTATTTTACAATTTTGGGACAGATTCTCCCTGTAGTCCCAACTGGCCTGGAACTTGCTGTGTAGACCAGGCTGACCTCAAACTCACAGAGATACCACTGCCTCTGCCTCCCGAGTGCTAAGATTAAAGATGTGTGCCTCCATGTCTGGTTTCTCCCTATTTTATGATTATTATCTCTTTCCCCTAAATGTAAGTTTCAGAAATAAGAACCATGTTTTTCAAGCCAAGTGTGGTAGCACATGCCTTTAGTCCCAGCACTCTGGAGGCATAGAAGGGCAGATCTCTGTGAGTTTGAGGCCAGCCTGTTCTACATAGTGAGTTATAGGCCAGCTAGGGCTCCAGGGAGACCCTGTCTCAAAAAGACCAAAACAAAAACAAAAACAAGAAAACCCCCCAAAACTATGTTTTTCATGTTTAGTGCCTTTTCCTTAGGGCATAAAAGGGTGTTGGCATATCAGAGATGCCAGATAATGTTTTGTATTTATTGAGAAAATGAATAAATGGCATATTAACAATCAAGGGTTCTCTCTTAGGTGAGCCTGGGCTACACAGGAGGCCTTGTGCTTTTTATAATGCAAAGATTAAAAAAAAAACATTATTCAGGTGCTATTATTGGAAAATGTATTTTGGTTTAATGAAATTCATGAAATATTTATGAACCCTTTTTGGTACTCGTATTCTTGCAGAAAATCTTCCACAGAGATCATAGCCTTAAATAATTCAGTCACAAAAGGAAAAGAGCAAAGCCTTCATTACCTCTGACGATCCTGTAGCTCATGAGCCCCTTTGCTGGTTTCAGTGGACAAGCTTCCTCACTGGGACAGAAAAACAGGTAGCAGTTGGGCTGTCTCTCGGTTTTTCGAGTGTCGAAGATCATCAAGTTACACACTTTATCCCCTGCAATGAAAGGCTCGTAAGCGTGATTTTGAGAAGGACTTTCTAAAGAGCAGAGCGAAGGGAAGAGCTTTTTTACTGGCGTTCCAACACAAACACCTTTAATCATTTTGTTTCCTTGCTTCTGACCGCTCAGATCTCCTCCTTTTCCTTAGTTTAGTTACGGAAAGCAACTCTAAAAGACATTGGGTTTACAAATCTGAGTGAAGGCCATTGCTGCAAAACCAGATTTTAATAGTACAGTTATCCAGAAATAAACCTTCCATTTGTTAAAATATCATGCAGAATATACATAGACCAACTCTGGGGTTGTGATATAACTCCGGTGGCTCATCAGGAAGAAAGGGCTCCACCCCTAATGACTTCATGGATCTCTTATATCCTGAATGCACCCTGGATACCTATAACACTATAAATCCAGCTGTGTCCAGATGAGCAAGTTAATCATCACAGATGCAATGCCTCTGTCCACAAAGGATCTGAGTGGTATATGGAATGAAAAGTTCGTTCATTCATTCATTCATTCATTCATTCGCAAGACATACTGGCTTTGAATTCCTGAATTTAAGCACCCCTTATGGCTCAGCCTCCCAGGTACTTGGCACTACTAGCACCCACCACCACGCCCTGCTCTGTCTTTTGATAAGTACTGTTCTTCAGTTTTCCCTCCTAGCTCCCTACTTGTCTATCACTTTGGTTTCTCTATTTTCTTCCTTCTTCGCTTTTCACTCTTAGCTTTCGTTTCTGGTTTTCTCTCTGTCTCCCTTTCTCTCTCTCTCTCTCTCTCTCTCTCTCTCTCTCTCTCTCTCTCTCCTCTCTTTCTCTCCCTCCCTCTCTGTCTCTCTCTCTCTCTTCTTCCCCTGATGCACAATGGAAATTATTCTCTCTGCTCATCACCACTTAGTTTTCTCCCCAATCTGGTATAATTAGACTTGGCCTATAACCCTTGAGGGATCAGGATACTCCTGATCAGATTGATAGATAAGGACTTAAGGATGGATGATTAAAAACCCATGGTTAACAAGGCTTGGTGGTACACACCTTTAGTTCCAGCACTTAGGAGGCAGAGGCAGGAGGATCCACACAAATTCAAGGACAGCCTAGTCTACATAGTGAGACATCATTGCCAAAACAAAAACAATTTACTTGAAATAAAATATCATCTGCCAACAGAACTGGATGCTGTGTGTGTGGTTATTTACTAGCAGCACAGAAAGGCAGGCTTTTGTCCTCAAGGTCAAGAAATGAAGGTTTCCTCCTTCATTTTACAGTGAAAAGCACTACTGCGGTGTGGAACCTATGGGTCTGAGCTTATGGGTCAAAAGCTTGCTCCTTATTCACTAAACAATGTTTTTGTTTTAAACTACAAACTTTGATATTTTGATGATCATCACAGGCTGGGAAAAATGCACATCAACACAAAGGTGATAAACTTTGCATGTGATTTGAGTTTTTTATGGACCCACCCCTTTACCTAAGACCCTAAAAGAAGATGGTGCTGGTTTCTTCCATCACTGTGACAGACAGAAATAACCCGAAGGAGGAAAGAGTTGCTTTGACCCAAAGTATCAGAGGTGTCATCCTGACTGACAGTTAGGCTGGCCTAGAACTC
The DNA here is from genome assembly GCA_035773235.1 of Eospalax fontanierii. NCBI lineage: Eukaryota > Metazoa > Chordata > Mammalia > Rodentia > Spalacidae > Eospalax > Eospalax fontanierii. The sequence goes on along the minus strand of CM069551.1, from coordinate 27,254,981 downwards.
ATGCTCTTCCTGCCTTAACCTCCTGAGTATTGGGATTCCGGGTGAGTTCCACCACACCCAGCTCTATTTCGCATAAATGCTTATATCAACATTTATAAGACCAGTGCTTTAGCTTCTAAGCCATGGTGCTTTCTATATCAACATTTAAAGAAAAAAAGTAGAAATTTAAGTGAAATCACTGTACTTTCTTATTCATTTTTATTTTTGTGGGTGACTATTTTGCCTGCATTCATATAGGTGTGCAATGCCCATGGAGTCCAGAAGAGGACCTTAGATCCCCTGGAACTGGAGTTAACAGGAATTATGTGAGTACTAGGAACTGAACCCTAGTCATCTATGAGAGCAGCAAATGCTCTTAACTCTTAAGCCATCTCTCCAACCCCCAAACCACTATATTTTCTATAAGTCACAATGACCAAAAAGCACTCTGCAATTTAAGGTCACTGAAGGGCTATTTCCCATGGACACCTAACACAAAGTATTTTTCCACACTGTTCTCCAGCCTTCTGAAATACGTGGATATCCTTCAAGTCAACCCAGTTCTGATTCTAACTAGCTAGACTTAGCACCAGACTCCAGAGATTTAAGAACTCCATCTCACAAGCCTGCCATTCATTTAGAAGCCAGTGGCAAGTGTCAGGTCTCAGATTACCTGAACATCTCTGTGTGACGTGACCGTAAATTTAGAGGTTGCCACAACCCTGCCCCTCTTGTTTGCTAATTTGCTAGTATGACTCATAGAACTCAGAGACTTGCTATATTTACTATTACATTTTATGATAAAGGTATTAATTATGTTTTGCATATGTGCTGGCTGTGGAACTTAGGGCTCTGTGCATTCAAAGCATAAACAATATAGATGAACATCGGGATGATCAGGTACATAGCATGAGGTCTGTGAATGGCTTCCACAATATGGACATGCTCTGGACAGGTGACTTTTACTTGACCTTGCCTGGGCAATTTAGTGAGATCCTGTCTCAGGAAAGGGCTGGGGAACAGCCAGAGGTAGAGCACTTACTTAATAAGTGAAGCCTTGGGTTCAATCCCTAGTACAGTACCACACACACATATACAACAAAAAGAACCAGAGACAAACACTATATATATATGTATATACACACACACATATATATATATATGTATATATATATATTCCTTCTTATGCCACACCATAATAGAGAGAAAGGGGAGCCACGTGATTTAGTTGGCCTAGTCAAACAGCAACAACTGGTCTAGTGTTCACTAGCTCTTCTAGGGTTCTTGATGGCGAGGTCTTCCTATTTATTATCAATAAAATAGGTCAATCCTATTTATTATCTCTAGCACCTACTGAGGTATGACACACTCAACAAATATCGCTTTTTTTTTTTTTCAAGTAGAGAATTAGGGCAAGGTCAAATACGAAAAAAAAAAAAAAAAAGAGCCAGCTTTACTTAGATATCTACTTCTGTTTTTAGTTTCCAGATCTGAAGCCTGAAATATTTGAAGGTATGGCTTAAATCTATGAGCCCGAGTTTCCTTTTGTATCATGTAACTGTATTAGGCTAAGTGGCTCTCTTTCAGGCCAGCAAGATGACTCAAAGAACTTGTCATGCTAGCCCGCTGATCTGAGTTTGATCCCTGAAACCCATATAAAGGTGGAAGGAGAGAACAGACTCCACAAAGGTGTCATTTGACCTCCATACATCATGTACCATGGCATGTGTTTGCACGTGCACATGCACACATGTGTGCCAATAGTAAATAATGTGAAAATAAATGTCTCCCATTCCCTTAGAGTCTTCGAAGCTGTAATTATGTAATAGTGGGGTTTTTTTTGAGACAGGTTCTCAAGTAGCTCAGGTTGGCCTTGAATTCTCTGTGTAACCAAGGATGACCTGCCCCCATCTCCCAAGTGCTGAGATGACAGGCATGCAGTATTGGGAGTGAACCCAGGGCCTTCTGCATGCTAGGCAGGCAGTCCAGCAACTGAGCTACACTCTCAGCCCATGAGTGGCTTCTTGACTTATTAATTCCACCTCTCTGGAGAAGGATGGAGGTTTTGTGATTCCACTTAAAAATCAAATGCTGGCTGGGTATGGTGGTCCATGCCTCAGGAAGCAAAGACAGAAGGGAGTTTGAGGTCAACATGGGCTACCATAGCAAGACCCTGTCTACAATTTAAAAAATATAAATCAAACGCTGTTTCTCCCATGAGAGGTTCCAAATCTTTCTCTCTGTTTGCATATTTCTGGTAATGCTACACTCTGTTTCGGTGCCTCAAGCACTTCCATACAATTTTGATTTGCTCAGAAGTCTAGATTCCTGTAGTGAGCGTGGGGCTACACACCTCCACTCCCAGCACTTAGGAGGCAGAGGCAGGCAGGTCTCTGAAATTGAGGGCAGCCTGCTCTACACTGCTAGTTTCAGGCCAGCTGGAGCTACAGGGAGACTCCCCCGACCCCAACCCCCAAAAATGTAGGTGCCTGTTAGGAGAAACACCAGTGGTCCTTAATTTTTTTCCACTCAGTCATCTAATGGATATATGGAAATACTTATCAGCAGTTTTAATACAGCACAAGGCAAGGGGAAGGGACACACTTGTAGACACTTCCTCAATGGTGTCACCTGTCTTTCTACCCAATGAGAACCAGTGGTACAAACTACCAAGCGACATCCTCCAACTACCCTGCCACCAAACACCCGGTTCACAGCAGGCCATCTTACTTGCCTGCTATGTTTTTGGTTGAACAACAGGAACTGATGCAGTCTTCCTGAGTTACTGAATGTATGGGCTCATTGCCTCTAATTCCCTTGGAAAGAGAAGACTGGATATCAATTACGGCATCTTCTAGACTCTCGGCGAGGCAGTTCTGATTGGCAGACAGTCCCGGTGTCAGGAAACAAATTATCAGCAAAGTGTAAGCCGCGTACTGGTCTTCCCTGAGGAGCATTCTGAACTTTGGCTTGGTCTTTGTTTTTCTTCAGATTTCAAGGAGGACCCTCCTGGTCTCAGTTCGCTTCAGGAAGACTGTAAAGATTGCTTTTTGTCTAGAACAAAAAGTAGAAAATCATTAATGACACTTGGAAGGTTGAAGTGGGAGGATAGCCATGAGTGTGAGGCCAGCCTGGCCTACACTGTGAGTTACAGGTCAGTGTGGACTACGGTGTGAGATTCTATTTCAAAATAAGAAGAAAGACGGGGCTGGGGAAATGGCTTGTTGAGTAAAAGCACTTCTTGTTCTGTCATGAGGACCAAAGTTTGGATCCTAGGATCCATATCTGATGGCTCAGAAAGCACTGTAACTCCAGCTCCAAGGAACCTGACACCCCTTTCTTCCCTCTAATAGGTCACACACACAAATGAAAATTAGAATAGCTTTAAAAATAGAAAATAAATGTTGGGTGTGGTGGCGCATGCCTTTAATCCCAGCACAGGACAGAGGGAGGCAGATCTCTGTGAGTTCGAGGTCTAGCCCCATCTCAGTGACAACCACCAGCACTTAAAATCCATCTGCAGGAGGTAGGCATTGTACTATAAGCAGTTTCCAAGTACTCTCCTCTTTAACCCTGGAGCCAGCCCCCCACACAAGCTGCTTTTGCCTCATTTTGTAGTGAGGAAAGGAAGACAGGCTTTCTTTTTGTTTCCTCTCCTTAAATATCAAACCAGAGGCGGACAACTCTAATAAATGAATTCTAGAAATGAGTCAGTTAGAATGAAGAATATTCTGACTCAGGCGAGGGAAAGTTTAGGGGCAGGGGTCCTTTTTGATGTCACTCAAAACACAAAAGTTAGCCACACAAGTGATACATGCCTGTAATCAAACAAGAAAACCAACTCTAGAACACCCAGACTGTGTCTAATACTGACATCTTTGGTAAGCTAGATCTTTAAGGAAAAATCAGTGTTAAATTGGTGAAGCCGCACCCATCCATGCTCACATTCCAGAAAAAAATAAAATTGTTGATTTATTGCAAAGTTATTTCTCCTCCTCCTCCTCTTCTCCCTCTTCCTCCTCCTTCTCGTGTATGTGGTATTTGTGCATGTGGTGTGTGTACATGCGTATGTGTAGGGGTTTGAATGAGAAACGTCCTCCATGGCTTCATGTATTTGAACACTTGGCTCCGTGTTTGTGCGAGTTATAGAACCTTTAGGAGGTGGAGTTTTGCTGGAGGAAGTATGTCACTAGGGATGGGCTTTGGCAATTTATGGCCTCACCTCACTTCCTGCTATCTCCCTGTTTCCTCTGTGAATGAATATACGGATGCCATCAGCCACCTTCCTGCTCTTAATTCCCTGCCGTGCCTTCCCGGCCATCACAGACTCTCTCAAACCAATATAAACAGATCCTTCTGTCAGTTGCTTATGGTTATGGTACTTCATCATAGCAGAGGCCAGAGGAGGACGCTGGATGCCCTGTTCTTTCATTCTCAGCCTTGTTCCCTTGTGATAAGGTCTCAGTGAACCTAGGGCTAGGCTGGCAGCCAGCAAGCCTCTGCCCCTCACAGCACTGGAGTTACAAGCACACGGTCACACGTGGCTTTTTATGAGGGTGCTGAGGATTTGAACTCAAATCTTCATGTTGAACAGCTAGCTCAAACAAACATTCTTACCCACTGACCCATCTCCCCAAATTTCTGCTTCTTTAACCTTCCTTTGGTTACAAATTCCTTTGGTAATCTAAGGAAACTTGGAATCTATTCTGGGAGAACTGTTCTAAAGTGCGTAAGGTGGGACTGGAGATGCAAGTCAGTGGTAGAACACTTGCACAGCATGTCTAAAGCCTGCATTCAATCCTCAGCATTCCCTACTCCCCAGAAGAGCATAAAATGAAATATATAAGGTTTACCAAGGGGGCAGGAGAGACGGTAGTGGTTAATAGAGTACGCTGCTTTTGCAGAGGATCTGAGTTCTAGCACCATGGCTCATAACTGTCTGTAACTTCAGCTCCAGGGAATCTAATACCTCTGGCCTTCATGGGCAACATCACACACATACATATAATTAAAAATAATAAATCTGTTTTCAACAAAGATTACATGCTGGGCGTGATAGCATATGCCTTTAATCCCAGCACTCAGGAGGCAGAAGGCAGGCAAGTGTCTCCAAGTTCAGGGCCAGCCTTGTCTACGTGTAAGTTTCAGTCCAGCCAAGACTATATAGTAAGACTCTGTCTCAAAAAAAATATATTACCAAGGAAGCTAGTTATAGTATCAAAATAGTTCTGGGCAACTGGGACGAGGCTCAGCGGGTAGAGCATTTGTCTAACAAGGAGGAGGACCTATGTTTGAAATCAACAGTACTTGATGGCACACACTTATAATCCTAGCACTTGGGAGGTAGAGACAAGAGGATTAGGAATTCAAGGTCATCTTTAGCTACAGAGTGAGTCTGAGGCTAGCCTGGAACAGATAAAACCCTGCCCATAAAAAAAAAAAAAAAAAAAAAGTTTTGATATCTGAGTAAATGAAGAGTTATTCCACATTTGTAAAAGAAAGACTGTTATCAAAATGTCAGTTTTTTTCCAAACTGACATTTTGGTTTATAGATTCCATACAGTCCTGGTCAAAATCCCAGCAAGTTACTCTGTAGACACCAACAAACTGATTTTAATGTGTACACGGAAATGCAGAGAACTGTGGGAGCCAACGCAACAGTGAAGAGGTTGGTGGACCAACAATACCTGATCCAATATTTACTATAAAGTCACAGCAATCAAAAAGAGTGTACTTGCAAAAGAACAGACACACAGACTGATGGAAAGGAATGGCAAGTCATCTTTCTCAAAGGTACAAAGGCAACTCAAAAATGGTGTTGAGAGTGGCTGGAGAGATGGCTCAGTGGTTAAGAGTACTTTCTAGTCTTACAGTTATCAGAATCCACATGGCAGGGTTTCAGGTGATCCAGCACTTTCTTCTGGCCTCTACCAGAGCCAGGAACATACATGGTGCACATATACACATACAGACAAATACTTATACACACAAAATAAACGTAAAATAATTTTTAAAAATTGATGCTGAAAGAACTGGACATCCACATGCAAAAAACAGAGACACAGACCTTTTACCTTTTACAAAAATGGACTCAAGATGGATCCTAGCCTTAAATGTAAAACACAAATCTGTAAGATTCCTAGAAGGTAACACAGGAGAAAAGTCACAGTGCTCATAGATTAAGTGATGTGTTTTTCAATACAACAACAAAAGCACAATCTCTGTAAAATCTGATGTTTTTACTAAAATTTAAAATTTCTGCTCTATAAAAGCGACTATTCTTCATTTTATGTGTTTGTGGAGTCTGTGTGCTGATTGCGCATTTGTATGTGTGTAGGTGCGTGTGCCTGTGGAAGCTGATGTTGGGGATCTTCCTCAGCAGCTCTTCCTCTTTCTTCTTCTGAGATAAGGTCTCTTAATCACAACCAGAACTTGCTGATATGGCTACTCCCTCTAGCCAGCTTGCTCTAGGGATCCCCTGTCTCTGCCTTTTGGAGGTTTCTCAACCCACCCAGCATTTACATGGATGCTGAGGATCCAAACTCCAGTCCCCATGTTTGCTTGGAGAGTGCTTTACCTACTGAGCCATCACTTAGCTCCAGAAAATTTGTTTGTAAAACACCTGTCTGGTAAAGTACTGATATCCGACATAGACAAAGAACTCTTAACAAAAAGAGAAAAACTCTAAAATGAACAGAAGATATGAACATATGACAAAGGTGACATGCCAGATGGTAAGTCAGAACAATGCTCAAGGGGACTGGAGAGAAGGCTCAGTGGTTAAGATCACTGGCTGCTCTAGCAGAGAGCCCAGCTTCAGTTCCCAACATCTACATGGCAGCTGACAACCATGTGTAATTCCAGTTTCAGGGGATCCTAATTCCTCTTCTGACCTCCATGGGCATTGTACAACATGGGTGCACTGACATGCATGTAGGCAATACATTCATACACATAAAATAAAAATAATGAATAAACTATTTTAAAAACAAAGAACAATGCTCAACATCGTATCATGAGGGAGCTGCAAATTCAAACAATACGAGATACCACCACATACCTATTAGAATGGTTAAAATCCAAGAAACCAATGCTGACTAAGACATGGAGCAATGGGAACTCCCACTCCTTGCTGGTAGAAATGCAAAATGGTACAGCCCCTTTGGAAGAAGGGTGGCAAGTCCTTACAAAGCCAAAGAGAGTCTCACCAAACAATTCAGCAATTGTACTTCTATATATTCACCCCAAAAACTGTGTCTACAAAAAAACCTACATGAGAATGTAGCCGCTTTCCTCACAATTGCTTAAAACTAGAAACAATCAGTAGGTGAATAGACAAAATAAGACACAAGTATGTATTTAAATGTTAATCAGCAATAAAGAGAAATGAGCTATCAAGCCACAGGAACATACAAAAGAACTACAACTGTATGTTGCTAAGTGAAAGAAACCAACCTAAACAGGTATGATTTGGAGTGATATCTAGAAAAGCCAAACTACAGCAAGCTTGGGACTGGAGAGATGACACACTGGTTGCTCTTGGAGAGAACCCAGGTTCGAATCCAGGAACCCACATAGCAGCTAACAACCATCCATAACTCCAGTTCCAAGGAATCTGGCACCCTGATCACTGTGGGCATTGCACGACATGGGTGCACTTACATACATGCATGCAATATATGCATACACATAAAAGTAAAATATTTTTTAAAATACTAGAGCTTAATGGTGGATACCTGTCATTGTACATCTACCAAGACCCAAAAAAGCAGTTTATGGTAATAGAACTCAAGTATAATACCTCCCTGGCTATTATGTCCAACTTCTGTATAAAGTGGTCACATTTATTGTTTTCACATGCAGTCTCCATGTACTTTACACATTCCTTAAATCCTTACAAGAATCCTAATATGGCTGGGCATGGTGGGTCACGGCACTTGGGAAGCTGAGGCAGAAGGACTACTACAAATTTGAGGATAGCCTGTGCTACCTAGTGAACTCCACGTCAGCTTGAGATACAGTGAGGCTCTTATTGAAAAATAATGAGAAAAGAGAGGGGAGGATTCTAATGAGACAGATCCCATCTTCAATCCCACTTTCAGGTAAAACAACAAAAAAAAAATAGTTTGACATGTGTGATTCTTATTTGCCTTAGTAAAAATGGTGAGTGGTTTATGAGATAACTGCCATAATTCTGAAGTAGTGCTGAGTACAGTCTTTTGGGCTACATGTAACAAGTAACACATATGACAGTAACTGTGCTTTCTACCAGTGGCAAATCGAAGTTCATGCTAGCACCACTGTGGCTTTTGTGTACACCTACATTGTTCTTTACGGAAACGCTTCTTTTCAGTTAGAGTCTAGGGAAGTAATAAATTTTTCCAAAGATCACAGACTTCCTGAATTCTGTCCCTGGAGTCTGGACAACAGAGAGAGAAGGGAGGAGAGGGTGATTCTGATATAGTCTCTCCGGGGGCTTGCAAAGAAACCCGAACTCTGCAGGGAGGTGGAGCGGGAACTGTGCTCTCAGTGGGCAGCCTCTTTGAAGCACCTGCCTTGCAGAAGTATTAAACAGCTTCTCTCAGACTGGGGAGATGGCTCAGCAGGTAAAAGTGCTTGCTGTCAAGCCTGATGATCTGAGTTTGCTTCCTGGGATCTGCATGGTAAATGGAGAGAACTGACTCCTGTAAGTTGTCCTCTGACCTCCATACATGTGCTGGGGCACCAACAAGAATGAGTAAGCACATGTACACACACACACACACCATAAAGAAATGTAATAAAAAATTAAAACATACAATAACAAATAAGTGCCAGGCATGGTGATGCACACCTTTAATCACGACATTCAGGAGGCAGAGGCAGGCAGATCTCTGAATTTGAGGACAGCTTGGTCTACAGCATTCCAGACCAGCCAGGACTACATAGTGAAACTCTGTCTCAAAAATAAAAATAACTAATTAAAAATTAATTATCTTGCTGGGCATGGCAGTGCACTTGGGAGGCAGAAGCAGGTGGATCTCTGTGAGTTCAAGGCAAACCTGGGCTACATAGTGAGTTCCTGGCCAGCTGGGGCTACAGGAAGACCCTTTCTCAAAAAGACCCCTCCCCGCAAAAGGTAAAAAAGTCATCTCATTAAAGACACCCCCAAACTATTAGGTTACTTAAATCTGCCTTTTTTTCGGTCTTTAATTACTACTAATATCACTGTGCTAAGGCTGGAACCCATGATTATTTGGCGCTTAGAGGTCTGAAGTCCAACTGAATACTGCTGAAAACCGGACGGACACAGGTAGAAGAAACATTTGAGCTTTTACTCCAGCCTACAAGGGTCACCAAAATTTAATTGTACATGGCCATTTCATACTAACACACACACACACACACACACACACACACACACACACTTTACAGAATATTAATTAAATATCAGGTTTAATAAAGAAAATGGAAGACAAACCATAGGAGAACTTTCCCCTTCTTTTGAGCAAGGTACGCGGCTCGCTGGATGGTTCTGCCTCTGCCTCCGACTTGGAGCGGTGCTATTTACAGCAGGTGCTTCAGAGCCTGCTGGGGATCAGCTTTGGGCTACTGCAGCACCTGCAGATCCTGGTCAGCCCCCTTCCGTCCTACCAGGTCCTACCGGGCTGCAGGGAAGGAGCTGGCGCCCGAGCAGGGGGAAGGAGGGGAGCGGCTGCTCTCTGCGGCCAAGGGAGGGAGGAGACGCCTTTACCTTCAGACCAGAGAGGCTCCTGGGGTCCCCGATGCGCCTGGGTGCAAAGAGCTAAGTCGCTCTCGGGAAGGACCCGCGAAGCTCTCGGAGGTCTGAGCGAGGACCCGGGGGATGCTCCGCAGCTCCCGCACGGGCCCGCACGTTTTGTCCTTAGTTAAGTTCCTGCTTCCGTCGCAGCGACCGAAAGTTTGCAGGGGGAAGGGCGCGTTCCTGCCCTGCAACCCGGAGCTGCTTCCCAGCAACATCCAGGCTAAAGGTGCCAGTGAGAGCTCGGAGCCCGCGAGAGTCCAGGTCCCAGGACCCCATCGCCCCACGCCATCTCCCCACGTCCCACACTGCTGGCCACAAGGAAGCGAGCAGACACCTTCCCCCTCCGCAGGCCCCCAAGGGTCTGCAGCTGTGCCTCTGCGCCTCCGGGAGGCCCAGCAGAGCAAATGCACAGGAGCTGGTGAAATGTACCCACGCTCCGCGCGCCCCTGTGCCCCAACCTTTTTGTCCCTGGCTCCAGAAACGACCACCGAGCAGCAGCTGCTGCTTTTTAAGACCGGCTCAGGAAGCCCAGGCTAGTTTTGAACTCTCACTGTTGGCAAGGATGACCTTGAATTCCGGATTCTCCTGTTTCTGTCTCCCAAGTGCAGGGATCACGTGAGTGCACCGCCACACTCTGAGCTCACCTCTGTCAAAGTTTACAGCGCATCCTGCTTGGATTGTTAGAAGCCTGCTTGTTAGAAGAATCCTCCTTCCATAACTGGAGGAAGGAGAGTCTCGATTATAGCTGCACATTCTCCAGCTAAATACGAGCGGGGCAAGTTTGAGCGAAGGCGGTTTGTTTTCTTCAAGATTAGCTATTTTACGATTGGTGTTTTGTTTTTGTGATTTTTTGTTTTTTGAGACAGGATCTCCCTTTAGCCACAGTTTGTCAAGAACTAGTTATGTAGACCAGGCTGGCTGATCTGTAATCTCACGAAAATCCACCTGCCTCTGCCTTCCCACATCTGGCTTTTTTTTTTTTTTTTTTTTTTTTGAGACAAGTTCTCACCATATAGCAAGGATGACCTGAAATTTTGATCCTCCTGCCTCTACCTCTGGAGTGCAGGGATTATCAGAGTGCAAATCCAGTGAGAATATTTGTTTCTGGTATGGATAATAATTACAAAGCAATGATGTTTGTTATTGTTTAAACTGAATCCTTAAACACCTATTACTTGTATGTAATATTCAAAAGTATTTGACTAAAATACATTTGTTGCTGAATGAATAGAAATGAACATAGGGTCGTGCCAGTTAGTCTTTGTGTCAACTTGATCTACAAGGGTCAGTTGGGAAGAAGAAACCATAACTGAGGCATTACCCCCATCAGACTGGCCTGTGGCCATGTCTCTCTGGGCATTTTCCTGATTGCTAATTGATGTCGGATCACTCAACCCACTGTGGGTGGTGTATCTCTAGGCAGGTGGGCTTGGGCAGAATAAGAAAGCTAGCTGGGGTGGGGGTCAGGGGCTAAGTGAACAAGCCAGGGGAAACAACCAGTAAATAGCAATTCCTCCACTGTCTTTGCTTTGGTTCTTGCTTCAAGCTCCAGCCACGAATTCCTGCTTTGGCTTCCCTTGATGATGGGCTGTGAGCTGTGGTAAGTCATAAACCCTTTCCTTCCCCTAGTTGCTTTTGGTCCATGTTTATCTCAGTAGTGGAAAACAAAGCAGAGCAGTTATAAAAGTATCCCTAAGTCACTGTTGTCACTGTTCTCACTCATGCTTGAATATACCCTCAAACAAATAAAACCCCTCTAAAACAAAATTTGTCAAATGGTCTAACTTTTGGCAACATCTTCATTTTGGCTGGTGTGAGTTTTCCAACTGCAATTGTAGAGGATTTTTCTAGACCTTTCCAACCAACAGCAACACCCTAATTTTAACCAATAGCTACGGGAGGTATATGTTGTCACAGAACTTGGGAACAATGGGCTATTGTGTGCAACTCTGCAGTGGTATTCAAGGGGTGACCTACTCTCCATTTACAGTAATGTTGTCACAGCTTGGTGCCAAAAAGTTGCCAAGAAAAAGTAGATTCCAATGTGGATTAATTTCCCAGTGGAGTAATTTTCCTGATGCAACGAGGAACTGATGTGTACAATGAGCAGTGTCTACAATAATGTGCAGATGATAGAGTTGGGGGGTGGCCAACCTTCAAACCTTTCCATTATTAGAAATTTCAGACTGTCCAACATCATAGCACCTGCCTATAATCTCCCAACTCAAAAGGTGAACTCAGGAGGATCAGGTCATCCTCAGGTGTATAGATAGCCTGGACTAAATGAGACTGTCTCAAACAACAAAGAAATTTCAGATTCATGTTTTAGTATAATGAGCCTGTTATATGTCTTCAATTACAACAGTAAACAGTGGCCATTAATGAAAATATTGACTAAAGAAAACTTCCTAGAGCTGGGCCTGGTGGCACAACCCAGTGAGAGGCTGAGATAGGAGGATCACAAGTTCAAAGCCAGTCTGGGCTACAGAGTAAGCTCAAAGCTGGCCTTGGCAACCTAGTGAGATCCTGCCTCAAAAAAGAAAATTTAAAGGCTGGAGACATGGCTCGGTGGTTAAGAGTGCATACTGCTCTTCAGAAGGCTTGGGTTCCATTCCAAACACCCATGTTAGGCAGCTCATAACAGCTTATAACTTCAGCTCCATGAGATCTGACACCCTCTTCTGGACTCCACAGGCACCTACACTCACACATGACAGAGACCCCCACCCTCCACATATACACATGAAATTAAATCTTTAAAAAAATGTTTACAAGATTTTATGTGCATGAATGCTTGTTTGCATGTCTATTTGTGTATCTTGTGTGTGCTAGGTGATCTCAGGGGCCAGAGGAGGTTATCTGATCCCTTGGGAATGGAATTACAGGCAGTTGTTAGACACCATGTGAATGCTGGGAACCAAACCCAGGTCCCCTGCAAGCGCAGCACATGCTCTTAATTGCTGAGCCATTTCGTCAGCACCTAATATTTTTTTAAGGGCTAGAGCTATAACTCAGTGGTAGAGTGTCAGGAGCCATTTGCCTGCCTTGAACTTTGCCCTAGTTAGGGTCAAGCAGGGATCAGTCTTGCTGTTCGCAGAAGTGCTGTGGGAGCAGGGCGTTTTGCTATGCAAATAATTTCTCACCTGAGGGAAAGGTTTTCTTAGGCCCAAGGCTGAAGACCTTGAAGATCTTTGTAGGAAGATCTAATTGGCTTAAGTTGTTTTGCTTGTGTCAACACTGTTTTTGTTTTAAACTTTCAACCTGTTGTTTTGATCCTCATTTTGAAGAGTATAAATAAGTACACTAAATTTCTGTTCTCTCTCTCTCTCTTTATTTCTCCATCCTCACTCCCCAATCCAGGTACTGTTCGATTTCAGCCAGCTAGCTCCGGCATATGGCGCCTGAACAAGGGACCTGAAGCCTGGGGATACAGTGAAGGACACTGCAGATAACTGAGCTCAAATAAAGAAAAGGGGTGTGGTACATAACTTCGGGAATAAGAAATGGGTCAAGGTAATAGTCATTTGCCTTTTGTACATATGCTGGAAAATATGCTTCATGTTCTAGGGGTTGGGGTAGGACATCAGCAGTTCTGTGATTTCTTGAATTTCATAGAAGAAGTCTGTCCTTGGTTCCCTGAAGATGGGACCATAGATTTAAAAACATGGAAGAGAGTAGGAGAAGAACTTCAGAATTACTACGATTTCATGGACCAAGCAAGGTCCTGTGGATACCTTGAGTTTATGGGCTTTAATTAGAAATAGTTTAGATCCTAGACATGAGATAGAAAAGGTTTGGAAAAGAAAAAAAGATGCAAATGGGATTGAACCTCAAGTGGAGGAGGAAAGTAAAGCTAAACCTTCAGCTCCGCCAGAGGAGCCAGCTTTTGTGAAACCTAAGATCTCGAGACTATTCTAGAGTCATTAGATCCCGAAGAAAAAGAGGAGAGAGAGGAGGAAGCTATTAGATATCTGAGAGAGGAGGATTTTCCACCACTTATTGCCCTGGCAAAGCCCATGGCTGAGCCTTGGGGAGAATATTTAGAAGAAATGTGGCATTTACAGGGTATGGTTGAATTTCTGTCTTTACAAATGCATCCTCCTACAGCAGCTCATGGTCAAGCAGGCTAAAGTCTCCAACATCAAAGAACCATGTTCGCAGGCTTTTTTGTTAATTATTCTGGGTTTTTGGTTCCTTAATTACCTGGTGAATTATGTAAATTCCACCAGCTCATGGCCTTACCCTAGGGCGCTTTGCTTTCCACAACAATTACTAAATAGGATTTCAGCCTTTCTTCAGTTTGTAGTTTGCTGAACTGAGGAAATAGCTCACTGGTAGGATGCTTGCCTAGCATATATAAGACTGTGAGTTTGATTCCCACCCACATTTCCCATGCATAGCATTTAAACAATGCAAGCACAACTGGTCTTTTCCCAATCAGACACCTGTGTCCTAACAGCACCTGGTATTAGCTGTACTATTGTGTTTTGCTACTCAGCAGAGATGATAGCAATAGAAATAGGACAGGTGTTATCATTCCTGCTAGTAATTACTGAACTCAACAGTTCTTTTGTCCCATGTAAACCACTGAGTTAAAGAGAAACAAATTTTTTTTTGTGTTAAGTATATTGATAACACTGAGAAGTTGACTCTGGAGCTGGATTGGCCATCTCACTTCAGACTCAATCCTGTTGTCTCAGGATGTTCTTCAAGACTTGTACAGAGTCAGGCTGGCCACCTGACCTTGTGACAAGCAAAAAGGAGAACAAAACAGCCTCAGTGTTGGGGTAGGACATCAGCATAAAATACTCTCATGTGTCCATTGATATTTATTCAGGATTTCTTATGGCCACCGCTCAAACTGGAGAAGCTACTAAGCATGTTATAGCACAGTGCATTAAATGTTTTGCTGTAGCTGGCTTGCCATCTGTCATAAAAACAGACAATGACACAGGATATAGTAGTCAAACTTTCCAACATTTCTGTGCTCAGTTATCCATTGGGCATAAAACAGGCATACTATACAATCCCCAGGGTAAGGGATTGTTGAACGTGTGCCCATGGAGTCTTAAAAAATCAATTGCAAAAAATAAAAGAGGGGGAGTTATACTCCAGATCCCCACAGAAATCTTTGAATCATGCTCTTTTTATTTTAAATTTTTAAAATGTGGATGCTCTTGGTCTTCCTGCTGCAGATAGGTTGTGGCATCCCAAGACATTGGATACCTATGCACAAGTGAGATGGAAGGATCCGATTGATGGGAAATGGCATGGCCCAGACCCGGTACTAATATGGAGAAGAGGGCATGTTTGTGTTTTTCCACAGGACGCTGAGAATGTTCAGTGGCTACCTGAAAGGCTAGTCCAGTTCACAGGAACTGAACGCAGGAAGAGTGACGCCAATGTTGCTGTCTGAGATGGAATCAGTTCCTGTTGATACACTGAGAGCTGTATTGGACTCATGTACCAGGTTCAACTATGCTGCATCCAGCCATATGGGAAGAAAAGGAAGTTGTAGTGATGGTGAATGATCCTCGCCTGTCAGGACACCCTTACATGGGAAGAATAGCAGTACAGCGAAAGCCTGACTTTAACTACTCAGATATAGTGTGGATTGGTCAGGAAATCAGGACATTGGACAGTTTAAGTATTCCTCATGATGTTACCAGGTTTGTTTCCTGTGTTCTATGTAACCTAATTTGCATTCCCATAAGAATGCAAGTTATGGTATTTCAGCAATCCCCATTTATTGTGATTTCCTGTAAATATTACAAAACCTTGCTTGGTATGTCATGCAGACTATCAACAGATTTGTGTTACTCCTTAGGTATACAATCAGAGTCAACATGATTGGGAGAAAAGAGTGCTTTTACTAGGGATTTGGCATAATGAAAATTTATCCTTAAATTACACCAAAAATTTTTTTAAATATGAAAAAATACACAGCCACTTAACTTTGAGGCAGCAACAACTGCTGCTGAGTTGTTAGTAAAACTGAAAGCCATTTTGCTTTTAGGGTCTTCTTTAACCTCATGGTTAGGAAGTATTATAGCTTTGGGCCTATGTGCTCTTTAGAATTTGCATGCTCCCTCCGTTTGGTGAAGTATATCCTCAGCACATTCTGGGATATTTAGGCTGACATACGTAATGCTCGGCTCCGAACTCTACCTTGAGTACAGTTGCCCCTTACAGAGGCTGGTAGCCAGAGATGGCTAAGATTCTCTCCAACTAAGTTAACCTAAGACAGGGCGTGAATGGTGGGGATTCATGTGTCAATGATGGGTAAGGCTTGTGCTTCAGAGGGAATGACCTAAGACAGGCACAGTGTTTCTGCCCATAGCAGGGAAGGCTATGATTCTTTAAAAAATAAAAAAGGGGGAGATGTTGGGAGCCATTTGCCTGCCTTGAACTTTGCCCTAGTTAGGGTCAAGCAGGGATCAGTCTTGCTGTTCGCAGAAGTGCTGTGGGAGCAGGGCGTTTTGCTATGCAAACAGTTTATCACCTGAGGGAAAGGTTATCTTAGGCCCAAGGCTGAAGACCTTGAAGATACTTGTAGGAAGATCTGATTGGCTTAAGTTGTTTTGCCTGTGTCAACATTGTTTTTGTTTTAAACTTTCAACCTGTTGTTTTGATCCTCATTTCACAGAGTATAAATAGGTGACACTAAATAAAGTCTAGGCTGCTTTGGTATTGACTGACAGCAGCCCTCCTGATTCTATTCTCTATTTCTCCATCCTTACTCACCTCTTCAGGCCCTGTTCGATTTCAGCCTGCTGGCTCCGGCAGTAGAGTACCTGCCAAGCATTTGCAAGGCCTTATATTCAATCCATTGCACAGTACAAAAATAATAAAAACTTCACAACTCTCTGTTGAATGAAACAGACGTTTAAATTTGCAATCAAATTCATTGCTACCTTATTGCACGATGAGATTTTTGTTATGCTTTTGAAATAAAGTCTTGTTTTGAAGCCCAGGCTAGCCCTGAACTCAAGTCAAGATCTGAATGAAATTAGCCTTCTGAGTGCGGAGCTTACAATTGTATATCACCGGGTCTAGCACCTCAAGAGACTTTGGATCTCCTGAGAGTTAGGACCCCCACAAAGGCACTTTTTCTTCTAAAGTATTTTATTAGAAAAATATGTGTAGGCTGGAGAGATGGCTCTGAAGAGAGGCTGGAGTACTGGATGCTTTTGCAGATTACCAGAATTTGATCCCGGCACCCACATGGTGGCTAACAGAGTTTGATCCCAGCACCCACATGGTGGCTAACAGTCATCTGTAGCTCCAGTTCCAGGAGATCCAGTGCCCTCTTCTGACCTCTGTGGCATTGTATGACATGCTGCACTTACTAACCCTAACCCTAACCCAATATACTCATAAACATAAAGTAAAAATAAATATTTTTAAAAAGAGAAATATGTGCTAAGTACCCACAGAGGAAATTAACAAGTAATAATGTATGGGATCTGACATAAAGATGTTTATAGTTCAGTGAATGAGA
Source organism: Eospalax fontanierii (assembly GCA_035773235.1). NCBI lineage: Eukaryota > Metazoa > Chordata > Mammalia > Rodentia > Spalacidae > Eospalax > Eospalax fontanierii. The sequence continues at coordinate 27,237,738 of CM069551.1, read as the reverse complement.
TGGGCAAATCAGTGGCTCTGTAAGAATAGATTCCACGATAGAAGATGCTGATCAAGGAATCTCAGAGAACAATGTTCCAGGAATATAAACTGATCTGAAATGGTGAAGATCAGCTGGCCAGATGAGAACAAGGCTAACTAAACCAGAGAGGAAACAGGACCAGTCAGGGAACTCAGCCCACCTGACAGGAAAATTACCTGTGTACACAGAGGAACAGAGAATACTAGTCAGATAATATGAGTATTCTGGAAAATTCTGTCTGCTTGTTACTTGAAGAATGGATTGAAGGAGGTGAGGTCAGAGGCAAGCTCTCCAGGACTTAGTGGCTATTTGGAGGCATTGATGAGGCCAAGTAGATTTCTGGATGAGAGAGTGCATGAATGAAAGTGTTGGGTGAGAAATATCAAGATACATGGGAAGAGCCAGGCTGGGCCTGTAGGCACAAAGAAAGTGAGTAAACTTTAGTCTTGGGTTTACCATTTCTTCATGTGTGATGAAGAATAACTGATGTGATGGTAAAATTAAGAAAGTGATTTCTAAGATAGGCAAAATGACACACTTCTAGAACCCTAGCACTTGAGAGACAGAGGCAGAGGGTTGCTGTGAGTTTGAGGTGAGGCTGGGCTATATAGTGAGTTCCAGGCCAGCCTGGGCTACAAATCAAGACCCTGTCTCAAAAGAAAAAAAGAATGGATTTTATATAACATACATGAAAGTTACATAAACTTGCAAAAGCTGTTCACATATATAGTGAACACAGATTGCCATTCATGTGTAAGTGATGTGAAGAGGTATCTATCCCAAAGGCCTCCTACCTCCAAAGCTCCTCTTCCTCAGGTAAAACCCTTACAATATAAACAGCCATTTCATTTTCTTGCCACTGAACTATAAGCTTCCTAAGGCTAGGGCTGGTCTTGGATCTTTTGTTAACTAAGAAGTACCCAGGAACCTAGTAAATTCGGAGTCAGAAAATGAAGGCATTTTATTTTCAGGCACCCTTTCTCTGAATATACCTTTATGAAGTCACATCACACCCATGTAAAGTGACTATTTCTGGGACTGGAGAGATATTTCAGCAGTTAAGAGAGTATAGTGTTCTTACAGAGGACCTAAGTGGGTTCCCCAGCACCTATGTTGAATGATTCACAACTGCATTTAGCTCCAGGTTCAGGAGGATCCAAAGCCTCTGACCACCAAGGGCACCCATACATATATGCACATACCCCCCTGACATACACATAATTAAAAATAATAAAGTATATATTTTAGTAGTCTGTTTCTCTCATTAATTTAAAAATATTTATTTGTATTTTATGTGTATGAGTGTTTTGTCTGCATGTATGTAAGTGTAACGTGTGTGAAATGCCCATTGGGCCAGAAGATGGTGTTGGATCCCCAGAACTGGGAATCGAACCTGGGTCCTTTGCAAGAATAGCTAGTACTCTTAACCACTGAGCCATCTCTCTAGCCCTTGGTTTGTTTTATTGAGGCAGCTGCAGCCCTAGCTGGTCTGGTTACTCAGTATATAAACCCAGCTCAGGTAACCCTCCTTCAGCCTCCTGAGTGCTGGGATTACAGGTATGTGTCATCACACCCAGCTCTAAAAGGCAAGGTTTAACTCCCTATATTTTTGATGTGTGCATAAGCCACTGGGATTTGGGGACTGAGAAGAGCCCACTAATGAGACCACTCCCTCTAAGAGAAGTTGTCGGGGGCCATGTGCCTGCTTTTAACTATGCCCTAGTTTTGGGTCAGGCAGAAGACAATCTCGTGCACAGAAGTGCTGTTGGAAGCAGGAGTTTTCATTAGGCAAAATGATTTACATCTGAGGAGAAGTTTATTTTTCACCTAAGACTGAGGTCACATGAAGATCTTTGAGGGAAGCCAATCATATCTTGAGTTATTTTGCCTGTGTTAGTATTGTTTTGCTCACCTCACAGTACAAATGGGGGGGGGGGAACGACTTAATAAAGGGAAGCTGCTTCAGTGTGACTGACAGCCCTCCTGAGTCTGTCCTGTTCTCTCTCTCTCTCTCTCTCTCTCTCTCTCTCTCTCTCTCTCTCCTCTCTCTCTCTCTCTCCTCTACATTTTCTCATCCTCACTCCCCGATTTGGGTATGGTCTGATTTCCGCCAGCGGGCTCCGGCAAGAAGCCTTGGTGGTGACCGGTAAAGGCAGGTACTTAAAGGTAGGCATACACTCATACACATTAAAAAAAAAAAAAAAATTAAAAAACATGAAACTACAGAAAACTAACCAACCAAACAAGAACAACAACAACAAAACCAAATAATAAGAACATGTTCTATTTGGGCATTGGTGGAGCATGCCTTTGAGGCCAACTTGGTCTACACAGCAAATTCTAAGTGAGCTGAAGCTACAGGGAGACCCTGTCTTAAAAAAACAAAACAGAAATACGTTCTAGGTACCTATGCTGATCTCTAGGCAGATTTTGCTTTTATCTTCATATTCCCACAGAAGGCTAAACTTAAATCTGTTTGGATTGTCATGGTGAGTTGAAGCACAAGTAATGGGGGTTTGAAATCACAGTATCAAATACCTCCACTCTTACCCCCTTGTAACTTTGGAAGAAATAACATATTTATTGTGAAAACTAAATGAGATAAAATTTGAAAATCAATTTATTTGGCCCCATGTGTGATATTATATTTCTATATATAAAATTATATTTCCACATATAAAATCTTGGGACAGTTGCTTGTAATTTTTAAAAAATTTACTTTTTTATTTTATGTGTTTCAGTGAATTTATTTATTACCTGCATGAATGTGAATCCACCCGTGTCGTGCAAGAGGGCGTCGGATCCCCTGAAACTGAAGTTATGAATGGCTATTGGCTGCCATGTGGGTACTGGGAATTGAACCTAGGTCCTTTGCAAGTGTTCCTAATCGTTGAGCTATCTCTCCAGCTCCCTCTCCCCGCCCCCTTTAGTTTGACAGGGTGTCATGTAGCTGAGGCTGGCTTGGAAATCTCTTAAGTAGCTGAGGACAAATTTTGAACTACTGATCCTCTTGCCTCCACCATCCTGAATGCTAAGATATAGGCAAACGCCACCGAGCCTGGCTGCTTGTAATGTTTTGAAGCAAATGGTATGCAATATATTGCAAAATGCAGAGGACCCCTGGCAGATGTTGGATTGCTGCGTGTGTATCCATGACTTCCCAAACAAGCAATTTCTTTTGATTTATATCTTCCTGGCCTTTTGGTAGTTCCATAGCGACCTGTCAGTAACTATCAAGGTCCCCAGAAAGTGTCTAGATGGTAGGACCACTCACTTCCCTTTCAAGACGTACATCCCAAATTATGTGAATAAGCACATCCTATTATTTTTTCTCTCATTTTCACCTCCTTCCTTTACAATGTCTTGGCATTTTTTGTATGGTGGTCCACCGCTAAGCTCTCAGCTTTAAGAATTTAGAAAGGAACTTTGCACCTGTACGGATGTGGATTTAAATCTCAGGTCTACAGAACAACCTTCGTTTCCATTCGTGAACCCCGATAAAAATACCAATTTTGCCGGGCGTAGTGAGTTCGCTTCTGTAATCCCAGGATTTGGGAGGTTGAGACAAGAGGATCGCCCGTGAGTTTGAGGCCATCCGTGAGATCCTAGCTCCAAACCCCAAATCCCCAAACCCCAGCCTATTTCCTTAAATTGTTCTCAAATATCAGGGTCCCAGTGTTTAACTAGAGGCCTTAAAGGGATGCGTCGTCACAGTCGGAAAGGGCCTATTCTTTGGAGGCACTAGTAGCCTTGAGGAGGCCGGTCCCTTTAAGACGGCCTGGGCTCCAATCTCCTAGCCCCGCCTTCAGGCTGGAGGCGTGGCTTCCCAACCCGGAACTGACGGCCGCGCGTCCTCCGCACGGCCAATCGGCGTCCCGGAAGGAGAGAGCCGCGGAGTCAGAGTCAGTGAGTGGCTGCGGCGCCGCCCGGCGGCCGCAGACGCTGCCTGGCGGGTGTCTCCCGCCTCTAGTCGGGGAAAAAGAGCCGCGAGCATCCGTGCCGCGCCTCCCCGAGTGTCCGTGCCCCGAGGCCCTCCCTCGGCCCCACGCGTGGTTCCCACCTCTCGGTCCCCGAGCCCGAGCGCCGGCCGGCGCCATGGGCAGCGAGCAGAGCGCGGAGGCCGAGAGCCGCCCCGGCGATCTGAACGCCTCAGGTCGGTTCCTCACCTCCCGCCCGCGCACTGTACGCGGAGCCGCTGCCTAGCCTGGGAGGGTCCGGGACGGCGGCCCCGCGGGGACAGCCCTCACCGAGAACGCGTGGCCACCTGCCCCGGCCCTGGTCCCTTAAGCCGGCGTGGGCGCTCACGCCAGTGATGTGTCTCCCAGCTGCGCTCGATCTTTCAGACCACCTCCCTCCGGTTGGACTCTAGGATTCCATTGACGTGCTGAGAGTTGGCTCACACTGAATGGACCATACTAGGACCTCAAAGAACAGGCTTTATGGAACACAGAACAACCCCTGCTCCCCGCTCCCGCAAAAACCAAAACAAAAACCAAGAACGGGGTTTCAAGGTTCCCTTTCAGAAAAGTGATCGCTGCACGATCACTCTCGATGTCTGGGTGCAAATGTTTTCAGAAACTGCGGATTCCTCTCAAGGTGTCAGACCCCTTTTCTAATGCAGGGTTGGCTAGATGGCAGGCTGCGGGGTGTCTTGTGTTCTGTACATTTTTGAGGGTTTTCACAGCGTTTGAGGTGGGATTGGATGGGTTATTGTGTTGGGGCTGTAGCAAGCGCTCAGTAAAAACAGCTGGTGATGGTTGGAGATTAGCCCCCTTTACAGAACTTCTGGGACTACCCTAGTTACAGCTAATTAATCCTAATTAGCTAAAATCTCCAGCCAAAAAGAGCTCTTGGTCTTAGAGTGGCTCTCTACTTGGTAGCATTTGCTATTTAGAAATATGGACGCTAACGCCTGCAGTTTTGGGGCTAGTATCAAATAGCTTTGCTGTATTCGGTTTTCTTGGAAGGCCCAGAGTGTCGTATCTGTTTTTAACAAACAGTAATAATGGTATTCTCTTGCTTTCTTGCTCCCATGACAGTACAGAAGCATGGTTTAAGGGACGGGGTGTGGCATGGTTAAATGCCCTTGTTCATCTGGGAACGAACAGCGCAGATTCATTTCGGATGTTAGAATTTGCCTATCCCCTAGGCCAGGTGCTTTACATAATTCTATGGGTAGTATTTATAGTATCTTCATTTTTTGCACACATTCTGCCCCCATTTTATGGGTAAAGTAATAGAGGCTGATTAGAATGCTTTGAAGTTCCTTTTTTAACATTAAAAAAAAGTATATGTGTGTATTGCCTGAATGTATGTAAATGTACCCATGTTGCTGGTGGAGTACATTTGGAACTGGAGTTACAGACCATTGTTAACTACCAAGTGGGTGCTGGGATTCGAACCTGGCAGGAACAGCCAGTGTTCTTAACCACTGAGCCATCTCTTCAGCCCCAGAAGTCTCTCTTCTTTTGGAGTTTGGGGGAAGGCAGAATCACTTAATTAGTAACAGGAAAGACTTTTGGGTATTGCTTTTGTATAATGCTAGATAAATTACCATACTAAGGCAGGACAAGAAACTTTTCCAGAAGAGCAATAACAACAGAGCTTTTTTTTTTTTTTTTCTGAAAAGTTATATAAATGCCAAGCCTCAGAAGAGGCTAGCCTCCAGAAGGCAGAGCATGTCTGTGGTAGCCTCCGATGAGCCTGAGATTCATTCTTGCCTGAATCAGGGAAATATTTGGGCAGGAAGTTGTCTTTAAGGTTGGAACGTCTTCCCTCTCGAGGAATCTGAACTAACACACCTCAGAAATAGTCCCCCAAATTTCTGAAATTTGCCTCATCCTAGAAGGGATCTATTGATTGTTTCTGCCCTCCTTGGACTGATGTAACTTTCTGGAGCCTGAGGAATAAACTTATGATTTGGGAGTTGAAACCAGAGGTTTTGGTCATGACTGGAATCTATTTAAATGCACCTGGCTAACCTGACAGGTTAAACAGCTTTGCAGTCTATGTCTCAAAGAGGAGCCTGGTGCACCAGTGACCCATACATAGACCTTCAGTGCCTTTCCTAACTTTCTAGCACGATTGACCTTGGCAAGGCAGCCAATTTTTTCCTCTCATTTATAAAATAGGGACATATATCTGATGTTCAGATGAACCAAAGGAGACATTAACAAAAATCTGCCTATGCTTTTGTGTGTTGAATAATAAAATGCATTGTTATGAATGAAGTTCATGCATATTACATCTTCATGTAATATTACATCATTACATGTAATGATGAGTCTCTCTGCCCCAGCTGTAACTCACTGTGTAGAGGTTGTCCTCCATCTTACAGATCTCCACCTGGCTCTGCCTTCCCAATGCTGGTGTAAAGGCATGCACCACCACACCCAGCTGATACCACCCCCCCCGCCCCCCTTTATTTTAAATACCATAGAAAATACAAATCCTGGACTTGGGCTCAGTGGTAAAGCACTTGCCTACCATGTTAGAGACCTTGGATTCAAACACCAGCACTGCAAGAACAGGAAAGAAAAGTCTCCCATAATTTAATTCAGCCTCCATTACAAAATCACATTGTGTTATGTGAAAATATTCTTTTTCTTTTCCTTTCAAATGGAGTCTCATGTAGCCGGGGCTGGCCTACGTTCCCAAGGCTATACTTGAATTTCTGCTTCTCCTGCCTCCACCTCCTGAGTACTGGGATTACAGATGTGCACCTCCTCATTCAATTTATGTGATGCTGGGAATCGAAGTTCTACCAACTGAGTATATATCTAGTGTAAAAATGGACTGAAAAAGGGCTTTTGTATTTGAGACAAGGTCTCCCTGTGGCCCTAGGTGCCTGGAACTCACTGTGTAGAACAGACTGGCCTTGATCTCACAGAGACTGGCTTCCCTCTGCCTCCAAAGTGCTAGGATTAAAGTCATGCACCACCATACTCTGGCTATGAAAAAAAAATGTTTAAAAAAAAAACTTCATTCTACTTCGGCATTTCTAAGTAGACAAGTTAGTACTCTAGGAGGAAGTAATTATTTCTAATAAGAGTGACCTTAAAGAGAAGCACATATGTTGAGATCAGACTCCCATTTACTGTGAAAATATTCTTCCCTGACTGTGCTGAAAGCCACTTTGGTGAGGCAAGGGTGGCTATCTAACTAACATGCAGTTCCTGAGCCGTGGAACTCTATTTTCAGTGACTCCGTCTCCAGCCAAACATCGAGCTAAGATGGATGATATAGTGGTCGTAGCCCAGGGCTCTCAGGCCTCCCGGAATGTCAGCAGTGATCCTGATGTCATCAAGTTGCAGGAGATTCCAACCTTCCAGCCCCTTTTAAAAGGTAAGGGTTGTACTTCGTATTAGCTGAACTTGCTGCAGAGGGCTAAGTGATCCCACCAATCTTCCCCAGGTATCTGTGTGCCGGACTCTCTTTGTTTCTTCTAGGTCTTTCTTTAATGGCATCTTCTCTGTGAAGCTGCCTTTGACTGCTCTCTTTAAAACTAGCATCTTTCTCTGCTTGCTTTTTTTTTCCCAGTAGTCCTTTTCTACTTGCCTTTTTTTTTTTCAGTAGTATCTAATCACCACTAACCTACTGTCAATTAAAAAAACTATTTATTTACTTATTTATTGTGTGTATATGTATGGGTATGTGTGCCATGGCTTGCTGTAGCTACATGCAAGGACTTGTAGAGGTCAAAGATCAACTTTTGGGAGTTAGTTCTCTCCTTCGATCATATAGGTCCTGGGGATTGAACTCAGGTCATCAGGCTTGGCAGCCAGTGCCTTTAACCACTGAGCCACTTGCTGGCCTAGTTTGTTTACTGCCTGTTTTTTGTTTTTTTGTTTTTGTTTTCTCTAGAATGTGAGCTCCATGGTAACAGGAACTTTCTGTATTTTTTTTTTTTTTTTTTTACTATTGAATCTCAGCGTTTGATATAGAACCCAATATAAAATGAAGACTGAGTAAATGGGTGAACCAGTTAATGATACTGGACGTAGCCTTTCCCTATCATAGTCCCATGGAAAGCTTTTCATTATTATTTGTGATCTAGACTGTGAGCTGACTAGTTTAGACTCAGAGAAAAGTTCTGTCATACGTGTGCACTTGTAATTAGACCTGACAACTGTTTTGCATGGGAGGAAAGTATGTTTATGAAAGGAGAGATTGCCCACGTGATTAGCATATTTTGAGGTAGTTAATATGAAAGACCATAACTTTATTGTTTTTATATCTCTATTAAGTGATAGAGTTAATTTTCCTTATCTTTTGTGTGTGTTGGTGTGTGTGTGTGTTGTGTGTGTGTGTATATGTATATGTGTGTGTTGGTATATGTTTGTGTGTGTATGTGTGGAGGCTATGGGTCAACTGTGCTGTGTCTCAGGACCTGGGGATCACCACTTAGGTGAGGCCAGATGGCCAGCAAGTGCTAAGCCTCTTCCTGTCTCCAGACACCCAGCACGGGCTTCCAGATGTCTACTACCATTTCTAGCTTTTTATGTGGTTTCCAGGGATTGAACTCAGTCCTCATGTTCACATTGATGCAGTTTCCTAACAGAGCCGTCTCCCCAGTTCTAGAGATGATTTCCTATTAACTGAACGGTGCTGTTGCTGCTTGAGTTCCCTGCCCCCCAAGCAATAAGGATCACAAGGCCGTGGTTTGCCTAACCTGTGTCTTGCTGCCTTTTGGTTGATAATACTCAATACCACAGACTGGGAAATTTGTAAAGAAAAGAGTTGAATTTACCTTGAATTTCTGGATGTTGATGAGCATAACATTGGCATCTATTTAGCATCTGATGAGAACTTTCCTTCTGGGTCATGACATGATGGAGAATACCGCATCTCAAGACAGAACAAGCTTGCTAACTTGATCTTTTTTCCTCCTCCAGTAGAGCCATTCATGCAGTCATGGGCCCCGCCCTTATGATCTCATCCAATCCTAATTACCTCCCACAGGCCCCATTTTTAAATTCTATTAATTAGCCTATGATTTTGGAGAGATTGAGTTTCCACATGAGTTTTAGAGGTGACAAACACCCAGACCAGAGTAATCTGGTATAATAAAATATAAAACATTTTATGTAGCTATTTGTACTAAAATGTACTCCAAGCCCCACATGTATACACACACCATTCTTGTAATTCTTGCATCATTACATTTGTTTAAATGGTTTGTGCAAGATCAGGCAGCTGGCAGATGGAGACTGCACTTGAACCTTCTTCACTGACCTCAAATCCTACACTAGTTATGCCATTCCATGTTGGGCTTAACAGAAGTAGACAGATAGTGCTTGTAGGTGGTCCATGCATTATTTGATTCTTCTCAGCGCTTCATCTGCTTTACAGTTGGGAAAATTCAAGCTTTCAGTCTCTCCTTCACTGGCCTCTGGTTAGACATTGACACACCCTTTATTCTGTAAAAGTATATATTATATCCTTTTACCTGTCTTCTCGTTAGTTTTCCTTATTTTGAGGAATATGTAATTCTCCAAGAAAGCCAACATTAATTAAATTTCTACTCCCACATATCCTTGTCCAATTAGATTAAAAGGCTTTTGTCTTTAGAGACATTGCTAGACATTGGTAGTCTTGGTAGTCTATACTCTGTTCCTCCTGGAGCCTCAGCGTCCTATCAACAGCCACATCTTCACTCCCCTTTCCTGTTATCTTTATCCCCCAAGTGTCCTAGTCCTTCATGGGACTTCTGTGATCAATTTTTTTTAAAGATTTTATTTATTTTTATGTGTATGAGTGTTTTGCCTGTGTGAATGTAAGTATACCAAGTATGTGCCTGGTGCCCACAGAGGCCAGAAGAGGGTATTGGATCCCCTGGAACTGGAGTTAGGAATGGATGTTAGCTGCCATGTGGATGCTGGGAACTCAAACAGCAACTGCTTTTAACCACCGTGCCATCTCTGCTCTGGAATCAGTTCTTGTTTTCACTTCAGGGAAATACTAAAAACATAACAGAACTTTGAGATATACTTAGTAATTAGTTTTTTCTTAAGTCATTTGAAATAATTCACATGATGATAAACTGACTAGTATTGAGGAGAAGCTGTGGTGTTAAGGGAAGCCTACCTGAGATTTAAGATCATCTTTTAAACTGATGTGAGAATAGTGCATGGTCATACATTTGGGTTGGTTCCTGGCCGACTAGGTTGTGGTCAGGCCCTCACCTGATCTAACTTCCTTTGTTTTCCCACCTCTTCGTTGGTTACTAAGAACATGGAGAAGAGGGTGGTGGAGAGGAAAGCTGATGAGGAGCAGGTGGCTCTGTAAGTGCTTATCTGGGTTCAGCTAAGGAAGGTAGAGAGATCACGTGAAAAGTAAGACTCTAGAGATGACAGCCTTTGACTCTGGCCAGACTACATCAAAAACAAAAGTCAGAGAGCATTGTAGAGTTTGATTTGTGGACATATACCCTCTTGGACAGTGATTAGAAAATTGAACAAAACAATATAATCGCTAATAATAGTAGCTAGACTTCCCTTTGTACTTCCTTATCATAGCTGTTTTTTTCTACCTTATGGATTGAAACTAAGCTTGAATTCATCACCCAAAGTCACTTGACTGAGTGATAGCCCATCTTCAGGTGGTGTCAGAACTTTTGTTTGTACAGCAAGACTCATTTCCAGTTCCAGCCTCACCTGCTGTATAAATGACCAGGCTGTAATTGGAATAGTGTGGTGTGTGGAAGGCCATTTGGATTTTAGGTGCTGTATTTGTTGCAGGGCCTCCTGCTCTAGTGTTCTGTCTGTTCATTGAAAGCTCTGGTCTGTGTGCTGGGCTGTTGCAGGGGGTCACTCATCACTGTCGCCTTGCACTCCCATCTCTTTTTTTTTTCCCCTATGCTTCCTTTCAGGGTGAGGCTATTTCTCAAAGTAGTAAAAATGGCCACATAGTGAAGGCTGTATCCTCCAGGTTTGATTTCAGAAGCTTTTATCCAAGTTAATGACAGTTTCTTCTTGCAAAACAATATATTCAACTATTGCACAGAGTTTGCTATTGTTCTGCAGTGTCATATGATGTAATGCTAATGCTGGTGGGTGATCTGCAGAGGCAGTGGCTGGGCAAGTTTGGGGCTATTTGTATGACTGAGGTAATGCCTGCATTTTAATAAGCAAGCAGATTCTTTCTTTGGTCTTAAATCTTTTGCATTAGTACTTCAGGCTATAATTTATGCTTTATGATACAAATTTATGTTTCTCTACTTTTTCAAGTCCAAGGATTTCCATTTATTCCTATCAACTTCTGAGTTATTTTCATATGAAAAATCCTTAATAGGAATGAAAGAAAACTAGAAAGTGTCAATCCATGGGCATGATGGAACACAAAAGCAAATTGTTGTTTTCATGTACATTACTAAGATTCCAGTGGGTTAAATAAGCCATACACATTACTTACTTAGAATTCAACCACTTGTTTTTTTTAATGAATCCCAATCTATTTTATATTGTTCCATAGGAATGAAATAGTCACAAGAGAAACACAATATTGTTTTTATATAAAAGTTATGAAAATATCCTATTCACTTTTGGTGGATGAATATATGCATGTATACGCACATGACATTATTTGTAACTGATGTGTCATTTTTGCAAATGACCTTGGATTTAACATAAGAGTTGGTTTTACTGTCTAAGAAAAGACTGTCCTTGTTACCAGCAGGAAAGAGCAAACTCGCACAATGTCGATGCTTACGTGACGCCAAGTACTTTTGTTGGGTGTTCTGAGAGTGGGTGTTAAGAACAGGAGGCGTGTGCAATGGATTTTTATTATTAAAGAGGTTGGAGCTGGGCCAGGTGATGCATGCCTGTAATCCCAGCACTCAGGAGGGGGAGACAGAAAGTTTGTGGAAAGCCTGGACTATGTAGTAAGACCCTATTTCATAGAAAAGAAAAACTGAAAAAAAAAAAAAGAAAAGAAAAGAAAACCTCAAAAGTAGCCCAGCTTTGGCCTTTTCTTGGTGGACCAAAATCTCATGGAAGCACAGTGAAGGCTCAGGTCACTTGGACACTGGGTCAGTACTTAGCTGGGGAGGAATGAAGCCACAGGAAATGGTGAGAAAGACCAGAAGGAGGTGAGGTTTCAAGTGACCAGTTTCTTTACCAGGTACCTTTGCCTGTCCCAATTGCTCTTCTCTCATCCAGAACATCAAGTTAAGGTAGAAAGTCTTTGTAAAGGAGGGGCTGACAGAATGGATCTTAATCAAAGCCACAGTCTTCTCTCAGTGGATTTAAAGTAGCCTCGAAGTGCAGATTATAGTTTCATTTCCCCCAAACACCATATTTGAAAAGTTGATAGCATATTCCAGATTACTGTGTAGAAATATTGTGTGTCTTAATAGCTGTTCTGTTAAGTGTTTCAGCGTGAGTATTAACCAACAAGGGGCTAGCCTTACTCAGAGACAGGGAAGTACCCAGTGAAGTTTGTTTAAACCCACTGGAAAGACGAAACCACCAGCGCCACTGTTTTCCTCACACTAGCAGGTCTGTGTGTCTGCATCGTTGTTTCTTCCATCAAATATCAGAGAGGGTGACTGTCATCTTCTGTTGACTCTCCCCTGCTTTTCCTTTGCTTCTGCACTTCTTTCCTTTAGTCTCTGCTTAGTGTGCCTCTTTTCTCTTTGTTTCGGCTATCGCTCCCGGTTCTTGTGATTCTTATGCTTTTTTTCTTTTAAGTCTCTGCTGCCAGACTATTGATTGTGTAGCCACTGTGTACAGTCCCTTCATCTTTTCTGCTTTCACTTTTCTTAAAGTTTCTGCTTAGCGCGCACGTGTGTGTGTGTGTGTGTGTGTGTGTTTGTGTGAGCGAGAGAGACAGAGAGAGAGAGAGAGAGAGAGAGAGAGTATGAATCACAGGGCACCGGGCAGGAGTCGGTTCTCTCCGTCCACTGTGTGGGCTCTGGGGATCAAACTCAGGCCGTCAAGCTCAGTGGCAAGTCCCTCTACCTGTGGGTGATCACACTGGTCCAGTTCTTGAATTCATGTGAACTGGTTCTCATAGACATTGTTTTATTTTTTAAGTATTTTATTTATTATTTTATATGTATGAGTGTATTGTCTGCATGTGTGTGAGTGCACCCATGTTGTGCAGTGCCATGGAGGTCTGAAGAGAGCGTCGGATCCCCTGGAACTGTGTTATAGATGGCTGTTAGCTGCCATGTGGGTGCTGGGAATCAAACCCCGGTCCTCTGCAAGAGCAGCCAGTGCTCTTAACCACTGAGCCATCTCTCCGGCCCACACTGTTTTATTGATCTTGACTTCTATGGGGAACATTCACGCCTGACATTCTTCTCTCAGTCCATGACCCCCTTTCCATATTTAACCCAGGTTTTCCTCCCATTTCCTAAATCTCCCTTTAGCTTCCTCTTTGCTCCAGTCCCACAGTGTTTGAGTTTTTCTGGTGCCCGTTTATCTTTGTTCTTTTCTGCATAGCAGTTTTGCCTGGTATTCTTTTTGAGAACCGAGATTCTAAGGACCTTAAGTTTTTTAAATGTAGACATCAAGATGATTCTGTCTGTGTTATCAACTTCAACATTTTGTCTATTTATCTAGCTATGAATTAGTAATATAGCCATGTACTGATCCTTTAAATTCAGTACATCTTCCCATCTATGTACGTATTTATTTACTTTATTTAATAAACACAGAACAACTCCCTCACTCCATTCCCCACCCCAACCCTGGTGCTGAGGCTGGAACTCAGTTCCTTCCACATGCTAGGTAAGCAGGCTATCACTTACTATCTCTTTAGCACCTTCTTTATTATTTTTAAATCAATTAATGCTTTTATATCTAAAGTGTACCTCTTGTAGAGCCAACCCACGAGTAAGTTGTTGCTTCTGTTTCAGGTTAACAGTCTGCCTTTCAATTGCACATAAATTGATCCAGCTGGATTTAAATCTAGCATTTTGCTCTTAATTTTTAATTGTGCTGTGTGTTTTGGTTCTCATATGTGTCCTCTGCTTTGTTTAGATCAATTGAATATTTTTAGTATTTCGTTTTAGCTTTTTTTCTGGTGTATTTGTTTGTTTTGTTTTTTGAGAGAGGGTTTTATTCTGTAGTCCAGGCTGGTCTCAAACTTGAAACAATCCACTTGCCTCTGCCCAAGTGGGATTACAGGCATGTACCACCATGATCAACTGATTTCATTATCATTAAAAAATATTTTATTTATTATTATTTTATGTGTATGAGTGTATTGCTTGCATTTTGTAAGTGCACCTGTGTCATGCAGTGCCTGTGAAGGTCAGAAGAGAGCATTGAATCCACTGGAACTGGAGTTAGGGTGGTTGTTAGCTGCTATGTGGGTGCTGAGAACTGAACCTGGGTCCTCTGCAAGAGCAGCTCTTAACCTCTGAGCCATCTCTTCAGCTCCTTCATTTTTTTTTTTTTTCAGTCCAAAAAAAACGTTAATATTTTTGCTGTGCAGGTCAGCTGGAAAAATTCATTTTTTTGTAGACATCCTTATTTTGTAATCACTATTTTTGAACAGATCCAGCAAGACTGTGACTCTCATTTTTCAGCCTACTATCTTTTACCACATAAAATATCTATTGAGGTATCTATTAATTTTTCTTTTAAGTTTTTATTTTATGTGTTGGCCTACATGTATGTATATGTTCTGTATGCATGAAGTACCCTTGGAGGCCAGAAGAGGGTGTCAGATCCTCTGGAACTGGAGTTACAGATGTGAGCTGCCATGTGGGTGCTGGGAACAAACCTAGGTCCTCTGCAAGAACAGTCGGCATTCTTAACTACTGAGCCATCCCTCCAGCCCCTGCTCCACAGTTTTTTAAAAGATGGGATCTCAGGCTGGCTGTGTAGCAGAGGATAACCTTGAACTTCTGATCCTCCTGCCTTCACCTCCCAAGTGCTGGGATTATAGGAGTGCGCTACCATGCCCAGCTTGAGGTTTCTTGTTTAAATTAATTATACTGTCACAGTTGCCAAATACGGGTTTTCTTATTTTACCATCCCTTGTACATTTACTAGTTTGAATTCTGGTATGAAGAGCTTTTTCTTCCACCCATTTGTTTACTTGTTCATTTATTTAATGAGTAACACTGGCTTTTTCAATGAATTAAGGTCATTATTTTCAGCCTTCAGATGCTCTAATTTGTTCAGGTACCGTGCCTTCCTTCTAGTTTCTTGTGTCCTTTTCACATATTGCTGCTTTTCTTTATAAATGTCTTTAGTTTCTAGGACAGTTTAATGTTCCAGACTTACCTTGTCTTTGCCTGACTCAAGGCTTAGAATCAAGTATTTTTCAAAGTACCCCCTGGTTCTAATAGTAGAAAGTGACATTTAGGAATGATCTCCATACCCTCTCAGTGTATTTAGCTGGGTAATATGCATATGTATCTCCACCTGCATACATACACATTTATATCACTATGTATTTCTGTACTTACCTATATATTAAAAATGATGTTGGATGTAGTGTTGCATACCTTTAATCCCCCTCAGGAGGCAGAGGCAGAAGGCTCTCTCTAAGTTTGAGGGCAGCCTGGGCTATAGGAAGACCCTCTTTCAAAGAAAAATAAGAGGAAAAGTAAAAATTAGCTCTCACTGATGTATATAGGTTCATAGTATTTTTTTTTTCTTTTGTCTTTTTGAGACAGAGTCTCCCTATAGCCCCAGCTGGCCTGGAACTCGCTATGTAGACCAGGCTAGCCTCTGCCTCTCAAGCTTCTACTACAAGCACATTTACCCCCTGACCTATCTCATCCATCTAGTGCATGGCTTTCTTCTGTTTTGTTTTGAGTCAGGATCTTGTAACCCTGCTGGCCCGGAACTTGCTATGTAGATAACACTAGCCTGGATCTCACAGAGATCCACCTTCCCTCTGCCTCCTGAGTACTGTGATTGAACGCATATGCCACTAAGCCTGGCTCAGCTTTTATTTTATTTTTTATTATTATTATTATGTGTATGAGTGTTTTGTGTGCATATTTAAGTGTACCTGTGTCATGCAATTCCAGCAAAGACCAAAAAAGAGCATCATATCCCCACTATGTGGGTGCTAGGACCCCTAACCTGGATCCTCTGCAAGAGCAGTCAGTGCTCTTAACCACTGAGACACACTGAGACATCTCTCCAACATTTTCCTTTTTGTCAGGCTTGGTTTGTCTGTGTTAGACCACGTTATATATTTGCACAGACTACTATTTATTCCTCCCCCTTGCCCTTTCCCTTCCTCTTCCTCCTTTCCCTCCACTCTTCTTTGTGTGTGTGTGTGTGGGGGGTCTTTAGTCTTGCTGTACAGGACAGGCTGGCAACTCATTATGTAGGACAGGCTGGCTTTGAATTAAGTATCCTCCTGCCTCAGTCCCCCAGGTACTTGGATTATAGGCCAGCTACTAACTCATAGCTATTTTTTATTTGTTTGTTTGTTTTCTAGTGCTAAGGAATCAAACCCTAAAACCTTGAACCAAGCAAGCAAGCACTCTACCACTGACTTAACATCCCCAGCCCTGGTACAACTTCCAATTTTAAATTTTAGTCTTTTTTTCTTATTTTGGAAAAATTTTATTGCTGTGTTTTCGAATTTGGTGATCTTTTTTCTCTGCTGTGTCTGTACTGTTCTAAATCTAGTCAAGGTGTTTTTAGTGCCAGGTACTGGTTCTTAATTTTAGCCCCCTCCCTGAAATGCCTCTGTTTGTCTTCTTCTCATGCTGCTTCTCTCTGTGTTTTGAAAATCTGGAGTCTCTTTATAGTGATTTTTTTCTTATTTGTTAGTTCATTTCTTTTTTGGTTGTGTTTATTGATCAGACATTCTCTTGGTTATAAGTCTTATGTCCTTTGCATGGCTGGCAATTTCTTATTGTAGGCTAAATATAACATATTTTATGGTTTTAAGGTACTGTGCTTTTCCATAGGACTTTGCTCGGGTGTATGTATTATAACTTACTCATAAATAGTATGGCTCTTTCTATGCTTCTAGTTCAGCTCTGTTAGGGTCTGTGCAAAGCAGTCTTTCTTATTATTGTTTTAGTTTATGAGACAGATTCTTATGTAGCTCAGGCTGGCCTCCAACTTGCTACATAGACTAGGATGACCTTGAACTCCTGATCATTTTGTCTCTACCTCTCTGGTGCTAGGATTACAGACATGTGCCACCACACCAGTAGCAGAGCAGCCTTGGGTCTATCATCTCCTTGCTCATGGTGACAGACTCTCAGGGTACTGTACCTATGGCTCTGTGTTCCTGTGAAACCTCTCTCTGTATTGTGGCTAGTGGGAACATGATGTGTTCTTGGCTCTGTGTGACTTTCAGAAATTGTTAGCTTTGCTGCTTTTTTGTGGTTGATTCTCTAGTCTCATGGATTTTTACCTCTTAAATTTATAGACTGGTATCAGTCACATCTCAAGGTGCCCTCTTATTTTGAGGCCTTAGCTCTTCCATGTTCTGCTATGTCAACTCCTGATACTAGTTTCCCAAGACTGTGCCCTGTCTCCGGCCTTCTTATTATGGATCCAATGTCTCTGTCATTCCCATACTGGAGGTTGAAGTTAGAATCCTTAATACTGATGGCATCAGGAGATGAGCCAGGGGATTTGATTATAAGGGTGGTGTCTTTAGGAGTGACATTTGTGTCTTTACAAGAGGAGATGGGAACGAAGAGCATGCTTCTCTGCCATGTGACGATACAGTAAGCAGAAGGCCATTTGCAAACCAGATATCAAATCTGCCAACACTCAGGCCATGGATGTCCCAGTCTTCAGAACTAGGAGCCACCCATCCATGATATTTTCATTATAGCTGCCCTGACTAAGCCACCTCCCAGGTCTACAGCATGGAAACTGCCTTTAGGCAATAAGCAAGGAAAATAGAAAGCTTTGTTTCCTTCTCTCAGGGGCCAGAGTCTGGCAGTGCTTGTTAAATAGCATCTGAAGAGTTGCTCATATATTTTATCTGGTCTTCTAGTTGTTTATGCCTGGAAGGCATAATAGCATTTAATTCTTTTTAGGCAGAAGTAGAAATTAAAAGATTGTTGTTTGTTTAATCCATGTTTTTCTGTTTAATACTTTTTCATCTCGAGCCTCATTTCTGTAGTCTTGAATTCATTTGTTACAGTATTCTTCTAAGTGCCTAGTATTGTTTGGTGTAGAAGCAAAGAATGTGACATAGTCACTAACCTTCTGGAGCTTTGGTAGTTCTGTGAGCATTTAGAGAGCTAAATAACTCACAGTAATACATTTTGAGTAACACTTCCAATATGTTGAAAAGAATAGGCATGTATGGAGCTTATTAATTTAGCCTAGAAATTTGGGCTAGGCTTCACGGAGGAAGAGGCATTCGAGCTGGATTTTAAGGGATGAATAAGAGATGGAGGGCATTCCTGGTCTTAAATAAAAAGGCACAGTGCTATACAAATGCCCAAATAATTTTTGACTAAAATTATATTTGGAGTGTATTGCAATCTAGATAGCTAGCTATAGGTAAAGAGATAAAATTCTAATTTCAGCTTTAACTCCACCCCCTTTTGGTGTAGCCCAGATGTCTCAGCTTACAGCTCCTGCCACAGGTTTCTGAGTATTAGATTTGACTTGCTTTATTATTTTTTTTAAGAAAAATTTATTTTTTTATGTGTATGAGTGTTTTGCCTTCATGTATGTAAGTAAACTGCATGTGTGTGATGCAGTGCCTGCAGAGGCCAGAAGAGGGCATTGGATCCCCTGGACTGGAGTTACAGACCGTTGGTGGGTGCTGGGAACAGAACTTGGGCCCTCTGCAAGAGCAACCAGAGTGCTCTTAACCACTGAGCCATCTCTCTAGCCCCTTGACTTGCTATCTTAATAAGGATTTTGTTGGTTTTGTTTGTTTCTCAACTGCTGGACTGTGGATTGAGCCTAAAACTCCCTGCATGATCGACAAACCCTTTACATTAACCACCCTTCCCTCTCCAACAGTAAATTTTGGTTTTCATTTCAAGCAATACTGCATTAGCTCAGCTCAGGTGCGGTGCTCACTCCTGTAAGCCCAGCAGTTGGACGTAGAGGCAGAAGGATTGCTCTAAGTTGGAGAACAACTTGTGGCCCTGTTCTCTCCTTGTCCTAGGGATCAGTCTTAGGGTTTCAGGCTTGGTGGCAGGCACCTTAACCCACTGAACCAGTCTCACAGCCCAGCACGGCTGGTTTTGATACTTTGGCCACTAGATGTCACTAGATGAAAGCAGTTGCTAGCCAAAACCGCTGCAACCTGTGCGGAAGAACGTGTGTTCTGCAGCATCTGGATTCCCTTTAAAACAGGTCACAGCTCATTTAAAGTGCACGTTAGTTGGAAAAATATACATGTTCTGTGACACATTAGTAATCTATAATTGCTGCCTTTAGTGTTTATCAAGACAGAAAAGGAAAAAGAAATACTACCCACAGGAAATTTTACTGATCTTTTTTCTGTGAAGAAAATGATTTTCAGTTCATCACTGTGTGCAAAGAAGTAATTCTGTTTACTGGAAACAAACCAAATATCTATCAACTGGTGAATGAATAAACGAAATACCATACGCCCATGCAGTGAAATCCTATTCAGCAGTAAAAAGAAACTTGGTGTGTACAGTAACCTGGATGAACTGCAAAAACATGGTGCTTGGATTCAGGAGAACCAACCTAAAGCTCAGGAGACCCCTCAGCAGGGTAGAAGCAGGAGACAGACGGGAGAAATGCACAGATGGAAGATAGCTTGTTCTAAGTAGAAATCAAAGGGGTGGATAAAAGGGCCTTGTCAGAATAACCTGAAGTTTGCATGTAACCCCGGGTTCTACCCTGCAGTTCTGTGCAAATTGGATCTGTGTTTCTGTATAGTACATGTGGGTGGAACTGTGTTATACATTTTTGTCATGTAGTTCTTTGACAATTTCATACATGTATGTAATGTGTTATAATTACTCTTTCTCCCCAACCCTCTGTTATCTCTTCCCCTCACTATAAAACCCCCTTCCTCCTAGTCTCTTTCCTAGACTTGACTTTTTGTTTGGTTTTGTGATCAATTTAGTTTAACCAGACCCATCTGTGTGACTACTGGATTGGAACTATCCATTGGAGTCTGATGGAGTCACCAGCAGGCACCCAACTAACTGAAAGCTACCAATTCCCTCTACCAGAATCTATCAGTGCTGAACTCTTTTTTGAATCTGAAATTCAAGATTGAAAATGCTGGGATTGCAAGAGTTTGCCACCAGTTTTATGTAGTGCTGTAGATGAATAACAAGGCTTCATGCACGGTAGGCAAGTACTCTGCTAACCGACCCTCATCCCCAGCTCTAATGTCCAGTTTTGACCATTATGCAAATGCTACTCTGAGTCTTTGTGGTCATGTGTTTGTGTGAGCATGTTTTTACTTCTTTTGGGTTAGTTTGTAGGAGTAGAATTGATAGGTCATGTGTGGTAAACTTTTGTTTAATTTATCAAAATGCTAAACTTTTTCAAAATGGCTGTATTATTTGGTATTCTTTGAGCAGTATTTAAGTATCCAGTTTTTCTGTATTTCTGATTATAACTATTGAATTGGATATGTAATTGTGTGCCATTTATGTTTCTCGAATGATGTTAAGATTTTGTTCATTAACTATTTAAAGTAAATAGTTATTCTAAGTTTTTGCCCGTTTGAAATTGTTTTAAACACATATTTACATATATGAATTTATATAGTCTAGCTTTACCCTTTCTACTATCAGGCATATGATTTACAAATACTTTTCCCCCTGTTAGTAGCTTCTCTTTCTTTTTGGTCTTTTGGAGACTAGTTCTCCCTGTAGCCCCCGCTGACCTGGAACTTGCTGTGTAGACAAGGCTGGCCATGAACTTGTAGATCTGCCTGCCTCTGCCTCCCAAGTGCTGGGATTAAAGAGTAGCTTTTCTTTATATTTTCAAAATGTTTTTTGAAGCATAGACATTTAAAAATTGGATGAAATTGAATGCATTGTTCATAGACATTTCTCCTGAAGGTTTTGTAGCATTAGTTATTTGTGATAGGTGATATTTTTGTATTATTTTTGTGTATGTGTGTGAAGGTCTGAGTTCATTTGTTTGTGGATGTACAGTTGGTCCTGTGCTATTTGTTGAAGTCTGCTTTTACCCAATAGTCTTAGTATCTTTAAAAAATTGACTACAACTATAGGGCTTATTCTTAGCCTCTTGACTATTGCATTGATCTCCCTGTTCAAGTTTCTGTTCATGTGTTGGACTTTTGATGGTATGTCCAAAAAGTCATCACCAAACGTCAGGGCAGTTTTTTATTGTCTAGGAATTTTATAATTTTGTTTAATATATAGGTTTTTTATTTATTTTGAGGAGTTTGTGTATGAGGGGGGTGATAAACCATCTTTACTTACTTTTAAAGACTACAGTAATTAGGTTCAGTGTCCTGTGTTAGGCCAGTTGGATTGTTTCTATACCTTAATGATTTTCTGTTTAGTTTTATCAATAATTGGGAGTGAAATAATGAATTATTTATCTGTTATTGTTGAATTCCAGTTGTTTCTTTCTGCCAATTTTCCCTTTATTTGTTCTGAGGTGATATTTTGGATGTGTGTATATTTAGAATAATATGTTTTCTGATATAACTCTCATCATTATGACAGGGTCTTCCCTAAGACTTTTTGTCTTAAAGGTTATTTTATCTGATAGTAATATAGCCATTCTGTGTTCTTTATGTTACTTTGATGGATTATTTATTATTTGTTTTGTATGGTGCTGAGTAGGGAAGCACTCACTGCTCAACTGCACCATAGTCCTTTTTTTTTCTTCTTCAACTTAGAAACAGGGTCTCACTAAGATTGGCCTTGAACTTGAGATCTTCCTGTTTCAGCCTCTTGAATAGCTGGAATTATAGGTATGTTCTACCATGCCAAGTTCAAGTATCTCTTTCTTTTCTTTCTTTCCTTCCTTCCTTTCTTTTCTTTCTGACTGGGTCTCCCTGTAGCCAAAGCTGGCCTGGAACTCACTGTGTAGACCAGGCTGGCTTCAGTTTCATAACGATCACCTGCCTTTGCCTCTCAAGTGCTAGGATTAAAGGTGTGTGCTATCATGTTCAGATGTATGCCCTTAAAATTTTTTTTTTTTTAAGTAATGAAGCCTATTTGGAACTTGAACAGGATACCTTGGTTCTTTTTTCTAGAATCTTTTTATTTCACCTCTTGTGTCTTTGAATGTAAGATGTATCTTTTGTATATACAACATTTTCTTGGATTTTCATGTGATAGACTCAGGACCTCTTGCATGCTAGACAACAAGAGCTCTACCACTGAGATAAAACCCCAACCTTCTGTCTTTTGATTGAGAATTAAAACCATTCACATTTTTTGTATGTTTGTTTGAGATGAGTCTTGGTATGTTGCCCAGGCTGGCCTTGGACTCCTGCCTCAGCCTCCTGTATAACTGGAATTATAGGTGTGGCTCTGTTTGTTTACTTATTAATTAATTAATTAATAATTAATGAGACAGGGTCTTGTTCTCTAGCTCCTACTGACCTGGAATTTGAAGTCTTGCTTGGCTCTTGAAGGATGGCTTTACAAGCCTGTGCTGTCATACCTGGCCTCCATTCATCTAAAAAGTTAGTTTATTCTTGAGAGCATCAGACATGTATGCCACTGACTTTTAGTGTTGTCTGGTTGGGTTTTGCCTTTTGCTGCTTCTTTTCTATTCTTTTTCTTTTGTTCATCTGTTCCTACTGGGCTGCCTTTTTGTATTAAATATTTTTGAACTGTTCTAACTCTTTTGCTAATTTTTGTTTTGTTTTGTTTTTTTTGAGGCAGGGTCTCTCTGCAGCCCCAGCTGGCTTGGAAGTCACTATGTAGACCAGCCTGGCCTCGATGTCACAGAGATTCACCTGCCTCTGCGTCCTGAGTGCTGGGATTAAAGGTGTATACCACCATGCCCAGATTCTTCTGTTAATTTTTAAGCTGTATTTTTGGAGTCATTCTTAGTGGTTGCTATAGGGATCATATTATGCATTTAAGTATATCAGAGTCTACTTCAGGTTAATACTAAATTCAGATAAAATGTGTCATTTAGCTCCAGCCTCACTTTATTTCCCCGGCTTCCTTCTTTTACTGCCACATATGCTGCAGTATACTTGGGGGTCTAGGGATTAGTTCAGTTGTTAGTGTGTGAAGGCATGAAGCAGGCATGAAGCCCTGAGTTACATCCCCAGCTTTGTATAAATCCAGCATGCTGGCACAAGCCTACAATCCTAACATTCAGGACATGTAGGTAGGAGGATCAAGACTCCACAGTGATTCTTAGCTTCATAGCGAGTTTAAGGCTAGCCTGGGCTACATAAGACCCTGCCTCAATAAAATAAAAGCTAATTTATCTATGTATAAGAATATATTTACAAAGTCTTTTACATTAACATGTTTTTGCCACTCCTGGTGTTCCTTGTTTCTTGTTGAATTTGGAGTCACCAACCTTCCTTCAGTGTAGAGGGTTCGGGTAGAACCTCTGGCAGTATGGGTCTAGCCATGTTGTTTATTTAGAACTATCTGTATTTGTCTCTTTATCTTTGCTGGATATGGAATGCTTAGTTGACTGGTTTTTTCCCCAGGACTTTGTCCATGTCATTCCAGCCTTTGTCATTTAAGTTGCCTTTCTCCTGTGTTTTCAGGAATTTCTCTGACTTTGGTTTTAGGCGGTTGTGATGTGTCTGGTTGTTGAACTCTGTACCTGTCCTACCAAAGTGGATTAATATTTTTCATCAAATTTGGTAAGCTTCTCCCCTAGAATTCCCATTATATGTGTTGGCAGGCATGATGTTGTTCACAGACCTCCAAGGCTCTATTAATTTTTCCTAAATATGCTTTGCTCTCTGATTTTAGAATGCAGAGTTTCTGTTTTCAGGCGTACTGATTCTTTTTCTGCCACCACAAGCTATTGAGTGAGAGTTGCAGTTCAGTTTTTGTACTTTTCTCCTCTGTAATTTTCATGATTCTTAAAAAATAGATGTGAATTTTATCTCCTTACTGAGAATCCCTTATTTGTAGATTCATTATGTTCATGCTTTAATTCAGTGCTTTGATTACCTAAGATAATAACTGCTTTGAAGTTTTTGCCTGTCACATCCTATTCCTTGGACACTGGAGGCTATCTCTGTTGCCCTCTTGCCCTGACCCCACTGTCAACCTTCCTCACCCCCCACCCCACCCCTCAAGCATGAGTCACCTTTTCCATTGTGTTGCTCTTGTAAGTTTTTGGAGCTGGAGAGTGGCCTGGCAGTTAAAAGTACTTGTTCTTGCAGAGGACTCCATTCAGTTCTCAGCACCAGTGTGGCAGCTCACAACTGCTTGTAGCTCTGGTTCCGGGGGCCCAGTGCCCTCTTCTGATCTCCTTGGACACCAGGCACTCATCATATACATAAAATAAAAACAAATAAATCTTTAAAATAAAAGAACTGGACGTTTTCAGTTCTAAGCCTTCCTGCCAAGACTTTTGTTGTTGCTTTTTTGTTTGCTTAGTGGTTTTTGATGTTGTTTTTGTTTGCTTTGAGGCGGGGTCTCACTAGATTGTAGCCTTAGTGCCCTGGAGCTCCCAGTTTCCTGCATTAGCCTTCTGAGTGCTGTTTGCTGTTCTTCATTTACTAACATGTTTGTTAAACCTGTGAACATCTCCCCATGTTTTTTGGCTGTTGATGTCTCTGCCCCTCATTGAGCCAACAATTTTTTAATTAATTATTTTCAAAATTCAAAAACAATCTTTTGGCATTGAACCTAAGAGCTTAAACATGCTAGGCAAGTGTTCCACCACTAAACTATATCCCAGCATGCTTTTTACTTTTTATTTTGAGATAGGGTCTCACTAAACTACCTGGGCTGCCTTGAACTCAGTATGTAGCTTGGTCTGGCCTTGAACCTTTGTCCCTTTTGCTTCAGCCTCCATAGAAGTTGGGATTATTTTAGATTTCTGTATGTCAGAGATTCAAGAGAGGCTTGGCTAGGCAGTTCTGACTGTCTCAATACTTGCTGGCTAGAATCAAAAAAGCTGGAGGCTGGCTGGGCATCTCTTACTCATTTACTTATAGCTCCTTCTTGTATGTTTGCTTAATTTTTAGACTTATTTATATTTTAATTATTATTTCCTGGAGATTGTTCCTATGTCTACATGTCTATATGAGTTAACAGTCAGCCAGTTTATTAAACAGAGATTCTCTACCACCTGGATCCAATCAGGCTTCTGTCATCTGCCAGTGGCTCTGAGTCTGGGTAAGCAGCACACTTACAGTTGAAGTGACTTCAGCTCACCTCCATCTTTTACTCTCTGCCTTCATCTCTTCTTGGCAAACACACAGAGATATACACACACACACACACACACACACACACACACTACCCTCAGTGTCACTTAGGAGCCTGTGATTGATTGGGTGCATGTCTGTAGCCTCAGTCATGACCACAGACTCATGCTAGTATAGCTTTCTCACTTCTCCCTGCCCTTCTCTGAGATAGCTAATCCCTCTGACATAGTGCTAGATGAGGCTGTTACTCAGTGCTTGTGACAGGTGGTTCTGTCAGCTTGACTGAACTTAGAATGCCTAGAAGATTAGTAAAGCATACCTCTGGGTATGTCTGGAGGATGTTTCCAGGAAAGATTGACCAAGGGAAGAGGATTGCACCTGATGTGGCCAGTGTTACTTGTGGGCTAGGGACTGGGAGAAAGGAGAAAGGCAGCATGTGCACACATTGTCTCTCTGCTTCCTGAGCACCGTGATATGAGCTGCTCTGCCCCACCATGCCCTCCCTGCCATGGTGGACTGGAGCTTCCCATACCTGCTGCATAGTAAAGCCTTCTTCCTCTAAGTTGCTTTTTCAGATCTTTGATTACAGTGATGTAAAGCTCCAAATAAGTCAGAGGCCTCTCCTGCTGCTGTCCTTCTGACCTATTCATTCCATTCTGCTTCAACTGAGGCGAGAGGGATGGGAGAAGCCACAGGTCTGAATGCCAGAGATTCTCACTGTTCTTAACCAAGCTGGATGTTGTAAGCCATGAACATGTCTCAGATTGTTATTTGGCCTTTGATTGATTTCCCAAGCCTCAAAATATTTTCTTAAATCAATTGTGTCCATCTTTACATACACTCTTTTGTGCAGATGACTTGTTTTTCTTACTTGGCTCTAGCAAGAAGTCACTCCTGTTACATTTTTTTGTTTTAACTCTTTCATTGAGGTCAGCATGGCAGTCTTGCTATTTCTCCCTGTGGGGGATAGAACTCAGAGCCTTGCTCCATCGCTGAGGTGTACCCTACCTCTGAGTTTTTAAAAAATGTGTTTACTTTTGACAAGTCCATACATATATATAATACATTTTGGTCATATTCATCCCCCGTTGCCTTCTCTCACCCCCTCCATCATGAACTCTTCTACCCAACAAGTCTCCCTTCTACTTTTATGCCTGTCTGTGTGTGCCTGTATATGTGACCCCCTGAGTTTAATTAGGGTTGCTTACATGAGCATGAGAGTGGGCTTCTTTCCTGAGGCATGGGCTTCTTACCACTGGCTACCCCACTGAAGAAAAATGACTCTTCCTCCCCCAGTAGCCATTAACTGCCAGTAGCTCCTTATCTAGGACTCCTCATGAGTCCTCCCTCCCCCCATCCATACCAGAACATTGATAGGCTCTATCTTGTGTAGGCCTTGTGCAGGTAATCACAGCCGCTGTGAGATCCTGAGTGTAAGAACCATTCCATGTCTACAAGATAGAGTTTCATGGCACACTGTTCCCCACCCCTTGGCTCTAACATTCTTTCTGACACCTCTTCAGTTATGTTCCTTGAGCTTTGGGAGGGATGTGATTCAGCTGTCCCATTTAGGGGCTAGCACTCACCAGTCTCTTTCAGCAGTCATTTATTCCCAGCCCTTTGACCGGTTATGAGTCTCTGCATTAACTGGTATCCACTGCAAAAAAGAAAATTCTCTGTTTCTATTTTCATTTGTGTGTATATGTGTACATGTGTGTGCATGCATGTTCCTGTCTGTGCAAGTATGCGTGCATATGTGTGTGTGTGTGTGCACCTGTACTTGGGGAAGCCGGAAGATAATTTCAGATATCACCCTCATGAATGCCACCTGTGTTCTTTGAGACAGGGTCTCTCATTTCACTGTCCTGGAGTTGATCAATTAGGTGAGGCTGACTGGCCAGCAAGCTGGAGATCTCCTGTCTCCGCAGCTTGTGTTTACAAGTGTGTGCCACCCACACTCCGATGTTTTTTAATGTGGATGCTGGAGGCACTTTACCCACTGAGCTATCTCCCTAGCCCAAGTCTTGTTTTGTTTTTATACTACATGTTGAAAATCTCTGTCTTAGCTGGGTGTGGCTGCTCATGTCTGTCATCCCAACACTTGGGAGGCTGAGGCACATCAATAGTTCAAGCCTTGGATACAGAACCAGACCTTGTCACAAACAAAACAAAACAAGAACAACAATAAAAACACAGAGACAGAATTCTTTTTTTTTTTTTGAATGCTGTTTTCAGTACTCAGATTCAATTTCATTGAACACATTTTGTATTCTGTTTTATAAATGACTATTGCAGAATCTCAGTCACATCTTTGGTATTCTTCTTTTAGACAGGGTCTCATGCAGGCTGTGCCAACTCCCACTTCAGTACACATCTTTAGTTAATCACCACCATGAATTTGACCAGAGTGCACTCCAGCTCACATTTTGTGCTATTGCTGGCATACAGGTTTCTTTTGAGTGGGCTTTAAGTCCACAGTACATGGCTACTATTTGTGCTTTCGATCAGGGGTTGACGTGTTTTCTTTTCAAAGGCCTGATGGTATTTTAGGCTTTGCAGCCCCTCTAGTCTTTGTTGCAACTACTCAAGTCTTAGTGTCACATGGTAGCAGCCCTAGATGACTAATGAAAGAGTGAGTATGCTGGGTTCTGATGTAACTTCACTTATAAAAGCAGGAAGTGGGTGAGACTTGGCCCTGGACTCATGCTTTCTGACTCCTACCTTAGACAATGATTTGGAGTGATTAAAAAAAATCAGAGAATGTGACTTCAAGCTTGCTTTCATTTCAGCTGACCCTGCAGACCTGAATTTCCTTAGGTAGAGCAGGTTTCGTTTCACATTACACTCTTACCCAGACAACTTATTTAGCATTTCTTATAAGGCCTGTTGGTCATAAGGCCCTTCGCTGGTTTGTTGTTTGTTTCTTTGTTTTGTTTGATAAAATCCTTATTTCTCCTCAAATTTTTAATATATATATATTTAACATTTTATTTATTATTTTTATTTTATGTGTATGAGTGTTTTGCCTGGATGTATGTAAGTTCACCATGTGCATGGAATGCCAGAGGAGGTCAGAAGAAGGGATCGGATCCCCTGGAACTGGAGTTCCAGACAGTTGATTCTTTCACACCTGTGTTAGAATTACAGTGTGAACCATCATGTCTAGTTTATGGTATGCTGAAGATCTAACTCAGGTCTTCATGCATACTCTACCAACTGAGATCCTTCCCCAGACCCTTGGGGGTTTTTTGTTTATTTTGTTCTTTTGAGATAGTCTTTTCTAGTCTGGGCTGGCCTCCAACTCACTATATAGCAGAGACTGGCCTTGAACTCCTTATCCTCCTACCTCAGCCTTCCGCAAGTTCTGGGATTAAAAACATGTTATCACCATGTCTTGTGCAATTTTACTAGGCTTTCTCACCCTGCAGCTCTTCCTGGCAGGGTATGAGAAGAAATTGAAGCAGGCTGTCAGGCAGCTCCACACAGTAAGAGTATCATATGGAAACAGGAAAAAACCTCCCAGATATGAGCATAGCTCTGGCTAGCGGTAGCTGAAGTCAGTCCTCTTCCAGCTTGCAGTAAGTTCTGGCAAGAAGCTTTAGTTCTGGAGCTTATTTTCTTTGGCTTTGGTTTATCCCTGCTTTTACTTTAGAGGCACTCAGTGACTCTCGGTCCTTCTGTCGTAGAGATAGGACACAGGTTGTTGAGGCAAACACTTTGAGTTCAGTTAGAAAGTATGTAGAAAGATAATGATTTCTGGCCTAAGTGTTTTCTTTTCCTCATACACA
Source organism: Eospalax fontanierii (assembly GCA_035773235.1). Classification (NCBI taxonomy): domain Eukaryota; kingdom Metazoa; phylum Chordata; class Mammalia; order Rodentia; family Spalacidae; genus Eospalax; species Eospalax fontanierii. The sequence continues at coordinate 27,208,684 of CM069551.1, read as the reverse complement.
CACACACACACACATACACACACACATGTGTGTGCGTGCACACATGAATGTGGACATGTAAATTTGTGGTGTGCTCACTCATGCAGGTGCATGTGGAGACCAGACGTTGACGTTGGGATGTCTTTCTTCAGTCACTTCTCTATCTAATTTTTATTTCTTTTTGTGAGGTATGTGTGGAGGTGTGCATGAAGGATAGGGGAGGACGACAGGTGTCATGATCTATTATTCTCGAACTTATTCTCACTGAACCTGGAGCTAGGCTGGCAGCCAGCAAGCCCTAGTGACCCCCACAGCACTGGGGTTATGGCCCATGTGCAGCCACATCCAGCCTTTTCTTCTTTAAACATGGCAATTTTGTTTTTGTTTTTTTTACTCTTTTCGGCAGGGTCTCCCTATACCCCTAGCTGGCCTAGAACTCACTATGTAGACCAGGCTGGCCTCAATCTCACAGAGATCCACTGGTCTCTGCATCCCAAGTGCTGGAATTAAAGGCATATGTCACCATGCCTGTCTTTTTTTTCTTTCTTTCTTAATGTGGGTCCAGGGATTGAAACTTGGGTCCTCCTGCTTGTGCAGCAAGTGCTCTTACTCGCTAAGCCACTTCCCAGCTCCTCTGCCTTATTTATTTATTCATTCATTTATTTTGATATAAGATCACTCACCGAACCTGAAACTTGTCACTTTGGCTAGTCTGTCTAGCAAGCTCCCAGGATCCTCCTGTCTCCACTCAACTGCAGTGGGGTTATAGGCTTGTACTGCTGTGCTTAACTTTTTAAAATGTGGGTTCTGGTGATCTGACCTCAGGTCTCAGTTCCTCATGCTTGTGCAGAGAGTACTTTACCCACTGAGCCATTTCCCAGCCCTCACAAAGAAATACCGAAAAAATTTAAAATTAAAAAAATGTTTATTTATTCTAATTTTATGTATATGGATATTTTGCCTGCATCTAATGTTAAGTGTATCATGTACATGCAGTGCCTAAGAAGGACCCAAGAGGGTATCGTATGCCCTGGAACTGGCATTAAGAACAGTTGTTAGCTCCCAACCCAGGTCCTCTGCGACCTCTAACTGGTTAGTTTTGCTGTTGTTTGTTTGTTTGCTTGGTGTTTTTGAAATCATGACTTTGTATTTAACCTGGGATGGTTACATAGAAACCTTGAATCCCACCTCGGATTTACAGTGATCTTCGTGCCTCAGCCTCCCAAATACTGAGATTACAGACAGGCCCTACCATATCCAGTCTGTAATTCATTTTGTACTTCTCTGCTAGAGTCTTTCTAAGACTTACCTTGAGTAATGTGACTCCTCAGGATATTTGGTTGTTGCTGTATTCAGGTGTGAGCTCCTTAGCTAGACAAGAAGATCTCAAATAATCTTTTTTTTTTTTTAGTTTTGGAAATCCTTAAACTGAGTTACTAAGTACAAATATTTCTAGCTTTTTCACTCTTCTTTTCAACATTTCTAAACAATGGACTGGCTGTTACAGTTCAGACAAACTAACGTACCCATCGTCCCACATGCTCACCCTTTGCATGTATTTCTAATGGAATCAAGAATTAAAAAAAAAATTATATATTGAATTTTTGTGTATTTCATACAGAACATCTCAATAAATCTTAATCAGTTTTATCCCCCCTTCCTCATTGGCTCCCTCCCACAGCACCCCAGACCCCCTGGAATTCATGCACTTGTCATTGTGTTAAGGCCTGTTGTATCAAGTTAGTGTCCCTGGATGTTCCTCAGTACAGGTTCATCCACTCTGATCTAGGCAGCCTCTCCAGATTCCCTTGCTTTAAGATTAGCTCTTCCTCAGCCAATAGTAATCAGCTGCCACTATTTCTTCAGCAAAGATTGGAGTCTGCTGCCCATTTCCCCAGTTCCATACTGGGTTTTTGTCCACTTGAGTTTGCGTGGAGCTTGAGCGTGCCGACACCATTGTGGTAGGTTCATGGGAGCAGAGTCCCAGGAACTTTAGGATTCTATTTCCCTATGGTCACACACCTCCTCTCTGACTCATAATCTTTCTGCTCCCTCTTCTGCAATGGTCCCTGAGCCCCAGGTGAGTGAAGCTTAATATAGGAGGCCTGTCCAGGAACCCACACTTTGCAGACTCCCTATCTTTACACTTTGGCCATTTGTGACCTTTTGTGTTCCCAGCCCTCTGTTGCATGAGGGAGCTTCATTAATGAGAGATGAGAGATTTGTTAGTGTCCTCTTTGTCCCTTGTTCTATGTTGCTTGAGCCTGAGGTGTAGAGACTGCATTGTAGATGTGCTGCTTGGACTTGGGCAATTCACAGACAATGTCTCTGTGTGACCAGTTACGGTAGTCTGTGGTAGTCTCTGGTGCAAAAGAAGTTTCTTTAATGAATGGTGGCTGGGATAGTTGACTGTAAATGTAAGGATACGTATTTTACACTTAGTAAGAAGTTATATTAGTCTAGGGTTGTGATGGTCTTGGGGATTTCACCTGTTCAGCCATGTGGATTTGATTATGATTACATTACCACACATGAGTTTCTTCCCATTGAGTGGTCTTTAAGTCCAATTATGTAGTCATTGATTGCCCCCAAGATAAAAGTGCCACTACTGCACCAGTCTTGTGTGCTATACTGGTCATTGATGTGGTTATTTGGTTATGAAACTGGTGTTGGACCGTTGATTGATGTTCTCCCTTAGCAGCTTGCATAGTGCTCTCCAGAGCTATGAGAGCTAGCCTTCAGGGGAAGTGGCTTCCAGGTTAGTTCCAGCTCCATTGCTCCAAATCCAGTCTCTGAAGTATGTCCTGTTTTCAGCAATAGGGTCTTACCTTCAAGTTCTGGGAGGCAGTCAAGGGTTGTGGCAATAGCCTGTGTAATTTTAGGAGTCTCTTGGACCACCTTGGCCAACAATTCAAAGGAAGGCTTCTCCTGTCTTGCCCTATTTCTTGTTATATAGCCTTTGGCTATGCACATGAACTCATGTAGAGATAGTGTATGTGGAATTTGTCATTAGGCTGTTAGACTGATGAGTCCCTCTGATGCTTTATGCTAGCTAGGCATTTTTTATCTTTCCCTGTGTAACCCTCCCTCTGTGCCTTCCCCATTTAAAGTGTTCCCATTTTCTTCATTTCTTCTTTGATAATACCAATCGTCTATGTCCCACCTCTCTTAAGCTCCTTCTTTCCCTTTATCCCCATAGGTCCTTGTATAACCCTCCCTCTCCTCTCCCATTTAAATACCCCCATTTTATGTATTTATCCCTTAGTAGCATCCGTCTCCTACTATTCTTCTCTCTCGGGTTCCTTCTTTCCCTTTACCTCCCTGCTTCCTTTCCATTTTCCTGGTTCCTGGAGTTACATCAGGATACACACTCACATATAAGGATTTGGTGCTAGGATCCACAAATGAGGGAAAGCATACATAGTTTGTTTTTCTGGGTCTGTGTTAGTTCACTTATCATAACAGTTTTTAGTTCCATTCATGTACCTGAAAATTTCATGATTTATTTGAACACTGGCGGTAACCTACAAGATATAGGTGTAGGAAAGGCTTTCTAAATTGGACATCAGTTGCTCAGGAATTAGGGTCAACAATCAACAAGTGAGACCTCATTAAACTAAAAAGCTTCTGTACCACAAAAGAAACAACCATGGAAGTGAAGAGAAAACCCACAGAATGGGAGAAAATCTTCACCAGCCACACATCTGATAGACGTCTAACATCCAGAATATGTAAAGAACTCAAGAAACAAAGAATCAAGAAAACAAGCGACCCAATGGGCTTGTAAAAGATGGGCTAAGAATCTGAACAGAAAGCTCTCAAAAGAGGAAGTAAAGATGATTGAGAAACATCTTAAAAAGTGCTAATAATCAGGAAATTCAAATTAAAACCATACTAAGATTTCATCTTACCCCCTTCAGACTGACTAAGATCAAGAGAACAAATGATACCAAATGCTGGAAAGGATGTGAGGAAAGCTTATTCACTGCTGGTGAGATTATAAACTCATGCAACCCCTATGGAAAGTAATGTGGAGAACTCTTTAAAAACTAAAAATGAACCTACCATTTGACTCGGTTTTACCACTTCTTGGCATATACCCAAAGGACCCTTCCTATTTCAGAGATACTTGAACATCCATGTTTGTTACTGTTCTTTTCACAATAGCTAAGGGATGGAAGGAACATAAGTGTTCCTCAACTGATGAGTGGATAATGAAAATTTGGTACATTTACACAATGGGATTCTTTCTATCCAGTGGTAAAGAGAATCTCATTTCCCATTGCTTGTGTCTTGAGTTCCAGGGCAAAGTGGGCTGCCTCCTGCCTGTACCTCCTGCAAGCCATTGCTCTAAAAGCACTGAAAGTTGTCTTCTTTCCTTTCCTTTAAGATAGTAGTTCTTCATTTGTTTAGCATACATGAAGGCAACTATGTATTCTGACTGATGAAAAATATCCTATCTCTGCTCTCTAGAACTTAATTCTAATGGCTTACCCCACTAAATGTGAGTTTTTCTTAATCTGTCACCTTCATCACCTTTTTTACCTTCTTTGTATTGATAATAAAATATTTAAGTAAATTATGAAGGAGAAAAAGAGGAGATAGTTGAGATGACCACTGTGCCTGTGCAAGGACATGCCAAAGGTCTAATTCCATTTCATTCATTTATTTATATTTTATGTGTGTGAGTGTTCTGCATGCATGCACGTAAGTACACCTGTGCATTCAATGCCTGCAGAGGCCAGAGGAGGGTTTTTGGATCCCCTGAAAGTAGACTTACGGAGAATTGTTGTGCTGGGAACCAAACCCAGGTCCTCTGCAAGAGCAGCCAGTGCTCTTAACTGCTGAGCCATCTCTCCAGCCCCCAAAAGTCTAATTTTAAGTGTATGTCTCCTAAATGTAGAAAAAGCAAACTGTAACTAAGGGCAAGTATGAAATTATGACATAGTGATCAGAACTGAGACCAAGAGAGAGAAATAGGAGATAGCGTTTGGCTTGAGAAAAGAAGATTCTAGAAACTTGAGATGTAACTCAGTGATAAAGTGTGTACCTTGGATTTGATCTCCAGCACTGCTTAAAATTTTTTCTCTAATAATAATTGGTAATATTTATTTAGCAATTACATCAGACAATAAGGTAAGTACTTTCTGTGGAGCACTCACATTTGATTCTTTAAAAAAATATCTTATTTAAGCTGGACATGGTGATGCATGCCTTTAATCTTAGCACTTGGGAAGCAGAAGCAGGCTGATCTCCGTGAGTCCTGTCCATAGCTGGCAGTTTAAAGAGTAGTCACTTCCTGGTGTGTTGCTGTCAACTTGGAAGTCAAATTAAAAGTCATGGGCCTTTGGGGCAGTCTGAAGGACTTCCTGCTACTAAACGTGTAGGCACTGATGCATGGGGCTTTGTACAATAAGCATTCACTGGCTTATGGACTATTTCATATATTTTCACCATTTCTAGGCTTTTAGGAAATTGAAATTATTAAATAAGTAGAGTACAACTGGTTGTAAAATAGGTTGGGGGAACATCCCAGTCAATTTAAGGCCTAGGATTTTATGAGCATGGTGTTTATACAATAGTGTATAAAGCTGCGGTGCTCACTATATAGTGGGTGCCTGTTTTCCTGGTTGTTATATATTAATTATTCTATACATGCCATTTTTAAAAATCTTCAGCACAATCTATGAAGGAACTACTAGCATCACTTTATAAATAGTGCTGAACACCAGGTGGGTTAGACACCTTGCTCATTTTTCAAGAAGATTTAGACTTAGGTCTGTCATATTCCAGAGACCAAATTGTGTTGTGGACCATAGTCCTAGAAACCACTGTGTAGAATTCGTACATGAGCTGAACCTCAAAGGCCAGACAGGATTTGGTGGGATGTATTGGCTTGAGGTGAAAGCGCAGAGGGAGAATTTTCAGCTGAGATGACATTTTAAGTGGCCTGAGGGTCCAAGTATGCTGTCATCGAGAAGGTGTGGCGAGGTGGTGAGGTAACTGCCTGACCAAAGGGAAGGATACATCTTAAGGAGGAAGAGGAAGGAAGGTCTGGAAATAGATTAGGACCAGATGCTGGAGGCCCTTCAGGCTAAAGAGAGGATTTAGAGAGAGTACCATGAAACTACCGCTGAAACGGGGAACATGACACTGACACATTGAAAGCTACGGTTTTGTTTTTTATTGGGGGGGAGTGGAGAGGCTGGAGAAATGGCTCCAAAGCTAAGAGTGCCTGCTACTCTACTATGAAGACCAAAGTGCAGATCCCAAGACCCATGCTGAGCGGCTCATAACCACCTATCATTATGGCTCTGAGGGATCCATTCTGTCTTCTGACCTCCACAGGTTCTTGCACACACAGACATACAGACATACATATACACACATGCAAATAAAAATAAATCTTAAATAAAAAGCTCTGGTACTTGGGTGATTAGTGTGGCAATCTTCTAATATTTTATTATTTTTTAAATGTGTGTGACTGTATTGCCTGCATGTGTGTAAGTGCGCCCATGGCATGCAATGCCCTCAGAGTGTCGGATCCCCTGAAATTGGAATTACGCATGGTTGTTAGCCACCCGTGTGGGTACTGGGACTCAAACCTTGGTCGTTCACAGTAACAGCCGGCGTTCTTAACCACTGAGCCATCTCTCCAGCCCCATGTGGCAATCTCTGAGGTGAACAGCCCAGTTAGGAGGCTGCTGTATCAACAAGAAGGTTAATGGCTTCTAAATGAGGGCAGCAGTTTCCAACACGAGTGCCGTCAGTTCCCATTAGTATTAACCCTGGGTTCAAAGATGCAAAACCAGAGATAGACTGCTCCCTGGCACCAACATTTCTAGTGATGGGCTAAGTAAAATGTCCAGACTGGGTTGGGAACAGCAGAAGGAGCAAATCTGAGCTATCTCAAAGAAAGGAAAGACTGGGTAGACTGAGTGTAGGAAGTGAAAGCGAGAGAAAGTATGACTGATTGGGAAAGCCCAGTGATGGCAATTGAAAGGAGAGATTCACTTTTTAAATTGCCTTGTGGAACCACAGCTACTAGTAATGTCAATGGTGCGCACTGAACACACCCTTAAAAGGGTCCCCTAGGAAGGGAGGGTGGTTGGGGAGGAAATGACAGGTGTCATTCTGACTCGCTGTTCTGATTTGACTTTGTCCTGGTTTCAGTCTTGCAGTCGTGACAAACACTCTGTACTGGTGTGCTTAACACAGACACAATGTGTTATGAAAGGCAAACTTACATTCTTTGGAGGGAGAGGAGCAATCATGAAATCCTTGTACTATTATTTTACTGTTGGTGCCAGGGAGCAGTCTATCTCTGGTTTTGCATCTTTGAACCCAGGGTTAATACTAATGGGAATTGACGGCACTCATATTGGAAACTGCTACCCTCATTTAGAAGCCATTAACCTTCTTGTTGATAAAATATTATTCTTAACAGAGCATATGAAATCTATGCTAAACAGCTGCAGAACACTAGCTTAAAAAGTGCTCATCAAAGCATGTGGGTGGGATGAGGTCACCTGAGCGATTTTCTATAATTACCACTTTCCATTTGTCTCTTCCCATTGACTTAGAGAGCGTGTAGCAGTGTAGCAACCTATGATTTTCTTTTTCTTCATAAACCTTTTCGATCTATTTTCTTTTGGTGCTGCTGGGGGTGGAACCCAGAACCTCCTGCATAGCTAGGCAAGTGCCCTACCATTAAGCTACCCTCCCAAGCCTAGAATTTTTGGTGAATTGTTATAGTTACTCGGGAAGAGTTTTCTTTTCTTACTTCTTCCTACATTTACTTGGAACCTTTACTCTGAGAAGGCTGAAACCCCAAACAGCTAGCTGTCTATCTAAAGACTCCTGAATTCTTAGTAGCCCCTCTTGAAGCATGTTCAGGTGGAGTCTGGATCTCAGCTGTCTCCTGTAGCGTGCCGCTGAGAACCCCTAAAGGAAACGTTAGTGCTGCGTTTCGGCCCTGGGTGTGGGTTGAGTTCCTCTGTGCCTGTCTCGGAACGTGACAGAGTCAGCAGTGGCACCCAGGAGCAGCCAACTCTAGAGCCAGCATCTGCTTTCTGCTAATGCACATTTTAATTAAGAAAGGAGTGACTCCAAAAGGGTTGTCAAGGAGACTTTGATGAGGATTTGAACCTAGCATAGTTTTCTAGTTCCATCAGAGTGGACCACATTAAATACTCGAACCAATTTTTCTGGTAAGCTTTCTGAATTTTGGATTTTTAAAATTGTTTTTATTTTATGTGTGAATATGAATGTATTGCCTGCATGTGTATCATGCAAAGCCTGTGGAGGCCAGAAGAAGGCATCAGATCCCTTGGAACTGGAGTTACAGACAGTTATTAGCTGCCAAATGGGTGTTGGGAATCAAACCCAGGTCCTCTGGAAGAACAGCAAGTGTTCTTAACCACTGAGCCCAATGGGTGCCTGTTTTCCTGGTTGTTATATATTAATTGTTCTATATATGCCATTTTTAAAAATCTTCAGCACAATCTATGAAGGAGCTACTAGCATCACTTTATAAATAGTGCCCCAGAATTTTGGATTATTTTATGTGTAAAATAAAATTGTTAAACTTTTCAAAGTATTAAGTGGTACCTTGCCATAGTGGTGTAACGTATCTGTCTTGTTTTCATTTCTTTTTTTTTCCCCCAATAAGTAACAAATCTGTAACAAATCTGTATCTAGCATAGAGTTTGGGACTATAGCTCTTTCTTATTACTGAAAGCAGAAATATATTTTTTTCTAGGGTGTTAAAAATGATCAAATTATCTTGCTATGTTTTTCCTTCCTAGTAACTCCGAGGTAATGCTTTGTCTTGCTGGAACTGTTTGGAAAGGTCTTTGTACACATGTATAGGGCCTTGGCTCATAGAAGTGTTTCAGAAGATTTGTGAATACATCAAAAATACAGGACAGGGAAAACAGAGTGGAGTTAATCATCTTGTTGCTTCAAAACTGAGCAAACGTTTTGGGAGAGCAAGCTCTTGCTGGACATCACTGAATAAGAATGAGTTGATGTCACAGTTGGCAAGAAGCAACTGATTTTTTTTTTCCATACAAACAGTGCAACACGGTGGGGAGATGAGATTGCAAGCAAAGGGAAAAGAATGGGGGGTAAGCTGGAGAAGGAATGTGAGAATGAGTTACTTGTTGTAAAAACAATTACTGTGATATAAAAGCTGTGCTTGTTTTATCAGAAGGAGTCTGCGTTAGAGCTCAAGCTGGAGAAGGGAGGATGTTTATTGGCTCCTCCTCCTCCTCCTCTCTCAGAGGGCTGCTGTGTGCTGATCCCTGCCGAGGGTTGTGTAACTCCTTGACTCATTGTCCAGGAGGAATGGCCCCTGTTGCTGTTTTGGCTCAAAATAGTCCTGCAGTAGAGATGAGTGAGGTCTCTAAGACATGGAACATGGGACTTAAAAGCAGCCAGTTTAGCTAGCATTTTCAAACACCATGGAGAAATACAGACCCTGGAGTAAGGGCTACCACCTGCCTCCTTCGTCCCCAAATTCTACATGTAATTGGGAATTTGGGCAGCCAGATTTAGATGACTAATTGCCTATATTTCTAAAAAGCCAGAAGGTATCAAGATTATCCAAATACGTACTGAAACTACCCTGAGTTATTTAACTAAGTGAATGCCTGGGGGCTGGTGTTTCTTAGAGTGAAGGAGTGGGTGGGAGACACTGCTGGCATTTTGGGTGGTTGAGTCTTCATTGTGTGGCACTGTGCTGTGTCTTAGGGCTGATTGCTGCTCTTCTCACTAAATACGGGTAGTGCCCCCAGCTCCGTGATGGTCAGGAGAGGCCTTCATTCTTTGGAATTTTCTCTAGGGGCAGGAGAGACCTAAAAACAGAATAGTTTTCTTTGCTGATTATTTGTATAAAGATCTTGGGAAGTATTAGGAAACCATGCACTTATAATGCAGCATAACCTTCACATAGAATGGATTTCATTTAGAGAAAGAATGTAGAATAAACTAGTTTGGGAGCTGGGCTTGGTGGCGCACACCTTTAGTCCCAGCACTCAGGAGGCAGAGACAGGCGGTTCTTTGTGAGATGGAGGCCAACCTGGTCTACATAGTGAGTTCTAGGCCAACTGGGGCTACAGGGAGACCCTGTCTCAAAAAAGAAAAAATATAATAAATTTGGGAAGATGGATGGAGGGAAGGACATTGGCAGGAAAGAGAGAGCCAGGCACAATATGGCTTCTTAGCTAGCCTACCATTTCCCAAGTCTGTACCAGCTCTCTGGCTCTGTGGGTACTTCCCCTTTCTCTAAGAGGCAGCAGGTGAGCAGCTCAGTAGTGGAGACAAGGGGTTGGAGGAGACGAGAGACCCAGGACATGGACACCGGGAAAAGGCAGGAATGAGGACACGACTGGGATTGGGTTGCAAAGATGGGAGACATGGAGATAGGGAAAGATGAGAACAAAGAAACAAGGTTTTCCATGGCGCTGTTAAGCTTAGGACAGTGGTGCTTCTGGAATAACTGGGGATGCCACAGGTCTGGAGTGTCTACGAGGAGAACCCTCTGAGATCATTTAATGACACCATTTAAAGACCTTCACATGTGTGTTGAAATACAGTATTTAATGTCCCTTTGAGGTTTCAGTTTGTAAGCATAACCTTCAGAAACTTCCTAGGTGTTCAGCCACCATACAGGACACTGCACCTGTTGTTCCCTCATGAGCTTCTAGGCCTGAGCAGTCACTCCCTCCCCAGCCCTTGACTCTTCACTGAATCAGTGGCCGAAAGGCTTTCTGCTCGTCTGGATTTTGTGAAAGTAATGCAGTACTTTATTAGAAAAGCTGAGCATAGACATTAGCCAAACACTATCTTAAAATTTGCCAAATGGAATACTATTTAAAAGGATACACACATAGAGGAAGGTTTTATGAAATGAGAGCAAGTCTCTCTAATCTTTGTTATCAGCCACAACTTATAACCTTGGTTTTGCACCAAAGCTTCATTGAGCCTAAGAATATTTCTTGGACTACTTCCCTAGCACTTAAAGTTACTTTTGCAGACCTTCAGTTGCACGCTGAGGACTGGATTTTAAGCCTTTCCTCAGTCGTCACTCTAGCACTCTTGAGTGAAAGTCTCATTTTCTGAGCAGCCACTGTGTCACTATCTCTCTAACTGTCTAGCCTTGCTAACTCTTTGCACAAATTGAGGTTTCCTTGACCAAAGTACATGACTAAGGAGAAGTCTTAGATAGTCCCAGACGTTGCCTAAGGAGACCAGGGGCGAGGAATGCTGTGCCAAACCCTCTTAGGAAATGCCACTCTGGCTTGTATCAGCTTTGCAGAAGGGTCTTCAACCCAAATGACTTTAAGAATTAATGCTGTGGACAAAGAGCCTTGTGCCTGACAGATCACCTCAGTAGAGGTTGGCTGTGCTTCTCATGGCTATTATGTAGAACTTCTTTTTCATTTATGCTAGTTTAGCACGTAGAAGAGATACCAGATGCTCCTGTATTTGTGTACCAATTTTATCCAATTTTAATATTTTGCCATACTTGTTTCAGATCTTTTGCTGTATCAAGGAAAAGAAAAAGCAGCATTCAAATAAAGAAATTTCCCTTCCCTTCTGTGATGGTTTATTTTTTGATTGTCAACTTAATTGAATTAAAACACTCCTAGGGCCAGATGGCACATACCTGTAATCCAGTCATTCGAAGGTGATGGCAGGAAAATCAGGAGTTCAAGGCCAGTGTCAGCTACATAGTAAGTCAGCTTGGGGCATATGAGGTCCTGTCTCTACAAACAGGCAAACAAATGAATGAATTAATTCTAGGACATTGGTGACAAGCTTTGGTTGTATCGGTGATAGTGTATCCAGAGAGGATTAACTGTGGGGAGTGTGGGGGCAGGGGAGCTCTCTCCTGAATGTGGGTATCCCTAAATATGTGGTATGGCCTAAATAAAGATAGAAAGAAGGAGAAAGACAGCAAAGCACCAGCTCTCCTTACCCTCCTTTCTGTCTGCTTCTGACCTGTGGTGATGTGAGAAAGTAGGGCTCACATGCTCCCACTCAGTAACCCCCTCTGCTGCCATGCCTTCCCCGCCACGATGGACTGCATCTCTTCAAACTGTGAGCCCCAACTGATCACTAGTACCTTAATTTTCTTGTCAGGTTTGGTCATAGCACCAAAAAAGTAGCTAGTACACCACCCTTTGTAGCCTTCCCTGATATTCCATCCTTCTCTCTCCCACTCTACAGGGAGTCATTGATTTATTTACTCCATGGCTTTACTTTTTCCTATCTGATTTTGTCTGAATAACATATAGAATCCTTTCCTTTGCTTTGACTTTATCCTATGTATCACCTTTGTCTACTTCTGTAACTTTTTTCTTATAATTTTTGAGGTTTATCCATGTTGATATATTCCTTATTCATTGCTGTAGAGTATGCCATTGAATGAATATTTCACAGTATAATTATCTATTTCCCTCTTCATGATTGAATTTTCTCCATTGTTTTCTCACTATTAAGAATTTTGCAGTGTGTGTCTTATACACACATCTTTTGCACACGCATCAAAGTTTTTTCTAGTGCGAGTAGCAGGTAGTATATTGCTGTCTAGAACTACACATTTTCAGCTTCAGTACAACTAATTCACCGTTTAAAGTACCTGGCTGATTTGTGCTCTTACTACCTGTGCTGAGTTCCTGTTGCTCCACATCCTCAATTAAAGTTGATATTGTCCCAGCTGTTCCTTGCTTACTGATTAATTTAAAGGCAGCAGTGTGCTTAGCAACCATCTCACGCACAGGCTGAGATGTAAACTTGACCTTTTAATTCCAGGCTTCCTCTTTCTAAAGGATTTATTTCTCTTTTAGAGTTACAAATCCAAGATAACTAAAACATAGCTTTTTGCTCATATTTTTAAGAATATTTTATTTATTATTTTATTATTTATGAGTCTATTGCTGCATGTAGGTAGATGCATTTGTGTCATGCAGTGCCGGGGGAGGTCAGAAGAGGGCATCAGATCCCCTGGAACTGGAGTTACGGACAGTTGTTAGCTGCCAAGTGGGTGCTAGGAATCGAACCTGGGTCTTCTGTAAGAGCAGCCAGTACTTTTAACTGCTGAGCCATCTTTCCAGCCCCTTTGCTCATATTTTTTTCCCAGCAGCAAAATATGATTATTTTAAAGAATTTAGAAAAAAAAAAGTTACAAAAAAGGAAATTAAAAATTCTGCCTTACAGGCGCAGTTAGCATTTTGTTGTGTGTTTTCTTCTAGTGTGGACATAGCCTAGCTAGGGGACGTGTTTACTTACAGTTAGGGTCATCCTCAATTTGCACTTTACATTACAGTTTTGACTAAAACCTTATCTTGGCGTTTTACATGTCATGGGGATATTATTTGAAAACACCATTTTAATAACTGCTTAATGTTTCTTTATGTGGATATGTTGGTTTACATATTCTCTCATTAAAGGACTTTTTGGGCATTCAAATAATACTAGAGTTTAAAAAAATCGGGTGTGTAAATCTCCAGCTGAGCTTGTTTCTCTCAGCTAGCTCTCCAGGAGAGGTCAGGAAAGTTTATGGGTCTAGTTGACTAGGTTGTAAGCAGAGAGCATCCAGGAAGGAAAACACAGTTAGGGGAACAGCAAACTTGGGAGTTAGGGCATCCATCCCTGCAGCTTCTCTCATATTTGAATGGAGTGGCAAATCTGTCTCTTTGGAGGCCTTTCTGTTACTAGGGGCTTTATTGGGTGAAACTCTAGCCTTCCCCAAACACTGGAAAGTTGTTTATGTATTGTGGTGTACAAGGATCATAGACTTTCAGAGCTGGAAGGGACTCTGAGCAGTTAGGTCATCCAGTGTTCTACTTCCTGGCAGAGTTCCTGGCTTGAGTGTTCATTAGGCCCAGTTCTCAACACAGTGACAAAACACCTGACAAATGCAGCTTAGGGAAGGAAGGGTTTCTTTTGGTTCACGGTTTGAGGATGCAATTGGTCCTGGCAGAGAAGTCCTGGGTGAAAGTGGTCCCATTGCATCTGCAGTCGGGAAGCCCGATGAGGAATGTGATCAGCTCACTTTCTTCTTATTCAGTCCATGATCCCAGCTCTTAGAATTGTGGTGCCCACATCTAGGATAGGCCTTCTCACCTCAGTCATAACCCAGCTTAGGAATTCCCTTATAGACATCCAGAGAGGTATGTCTCTGAGGTGATTGAAAACCTGTCAAGTTGACAGTATTAACCATCACAGGTATCTTTTTTTGGAATATCTTAATGGTGTCTAACCTTGTATTCCCAAATAGCTCATTGTAATACAGTGCAATCTGTTCCCTTATTGGATAGCTTTGGATAGTAGAATCTCTTCCTTCACATAAGCCCAAATCTGATTTTTCTGTAACTTTCACTTAGTTTTTGTTTTATAATGAAGACTCCCTGTGGCTGGGGGTATGACTCAGTGGTTGATCATATACGGAGTATACAGAAGGCCTGGGGTTCAATACACACCCTTTTCCAAGGCTTCCCCAAAATAATTTTGGAAATATTTTGATATATGTATTTTTGTGTTGGTTTCTACTTTTATTACCTTGAAAACTACATGTTTTGACTTACTTTTAAAGTCTTTATTTTCTAACAATGTACTTAGCTTTATCTTGACCTTATAGAGAAAATTAGGTAAATAAAATTTGTAGTGTAAGGTTCTGGGTTCTAGAGACGCAGCAGACAAGAGAGAGCAGAGACTCCGCTGGGAGTTTATTAAGAGAAAGACCAGATGGGACTAGCTTCTCCACACTCAGGAGTGGAGAAATGCTAGCCCCTCATCTTGGGGCTGGGGCTGGGGTTCTGGGGGCCTGGCTCCAGACTGGGATAAAGAGGAGAGAGGACCTGCTCAGGGAGGGTGCGAACAGCTAACTCCCTGGGAGAGTGAGTCCTTAGCCCCACTTACCTGGTCAGTAGGTAGGAAGCTTATCTATTCAAGAAGTAAAAGTCAGTCCCCTTTTTGCAGGTTTTGTGAATTTTGGTTGTTTGGCTAGAGTTGCCAAAGTATCTGCTGGGAGGAGGGAGGGTCCTCCAGTCACATCTTACAGGTAGGATAGGAAAACTTTCAACATATTTTTTTATGCCCAGTAGATAGACAAGTCTCAAAGTGTTTAGGACACTGCTCATTTTAGTATTTTTGTTCAGAAGTTGCATGAAGTGGTTTGGGCACATGCAACCCCCCTTTGCCATTAGTAACAGCAACTCCTTTTCCCTTCTTTCTCATTTGTTTGTTGGAAGATGTTACATGCATGATCTCATTTAATTGCTGTACAAATATCTGGGTCAGTATTTTCCTCATTTGCTAGTGAGGGTTGCTGAGGCTCAAAGAGAAGATGGAGTTGAACTTTAAACATGGATTTAATTCTAAAGCCTATTTAACCAGTTTGCAAGTCATTTCTCTAACCTTAATTGTCTTAGCTTCATCATAATGACGTGTTCTTGTTCAGAATACCTGTGTGTTTTCAGATTGCTCAGTTACTTTGTCCACAGGCAGCGTGGATGTGATTTGTGAGGTCATGTAGCACTCTTACCCGCTCTCTCCTTGCTTTGGGGACATCAAGGACATAACTTCCTGTGATGGCTATCTCTCTCTTGTCCCCTTTGGGACACCTTTTTGCTTATGAAGAAACTAGAGCACAAGATGAAAGAAGGGTAACGCATAATCACATTAAGTTTCTTTGAATGTTATTGATCCCCATTTTCCACAGAGGAGTTTGTTTCACAGCTCTGTGCCTTAGGGACTGGGGCAACTTTGAGTGTTTTTAACTTAAGTATCTTCTGCAACAAAGGTAGTGGCACATACTCAAGGATTCAGAATTCGGAAGCCGGTTCTTTGAGCCCCATGGTGGGAATCTTTGTGTTTATGGTTACATAGGGATTCAGACAGATTATCACAGTGAACTTGAGGCCAGGGGTCAGAGAACTAACTAATGGATCTGCTGAATATATGACTTAATTACCACAGATCAATCAAGCTTTAACTGAGTGATGACGGGATATATTGTCTGTGTGTTTTCATGTAGTTGCTAGGGGAAAAGAGCAAAGTTTAATACCTGGTCTTGTTGATCTTTGGTATCACTTTTATCTTGTTTCACATAACTGCCTTGCTGCATTTTCAAAGGGCTGCAGTCAAACACTTTATAGATAAGGACTCACTCAGAGCATACACATATCTTCAAATAAGGGTGACGTAATTTTACTTCAGACACAAGAATGAGTTCATTTCTTTGGAGTGATATGACCAAACTGTGTAGTTTATTCGGGGTGTGGTGGAGCACACCTATAATCTCAGCACTCAGGAGGCTGAGGCAGGAGGATTGCCTGGGCCACATAGTGAGTTCCAGTCCAGCCTCAGTTACAAAGTGACATCCTGTCTTTAAAAAAAAAAGTTTAAGTGTAGCTACTCAAAGGATAAGTAAATTTAAATTTAGATCTTTGCTTGGGCAAATGGAATAGAATGTTGGGTATTTGAGTCCTTAATGCTATTAGAGTTTTAGCCAAGACACAAGAGAGTACATCAGTCTGTTTGTGCTGCTATAATAAAGTACTCAAGAGTGAGTAGTTTATAAAGAACATAAATTTATTTTTTATACTTTTAGAGACAGGGAAGACCAAGGTCAAATGTTCCAGAGTTGTCTGGTAAGCTCAGGGTCAGTCTCTGCTTCCAGGATGATGCCTTGAATGTGTGACCTCATACAGCAGAAGAATAGGAAGGGCCTATGTTAGACCCTTATAAATGTACATCAGTTCTTAAGGGCCCCACTTCTTCATACTGTCACAAGTTTGGAGACGACATACTCATCCCATGCAATTCCTATTGTGCATATAACCATTCCTTAGAAAAAGATAATTTGAGGGTCTGTGCAATGGCTCATCAGATAAAGGTGCTTGCCCCAAAGTTGATAACCTGAGTTGGGTCCTTAGAACCCATGGTAGGAGCAAACCAACTCCCTCATGTTGTCCTCTGGCTTCCACACATGTGCCACACATGGCACATGAGCACCACCCCCTCGATACATTAGTAAGATGTGAAAAAAGATTTCAAAAAGAAAATGAAATTTTCAGAGTTGAGACTCAGAAAAAAACATGGCTCAAGAGCTGTTTTCAGGCAAGGACATGTGATTTTTGCTTTGTTTCCCGTTGATCACATTTTTCCTCTCTTGGCCTTATTACAGAAATATTGAAGAGTGCATTTGCTTATCAAACGTTAAAGTCAGTCAGCCTGACTTTACTGTTAGCCACAAATAACCTAAGTTTTCTTTTCTGAGTGCATGATTCGGTGGCATTTGTAATTCTCATGTGTTGTGCAACGTCATGGCTGTGTGCCCTCGCCACTTTTCCATCATCTCAAATTGAACTTTGAACCCATTAAACAGTAACTTTCAAAATCCCAATATCAACTGATATTCTGCCTCTTTCCTCTAGGAATTTCCCTGTTTTCTGTGCCTCATGTAAGTGGAGTCATACAGTATTTGTCCTTTGGTATATGGCTTATTTCAACTACTAAAATGTTCTGATGGTTCATTATTAAAGTCTGAGTAATATATTGTATCCGTATGCCACGAATTGCTTATCAGTGATCCAGTGGTAGATATTTGGGGTGCTTTCAGAGTGGGGTACGTTTCAGATGCAATTAATAACCAGTCAGTGATGCTAAGTATATTCTTGTTGTATAACCATCACTGCTGACCAACTTCAGAACTCTCTACTTCATGAAACTGACTCTACGTCCATTAAACAATAACCCACACTTCATACTCCCCCTGCCTCTAGAAGCCACTGTTTTCCTTTCTCTCTCTTTGGGTTAGACTATTCTGTGTATCTCATGTAAAGGGAATCATATAGTGTTTTTCTTGTTTTAAGAACTTTGTGTGTGTATGATGTGTGTGATCAGAGGGACGTGGCACATGTGTGGAGGTCAGAGCACAGCTTATTATTGCAGCATGGAAGTACCCCTGATTTCACCGCGTTGACTTTGTATTCGGTAACTTTGCTAAATTTTGCTTATTCTAACAGTATTTTTGAGCAGTGTTTACAGCTTTCTACATATAAAGTCATAGCTGTGAACAGAAATCACTTTATTTCTCCCCTCCAGTTTGGATAACTTTGTTTCTTTGCTTAATTGCTCTGGTTAGAACTCTAGTACCATGCTGGGCAGAAAAGATGAAAATGAGGAATTATTGCCTGGTTTTTGATCTTGTGTCTGGTCTGTTTTACTGAAATCATTATTTTGAATTCCATTTTGTTTGTAAATGTATTTCCCTAGGAGTTATTATTACTGTTATTATGATACATCGACTCATCGTGTTACTTTGCTTTTTCTTGGATCTTGTGCCCCTGTGTTGCTGTTTGGCACCTGACCATTCAGTTTCCTTTACTTTCTTTTTTTTTTTTATTTCTGTCTTCTGTGGGTTTTGTTTTGTTTTTTTTTTTTTTTGAAACAAGAGTCTCATACGGCCCAGGCTGATCTTGAACTTGCTCTGTAACCAAAGCTGGCCTTGAACTTCTGATCCTCTTGCCTTCACCTCCCACGTGTTAGAATTGCAGGTATATATACCCCCACACCCCATTATATGGTGGCTTTTCCTGGTGATGTGTCCTCAGGTGTTGACTTCACAGGCTACGTGGCTTTGACTTCAGGCTAGGTACAGTATGTGGTCCTTATAGGTTCTTTAGCTGTAATCACATGGGGAATACCCAGGCCTTGTGGGATTTCTCTCTAGTTGGGCTGTATCTCTTTCAGGTGGGATGAATTTGTGGTTGACTTATGTAGCACACCCAGTTCCTGGTGTTGGGGACTTATCAGATTTTGTGGGTTGCTTACATGACATGGCAGGGGAGGTATGTCCCCCTTCAGTTTCTGAGGGCCGTGTCGGATGGTACTATACCGATGGACATGGCACAGTGAGCCTCATAGCAAGGCAGAGTTGCCTGATGTTGTCTGATGGACATTCAGGCCCAGGCTGTACCAAAGGGCCCAGGTAGTGTGATTGTGTGTCTCTAGGCTGTGCTCTTCACAGGCCCTCAAGGGCTCTGTGTGCTCGGGTGGGCTGCCCAGCTGCCTTCTGGGATTTCGGATGGATGGCCTATTGGCTCATGAGCTGCTCATGGAGATTACTTGGCAGCTTCCTAGTGCTAAGATCAGCTGATGAGGCCACCTCTCTGTATCCAATGACCTCTGCAGGCCTAGCAGCTCAGGGCCAGCTGCCTGGATGTTCTTTAAGGTTCCTGGCCAACACCACTTTGCACCTCTGATGCAAACAATCATTTGAGGTGAATTCACAGATTTTTAGTATTTGCAGGACATGTTCGTTTTTGCTTGCCCTGCCTCCAGCAGGTTGTATTCAGTCTGTTACTTGCTAATTCATAGCTTCATGTGGAGCTGGGGATTTTGGGAGGGTAGCTGTTACTATGTTAAATATTGAATTTGACTGAAATTAGCTACAAGTTACCGGGCTAATCATCCACTGGAAGTTTTATACCTCTTTATACCCAAAATAACTGTGCCGAACTGATTGTTTCAGTGCACGTTTTGTCTGGCTGAGAAGGTAGAGTCCCGGTGCTTCCTGTTACCATCTTCACAGAATCCTGTTTGTTACTTGTTTAAGGAAACACCACATTGTTTCCCCACAGCAGTTTCACATTCTCACCAGAAATGTGGGAACAGGGCTAGAGCAGGGGCTCAGCAACCAAGAGCACTAGCTGCTCTTGCAGAAGACTTAGGTTCAGGTCCCAGCACCCACATGGTGACTAACAACCTCCATAACTCCAGTTCCAGGAGATCTGATGACTTCCAGCCTCTGCAGGCTCTGTCCCCATGGGTGTACTTATGTATATGCAGGCAAAACACTCATATGCATAAAATAAAAATCAAAGTAATGTGGGAACAGGGACTGGGGAGCTGGCTTAGTGGGTAGAGTGCTTACCACACAGTACGAGGCCCAGGGTACTGTGTGCCATGGCCAAGTGGGTACCTAAAGCTTGCCTCATGGTCCTTGAGACCTCAGTACCACTTCAGTATTCTGGAGTTTTTGGTTTTTTTTGTTTGTTTGTTTTGAGACAGGGTCTCATGTAGCCTAAGTTGTCTTCCAGTTTACTGTGTAGTGAGTATGACTTTCAACTTCTGGTCCTTCTGCCTCTACCTCCTTAGTCTTGGGATCACAGATGTGCACCACCATGCCCAGTCTGTATATGAATCTCGGGCTCTGTGCATGCTAGACAAGCACTCAGTCACATCTCCAGCCCCACCTTTCTGATTCTTTAGAAGGGCAGGAAAGGGACTGATGAAGTGGCTCAGTGGGTTAAGGTACTTGGCACAGTGAACCATGTACATACACTAAATAAATAAATAAATGTAACAAAATTGCTTTTTTTTTTGAAGGGAAAAAGTAGGGGCTAGCGAGAAGGCTCAGTGGGCAAAGTGCTGGCTGCACAAACATGAGGATCAGAGTTTGGATCCCTGGCACCCACATAAAAAGCCAGGCGTGGAGCTGGAGAGATGGCTCAGTGGGTAAAAGTGCTTACTGCAGAGTATGCAGAGCCTGATAATCTGAGTTTGATCCCTAAGACCCACATGGCGGAAGGAGAGAACCAGTTTGCAAAAGTTGTCCTCCAGAGCTGATGATAATCGATGGCTGCTAGAAGAGAGGCAGTTTTCTTTAAGGGTGTGGACCATGCCTCAGTGAATGGCCCACACTCATGTGCATATGGCAGCACTAATTGGACTCAGCAGGTTAAAAAGAAAAGACAAGAAGTTAGTTGGGAATGTGGGGGGAGATCTGGGAGGAGTTTGGGGAGCAGTGAATGTGACTGAAATGTGTTGTATACATGTATGAAATTCTCAAAGAATAAACAAAAAATAACTAAAGAAAAATTTAAAGTTTATAAAGTATTTGTCCTCTGATCTTCACATGTGTGCTATGACCTATATGCACACGTATGTACATGTGTACAACAGCCAGGTTGGGAGGTGCACATACATAACCAATGTGCTTGGAAGTAGAGACAGGAGGATCCCTAGGATTTCAAATGGGGAGGACATGAGGCGTTTAATGTGTGCAGAGGGACGCCCCGCCCGCCCTACCTTTGCTGTCTCTCAGTAATATGTTGCCTAATTATACCTTCCCAGTAACTTTTGCTAAAGTTGTTCAGAGTCTGCTTTCTGGATTCTGTTGTTTTTAAGCAATGTGTCCCAACATCATACTGTTAATTTCTAATTCTAGAACTAAGCTCTCAGGGTTAAGGAATTCAGTCTGGCAATAGCCTAAGTTAATAACCACATGGCTCTGCATTGTGCTTTAGGGCCCCATTCCTCACAGTTAACAATAAAAATGACTACTCAGCAAAATGGTCCCCCAATTTCTAATCCCAATGATTTTTCCACTCAACACTACATGAAGAGGTAGGTACAGAGGGCAGTGTGCTGGCTCTAGACTATTCCATCTGGATCCCCACCCAGTCCCTGGAGTCCACCCCTCATCCATGTGTAAACAAAGTAGTTTCAACATAGTCTTAGGAAATATCTCCAATGTTGGCCATTTGCAAACCCACCATTTACTATATGGACACCATTAAATCAGCTTTTTAACTCAGTAAACATCTGCTTTGTATGAATCACTGTTTTAAGCTAGAGATGAATTAGGAAACTAAGGGCAGTAGCCCCATTCTCTAACATAATTACAAACTTCATTTATTTAAAATGGAAAATTAACCACGAATATACAGACAGATGTCATTATGAAATGTTAGGAGTGAGCTATCATGATGTGTGTGATTTTTTTTTTTAATGGCTCAGAAAAAAATTGTGTATTGAGGTTTGTACATGGCAAAACAGTTGTAGAACCTAGATGTTGAGTATTGGGATATCCCAATAATAGGGATATTGTAATTCCTGGTTTTCTATAGTTTGAAATTTTCACAAAAGGTAAAGAACAATTTCTTGAAAATAATTATGAGACCTTTAAAAAATTCTAGCCTAGCATATAAATCATTCTTTAAAAATTATTTTATTATTTTTATTTTATGTGTATGCATGCATTGCCTGCATGTATGTAAGTGCACCCATGTCGTGCAATACCCATAGAGGCCAGAAGAGGACATCAGATTCCCCTTATGCACAAATGTTAGCTGCCATGTAGGTGTTGGGAACTGAACCTGGGTCCCCTGCAAGAGCAGCCAGTGCTTTTGACCACTGAGCCATATCTCCAACCTGTGTTCTTTTTATTTATTTATTTTTGTTTGTTTGTTTGTAGCATCATCTTGTGTATTGCTGACTGGTCTAGAACTCACTATGTGGTTGAGGATGACTGTAAACTTCTGATCCGTTTGCCTCTACCTCCCAAATGCTGGGATTACAGACATATACCACGATGCTGAGGTTTTGCCATTCTGTGGCTTGAACTCAGGTCTTCATGCATGTTAGTTAGTCAAGCCACTCTACCACCTGAGGGCTACATCCTGGACCATGTAGTTCACTCTTTATTAGTGATAAACATTGTAAGTCCAGGGACCGTTAGAAGCCAGACTAGCAGTTCAAATCAGTAAAGCTGTTGGAAGATGGTGGGAACTGAGGATAGGAGAGCACATACACCATTTGAAGCATTCAAGAGCTGGAGACATGGCTCATTAGGTAAAGCACATGCCACTGTAGAGCATGAGGACCGCATCTGAAGATCCCAAGCACCTGTGCAAAAACTGGGTGCAGCAGCATGCACTGTAACCCCAGCACCAGTGGGGACAGAGACAGGTAGATGATATAACTCTCTCTCACTCTCTCTCTCTCTCTCTCTCTCTCTCTCTCTCTCTCTCTCTCTCTGCCTATCCTCCTCTCTGTCCAGAATGTCTTCATATGAATGCAAGCAAATCTGGACATGTTTTTATTTATTTGTATCTTTCCCACTCTTGCCCAGTGATAGGTGGCACACTCCATTTGCTTTCTGTATGCCTCTTTAAAGAAAAAACCTACCGTTTCATGGAGATTTTTTCCTTGTAGGGACATAGAGAGCTTCCTCATTCTTTTTTATGTTTGTATGTTATTAATGGATGTAGCTTGACTTAACAAGCTTCTGTGAGTGGATGTTGAGGTGTTGACCACTTACTGTTACTGTGGCAGCAAATGCTCTTTCTTACATATGCATTACTTGGCATTCGGCATTCGTGGCAGTATTCATAAGTAATGGAATGGCTGCATTAGGCTATCTGTGTTTCTAGCTTATTGTCCATACCTCCTATAGAATGGTCTTCCTATTTCTGAAACTTTACCAATTTGACAGGTGAAACATGTGCTTGCAATGAACTTTTTGTTTTTCTTATGAGTAAAGTTGTTCACCTTGTGGTTGAGACATTGGTATCTTCTGTGTGAAATGCCTTTTCATATTCTTTGTTCATTTTCTTTACATATTTGGAAGATTATTCTTTGTGAAGTGAATTATAAATATTTTTCCCATATTTTTTATTAAAGAAAATTGGTTTTCTCCCACGATTCCAGGGATGAATCCAGGACCATGCTAGGCAAGCACTCTATTTAACTGTACCCAACATCTGCTATTTAACTGTACCCAACACTCTGCTATTTAACTATATCCAATACTCTGCTATTTGACTATACCCAAGCTGTGTTTTTTCAGTATCCACTGTGTTTTTCTCCTCAAGGAGCCCTGGTTTTTCTGTTGTTGAGTTTATTGATTATTCCTTCTGGCTATTGCATGATCATAGCCCATCCATCCAGTCACAGAGCCATTTATTACTCTGCCCACAGGGCTTCCTTCCTCCTTTCACTTTTTACACCGGGCAGAATCCCCCCGCCCCCAGATTCCTTCATGGAGCTGTATTCCATGTCAGGGACAGGGTGGCCCTTGATATTCTGTTAGGAGATTTTATTGGTATGAAGTCCATGCTCCCTTTTCTTTGTTCGGGCACTCTGAGAAACTGTTTAATGATTTCTTGTAAAACTTGACATGCAATTACCATATAATCCCACAATTGCATTCTTGGACATTTATCCCAGGGAAACAAAAACTTCGTGTGTATTTTTAAAAAAACTATACTTGACTTGTCATAGCAGTTTTATTTGGAATAGGTCCATGTTGGAAACAATCCAAGTGTCCATCAGTGAATAAATGCTTAAACTCTGGTATGTGCACACCATGAAATACTATTCAGAAATAAAAAGGAACCAACTATTGATCCATCAGCATTATAGACGAGTCTCTACTTTGCCACAAGGGGAAAAAAATCAATTCCTCCAAATTTCAGTTATGCTGAATTATTCCTTTTTTTGCATGTGTATTCATGTTTGCATGTGTGTGAGTGCACATGTGTATGTAAGTGCACATGCACAGATATGCATGTGCATTTGGAGACCTGAAGTTGATATCAGGTCTTTTTTATTACTCTCTGCTTTATAAAGGCAGGGTTTCTTGCTGAACCCAGAGCTCACCAATTCTGGCTAATCATCTTATTTCTAGGATCCCCTGTCTCTACACTCTGAATGTTGGGATTATAGACAGTAACCACGCCTGCCCAGTTTTTATATAGGTTCTGGGGATCAGCAAGCCCTTTGTCCATCTCCTGAGGCCTATTATTCCATTAAAAATTTGTTTATAATTTGTTATGTTCTTTTAGACAGGGTCTTATGTATCCCAGACTGGCCTTAAACCTTTGTGTAGCTGAGAATGACCTTGAACTGTTGATCTTCTTGCCTCTACCTCCCAAGTGCTGGGATTACAGGTGTTCACCACCCACTTGGTTTTACAGAGTTTTATAGGGATTGAGCCCACGTCTTCATAGGCAATCAGTCTATCAACTGAGCTATATCCCCAGCTCTTAAGTCTCCATTTTTGAATGAACAATTTAAAAATATTTTATTTATCATTTTTATTTTATGTGCATGAGTGTATTGCTTGCATGCGTGTAGGTGCACCCATGTCCTGCAGTCCCACAGAGGTCAGAAAAGGGTATCAGATTCCCCTGGAACTGGAGTTGAGCATGATTGTTAGCTGCCATGTGGGTGTTGGAAGTAAAACCTGGGTCTCTCAAAAGCAGCCGGTGCTCTTAACCACTGAGCCATCTCTCCAACCTATTGAGTGGATAATATTTTTAAAAATAGGAAACAGGCTAATTAGCAGTTCCTAGGGCTTGGGCTTGGGAGGCAGTGTATAGGTTTCAGAAGGTTGGAGAAAAGTAGGTGTAGCCATAAAAGCAACATGAAAAATTTTTGTGGTGATGGAATGTTTCAGTATTTGACCATGGTGATTGATATATGAGCCTATATGTATGGAAAAAGTTGTATAGAACTAAATACCATACACAAGTGAATACCAACAAACTGAGGAAATCTGAGTAAGAGCAGTGGATCTCCTTAATGAATACCAGTATTCTGGTTATTATAATATAGTTATAAAGCTGTTGGCATTGGAAGATTCTGAGTAAGAGAATCACAGTAAAAATTCCCATAAGGGACTGCAGAGATGACTCAGCAGTTAAGGGCACTGACTGGTCTTGCAGAGGACCCAGGTTCGATTTCCAGCACCCACATGGTGGCTAACAACCAAATATAACTCCAGTTCCAAGGTATCCAACATCCTCTTCTACTCTCGGTGGGCATTTCACGACAGAGGTGCATTTACATACATGCAGGCAATACACTCATACATTCATAAAATAAAAATAATAAGAACTGGGCATGGTGGCCTTTAATCCCAGCACTCGGGAAGCAGAGGCAGTCAGATCTCTGTGAGTTCAAGGCCAGCCTGGTCTACATAGTGAGTTCCTGGCCAGCTGGGGCTACAGGGAGACCCTGTCTCAAAAAGACCAAAAAAAACAGCAAAGAATTTTTTTTTAATTAATTTTTAAAATAATAAATTAAAAAATTCCCATGAGAAGTAAATTTATATTTATTGTGATAGTGGGATCACCAAAAGATTCTACCTGGAGACAGATTCAGCTGGTGTAGCTGATGCTTTCCAGTAATAGGGCTAAAGTGCTAGACAGTCCTAGAACCTAGAGTAGATGTAGAACATAGGGAACAAGAGGTTCCTGCACTCTGCTGGCACTGTGTAGCCTGAGGATTCTCAGGGTGAGTCCACTGCTCATCATATTATGAGTAAAGAACTTTGGCTTCAGCTCCCACGTATCAGAACAGAGAAAAGTTGATGGTGGTGAGGCAGAATAAGCTTTGATGTAGGCAGCTCAGCCCCCATCTTGCCCAGCACATGCCAAGTGCCATATTTATCTCCATATTTTTCATACAGTAAGAAATTAAGTTGGCTAGGACAGATACAGGGTTTTCTCTAGGATCAGTGGCCTCTCCAGCCATGTGTATTTGGCTATATTTACAGTACCACATATGATTTCCCTCCCGTTGAATGGACCTTAAGTCCAATAAATAGCTGTTGATTACCCCCAGTATAAAAGTGCCACTATTGCACAGTATTGTAGGCTATGTTGGTCATTGGTGTGGTTATTAGGCTTTGAAGCTGGAGTTGGACCATTGATTGATTTTTTTTCCTCCCTCAGCAAATTGCATGGTATCCTCTAGAGTTATGAGAGCTAGTCTTCAGGGAGGAGGCTACTTGGTCAGTTCCAGCTCCATTGCTCCAAGTCCTATGTTTGAAGTATGTCCTGTCTTCAGCAAGATGGTCTTACTTTCAAGTTCTGGGCAGTAATCAAGGGCTATGGCAGTAGACTGTGTTATTTTGGGAGTCTCTTGGACCACCCTGAGCAACAGCTGGAGGGGAGGTTTCTCCTGTCTGGCGCTGTTCTTGGTGTCCAGCCTTCAGCTATGCACATACATCCATGTACAGATACTGTATTTCAATAGGCTTTTGAACCAATGCGTTTCCCTCTGGGTTTTCATATTACTTAAACATTGTTTATCTCTCATCCCTCTCTCCTTGTCTAACCCTCCCTCCTCCCTCCTCAGTTAAAGTACCCTGTTTTTCCCGGTTCCCCTGATGATGCCTGGCTCATGTTATCCCCCCCTCTTGAGCTCCTTCCCCTTTACGCCCATGATTCTTTCTATCACTCCCCTCCTCTCTTCCCGGTAAATACCCCCATTTCACCCACATGAAATTATTTGTATGGAATAATTAATATTAAAGAATTTTATCAGTTTTACCTTTTTTTTTTTTTTTTTTTTTTTGAGACAGGGTCTTACTGTATAGCCCTGACTGGCCTGGAACTCAGTATATAGACCAGGCTGGCCTTGAACTCACAGAGATCTGCATGTCTCTGCCTCTTTAATGCTGTGATTAAAGGTGTGTGCCATCATGCCCAGCCAGTCTTAACTTTTAACATGTGAATAACAGTAGCTTTTTGAGCATGTATAGGAAGGAGTTTTGCTTAGTACCACAAGCTAAGAACTGTTGCCTTGGCAACTAAAAGCTCATGGGCTTAAGTTCTAGTCAGAGCTTTGCCTTTTGACTATATGAAAGTCTGTTAACTTCTGGCTTCGTCTTAAGTAGTGGTGGTAATTTTGTCTTGGTCTATGCTCCTAAAGGAAAGGAAAGCAATAAATGAAGAAGGCTTTGAAGATATAATGTCCTGTGCTAAATATAGAATGTTTACTAGTTCTATGACTAATCTGATATTGGAAAAAATGTAGCATTCCAGGCATATTAACTGTCAGTGTGGTTTTTGTTTTAATTTTAGTATATAAAACTTATAATTTCCTTCTACATTTGTTTTTCTCAGTTTCTCATATAATCATTTTAATTATCAAAAGAAATCTAGTGAATACACCTTCTGGCCTTTTTAACCAACAAGGCGGAATCTCTGTTCCTAATCCCTTAAAGTGATGTGATCAGGTCAGGAACTCTGAGAGAAAGTCTGCTGGCTTTGAGACGTTGGGAAAGTTACTCAGCCTCTCTGTGCCTTGACTTCCTCATGTGAGACTTTAATTTCAGGCAATTGTATGAGAAATAGCTCACTGATTTACCTGGCAAAATGGCCGGTACATGGTTGTTCCTTAAAAGATAGTTGGCAATAATTTTCATTTGCATGGAACAAATTAAATTATGAATGGATATACCTTGACTTAGCAAGCTCCCTCTTGGTGGACACTGAGGTGTTGCACGTTTGCTGTTATTGAGGCAGTGGATGCTCTTCCTCGGGCATTATCCCCGCCTCAGTGAACGGAAGCTAGTTTGTTGGTAAGTTTCTCATCAGAGATTCTTGTTTCATTTCTTCTTTTCCCCTCTCTCTCCCTTGCAGGGTTACTGAGTGGCCAGACTTCCCCAGCAAACACCAAACTGGAGAAGCTGGATTCTCAGCAGGTGTTGCAGCTCTGTGTCCGGTACCAGGACCACCTGCATCAGTGCGCGGAGGCGGTCGCCTTTGATCAGAATGCTTTGGTTAAACGAATCAAAGAGGTAGTGTGCCTGCAGGAAAGAGTACCATGTAGCTTCCTGGCAGGAGAGCCAGAGGTGGGCCCTAATCATTTTCCATGTATGGCTGGACATTTATTCCCATTTGGAGTGGGGGAGGAGTCATCTTTCCTGGTAGTGAAGGGCTAGTAAAGGATGGTGCGCAGGCTAGAACAAGCTCAAGCTTGCATCTTAGTTCATGGCTGATTTGGTTGGACTTGTTTGATTTCTGTTTCCTCATGGAAAATGGGTCTAATAGTAACCTATCTCGAAGGTTGAGTGACAATGGGATTGCTCGGGAGGTATTAGCTATATTAGTATGTGGAAAGCCTTGCCATATATATGAATTTGCTGTGCTTATACATTTGAATTGACCTTAGCTTTTTCTTGTGCATAATTTATATTTTTCCCCAGTAGGTCATTGTGCACTTGAAAGTAGGAGCCTTGACATGTTCTTCACTCATAGTTTTCATGGCGTTAGTATATGGGAAGCTCAGTGGTTCTTATTGGCTGAATGGAAGTGATTATGCCTATGTAACCCAGTATCATTCCTATGAAATAACCAGTGGGCTGTAGATCAGTTGATAGAGTCCTTATCTAGCATACATGAAGTGTTGGGTTCCATCCCTAGCTATGCATAAACCAGTCAAGATGCTACATACCTGTAATTCCGACAGTTGGTATGGCAGGAGGATCAGAAGTTCAAGATTATCTTCACACATCGAAAGTTCAACCATTAAGAAACAGAGTCTAGTGGTACTTTTCAGGAAACTGGGGGCATGCCCTTGAGTGGGATAGGCGAAATCTGGCCTCTTCCTTTTCCTCATTCTCTCTCTCACCTTCAAGCCTTGATAATGAGCAGTTCTGTTTCCCAGACATGCATCCACCATGATGTTCTGCCTCATCATAGTGCAGAAGTGACAGGCCCAACCAACCATGGACTAAAACTTCTAAAACTACGAGAAAAACATCAACCTCTTCTCTGTAAATTATATCAGATATTTCTTACAGTAACATCTGACTGACAATTCAGTGTAATTTCATTGTTCCTAAACTAGAGAATCATGAAATGAGACTAGCCTAGCATTAGTAGGCAAAGTTGCATTGCTAAGTGCAATCATGCTATTTACACGAAAAATGAGACACTTTGTTTAATCTTTTATCAATCATAAAGCTTGCCAAAAAATGGAATCTACCTTCCTGGAGTGCTGCGGTGGGGCCGGGAGAAGATGATGGTTGAATACATGAGACCTAAAATACATGAGACCATGTCAAGAAAGAAAGAAGGGACATGATACAAATGCGTGGTTACCAGTAACTAGGTTCTTTGTTTAAGCACTGAAATGATTCATTGACTAGGCCATTATGTGGCATAGTTTTGGGAGCACCAAGGAATAGCAGATATACCTTCTAAAATTTTCAGTCAAATAGTATTTATAGCTGGATGTGTGCTGGTGCATGCCTTTAATTCCAGCACTTGGGAAGGAGGCAGGAGGATCTCTTTGAGATCGAGAGAAAAAAAAGATTTATATTCCAAATACCCTGAGGTAGTAGTATCATATGAAGGAAAGGTCAAGGACTTTCTAATGTTGAAATTGCTTAGGTGACTGACACTCCGGGGATTTGTTCAACAGACTTCCCTGAGTCATTAACCCTGGTAGGAGATGGTGAATATGAAGAGACAAGTGATGGGTTGACCATCACTACACATTACTTTTCGATTAGTAGTAGAGATAGTATATCCTTGAAAATGATGCAGTAGCCTTTCATGATACTAACAGGTTTAAATGGACCAGCACCTCCACCATTTTAACATTATCTTTTATAAAAGATATGAACAAGGGGCTTGAGAGATGACTCAGTGGTTAAGAGTGGTTCAGAGGACCCAGGTTTGATTCCCAGCACTCACACGGTTAACAACTGTCTGTAACTCCAGTTCCAGGGGATCTGATGCCTTCTGACCTCTGAGAGTGTTGCACAACATGGGTGCACTTACACATGTGTGGGCAATATACTCATACACATAAAATAAAAATAATAGGTAAAATATTTTTTAAAAGATATGAACATGTGCACTCTTCTTTCATGGACTGAATACTTGATTAGTCAGATTTTCAACACTGTGGTAAAATACCTGACATAAACTTATTTTACTTTCAGTCCATGATCACCTGGCTCCCTTGTTTCTGAGTCATGATGAAGCGGAGCATCATGGCAGGAAGTATGTGGTGGAGTAGAGGTGCTCGCCTTGTGGCAGCCAGGAAGCAGATAGCAAGGGGGACAGGGACAAGATACCCATCAAAGGTATGTCCCTAGTAACCTATACCCAAAGCCAGGCCCTATCTCCCACTACCCCCCAATAAATGCCATCACACTATGGATTCATCAAGGAGTTACTCTACCAATTAAATCAAATCTTTTCTGATCCATTTACCTCCCAATGATTGGGTTCACAGTGTAGGAACCAATTCTTCAACACCTGAACATTTTGAGGAGCACGTCATATTCAGACCATAACAACTGTTATTATTTGGCAACTATTAAATATGAGCTTTTTAAAAAATTTCTGCCTTTCAAAAAAACTTTTTTCAAGTCAGAATCTCATGTAGTCCAGGCTGGCCTGGAACTTGATATGTAGCTGAGGATGACTTTAAACTTCTGATTGTCCTGCTTCCACTTTCTAAGTGCTGGGATTACAGGTGTGCACCACCACACCCCATTTATGGGATGTTGGGGATAGAACCCAGGGCCTTGGCCTTGCTAATGCTAGGTAAGCACTCTACTATCCCCAGGTCTGATCTTTCAAATATTATATACTTATTCTGTTATATTATGGTCTTTAGAGCTCTAATCCCCAAACATGAGTATGCATAAGTAGCACTCAGGATTTGTTTATTCCAATGTTGAGTTCTCCTCTTCCCCACTAGGGTGTGGCCTGTGAATCATTGCTTTTATAAGCTTGCCAAATGATACTAATGCTGCCCTTCATTAACTGGGATGTAAGAATCATTGGTATAAAGGACTGTATTCCAAAACATATCCTAAAAATCCAGTTCCACGTCTGTTAGACTTCTGCATATTCATTATCACATAGTCACAGCCTGTACTGTTTAAAGTGCTTGGGAGTGTTACAGTAAAGAAAACCAGTACTTTCTCCTCAGAACACTTGTCTTAAGTAGCATCTATTAGAATCTCATAGGAGTAAAAGCGCTTTTATTAGCATATAGTCAGTGTATAAAATAATGGGTTTTATCATGACGTCTTCATAAATGTGTATCATATACTTTGATCGTATTCACACACCCCTGCCCCATTACGCTCTGTTTTTCTGTCCTGTCTGCTGGTCTCCTCTTCCTAAGTATTTTCTCTCTACTTTCATGTTTTATGAAGTCTTTAGAGTGTTTTTTATTTCCTCTTTGAGATTTTCATAGATAGATGCATTTCCACTTACCCCTCTAACGCCCCTCAATTCCCCCAAATATCCCCCTGCCGACTTCATGTGCTCTTCTTTTTTTCTTCTTTTTTATATGATCCACTGAGTCTGGTTAGTGTTGCCTGTGTGTGCATGGGTGTGGGGCCAGCCACTGGAGTGTGGGCAACCTATCAGGGACCGCACCCCTGAGGAAAAGTGACTGTCCTCTCCCATTAACCATCAGCTGCTAACACCTCCTCAACTAGGGGCGGGCCTCACGTACCTCTCCCCCATCCATGCTGGAATGTTGACTGGCTTGATCTTCTGCTGGTCTAGTGCAATAATCATAACTGCTCTGACTTTATGAGTGCACCAGCCCTGTCATGTGCAGAAGTCACTCTTTTGCTGCAGTCTTCCCCAACCTCTGGCTCTTAACAGTCTTTCCGCCACCTCTTCTGCGATGTGCTCTGAGTGTGGGGATACTAGTTTTCATTTAGGACTAAGCAGTCCATAGTTACTTATTCTCTGCTGGTACTGATCGGGAAGTTTCGTCCCTGCTGACTAGCTTTCATAGTGCCAGAAGATGTCCTGCCGGGGAGAAGGTGTCAAGTCTTACCCAGCTGTGGACCCTTCAAGCTACAGTACCAACCTGGCAAGATATGCCTGTTGGACCAATAGGGGCATGAGTATTATAGGGATAACCCACAGCTTTCTGATTGAAAAGTGCTGATGCCTAATCTCACTCCAGACCAATCAGACCAAATTCTTTTAAGGGTACTGGTAGAAGGAAGGGGAAGCTGGGCACTGGGATCTGTGAAGCCACTCTAGGTGATTCTACTATGTCGCCAGGTTTGAGAACCAGTGTTTGGTGCATCCATGTTAACACATTAAACTGAGTTCAAAATTCTGTTTGAGGAACTTTGAGATTCATTTTGGATAGTCAGGATACATTGACCATCCCAAAGCCACAGTTTGGGAAATGCGCTAGAATCTGTAAGGTTTTGAATACCAACACGATGCCATAAGTGGAAAGTTCAGTTCCTGAATTCATGTGGTCACATTTAATGCACATGCACAGGACTGGGCTGTAGCTCAGTAGAAGAGCTCTTGTCTAGCATGGGAAAGGCCCTGGGTTCCATTCCCAGCACTGTAAACAAACAAACACCAAACAGACATGCTAAAAATACTGTATAAAATTATCTTCAAGCTATGTATGTAAGGTGTATATGAAGTGTAGCTTTACTCTGTGTTTAGAAGTAGGTCTTATACACAGGAACTGTATCATTTGTGTGCGGCATTCCAAAATCAAACAGCAACAAAGAACTCCTGAGACATTTCTGGTTCCAAGCATTTCAGACAGGGGGTGATCTGTCTCTAGTTACCCAGGATTATTATAAAACAGAGGACATTTTCACAGCACCAAGCAGTCCCTCAGCAGCTCTCCGAGGGCAGGGGGTGAACATTTTCAGGGTTTCCACTGGTGATGTAATGTGCCCTTTGTGTTTCAGCTGCTGAGTGTTAGCGAATTCCTGAAACACTCATCCATCTCTGCTCATTGCAAACCTAAGGGCTGGGATTAGTCACCTCCAGACAGATAAAGCAGAGCTCTCTGCTATTACTCCAGATGCTTCCTAGAAATTTGATTGGAAATGGGTAGAAGTGACATAATGCTGTATGTGTTGAAAGCAGAGAGACTCAGCAATCACCAAGAATATGCAACAGTCAATTCACAAGATGGCCATAAAGTAACAGCACCTGTGACCACTTTAGTTCACCTCAAAAGGAAACCTGGCTATCGCCATTTTGACTCACATGTCATAATATTAACGTTAGATAAGCTTTCGTTGATATTAATTTAGATGGTGCTCTTAAATGCTAAGTTTATGTTTATAAGTGCATGTATGTTAGAGGGGAGAGCTAGAATGAGAGTGGCTACCTTCAGGAGAGTAGCCTTACAAAAGATCTTGACCACTAATTTCCTTGATGGCTATAAGCCAACGAATTTTAAAGCTTGCTGAAATGAACAGATTCCTAGAACTATGTACTGAAGTTGAACTATAGCAGAAAATCTGAATATACCTCTAACTAGTAAGGATATTGAATCGGTAATAAAAGCCTCCCTACAAAGAAAAGTCTTGGGTCTAAATGAATTGGTGGGTGAATTTTAAGCATTCCAAGAGTTATCATCAATTCCTGTCTTCCAAAACACTTGACACGAAGGAGGTTTTTCTAACTCATCCTGTGAGCCAGCATTATCAGATACTGGAACCAGAAAAAGAGCAAAACGCACTACAGAAAAGGAAACTGCAGACCAGCATGCCTTTTAAATATTGCTGCAAAATGTCTCAATGAAGTTCTAGCAAACCAAGTTCAACACCATACTAAAAGGTTTGGTTCAGAATCTAAGACCAGGTGGGGCTTATTCCCAGGATGCAAGGTCTTTAACATTTATTTGGGACTTGCCCAAGACTTTTGTACTTATGACTAAGGTGATATTAAAAGATGAATTTGTGAACCCAAGTTTGATTCCAAGCTCCCACAATGGCAACTAACAACCATCTGTAACTCCAGTTCCAGGAGATCCGATGCCCTGTTCTGACATCTGTGGGCATTGTACTTACACACATGCAGGCAATACACTCATATACATAAAATAAAAAAAAACAAATAAGAATTGAATTTATGTGTGTGCATATGTGCATGGCATGTGTTCACATTCATGTGGAGGCCAGAAGTCAACCTCAGGTGTCATTACTGAGGCACAGTTCCCCTTGTTTCGTGTCCCTTAGACAGGGTCTCACAGTGCAGGCCTGACTGACCTGGAACTCACTATGTAAACCAGGCTGACCTTGAATTTACAGAGATCTGCCTGCCTTTGCTTTCCAAGTGCTGGAATTAAAGGTGGCCACTTTATGCCTTGGTTTTTGAGACAGGATCTGGCACTCACTGCCTGGCCCTCAAGCCCTGTGGTTCTCCCTAGCCCCGGAATTTCAACCATGTGCCACCACTCCCAGCCTCCCCTCACCCTCCCCCGCTTTTTAAAAATGTGAGTCCTGGGGATCGAACTTGGGTTCTTATGTTTGCACAGTAAGCTCCTTGCTGACTGAGTTCTTTCCGAAGAACTAGTATTCTTTTCCATTCTTTCCTGCAAGTTGAGTAGCTCCAGTTTAACTATCTAAATGCAAGATACTCTGAAACTTGCATCTTTTTAAGCACCAACTTGATCCTTACATAGTATCATAATTGGGGAGCATTATAGGATTTGAGATTGCTGGATGATAGAGGTGCAACTGGGAAAGTCTATATTTAAAAAACCCTCTAAACTCTGAAGCACTTTTGATCCAAACGTTTCTTTTAAGGGAAACTGAACTTTTATTTATGTCCTTGTTTGAAACTACATTTCACGTTTGAGTACTTTTTTTTTTTTTCCACATAGTAGGCACTCAACTGGAGTTTGAAGGAATATACCAGAGCTGCCATTCCTTGGCCTGCACCCTGAGGGCAGAGGTTTCCTTCTGTAATGTTTAAGTCCTGGCTGGAGTCATTTTGAAACTAAGGATTTTGACAGTACATTGCAATAACTACTGCTTTTTGCAGAAAAGCTGAGACAAAGCATTTCCAGAAAAGTCCACATTCACTTTCTATCTCACAGATTACTCCAATGTAAGTTGCAGGTGGAGACCATGCAATAAAACGATCGTTTTATTCCCTGTCCTCTGGTCAACCTTTTTTTCCAGTCAGAAATACAACTGGTCCCTTGAGTGGCAGGAAATGGAGATGGGAGATTGGGCTTATTCTGGTTCTCCTGGCAGTAAGGTGTGCTGCACAGTGCTTCCTCAGGCCAGGCCTCACACTTCCTTTCCACCAGCCCCGTCCTGCCAAAACACAGCAATTCTGGACGAGGGCCGAGTCAAGTTTATTACTCGCCTGTTGGAAATGTAGGCTTGTGTTTTTTGGCGAGACCTGAGTAAAACCCAGTTATTTCACTGCTCTGAGATTTAACTCCATTCACATTCTGGACACTGACATGTGAGCATGTGTGAACAACCCCACTTCCCCACAATGTGCCTGCCCTAGATGTGGCCCTAGACTTCTGGCCTAGTGCTAACTGCATGTGCCGGGAGCTAGAACTCTTGTCTCCTCCCTACATCATTCCAAGTCTGCCAGGGTAATGTTAGAAGCCCCAGGGATAGCCTCCTTTTGTAAGGTCCCCCAGAGTACCTGGTGTCTATAAACTAGTAGCTAGGCAGTATTAAGGGCACTTAGTTTATAGAAATGTAAAATAGGGTTTAGAAAAGATATTCTCTGTCCAATATGTCTTTAGTGACCATAATAAGGAATTTTAGCAAATTGCTGCTGCTATAGTTTAGGTCTTATATGTCACCTGAAGACATATGTGTTAAAGGTTTGGTCCTCGAAGTGGTGGGGCCATCCAGGAGATCCCACATTATTTATCTTGAAGGTGGTAAAACCCTTCAAGAAAACCCCAAACTGTGCAGAGTTAACTCCTTTTTCTTCTGGCCACAAAGTAGTTTTGCTCTACTACAGATTCCTATGCACTGGCTTTGCAGTAGGCCCAAGGAACAGGAAGGCAAAGCATTTCCAGAAAAGCCCATGCTCCCTTTCTGTCTTACAAGTTGTGTGGTGCAAATTTAAAGACTGGTGTAAATTTCTAAGTTGATTATATCAGGGTTTGCTTTTAATAGTAATGGAAAGCTGACTCACAGCTGCAGTGCCTAAAATAATGCCCAGCATATCGTAAACAATGAGTGCTTGTTAAATGAACAGCTTTGCGAATTCTTTAGTTACTTTAGCCTACAAATTGATAAGCTTTCTTATTCTACTGGAGGAAATAATGGTTTTGAGGGCTGCATTAGAGAGAACAGAAGTTCAGTTTGTGCAGATTCTCAAGGCGAATCTTTCTTGTGAGCAGGTGGCTTTCCTCTGTTGAGTTCAAGGATTCAGGTTCCTCCCAGAAGACAGTGGAATGCCACAAATTGAGGGTATCTTACAGGTGGTTAACGGTGGTTTCATATTGCTGTGGCTCCGACTCCGTTACATGACCAGATCGAAAGGAGGTTGGTAAATGTGTGTGTGGTCATGGTTATAGTAAAATTTGAGCTACAGTCTGAGCATGTGTCATCTTTGAACTTGTCTTTCTTCAGTGCATGTGTAACCCAACATCAGGATTTAGAAGGGTTGGTGCAAGATCCCATAGTAAATTTCACATGGTTTGAGTCCTCCTCCCAATGAAAAGCAAGAGTCATTTGGGAAATTATGCTTTTTAACAAGTGAACAAAACCAAGATATAGCATTATCTATTCAGTATGATCTCATCTATGTTAAATACTCTATTGTTGTCTTTTTGAGACAGGGTCTCCCTGTAGCCCCAAGCTGGAACTTGCTATGTAGAACAGGGTGGCCTCAAACTCACAGAGATCCACCTGCTGCTGCCCCACTAGTGCTGGGATTAAAGGCACGCACCACCACACCTATGTTAAATACTCTTAAGAGATTAGAGAGGAAGCATGACAACTAATTCATTGCATTGTATTTTAGTGGGAAGATTATTAGTCATACTTCTTTGTCCTGCTGTTAATTTTTCTGTATCTTAACAAATCTTTGTCTTCTGCAATGGATCCTGAGCCTTGGGTTGCAGAGGTTTAATATAGGTGTTGTTTTCAGGGATAAGCACTCTATAGTCTCTTATTCTCTGCATTTTGGCCTGTTGTGGATTTCTGGATTAATCACCATCTGTTGTATGAGGAAGCTTCACTGGTAAGAGTTGAGAGATGTATTAATATTCTTTCTACCCCCTGTTCCACTACGTTCCCTGAACCTTAGGTGTAGAAGTTGCATTATAGATGTGTCACTTAGGGTTAGGCACCTGACAAATTCTCTGCATTGGACCATTTGTGGAGCTTTGTAATAGTCTCTATTTATTGCAAAAAAAAAAAAAAGTTTCTTTCATGCGTGGTGAGAGGTACTTTTGTCTGTAAATATAAGGTTACATATTTAGAAATTACATAGGCCTAGGGGTGTGACAGAAATGAGGGGCGGAAAGACTGTCAGAGCTGTCAGAGCCAGAGGTGGTGGATGACCACGAGGAAGCAGAGCTTTCCAGACAGCTGGGAAGTTACTCATGAACTCACAGCAATGATAACAACATACACAAGACCCATGCAAGTTCAAATCAGACAAAATCCCAACATA
This sequence comes from Eospalax fontanierii, assembly GCA_035773235.1. Lineage (NCBI taxonomy): Eukaryota > Metazoa > Chordata > Mammalia > Rodentia > Spalacidae > Eospalax > Eospalax fontanierii. Next base: position 27,170,696 of record CM069551.1, on the reverse strand, counting down.
GACATGGGTAAGAAGCCCCAACCTTAGCTGAGAACCTATAGGCAATTGGTAACTACTGGGAGAGGAGAGTTGGTTTTCTTTAAGTGTGTGATGCTACTTAGGTTAACCAGGCTCCAATGGATGGATTGCCAGGGACATTTGGGGACCAAACTTGGCTTAGTTGACCTTAATCTATATGGCAGAGTACTTGAAAACCAGCAGGGGTGTCTAAGAGGGGTGCAGAGTCGGGGGTCTACACAGGATCAAAGTAGGTTCTATGAAGCTCATACAGTCTTTGTCTTAAACCTACATTGCTTTTTTCCCCAACTTGAAATATTGTGTTGTTTTTCTTTTTTTTCTCAAGTATATGAGCCTTTTAATGTATATCTTTATTGACGTTTTGTGCCTTTCATATGATAGATGTTAATCAAATTAGGTACCTCCCCTCTCTCACCCGCATGTCCCGTAGCCCCCACACACCAGATTTCATGCATTCTGTCATAAATGTTAAGTCTGTCTGCTCAAGCATTTGTACCCGGATGTCCCTTGGTATAAGTTCATCCACTGGAGTCTAGTCGACCTATCTAAGCCTCTCCCGTAAAGAAAATCTACTCCTTCACCTCTCAGTAATCAGTTGCCAATAGTTCCTTGGCTAGAATTTGGGGCTTGCTGCCCATTTCCCCAGTTGTATGTTGGGTTTTTGTCTGGTTGGGTCTTATGTGTGCTGTCACCATTGTTGCAAGTTCCCAGAGGTCTGAAAGCCTCTGTTTCTTTATGTTCCGTGCTAATCCTGGCTCTTACAATCTTTTTATCCCCTCTTCTGAAATGGTCCCTGAACCATGGGTGGGTGAGGTTTATATAGGAGTCCTATCCAGAGACACACACTCTGCAGTCTCTTACTCTCCAAAACTTAGCCAGTTGTGGCCTTCTGTGTATATCACGCTCTGTCGTATGAGGAAGCTTCTCTGGTGAGAACTGAGGGGTGTATTGCTGTTCTGTCCACCCTCTGTTGTGCTACGTTCCATGAGCCTTAGATGTAGATGTGGATGTGTCACTTAGTGCTGGGCATCTCTCAGACACATATTCTCTGTGTGTGATCAGTTGTAGAACTTTGTAATGGCCTCTGTCTGTTGCAAAAAAGGAGCTTTGATGAGTGGTGTATAGTATACTTGTCTGGGTAATGGGCAGATCTGTGAAGTATATGAGTCTTTGAAGAGTTCTTTTATTTTTCTCTGTTAGGAGTGGTGGCACACACCTGTAGTCCTAGCACTCTGGAGGCAGAGACAGGCAGAGCTCTGTGAGTTCAAGGCCAGCCTGGTCTACATAGTGAGTTCCAGGCCAGTTGGGGCTACAAGGAGATCTTGTCTCAAAAAAGACCAAAAAAAAAAAAAAAGTAATTTTTTTCCATGTTTACACATTTTTTTTTATTTACCAGGACAGAATGTGCCTCTCAGAACATTGTACACACACACCTTCACACACACCCTTCATTAGTGAACTAGCTCTGTGCCTGGGCTCTGTTGTGTCAAGGTATTGTAATCACACAAACAGGGAGCCTCCTCCACAGATATTCCACTGTCGTGGAGAGGCGGACAGTAAGTGAAGTGAATCACGTAAAAGGCTATGGTTAATAGCTGCAAAATAAGGTGAAGGCAGGCTGGGAGCTGTCAGTGGAATAGAGCTCTTAGACAGCGTGGCCCCAGGAGGCCCTCTAGAAAGGAATCTTTAATATACACAGCTCCCAGCTAGTGCAGAGCTCTCCAGAAGACTCTAGAACTGTCTCTACCTGAGAGTTATCAGATTTGTTGGCTAATACCAATCAGTGGCCGAGAGTCTAGTGTTGTCTAATCTCATCGTTGCACTTACCTGGGTGTCTGGACCGAAATCTCATTGCTGCTGGGAAGGAAGTCTCATTTGCTGCCAGGAAAGTACTTGTAGATCTTTACTGCTCCTTACTTTTAAAAGCATCTCAGTTCATTCAGAAGATCCCCAGAGGATTTTGCAAGGGTGTGTTTGTGTCTGCCAAGCTTGAGGTAGCAGTTAACTTCTTCCTGCCCTTGCTGACAGGCTACATGCTGGTGCCATAAGGCTTGGTTGGCATCCTGGCAGGACTCCTCGCTTCCCATTGTGCGCTCTTGTAGAGAGCTTCCTGCTTGTCTAAGGATGGATTAAGCCATTGTTGCGAATTGACCATGTAGAAAGGTAAGGTGACAGCCAGACTGCAGCTCAGAGGAAAGGACGCTGCAGGAACCAAAGGAGCTCTGGAGTAAAGTTCATTTATCCCAAATGCAGCGAGACACACAGATTGGAGAATGTTACTCTGGGGAAGTCAGAGTGTGGCTGGGATGATGGCGTCTTCTCGCCCACATCTCAGAGTACCTCGGTTTCGTATCATCCCTCCTCTCTGGAAACTCGAAATCTCTTTCTCTAGTTTTGCTGAGACTTGGATTCTCGGTAGTCAGACCCTCATCTGCCTCCCATCTAATGTGTAGTGCTTATAGCTGTCGCCTCCAAAATCCACAAAGTTCAGGCTGCTGGCCATCCTCTACCCCTGCTCTGTGCCTTCCGCAGCAATCCTCCTGCTAGAGTCGTGCAATCCTCCTGCTAGAGTCGTCCACTCCTCACATTTCTGTCACACCTGTCCTCCATCAGGCCATACCACATAAAGCCATCTTAGTTTCCTTAGCTCAGAAGAGATCCCTTGCCTTTCTTCCTTGGTCTTCGGGAAATGTTGCCAGATTGATTCATGTAGTGAAGTTGCCTTGTCACCTAACTCTCAGTAGGGAATGATACTAGCCTCTAGACTCGCTCTTGTGTCATGAGTAGCTTACAGCCTACCATCTAAGAGCTGATGGTAGGGGTGTATGCCAGATCTCCAGTCTGTTGTCATCGTCCTATGCAGAAGACTCAGGTTCGTTCCTCAGGCCTATGGTAGAGGAGTTTAGTGGTGAGATGCCTATCTCCACAACACCTCTGAGGTCTGCTTTCTCTGAGTCATGGAGGTGGTGCTCATACTGTGGGGGGGTTTGGGGATGGATGGGATACGGAGCACTTAGTTAATGCAGTTTGCCACTGTTTAATGAGGACAGCTCAGGTTTTAAAATACTGTATCCACTTAAGTCACACAAAATTCTACATCTCTTTAATCTGGACATTGGAACAGGGAGTCTTAGAATAGCGCTTCTTGTGTTGTGGGGGGATGTCTGTGAATCTGTCTCCCCCAGTCCCCTCTCTGACCTTTGGACCCAGGACTTACATGAGCCTTCCACCCTGAGTCTAAGACTTAGGGCCTCAGGCTGAGAACTACAACACTGGGTGGTGAGGCTCTCAGACTTGCACTGAGCCCACAACCATTGCCTGTCATCGGTCTGTCTGTCACCCATCTGTCTTGCCCGTCTCCAACCCAACTGTGATCTTTCTCTTTTTCTTAGAAGGACACTGGCCAGCGGCAGTTCAAGCCCAGGGTAGAAGGTGTGATCTGCCTGATTCTCACATGTTTTGTTTGGGGGATTGCGCGCAGGTTTTGAGATTCCCCTCCTAGCTAGTAATCAGATGGCACAAGAAGCCGAGCAAGCTATAAAATAATCATTGGAATCAAGCAGTGCAATTCGGATCCCTGAGCTACTGGTATCTCTTCTTTCTCTCAGAGACATGAGGAAGATCTGCTCCTTTGCCTAGACATTTGGATATGTTATTTGAACAAAGGAAATGGGATCACTTCAAAATGTCCAGTGTGTGGTAATCAGCGCCACCCGGCCTGTGGCGTAATTAATGGAAGCATTGGCGACAGTCTGCCTATTGTTTGTCCTTGTGCAACAGGAAGTGGCAGGGCACTAGGGAACCCAGGAAGGTTACGTAATGCAGAAGGAAGTGGCCTTGCACAGCTTGACTGGCAGCTTTCTAATTGCAGACCTTGGCTCACCTGAGCTTCTTCCTCCTCCCGTACACAGAGAGGGTCCTTTGTTGAGTCATTTTGATTTTTGAATTTCATCAACAACAGATTTTATTTCCCTTAGGCTAAAATGGTATCCTCAGAAACCCATTCTATGTCACTTACAGTTATAATCTGGTGGCAAGACAGAGTGAACTATGAAGGAAATGTGGCCAGAAGGCTTCACTGCTTCGGACCTTGGTAGTTGCATGTATAATGGCTGGCTCTTAAAGTCCGAAGATCTGGGGCATTGGCTGCCCATGCCAACCGCGGTGACTGTAGGCAAGCTGCTTACCACTCTGGAGTTGGCCTCCTCTATAAGAGAGGTTGGGTTGCAAGATCTTACAGGACCCACAGCTCTGTAGCTCTTTGTCCCAAGCTCCCTGTGAGGTGGTCTGTTGGAGTGCAGAGACTGTTCGTGAAATGCCATCCAGATCCCCATTGACAGACACTCTGTTCCCTTTGCCATTCTCTCAGGTCTTTTTTGTAAGTGTCCATTTTTAGATCTTGTGATTTACTATTTTTGTGATTGAAACATTAAATGTTGGTGTTTAAATTAGAAATCGAAGTGTTTTCTCACTGTACTTGAAAACACTAAAATACTGTTCAAATTCATCCATTATGGATTTGGAGTCTTTAAATTTATTTTATTTTATGTGTATGAGTATTTTACGTGCATGAAAGTGTACCACGTGTGTGCAGTGCCTACAGAGGCCAGAAGAGGGCATCAGATTCCCCTAGATTCTGTAACTGGAGTTATGGACTGTTGTTAGCCACTATGTGGGTGCTGAAACCTGAAACTGGGTCCTCTGCAAGAGCAGCCAGTACTCTTAACTAAGAGCCATCTTTCTAGCCCCCTCTTACAAATTTTGAAAAGGCATTCCGTATGTTGCTCAATATATTGCTTAACTGAAATAAACTGACATTTGAATTAATGAGCTCTGTGGAAAAGACTGACTTATATTTTAAAAATTCATCTATTTGAATCCCTACTCTGCTAGATCTAACTGTGTGACCCTGTCATCTCTGAATCCTCTGTTGCTCATCGCTGGTAGGAAAATTATAGTGCCCTAGAGGTAGTCTTGAGGAATAAAGGTAACACGTAGAGCACACAGCACTGCCTGCCATTTAGAAGATACTAGTGGTTGGCAACTGTGACTTGCAGGTTATTACAGTACATTCAAGAACCAGTGACTATTGTATAGTGGGTTCTACTGTCCGGATCAGCCTAACATGTCTATAGATTGCCAGAGGAAACAGTCCCACCAGTACAGGTGCCACTTTTGTTTCCCATGTTCAAGTCCATTGAGATTTGCCAGAGGGAGGGGCTTTCCCTTGTCTAATTTCCAGAGCAAAAGTATTCATGTGAGAATAAAGGGTGAGAGTTTATTCCGAAAATCAGCCATCTTAGCCTGAACTGTTGTCTTCAAACTCTCACACTGAGGAAACAAGGTCACTTCAGAATGTCCAGTGTGTAGCAACTGGTGACATTCAGCCTGTAATTAATGAAAACATCTTCCCATTGTCAGCTGTGCAAGAGAGAGTCATCCAGAAAAGACTCCTGTGGGGAACTCAGAGTCTTCTGTGGGAATGGAGGAGGTGTTTCAGAGGCCTGTCAGGAGGTCAAAAAACAGGTGACCCCAAAAGGTCTGTGTTGACCCTGGCCTACCCTGGCCTTTTACTTTGTCTGAATCCCCACTAGGCATCAAGAAGTGGAATGGGGATGTGGAATGGGGATAAGAGTGGATGGTGGGCTAGAATGGGTCAACTTTGATTGGCAGCAAGACATCCTGTTCTCTTGAGTGGAGCCACCTGATGGGCAGAAGCTGGCATGAGGAACCTCAGTGCCAGATGGAGAGTGGAGGAAGGAGGCCTTGAAGCCTCATCAGAGGCATGAAAGAGGTAGCTTGGCTCCAGCATCCTCTCTATGTACAGCAACATGTGTTTGCACAGCTTAAACACAGCCCGTTTTTACTTAAAAAATAAATCAGAGAAGAAGATGGCCAGTATGAGGCAGTCTCAGAGCAGTGAGGAGGGTTCCAGGAGGTGTTGAGAGTGGGCGTCGCGCTTCCTTCTCTTCGCCGAGGCTTGGTATTGGTAGTGCCAAGCTCTCAGGATTGGACGATCCAGCCTGGATACTGCTCTTGTGGACTCAGCTCCCACTGTCCTTGGGTTTGTAATATTTTACTTGGCTTCAGGAGTTTGTTTGAGGGCCACTGGACAGTGTCTAGTTCAGTATTGCCAAATAGGTTTCATCATTGTGAACTTTGGTCATTTGGAAGTGGCCATCTGGACCTAGTGTTAGGATAGGCTCTGTGTCCAAGTTGGCAAAGAACAGCCTCCAGGCATTCCTTAGTGCTGTTGCTCCAGGTGTGGAAGGAAGTTAAGGTACTTGAGTTGGTTTATTTGTTCTTCAGCTTGAGATGTGATTCTCATAACTCACCCTTTTACAGGGTACAGTTCAGTGGTCTTTAGTATATATCAGAGGTCAATACCTAACACAACTAATTCCAGAGCACTTGTCTTACCTGCTGTATAACCCTCAGAGGATAGCCGCTCTCTACACTCTACACTTCCCTACCGCCTGACAACTTCCAGCCACTTTCTATCTCCATCAGTTTGTAGTAATATGATCTTATAGTTTATAGAGTTTTTAAAAAATTGTATGTGTATGAGTGTATTGCCTGTGTGCATGTAAGTGTTGTACAATGCCTGTGGAGGTCAGAAGAGGGCATTCAATCCCCTGGAATTGGAGTTAAGACAGTTGTCAGCTGCCACTTGGGTACTGGGAACTGAACGCAGGTCCTCTGCAAGAGTAGCCAGTGCTCTTAATTGCTGAACCACTCTCCAGCTCCTCCGTTTTGTTTTCAATCGAATTTGCATGTATCATCACTACTATGAGATAAGAGAGACAAGTGTTACAATCTCCATTTTTAAAAAGTGGAAGCTAAGACTCAGTTTGTGATTTGTATAAGGTCACAAACATAGTAGGATTTAATTTTAAAACTTTGGATTTCTGGGGACTTTGTGATAATGAATTATTACTCAAGTCAAAGACTAGGGAGAAGTGAACCCATACTATCAAAAATCAGTAATGTGCTGTGAACTGAACTTCCTAGCAAAAAAAGTCACACATGGGCCAAAGATTGTACAAGACTGACTGAATGATAGAACTTCTTGATGGTGAAGGGTTGAATATTACAAATCCAGAGCCAAATTATCTTGGATTGTCTGTAGCCTCTTAATAGCTGTCCCTTGTCCACCCCTATGGTTGAGTTAAGGTCCTCGTGACCAAGCGGTGAAGCCTTTGCAGTGTATTAACAGATCACCAGCTTCTACTAACCTCGAAGCTAGAATGTTGTCAGCTAGCAGTCATGAGGCCAGTGGCAGAAGCTTCCACACTTTTCAGTAACATGTCTGCTTGATATTTCCTCACATGTGATTGAAAAGCACCTTGACTTTTGTCCTCAACTATAAAAAAAAGACTTTATGAAACTTGCCACCTTGGAACATGGTATTTGGGGTAACCTGAATCTGTGTTCCCAGGTCTCGATCACTCATTTGACTCCAGAATGAATTCTCTGAGGTGAGAACTGTTTTGTTCTCCAAATGGGCATCTGGTCATATTAAGTCCCCAAAGACACTTGTCGACCTCTGTGTTCACTGCAGGGATAACCATGTAACAAGATGGATTGCTGTTTTCCAGCTTGCCCATTAGAAGCACTTCAGGAAGACAACAGAATCGTGTGTGTGTGTGTCCTCACATTCTGTCCATCCAGAGAGGGAACAAAGCTGGGATGGCCGTGGAACCGGAAACCAGGACAGGCAGTCCTTAGTCATCACTGGCCCCCCGCTTCTCCCTAAGTTCACATTCCTAATGCGATCTCCTTGGGAAACAAGAATTCTGAAGAGAAAGTGAGCTATCAATCGAGAACAAACCAGAATTGATCTTGCAGCTTCAGTTAACAGAGACAGCACATTAAAAGCTGAATATTACCTTTAAAGGACGGAAAAGATGGGTGATTTGAAATACTGTCCCGATTAAGCCCATAAACTTTTTAATTTTCGGACAATGGCTTGCTTTGTTGCCCAGGCTGGCCTCTGTCTCCTGAGCTCTATCAGTACCCGTGCCTTCTCCTCAGGGCTTGGGACTACAGATGAACACCACTGTATCTAACTCAGCATTTCCTTTTTACTTAAATATTATAGAGGCAGGAAAAGGAAGTCTTTGTTTGCTTTTATTTTGGATATCTCTATGTAGCCTGGGCTGGTCTTGAACTTGTAATCTTCCTCCCTCAGCCTTCCAAGCACTGAGGAATGTGCCACCACACCCCGCCTGGATTGAGTCTGAGTCTATCGGTTAAATAGATGTGAGCTTCATTCCTTGTGGAACACCATTTTCCTGCTTATATTTTCATGTGACCCTTAATTAATTTACTGTTTGGTTTTGGCTATCCTATAATTTAGTTTCTTTTAATTTTTATTATTTTTAACTTCTTTCTGTTTTATGTGTATGAGTGTTTTGCCTGCACGTGTGTACCTATGTTGTGCAGTGCCTGCAGAGGTCAGAAGAAGGTGTTCGATCCCCTGAGTTACAGGTGGTTATTAGCCACCATGTGGGTTCTGGGAACTGAACCTCGGTGCTCTGCAAGAGCAGCCAGTGCTCTTAACTGCGGAACCATTTCTCCAGTCCCCTATAACTTAGTTTTTAGAGTGTAGATGTATAAGATATTTATGATGACACCCATCTTTTCTTGTAAAATTATAAACCTTTACATGACTCACAATTTTGAAGGCTGACCTTTATCTGAAAATTCCATGAAGCCTTGGACCGTCTTCCTTAGGATGGCCCACCTACCTGGACCCTTATCAGAGTTTAATTTTATCCTGAAATTCTGTATAACAAAAATTTTTGAAGCATTTTACTTGTGTCAGAGATGATATTTATTAAAACTCTTAATGCTTGCTTTCAAAATATTTTTAGAGGGCTGGGAATGTGGCTCAGTGGTAAAGTGCTTACCTAGCATGTGTGCGGCCCTGTGCTCAATCCCCAGTTCCATCAAAATATTTATTTAAATGCAAGTATGCACTCACATGTACTTACATTTAAAAAATTTTTATTATGTTGGGTCTCACCAAGTGGCTGTAAGAGTTACTTATTGTCATGACCGGGGGCCTGAGCATGTACCCAGTGGGGGGCCCGGGGCCCATCCCCAGCACTGCCAACAGAAACAAAGGACAGGGAAGGACTTACAGATAACTGAGGATTTGGATTCTTTTGTGTGTGAGATGGTTCTGTCAGGAAACTTGGAGACGAGTAATGTGATTTCAGATGAGAAGTTTACAACCAAGATAAAGTCTGTCAGGGAAACGCACAATGGTAACTTGTGTGATTGTGAAAGTCTGGAGGTGGCTGGTGTCCGAGAGGCGAGGCAGAGCACCTGTGCAGACCTCAGACCCGCGCCGCCTCCCTGCCTTTACGACAGTTCCCACCTTACCCTTCCGTTCTTCCTGTGAAGAGGTTTCTAGACGGTATTCCTGCTTCAGTCCCCACACATGTTGTCATTCACTAAGCTTTCTTTCCTGGAGTCTGTTCTAGATATTGGCATATGTTATGTCCTTTAACCCTGGTATCAGCCTTCTAAGGCAGACACTGTTACTATCTCCAATTTAGGGTTGAAGAAACTGAGACTCAGAGCCACTAAGCAACTGAAGTCCAAACGTGACTGTCCATCCTACCAAATTTTGGACCCAGTTCTGTGTGAGCTGCTGCCTTCATGAGCAGTGTGTGTTTGGTTGTCAAAGTGGAATGGCTCTCGGCCTCCTATGCATTGTATGGTAGCACGTATGTATGCTATCTGTGATAGCCCTCTTTGCTCTCCTCTAGTTCTGAGTCCCTTGACTGGAGTTCAGGAAAGCCCTCTCACATCTAGATAGGCTGTCTGCAGAGTCTGAATAGCCACAGGTATGAGGAGGTTGTTCTAGTTGGCTCCCTATTTCTGTGATAAACACCATGACCAAGCAGCAGCTTGGGGATGAAGGGCTTATTTGGCTTGCAGACTATGATCTGTCATTGTGGAGGCCAAGGCAGGAGCTCAGGTGGGAATTGGGAAGCAGGAACTGAAGCAGAGACCTCCAGGGCCACTGCTTACTGGCATGCTCAGCTGCTCGTTGTTTGCTTTTCTGAGACATAGTCTCAGTCTCATTATGTAGCCCCAGCTGGCCAGGAATCACTGTGGAGCCCAGGCTGGCCACCTGAAGATCCACCTGCTTCTGCTTCCCGAGTGCTGGGATTAAAGGCATGTGCTGCCATGCCCGGCTTCAGCTATCTTTCTTGTACAGCCCAGGCCCTCCATTCCAGGGCTGGTATCACCCACAGTAAGCCGTGGTGATGAGTTCCTACATCAATTAACAATCCAGAAAATGTCTCAGACGTGCCCACAGGCGGTCTATGAAGGAGAGTCCTCAGTTGGGGGACCTCTTTCCAGGTGACTCCAGTGTGTGTCACATTAACAAAAACTAACCAGCACACTTGAGCTGCTGGGAGTTCAGGCTCTGGAGGCTCTGGGTGTCTTCTGCATGCTCTGCCAGCAAGGAAAAGCTCTGCCGTGAAGCAGGGCCCTTCTGAGGCTGGATATGCCAGCCCACTGGGCACTGGTGCCACAAGTGGGCACTGCACAGTTGGTAACAGGAAGCACCCAGAGATCCAGAAATGGGGTGGGAGAGCGGGACTTCCAATAATGAGCTCAGAACCCCGGGTTCTCAGAGTGGTTTGAAGACTGCACAGAGAAGTCCTGAGTTCGTGTCCCCAGAAATCAGTAAAAAGACGCCCACATCATCTGTAGTCTTAGCACTCCTAAGTGCCGCAGGAGGCAGAGTTGGGAGAAGCCCAGAAGCTCATGGACACCTAGCCTGGTGTAGCCAGGGGAAAAGTGATGGAGAGACTTTGTCATGCAAGGTGGAAGGCGAGGACTGACACCCACAACTGTGCCCTGACCTCCACTCCATGGTGCACACACACACATCACACTCCACACACACCACATGGATTTACATGTTTCACACACACCACACATGTACACAACACATATATACACACATCACATGCATGTGCACTTACATCACACACAACACATATATACACAGGTCAGATCTCATGCATGTACACATGCACATAGATGTACACAAACCTCACAACACATGTACACGTCTCACACACATATGCATACACATTTATTTTTAATTTATTTTTTATTTTATGTGTATGGGTGTACTGCCTGAAAGTATGTAAGTGTACCCGTGTTGTGCAATGTCCAAAGAGGTCAGAGAAGGTTATCGGATCCCCTAGAACTGGAGTTATGGATGGTTGTTAACCACCACGTGGGTGCTGAGATTTGAACCCAGCTCTTCTGCAAGAGCAGCCAGAGCTCTTAACAGTTGAACTGTTTCTGCAGCCCTGACCTCAGCTTTTTTGGTTATCTACAGTATGAGTGAGGTCATGCAGGGTTTGTCTTCCTACATTTAGTTTATTATTTTCCCCAGTAATGCCCTCCAAGAAGATCCATGTTGCCATAAATAACAGAGTTTCTAATTTTAGGGCAGAATAATATTCCATTCATATATATATATATATATATATATATATATATATGCCACATTTTCTTTGTCCATTCATCCATTGGTGAGCTGTGAGTGTATATCTTGTTTACTATTACAAATAGTGCTACAATAAACATGAGATGTTAAGTATCTATCTGACATAGTGATTTCCTTTTTCTTTGTGTACCCAGAGTGGGATTACTGATTATGTTTTTAATTTTGTGGAGTTTTAAAAATTGTTTCCCATATTGAGGCTGGAGAGATGGCTTGGCAGTTAAGACATTGGCTGCTCTTGCAGAGGACCGGGATCTGGTTTCCAACACCCGCATGGCAGCTAACAACCACCTGTAACTCCAGTTCCAGGGGATTCAGTGCCCTCTTCTGACCTCCTTGGGCATTTTATGACACGGGTGCACTTACATACACACAACTACATCCATAGAAATAATTTTTTTAAAAAACCTATAAACTGTAAAGTCATATCACTATAACAAATCCCACTAAACAAAAATAATAAAGTATTTTTAAAAATTGTTTCCCATAATGCTTGCCCTGACTTAATATCCCCCCAACAGTCAAAAAGTGTCCACTTTCCCCCTCGTCCTTGCCTGCGTTCCTTTTGCTTTTGGTAGTAGCCATTCTGGCAGGGATGAGTCTTGGTGCTTAGTGACACTATGGTTTTCACATTCTTTTTGGTCATCTGTTTATCTTCTCTCATGAAATGTCTTTTCAGGTCATTGGCCTATCTCCTAGCTTGCTGGTGTTATTTTGCAGTTTGAGTTACTGTGTGTTCTAGATGCTGCTATTTTAGTGGATGAGCACGTCGGAAATGCCCTCCGACCTCTGCTTCCTTTGATGTGCAAAAACTCAACATTTTGAATTGATTCTCATATATTTAGATAGAAGTCTAGTTTCTTTCTTCTACATATAAATATCCCATTTTCCAAGCACCATCTGTTTCTTTGGAGTAAGACAGAATCTTACTATGTATCCTGAGCTAGCCCTGCACCTTCTACCTTGTCCTCCCACTGTAGAGACGAGAGACTCACAGCACCTTGCCCAGCTCCAGAACCATTTATTGAAGAGACTGTCCTTTTTCTAACATGTTCTTGGTGCTTTTGTTGAAAGATTTGATGGCTGTGCTAACCAGCTGGAACTACAGGCGTGCTGTGGTCTCTGCTCAGTCTCGAAGACTGCGTCTTTCACCAGTGACTGTGTTAGCCGTAGATGCCGTAGAGGGGGATTAAAGACATTTTCTTTTGATTCTCATTTGCCAGAATATTTCATAACAAATGCATATTGACAGCGCTGAATGCTTTTTCTTCATGCCAATCATACGGTCTCTGGCCAACCCTTTTCTGTGGGAGTGGTGACTCGCTTTGATTTCCATGCACCGGGAAAGCTTTCTCCTTGCGGTAACCGTCACTAGGTCATGCTGTGGTATCTGCTTTGTGTGCTTCTGGATTTTGCCTTGCTAATGTTTCTGGTCTGTTTGTGGAGTGGAGGTAGGCGGAGAGGCCCGTGCTGTCCATTTGACAGTTTGGAGCCCAGGTGAGCCAGTCTGCAGCTGTCAGGTATCTCAGGGAAGGCTACAGTTATGCCTAAAGTAATCTTTTACCGCATCTGCTCTTTGAAATATCCTGCTACCAGGGACATCTTCGAATATGTAGGGCAAGGTTGGAAGAAGGTTTAACTGAGCTGTGAGTTTCTTGAGGGCAGTGGCTTTATCTCATTTACTAAGCTAGTGTTACAGAAACCCCAGATTGTAGAGACTTAAGCAATATGAAAGTTTAGTCCTTGCCCTTGGTCTGGCACTGCTCTAACCCACGAAAGTCCAAATGGGCTTGGGCTTCTGGTTCACCGTCTTGTCAGCCGAAGGATGGAACCTTCGTGTTCTCGTGGTCTGTGTGGATGAACCCACCCTCAGCTGCAGCAGCAGGGAGGAAAGACCAAGCAGAGGCTGAGCAGATCCAGCTGGCATCTGAGAAGGTTCCAGAGGCTGCAGTGACTGTCATACTAGACTAGAACACAGGCTTGTGGCCACAGTGAGGCCAGGGCCTTAAAACATGAGCTGTAGAGAATAAACAGCGTTTCACTGTTTATTGGAAAAATCATATAGTTTGTTGAAACAGTTGGGGCTTCCTTTGGAAGTTCCTGAAACCTAGTTCTTTGCAACTTTTATCTTCCTGGAACAGTAAAATCACGTCAGCAGAGACAGTGGGAAAGAAAAGTCATGTAAATGTGCACAGTATGTGGCGTGGGTGGAACTAGTTTGGGTTCTGAGAATCTCTGTGCTTGGGAGTCAGCATGGCACTCAGCACACACTAAGGCTGGGCGTCTGTGGGGTGCTGTGCGCATGACTCACCTTGGCAGCTGTTGACTCCACTCTGGCGATGATCTACATGCAACATCACTTCTAACCCTCAGCACAGTCCTGTGAAGTGGCCACCTGCTGTCCCCATTACTTTCAGAGAAGGAAACAAGTGGCAAGGGTTAAAACATTCCAGGATTCTTCCCCTAGTGGAATCTGCATCTAAGTCCTTTTTCAAATTCTACAGACACTGGATAGCAGGCACAGTTAGACCTAGGTAGTCTGCCTCTGGACCCTGCGGTCTTAACCTTTGCTTGAGAATGAATGGATTGATGCAAGTCATGAGCTCATAGCTACGTGGCTGCCCTTTGCTGAAACTTGGGGCCAAGACTGACTTGTCTTAAGCTATGACTTTTGAGTGGCTACGGATGAGGGACTCTTAGATAATAAAGTATCTCTAATAGCATCAGTATGTGTGCTCTCTTGTTATTTAGAATCTATGTACTAAACAGAGGAATAGGATAGGCAAATAAAGCTGTGTTCCCTGGTAGTCCGAGTAGGAAGACTCAGAGTCGCATTCAGCACTGGCTTCTGGTCTACAGCCCCAGCCCTTCTGCTTGGTGACAGGGTCCTGCAAAGCAAAAGCACTGGAATAAGTGTATCCTCAAGTTCATAGTGTAGCGGTGGATTCTGGGTCAGAGACAGTGCTGTCTCAGGGTAAAGGCAGGCACCTAGCACCAGCTTCACAGCACCTTTCCAGATTCTCACCAAATTGCAAGTTTCTTTGCAGCAATCAAAGAATGGGAAGAATTTCAGAAAGCGATAATCTACCATTCCATTACATGACTCATGTTCTTTAATGCCATGCCATAGACCAACTGAAGTCTCATGCACCACCAGGGAGTCATGTTTCTCACTTAGGAAATACATAAAAGGAAGACCCCGGGCCCAGGAGAGCTGAGCTCTGTTGGGACTCTCTCACTGTGAGACCTTGGAGGACACAGCCTCAGGTTTTTCTCCTCTGTGATTTTTTTTTTTTTTTCTGTCATGGATGATAACAGAATTGGTCTTCAAAGACATGGCAGAAGCATGTGTGAGCAGCACGCCTGGATCTTTGTGCTCCCTGTGCGCTGAGCATGAAGTGACTGGATGTAAGCTCAGCATGCTTTAATATCTAACTAGCCATGGGGGCCTTCAGGGAAGAGTGCGCACCTGAACAGAAACCTCACAAGATGCAGCTAAAGCTGCTGACTGCATGGGAGGTGGATGAGCTGGTTGCCAGGGGTCTAGCCGTGGTTCTCTTGAGCCTTGGAGGCTGATTCAGGTGAACTCCTGGTGTGTTTGGCCTCCGTGTCTCTGTCCCTCTGGCCGATTTGAGGTTGGAGGGCTGGAAATACCCCAGCGGGTTGGAACGTGGTAACCAGAGACATCCTCTTTTGAGCCGTGGAGCGAGCTGCGCCGCCTGCGTCTTCCCACTAGCACTGCCCTTCCCCAGGGGACTGACGTTCCGGCGTCCTGCAGGCCGGTGGCCAGCTCTCAGGAGCTTTGCACACCTGTGCGCTGTGTCCAAGAACTGAGCGAACAGGCGGAAGCTATGAAGGCACATTGTTTGAGTTTCTTTGGGTTTTGTCCCTGTGCCCCCTCGCGCTCGTTCCCCTTGGGCCCCTGAGAATTTGCAGACCAGCAGAGCTGAGGAGGCCCCACCTCTCCCCTCACTTCCCCATTACAAGTAGAATGGGTTAGTTTTCCTTGAGCCTGGTATTGGTCTCCTGTTCTTATTAAAAGCCTTTTCCGGGCCCAGAGAGATGACTCAGCAGTTAAGAGCCCTAGCTGATCTTGCAGAAGACCTGGGTTCAAATTCCAGCATCCACATGGCAGGTAACAACCCATTGCAACTCTGGTTCCAGGGGATCTGATGCCCTCTTCTGTCCTCTTCAGGCATTTTATGACATGAGTGCACTTGCATACATGCAAGCAATACCCTCGTACACTAAAATAAAAATAAATTGGGGGGGCATTTTTCAGGGGCTGGAGACAAGGATCCATGGTTAAGAGCAGTTACTGCTCTTCCAGAGGATGTAGGTTTGGTTCCCAGCACCCACATGGTAGCTAACAACTGTCCTTAACGCCGGTTTAGGGGCTCCAACACCCTCTTCTAGCCTCGGTAGGTTTGCATGCATGCAGTCCATGTACATACATGCAGACAAAATGCCCACACACAAAAAACTAGACAAAATCTTAAGAAAAACGAGCCGCGTGGTAAGGTGTTCTGCGCTGATGCTGGCGCTGGGGGCGGGGCACCCCGGAACGGAGAGCAGGAACGGCTGCAGCTGCGTCAGGAGCTGGGGTGGAAAGAGATGCAATGTGGCGTCGCCCTCCTGTCTAGAAAGGAAAGAAGGGGCAGAGTAGACGTGAGGTCCTGCGGAGGGCGGTGAAAGGGGGAGAGCCCCTCGCCTTCACGAGGTGCGCAGTGTGCGGGGTCCCACACAGCCGTGGCCTCCCGCGCGGGCCGGAGCCGAGTTGGCACTTTTGTCACTGTCAGGGGCGCTGCCCCTTCTCCTGCAGCTCCCCAGCTGATCACTTCCCTACAGCCATTTAGGGATGGGAAGAGACGAAGGACCTCTGTACCATGCAGACCCCGGGTTAGCTGTCTGCGCATGCTGCTCTGTCTTTCTTGCAAGTCTGGAATGGCAACCTTGTGTCCCTCAGCGATGGGGCTGTTCCAGGAACTGTGTTGTGTGTGTCCTCATCTTGGGTACAGAGTGCACGTGTACATAGCTGGGTGGTAGGCAGTGCCCATTGCTCCTATTGCAGCTGGGACATTATATTCTGGAACTGGATAGTCTAGGCCGTGGGTGACATGGTGGCAAGGGTCTGTGCACCTCAGCACGGCCAGCCGTAGAGACACAGCATAAAAGATAAGAAGGGCCCTCCCATGTAGGGCACTTAGCACAAGGAGCTTGCAGGACCCAGCTGTGGGTGTCAGCAAGTGGGGAGTGAGTTTGTGGCCAGGGACCCCACTGTGGCCATCATAGACCATAGTCATAGACTATACATCACAGACCATATGCCACAGACCATAGACCTTATACCATAGACCATACGGCATACACCAGAGACCATATGCCATAGACCATAGACCTTATACCATAGACCATACGGCATATACCAGAGACTATATGCCATAGACCATAGACCACAGACTGTACATCAAAGACCATGGGCATACACCATATACCAGAGATCATTCACAGTAGACCATAGGTCATACACCATAGACACAGAAAGTTTCCTCAATAAATTACCTCTAACTTACTAGAATGTTTTTACTTTATAAACTTCAGCTTTTTTTAGTTTTAAATTTTGTAATTACACTTGGCCTAAAACACACATTGTGCTGCTATACAAAAATATTCTATTTGTAGCCATATTCTATAAACTTTTTTCTGTTTCTTAGTTTTTAAAAATTACTCCTTTGAAACTTAACTTTTGCTGTAGCTCAGGGCCAGACTGGTCAGGGTCACTTTTCCGCCTCCTCATCCTGTCCTATTCGAAGTGATAGGCTTGGGTCTGCTCTAGCCTATGACGACAGCACCTTTCAGAATCTCTCCTCAAGACTCATCTGTGGCCATTTCATAGTAACCTAAAAGAAGAAAGATAAGTAGAAAAAGTTCGCTGTAAAATAATGACAAAACCCACACAACAAGCAGGGAGCCAGTAACAGCTGTGTTCTGCATGGCGGCGTCTTCCAGGTGGCTGTTCCCAGCAGGGCTGGGAACCACCAAGTGAGTCATGTGTCCCCTGCTCCAGTACAGTCTGGGAACTTCTGTCCTGTGTGTGCCTTTTGCTGACTAAAATGTTATGTGGACCAGCTAGATGGCTCAGTGGAAAGCGTGCTGAGTTTATTCCCTGGACCCACATGGTGGAAGGAGAGAACCGACTCCCGAGAATTTTCCTCTGATTTCCACGTGTGCTATGGCATACTTGTGTGTGCATGCACACATGCCTGCTCACATGTACATATACAAATGCACACATGCATTCACACAAAGCAAATAAAATAATTTAAAATATCAAAAAAGAAATATGGCTATGTGATGTATTACAATAATTTTGATTTTGCAGAGGAAGTTCCCAAGACAGAAAAGGATCAGTTTTAGCAACTCATCTCACAGAGCCAGGTTTAAATCCTGCTCCATCTGATTCAATATCCAGGATTCAACTTTATTTTTACATTTTTATTTACGTACTATGGGTCTGGGTGTGTGCGTGTGTGTACACACTATGGCATACTTGGGAATGTCCACGAGGAATGTCCCAGGAATCAAATGCGGGTCAGCAGGCTTGGCAGTGAGCACCCCTGTTCACTGAGCCATCGCTGACCCCAGGATTCTTTCATAGAAATCTCAAGTCTCAGCAGGTATGAATAGCAGGCACTCCACACAGACCAGAACAGGCCTTTCTAGACCCAGACACATCTGGGCACAGTTACCCCAGCCATTGCCCCTGACACTAGCCGCCTCCTCTGCACCGTCCAGCTGGACACCTGACACTCTAGAGGATGGGGTTAAGCAGAGTGTAATGTGTCTTGCTTCTTTTTGCCTTCTTCAGATGGATTTGTCGGTGGAAACCCTCTTTAGCTTCATGCAGGAGCGTCAGAAAAGATACGCCAAGTATGCAGAACAGATCCAGAAGGTGAACGAGATGTCAGCCATCCTGCGCCGCATCCAGATGGGCATTGACCAGACAGTGCCGCTCATGGAGAGGCTCAACAGCATGCTGCCAGAGGCCGAGCGCCTGGAGCCCTTCAGCATGCGGCCCTAGCAAGTGCTCCACCTGTGCCTGCATCCCCAGGCCACAAGCTGGGCCAGGCTATGCTGCCCACCCGGCCTGGCCTCATCTACCTGGACCCTGCTGCTTAACTTGTGTTTGCCCCATGCAGACTTAACCACGTGGTTCTTGACAACCAAAGCTGGGACAGTTGAATTATTGGGGATCCTGGAAAGAACTTTGCATCAAGTTGTTTTTATTTCACTTGCATTTTTAAAATCAAGAATGTATATAGTCAAGCTACTGTAATGAAGCCTTGGAAAAAAGGGAGAAAACTTTAAGAAACTGGCTGCTCCTCTGCACCTTGGAAAGCTTTTCTAAGGCTCTCTGGGTTGTGCTTGTAACTATAAAATCTAACAGTTCAGCTGTGTCCAGGGTTTGTTCCCACCCTGACGGTGCAGTCACATCGAGGCACTATCTGGCAGTGTTTCAAAACACTGCCTTTCTGTTTGTCGGTGGCGATGTCCCTGCCGTGTGGTCACTGGAAACTGAAGACTTACTTCTCCCACTCATGAAGGTCATTGCCCAGTGATAACGGGTTGCCCACGAGCCCAGGCTTGCTTCTGTCAAGGCTGGCAGACCTCCAGCTTTCGTCCCAAGGTTTTAAGCAGCACTTGCTTTTACCTTCCGACAGCGGTCATTTTCTCAGTAGGCTCACCGAGCCAAATTGATGTACCAGGGATACAAAAATGGCCACATGGCCCCTGCCCTCCATGGAAGTCTGCGTGCATCAGGAAGTGAAGCTTTGAAAGAGCGTCTGCATTCGCTCATCACAGGGTTCTGAGGGGGAAGGCCTGGGGAAGGGAAGGGATGCAAAGAGCTAAGGCTGCAGAGGCCACCAGCCAGGAGCCTGCAGGCCTCCACTCACTCCCTGTGTATCTTCAAGCCCCGGGTGCTGTCTTGTTAGGTGTCAGAATGGCCTTCGGTGTTGTGTAAGATTAAAATTAATCTTAATTTAACATGTATTAGCCAAATGTCGTCTGATTCTAATCTTGTTTTATTTCTAACTTACTGTGCGTGTTTGCTGTGTGGCGGAGGGTGTCACGGGATGTTTGGAGATCAGAGGACACTTGATGGAGTTGGTTCTCTCCACCTTTATGTGGGTTCTGGGGA
The DNA here is from genome assembly GCA_035773235.1 of Eospalax fontanierii. Lineage (NCBI taxonomy): Eukaryota > Metazoa > Chordata > Mammalia > Rodentia > Spalacidae > Eospalax > Eospalax fontanierii. Next base: position 27,150,933 of record CM069551.1, on the reverse strand, counting down.
TCAGACTTAGGTTGCCAGATTTGCACAGCAAGCACCATTAAGCCATCTCATTGGCCCCTGTAGCCTTGGTTTTTAATCAGATATCAATTTATAATGTTCTTGAAATGCAACATAAAATGTGGGACATAGATAGTTGATGAGGGAAGAAGCCTGACCGGGGCCAAGAGATGAATTCTGACGCAGGGAAAAAGAGTAGTGTCTAGGATTTCCTTTCCGTCTCTGTGCAGGGGTGAGTGGAGTTGAGACAGGACCTCACTGTGTGGTCCCAGCCGACCTAGAACTCACTATGTAGACTGCAGACATAGAACTTGTGGTTATCCTCAGGCTTCTGCCACCCTAGTACCGAGATTACAGGCATGTGCCACCACACCCAGTATCTCTAGTATTTTCTAATTGATCAAATAAACGAATATTATCTGGCCAAGGGATGGAGGCCCAAAACAGTATCTGCCATTTTCAGAACCTTTAGGCCCCATTCTGCCTTCCTGGGGCTGATGCCTTTGTTCCTTGCTTGGAGGGAGGTGGACATTGGCCTAAGGAGGTGGAGATGGTTGAGGGGCCGTGGGTAGCTGCAGTGGCCAACCGGAAGTGGGGCCCTCTCAGGGAAGGCAGACTTTATAATAATTCTTTTTTAGGAGTAAGTCTTAACCATTTCTAGAGCAATTCACTGGGTGATACAAATTAAGAGAGAGATTCTGTAACTCAGAAACCTACTGAAATAGCTTTATTGGTTCCAGGGAATGTCATGGTGGAAGCAGGTGGCAGCACGCTCTGAGCAGCACACCTTCCCTGCAGCGACTCTCTGTGAAATGCCCTTCTGCTGAGTGTTTAGTTGACCCGTCATCGAGGATACAGTTTCAGACTGCATTCTAATCTGTTGAATCTTTCCCAGAGTGCTTCGTGCTATTTTTGGATTCTTTATACTACTTTAATATTATACTTCCACAACATAATTTAATATGTGATATGGCTAGACAAGACCCCAGTACCCTTGGGAATATTTTCTCCCTTTTACAAATTGGCAGAAAGTTGAACAGAAACACAGTAAATACATTTCCTCACCTGATACTGACAGGACACATTTTTAAGATTTTTAAAAATTATGTGTGTTTGTTTGTTTGTATGTGTCTCTGTATGTACATGCGAATGAAGCTGCCCAAGGTGGCCAGAAGAGGGCATCAGATTCCCTGGAGCTGAAATCACAGGTAGTTTTGAGCTGCCTGACATGGATGTTGGGAACTGAACGCTGGTCCTCTGCAAGAACAGCCAGTGTTCTTAACCTCTGAGCCATCTCTCTAGCCAGGGAGGCATTTTTTAAAGTTTATTTTTATTTCACGCATATGGGTGTTTTGCCTGCAAAACATGTATGTGTACCATATGCATGCCTGGTGCTGTGGGAGACTAGAAGAAGGCATCTGGTCCCCTTGAACTAGAACTGTGGTCAGTGGGTACCATGTGGGTACTGGGATTGGAACCTGGGTCTTCAGAGCGTCAATGCTTTTAACCTCTGAGCCATCTCTCCAGCCCGAGGCATTTTTAAGCCATCATCACTGCCATCATCTTTCATTGAGTTTCTGGAGTGTTTGGAACCCAGCTCTGGCCACAGAGCTCTGTCCGCAGCCTTGGAAGAAGGAAGGGCCAGCTCTTCAGAGCTGTTCAAACAGCACAGGCGTCAGGCCCCACCGTCCCTACTGTGCTTAGTGACTGCACTGCGATCCAGACTCAGCCCCTGAGGGCAGGCTTTCCCCTGATTGCTCATTTCATGGTTTGAAAGTGGCAGAAAGGTCATAGCATGAAAAAAAAATTACGAGCGGCCAGTTCCCTTTTTATTATGAAGAAATGAGTGCTGGGGCCGCAGCCCGGGGGTAAGGACCTCACAGTTCGGTATGCTGTGGGGTGGTTTTGTGGTGGTGTATGTACGCTCTGCTAAGCCGAACTGTTTCCTAGAAGTCCATTTGTGCTGCTTTTGGATGAAGTTCCCACGAGTGAAGTTCCCATGAGGTGTGGCAGTGGACCCGGATACTGAAAGTTGACATAGGTCAGGCCCTGTTCCACCTTGAGCACATCATCCGGGATCTCCTGTGCTGATGATGCGGGCAGCGGCTGGGCCCTCAGCATGTCCTGCTCGCCCAGAACTCTCCGTGTCCTCTGCAAATCCCGGGCCAGGTGTGAGTGTTTGTGAGTGTTAGCATCCACAGCGTGCTGAGCGTGAGGAGAGGTGGCTGTGCGGTTCTGGGAAGAGGCAGGTGCAGGCCCCAGACTGTGGCTTGCAGGCCTTGGTTGTCTTTGCTGTCCTGCTGCAAACTCAGCTTCCCAACTGCCCCAGGCCTTGTGCCTGGGTGAAGAAACAGCCAGAGCTCGGCCGGCTCGTTGCTTCTGAAGGTCCCACCCCTCTAGTACATCCACACTATTCCAAGTGGCTCTTCTCTGACTGAACCTTGGCCATCTCTTTCCCAGAAGAATCTGGGAAACTAAGTGATGGATATCTCAAGACACCATTATGCTGGCTCTTGGTTGGTTAATATCCTGCGACCTACCTGGCCTCTATGGGGTATTTGGAGAATGAGGAGGAAGCCTGGAGTTGCTAGCCCTGGCTAGAAGCTTCTAGCCTTGATTTTTGGTAGGCCATTTCACTTACCTGAGCCTCAATTTTATGTTTTGGATCTAATGTCCCCGCAAGACCCATAACACTGAAGCCTCAGTCCTCAGCAAACGGTGCTGTTGGGAGGGGTAGAACCTTTAGGAGAGGCCTCGTGGAAGGGGATAATCTCTGGTTTCCCCGATCTGAGGTGAAAGGTCTCCTCTGCTGCCTACTGCCAAGAGGTAACCTCACACAGGCGCAGGAGAAATGGAGCCAAGCTCTGAGCCTTGGGCCAAAAGAAGCCTTTTTCCGTGGTAAGGGCGTCATCTCAGGTATTCTGTTAGAGCTGGAAAGCTGGAGAATACTCAGCTTCTGCCTTCTGCAAGCCTGAAATTCTGACACAACCCTTTTCCGTTGCTTTGGTTTGGTTTTTGAGGCAGGGTTTCATGTTAAGTCAGGCTACTGGCCTTGAACTTGCTATGTAGTAGAGGATGACCTTGAACTCCTGGTCCCCCTGGCCTGCTCCTCAGTGCTAGGATTACAGGCTTGTGGCACCACACTCAGCACAACAAAGAACATCTTTACCTGTTGCTTCTAAGTGTGGGCCTAGCTAGGTTTTGGCAATGACCTCCCAGGAGATCCACTCACCCACCTCCCCTCCTTTATAAATCAGAGTTCACTGGTGCTCTTTAAGAGGCTTCTTTGCTTATCTGGATCTACTTATTTGTGAATAGTCAAATTGTTGGTTCTTTATTCAAGTGGAAGGTCAGCAGAAGCTGGCTTTTATCTCGTTTTATGTGCAGATGCTCCTAATACATGACCTGTGGGTTACAGCAAGTGATAGTGAGTTACGGTGATGCACACTTGTATCCCAGAGCTTGGGAGGCTGAACCACTGAGTTCAAGGACAGCCTGGGCTATAAAGATACCTTATCTCAAAAAAACCTACATGTACAAAAGGAGCACATGATGACTCCTTATGATCTTAGGTTATAGTTGTATATTTCATGTCATTGTCCTCAAAGCTGTATGATTAGTAATCTTATGATTACTATTATACAGATATGCATACATGCTTGTATAATTGCTTGCCTTCTTTTTGACGTTCACTTCCTTATATGTATATTATGATGCATGCGTACCACAATGCCTGTTTGGAGGTCAGAGGACAACTTTTGGGAGTCAGTCCCCTCTTCCTACCTAGTTGAGACAATCTCTTGGTCCCCTAATGCTGCACACACTGCAGGCTAGCCTGTCCTCAAGCTTCTAGGTGATTCTGTCTTTACCTCATCTTGCTGTAGGAGTGCAGGGATTACAGCTGCTCGTCACTGCATCCAGATCTCTTATTTGTGTTCTGGAGATCAAACACAGGTTGTCGGGCATATGTAACACTTTTATCTGCCGAGCCATTTTGCCAGTCCCAATATTCCTTCTTAATGTCAGTAAACTAAGCTAGACAAAAGTATTTAAAACAGCGACTACTTTGAAGCTAAAAAGTTTTCTTCAGCTAATTCTGGGTTATACCTCTGCCCTTCACCAAATCCATCGGGACACGTGGCACATCCTCCAAGTTTGCTTTTTGTCTCATCTCAGAAATCTCTGTTTTCCCTCTAAAGTTCTTATCGAATTTATTTTGAGACAGTGTCTTCCTACAGCCCCAGCTGACTTGGAACTTACTATGTAGGACAGGCTGGCCTCCATCTCAGAGGTCCTCCCGCCTCTGCTGCCCAATGCCTAAATTTAAATGTGTTTGCCACCAGACCCAACTCTTGTCTGATTTTAATTAGACTCTGTGATGGCTAGTTTTGTCAATTCCCCACACTCTAGGATCACCTGGGAAAAGTCTCAGTGAGAGATTGTCTAGTTCAGGCTGGTCCATGAGCATATTTGTGGGGTCTGCCTTCTGTTTACTGATAGGAAAACCTCGCCCACTGTGGGCACATCATTCCCTAAACAGGGGGTCCTGGGCTGTGTCAGTGCAGAAAGGGGGCTGAGCACTAACAGGCACAAACATAAGCAAGCACATTCATTTCTCTCTGCTCTTGACTGTGGCTATGACCGCTTCAAGCTCCTGCCACGGGGATTCCCGCCGCTGGGACTCCCCTACAATATCATGTGACCAGGAACTTGCTGGTGTTGCTTTTTTCGTTTTTTTTTTTTTTTTTTTTTTTTTTTTTTATCACAGCAACAACAAAAGCTAACTAGATAGATACCAACTGATCTGCTTAAGTTCCTTTGAAGTAGACACTGGCTTGGAAAGTGTAGGGCCCACCCGAGACCTAAGTCCGACACCTCACTGGGTACTGGGTCTGCTCCCGCCATCTGGAGAGTGAGCTAGTCCACATGCTTTATTCCTCTGCACACTCACGCATTGCTTTGCAGGGTTATGCTCCCTGCTTTGCAATTTCCTAAATTCAGCCTCAATGATTTTACACACTCACACGTGTGCACACACACACACACACTACCTTTTGTGGTACTGGGCATTAAACCCAGGACCTTGTCTGCTAAGTGCTCTACCACTTAACTAAACTCCAGCCCACCCATGACTGTGTGTGTTGGGGAGCACTCCCATTGTGTGCCTGTGGTGGTCAGAGGACAACGTTGTGTGGTTGGTTCTCTTCTTCCTCTTTACATGAGTTCTGGGGATCAAACCCAGATGGCCAGGCTTACATGGCAGGTGCCTTGACCAACTGAACCATCTTGCTGGCCCACGATTTTCTGTGGAGTCATTCCATCTGCTGTATACCGACAGCATTTCATTCTTGTGTACTTTTTATTAAACTAGTGAGACTAAGCTAGTTTAAAAGGGCGACTGTGAGGCACGTTGGGGAGTGGATAAAATGCACAAGGAGGCAGCTACCTTTCTATCCTATGTCGAGCACAGGTGCACGTTTCTAGACGGGAGTGTACACTGGGGTGGAAGCACAGGGGCAGGTGCACGGCACTGCTCACCAGTGTTCCACAAGAAGGGTGCTCCGTGTGACCCGGCTGATGACACTTCCGCTTCACTCTGGCTAGACTCATTCATGTGAGAACTACAGGGCAGGTTCCATGACTGCCTGCCTTTGCAGCTTGCAGGCGGCTGTTCCCACCAAGCACACAGCTGCAAGGAAATGCTTCTCACACTTATGTATAAACAGGTACCAGTTTTGATTTTATTTAATCATATTAACATACATGACACATCAAAATGAGAAATGCACAATTAACCATTCGACAGCTTGCCTTAGTCCAAAAGAACACTATATTCATATTAAACATTTATACAGTCTTTCCACCTAACTTTACAAATCTTCTAAACAATTTCCAGCATTTCTCACAGAGTCTAATTTTTCTCATTTTGTCTTAGGAGACAGTCTCCCTGGAGCCTCAGCTGGCCTGGAACTCACTAGGTAGACCAGGCTGGCCTCAATCTCACTGACACTGGCTTGCCTCTGCCTCTCGATTTAATGCTGGGATTAAAGGTGTACACCACCACACCCAGCTCTAGTTTTGCTCTTTAAAATCATGGTTGTGCATCATCCCAGAAGATCACACACATTCCCTGTGCTCACACGCTGAGGAGGGCCAACCACCACACTGTCCACTCCCCGACGTGCCTCACAGCCGCCCTTTTAACACACAGTCTCCATTCCAAGAACTGATACTCTGGCATTCGTGATCGAGGACTGCCAGCTGTAGTGCACGACTATATCACTTACAAGAAGAAAGGGGACCAGGGCCAGGAGAAACCCTAAACGACACAGGTAAAGTTCTGCTCAAATATACTAAAGCCATGTCTCCTGACCCTCCTGAAACACACCTAACAACAGAGCCATTTCCTTCATTTCTTAAAAATGTCTTGCTGGGTATGACCAGATTTCAGGAGTGGTGAATTCTTTCTTACACATTTAGTGTGTGTACACAACACATCAAAAGTGACTATGAATCCTTGAGAACTTTCAATTACACAAGACTGCACTTGTATGTAAAACCACAGTCACATCTCTGAGCAGAACGGCAACCTCCTCCTTGTGCAGTCTGCTCTGCCTTCACCCAATGCCCAGACCATGGCTCATCTGTACAGAACTTGTCTGTGAGGCTAGAATCCTTGTGATCAAGCCAGTCAGCTCTGAATCATGTCATTCTATGCTGGTTTTAGCAGTCACTATAGGAAACATTAAGTCACATCCTAGTCAAAGGACTGTCCGTTTCACAAACATAGAAAAACCTGAGATGTGAGTCAGCAGCTAGCTACATGACAGTAAAGATCAGAGAGGACACCTGCCCCTCCCACCCAGGCCTTGCGACCGAATGGAGGCCTCAGGAGAACGCGCTCGGGGCGCACTCCAGCCGGCAGTTTCCAGGCAGACGTGCCGAGCACGCACACCTGGCAGCTGCCACGTTCGGGTCCACACAGTGACTGCAGGTCAGGGCCGAGGTACTGTTGTGCTCCTCCATTTTGAAACGTCCCTTCCTCAGCGTGCTGGGATAGTCTTTGAAAAGAGTGGCTTTTCTGTATTCACAACTAAACATTTATCAAATTTCTCTTGACCTTTCTAATCTGCTTTATTCTGAATGGTTGTAGCTTTCCAGAGCCCCTTAGCAAACCTGGAAGTCTGAGAAAATGATGGAAATGCTACCTTGCTGCACACCAACAGGAAAAAGCCACCAAGGAAACTGGCTTCCTGCTTGTCTGCGGCAACCTTCACCTTCCCTGCTCTAGTTCTAATCCGTGTCAGGAAGCAAACTGGAAAGCATCAGCTCGGGCTGAGATGGTGAAGGCGTTGCCACTCTGCCAATCCAGTGATTCACATTTACCTAAACCGAGTTCACGGTCAATTAAAGGATTAAGAGTTCCATTTTAGACAATTCTTTGATTATTATAAAGGAGGAAGACCCGTTCAGCCTCCCACCTTATCTTAAATCACCAGGCTGCCTGACCACCCTCTAGCTAAGCTGAACCCCAGATGGTCTCCCTCTTCAGGGACGCTCAGAGGGAACGTGTGGGAACTGCTCCCCCGGCCCACTGGGATTTTGCGCACTGACAATAGGAATTGGTCTAGAAAGTGACAAGCTACCTACTTAGTCACAATGTCTAGAAAAAGGGCGACCAGACACGGTAGTGGTGACGGCCCCAAATGTCCTGTCTGAGGTACTGGATTTAAGCAGATCTGAGCAAGGTTCCTAATGATTCATCCAGCGAATGATGCCTGAGTCTTGGCTGTTGAGAAAGCTTGGATTTGTGAATCAGCTTTGGACAGGATCATTTCTCTTGGATTTACCATTAGGTTCTGTCCCTAAGAGGGTCTCCCCACCCGATCCACGCTGGCTCAGTCTCAGCGCTCAAAGTATACTAGACTAGGAAGGGCCTGGCCAGAGATGAGTTCTGGAGACCTCTGTAGCACATGAAAATGGGGGTGATTTTGTCCTCTAACATCAAAAAAACTTGCTTTTGTGGGAACAAGATGTGCGGTTGTGTGAGTAAGAGCGTTTCTCTGGGTTGGGGGATTCTGGCGTCTGCCCTTCCGCTTTTATTCTGAGAGTTTTGGCTGAACTCTCAGTGCAGGTTGAGAGAACAACTGTGTTGATCCATCTTTTGCTTTCACACCACAGTTCCATATTCCAAAAATATATATGTATGTACATATATATATTTCAGATTTACAGGGAATAATTTTTTGTGAACAAGAAAAAACTGTCAATAGGAGTCACGGGGTCTCTCGTCTCAGGAGACTTCGATGATCTCCATGCTGCCCGAGAAGCTGGACTGGCTGCCCACCTTGCCCAGCTCTTCCCGGGACCTGTTCTCTGACATGATGCTCTCTCCAAACTCCATCTGGCAGCTTCTGCGCTTCAACTGCTTTTCAAAGGGGCTCTCCTCGTGCCAGCTCCGCCGAGAGTCCGCTCTGTCGCCGGGCCTCTGCCGCCTGCGCACAGAGCACACCTGGTCACTGGTGGGCAGCTGGCTGCAGCTGTAGGCGGAGTAACTGGCATTGCCCCCGTAGATGGCCGAAGCAGAGTAGAAGTGCGAGGGCTCGGTGGCAAAGTACCAGCTCCCGGTCAAGGACGGGGTGGAGGTGTGGGGGGCCAGGATATCCGAGTGCCAGCCCTTGAGGCCCAGCCCTGCGGCAGACTTGGCGAGGTGCTGCTGGCTAGTGGAAAGGCCGAAAAGGAAGTTGGTGTGGTAATTGTCCTCCACGCTCCCGCTTCGATGCAGCGGGGAGAAGAAGGACCTCGGGGCGGTCCCGCCGCCGGTTCTCGCCGAGTGCAGCCGCTTGCTCTGGCCGTCCGACGGCCTACTAGGCTGGGGCTTCTTGGGGATGTGCGCCTCCTCCTTGTCTGGGCTGGTCTCGGGAGTCTGCTCGGATACTTCCTGAACCGGCGAGAACTGGCAGAGCTTGTTGGTCCCATCCAGCGTGGTGGAAGGTTTGTAGTACTCCAGAGCATCTTCGGAGGAGAAGCCGTGTAAGGACGCCGCCACGCTGGCTGAGTACGAGACGGATTTGATATCTAGGGAGAAGGAACGCTTGAGCTTATTGCTGTCCTCCAGCTTCTCTGAGGACAGGTGGAGCCCGTTGAGCGCCTGTACCAGAGGACTGTCCTCTAAGAGTGATGGCTGCAGGCTGGGCACGCTGGCAGGATGCACAGGCCTTTGCCCTGCTGCCTCTGAGGGAGCAGAGCTGGCACAGGGGGGACTGAGAGCCCGTGCACTCTTCCAGCTACCCTCCGAGGCCGCCGGGACAGGCTCGCCGGGCTTGTCCGGTTGCAGCAGCTTGAGTTTGCTCTTCGGCCCTGATGTTCCAGTCTGGGTCTTAATCTTTTTCTCGTAGTCCAGGAGTTGGCCCAGAAAATTAAAGTTTGGAGATATAGTAGGTCTTTTTTCTTTCACAAATCTATAAAGGATAATGAGACAGGGAATTAGTAATCGTCCAAATGCGTTGGAAGATAATCAGTTTACAAGTCCAGGCAGATGGCTCACAATACTCTATCAGGACACTCTGGCATGGCGGGGTGCATGCTGGGGGACTGCCTTCAGGTCCCAAAGCTCCAGACGTAGCCTCCTTATTTTCAAGAATCCAATGTAGGTAATAAGAGGACTCGGCTCAATACCAGGGAATCTTCTCCATTCTCACTGCACACACATGCACACATACCCAACACTCACCAGGACAGCAGAGTTAAGTCGACTGCCAGCCTCAGCTTTCCAGTATTCCCTCTTCAACTCCCTGTAGTCACTTCTCATAAATTAATGATGAAGGAAATGGGAGGGGAGGGGGAGGGGAGGGACGGAGAGAGGATGGAGAGGGGGTGGGAAACTGCTACTACATGGCCAAAGTGTCAAAATACCAGTTCTGGATTCCTTCTTTTTATATTCAAAATGACAGGCTAATCAGCTACAAAGTGGTCTCTGGGCGCTAAGCACTATGCTCATATACTGGCTTATTTATTCAGTCTTCAAACCTACCCCGAAACTAGGTACCTCATCAGATAGGTAAGACTACAAGATCCTTAAGTTGACTTGTGCCACATCACACTAAACACTGGCGCTGGGATTCAACGCCAGGACTGTCTAATGTGGATCCATTTTCTGTAACCTCCATGTTAAAAATGATTTACCAAGGCATGAAAACTAATGGTAACTTTTACATGGTTGGAGTTCATGTGTGGTGCTGGGGACTGAAGCCAGGCCTTGTGCATGCTGGGCAGGCACTGAGCTAGACCTCTAGCCCGGCTTTTTGTGTTTTGTTGAGAAAACAGGTTCTTAGCATAGGACAAATTCTTCAGTTGATGGAGGAGTAAAGCTACACTGAAAATTTATGTTTGAGTAAGAAAAATCCTTAACTCCCTGGAAAGAAAGCGGCCCAAAACAGCTTAAAGGCAGAAACAGTTGTTCTATTATAGCAAGTACAAATGGAGAATGCACATAATAATACTTTGTAACATGATGTGAGGGGCAGGCCTTCCCATCTGGCTTTGGCCTGGGATAGAAATACGGCAGGACAGAAGCCTAAACGGAGGAGACAGCTATTATAGAAGAAGAGGCCCATCCCCCGGAACCTCCATCAAAGACACGCTGTTCAAGTAGCTTATTTCTTTATGCCAGAGTTTATAGTTTGATAAGTTCAAATATTAAAACAAGCCTCGTCTGTGCACCTAGATTTTTATTCCTTCTCACATGAAAACTGTCTACCCAACAGGACACACAGGGGACTCAGACTCATCAGTCACTGAACAAGATGCCAGTCTTCAGCAGTAATGCCACTTTCTGCGTTCCCTCCAGGAAACAAGGAGAGAGTAGCCACGTCAAAATGCGCACCTGCAAACAGGCTTTGTTCCTGAGTGTATGAGCATTTACCTCTGCAGTGGCCTCGAAAGCAGAGCAGACTCTGAAGAGCATTATGCTAGAGCGACTTTCCCCATTGCAAATTAGAAAAGGCGAGCTTCTCCTCTGCGGGAAAGGAGTTCCTCACTTGATCTGTTCCTTAAACTTAGAGGAGCCAAGAGCGAAGGTGGCACGTTAAGGCAGACTGAATACTAAGCAGAGCTGTTCTCTGAGTCTTTGCAAGACCGTGTGAAATCCCAAGAATCTGTGACAAGTGTGGCCCAGGCCATCTTGGTCTGCGTTCATCTGGTCCCCCACCCTCAGAGCTCCCTGTTTTAGGAAAAATGAAAAGCCAACCCGACAAGCTGTGTTCCTGTCCTCACCTGTAAGCCTCATCTAGAGACATGTCCATCCTCTTCATGATGTAGGCAATAGCGATGGTGGCGGAGCGAGAGATCCCAGCTAAGCAGTGCACCAGCACACAGCCATTGGAGGCTTTGGCTTTCTCTGAAGGAGAAATCAAGGAAGGTCACTAACCACAGAGAAACTGTGCACTCGCATCACCTGCAATGACGTCACTTGAAACCCGAGAGCCAGTCCCATCACTCACATCTACTCATCCTTTATCACCTTCAGGAGGAAGGGAAACAACTCCCTCGCCCCTGGCACATCATGAGCAGTTGAGATCCAAAAGTGTAAACAAGCAGTGGGTTAACACCTCAGGTTGTCTGGCTCTTATTTCGGTACTTTTTGCCATGTATTTTGTGTGTGTTCATAGGCTGTCAGAGGGCAACCTCGGTGTCATTTCTCAGGCACTGTCTACCGGGTTTGTTGCTTTGTTCTGAGATGGTCTCTCACTGGCCTAGACTGGCCAAGTAGACTAGGCTGGCTGGCCCCCAGCCCCAGCCAGTACCTGCCTCCCCAGCAGTGGGATTACAAATGCAGCCAGACTCAGCCTGTGTGCTCATGGGAGGGAGAAAGCACAGCCTGAACCTGGAGCTCACTGACTGGCCAGCAAGCCTCACGAATCCTCACCTGCGCAGTGCTGGAGTTACAGGCATACATGCCCGGCTTTTAGACGGGTGCTGGGGTCCAAGCTTACGGACTCATGCTTGCAAGGCAAGTATTTTACCAAGTCAGCTATTTCCCCATCGCAGACACTCTTACACTACTTACTGATAAAATTTCCCGCGTATAAATCCTGTATTACATTTTATATTTGCTTAGTGTAAAAACATTCAGAAATACAGAATAGTAACCATCCAGAATTTCGTAACTGAAATATAATATTTTGTTTATACTGTCTGACATTTCACATTTTTCTCTAATTACCTAAGAGATCATTTTTTAACACTTCTTTTTGCTTCAGATCCATGTGACCCACAGTAGTATTCAGAAAGGAGGTGGACTGGAGGAGACTGAATGACATCTCAAAAGACAAAGGATTCCAGATCAAGGTACTTTGTTTTTTTAAGGTGTTAGGGACTGAACCCAGGCCTCATGCGCGCTAGGCAAGTTCTCTAACACTGGCCCATAGCCTCAGCCCAAGTTACTTTTTGGATGCTGAGAAATAAGTGCATACATAAATAAAGAATAAAATGCCGAAATTCACAGAGCCTGTCTTCATGTTAGTCCCCCACGTCCCCTTCCTTACTGGTCCAGAGCATACCAGCTAAGCTAGGCTATGTGGCTATCGAGCAAGCCCCAGGTTGTTCTGCCTCCCTAGCACTGGATTACAAGCAGGAGCCACCAAACTCATCTTTTTACATGTGTTTAGGGGATCAAACTCAGGTTAATGGTTGACCTATCTGCTAGCTAGCTGCTTAACACAAAGCCATGAACACAGAGCAGATCACTTTCTTGGGAAGCAGGAGTCACTATCCTGTCGCATCATCTTAACTCCCCAGACCATGTTAGAGGGTCTCATGGGGCATTGTTAGAACCAGAGTCAGGAGACTCAGGCAGTGATGAGAGGCATCAAAAGGTTCCATGGAGGAGCAAATAACATCCCCATAGCCCGGAAGCACCCAGCATTCTAAGCAGAACCATGCCTGATTCAAGTCAGAACAACTGCGTGTGTGCTCAGGCATAAAGCTGTAGCACAGGCCGAATCCTTCCCTTTCCATCCTGTTTTAACTGATACTATCACAAGTTTACCAAAGCTGAGGGTGGATTTTCTAAATTAGCAGATAGACAAGGGCCTGCTCTAGCAGCTGAATACTACAAAGCTATTTCAATCTCACAGCCTAAGATACAAGTTTTTGGTCTAAATAGTTTATTATTCATTATTCATCAATTCACCAGGAGTTTAGGACTCATCAAACAACAAACAGTTTCCCTTCTAGAAAGGAAAACCAAACAAGAACAAATGTATAAATCCACACTGATGGAGAGCAAAGCTTAGACGAAGTACTAACGAACCCTCCCTGCCACAGCATTTAGCCCTGCTGCTCCGTGTTCTTCCTTTTCCTTGGCTACGAAGAAACTCAAAGCTAAGGATCTCATTCAGTTTCAGCTAAGATATGGCAAATCAGGTGTTCTGTCTTAGTTACTGAACCTTCCCAGTGTCCTATTATTTGGTGCTTCTCTTTCTATCCCTTTCAGCATGGATGTGTGCATTTTGATCCGAATCCTGTATTGGAAGCTCCTCTAAATGCTTATGAGAAGGCTTGTGTCAGGAGCCCTAGTTTTGGGTTAGGCAGAAGTCAATCTCGTGCACAGAAGTGCTGTTGGAAGCAGGAGTTTTCATTATGCAAATGATTTACACCTAAGGAGAAGTTTATTTAACACCCAAGACTGAGGTCACCTGAAGATCTTTGAAGGAAGCCAATCACATCTTAAGTTATTTTGCCTGTGTTAGTATTGTTTTTGACCATCTGACCCATTGTTTTGCTCATTTTATAGTGTAAATAGGGGACACTTAATAAAGGCAAGCTGCTTCAGTGTAACAGTCCTCCTGAGTCTGTCCTCCCCCCCCCTCCCTGCCCCCTCCCTCCCTCCCTGCCCCCTCCCTCCCTCCCTGCCCCCTCCGTTTTCTCATCCTCACTCCCTGCTTCGGGTGCGGTTCGATTTCTGCCAGCGGGGTCCAGCGAGTGGTGCCTGAACCAGGGACCTGAAGACTGGGGGTCAAATGAAGGACACTGCGGTATGAGTGAGCTCACGGAAAAGAAAAGGACAGGAGTGCGGTGAGAAATCTCAGGAGTAAAATGGGTCAGGGTGATAGTCGTTTGCTTTTTGTAAATATGTTGGAAAATATGCTTTATGCTTAAGGGGTTGGTGTAAAACATCAGCAGCTTTGTAAATTTTTGAACTTTGTAGAAAAAGTCTGTCCTTGGTTCCCTGAAGATGGGTCTGTAAATTTAAAAACATGGAAGAAAGTAGGAAGAAAACTTTAGAATTATTATGACGTTTATGGACCGAGTGGGGTTCCGGTAGATACTTTTAATTTGTGGGCTTTGATTAGGGATAGTTTGGATTCTAGACATGAGATGGAAAGGGTTCGAGCGGAGAGAGTAGCGAGTGGCATGGAGTCACAAGCAGCTCAGGCGGAAGAGGAAAGTGAAATTAAACCTTCTGCCCCTCCGTTTGAGGAGTGAGTTTTTGTGGAATCTGAAAATGAGCAGTTCTCCAATAGTGAGTCATTAGATTCCAAAGAGGAGTGAAAAGAGAAAACTGCTAGGTATCAGGAAGAGGATGAAGTTTCCCAGATTGTTGCATTGGCAAAAAAGGAAACTGATCAGGAGGAAACTGATTTAGGGGAAATTCAACGTTTGCAGGAGAGGATAGAATTGTTGTCTTTACAAATGCAGCAAATTAAAAAACAGGCTAAGGAAAAACTACAGACCCAGGCAGGAAATAATCCCCAAGTAAGACCAAGTTTATGTCCAACTAATACAGCAGGATTAGATCCCTGACCTCTGATGGGAGAGCTGCCTGTAATCACAGTTAAGCAAAAGTCAGCAGGAAAGCCTCGTCCTTTGTCCTTAGCGCAATCTCTTCTATCTCCATTGCAAGCCGCTGTAAGTAAAGCGGCGGAAAGCGGAGAAAACATCCAAGGGTTTCAATTATTCCCTGTTATAGAGCGGGATGATGCACAGGGAAATCAGGTGAGGGAACATATTCCTGTTTCCTTTAAGCAGATAAAAGAGTTGAAACTTGCTTGTGTGCAGTATGGTCCAACTGCTCCTTTCACACAGGCAATGTTGGAGTCAACGTCTCTAGAGGTGTTCCCACCAGAGGATTGGAAGCAAATGGCCAGAGCATGTTTGTCAGGAGATTATTTGCTTTGGAAATCTGAATATACAGAGCAATGTCAGGCTACAGCAGAAATAAATCGAGCCCAGGGAATACCAATTACTTTTGATATGTTAGCAGGAGAAGGACAATATCAAGGAACAGGGAATCAGCTGATGTTTGATATTGCTGTGTATGCACAGGTTAATGCTGCAGCTAAGAAAGCATGGTATAAACTTCCTTCTGCAGGAAGAAAGACTGAAGATTTGTCAAAAATCATACAAGGACCTGATGAATTATATCATGACTTTGTAGACAGGCTGATGCAGGCAGCAAGTAGGTTACTGGGAGATTCAGAGTCAGGGCTCTTGTTGGTAAAACAACTAGCTTATGAAAATGCTAGTTTTGCTTGTCAAGCAGCCTTGAGACCTTTTAGAAAAAAGGGGAATTTATCAGACTACATTAGACTTTGCTCAGATATCGGGCCCTCATATACTCAAGGTGTAGCGTTAGCTGCCGCGTTACAAGGCAAATTGATAAAAGAAATACTTTTTCAGCAGCAAATGCCTCAAAAAGGCAAGGTTGCTGGCCCTTTAGGAAGCTGTTATGGGTGAGGACAGCTAGGACACCGAGTGAAACAATGCTTTAATAGACAAAAGGCCAACACTCCTAAAGAGGAGCCAGGTTTGTGTCACAGGTGTAAAAAGGGAAGACACTGGGCTAATGACTGCAGGTCAAGGCAAGATGCCATGGGAAATCCTTTTCAGCAGGGAAATGGGTGGAGGGGCCAGCTCCAGGCTCCGCAACAATGTTATGGAGCACTACAGAATTTTGTCCCACAGCAAGGAAATCCATTCAGGACCTTTTCAGAGCAACCCCAGGCAGTGCAGGACTGGACCTTAGTTCCTCTACCTATGCAGTATTAACCCCGGAGATGGGAATGCAAGCCCTTCCCACAGGAGTTTATGGTCCTTTGCCCAAGGGGACAATAGGGCTATTGCTAGGAAGAAGCAGTGCTACTATGAGAGGAATTATGATGGCACCAGGAATAACTGGTGCAGATTTTGAAGGAGAGATAAAGATCATGACTTATTCTCCTAGCCGGGTTATCAGTAATTAAGCAAGGTCAAAGACTTGCTCAGTTACTATTGCGCCCTCAGGTGAAAGATGATAAAAAGATATGGGAATGGAGATGTTTTTGAATGAGAAAATCTATATAAGTGATTGAAGATCTGAATCGTTATGGTATATAAAAGATAAAACTATATATAATCTTAATTTCTGAGGTAATATTTCAAATAGTCTGAAGAACAAAATGTGTAATCAAGGTTTATTTAGGAATGTTTGGTTTTTCCCCAAGTTTTAGCTGCATAGCATACAGTAATTTCATGAACAGGAAGAAACTTTGCTTGCAGCAGGCTCTGAAAGAGCAAGGGCTAATTGTAGCACCTGAGAAGGTACAAACCCAATCTCTGTATTCATATTTGGGTCATAGATTATATCCTAAAACAATTTTGCCTCAAATCTTTTAGTTTTGAATTTTTAAAATGTGGATGCTTTTGGTCTTCTGCAGATAGATTGTGGCATCCCAAGACATTGGAATCCTAGTGATGGGAAAGAACACTAAGTGAAGGACTTTGGTGATCAGATGGCAGTTTCCCGCAGACTTATATAGGGAAACAGGCAGCAGCCATGGACAAAGTTAGGACGTGTGATAGCTTGCCTAAGTCAATCCTATATATACTTTTGATTGGACAGTTTAAATATTGCTCATAATGGTACTAGGTTTCATGTTTCCTGTGTTCAATGTATTTCTTATGTTTTTAATGTAACTTGGTTAATTGCATTTCAGTTGTTCCCATGGGTGAATGCAAGTAATGGTATCTTAGCAATTTTCATTTATTATGATTTCTGTAGATGTTACAAAACCTTAGTGTGTGGTTTGAGGATTATAAATGTTGCAAGGTTTGGCATAATGAACATATATCCTTAGATTTAGGTTAACTGTAAAAAAATAGTCATTTGACTTTGCAGCAGAAACTGATGCTTTTTAGATAAGCTAAAAGTCTCTTTGCTTTCAGGGTGGTCTTTGACTTTAGATCAGGAGATATTATAATCTTGGGTTTACCTATTCTCCTTAGAATTTGCATACTCCTTCCATAGGTGACTTATATCCTCAACACATTCTGGGATGTTACAGCTGACGTGCACAGTGTTCGGCTCCAAACTCTATCGTGAGTAGAGTTGCCCCTTGCAGGAGGCTGGTAGTCAGAGACGGGCAACCTTCTCTCGAACTAAGCTAAGACAGGGCGTGGATGGTGGGCATTCACGTACCAATGACGGGTAAGGCTTGTGTTTCGGAGAGAATGACCTAAGACAGGCACAGTCTTTCTGCCCATAACAGGGAAGGCTATGGTTCTTTTTTAAAAAAAAAAAAAAAAAGCGGGGGAAGATGTTGGGAGCCATTTGCCTGCCTTGAACTATGCCCTAGTTTTGGGTTAGGCAGAAGTCAATCTTGTGCACAGAAGTGCTGTTGGAAGCAGGAGTTTTCATTATGCAAATGATTTGCACCTAAGGAGAAGTTTATTTAACACCCAAGACTGAGGTCACCTGAAGATCTTTGAAGGAAGCCAATCACATCTTAAGTTATTTTGCCTGTGTTAGTATTGTTTTTGACCATCTGACCCATTGTTTTGCTCATTTCATAGTATAAATAGGGGAGACTTAATAAAGGCAAGCTGCTTCAGTGTAACAGTCCTCCTGAGTGTGTTCCCCCCCCCCCCATTTTCTCATCCTCACTCCCTGCTTCAGGTGCGGTTCGATTTCTGGCGGGCTCCAGCAGGCTTGGAAGAGGTGAGTGTATAGCTCAGTCAAAGAGAAAGTGCCTAGCACGCTCTGGGCTCTGAGTTTATCCCTAGCACCACCACGAAAACAAAAAACAAAGATTTATACTTTCTTAATGTTGACTGAATATTCTCTCACTATTGTTAATAACTATCTAAAACACCACACCATAAGGACCTAGACGGTCTTGTTTCTCACAGTCCCCATGGATCAAATACTATATATATATAAATATTATACAGGTACTTAATGCAGACTGGCTAGCTGACATTTTTTTAAGCACTCTACATAAAAAAAAATTGGCTGGATGTGGTGGCCCATGCCTTTAATCCCAGCACTTCTCAGGAGAGGCAGACAGATCTCTGAGACTGAAGGCCCGTTGTCTTTGGTCTACATGAGCGTTCCAGGACAGCTGGGGCTATAGGAGGATCCTGTCTCAAAAAATAAGGGCGGGTGGGGGGGTGGGCAAGAAGACTCATTGGAGAAAGGCACTTGCTGCACAAGCTTGACGCTGAGTTTGATCCCCAGATCCCACAGTAGAAGGACAGAACTGACTTTCAAAAGTCGTCTGACCTACTCACGTTGCCTACACTCAACACACACAAAATAATTTTTAAAGCCTGGACGATAGCATGCATCGCAGTTCTGAGGATTCAGGTGTCTATTTTTTGATATTCTGCATGTTCTCCTGCTGTTTATACAAACACAACTGATTTGATGTGATTTTTTTTGGTTTTTAAGATTTTTTCACTGAATTTGAGATTGTTGTACAATATGTTTTAATCATACTTAGATTCCCCTCCCTCCCCATCTGTACCTCCCCTTATCCTCTGGCCAATTTCATGTTACATGTGTGGCCTATAGTGTCAAATTTGTGTTCCAGATCCTATCCACGGAGCCTGGTCAACCTACCTGGAGTCCCACCCTGACTCCCTCCTCCCAGCTCCTCGGCTTAGGACACCTACATCAAGCTCCTGCGCCCCAAGGCTCAGGGATCATTATGGAGTGGGGAGGGGGAGATTGTAAGAGCCAGAGGTGCTTGATTTGACCACAAGGAAAACGGAGGTTCCAGACAGCGGAGCAGTTACTCATGAGCTCACAGCCAGGGCAACAGCATGCACGAGGCCCATTTAAGCTCAAACCAAAAAAAGAAAAAAAAAATCCCAGCACAGAAGTGAGGAAGTGGATAAGAAAACTCAACCCTCACTGAGAACTACTGGCAACTGATCTGATGAACTTTTAAAAACTAAACTTAAAAATGTTTATTCTAGAATGGGTTCATTAGCACATAGGTTCTGACAGAGAGGACACACACACACCCCACCCCTAGTGGAGAGAAAGGAAGAGTTTACACGGAAGCCCTGTGTGGGACTGAACAGAGTGCTCAGAAGAGGTCTGTCTGCCTGGGCCGGGAGTAACCCCAGGAGGTGGTAAAGGGGGGAGCGCGCTGGGGCTGGTCTCTTGAGAATGTGAGGCTAAGAGAATTTTTCTGTAGGAAATTAGGAGCATCTGCAGGTTCTGGAAGGAACAAGAAGGCAGAGATGATAAAACTAGAAATACAAACAGTAGGTTAGTACTACAGAAATTCAAGGATAATGTTTAGATTTCAAAAAAACAGAAACCTTTGCCTCTAACAAAACAAACTAGACAAGAGGACTGCAGATTAAGAAGTGGGGACGAGTGAGAAAGCTAAAAAAGAAGGCCATGCAGTCTAGGGGAGGCTGACATACAGCTCCATAGAGGGGAGGGGAGGGGAGGGGAGGGACTGAGGGCCAGCTTGAAAATCTGTCAGCCGGAGAGGGTAGCCAGTGCGCCTGTGGTTCCAGCTTCTTGCAAGGGCTTACTGAGCCCCTGAGTACAAAGACAGCCTAAGCAGCAAGGAGGGGTGGGGCGAGAGGGAGGGGGGGCGGGGAGAAGGGTGAGGGAGGGAGGGATAGGGGAGAGGGGTGGGAGAGAGGGAGAGGAAAAACAATTTTTCAGAGCCAGCTATGAGTGAATACTTCATACACTACACACAGATATACTACTTACCCTAACCCTCCCAGCATCCTACTCAGTGGGTCTATTATTTTCAGTCTCTACTTTAGGAAACGGGCACATCGAGTTTTAAGTCAGTTACCCACAACTTAACGAATAACCAGGGAGGGAGGACTCAAAGTCAGTCTGGCTCCAAAGTCCATCCTTCTAGTCAGAGTCATGGATTTGGTGAGGGTGGGTAGGGGCCACGGAGACTGTAAGGAGGAGACAGTGGGCTCAGAGTGCCTTCCGAGTGTCCCAGAGCATAAGCAGGGAGATGTTCCTGTTCATACACATAATAAAATTCCACGACAGCATGATTTCTGAATGAGCCAGGACAGTGGCTGTAGTAAATAGGACCAAGCAAATAATCGAAGTATTTAGATATTACAAATAAGTTTGTGTTTGTACAGACAGATATCGACAGAGATGGAGATGTGCAACTTGGAACATGTACAGTTCTTTCCGTGAATGAAAGCTGGCATGGTGACCCAGTATCTGACATCGAAAAAGAACGTTCTCTGGGGCAGAGTCATTCACATTCTTTTCTGCCAATCCTTTCTACAGCTTAGACACTCTCACAAGTTAAGAGAATCCAGTTCCTTGTGGATATTAGCTGAAATAAGAACCTGGATCATGCCTCTAGATCAGCATGACACACAATGGGAACATTAACCATAACTGTCCTTACGATTATTTTAATGTGAATTGTTATGGCCTTTAATCTTGAGGTGTTTCAAAGGACGAGTCCTAATTAATGATGGAAATACTTAGAATTGTTTCAGAATTACCCAAAGCTTCAAAAGCATTACCTAGAAAATGTCCCACAGATGAAAAGTACAGTAGGGTTTAATGCACATAATTTTGCTTTCTACAAGGAAGTGGTTCAGAGCATTCACACGGAACACAGGCTCAGTGTGGCACCCTAGCTTGGCTGCTTGAGAGTGGGCAGGTTCCTCCTCTGCTCCCCAGCCTCCACGTGCAAATCCAGATCACCAACTGACTACGACACACGTAAGCCTGTATGTGTGAGTGTGAATGAGTGTGTGTGTGCACATATGTTCGTCCTGTACCCAAAACTACTTGAAAGTACTGACAGATGAACTGAGGGGCTCAGACATCTTGCAATATAGAGAGACTTCGAGTGCAACGGGAAGTAGAGCAAGGTGACGGAGAACACCACCCAGGAGTATCAACAGCTTCACAGGATCTTAAGGGTGGGAGGGGACAGGGTGATTCTAAAAGCTTAACTGAGCTTTAAACACTTGCAAGGCTTAACCTTGGTGCTGTTAAAAGTTAGCTAGCAGGTCACAAGCATGGCACAGATCACCTTGACCACGAAATGAGGAAGCAACATCACGTGCTACTTTCAGACTTTTGAAATCTGCACAACAGGCAAAGCAAATGGAAGGGCTACTATCCCTGACACTATAATCCAAAGGCTTGAAATACATTTGAGGTTCATACCAATGAAATCCACTGACTTGTCCAACCATGGCAGAATTTTCTCACAAAAGCTGTCATTCACAGGCACTCGCAGGAAGTGAGATTCAGGTATGAAGTCAGGCTTTGGACAGGTATTACTGGCATTTAATACATAGCCAATCCCATTCTGTTGCATCAGCTCCTGTGGAGGGAAAGAGCAATTAAAGGGACTAATTATATACTAAAATCATTTTGAAATATTTAAGTTTAATGTCATATATTAAATCATTTACACACACAACATGAAAGGCGAAGTAGGACAGTCTGGGAAGAGGAAAGAAACTAGGGCCAGGGGGATGAAGGTGAGTATGGTCCAAGCACATGACACACCTGAGCGAAAATGTCTTTCTAAAACCCATTACTGCAACAATGAATATACACTAAGTACAAAGAGTTTCAGGTCAGCCTAAAAACAGGTAAAACAAATTACTGTATATTAATTCACTAATTTCTGAAGCACGATTGTAGGCTTTTCTTTTTCTCTTTTTTGAGACAAGGCCTCACCCTATAGCCCCAGTTGGCCTGGAACCCACTATGTAGACCAGGCCAGTTTTGAGTTCACGGAGATCCACCTGCCTCTGCCTCCTGAGTGTTGGGAGTAAAGGTGTGCGCAGCTATGCCCAGCCTAACCTCTTTGTTTCCCAAGGCAGCTGACTGGAGTTTTAAAGAAAACCACACCCAAATGTTTCTGCTTCTGCTTGTTAAAGAAAAACAAGATCTTACAAAGGGCTAGGGATATAGGTCAGTGGTAGAATGCTTGCCTAGCATGTGAGGCTCTAGGTTTTATCCATAGAAACATACACACACACAAATATATATATAAGAAAAAAGCAGCATCAGGACGGAAGCCTTGTATTTTATATCTTGTATTTAGAGCTGCCTTACCCCCGTCTAATTTATTCTACAGGAAAAAAAGCAATTCCTCTGGCCTGAATCTTTCCGAATCATTTAGCTTAGGTCATACAAAAACAGTCCTTCCCTCATTCGTATTTCATCAGTACATGCAATATTTTAATTAATGCACATAATCACAATAACAAGCATACTGGCCCAAACAGGTCCCAGGGCAAACACCTGATTTCTGTAGGGTGGAGGCAGGTGTGCTGCGGGGGTAAGAGCCCGTGTTATCCTGCGGAGGACACAGGAGTTAAGACAATGACTCTAAAGTCAATTAAGGAAGTTTCAGGAGTTCAGTGTAACTTGTCATTCTCTTATTGATTTCTCTTGAACTTTCTGATGAACATACATGTAAGTGGCTGATAGGGCACAGTAATTTTTTAATGGTAGAACTTAGAACTACACTTACAAAAAATGAGTATTTTATGGAATGCTTGTACTTACACATAAATGGGTGCCAATGCCTTTGTTATAAATTAGATGTGCTTATATAATTCATTCTACCATGTTATATAAAATATACACAACTGAATTATTACTGTGTTCCTTGATTAATAACATGTCCTTTAAAGTTCCAGAGAATAGTCATCTTATGCTGTTAAATGTTTAGCTTGGACTCTGAACTACTGCTAATACGTGCTCTTCCAATGATAAGATAAACCTTCTCTAGCCTTCAGTAACCCTCTGACATCATGGTGCTGCAGTTCTTTGGACCCTTGACTCTTCCCTGCTCATCCCATGAGTTCTAACCTATCTGTCCAAAAAGCTACAAAGGTTCCATAATCTCCACTGCCTACAACCCACTTGTGGACCACTCCTCTCTCTCTAGTTCATCCTCTTAGCCCACTACACCCTGGAACTTTTCAGTTGCCCCAGAATCAACAATCTGACAGTCCAACCTACTTTCCCCATTCCCTATCCCAGTGAGGACTGTCTGCCTTTTTCACCAACTTAAACGCCACAGGCGATTGCTACGATCACACCCTTGCTTCCCCTGCCATTCCTCTGCCCCCGGATCACTCTCATGCTTGTCAAGATACTGCCCTAAACTTAATCCTCCACTTAGTGTACATGGATGCTCACAGAGCACGGTCATGGAAACGCCTCACCCAGGCCACCTACTCTCACTTCTGATTCACACTGCTCAGCAATCCCAGTATTTCCCTAGCCAGGCATTCTCCCTCTCTTGTATGCCATGCCACATACTTCTCTGTTCTTCACTCTCTATGTCCCTGCTCATGGTCACTCTTAGCTGATGGAAGATCTTGGTTTTCTACTACACTGGAAAAACAGGAAACAATTACAGGCAAATTTCGATGATTTCATCCACCAGGTTTATCATCTACCAGCACAGGCTGTTACACCAGCTGTTACAGATGTTGAAACATCTGTTGAACAGTCAATATTCCTAAGGTCACTCCCTCTACTTGCTTGGTAAATTCCATGTCCTCTTACTCGAGGATTCTGGGTCTCTCTTCTACATCGATTTTCTACTCTTTTGGGTCATTCTCTCCACTAACAAACAAGTATTTCTCCCATATTAAAAGCACCACTCTCCCTCCAGCTCCTCTTCCTAGTAAGATTTCTTAGAAGAACTGTTTATCCTGGCTATCTCCATCCCTGGACCCCTCCCACAGGCTTCCACTCTCACCTCTCTACCAAGATCACCCATGATCTCAGGTTGTACATTTCTTGACCTATTGTACCATCCGACACACCTGATTACACTCTTCCTGGAAAATACTGTCACTAGACTTCTGGTCTCTTCATTTCTTTACTTCTTGACATTTATTTCTAAGTACCCTTTGTTAGATGTTTCTTGACTCCACAGACTTTCAAGGTTTGTATGCCCCAGGGATCAGTTTATTTCTCCATTTAGATTTTGTTAACAATCTTATTTTTTATGATACTAAATACTGTTCCTATGTTAATGACTTCCAAATTTATACCTCTTCTTTCAAAGACCTCATCTTGAATTCACAACTCCATCTGCCTGTTCAGCATGTCCACCTGGACGTTTAACAGATGTCACAAACTTGGTATGTTCATCAGTAAATTCTTCCAGTGCTCACAGTCTCTTTGATATCTCTCTCTCTCTCTCTCTCTCTCTCACACACACACACACACCATCTAATCCACCAGAAAACTCTAGGCTATGCCTTTAAGCTTAGTTGGAATTCAACCACTTGCCATTCCTCCTACCAACTTGATTCCAACTATTGCCAGGGAGACCATGTTACTTCCACTCTACAGGGCACAGCATCTGTGTTCAGTGCAGGAGCAACAGTGACCTAACATGTTGCTCTTCCACTCAGAATCTTGCCCTATTTCTCTCAGAGGCAATCTATTGGTCCAAGGTCCAGTCCTGACCTCTAGCCCTCACTGACCATACTTCCCCATGATCACTCTGCTCCAGTTACACTGGTCCAGAGTCTAGTCTCTTAATACCAGTACATTCTACTCTTTGTCTGGCAGTTTCTGCTGTGCTGTTCTTCCTCTAGATAGCCAATTGATTAGTTCTTTGACCTCCTTCATGTATTTATTCAAATCTATCTCAGTGGGGCCTACTTTCATCACCCTTTTAATTAAAAACCACACCCCACAGGCACCCTATTTTCTTCAGAGCACTTGAGATAACCACCTATCAACACAATACCTAGGTCATAAATACACTATAGGTCATGAATTACACTATATAATTCACCTACTTACTATGCTTACTGTCAAGTTCATGAAAACAGAATCTTTATCTCTTTCCCAGATGTCTCCAGTACCTAGAATACTATCTAGCAAGCATTAGAGCCTCAGTGAGTGCTTGATGAATGAACCACTGTCCTTGAAATAATTCAAACAGGATCTAGGAACTGGTTTTTATCTTTTGATGAAGCATCTCCATATCTGACTCATATTCATCCCACCCCTCCTTGTTTTCTGAGACAGAGTCTCCCTGTAATTCCTACTGATCTAGAGCTCACTATGTAGATCAGGCTGGCCTCAATCTCACAAAGATCCACCTGCCTCTGCCTCCTAAGTGCTGGGATTAAAGGAGTGCACTTCATATAGGTTTTAAATTTTTATTTATTTTTATGTGTATGAGTGTTTTGTCTGTGAGCATGTAAGTGTACCACAAGCATGCAGTATGCCTGTGGAGGCCAGAAGAGGGTGTTGGATCCCCTGGAACTGGAGTTAGGTGGTTGTTAGCGACCATGTGGGTGCTCAGAACCAAACCCAGGTCCTCTCTAAGAGCAGCCAGTGCTCTTAACTGCTGAGCCATCTCTCCAGCAGTGCATATATGTTTCTTAAACATTTTTATTTGGAAAGTCATGATAAAATGTCATTAAACCAGGGAACACCCATTTCATACTTTATGAAAGACTATTCTACTTGGGTTCATCAGATTTATTAAAAAGTAATTTTTGAGTAAATTAACAGCACAAAATAGTATTTTAGCAGCTGTGCTTAAATAATCTTTACGGATAGAGTAGACTGCATCAAGTTACACTGCTTACAAATTAAGTTGCAAGTTTTTCTTTGAAAAATAATCACAGAGGCCATACCAGATATCAAGGTGCTCTATAAATGTGTTCTGGGACACGCAGAGCAAGCAATCCCACCAAGAGAGGGATAGTCTATGCAGCAGTTGCACCAAGAGGTATTTGATGAATGTGATAGAGAAGACCAAACAAAAGAGCCCTGAAGTAAAACCAAAGGAAAGGGTTCTGAACAGATTCTGAGTGAGAACTACAACCATCATCTGAAGCTTAGACAGGGATACATTCATCCTGCATTATCTAGGAGACTGGGGTGGACCTCCCAAGATATTAAAATCAGTGAGTGTCATTTTGTAAAAAGAACCCCCAAACAGCATAACTTTTGCATATATCCTCTTGTATTAACTGAATCATCTCTGAATTATGTATAACACCAAATACAATGTAAAAGCTATGTAAGCAGGGGTAATGCTACATTGTTTCAGGAACGCAGACAAGAAAAAGGGTTGTACACCTTCAATACAGGTGTAGTTTTTTTTCCAGATTTTCATAAATGTAGAACCCAAGGACACAGAGAGAAAAGTATTTATAGTCACTGTGGGTAGAATGAAAAGTGAATGAAGGCAAAAGCAGAGATGTGTCTGGGAGCACCAGCTAGTCTAGTCTGCTCAGAAACAGAGAGAAGACAAGCAGAGGAGATCAGAAGCACAGCACTGAACAGTGTACTTAGGTCAGACTAAGGAATCTTGATACCAGCATTGGCTCATCCTCTAACTCCAGCACTCTGGAGACTGAGGCAGGAGGACTGCCCCAAGTTTGAGTTATCTTGGGACAGAGATCATACTGCCTGGGCTACAGAGTGAGGCCCTGTCTCAAGCAAATAGAAGGCTAGGCATGGCATGCACCTGTACTCCCAGACCTGGGAGGATTGCCAGAGTTCAAGATCAACCTGAGCTGCAGGCCTACCAGGGCTACGTGATGAGACTCTCATCCACCCCATGCTAACTCCCAAAGGGTCTTACTGCTAAGTAAACTTTATCAGATTTCTTAGTGAGAATGCTGAGCAACACATGACTTCTTATTACAAACCATTCATAAACAGAGTGGTGTGGTATAATGAAGAGACTGGAGTGCTGACCCCAAAACTAGTCACCGCCCAGAATCCTAGCACTAAGTGTTTAGGCTAAAGTAAGAGGCTCACAAGTTCAAGGCTAACCTAGGTGCCACAGTGAGACCCTGTCTTGAAAAAAAAAAAACTTAAAGATTGTAAATGATATTTGAATATATCAATATTATATATATAATATATATTACCAAAAAGCCTACCAATTTTTCATTAATTCAAGCTGTTCTTTTTCCTAATTGGCATTAAAGAGGGAAATTACACTGAATAAAGTAGGCCAGACAGAAGAAAGGATTCTCCTGCAAACTGAAACATATGTGCTATGTACTTAACTGGCTTTGAATTTTCCGTCCTCCTGCTTCAGCTTCCTGCGTGCCAGGGTTACAAGCATGTAGCACCACACCTGACCCTTCATTCACTTTTTTTTTCATTTTAAATTTTGTCTCCTAAACTATGAATAAGCTCTCTTACAGGTGGACTAATTTCTAAGTACAGATTCTATAATCTATTCCTGAGGCCATGAAGTAATACATATGGAATACTGATTAACAGATGGCCTTACTAACACTGTACACACACACAGACAGACACACACACACACTCCTCATGTTCAGCTAATCTGAGAAGAAAAGATCTGTTCGATCATGAGGGCACACTTTGGGGTAACAGAATTGTAATCATTCTTTCTCAAGTTAATGCCAGGATATTTTGCATTTGCCCCTGTATTTGTATTCAAGACTGACCTCAACACCTACCTTCTCCATCCGGCCTTTCTCAAACATCAAAGGCCACTATATCTACTGCTCACCCTAGCATCTTATATGCTGTATTCTACCATGACTATGCAATAGATAGGCCATTTCATTTGAATATCACATGGGCACTAATAGGAAGGAGTTATCAGTTTTCAGGGGAAGAAACCAAGATTCAGTAACTTGGTTAAGTAATACAGCTGGTTAGGTGGAGAGTTGGCATGCAAAACTGTCTACTCCCAGAGCTGTCTCTCAGTCATGTGGTGCTGCTAGACTGGAGTTTTACTGTGAGTCACTCTGTCATGAGAAGTGCTGTTTAATCAACAGTCTTATCTAATCAACTAATTTGCACACTATATGGTGTTCTGGTATGTATAATATTTTTACTGATAATTTTGGTGCTCATCATCTTCCTATATCATAAATTTCTCCTGGAAACCCTGAAAACATCATTTGACTGTGCTGGGTCCAGGACAACATTTGTAAAATTAAAAAAAATTTTTTTAAACAGAGAAAAGAGCATTCGTTGTGCATCAGCAGAACACTAAGGCAGCAGAGGAGACCACGGCAGCACGTTGAAGTTCACAGAAGCTCCAGAAGGAAAGCTGACAGCAGAGTCAAGGAAGCAGACTCAACGATGCACTACAGATATGTGCAGCTTCCTCACAATAGCTCATTCTATCAGTAGATTGTATATTTAAGCATGAAATAAAGATTCCTGTGACTTTTAAGTGACAAGGGAGAAAATGATCAAGAAAGTTGAGGGCTGGACATAGACCGTGGTACAGCACTTGCCTGGCATGCACAGGCCTCAGTATTCTAAAAAAAGAGGGAAAAGCAATCTCATCATTCATGTAAGTGCAGATGTTTAAACTTCTCTCATTTCTGATATGAAATGGGCATTGCAAATGACTTCAACACAGTCTGATCAACTGTTCTCGCTGCAGCTGCTGGACCAAACTAGAGAATGAAAGAATAGATCGTAAGAAAACAGAAGTACAGTGAAAGGGAAGGAAAACAAAAGTATACTTTTACAGTCAATAACGCCTTATGGTTTTTACAGAAGAGCCATGTCTTTAAGAGAACAGAAAAAAATTAGTATATGCTAACAGTTTTAATGAGTACTGTCCAATGAGGTAACCAAAGGCCACATAGGTCTCTGAGCACCTAGAGTGTTGCCAATGCAAACTGAGATGTGAAGTATAAAACACACAGCAGATTTCAAAGACTGAGTACAAGGAAGAGTGTAAAATACTTCAATTTGTTGTACTGACTGTATGTTAAGATATTTTAGAAATTGGCTTTAGTCAAATGTTATTAAAAGTAACTCCAAAATTCCTTTTGCTTTTTAAATAAGGCTACTGGAATATTTTAAAATATGCACATTATATGGCATTATATTTCTACTGAACATCACTGATAAAGAATCATCTGTAGAAAAACCAGGAGGGAAAACGATCTCAACTGTGATGCAACAAACTGTTAGGATTTGTCAGTCCTCCTAACAGCCTCATACAGAGAATCCCATTTTCCAGAAAATGGCTGTGTTTGCCACAGACCTGCTCTGAAGTCAATGACATAATCGAGGGTAAATGACTTAACAACTTAGGGCCAACCGACATCCTAGCCCTAATCCTATGTGGGTTAAACACAACAACATAAAGAGCCTAACTTTTTAATTTTCTCAATCCCCCTTACCCCGTAGGGCTAGAGACCCAGTTTTGTTTTGTTTTTTAAATTACTTTAAAAGAAAAACCTCCAGGGCAGGCAAACTGTACACCTCAGCAGCTGCCTAGAAAATGGAGGAGAGAAGCAAAGAGCCACATCGTTTTAAGCCAGCATGGAGGTCATGCATTAGACAGACTAGCAGTCTCATGGCAGGAAGGGGAGTTTTAGAGTAAAAATAAGAAAGCCCAGAGTTTTGGAGAAAGCCTGCTTAGGAATGAGACAGAAAGAAGACAAGGCTAGTCTCCACATCTATTTTAGAATTTGGTGACAATTTTCCATAACTACTCCTAGGCAAAACTGTTATCCCATGAACCCTCCATAAGCCCATTCTGCATCCCAAAGACTGGACATATCCTCCTTACCATACTCTTAGAAGACAAGGCAACAATCGAAAACAGAAAACTACTTTTCTCCCTATTCTCAGCTTAGATTCTGGTGTGAGCACTCACACCTTAAGAGTGCTCACAAAGTTGTTAGTCTGAAAATGGACTAGAACAAATGAATGTACCACTGCTAAAACTTCCTTAAATGTTAAAACGACTGGGCTGAAGAGATGGCTCAGCAGTTAAGAGCACTGCCTCCTCTTGCAGAGGACATAGGTTCAATTCCTAGCACCCACATGGTGGCTAACAACCATCCGTAACTCCAGTTCTGATCTTGGCGGGCACTGCACGACACAGATACACTTACATACAGGCCAGCAACACTCATGCACAGAGAATAAAAATAAAATATTTTTTAAAAATTTAAAGGATCTATAACACAACTCTTTGTGCTGACTGATTAAGGTTTACTAAGATTAAACATTTACCTTAACCAGGAATTTAATTTGATTTTCCTACCTAGGGATTAAATAAACCAAACATCTCTAGTTTTGCCACCCACAGGAATGCCTGTGACTTTAGGAAGTTAATTTTGCTTTCTGTAACATGGTTTGCTTATCTCTAAAACACAATTAGTAATAGTCACATGCTCAAAGGCATTGTGACCCCACCAGAAAGGCCCTGTACAAGCACAGCTGTCATATCTCAAAGAGGCAGATCTCAAAGCAAGGAAGAGCAAACACATTAACAGAATCTAAAAGCAACTTTGAAGGAAAAATAAATGAAAATGTCTCACTGATCCCCAAAGATGCTAATATTTTTTCCTCCTAGGAAAGCTTGCTATCTGTATGGTGAAGGAGGCCACTGCACACCTCACAGGCAATGCAACGTTCTAGTTTCTCAAAGAAAAACATATTAAGGACTACTGCTGCCCTTCATAAAGGAAAGTGGCCCTTGTAAATCACTAAGAGCTCAATTGACATCTTTGGTTGCTTTCTCAATTAGTGATGCTATAAATTACGTTTGAGAAAAAAGTCACTTTTCTAGACAGAAAGAGCACTTTTTATTCATATTTTTCAGCATTCCTGGTTAGGGGCATGTAAGCTGTAGAATCAGATTACAGTTCTATTATGTCTGTGCACTGCAGACAGAAGCCTCAGTCCGATACGCGTTCCTCTAACAGGGCAACCTGCTCAGTACTGCCGCACCCTTCCAGGAAGAATCCACGTTCCTGCCTCCTCACACTGCTCCAGCCAGCTTCAGACCCAGTGGATCCCAGAACTGCTGAACTCACCATCTTTTCCTTCTCTCTCTACTCTCCTGCCTGCAGTCATTGTGAGGATCTTCCTCAAGCCAGGCCCAACCTGAATCCCTTCCTAGGATGGTGCAATAAATCAGTACATCTGTAAATTGGAAGTATTTCCCTTCCCTGTACACCCAATTACTGTAACAGAACAATTATTAGCACAAGAAGACAAGGCTAAAGCTACGAAAAGTCCCATCCTACTTCAGGTTTCTTGGACCTTTGAGGAAAACAAGCAGATATGACAACAGTTTGGATGTCCTGTGGCAATAAATAACATCAAACCAAATCATACAGGAAACACGACTCAACCTTTAGCTGGCGTCGGACTAGCAATGGTATCCTCCTTTCTGGGCTCACAGATGACAGGTTACCAGCAACTGCTGCTTCTCCAGCGCTACCAACAGACAGGCAATGAAGGACATGTTCAAAGCACCCACCTTGTTGAGGACATCTCGCTGGCAGCCAAGATAGAGATTGGGAAGAATTCGAGTTGGTCCAATGTTGGCAACAGGTAAGCAAGGCTGAGATATGCAGGTAGGGACGAGAGTGGATTTTCCTTCACAGAGACCAGGGAAACAACGAGAGAACTCAGCAAACCCACCTAAGAATAAACATACGATTACTCTATGCATACAGAAAAAAAAAAAAAAACAGCCTTCTATGAACTACTTAACTAAAGTCACTTAAAACAGAAAGATCAAACCGTATTGAAGAAGACAGAAAAATCAGGTTGAAGTGGAGACCACTGCACATGAATCCTTTCCACAGCTGCTGATGCTCACACTGGCTTCTAAGGCTGTGGTACCATGGGCAGGTCCTGGGGGCATTGAAAAGTTCCTGTCTTTCTCAAACACTCTCTGCATCTTCACATATCCCATAAGGTTTGATCCCTACTTTCTGTCCCTCATGCAAATGTTATGTGTAGAACATTAAAGAAGATTAAAGTCAGCAGCAAATAAGTCAATTATTTACCAAAGCAAGTGGGAGACACTGAATGATGTTCTTCAGAACAAAACGATCATGTTGTAAGTTCTTTCTAGAATCAGTTTGAAGTCCTCCTACCATACAATTTTTTTTGGCTATTTGGTGGTGGCATGTATGTGAAATAGGGTCTCATGTAGCCCAGGCTAGCTTCAAACTTACAATGTAACTAAGGATGATCTTGAACTCCTGATCCACCTACTTCAATCTCTCTAGTACTGGGATTACAGGTTTGTGCCACTCTAACACAAACCTGTAATCCCTTTTAAAACTTTAAACCTGTAGCCTTTTTAAAACTTTATTTTTAAATATGAAAAACATGTCCCTGCTCTCAGAATAATCTCTATAGGGCTGGAGAGATGGTTCAGAGGTTAAGAACACTTGTCTTTTTACAGAGGACCCAAGTTTGGTTCCCAGCACCCATATCTGACAGCTCCTAACTGCCTATAACTCCAGTTCCAGAGGATTCAGTGCCTTCTGATTTCTACAGGCACCTGCACATACATGACATATACTCACAAACACATAAATAAAAAGTAAAAACATATCTTTTTTACAAAAACAGCCTCTATACCAAGTCATTGTACTTCTGAAGGCAGTTATCCAAGATTCCAAGATTTCCATAATTACCACTGATTTCTGGAGATCTCCTGTTCATTGTTCTGAGCATTACAAAGAAATGTTATTTTTTCCAGTCTCTTTTTTAAAGCACTTACACACACACACACACACAGAGAGAGAGAGAGAGAGAGAGAGAGAGAGAGAGAGAGAGAACAACATGCATGGAGGTCGGAAGACTTTTCAGAGTCAGTTTGCTCTCTCCTTCATGTGGGTTCCAGGGAAATGAACTCAGGATATCAGGCTTGGCAGCAAGCTCTCATGCTTCTAATGAACTGCTCTACAGCCTTCATTAAGTATCACAATTTTGCTACAACTCAATGAAGAGAAATCCATGTAACATTCTCAGTCCTCAAAGAAAAAGATTACTAAGGCCTTCACTGAGTTTCCAATTTAAAAGCTCCTATATATCCGAATAAAAACACAGGCACTAAATAGCTTCTGATAAATTTTCAGATAAAGCCCCTTTCTATCTAATCCTTCACCTCATAATATGTCTGAACTCAGGACCAAGGAGATTGGAATAATGGCAAATATTGTTTATAGTATCAAATTAAGAAACGATTAACTAGAGAACAGTTTTTACTATCCCTTTAATTGAGCCTTAAGAGTGCCCCTCTCTCCAGCCAAATTATAGTTGGTTATGGTGATGTACGCCTTTAGTCCGGCACCTGGGAGCTTCAAAAGCAGGTAGATCTCTGTGAGTCCAAGGCTAAATGGTCTACATAGTGAATTCCAGGTCAGCCAAGGCTACACGGTGAAGCCTTTTCTCAAAAAAGAAAAAGACACTCCCCAAATTTCACTGTTATCTCCAACTTCTATTAGACCGACACATAAAATGTACTCCAAAAGTGCTGGAAGGTCAGGGAGTTGAGAGGGGCAAGAGTGATCCTTATTAGTATTTGCTGTCTTATATTCAACTCAAGCTCCCAGCAGGGAATTGTTATAATTATTCCACAAGCAAAATGTTTAAAAGCAGACATTCACGCTTCCAATCTAAGTATCTGTCCTTTTAAAACTGTTTTATACATAAGCAATTACAAAATCTTAAGTTCTTAAGGTAAGCTGATGTGGACAGCAGGTGATGGACAAGACCCTGGGGATCTGTACCTCCAAGGTTTCATTTCTCACCATTTCCAAACATGACCTCCAGGCACATAAAACTCATTGTTATTTCACCCTCCAGGAATACCACTCTGCCCTGCACCACTCAAGCACCCACATAAACCCTGTGCTCACACAGCAGGAAAAGCAAGAGTACAATCCTGTATCCAGAATGAACGTTCTAGTTGTCTGAGTTGGAAATGTTTCTAAATTCCTAACTCCTGGTTTCCTCATCTCTAAAATAAGGATAATGATTTTGTACTTTTGCTAAAAGCATGAAGTAGGTTTTGGTGGCTAGAGTTCCATGACAGTGATCGTCATACAAGACCAGTGCCTCTGTGAAGCCTCCCTATACCCTGGCACCCCTTTAAGATCCACCTAAGACACAAAATGGAAAAGCAAGGCCTCTAAAGTTACTCTGGTATCCTGCAAAAAGATGACAGAGGGGGTGTCTGCCCCCAAAGTAAGAGACACACTGCATGTCCCATCTCCCACAGCCCTGTTAGCACATTAAAGGCTTCAAAATGTATCTCAAAAGAGACTGGTTTAATTTACTTCAGTCAAATAAGTTTTTCCAAACATCTGACCATGATGAGATCCCTCTAAAATCTAATTGATAGTGGAATTCATACCCACATAAACCCTAGACTAGGACCACTGCAAACACCGGACTGGAGTCAACTGGATTTCCTTTACCTACAAGTACCACCCACAGGTGGTCTCAAAAAAAGGCAAGCAGCCAACATGAGTGTCCACTGTCTGGGGTTTATGACAGTATTTCCATCAAGTGTTTTGTTCCAATTCAGTGTCTCTAATTCTATGAATGAAGTTGATATTGACAGTGAGTTCCCTACCGTCTATGATTCTTGTAAAAACGCAGTAAAGGCTCTGCTAATTCTTTGCTTACTTTATATCTACCCAACAGAACAACTGACAGGCACTGGCTTCATTATATTTAATTGTATCATTTTAAACTTTAGCCTTTATATGTTGCTGTTTCACTAAAGAATTATCTTAAACTCTCTTTTGGCTCCAGTATAGTTCATGGGACAGTCTGTCATTTAAACTCAACAAAATAATGTTCCAGTAAAATGTTCTCAGAGAAAGAGAAACCAGAGAATCCAAAGAAATGCCACTTGAATTACATTTTAAATTTACAAGTGGTCATACTTATAAGTAACCATAGAATATACTGAACATGAAACATGACAAGCATTGCTCTATGAACTTTACAAGTTTGTTGTTGTTTGTTGGTTTGTTTTGAGACAATTCATCCCCGTGTAGCTCAGGCTGGCTTCAAATGTACTATGTACATCAGGTTGACCTTGAACTACCAATCCTCCTCCTTTAGTCTACCAAGTACTGAGATGACAGGTGTGCCCTGCCATGCCTGGCTCTACAGGTATCTTCTCAATCTTTACGATACCCTACGGAAGCGAAGGCCACTACTAGTCCCATTATCGGAATAGAAGCTCAGGATTGCATGCTCTGCTCACAAGCAGTTTGTTAAGTTGGCAGTGAAGCTAAAGCTGCCTTGGCTTCCAGAGAACAGCTCTCAGAGGACACAATTCTGCATCCTCCAGAAAACAGCTCTCATAGGACACAATTCTGCATCCTGCAGAGAACAGCTCTCAGAGGATACAATTCTGCATCCTGAAGAGAACAGCTCTCAGAGGACACATTTCTGCATCCTCCAGAGAACAACTTTCTGAGGGAAACAATTTGGCAACAATCATAATGTTGAGTCAGTCAGCCTAGCTACGAAAGGTCTAGTGCTATCATTAATTACTACAAGGTTCTAAGATCACTTTAAATTCAGTGTACCTCAAAAATATGGCCCTAGAAAATTCCATGCACAGAACAAAAATACAGAAACTACTGTCCAACCTTAAAACAAAATTAAAAAGCCAAACAATACATCCTAAAATATATTATACACAAAAAGAACATTTTTTTCTTTGTGTACTTTCAACTAATACCTAGCACAAACACCAATACCCAAACATTTAAAAATAATAGATCTCAAGGAAAGCAGAACATTTAGTGTTCAGTCTGGCTTGAAATGTCCCAAACAATGGTTCCCAGTCACTTCCAGAAAGTACTACCTCAGCCAAAGAGTATTTTCCTGATCTGTGTCTATGACAATGTTCCACGGACTGATGCCCTCCTTCTGGCTGACATCCTCCTTCCGGTTGACGCCCTCCTTCACCCACAGGTTTTCATTCCCTGGCCTTTCACTCGCTGACTCCAGTTTCACTTCATGAACTAACAACACAGGAGACACTGCTGATTTACTCTGAACAATCAGAAACTACCTGTTGCCTCACCAGCAACTTAGTTTCAAAATACCTAAAACATCCCTTTTCCTTTCATAGATTCTCTTGCAAACAAGATCTACACCACAAAAAAAGCACAAATAGCTCATTTATGTATCCTTTGTTCCAAATGGCTGACAGATACAGATTAAAAGCAGATTATCAGTGCTTGTCATCCCGTTCCTGTTCCAGGCACTCCCCATTAGAGTTCAACATAAAAATCACAAGAGCCTTTGTCCCTGTGAAAAACCATACTGAAAAGTGAGGAAACTTCTTAGAAAAACCCAGATTCTGAAGAACTTGTTCATGGACTTGCCTCACTGGCCAACCCTATCAGCCTTCTGTCCCCACACTTTGTGCTGGTTAACATCCTGGAGAGTAGAGAGTGTGAAATGGCAGTGATTCACATGTGCTTCACCAGCACAATAGCCTTAAATTGGCCGGGTATTCGAAGCCTGTTTGTATAACAGGCAGTTAGATTCCTCCAGAGACTTCTGGCCTGGACGGTGATGGAGGTAGAGTCAGCCAGACTCAGGCTATCCTGGGGCCCCTGCTGCTTGCTCATCTTCCGCCATCCAACCATAAGAATGCTCATGCAGAAACACACTACTGTGGACAGAGAAAACAGTTGGTACAGCTTCAAAGGCACAGATAATTTATATATTGCTATATTCTCATTCAGCCAAGAAAAATTCTTCCCTAAGGGTACTTTCCTTCACAACTCCAGTCAGAAGAACTATTTTCTGTAAAACCACTGTGAACCACAGTTCCATTTTGATGGGAGAAAATATGCCAAGTAAAATAAAATGCATATAAGAACTATACTAAATAATTCCAATTAGCCACTCTTTTCTCTTTCCTTTGGCCCATGTAATAATCAGCTCTAAAACTGCCCCCGACCCCTCCTGCTCAGTTGTTCGTTGTTTTTTTTCTGGAGCTGAGAACCAACCCCAGGCAGGGCCTTGTGCTTGCTAAGTAAGTGTTCTAGTGAGTTAAATCCCTAACCCCCAAACTGTATTTCCTTTTTCATTTTTATTTTATGTGTATGAGTGTTTTGTCTGCATGTATATAAGTGCACTCATCTTGTGCAGAGCCTGCAGAAGCCTGAAGAGGGCATTGGACTTCTGGAACTAGAGTTACAGATGGCTGTTAGCCACCTGTGGGTGCTGGAAATCAAACCTGGGTCTTCTATAAAAGAGCAACCAGAGCTCTTAACTGCGAGTCATCTCACCAGCCCCCCAAACTGTATTTTTTTAAAAGTGGAATAGTCACATAATTCACAAAAGTGGTACTTTTGTTCAGTGACATTTCATTTTGAATTAATTAACATTTATTTGTCTTATTTTTCAAACAGGGTCTCATTATGTAATCTTAACATGTCTATAACTCACCATATAGACCAGACTGGGGTAAAGTTTATAGCAGTCCTCCTGCCTCTGAATCCCAAGTGCTAGGATTACAGGAGTGCACCACTAAGTTGTCTTGGCATCTCAAATTCTAAAATCCAACCTTATTCCTTTAACCAGATTAAAGATAAATGTCAACTACTTTAAGGCAAGTTCCCCGCAAGAAGTATGGAAACTTTCCCTCCATCTTCACTCAGATAGGCAACAAGTCATTGGAGCTTTGTTACATAACAGAACTGCCTAGCGTGGGAAGGCAGAATCAGAAAACCAGTCACTCCATATTCTGAATGAACCCTATAACTATGTTTAGAAATAGCATTTATACAAAATTTTCACTTTCTGGAAAACATTTTCCTAACAAGTTATATACAAATTTTATATCAGTTTCATATAATCCATGTTTTCATAGTTTTAAAGATAGATGTATGGTTTAATGCTTCCATACAACAAAACTCTCTGTGACATACATAACTGTTTGCCATTTTGGAATGTAGGTGAAAAACTGGAGCATACCTCACCTCTAGAGATTTCTTCTATAAGGAAAATTAAATCTAACAATTCACAATTGCACAAAGGACAACTTTTTGAAAACACAAAATATTTAATTCACCAAAAAAGCATTTTCACTGCTCTAAAAGTAAATCTTTTATGTTTGGGTCAAAGTGACTGATGTAGGCAACTGTGTTCTGAAGATACTCAAAAAAACTAAGTGTGGTTACAATTCTTCCAATGTTTGCTGAGTACATTACAATTCAAAGTAACTGAAGAAAAAGAAAAGAAAGGCAACACAATTTTGAGCCCCTAAAGAAATCAAATGAGGGCTGGAGAGATGGCTCAGCAATTAGGAGCACTGGCTGCTCTTGCAGAGGACCCAGGTTCGATTCCCAGCAACCACATGGTGGCTAACAACTATCCACAGCTACAGTTCCAGGAGATCTGATACCCTCTTCTGACCTCCAACTGCACTTACATCCATGCAGGCAAAACACACACAAAAAAAGTTTAAAATAAGTCAAATGAAGGTATATATTTTTTCATTGGTGGTGAGTGAGTCTGAGTAAGTCAAGTTACATAGGTTTGAAAGATCATTTCTGAGAATGACACAACATTCACGGTATCAGCAGCACTCTGTCCACGTCCCATACAGCCAAACCTCCACCAAGCAGAAAATCCAACAGGACCCCAAGCATTCATTTAAATTCTTGTCCCAAACACCTGGTAATACCAGAGCACTGCATCATCCACTGACAACAAGCAAGAGGACGACATTCATTGCTTTGGAAACTCTTCTGGAAGCCTGAGAAGTCACACCTCAGAAAACGTCCTGTAAAGTGATACCTCCACACAAGCTCAGCCTCTATTAAACAATTTTGCACCAGGAACCACTGGGGAATGAAAAGCTCTTTACAACTAAATTTGGGAAGTAACAATTATCTCATATACAACAAATTAATTAAAATAATCCAACTTGTTATCTCATGCTTGAGAAATCCAGTGGTGACTAATCCTAGGGGATAACATTACCTAAATCAACTCAGCTGGCAAAATCAAGTGGTTTTTTTTTTTTTCTTTTTCTGTTGGGGATTTTAGTGTATATTAATTTTATAAGATAATGGGATTCATTATGACATTTCTGCACGTGCATATAACACACTTTGTTTACATTGAGGTTGTGATTTATATAAGGTTTCAGAAGATGCAGAGTAAATGCTAGTTTACTGATCTTTTAAAATGTCGGAAAATATATAACTGTGCCCAGAAACTCCTCCTCTTAAACATACACCTCCATGACTTTTAATAAATGCCTCAAACAAATGAAGATTGTTTTAAAGAGTGCCACAAAAATAATCAATCAGAAAGAATACAGGCAGAA
The DNA here is from genome assembly GCA_035773235.1 of Eospalax fontanierii. Classification (NCBI taxonomy): domain Eukaryota; kingdom Metazoa; phylum Chordata; class Mammalia; order Rodentia; family Spalacidae; genus Eospalax; species Eospalax fontanierii. The sequence continues at coordinate 27,111,550 of CM069551.1, read as the reverse complement.
TCCACCACTTGGCTAAATAAAATTAGCAAGCTCTAGAAGTAAGAGAGCCAAATTCACAGAGACAACCCTGACTGGTCCCCCAGTAAAAATAAGACAAGAAGACAACAGCCTAGTCAACAGCATCCTGCAACTTCCTGGGAAGGAAGGACTTAGGAGGACTCTACTTCTAACAGCCCAGAAGGTGGGTCAATCTTCTAAACTCCAATCTAACATTTTTTAATCCCTCTTGGTCATTTCCATTTAAAAATCTATGGATTCTGATGCCAATTTCATTTGCCAGCTTGACACACCTGGGAAGAGGGAACCTCATTTGGGGAATATCCTTTATCAGACTTGCCTGTGGGCAGACCTGTGAAGCATTTGTTAATTGTTGAGTGATGTGCGAGTGGCCAGCCCAATGTGGGTGGTCCCACCCCTGGGCAAGTAGTCCTGGGTTCTGTAAGAAAGCAGGCTAAGCACAGGCCAAGGAAGCTAGCCAGTGAGCAGCATTCCTCCATGGTCTGTGTTTTGGTTCCTGTCCTAAGGGCCTGTTCATCTTTGCTCCAAGCCCAAGTCACCTCAGCAGCATTCACCTGGGATTCCACCATAGTGATGATCCTGCATAATGCTTCTCTGATCCTGCCTTCCATTCCCCAACTAACACTTGAGTCTAAAACTGCATACCTTATACTTGGATAAATTCAGTAGGAGCTCTCTAATCCATTTGTCCTTCTTTTAAATTCATTTCTACTCTGCTGCCAGATAAAGCATTCTAAAATAATGTTGATGTTATTTTCTGGTTCTAAGTATCCACAACATAAAATCCAAAATACTCAGACAGAAAGTCTAATCCCTATCCAATATTTAGACTATCTTCCCTACCATCGTCCTGTATGTACCCAACACAGCTAGACGGGCTTCTGGCAATTTAATCCTTCCCACTCAGTTCACATTTTCTTCCAAACTATAGGCAAGCACACATGATACCTCTTCTACAGCAGTATATTCCAAAATATTTTACAACAGCTGACAACATACATTTTATATCAAAACCTTCTGAACACAGATTCACCACTGAAATTATAGTTTCATTTATAACACCTTCCTTTACTATATCAAATGCTGAGGGTTTAAAAAAAAATTTTATGTATAAGTGTTTTGCCTTGCATGTATGTGCCACATATGTACCTGGTACCCACAGATGCCAGAAAAGAGTGTCAGATCCCCTGGAACTGGAGTTATAGGTGGTTGTGAGCTGTCATGTGGGTGCTAGGAACAGAACTCAGGTTCTCTGCAAGAGTAGTAAATATTCTTAACTGCTGAGCCATCTCTCTAGTCTGATAAGTTGATACATTTGCATTTTATTCTGTTTCAACAGACAGATGGACAGACAGGTCCAATGTACTGGACATGGTCTAGATAATTTAGAAATTCATCCTTTTAGCTAAAAAATATTATTGTTGTGTGGTGGGGGGAGGGAAGGACAGGGAAAGAAAGCAGTCAGAGAACAACCATGTAGAGTTGGTTTTCTCCTTCCGATTTTACATGGGTTCGAGATATCAAACTCAGGTTTCCAGGCTTGCATGGCAGGTGTCTTTACTGCGTAAGCCATCTTGCTGTTGTCTAATTTGAAAGCTCTATAAAATTCACTTGGTGTTATGACACATGCCTGTAATTTCAGAACTTGGGAGGTTGAGCAGAATTATTGGGTGGTTAAAGTCATCTTTGGCTACATAGCAAGTTCAAAGCTGGCCTGGCCCACATGAGATCCTATGTTTAAAAAAAAGCAGCTCTATACTTTTATACCAGCAATTGGGTGGAATTTGCCAAAGACCTGGTAACTGTAACTATGTATGTATGTGTTGTGACCTGTCTTATTTCTTTAGCTATAAAACATTACAAACAACACTTTTTAAAAATCATTTCACCATGTAGCATACTGCCTGGCATATAATTAGAATTCAATAAATGTTTATTGAATCCTTCCTTGTTACAATGAATAACTGTTGATGGACATAAGTCTTGTATATTTTTGGTGTTCAAAAAGGATTTCCTGATTCCATTCAAAGCCCAAAGTTATGTTGGCATGGGAGGGGGTACAAAATCTGCTTCCTATTCGTAGACTACAATGTCCCAGAGAACTCTACATGAGAAAGAAAGCACCAGGCAAGAAATATATTTTTCTGCTACTAAAGAGAAAAAGGTAGATTTAGATCATGCCATTTTGGTCATCCAAAAGTAACACTGAATCCTTGTGCTTCCTGTGGTGCCCAGCATACTTTTATGAAAGACAGCAAGCAAATGTTCTCACATGTCCTAAATAGTCCAGAATTCCATAACAGTGTAGAATGCAATCCTATCTTTGTGACTCAGGGAACTGAGAGCACATTCCTCAGGAAAACATCAGAACAATTACAATCACATTCCCAAGGAGGATGAGGTGGCTGCTGGATATGTCCTTAAGTGATCATAAAGGCACAATGAAATGAGATTATTAATCAAGGTAACACTACAAGTCAAAAGGAAAAAAGAATGTAAGTTTGCTCTTTGGGGAATGACAACAATCAAATCTAACTAAGTAGTACACAGTCATTAATCAATGCACAAGTCATTTCATAGACCCTTCCATGTGAAATTCAAAGCTTCCTAATCTACCCTTAGGCAAGCTCAAGACCATCTGTGTATTCCACTCTAGCAACAGTCTTTAGCTGGGTCTGGTGGGGCAGGCTTGTTATCCTACTTATTTGGAAGGCTTAGCAGGAGGAGCCATAGGTTCAAGGTCAGCCCCAGCTAATGAGTTCAAGACGAGCCTGGGCAGTTTAACAAGACCACATCTCAAAAGTAAAAAGATGGCTAGCAGTTACAGCTCAACGGTAGAGCACTTTGCCTCCTGTGCATAAGGCTGTAGGTTCCATCTCCAGTTGTGCACTTTCTCTTTGGCCAACTGCAGCATTCATAAAAGACTTCAAAGAGCAAGGAGAAAAGGGATGCCCATTCAGGTATCCAAGCAACAAAAGAAGCCACTGGGATTCAGACTTGAAATTCTTTTTAAAAATCTAATGAGCATGCACTGTGAGCTGGACACAGTGCTAGAAATGGGGCCAGTAGTAACCAGGACAGAGGCCCTCCCTGGAGCGGGCAGAGAGACAAATTTTAATCAAGTAATTATTAGATGAACAAGTAACAAATTCTAGTTGGCAGCTTTAGGAAATGACTGTACCTGATAACCAGGAGATGGCTTTAAACTGTTTCTATTCAGTCTAGGAGGCACCTAGATAAATGGCAGAGAAACAGAACCCAAGTCTCTGCAGAGACCTAGAGACTATGAGGCTGTAGATTTAAAGCAAATGGGATAAAGACTGAATGAGCTAAGAAGGAAGGGAAAGGAGAAGAGAATAGAATGGAGGGGAGGACAGGAAGATGAGGGGAGGGCAGGGAGAGGAGGGGAGGGTAGGGAGAGGAGGGGAGGGTGGGGAGAGGAAGGTGGGGGGAGAGGGAGGAGGAAACAGAGAAAGAAAGTAAAGAAAGTGGCTTTAAATAAAGTTTGAGAGGTAAAAGTCAAGCCACTGTTGGAGTCAGTTAAAAATTCTGTAATTTACTTAAGATTATGGATGCATATTAAACTAAAAGGTAACACAATCTGGAAATTTAAAAACTAACTTTAGTCTTTAATCCCAGCACTCGGGAGGCAGAGGCAGAACTCTATGAGTTCAAGGCTAGCCTGGTCTACATAGTGAGTTCTAGACCAGCTGGGGCTACCAGGAGACCCTGTCTCAAAAAAGACTTCCTCTAAAACAAAACAAAACAAAATCTTTAGCTTCAGTATATATAATGGGCATGAAGAGGCAAGACAAGACAGAGGATGTGAAAAGATTAGTAAGAGGCTCCTAGGGCATTCTGGGAGATGGATGGTACCGGCTTGACTTAAGTGACAGCAAAAGGGAAGGACTTCTTAGACATGAAAAGAAAAATTGGGTGACTGAGATGTAGCCCAAGCTGGCCTTGTCACAATCCTGCCTCAGCCTCTAGTGCTGAATTCCAGGTGTGTGCCATCACAACCAGCTGACGTGTTGCTGGAGACTGAATCCAGGGCTCTATGCTTATCACACTGGCAAGTGGCAATTACAGAAAAGACGATCCAGTCTGGATAACTTCATGCTGACTGAGACTTAGAAAAGAGTCAGCAAATACATGGGCAAAAGTGATTCCTTTTCCTCTAGCTTTCTTGAAGTAGGACTGGCAAGGAAAACTCATATGTTTAAGTGATAATCTGAGATATATATATATCTGTATATATATATATATAAATTCTGAAGTAGCACACCTTACATGCTACACTTTTTTTGGGTATAATGAGAACACTTCAGATCTACACTCTTAACACTTTCAAGTACAACATATTCTAACTATTAACGGAAGCATTTAACAGACATCAGCCCATCATCCCCCTGCCCCCAGCTGCTTGAACCACTACTCAATATTTTCTTTGTTTTTGGCTTTTGAAACAGGTCTCCTGTAGTCCAGAATGCATAGTCAAGACTGATCCTTCTGCTTCCTCTTCCCAAGAAATGGGAATACAAGCATACATCGCTGTATCTTGCTTCAACTCCTGACTTCTCTGACTTTTTTAGATTCAGTATATAGAACTGATCTGTCTGGTGCAGTACTTATCTTTCTATTCCTGGCTTATTTCAAGTTGTAGAAAATGGCATAACTTATTTGCCAGCCCTGAGACTGATCCCAGAGCCTCATATACACAAGGCAAATGTTTTACCATTGAGCTATAACCTCCAGCCTTTATTTCTTAAGGCAAAAAACTTGCACTGTATATGCAGGTGTATATACAGTGACTCTCAGTCACTGTGGTATTTTTAGACAAATACCAATTCTGAATGACCAGAGTGCTTTTACTGAAATACTTTCATTATCTTTTATCAGATGCTGCAGGATTTGAAATGCAATGACTGGATGTTCTTTCTTTGGTCAAAGGGGTAAAAGCACCAAACTAGACAACTGAATTGATAACAAAGACAGCAAAGTCTATAACCAGAAAGATATAGTTCCATTGTGCTTCCTGTAGGAAGAGTAGTAATTAATTCTATTCAGTAAAAACTTAACACTTTTTACAAAGAACTATTACATCACTCTAGATTCCTTTTAAAAAATATATGAAGACTTGGAGCTGGAGAAATGGCTCAGCAGTTAACTGCACTGGCTTCTCTTGCAGAGGATCCAGGTTTGATTCCCAGCACTCACATGGTGGCTAACAATTGTCTGTAACTCCAGTTCCAGGGGATCTGACACCTCTTCTGACCTCCGCCAGCATTGTATGATGTGTGCACTTACACACATGCAGACTACACACTCATACACATGAAATAAAAATAGTAAAACCTTAAAAAAGAAAATACATTTTAAAAATATATAAAGACTCAATATACATTTTGTCCACTTAAGTCTATATTAGAAAATCTTATTCAAAACAAAACAAAAAATGTATTTGTTCTTTAACCACAGCAAACAGTAATCTAAGACCTAAGCTAAATTCAGAGATTCAATGTCTATAAAAGCCCTTAGCAATGTACCTGAGACTATACCCAATAAAGTTCTTAGCAATAGAATTTTCTACAATTACTTAAACCTGTTATTTAGCATAGAACAGAGCTACACTTGTGTTTGATGAGCTCCTCTGGCTAAAATAATTTAATGCTTTAAATTTTTTATATATTGCCTCATTCCATAAAGTGTGAAAATTATGACTCTGAAATCCATGAAAGGTTGAGAAATAATTACCACAAAAAAGAGTCTTTGAGAAACAGGTTCTGATTCCCAATTTAGCCTCAGAAATTCTAGAAGACTCTGGAATTATTTGTAGATATGAGCAATAAGGCACCTGGTGAGAATTTAGAAGAGTCCTTAGCCCACTATCCCAAAGCTGAAGTCTGTGATTCACCTATGAATTTTCTTTGCTGTACGGTTATCCTGTAACTCATCACAGTGGTAGAGCACGTGCTCTGTGTCTGATTTCTATCACCACCAGGAAAAGAAAAAAAGACTATGAGTATGTGAATCCTTTCCTTCATTCCTCCCTCCCTCCCTTCCTTCCATCTATCCACCCAGCCCTCCCTCCTTCCCTCCCTCCCTCCCTCTTTTCCTTCTAGAGGGATGACTAGATTAAACCCAGGATGTTAAGCACATATTCTACCACTGTTATATCCAAGGCCTCTCTTTGACTTTTAATCAATGGGGAAAGACAGCCAGGCACGGCACATAGGTATAATACCAAGAGGCTAAGCAGGAAGGTTGTTGAGTGCTGCTGGCTGTGGCAGCGAGGGGCATCATGAGAGTTCCCATAGCCTCAGATATACAGAGAAAAAGTGGGGAAAGAGAAAGAAGTACTGGAATCATACTGTTTATCTGCAGGATATCTTTACTGCTACTAAATCAGTCTGGTCCCCTTCTCTTCTATGCTAATGTAAAGTGAAAGCCTAAGGTAAAGAAGGATGTTTTTCCTTCAGTTCTGTAAAATAAATCTAGCACTTTTAGAAACAGATAAAGGTGGCAAAAAGAATAAAACGATAAAGTTGTCAACAGTGAATAAGTAAAAGTCAAGAAGCAAGTTTGTTTTTAAAAGTTCTCTGAGGTTTGGGGACTGGAGAGATGGTTCATCAGTTAAGAGCACTGACTGTTCTTGCAGAAGACCCAGGTTTGAATCTCAGCACCCACATGGCAGCTAACAACCATCAATAACTCCAATTCCAGGTGATTCGACATGCTCTTCTGTTCTTTGTGAGTACTGCATGACATGGGTACACTTACACACACAGGCAATGCACATGGACATAAAGTAAAAATAATATATAAAATATATTTTTTAAAGTTTTCAACAAAACCAAGAAAGTTGATCAGTAAGTCAATGTTGATAACTGGTTATTTCGTTTTCTAATTCATAATAACAGATGTCTTCAAAAGACTACTAAAACAGGTTTCCTATGTATTATCTCAAAAAAAAACCAAACAAACTATTTTCACAGTAAGCTAAGTTATTGCTTCTTGGGCGAGGGGAAGAAGGAGCTTGAGAGGACTAGGATACAAGCATTATCAAATCCTGAAAATGATTCACAATTATGTTCTCTTCTATCCATCTGTCCCTATCCTCTCAAGCCTAAGTTCTGCTTCCACAGGGCAAATAGGAACAGCCCTGGACCTGATACAGAGCAGAGCAGCTACACCTCCCTTGCTTCGAGGAGTTCCACACCCACCTCATCTGCTCCCATTAACTCAGCACTCCATGCACCTGTGACTTCCTACTGCACGTTCGAAATAGTTTGTTCCTTGAATTTCTCTACAATTCTTTTATTCATTTCGTTGGGTTTTTTTTTTTTTTTTTCGAACCAGGGTCTCACTCTGTAGCTCAGGCTGGCCTTGAAACTCCTGCCTCAGCCTCCCAAGTGCTTAAAGGTGTAAGTTACACATACAGCTTCTACAATTCTCTTATGTTTAAACTAATTACATACAATTTTCTGAAATAGTTTCAACAGATTGGATTTTCTTCAAATTATCAGAAATACAGACTTTTAAAAAATATTATTTATTATTTTCATTTTATGTGTACAAGTGTATTCCTGAATGTGTGTAATGAACCCGTATCATGTAATGACCATGGAGGTCACAAAAGGGCATCAGATCTCCTGGAACTGGAATTACAGACAGTTGCTAGCCGCTATATGCATGCTGGGAACCAAACCCAGGTCCTCTGTAAGAGCAGCCAAAGCTCTTAACCACTGAGTCACCTCTCTAGCCCCAAATATAGACTTTTTAACCAAAGAGAAATTGTTAACAGTTTTCCCTTGCAAAAGTCTATCCTTAGGGCTGGAGAGATGGCTCAGCATTTAAGAGTATGTACTATTCTTCCAGAGGACCTGAGTTCAATTCCTAGTGCCCACATCAGGCAGCTAACAACCACCTATAATTCTAGCTCCAGGGGATCTGACGTCTCTGGCCTCCATGGGCTCCAGTACTATGTTCACATCCACAAACACACAATACATATACACGTGATTAAAAATAAAAAATTTTAAAAGCCTATCATAGGTTATAAAGTTATTTTTATGAAAAACGTTTTTATGTTTCCCATTCTGTCGTTCACTTGATACAAAGTCCAAAATCTCAATTTAACTTTTTTTTTTAGACAGGGTCTTACTATATATCTCTGGCTAGTTTGTAACTTGCTATGTAGACCAGGATAGCCTCAAACTCACAGAGATCTGCCTAATCTGCCTCTGAAGTGCTGGAATTAAAGGCATGTGCCACCATGCCTAGCCCCAAAGTCCTAATTTTAAAGGTTACAGAGAAGATATGTGGGTCTTTGAAGTGTGCATATTAAATAACTGACTTCAAAACTGGGGGTGACAGTTTGCCATTTCCTACTCATAAATGATAGAAATCTTCTATAGGAATCCAAATTCATGCTATTTTGCTAATAAGGCAGCTACTGATAAGCCTTTTTATCCACAAGGTAGAACAGTGTATATGAAATATAATGGTCTGACTCACCCAATGACTAAAAGAACAGCTTACATATTTAATATAAAAAGGAGTCCAACTTTTCTGCATTAACATAGATTCAATGACTTGTATCTTCCTATGAGCTAAGTGAGGTTTACAGAGTTGTTGGCACTATCAAATTTCAGTATTTAAGAGCCAAGTAAGATTAACATTTACAACCAATAGCATTTTCATTGGATTTTCATACCATGCTTAAATCTACTTCAAATGATGAAAACATATAAATTTTAGGTATTTTCTCATAGCAATGCTATATGTCCGCTCTATCTGAATAAATGTACTTTGCAAATAATTTATTTCAAAACAAGCAAGTCTGCACTACATTTTCAATCTTCTGTCACTATTCAGTTTACCCATTTATAGTCTAAAGTAATAAATCCTATGAACAGAATGGTATAAAAGTTGTATGTCATCTAATCATATATCAAGTACTAATTGAAAACTCAAGAAGTGCTCAGGCCTTGGAGGGACACAAAGCTAAATACGGCCTGTTTATTAAAGCACTAAGTCCACTGCACTCCTAGTGTCCCCATCTCTCATTCCCCTTCCTTGTGGGTCCTCCGGGTGAAGTCTCAGTCTTGTTCTGTTTAAGAGAAGGAACTCATTAAAATACTGTTATCCATTTCCTGGGGAGCCCTTCATTCCCTTCTTGCATACTCTTCTCTGAGAGCAAGTAGAATTCAAATCCCAATTCCTTACTTCCTATGTAGCCATAGCCACATCTCACAAGGCTGACGCTGACTCAGGTGGCTGAAAGTTCTAAACTGGTGGAAAAATTACTCCAAGAAACCACATCTTCCTATTGTCATATTCACAAAAAGTCTCTAACTACTGAAAGCTGTAGGGTGGTTTGAAGTGACAGCCGTCCCCACTGACCTTGTAATGCACAGTAGCCCATGTAAAAAACTAGTGTGCTTTTCCCATGGTCATTTATTTCTCCCCAAGCAAAACATCTGAGAAACTTTTACCAGTATGTCCTCTATCTCACATTCCTGGTCTGGCTCTGTGCAGCTAGACCTTGGCAAAAAGAAAAAAAAAAAAAATAAGAGCCTCTCAAGATTTTTTCCCAACACTTTTCCCCACTAATTTTCTACCTCAAGGAATAAACTAACCAAGAAAATTCTCAACTGGTCAGTGGCCTTGAGATAGCTAGGGAAGCTTTTAATCAATCAGAATCCTCACTCTTAGGTGTCAAAAGAGGTCTAACTACTGAGAAACTCCCAAACAATGCAATCCAGACTTGGGAGCCCCCTTGAAGCTGAAAAGCAATCCTAGAAGTGCACGTGGGGCTACGGCGTGTCAGCACTGTCAACTGAGTGATGCCCTAGTAGACTTCCCTGTAGGCCTAGAGCACATTCCTTATATGAAAGGGGGATGAGGGGCTATGACTTAATGTGTCATACATGTCCCTAGGCAGGATTCAGCTGGTCAGACTGAGCCCTTTTCTTCCCTGCTGCCCAATGAGTGCCTCTCCCAAAGCTTCACATGACTAATAAGAACCTTCCCAGAAAACCAAGGAATGCGCCTCAGCACGGGAGTAAAGGACATGCAAGGCACCTACATTAGAAACTCATGGTGAGCACCTCCATGGTGTCTGCTTGGCCAAGCTGTCAGGTCAGCACTCACCACAGGGAGAAGGGATCTCAAAGCAGGGTTCAGCATCTGACCACACAAACTCTTTAAAAACTGGAACTAAGGGTGTAATTCAGTGATATACTTGCTTGCTTAACAGAAGTAATTCCCCAGTATTTGAGGGGAAAGGGAGTAAGATCACAAAAACCCTGAATAGTACTGTGAAGTAAGTCCATCTCAGTGGCTACAAAAACATGGAAGGAGAGCTTAAAGTTACCATTGATAGAACTCCAACACTAGTTGTAATATTCAGCCTGTTTATATACCCATTACAAGTCTATGTCTATCAGGATGGGTGCAAGGGATTGGTTAACTCAGTGACAGAGCATTATGCAAGGTCTTGGGCTCCATCCCCAATGAGACAGACAGAAAAATGCACACATGCACACTCGCATGCTCAGCTACCAACAGAGACAGAACAAAATATTGTAATTCGTAGTCACAAAATTCTATGAAGTATATTCTCAAAAAAACAGGCTTCACTCAGGGATACATACAGAGAGAGCAGACATAATCACAAAATAAATAAAAGGTGTGGTTAGAAGTAATCTGAAGGGCTGCAGAGATGGCTCGGTGGTTAAGAGCACTCACTGTTCTTGCAGAGGACCCAGGTTCAATTCCCAGCACCCACATGACAGCTAACAACCATCCTAAACTTCAGGGAACCTGACACTCTTCTGGCCTCTGCAGGCATTGCAGAGTACGCTTACATAGTACGCTTACATAAATGCAGGGAAGACACTCATATACATAAAATAAAAATAAAATATTCAAAAAAGGAAGAAGTGATCTGAGTCCTTGTTCTTAGGGAGCTGAAGCAAGAGTCTGTAAGAGAGAGCTTGAAATACCAAAATCTTACCTAAATCTGCATTGAGTTTCAAAGTATTAGCAGTTTAAAACACTTCACATACCAAATGACTAATCTAGAAACTGAAATCTTCATACTTCTAAAAGTTAACTGCCAATACCATCAAGTTCACTGTGGCCTCCTTCCAAAAACACTAAAGGTGGGAAAATGACAATACCTATTAATACTTTGTTTTTCTAGATCAAATTTTTAAAAATCCTCTTGAGTACCACAGGTGGAATTTGCCTGACAGCAGCTTTGTGTTAAGGTTATGTATTGGTCAATTGTATTTCTCCTTCTGTGAGCCAGTGCCAGGAAGAGCAAGTTTGTAGAACAGGCAAGCAAAAGCAATGGACGAACTGCCTGTTCTGGAATTCCCTGAGATGGACCTCCCACACTGCTCTCCCTGCGGGTAAGCAGTTCTTCCCACTGGGTCCTTCCAGGGTACTTTATGAGATTATGCAGCTGCTTAGCATTTATAAGTTGAGACATTTTTTTCAAATATAAAGCAAAACAAAAATACACAGCTTATTACATTTTAAAATCATCTACCTGGCATTAGAAGAAACATTCTGCACATTTGCTCCCTATCTCATTGTTCATAATGCTCTCTGGAGTCTGATATTGCACAGTGAGAATGAGAGCTGAGAGGTAGGTCACTTAATGTTCTTATCCTGCAGGTAAGCAGAAAAGCAGCAGGCAGAAGCAAGTGAGTTCCAGGCCAATCTATTCTACATAGATTGTCTTAAAACCAAATAAAAAATAAACTAATGTGAAAAAACAATGGTATTCAAGACAAATGAACTGTTAGATCAATCAAAAGCTGTAATTCACTTTATGCACTATAGTTCTGAAACTGCTGAAATATAGGGAAATGGCAGACCAAGTCTCTTCCGTTGTATCACAGCCTTACCTGCAAGCAGGTGAACAGAGTTGAAGCTCTTCTCCAGTTTACCCAGAAGCACGGTGAGAAAGCAGTCTGATGACAGAGAAGCAACATCTTGGGAACTTTGATCATAAACTACCACCTTCTGACTGCAGTCAATGTCAACCTAAAATGCAAATGTGAAGTTTGTTGAGAAGAAAGACGAGGGCCTGGCACACACCTGCAATCCCAGCACTTGGGAGGCAGAAGCAGGATGATGAGGAGTTCAAGGCCACACTTACCTAACATGAATTCAAAACTTGTCTGGACTACATGAGACTGTATCTCAAAAAAATGGGGAGTAGGAAGAAAGGAGGAAAGAAAAATAATCTAAGAAACCACTGATTGAGTAGGACCCCACGTTTCATTGGATTTCAAACAACTAGCTGCTTCTTGTTTTCAATTAATAATGTGAATAAAAATGAGATTTAGTCCCTTTATTGGATAAAGTTAGCATACAAGTGGTTTAAGTGCTTATAAAAATAATTTTTAAAGGCTAAATTGATATTGCTTCTATGATGTGTTCCAAACTTCAAACCATAAAAGTTCACAAACCAAATAATTTGTAAAATAAACTTAATTCTTCACCTAAAGAAACGTTTCTTAAAACGGTCCCTATAAGGAACTGAAGAGACAGCTCAACTGGTAATGTGCTTGCCTCTCAAGCATAAGGACCTGAGTTCCATCCCCAGGGCATGGGGGTGCCCAGAATGCTGGGCACTGTGGTACATGTGTGGGGGACACTCTGAGGATCTCTGAGGCTCACTGGCCAGTCATTCTAACCTAAACGGTGAGTTCCAAGCAATGACACCTTGTCTCAAACAAGGTGGATGACATTCCTGAAGATAACACGGGTTTTCCTCTGGCCTCTATACACACATAAATACACACCAAAAAGTGCCTCCTATGTGCCAAAGGAACCAGCTGTTTATTAGAATTAAAAGATTAACTCAACAGGAGTTCAAGGCCATCCTCGCCAATATAGCAAATTCTAGAGTAGTCCCAACAGACAGACACATGAGACCCTGTATGGAAAAAAGGAAGTAAAGAGGAAGGGAGGGAAGGAGGGAGGGAGAAAAGAAAAAGAGGGTGTAGAGGAAAAAAAGAAACAGTGACATATAACACTTCATTATCCCAGGAATAACTTTCCCTGACATAATGTCTTAATCAATATTACCACATATTGGTAATAAAGAATGACTTTCAGTGGATTTGTAGATAACACAAAATAACATTTAAAGAGCCAAGGCAATTTTATTGAGACATTAATACAAGAATAAAGAAACACAGCATGTGTCCAAATGACAAGTTAACTGTTCTTTGTAGTTTAAAATATTCTTTATTTCTCCTGGCATTTTCAGACAGAGTCTTAAGCTACATAGCCCAGGCTTGCCTCAAACTCCTGGGGATCTTTCTCCTTTAGCTTCCTGAGTACTAGGATTACAGCTAGGTATAAGCCACCATTCCCAGCTTAAAATATTCTTAATGTAACAATATGATTGGTAATTTATTTTCAGATGTTACAAGATTACCAAAATTTAGAAAGCAATGAAATTTCCTCAAATTATTTTTCTGCACTTTAAAATGAAGCTTCAATTAAAATTATTCCTCAGTGTGTCCACTTCTTTTAAAAAGAGAAAAAGAAAACATTTACCTTATGTTTTGCTGAGTGCTGGATAAGTTCTGTAATTAATACTTTGTCCTGTTGCAACCTTCGCTTCATAAGCTTGGAGCAGTTGATATTAATGGCTTCCAAAATGTGGGCTGTATTGTACTCCACAAATGGCCGGCTATCAATTAGCAGCACTTTTTCCGTTCCACTTTCCAGCAGAGCCACCAGCCTCTCAGTAACAATTTGAGTTCCAATCGTCTCATGGGCCATGACAACAATAAGTCCTCTTTTCCCACCTCCTGCTTTAAGTTGCCACGATGACGTAATGGTGGTGTGCTCAAAGGCTCAGCCACTCCACTGTACAAAAAATGTATGAGGTCAGGCTGGTAGTGACTGGCAAAGGCAGAGTTAAACCCATTTTCAGCAAGAGCCCTCCAAGTGAATGTGTCTTTCTCTTTCCCGTTGATGTGCTCTTGCAAAGGACTCCTTCCACAAAGCAGCCCCTCACATTTGATTCATAGAGAGATGATGGGAGAACCATTCCACAACAAAAGATGCTTTGGGACAGCCGGGTATTACATCATCCTTTACCTTTGCTCCCTCACTCCAACAGCTTTACACTGGACTGACAGCCTACATGGAGAGAGAGACAGACAGAAAACAAAACACAGGGTCAGAAAAATAAGAATGAGCACCAGATTGCAGAGTGTGATTCATAATATTTACTTCATTAATCTAATTCCATACTTTATGCACTGTTTCATTTGAACAAACACAAAAAGAATGAGCAGATGTGGCTTCAGAAAAAAAATCTGCTGTTCATTCAGGTTTTTTTTAACCTCAAAATGTAAATACTTCAACAAAACAAAACATCAGCAAAATATAATCTCTTGAGGGCCAGAATGAAATGACTTTTATGAAATTAAAAGGGCTATACCAAGAGTTCAAAGTATGATTATTCAAAATGGTTTTCTTCTGTTTAATTTACTTATTCTTTGAAAACAACACGGAGAGCAACAGGTTATCAATCCCATTATTATCTGGAGAAAAAAGAAAAGCATTTCTGATGGCTTAAGAATTACTCTGATAAGTAGATAAGTGCCAGCACGCAAACAGCAGCCCCTTGAGAAGAGCAGGAAAAAAGGTTCTAGAAACGTCAGTTACTTCTTAAGGAAGAGGAGAGACAAAAATAGCTGGTGTGCTTGTCAACACAATGCTGGAGGTCTCGGCTGTACCAGCTCAACCAGGTGTAGTCAGTCTCACGGCCACAACCTGGCCCGTCTACCTCCCAGGACCATCCCTCCTCCTTCAGTTCTTTATCTGTCCAGTCTTCCCTTGACTTTCTTTACACCGCTTTCTCAGGACTAACTCTCAGTCTTAGTAAATTTCACCCCTTAACTTGGGACTATAAACCAACATGCAAAGGCTGTAAAATGCCTCCTGTTCTTACCAAACTCCTGTAATGAACTATTTCCTGAATAACATTAATTGGAGTTTGGTGTCCATAATTTACGCCTGAGCCTAGCCTTCAATATTCTTAGATTCCCATCTATCATAGTCCACTTCTGTATCTATGAAAACTCCGTCTATAATCAGACACCTGTTGTTGGCATTTAACTTCTAGAGGATAAACATTTGATGAGAATGGTTTTGTGTTATATTTCTTACTTCCACTGTGCTTGAACCTAAGATGTTCAATTTAACTGTAATAAGCAAAACCTTTCTTGTTCCAAAAACAACAAGATTATAAATATTTGGTTAGCTGATTTCAGAACAAGATGGGAGAGCCTCATACATCTTTTGGTTATATACTCTAAGGCATAGAGAGAGGGATCAGGCTATAAAGAAAGTAGCCTTCCCACTCACTGGCCGTGTACCTCCCCCTACACCTCCCCTATGGGGCAGTGACATTTTCCCCTCACAAATATTTTTTCTGAGAACAAAATTGTCTAAGTTATCTAAAATTCCTAAGTGAAAAGGCAATTATGATTCAACAGAGAAACAAAGGGAATGCTCTAAAGGCGTGATGGTGCCTGCCTTCAATCCCAGCACATAAGAGACTGAGATAGAAGGAATTTTGAATTCCAGGCCAGCCTGGGCTATACAGTTATCTTATCCTAGTTTACAAATCAGTTTCATTTAATACACTGTGTGTCTAGCCCTTATCTTCCAAGAAACACACTTCATTACATTGTATTTATTTTCAACATGCCTTTATGTCAATGAGGAACAAGAGTCATCTCTAATTTCAACTGAAGAAATTAGAGCGGGCTTGTCCTATCAACTATTAAACTTTAGCAAAGCACTCACCACTCACCAAGGCCATGGCACGGAATAAAATCCTGACCGCTCAGTGACACAGTTCATGGCAATACAAGGCCCTGTACTCAAAACAGCTGACTCCCAAACCAGGGCTCCTACTACTGGGTTACCCAGTTTTCCCTCAGCACCTGTTCCCATAATGGAACTGGACTGGAAAAGAATGACGTGACTTGTCCACAAGGGTGCCCAGATGGCACAGAAAATAGAAATCTGAGAACAGAGGCAGGTTGATTCCAACAATAGTGCCGAGTCTCTGCGCCTGATTGGCTCCTCTCGGTGATAAAATCAGGATGAGACAAAGCAGTGATCTGGGTTAGGAGATCAAGGGACAAGAGTGAGAAGACGGCAAACACGCACAAGCTGAGCAAGGAAATTCCCATCTTTGCTTCCTTCAGCATACTTCTACTGGGCACAAAACAGGAAGTCTTAACCAGAGTCAGAATCAGTTGTTGCAGATACAGAAAGACCTTGACCTAACCAAGACAGGATCTGCTCAGCCATTCTAATGAGATGTAACTGATGCCAATGGGTGGAAAGATTAAGTTGTCCACATTTAGTGTCGTACCGAGGCCAGGCAGAGCCCTCTTTTACTCCCTTACATGCAAAGTCTGATTTTCTGTGTAAGGAGCAGAACCTTGCCAAGGGGTTGTGGATGGTAAGATAATAATGTCTTAATCTCATTTATTTACAGGTAGAAATTTTTAGTTAAATCCCCACAGTCTTTATCAACTCTGATTTTTTGAGCTATTTTTGTATGTTTTATAACTCAAGCAGTTCTGTAAGAATTTATTCATTTTTATTTATGTAGATCTATGTGTGCCTACCAAAGTTTATGTAAACCATATGAGTGCAATGCCCATGGAGGTCAGAAGAGGGCATCAGATACCCTGAAACTGTTGTTATAGGCAGTCGTTAGCTGCTTGATATGGGTGCTGGGAACTGAACCTGGGTCTCTGCTGGAGCAGTAAGAACTCTTAACTGCTGAGCCACTCCAACTTTAATTTTTAAAAATTCTCTTTGGATTAGGGATGTAGCTCAGTGCATAGTGTCTACTTATCAAGCACAAGACCCTAGGTTCAATCCCCAGCACCACGTAAACCAGATGTAATGATGCATACCTGTAATTCCAGCACTTGGGAGACAGAGGCAAGAAAATTAGAAGTTCAAGGTTATCTCTGACTATACAGAGAGTTTGACTTGGGCTACAACAGACTTTGTGCAAACAAAAAAATATTTTTTTAAATTTCTCAATTATCATTCATTTTCCAAAATGCTATTATCCTGACGTCAGGGACCCATCTGTGACAGTTTTGTTCCCAAAATCTTTTTCATAAAGTAGGATTTAAAGGTGACAAGAGGAGTCTAGAGAGATGGCTCAGTAGTTAAGAGCAGTGACTGCTCTTGCAGAGGACCCAGGTTCAGTTCCCAGCCTACATGGCAGCTAACAACCATCTGTAACTCCAGTTCTGAGGGATCCGGACACTCTCTTCTGACCTCCTTGGGCACTGCACAACACAGGTACACTTAAATGCATGCAGGAAATACACTCATACACAGAAAATAAAAATAAATAGGGACTGGAAAGATGGTTTTGAGAAGTTAAGAGCACTGGCTGCTCTTGCAGAGGACCCAAGTTCAATTCCCAGCACCTACATGGCAGCTAACAACCATCATTAGCTTCAGTTCCAAGGAATCCAGTGCCATCTTCTGACCTCCTTGGGCACTGCACAACATGGGTACACTTACATACATGCAGGCCATATACTGATACACATAAAATTTTTAAAACATAAAATATTAAAAAAAAAAAGATGACAAGAGCGAACAGCTCGTTGTTTTCAAAAGCACCAAACTAACTTTACCCAAAGTATTATTTTCTTTTTAAATTTATTTTGTACATTTTAGTGTGCATGTATATGTGTATGCACGTAAGGGTCCCAGTGTGCTACAGGCTGTGTGTGGAGGTCAGAGGACAACTCCCTGGAATCTACATGGGTTCTAGGGATTAAAACTCTGGTTGTTAGGTTTGTACAACAAGCACTTTTATGTAATAAGCCAACTTGCCAGCCATACCCAAAATTTCTACAAGAAGCCCATAGGATAAATTTCGTTAGGCTGAATCACAAGAGCCTAAATTCTTATAAGCAAATCCAGAACAGATTGGGTTTGCTATATGCCACTTAGCTGATTTTTAAAGCTTTAACTTATTTCTTTTCAGTTTAAATAGATATTTAAAGGGTCCAAAAAGTCTAAAACCGCAGGCATAATGTTTACTTTGTGTATGAGTTATACTTTAATGAAGGTGCTACCAACTGTGATGATACTGAAATTACAACAATATCTTTAAGTTTTTAAAATGCGTATGTTTAAAATGTTCATTACATCTGTTCTTTATATGCCTAACCAGTAACTACTGTTAACAGTTTCCTCTGATTTCTTCCAGAGTTTTAAAAATAAATATAGAAGATACACGTATATATTATTTTGTGTCTCCTATGTTCAAATGGTCACACCGCGTATGCACTGCTTTTATATCTTGCTTTTTCTTTCATTTACAATACTCCAATTTGATTTTCTTCAACATTTAATTAGAAGATGAACCATCTATATATCCATGGGTCTTCCATATATACTATTTTAGAAATCTAAATAAAATGTGTAGTTAACAACCTTGAAAAATACTTCCTCTTTCCCATAGAATTATAACTGTTCAACAAGCTCTTTACCAAGGTATCTAACAGCTAAAGGCATACCTCCTAACATTATGCCCAACCAGGCAAGTATTTCACAACATCCCCTAACTACTCAAGAAAAGCTAAAATGTCACAGTATATATTCACATCACTATGGAAATTACCTTTCAAAGGACATGTAACATCCCTAAAGGCAGTATGCATCATTCTGAAGACTAAATCTTATCAAGTACTACAGACAAAAATATTATAAAGTAGCCCAGGGTGAGAAATAAAAGATTTTTAAAACTTAGAATAAAAACAGGATGAAACATTTTAGTACAACAAAAATAACAACACAAAGCAAAGAATGACATGAGCAAATCTCATAAAGAAATACCATTTCTAGGGCTGGAAGATGGCTCAGTGGCAAAGCGTTTGCTGGGCTAACATGAGGACCTGAGTTTAGATCTCCAGAACTTACATAAAAAGCCAGGTGAGGAGCTTGAGAGATGGCTTAGTGGTTAAAAGCACTAGCTGCTCTTGCAGAGGACCAGGGTTTGGTTCCCAGCGCCCACATGATGTCTAACAACTGTTATAACGAATTTCAGGGGATCTAATGCCCTTTTCTGGCCTTATTGGGCACTGCACAACATGGGTATACTCACATACATGCAGGCAAAACACTCATACATATAAAATAAAAATAATAAATCAATATGTTTTGTCTCTTACAAGGTGGAAGGAAGGCAAGGATCAACACCCAAAATTGTTGCCTGACCTCTACACACATGCTATGGCATGTGCACATACACACACACCACACACAAAGGTTGAAAAATAAGGTGAATTTTTAAAGAAACACCATTTCTGTTATATTTTACATTTTAGCAAATAATTTATATTTTATATGCTTTAACATTTAACATTAACATAAGTTGTATAAGAACACCCCCTTGAACGTTTTTATTTATTTTTGTTTTGTTTCTAACTTTATTTTTAATTGTGTGTGTGTGTGTGTGTGTGTGTGTGTGTGTGTGTGTGTGCGTGCACATTAGTACATGGAGCCCTTGGAGGCCAGAGAAGTCAGATCCCTGAATCTGGAATTACAGGCCGTTGTTGGTCACCAGGTATGGATGCTGGGAATCAAACTCAGGTCCTTTGGAAGAGCAATACATCCTCTTAACCACTGAGCCATCTCTCCAGCCCCCCTTGAATGTTTTTAAAGTTTTTGTTTTTATATATAATGTAACTAGCATTTTAGTTTCAATAAGGAAATATATTGTGACTTCATGATGAAAATCATTAGACACTTGTCTATGAATATTCACTCTATCTAACTTTGCAAATAGATGTCAGTGCAGTATACTACTGAATGAGCTATGTTTGAGAGCTGTGAGTCTATTTTAATATGATGGGAAAAATGAAGCCTATTTTAATTAAAGAAACAATATAAATTCTGACTATAAAGGCACCAGTTATTTGCCCTTAGAATAATTATTCAAGAGGAAAGACATTTGGGGTGTGATTTTCTTCAGTACTTGTAGCCACTGGAATAAGAAACCAGAATTTTTTTTTCCAAGCACTGCAGACTCAAGACAAGGTCTCACACAGGCGAGGCAAACACTATCTACCACTCAGCTATGTAACTTGCTATTATTCATTTTTCATTTACTTTTTATTTTGAGAGGATCTTGTTACACTGTCCAGACTGACCTTAAAATTGCTCTGTAGCCCACGTAGGCCTTGACCTTGAAAGTCTCCTGCCTCAGCCTTGAGAATAGCTAAGATTATAGCCCTGTATCTCCAAATACAGTCATAATTTTTTGAGATTATTAAATTATTCTATTAAGTATCTTCTCAATACCATGGTGGTCAGTCATGAGCATCTGTCCAACTCCAACAATAACATTTCCCATTTTTCCTTTTACTCCTTTTTTTTTTTTTTTTTTTTTTTTGCCAACAGCAATAGTTCATATGCTACTGGGCACTACTGCCCTAAACTACCCACACTACGTGGTCTAGGACAGGTTAGGGTTAGGGTAGAGGCTCCACAAACATGCCTAATGATGGTCTGAAAGAGGGATCCACAGGAACCAGGGGCTCCTGCCCAGTCTCACACTTCCATTTAAACATTTTCTTTTACCAAGAGAAATTCTCAAGGGAAGGAAAACACCCTATGGCTATGGGGTACCTCAAAGTCCTATTTCATAAGGAAAGGAATTTAGCTTTGTTGGGCTAGAGCTCAAGTTCAAATTCTTAGCAGATTTATTAAGGATATAATTAGGTGAGTTTACTTTTATTTAACTACAAAACTAGGCTTAATTTTTTTCCTCTTCCATTAAATTTAAGAAAGAAGCTACAAAATAAACCAGACTCTTAGAAGATCCCTAAGTATAGACTTCTGTTACAGGAAGAAAGCGGCACATGTTTTGTCTGTCTTGTCCATATTTTCTTACCTAAAACGAACTGGAGGACATGCATTCTGACAAGTGATAGCAACAGACTGCTGGAAGCAAATTAGACGTGGAATTAGACATGGAGACAACAGCACCCTAAACCCAGCCTCCTCTCACTGTTGAAAGCTCCAATCGAAGTTCAGGCTGTTTATGTTATCTCAAGACGTGCAGATGAAGGCTGGAATAGCGGCTAACCCTCAAAGACGAACTTCTGTTTGAGACACTGGCCAGCCTTTTCTAAGGCCTTTGCTTTGTGACACGGGCCAGCCCAGCAGAGGCCTGATCTTTGAAAAGCCTTCAACCAGTTTCTGCTAGCCAGGAGCAGCATACTCTCCGTATTGGTTCAGCTGGAGTTTGAGTCTTTCTTACTGCTTCCTCTTCCTGTCTATTACGCTCTCACTCTCCAACTAGCTGCCCTGTTCCTGATCCACCTGAGCCCTACTCCTTCCTCCCACACTACCTTCCTCTTCCCATCTACCACCCATTTGTCTACCCCAGACATACTCTTCCTGTACCATACACTCCCTCACTCCTAAGACCATGCCAGGAAACCAAGGGCCCTGTCCAGTAGGAGAAGGGGACTGCATATGGAGGTGGTCCTCTGAGAGTGGGAACAAAGGATCCCTAGGAGGGAGTCACTAGGCAAGAGGAAATATGAAGGATGGTTTATTCTGTAACTACAGAGAATGTTTTAAGAGGATACTGATGATTAAGGTAAGCTGGCAATGGGAAAACAGAAATTTAGAACAAGCCAGGATTAGATGGGAACTAATTTGTACATCCTTGTGTCCTTGAGCATCTCCCAGATCTGCTATATCTTATTCAATTAACAAGTAATTACTAGACACCTAAAAAGTGCCAAATATTGCTATGAAAATGCAATAAATGATAATTATTCATCATAAATTATATAATTATAAATATATTGCCTGGTTATAAATTAAGCAGGCAAAAAATTCCTGCTCTCCTAAAACTTCTAATTTAGTAACAGGAGACCGTATTAGTCAATTTTCCACTACTTTAACAAACCTGAAATAATTAACTTATAACAAAAAAATACATTGTATGTGTATGTGTGCCATCCATTGTGCTTTTTGAGCAGGGTCTCTCCAGATACCTGGAGCTTGAAGATTAGGATAGACTGACTGACCAGAAAGCCCCAGAGATCTGTCTGCCTTGGTCTCCCCAGAGCTTGGATTATAAGCACCACCATGGGTGCTGGGCATTGAACTCTGGCCTCCATGCTTGCATGTACTATAAGCACTTTACTGACTGAACCATTTCCCCAGCTCAGAGTTTTGAAGGCTCCAGTTCAAAATTGGGTAGACCGACTACCTTGGGTACCTCATGTGAGCATATCAGATAGCAATGGCCAGGAGTATGAGGTGAAGCAAACAGACTTGAATGCAAAGAAGAAAATGGAGGAGGCTGGAGTCCCACAATCCCCTTTGAAAATATGCCCCTGATAACCTGAATTCCTCCCGTAGACCCTGTCTCCTGAAGGTTCCACTGCTGCTCAATGGCACTACCTATGGAATTAAGTCTTAACACACAGACCTTTGGGGGATATTCCACATGCAAATTATAGCAGATGCAACGAAGTAGAACACATTACATGGTAGTGATAAATGTTATGGAGAAAAAAAACAAGGCAAGGAAGGGGTCCTGGAGGAGAGTCACATTTTGACTAATCAGAGGCCTTTCTCCAAAGGTATCGCTGTAACAAAGAAGATGAGTGAGGTGATACAGAGCAAGCGCCGAGGAGGCCAGGGAGGCTGCAGCTCTCTCCAGGGCATAGACTTGACTAGGACTAATGAACATACCAGCCAGATAATACTGAGCTAGGCAAATTCTAATAAAAGATATGGCAGACATTCAGTCCTTCTTCAGAACTATGGTTATATTTATTGGAAATAACATATTTCCAGGAAACTGAACTTTTAATTTCAGTGCAAAATACACATATGTATGTATGTATGTATGAATGTTTGTCCACACATGTACCCAAGAAATTTAGTACAATTTCTTCCTTTAACACTGCAGAGGAAAATGTTGTGATTCCTAAATTACTACACATCTCAGACAAGAAATAAAACTGTAAGAGGAAAGATTACGATTAATATTCATCCTGTACAATACTTCTAACATCACAAATGTGTATATTTATTAAGAGAGTCTTGATTTTTTTGCAAGGAATATAATAAAATATTGTAAACATATTAAGAAGATGCACATATGAAAAAATCTTTACAAAAAGAAAGTAATTTAAAGATCTTTTCATTAAAATAAAAAAGCTTTTAAAATGTTCTACTTGTCAGAGGATGAACTAATATAAGAACTTTGTATTCAAAGGGTTAGCAATAGTAAGTTTATAATCTTTATGTACCACCTTTGTCCCACCTCATCCCCTCATAGCAAAACTCCACTACAAAAAAGATATGGTGCACTTTCCTGATATAAAAACTAAATTACTAAAGGTCCTAAGACAGGGTGAACAACTCAATAAGCTGGAACACAGTCTAATGGGAGAGGAGTTACAATTTAATTTTTTCAAAGAAGATCAGAGACTTAAGGAACAAGTAACAAAATGCAATTAGAAATCACTGACACCTTGCCAGACATGGCAGTAGATGCCTGAAGTTCAGCACTTGAGGGACAGAGACAGAAGAATCAAGAGTTCAAAGTCATCCTTAGCTACACAGGGAGTTTGAGGCCATTCTGGACTATATGAAACCTTCCTCAAAAAAAAAAGTTTTAGTAAATGGCATGACATACACACACAGATCGGGTACTAGTATCAGGTCTCGCTATACCAATGAGCAGATGAGAAGATGAACAAATACAATATATGGAAACTTTTACCCAGGGGTAAAAGTCCAGCTGTTGCTTCACAAAGACTTATAAAGAATTATTTTAGCCTGTAGTAGAGTACCTGCCTACCACATTTAAGGCACTCCATTACACACGCACACACACACACACACACACACACACACACATATGCACACACAAATATACACAAATTCCTTTTTTTTTTTTAATATATAATCTTTTCTTTTTGAGACTGTTTCCCTGTAGCCCCAGTTCATTTGGAACTCACCATGTAGACCAGGCTGGCCTAGATCTCATAGAGATCTGCCTGCCTCTGCCTCCCAAGTGCTGGGACTAAAGGAGTGCAACACCACTTCAGGCTCTTTCACTAAGATCTGTATTTTATGTATATCAGGGAAAACCCTGCACGTGTAAGTGTACTACATGTGCAGTGCTCAAGGAGGTCAGAAGAAGGTGCTGGATCCCCTGGAACTAGTGTAAAGACAGGTGCTAGCCACCATGTGGGTGCTGGACCTGAACCCAGGTCCTCTACAAGAGCAGGAGTGCTCTTACCTGCTGAGACATTTCTTCAGCCACAGCCCCCCCAAATTCCCTTAAATAATAATACTGTTTGAGAAAAAATGTGAAAATTACATTTTATTTATTTGTGTATGTGTGATATTGGTGACTGAACCCAGGGCCTTGTGCATGCCAAACACATTCTCTACCACTGAGCTACATCTCCAGCTACCTAGAAAATTAAAGTTTAAATTACATACTTGTGATTAGAAACCTGAATTTTAAAATCAATGACAGTATGCTTTTTAATATGAGTGCTTAGATGTTCATGATATATATTAATATTTTTGTTAATTAATATGGTACTAATACTCTTGAAATGTGCTTAAACTGATAAAAAGTTTCTAAAGAAAATCTGCTTCAAGAATCACAAATGTAATAGAATATGACTTCCATTCCTCACAGAAAAGGTGCAAATTCCTCTAACAAAGTAAAGCTGAAGGCTTAGGTCACTATTGTCAGCTCCTAAGTAGACACGTACAACAAAGCTTGAACACATTCCAAGCCTGGCCTTCAAGCACAGACCACACCTGCTTCCAAGGCCCTGGGGCTAAAAATAACTCTGAGGCCTCAAAAATGGGACAACAGCCAAGCCCAGGGGTAACTGCAGGCCCCTTGCTCAGCTCAACCACAGTGAAAGCAGGAGCTACAAAACCCAATCATACACACACACCAAAAATCCACCGCCACCTCTGTTGCTAGGTCTCTGTACCAAGAGCCTACAACCCAGGCCTGCTCAGTTTCTTTGCAACTTCCAACCAAAGCTGACCCTAGGAATTTGGAAAAAATAAAAATGAGATTTCATTATGCATTATTTTTAAAGTGAAAAAAAAAAAAAAAACAGAACTGGAAGAACTCAAAAGACTTTGAGGCACACAGAATGTGTCACTTGACAGCTCTGAGCCTGAGTTTTCATAATCTGTAAAATGAGGAACTCAGTTCCTGAACAAGGAGGCGCCAGGGCTGATCTGATCATTAGGCAGTCATGGAAAAGTGTCACAGTTTACATCTTCATATTAAATGAATAACTCTGGGGCAATTAGGTCTACCACCAACTTGACAACTATTCTAGGTCTTTCTGGCTAGGAATTTCCAAAATTCCTATGCTCTGAAACAACTATTCCCACTTCTTAGCCAGTCACAGGAAAAAAGGGAAAGTCAAGTAGAAAATGGGCAGCGTCACTGTTTATGCTGATTCCATCACTGCACCTGCAAGCACACGTAGACAGAGGGAGACAGACAGACACCTGGGAGTTAATGACTTAAGAAAGAAGTACCATCGGACAGCGTACCATAGAGTGACAGGCCAGGCCTGGGCAGAAGAGGAGAGGCAAGGTGCCAGAAATGGGAACCAGAATGCTCTCTGACCCATTTCACTGGTTACTTTTACTATACATCTCTTTTCCTAGAACTTCTCATCACATCATCTAAGTTTTTGTGTTTTTCCTTCGTTCTAAGAACCTTTGCTGCTTTTCTCTCCTGTCCTTTATCACTAAGGCCAAGCCAAGCCTCCTTCATTCTTAGGTTAAGTACTTACCACTAATTCATTTTCCTAATTTGTTTTTTTTGGGGGGAGGGGGGAGTTGCCAAGGCTTTCATATATTGGTATTATAACAAGTAAGCACAGTTGTTCTAGACCATTTTATCACAGTCACCAATGGAGTCAAGGGGCTTAAACCAACATTGAAAATCTTTGTTACTGGGGCTGGATAAATGGCTCAGCAGTTAAGAGCACACACTGCTCTTCTAGTAGACTCAAAGTTCAGTTCCCAACACCAAGATCAGGTAACTCACAACTACCTGTAATTGCAGCTCTAGAAGGATCCAATTCCTCTGGCCTCCATAGATACCCATATGCACATACCCCCCAAAAAACAAATAATTAAAAATAAATCTCTAACAAGCAAAATCTTTGTTACTATAAAAACATTTTAATGAAGTTTTATTTTAAAGGAGAGGTAGAATTTTTCCGACGTGGCACTTCATACACAGCTGGCTATACTGAGTAAAGATATCTCCCTGTCTTATGCTTCTATCAGTTCTTAAATACTGTGACAGTCCAAATACTGAAGGCCAGGCCTCTAGCTAAACCTCAGAGGAAAACACAAAGTCTTAGAGCTTCCACAGTAGGACATTAGAAAACTAATACTACATGGATTATTTTACAACCTAGCTCTCAGTAATGTTTAAAGCAACCTGAACATGTGTGGACACACTGGCTTTAGTGACTGATATCCATAGCTGAGGTAGCCCCCTGGACCTACCAGCCCCTCACCAGCCACTGGTTCTTCTCTCATTGAGCACAAACTGGCCTAGAGACTTCAAAGAGAAGGAAGTGGAGCACAAAGGGTTCATTACAGCCTTAGCCCTCAGCTCTCATACAATCTGAATAATATAAAAAATAATACTGAATTATATACACCACAGAAAATAACCACCAAGTCCAAAATTTAAAAAGGATTGCCTCAAAACACCTACTCTACAAAAGTCTGAGAGAATGTTGTTTCTGTTTGCTCTTCTTTGGGTTATTTTCTCTTTTAAGAGGTCATCAGGTTATCATCTTCACAGAGCACTATATTTTGCCCTCTAAGTCCTAGAGTTGACTTCAGTCAGGTTCAGGCATGTCATGTGCAGCAGCAAACACATTCCAAGTTTCAATTTTCTACTCAAAAACATCAATGTCAGCACTGGCTTAAATTAAATTCACTTGGGGTTCTAAGTCAATAAAAGGCATTGTAGGAAAAACAGAAGAGATGGTGTCATATCTTACTTAAGTATACCTGAAAAATGAGGTTTTGAACAAGTATAAAAATAACATGCCAGCAGGGTATGCAGTAAGACAAGGAAAAAAGATGAAAAATTAGGATGTGAAAATTCCAAATGAAACCGTTCTATTAGTAAAAGGTGAGGGCCAAGCAAGCTATGTAGATTTTTCTGGCTGGAACACAGATCGCATCACTGAGTAACAAAATAAACGGAAGCAGAAGGGAGCCAATTAGTTCGGCGTACCGGAGATCTCGTGCCATCCAGGCTGCTGCAAGCTTTGTAAAAATAACTCGAGAACATTGCTGGAAGAATTTCACTCAGTGACTGTTTACAATGGACCGAAATGAAAAGTGCAAAGACTGGTTACTGCTAGCGTGATTTTAAACATATAAGGGTGGGCTCAGCCTAGAATGGCCACTGTAAATTCTGACATAAGAGAAGAGCACTAAGAACTGTCATGGTCTAAAGCCAACGCAGTGTGCCTGGTACAAAATATACCCTTATTATGTTACCGACTTTCTGGGTAACAACGCCCATGAGAATGGTCGTCTCAGTATCTCAATACCAAGTCCGCCCTGCTTCAGATGAGCTAACGTAAAGCAGAATGAGCACTATGCACAGGTTCAAGTTTTACTAGTAAGATCACTGATTATAAACAAAAAGAATTAGACATAATAAAAAGTTGAAATAAGCCAGGCGTGGTGATAGTACACATTTAAAATCCCAGCATTCAAGAGGCTGAGGCTGAGGCAGTAGAATCAGGAGGTAAGTTCAATGCCAACCTGAGCTACACAGTGAAACCTGGGCTCAAAAAAAAAAAAAAAGTTGAAATAAAGTAGTCTCTAAAGGTTAGAATCATGATGCATTCTCTTCTATGAGTTAAATATATCTATATCACTGAGATTCATACTTTTCATACTTAGTCCCTGAAATTTTTCTGGCATAATTCATGTCATACTCAGAATTTTCAAAGGAAAAAAAGGTCCAAAAAGTCAAGTGCTGAGCCCTAATTTCTGAATTAACTAAGCAAAATCATTTTGTCTGACTGCAAAACCTAGAAAAGCTACTGCTGATATTGATCCATAACATACTGCTATTATTGGTCTTATCATACATACACATATTTATTATATACATAATATCATATTACAACATATACTTATTATAAATATATACATAAAACTTGAATTTTTCAAAACTTTAGCTGTGTTGTCACTTTTGAAAAAAGTATTCCTGCTTACCATGCTGAGCTGGAACTGTACAGAAATGTTAACTTAATGTTTTCCCATTTGTACAGATGTAATGCATTGTATTAAATTTGTAAGGTCTTATCTACATGAATTTGATTACAGAAACTAATAAAGTCTTCTCTAAATTAAAAGGAGGAGGAGGGAAAATTGGATCATGAAAGTTCTCACAGTATGCAGACTATTGAGAAATGATGGAAAGCCCAAGGTGGGGCCAAGTTGGAAGAAGTAGGTCACTGGGGAGATGGCCTGGAAAGGTAGAAACTCGTTTCTGGCCCTTGTCTGTCTCTCTCTGTTTTCTGGTCGAGATGAAATGAGAAACCCCTTCCACTATACCATTCCACCACTATGTTTTTTTCCTCACCACAAGCATAGAGGCAATAAGGCCAAACAACCACTGACTGAATCCCTTATAAAGCAAAATAAACCCTTCTTGTAAGTTGTTTCTCTAACACAGGATATATTCTGTACAAAGCAAAATAAATAGACATGGTCCAGTATGGGACAATGTTCCTTTTCCATATGTAAAATTATAAGGAAATTATTACCAATACAGTAAGTTTGGAACAAGAGAAATTTGGTATAAAGCAGACCATAGGGTTGCCCAGTATGAAATTCATTTGCTAAACACTAAAATACATAATTTCACCATCTCACCTAATAGGTAGTCCATAGCATAGAGTTGGACCGCTCAGGGTCTAATATTAACAAAGCTCTAGTGTTTAGTCTCAAATAGTGTCAAAAGAAACATTACTATATGCTATCAACAAATTTAAGCATCAAAAAGCACTAAGTAATAAAACAAACAGCATTTTAAGCATGGTAGAACAAATGGTCAGTTTTCCTCCCCTGCTACATAGTGTTTTTTCTTCTAATTCTGGGGTATGGACCTTAGCTAATTTGTAAAAATTATATGGGTTAGTAACATAGATGTTCTTGATTGACTGAGTGCTTACTATGTTCGGCTTACTGTAACACAATTTCCTCCTTTTGACTGATCACAAGATTCCTCTGGGAATTTGGCAAAAATACCCACCTAGGCCTACACCTGAAGATTAATTCTTGGATCTAGAATGGTACTATGAATTTAAAATCATTGAAAAAGTGTCCTGGAGGTTCACAGGGTCAGGCAAAAATACTGAAAAGATCTTGAAGGTATCTTTGGCCTTTCTTTCAATGTTCACATTTACTCAGTTGGCAAAACCTACAGACTTTCAGGCTTTCTCACCCTGACGATATAAAGGGAGATTTGAAGTAAAAACACAGACAGGATAAGCTGAGTGTGGTGGTGCACATCAGTAATCCCAGCACTCAGGAAGCTGGAGGCAAGGTGAGTTCAAGTTCAAGATCATCCTTAGCTACATAGCAAATATGAAACTAACCTGGGCTAGCCTATCTCAAATAAAGAAACCGAAAGAATAAAGAATCCTAGAAGCAAAAGCTTTTCTACTTCACTGGGCCACTATGAGAATACAAAATAAAAAGTACATTAAAGAAAATTTAGCCAGGAGTGGTGGTTCACGCCTTTAATCCCAGCACTTGGAAGGCAGAGATCTCTGTGAGTTCCAGGCCAGACAGGGCTACATATTGAGACTCTTTAAAAAAAAAAAAAAAAAAATGAGCGCTAGAGAGATGGCTCAGGCATTAAAAGTACTGGCTGCTCTTGCAGAGGACCCAGCACCCACACGGTGATTAACAACTGTCCATAACTCCAGTTCCAGTGATCTAATGCCCTCTTCTGACATCCATGGGCACTACATGACACAGGCACATTTACATACATGCAGGCAATACATTCATACGTATAAAATAAAAATAATATTTTGAAAAAGAAAATAGTATTTCATAAATCATAGCATTTTTATAGCACTTGCAAAGGGAATACTTAAAGTATAGAGGCAGCAGAAGAATATTTTGGCTAGCCAGTAGTTTTGAGCTTTGACTGCATATGAAAATGACCTGAGAGCCCTAAAGCATCTGAACCTCAGATCAATCAATAAGAACCTCTGAGGAATGAGATTCAGTCATCTGTAGTTTCCTCAACATGTGGATGAATCTCTAACTTTTTCAAAAAGAGTTTAGGGGCTGGAGAGATGGATCAGCGGTTAAGAACACTGGTTCTTGCACACAACCTGAGTTCAAATCCTAGCACCCATATGACAGCTAGCAACTGTCTTGTAACTCCAGTTCCAGGGGAGTCGATGCCCTCTCTGACACTGGTGCCCTCACATATGCAGGCAATACACAAATACACATAAAATAAACCTAATGAGTAAGTTTCTTTAAAATAAAGAGTTCAATGGACAAGTCACTTGAAAAACAGGATTTAAGGAGCATCAAGAAGAAATTTCGTGATACATGTTGTAACTGTGATTTACTTGTCTATTACAATGTGTTCTGAAGCACAAAAGTTCACTGAACCCAACAAAAGGTGAAAAGAATAAGCTGGGGGAGAATTCTACTGTGGTCTTAAATAGTTTATGCTTTAAGTGATATAATTTCCAGTCTTTCTTCCCTGTATTTTAGATACATATAAACCAAGAAAAGGTTTTTAAAAGTTGGAAGAAGGCAACATACAGCTCAGTATAGGAATCTGTGGAGTTAAATTGCTCCTCCCAGGAAGGTCCTTATTACGTTGAATTTTTCATTTATGATCTGGTGAACTTCATTTAAGATGGTGATGGAAGCCAGCACTTGGATCTCCAGCCAAACAATCTACAGTACACTAAAGGACATCCCTACCCTTCTCAGTCAGTTTTATTCACAACAGAAAAGACACTAGGAAATGTCCACTGTCTCCTCCCAGTGGCTCTAACTCATAGTTCATTCACTCATTCAACAATTTTTGAGCACTACATTGTACAATGATTTTTCCCCAAGCATTTTCAGAGGACAGAGCTTCCTCTTATTTCGCAGGAGAAATAAAAATTGATAGCAGGTGTCTGCAAGCTCCCTATGGTGGTGCTAAGAGTAGAAAGGAAAGAACCTCCAGAGGCCATGCCAGGAAGTCAACGAGGCTGGAAGCTCTCCTCCAACTCCTCAGGGTGCTACAAGGTTTCTATTCACAAACAACCTCTGTCCAAAGAAGTTTGGAGGGACTGAGGACATCACTGGGCAACAAGCATCTATTAACTTTGGAGGAAACTCTCTTCTAGCTCGTCCCTGAAAGATGCCTGCTTACTGTCAGAAGTGCAAGCACAACCCACCTTTAGCAGGCAGACAGGTTGCTGAGGGCAAGGACTTAGAGCAGGGAAAGGAAGAGAGGACAATTAATTTTCCCTCAGGCCAAGTACATACAGTTTCGTGCCCCAACACGACTATTAACACAGAAGAGAGAAGAAGAAAACATTACCCTAGATATAACTAATTGCTTTCTTACAATAGTATACTGTTATTTCTAGTAGGCAACATCTACCTAAAAGTATAATCATAAAGCAGAAAAAAAGAGAACTCTTATTAAAATTCATTTTACTAAATTTAGTTCATTTTACTGAAAGGCTCAATAAGTTAGGCAAACCAATGGTATACACTGTCAGGAGCTGGTCAGCCTATAACAGCTGTGGGTAGGTGACTGTCATTGGTCTACAAACTACTTCAGAATGACAAAACTATCTGGTCTGTGCCTTCCTAACAATCCTTTCTCTAACCACAGATAATCCACCACAAACCTTACAGTAAAATAATGATGAAGAAAGTTCTGCAGAGTTCCTTGGTGAGAGATGTGGCCTAGAACATAATGTAGACATCAGAGAGTTGAAGACATACAAGAAAACTTGTACGGGGCTGGAGAGATGGCTCAGCAGTTAAGAGCACTGGCTGCTCTTGCGGAGGACCTGAGTTTGATTCCCAGCACCCACATGGGGACTAACCACTGTCTGTCACTCCAGTCCCAGTAGATCCAATGCCCTCTTCTGACTTCAGTGAGCACAGTACAACATGGATGCAGTTAAATGCAAGCAATATACTCATGCACATCAAATAAAAATAATGTTTTTTTATAAAAAAGAAAACTTGTACAAAAATGTTGCACTAGCCTGGTATGGTAGGACGTTTCTATAATCCCAGAACCTGGAAAGTAGAGGCAAGAGGATCAGTAGTTCAAGGCCATACTTGGGTCCATGAGCTCTCGTCTCAAAAAACATTTTTTTTCAAATGTCAGGAAATGATAAACTGACTAATTATATCAGTATAGTATATATATGACTGTCTAAAAAGGAAGATGTCTACTTACATGCACCAATATAGAATAACTTCCAAGAATATATATTTTTTTAAGACAGGGTCTAATTTGGCCCACACTGTTTTTCATATCAGTTGCACCATTTTATAATTTCACTAATATTTTATGAGTGTTTCAATTTCTTTAACACTTGATATTTTCTGTTTCGTTTTAATTTTTAGTTTTTTGAGACAGTCTTACCACATAGCCCAGGTTGGCTTTGAACTCTCTCTCTCTCTCTCTCTCTCTCTCTCTCTCTCTCTCTCTCAGCTCAGCAAGTGCTGGGATTTTAGGCATATGCCATCAAGCCTGCTTTTTTAAAAAAAATAAATAAACAAGTTTTTTTAAAATTATGTATCGTGTGGGGGGGGTATGTACACTTGAGCATAGGTGCCCGTGGAGGCCAGAAGCACTGGATCCTCAGGAGCTGGAGCTAGTTATGGGTAGCTGCAAGGTCCCTGACTTGGCTCATCAGACCTGAACTCTGATTATACTTCTAACGGCTAAGTCAGAACTCTCTAACCCTGTTGGCTTTTTCTTTTTTCAGCCAATCTAATAGGTGTAAAGTGTTAACTGATTTTGATATAGTTGTACAAGGAGCTCAATGAGGAAACAACAGTCTTTTTATGGAACTGAGATATCCCAGTGTTTAAAAAAAAAACAAAAACAGACTCTTGTATAGACACTTAATATATGATTAAAATGTCAATAATATAATAATGTGGATAGAATTACTTTTCAGTAAATGTTGCTAGATCAATTATCTATTCACATGGAAAAAAACTGAAAAATACAACTAATTTTGATCCCTACTTCACAACATACACGAAATAAAACCGGGCGTGGTAATCCACGCCTTTAGTCCCAGCACTCAGGAGGCAGAGGCAGGTAGATTTCTGTGTGAGTTCCAGGCCAGCCTGATCTACATAGTGAGTTCCAGAACAGCTGAGGCTACAGGGAGAGTCTGTCTCAAAAAAGACTAAATAAATAAATAGATAAATACACAAAATAAATTCTAGATCAATTGCAGACAAAATGTAAAAGATTTTTAAAAGTTAAAATTTTAAAGAGCTCAACTAAATTAGTCATGAAAGAATTCTGACTGTAACTTGAGTGTGGTGCACAGCTATAAGCCCAGCATTTGGGAGGCAGAACTAGGAGGTTCAGGAGTTCAAAGTCATCCTCAGCAAATTCAGGACCAGCCTGAGCAAGTGAGACTGTTTCAAAACACAAAATAAAACAAAAATCTGACAATAACCACAGCACATTATCACTACATACTGATCAGAATAGTTAAAATTAAAACATAACCCAAAACTTGAAAATACCATCGGTAAGAATACAGAGTTACTGATCTCTCAGACATAGCTGGTGGAACTGTCAGTTGGTCCATCCCCTCTGGAGCACTTGGGAGACAGGGCTGTTATGTTAAATTTCTACCCATGTACTTCTAGGTGATTACTCAGTTTAGCTGTGCTATGTTTACTAAAAGACATGCACTAAAATAGGGGGCCAGGGAGATGGCTCAGTCAGTAAAGTGCTTGCCACACAAGCATGGGACCCAAGTTCAGATCTCCAACATCCACATAAAAAGCTAGACATAGCACACAGATCTGTAACACAAGCATATACATGCAGGGACAGGGGCAGCAGAAACAAGGGGAATCTCCAGAGTGTGCTGGTCAACCAGCTAGCCAATCAGTGAGCAGCACTGTCTCAGAAGACAAAGGTGAAGAGCATTAGAAGACGACACTGACATCAACCTCTGATTTCCACACACATGCAAATACATTAAAGTGACCAACTGGACTTGCCAGCATACACCTATAATCCCACCATGAAGAGGTGGAGGCAAGAGAACCAGTCACCTTTTTTTGTGTATGAGACAGGGTCTCTCACTGGTCTAGAGCTCACCAAATAGGCTATGCTGAATGGCCAGCTGGTCTCAGGATCCACTTGACCCTGCCATCCAGCACTGGGATTATAAGCATGTGCCATTACATCTGGCATTTTTTTTTTCTTAACATGGGTTCTGGGACTCGAACTCAGGTCCTCCTACTTGTAAGGCAAGCACTTTACTGACTGAGCCATCTCCCAATCCAATCAAGTAAATGCATTTCAATTTTTGCTTGCTAAGAACTTTTATCATCAACAGATACATTTTAACAAATGCTTTGCCCACATTTACTAAGACAGTCATGCAGATTTTTCTACATTTTTATAGTTGATATGAATTCTGATTTGTGAATATCATCAAAATTTTTATATAACCATTTTCTGTTTACTAAGAAAATCATATTCATTATTACAACAACTGTAGTCAAATCTTAAGTTACTCTAATAATTAATGAGAGGTTTTACAGATAAATGAAGTCTAGTTTTTAAAATTTTATATGTATGAGTATATTGCCTGCATGCATGTAAGTGTATTCATGTTGTACAATGCCTGTGGAGGTCAGAAGAAAACATCAGATCCACCGGAAATGGAGTTAAAGATAGTTGTTAGCTGACATGTGGGTGCTGGGATCGAACCCAGGTCCTCTGCAAGAACAGCCAGTGCTCTTAACAGCAATCTCTTATCCCTCATGAAGTCTAATAGTTTACAAACTACCACCTAGCCAAAACTATATGATAGCTTCAGTCACATTTCCCAGCAGACCCTCTAAGACCATCTTTAATTTTTTGAGTCCCTACAATGTGGGCCATCCCAGTCTTTTTGGACAACTAAACAGGAGAGCTCTGTATATCCAATTCCCAGAACCACATAAAGCAGGCAGGGTGGTGGTAGTTGCTATACCAGCACTCCAAAGGTAGAGGCAGGAGGATCAGAAATTCAAGGTCATTTTCAGCTACAATAGTTTGAGGCCAGCCTGGGCTGATAATAGGAAATCCCCGAAAATATACTATACCTCAAGTTAACATCACATTAATTACAATCTATAATGAAGCAACCACTAACAACATCTAAAATCATACAGGCCAATCACTCATATGCCATAAAAATCACTTGAGTCTGTCTTTCAATAAGGATTTCAGGAAGAGAAAAGACGGGGTTTCCCACTGTTCTTGACTTTTATTGTTAGTTATAAAACCAAGAAGCTATAAATATCACACTTCCTGAATATTTACATTAACTAGGTTCTTAGTCACTCATAGGATGAAAAATATAAATACCTTAATCACATACTTGAAAGCATTTAAGTAGAAGGAAAAAGGTCTCTAGTGTTAGAAACCCTGTGGTAATGAAATTAGACATTCTCCCTGAACTGTTTAAAGCAGTCATTAAGTATATATATACACATATGCAGCTTATTCTTAAAAATACAACTCTAATTACAAATGCTTTTTGCTTCATTAATGCCTACGTTAATTACATATATCTCTAAGTTCTCCCAGTACAGATAAAGCAACAAACAGAATGTACCACAGAACCAGAGACAGGGATACTTGCCTATAATCCCAGCTACTCAGGACACTGAGGCAGGAGAATCCCAAATTCCAAGGCATCCTGGGCAATTTAACAAGACTCTGTCACAAAATAAAAATAAGATAGTACACCCCCGTAATCCCAGTACTCATGAGGCTGAGGCAGGAGCACCCAAAGTTTAAGGCCAGCCAAGCCTGTACAGTGAAATCCTTTTGGGGAGTGGGCGGATAAGTAGGATGAGAGAGAATGCAGGGATACAGGAGGATGTGGTGACGAAGCTTGGTGGGAAAGCACTTGCCTAATGTTGCAAAGTCCTGGAACCAATGCCAATATCACAAAATAAATAATATAAAATGCATTGAGATCATTTTATAAAATTTTGTTGGATATAAGATTACTAGTTTTAAGCTTATTTTTATAAACTTTCATAAGCAGTACAAGGTTTCACAACTTGTTAGAGATGAACATAATCATCCTTGACTGATTGTGTATCCAAATTTATACAACTTTGACAGGATTCCTTGTGAAGAACTAGGTTATCATCAATGAAACAAAAGTCGAATGCCACTTTAAGGTACCTGATGTACCAAAGGCCCTGCTTCATTTAAATTAAGTTTATTTCTACAATGCACAAAAAGCCTCACCTTCCACTACTTGTCCTTTAATATAATCCAAGGGAGATGTATAACATGAACACTGTTACCAAATATCAAACACCCAATATAGGGGGTTGTGGACCAGTTTCTTACAATGGTGCCTAAAATATGTTTTCTGTTGGACAGGAAGGCATTTCCTCAGAAGTCTGTACTGAGGGTATTTATAGACTATACACACATATCCTTCCTTAAAGGTATAGGAGTTGAGTTACAGCCCAGTGCTACAGCACTTGCCTAGCAGGCAAAAAGTGCTGAAAAAAAAAAAAAAATTTAAAAGGTCAAATTACTTTTTCATTTTCAAGGAAATTTAGAAAAGTAATGCAAATAGCAAGAAAATTCCAAAATCTAATTTTAGCTTTAGTCTACTTTAGCAGTCAGTTCTTTACTAGAGATACTACTCAGCAATCAAGATGACTACAGAGCATCACACCCTTTCTAATCCTGTCTGCTGTTCTGATGACAATAAAATGTGGTCACAAGTAAGAACAAAAGGAGTCAAGAATTTTAGAGCCACAAGTTCCTCAGGACTGGCAAGATGGCTCACCAGGTAGAGGTGCTTGCTACACAAGCCTGAGAACCTGAGTTTGATCCCCAGAACCCAAGTAACGATGGAAGGAGAGAACTGACACTACAAAGTTGTCCTCTGACCTCCACACAGAAGCTGTGACATGTGTACACCAACACTAACACAAAGACATCATGCACACACACATACACATAATAAATAAAAATTAACATAAAAGTTACCTACCTCACAAATTATCAAATGTAATATTCTTTGTTCTAGAGTTCAAAAAAATTAAATAAAGGCTCAACTGCCTTAAATTAGCTCTACAACTAACTGGGCTAAAAGTTGTATAATTTTCCCTAAAAGAAAAAATGAGTATGGCCTTTTAAGAGAAACACTAAGATAGTCTCCAAAGGAGAGTTAAGTTAAAGGAAAGTTGTTTCAACAAGTTACCACTCTGTTTTCCTTTCTACCTGTCTGCAACAGTGAACTACTCCACAGACCTTGCTCCACCTCTAAAGTGTTAGTTAACAGCATCCCAGTTTCATGCTGAAAAGCCATGTGCCTCAGTCTAGGAAGTGAGGCGTAATGCACACAAAGCCAAGGTAACACCACTGCCCTAAGCCAACATGCCTCTCTCTTGGGAATGGAGGCAATCTTGTCAAATAATTCAAGCAAAGGAGACAAGAGAAAAGCAGCATGTTTCCATGAAAGATTTATTTGAGTAAAATTTCAGTATGGTTTGATTTTGATTTGTTCAGACAGATCTCCATACAGGCTCTATTGGCATAGACCAGGCTGTCTTTGAACTTGCAGTCCTACACTCTACCTCCTAAGCCCTGGGATTAAAGACATGCACTACCACACAGGGTTTAAGATTCTCTGATTAGGAAGGTATAACGGGATCACCTTCCTTCCCGCTTTGAAATGGGATGTGATACCTAAACTAAGGCAAACACTTTGTGACCTGGAAGCAGCAAGCATCTAAGGAAGGACGGAAAGACAGCAGAGTGCAGGACTGAACAGAACTAGGGGCTTTCATGTTGCAAAGCAGTGAACCAATGCTGAGCCCTTAACACTGAACCCTGAACTGCTTAAGTAAATCATAAATGGCTTATGGCTTAAGTCTCTGCTACTACGGCTGAAGGCAGACCTGTATTTAATATTGCCCCCTTCCCCGTGGCATGCTAGGGTTTCCCTGCCTAATCTCACCTCCATTACACAGAGGCTCTGCTAATATAACAAGCAACTAAAGAAACAGCAGAATAATTACACTGCTCCTGTACAGGAGAGCAAGTCTATTACTTTGTAGTCCTGGTAGCTTAACTACATGGCTCTATTAAATAAATGCCATCAACAGTAAAATCAAGCAAAAAAAAAGCTACTTAGAATCATGTTTGGCCTTGGGTACTGACTTTGGCCTTTCCTTCTGCCATCTCAAATCCTTTTAATAAGTACCACATAAATAACAAATTGAAAAATGATATCTATGTGGAGTCTTCTGCTTCTTAAATCATAACTGCTTGTTAATTAAAAGTATTAAATTTTAATTCTTGAATTTGGATCCTCAAACGGTGCCCAGTTAATATTTCCTTACGCTGATGTAATATCCTAGCCAAAGCTCACAGACTCCCCTACCTCTTCACATTCCTCACACACAGGACACTGCTGATTCCCCTGCTCTAACTGAATATACATGGTCAGTCATTTTAAAGTCTGCTGCACTTTGATGTTTGTCTCTGACTCCTACCGTTCCAACCCTGTACTGCTGTGCATTGTTCTTTCAGCACTTGGGGGAACCCCGTCCCCCGAAATCTCCCTCTAGCCCCTCCTCCAATGCTGATCTAAACTCTGACCACAGACAGCCCAGTTATATATCTGAACAAGCCTACTCCATCAAATCTTACAGTTTCTTCTAATTTCATTTGTTTTCAATCATCTCTCAAGTGTCTCAGGAAAAAAAAGTCAACAGCCTTCCTAGCTGCATGTCATCTCTGCCCCCTTGTCACTCAAGGGGAAACCATCACTACTTTGAATATGGATGAAAATGAGTATGAACATGTAAGTATGCACATGGGCACAGAGCTTCTTACTACTCCATGTGCTGAAACAAGAACACATGGAACTCTTCTGCACACCTAAGTGCAATGCCAGTCTTAAGGGAAGTATGTAGGCAGCTGAGTTATGAGTTCTTTTCAGAGAATACCATTCTGGTTTAAAAGGATGACTTGAAGACAACTTCAGTTTTTTAGACTTAGGTATCTGGCAGACATTTTCTTCAAAATGAAGAGAAACTTCTCTCTTCCAAGGAAAACTGGCCATATTAGTTCCAATGACAAAACCTGAGCTTTCCAAAGAAAATAAGACTTTTGGAAAATAAACTTACTACCAAGATTTTGACCACTTTCCAATTCTTAAAGACTTTGGATAAGACTACTAGTCATATTAATAAATCTCATTTAACGCTATATGATCAAATGTGAATTTTGAAAGACCAGTAACACTCAGTAAACCATTATTTTTTTAATGACCATGTATATTATTACAAAATCAGGCATGAGTCAAAAATTCATTCAAAGTACAAGAGGGGGCAATAGGCGATGATGTTACAGAGTTCAAAAATTCACATAAGTCTCAGATTCAACATTGTAACTAATCTTCAAGACTCCAATACTTACTCAGTTTGGATAAACAAAAAAATCCATATTTATATGAAAGGACTATTAAAAAACACTCCATCTTTTTCAATTGTATATCTGTGTGTAGCCACTTTTCTTTACACATGTCTACTAAAACAACAGATCAAACAGACTGGATTTTTGAAGTTATGCAGTTATGCAAACCCAGCTATTCTAGATTAAAATGTAAAGCAATATCACACTTCTAACTAGATTTGTCTTAGAAACAAATCTAGTTGTTTATGTCATTTTATGTTAACTTTTAATATTAGTTAATTTTTAAATGAATAAATGTTTTATTTTTACATGTTAAATAATGATATTACCCACACAAAGATATTTGGGGTACTCAATATTTTTTTTTTCCTTTGAGGCAGGGTCTTATTGTCTCTGGCTGGCCTGGAACTCACTATATAGACCAGATGGTACCTCAAACTCACAAAGATCACCTGTCTCTTCCTCCTGAGTGCTGGGATTGAAGGCACTGGTCACCATGCCCAGCTCTTCTCATTAATTTTTAAGAGTACAAAGGTGTCTTGAGACCAAAACAGCATAACATAGCAGAAACCTTGTCTTTAAAAACAAAGAATAGGGACCATTTGCCTCCAGTTCTGGCAATACTTCTTATTTTGGAATTTGCATAAATTACTTAATGCCTATCTCTAAGACCTTAGTTTTCTCACCTGTGAAATACGTAATTCATAAAAAACCCACAAAATACATCAAAGTACTAAACTATAAGATATTCTTAGTATAAAATGTCAAAGTTGAGTTTTAAGCACTTTTTACATTTCTGTAAAATTCTCCCTATCTTAAGATTGTGTTACTAAAAATAAAAATCTTATAGAAAATGTAAATTAGAGATTATTTTTTTAAAAGTTCGTTTTATTTTTAATTATATGTATATATGCTGTCTGTGTGGGGGTATGTGCCCATGAGTGCAGGTGCCTACAGAGGTCAGAAGAGGGAGTTGGAGTTCCTAGAGCTCAAATTATAGGTGGTTATAAGCTGCCTGATGTGGGTGCTAGGAACTGAAGAACTTTCTCTGCAAGAAAAGTACTTGCTCTTAGTTACTGAGTCGTCCCTCCAGCCCCTCAAGTAGAGATTTTTTGATTAGTCATTTAGCTCAAATGACAAACCATCCAATTTTACGTTTCTGTCTCCACAGTTATAATTGGAAATATAGACTTCAACACATGATGTGCATTCTCAAATATACACCAGAAAACATTTTTAAAACTCCAAAGTACCTATTACCAAGCTTCAACAATTTTAATATTGTTCCATTTGTCTCCCACTTGTATTTGTCCCTATCCTAAAGTTTTCAAAACCATCAGGCTTCATTTCATACTTCTATAAGTATCTTTATTGGGCTAGAGTTTAACACAACCATAATGCCATTATTATAGGTAAAACGTTATGGCTAGGATTCTTAAATATCATCTAGATTTCCAAAGCTAAATTTCCTGAGTGTCTCAAAACATCTTTGATTTTAGATGCTTTGTATTATCAATATATCATTCTTACTAATTATTTTTCAAGTGAACACAAGACTTCTAACTAAAGCTAGGAAGGAGGAGGAAGTACCACCACATTTCATATACCATGTACAATTCACAAAACAAGCTCAAGAACTATCTTCTGAGGAGAGTGCTCCTCCACCAACCAACAAAAACAACAACAGATAGAATGCACTACAAAGCAGGTCAGCCTGTGACACATCCGCTTGAGTATTCTGAGCAGTGACAGGAGAAAGAGCTGTAGGACTGAGAGCAGAAAGAGGTGGCAGGAAACAACCACCTGTTGTTTCTGAAAGGATGAGGTCAGGTAGACTACAAGGTTAAAGGTGGAGGTGAGGTCACCAACCAGTCCTAGAGGCAGCATATTACTCAAACAAGAGACAGGCACCCAAGACTGTAGGCTCCAGTATCTAACCTAGAGATAAAGTAGATTCCCTATAAAAATGGCAATAGTGAAAATTCAATTTATTCAGCAAATAGTTATAAAAAGATTATGGTGCTAGGCAGTTTTCTAGGTTATCAAATATATATTAAATAAACTGATATACACAGGACTGGGGATTGTAGCTCTGTTGGTAGAATGCTGCCTAGCATGCACCGAGGACCTAGGCTTGGTCCTCAGCACCGAAAACAAAACTGACATACAATGTAGACAGGAAGTAGCATGTACTTCTCTACATGTATTTCCCCATAAATGTTAAGAGGGAGAGTGGATATATTTAATGTTAATTATCTTGCTATAACATATAACACATCTTTTTTCTATAAACTGTACCAACCTACCACCACCCATCCCATAGAGACACTAAAACAAAGCTGAACTCTACTGTCTGCCCCAAGTGTTGTTAAGGTACACAAAGTCAGACTATTTTTCAATTTTCTTTTATTTTCAGTATAATCATTGTGTGTACGCACACTCACGATGTATGTGAATGAGTGCCAGAGACAGCATGTAGAGGTCAGAGGATAGCTTTGTGGAGTCAGTTTTCTCCTTTTTGTAGGGGTCTCGGGAATCAAAAGGTCTTGGGGGTTTGCAGGCATGTGCACTAAGCACGCCTTTATCCTGAACCATCTCAATGAAACCGCCCCACCGGCCCCAGGTTTAACCTTTATCCTACAAACTACAGATCCCCAGAGCACCTATATCCACAACGCTTTTCTCAGTGGTTTACGCGGAAATCAGGGTACACTGAAGAATTCCTACCTTGCCAGGTGTGATAGCTTACACCTGTAATCCCAGCATTGGCGAGACAGAGACAGAAGGATTGCCATGAGTGTGAGGTCAGCCTGCTCTACAAAGCAAGTTCCAGTCTAAGACCCTGTCTCAAAATAGGAAGAAAAGAAAAAAACACTTTCCTTGCTTGTCATAAAATTACTTTCATATACTTAACTCAATATGTCAGAATATGGTATAGACAAAAAACAGTTAAGCACATACAGAGCAATTTTTGAGGCACTTAATTCTGTAGAGACATACACAATAGAAACACTTTTTGGTGGGGCTGGAGAGATGGGTCAGTGGTTAAGAGTACTGGTTGCTCTTGCAGAGGACCCGGGTTCAGGTCTCAACACCCTCATGGTGGTTAACAACTGTTCCTAATTCCAGTTCTAGGGGATCAAACGCATCTCCAAGGGCATTTCATGACATGGGGACATTTATATATATATACAGGCAATACACTCAAACACATAAAATTAGAATAATAAAATATTTTTTAAAAGAAACACTTTTGGAGATTCCTTATCTTAATTTCAACTTCTAAACTACAAAAAAAAAAAAAAGGTGGAGAAAGGAAGGTAATATATTTCTGATAGAACTCTTAAGCAAGATACAGTGACGCATACCTGTAATCCCAGCATTCCAGGCGCTGAGGCTGGAGAATTATTTAAGTTCAAGGCCATCCTGGATTATAATATTTTAATCTTGTCTTTGGGAGAAGGGAGGGGGAAAAGTTGCTCTTAGTAGCACACATCTGTAATCCCAGGATTTAGGAGGTACAGATAGGAAGATCAGTTTCAAAACCAGTCTTGGCTATATGGTGAGCTCCAGGCCAACCTCAGCTACATGAGACTCCCCTCCCCTCAAAAACATATTCATTAGAATATCATAGGCAAAATAAATTATTCAGAGTAACTGGAAACAGGGTTAGACATATAGCTCAATTGATAAGATACCCGCCTAGCATCTTTTGAAACCCTCATTTCAGTCTCTAGCACCAACCAGGGTCTGATGGTACATGCTTGTAATCCCTACAGGTGGGAGGAAGAGAGAGGCAGGAGGATCAAAAGTTCAAATTATCCTCAGCTACACAGTGAGTTAAGGCCAGCCTGGGATACTCTGGACCATGTCTCAAAAATAATAAAAACAACAGAATAACTGGGGCTGTAACATTCCTCTATACTTTTCTTCTATTCAATTACTGGTCACCTGGCACAGGACTTTGCCAGGCACTGTTTACTTGTTCATGGTACTTCTTTTTGTCCTTATTATTGTCCTGTCTTCTCTCACTGGACAGTAACTTTCATAAGGAAAAAAACTTATTTCCCACTGTATGAGCAGTTGACAAGAGCACTCAGTAGATGGTAAATATAAATTTGCTTAATAAGCAGAAGGCCCTTCAACCTCATTTCCCTTCCTTAATACACAGTTCACACTGCCATCCTTCAGATCAGGATTAAATCCTATTGTCTCTGGACTACATCCCTGAACCTTCCAATGTCATTTTCCCTTACACAGTGAATCTGGTCCTTCCCAGCTAATCTGATAACTGTTTATATCTATATATCCCTTAAAATGCTTATAATCCTTAAGGGAATAGACCACGGTCCCCAACTTTTGGTATCCATGTAAACAGTATATCTAGTAATGAATTTTTTTTACTATTTCGTATTTGAAGTCATTTGGACATTTAGCTAAAACTTCAACTTTTTAGGATTTTGTTCTCCTTTCAACTCAAAGGATGTCAAATTGCAGTGGGTCTTTTATTTAAAATTTATTTCTGGAGATTAAGGTTTTATTCTCATTTAATTATAAAAACATAATATATCCATTTCCCCTCCCC
Organism: Eospalax fontanierii; assembly: GCA_035773235.1. Taxonomy (NCBI): domain Eukaryota; kingdom Metazoa; phylum Chordata; class Mammalia; order Rodentia; family Spalacidae; genus Eospalax; species Eospalax fontanierii. Next base: position 27,067,061 of record CM069551.1, on the reverse strand, counting down.
TACATTATATTTCTTAGGTAATAAAAGAGTTTTTGTTTGTTTTTTCTGGTGATGGCCATACAACTAACTTCCTAACACCAAACAGGAAGTGAAGGTGCATCATCCTCTTCTTGCTGAGATTCAAAGGTATTTTTCCACTTATACCTTTCTTTCATATCCAGATATATCCCATTTCCTTCTCATCTGATCATGCCCCTGGCAAGCTTTTATTACCTCTTTGAACCTTAGTAACCTGTCTTAGGTCCTTCTTTTGAATCACTCTTGAACACCCCCCACAAACACTTAGTTGATTGACTTTTCAACTTCATATCTCAATCAGTCTGTATAAGAGAATGACTTCTTAAAGCCAGAACCTGTTTCTTTGCATTCAGCCTGCCTTTATCACCCTCCTTTCCCAACCCTTAACCATCAGAATGAAGGAAATGTATCAGAACAGCAGATTACCTACAATACAAGTAAATCAGGGGAAATGTCATCTGGCTTTGGAATATAGCATCTGCAGCTTTGGGCAAGACTTATTTTATGTTTTGGCTTACACCAACATATTTATTTTATGATGGTGGGTTTCAACTTTAAAATCTGATGTCGTTTTTTGTTTTTTAAGACAAGCATCAAGTGTGGGTATTTTCCTATGAAGTCTTTTTATCTTGTTCCTTCAATCTGTTGAAGTATGTCATAAAATTTATTTTCTGTTTTCCCTAGTTATCTTTTGGGGATTGTGATCCAAGTGAGTTTTCGATACATTAATCTACTTCTTCAAGTTAAAATACCTTTTGCTTGAGAACTCAAAGCATTTAAAAAAACAATGAAGTGTCCAGTGAGAATTTTAGTCCAGGTAATATACAATAAAACTTTTTTTTTCAGAAAGTCCAGGAAAATTTAAGGTTCTAGGATAAATGACAGTAGTAAATTCCTGCAAATTATATTTGGCAGGAGCATGGGTTTGAACCCAGGGCCTCATCTAATTCCAGCTCAGACCCACTCTCCAAACTAGCTGTTCTTGACCTCCCTTCCATTCCACAAACAACTTTTTAATGTGTAAGAGAAAGAGAGAGAGAAAAAAAAAAACTAGGACAACAGGATCTTCCCTTTGGCCCCTTTTCAGTTACTGTCATTAAGCTTTTGGCCAAAAAGGCCAGGAACCTCCAACTTAACCGTAACTTTTTATTTTATAGGTACTCAATTACATTCATCTAGCTGAACCAAAGGACAAGGACTTCCAATTGAACAGGGTGCATTTCTGTTCCTGGCCCTGTCCATCTGAAACATTCAAGTAAATCAACTGTAAGCCAAACTAAACATTTTAGTTGACTTACTGACATCCCAGAGGATGACACTAAAAAATGTGTAAACATTATTACCAATAGTTACACTTTTTTTAAACATTTGAAGGTAGGTTGAATGTGCTTGAATCAACTTAGTCACTTATTACTAGAATTCAAAATAAACTCATTTCTAATTTTCTCTCTATGTGGAGAAAAGTTATTTTCCCAAAAAATCAGTTCAGGCTGAAGTTAACTGACCCAAATTTTTACATAAGATGGTAAATGTTAATTTTTTTTTTTTTAAATAACAACCTCCTACGTTGTCTTCAAACTCAGTAAATTCCACAACTTTATTTTTAAGACAAAACCTTTCACAGTGCCTAGTCTCATTTTGACTACAGTACACAAAGCCACAAATTCTGCAGTTTTCTGTTTACCTCTCCAAGTTACTGGCCTTCACCAAATACCAAACTCTCCAATCCTTAATTAATTACAGCTTCCCAAACTGTAGTCAACAATATATGTGATGCTCAAGTAAGTAATTAAAAAGTAATTAACTCAATTTTAAGTATTCTTTTTTCTTATCTTCAAAATTTACCTTTAAGTCTCTTCTTGAGATGAGGAACCAGTTGTCACCACTGACATGTACCAAGTCAGCCCCACAGAATGGCTAAAGAGACTTTTTTTTCCTGACAGCCTAGCTCCCAAATGATTAGAAAGTCTTTCATGGATGGTAAATCACTTACACACAGGAGAGAGAGGCGAGAGAGGAGAGAGAGGGAGGAGGGAGGGAGGGAGGGAGGGAGGGAGAGAGAGAGAGAGAGAGAGAGAGAGAGAGAAACACATACCTGGTCATTTTCCAAACAGGTTTGATAGGTTTGATTCACTGGTAAGAGCTGAGTATTTACTTATAATCTTTTAAAACAAAGTGGCAGCCAGCACACTGGGTAAATAAAAACTTCAGTTTTTAAAGCCTTGCATCTTAACTCACTTCCCCTTGGTTCAAGGAGACCGGACGGCACAGCAAACTCTACAGCAAATGAGATTATGCAACAGGTTTTTCCTCTCCCCCGTATTCACCAGAGGCTGATCAGAGGTGTGCTTTCTCCCAACAATCATCAGACACCCAGAACTTCCAAACGCCAAGGATCTTTGCAATAGAAGTTTCAGAAACTTCTTTCGAATTCTGCAGTAACCATTCATTTTAAGATCTACATGTATTTTGCTCGGGTTTACTGCCAGTTTTCTGCAGGAAACAAACCCGGCATCGGAAAACTTAGGGGTTTGCACACACATTTCCTTCTGTGGCTTTTCTTACGTGAAAGTACACACGAGACACAGACCGTCCGTTGTCTCCATGTTGTTAGGTTTGGTTTTTTATTTCTCCTGTTTTAGGGCTAGTGTAACCAAAGACGTCCTCGGCGCACCGGGTCCCCCAACACGAAGACCCGAGTTCCAGTCTGAAAGTCGCGGGGGGTGTTTGGGGGTCTTGCGGGGGGGAAGGGCGTAGGGAAGCGACACCGTCACCACCCAGGTGGCCACAAGGTGAATTTGGGATAATGGCAACAGTCAGGCCGGGGCCCCACTTGGCAGGCGTGTGGTGCAACAGTCGCGCCTGCAAGTGAGCAACTCCGCCCGCCCAGGTGCCGGCGACCCGCGGCGGCCGGGATCCCGCCAGGGGCTCGCTCGGCTCGGCTCGGCTCGGCTCAGCGAGGCCGGGGGTGCCGGGACCCGGAGCGGCCGCGCGCCCCCAGCGCGGCCTACACACCCCCGGCTGCCGGCGCTCGAGCGGCGCGGGCCGCCGGGGCCACGGCGTGGACGCGCCGCCCCGCACGCGGGCTCGGGACGCGCCGCCAGCCTTCCACGCCGCCCCGCCGAGCTCACTTACTTGAGGGCGGCCGAGCTCCCGGCGCTCAGAGCGGAGCGAGCGTTGTCACCGCGCCGCTCGCGTCGTCTTCCCCGCGGCGTCCGCGGCCGAGGGGTGGGCGGGGAAGCTGAGCCCGGACGAGCCGTTTGCAACTTTTCCTCACTTTCTCTTCCACCGCCCCCCGAAAGGGAAAAAAAAATGTCCACCGGGGCGAAGAACCCGAGGAGGTAAAGTTGGGGGGCCGCGCGAGGAAAGCGGAGAGGCGGGAGATAAATGGTTTCAAAATGGATGAGAGCCCCCCAGACGGTGATGCCCGGCATGAGGGGACGGGAGGGGGGGCGGGGTGGGGGCTGGGGAGAGAGAAAGAGTCGCTGGTCAGGAAACTTCAAGCGCCGATGAGGTCATTGGTTTAAAAATAGAGAGATGGCGTCACTTGAAACCAATCCCAGTGAATGAACTCAGCGGAGCCCCGGGGAAAGGAGGAGACAGGCGAGGGCAGGGCGGTGGGCGCCGGGCGGAGCCGAGCGCTGCCCGCCCATCTGCGCTCGGCCCCCCGGGAGCCGCGGGCGCTAGGTCCGGGCCGCCGCGAGGCCGCTGGGGAGGAGGGGTCGGGTCACGTTCCGGGTCCGGAGTCCGGCGACTCGCAGGCAGGTTCCGCGGGCGCCGCTGGGAGGAGGAGCCGGGCGGCGCGCGCAGGCGGACAGGCTGCGCCCGCCCGCCCGGTCGCTCCCGGGTTCGCGGCCCGCGGCCTCCGAGGCTTACGGCGCCCGCCCGCCCGCCTTGTGGTTTCCGGGTTCGCGGCCCACCTCCACGCGGGGTTGTCCCTTTCTTTCCCCCGCCCCCGGCAGGTAGGGAAATCTCCCCTAAACCCCGACACACGTTAAAATGCAAACACGTTCATCTGAGAGAACGACAGTGTATCTTTAAGAAGGTTCCGGAATCTTTGGGGCAGGAGAGATGGCTCAGCGGTTAAGAGCACTGACTGCCCTTGCAGAGGATCCGGGTTCGATACCTGTGTAGAAGCTGACGGCCTTCCGACTACACTCTAATTCCATCTTCGAGGGCATTATCGCAACACACGGGAGCACTTACATACAGGCAATACACTCATACACATAAAATAAATATAATGTTTAAAAAGAAGATTCTGCAACCCAAAGTTCAGCCCTTTGCCATCTCTTGTGAGAGAAGTTGCATAGGTACTTTAAGGAAAATGGCCCTAGTGTTGTCAGACATCCAACTATGTGCTTGTTGTTGAGAGCCCACCACGTGAATGTCCCTAAATGATCTCAAGTTGTTTATTTTTATGTTTATAATCAAAGCAGCCTAGAATGCTCCTTGGAAAATATTTTCTGTGGGCCGGTGAGATGGCCCAGTGAGAAAAGGGGCTTGCTGCCAAGCCTGACTCCAGAGTTTGATCCTACGGTCCTGTGTGGTGGAAGGAGAGAACTGACCCCCAGAAGTTGTCCTTTGCCCTCCACACTCAGTCTCCACCTCCGCCCACATTACTGTGTACTCATACACAAAATGTAATTTTAAAATGTTAAGATTATTTTCTACATTTGGAAGCACAGCATCTTTAAATCACTGTCTCCAGATATGAAAGACCTGGTTGATTTAACTCCCAGTACCTCGGGCATTTTTTTTCCAAAAATTTAATTCTTCAAAGTAGCTTTGTTTTAAGACACTGCATACTTTGGAAGACTGGAGACCTGAGGTGGTGACAAACCCGGACTCAGAGTCACTGAATAGGACAATCGGAGCTTTATTCTAGTGTTCTTTGAGCATTTGAGCATGAAGCCGCTTTTACTGAGAAGGACTCACGTGAATATCACATAACAAAGATGTGATTAATGACGGAAAAGCACACTTGGAGTGGACTGCCCTTGAGCCAGACTTCTGTGTCAGAAGAATACCCCTTAAAACCCTCCATCTGCAATGTACTGAAACAGGGACTCCGGCCCCTGAAGGTAGTTTATTGCGGTCTACCGATGTGGACGCTGCCCAAGGGACTTTTTTAACTGGCAAAAGAACTAAGAAGCAAGTTTGGGGTGGATTAGAACGATTATACATCTCTGTTAGTACTTTTCTGCTTCTAAATCCTGCAACAAAGGTGCATCCGTTATGACTGGTAATCATTAATCATATAAGGTAACCATTATGGAGTATGCCTCCGGGAACTTCCAGCTCATCTTTCAGAAGAAGAAAAGGAGCCCGTTTGGAACCGAGGACAGCAGAGGACTCGAAGCTGTACGTGTCCATGCAGACCTAACTTGCAGCTCGCGCCTCTGACCGCTGGCGGGCTTGAGCGGAGGGGGTGCAGCATTGCTGGTGGTTCCCTGTCCTCTGGTGGGCAGGACGTGGTACTGCAGTTTCCCCGGATCCTGCTGTTCCCACAGTCTGTGTGGTTGGAGGTGTTGGGAGTTACTGGAAGGACAAAATAGATTGTGCTTAAAAGACTCGGGAGAATCTGCTGGCACACGCTCCAGTACCAGCAGCCTTGCTTTAACTGACACGTCTTGAAACTTTCTTCCTCTATCCGATTAGATTGGGATGTCTTCCATGTATCTGGTGCCATGAGAGCTGTTCTATATTCGTCCTCACTGGGCATGACCTAATCAGAAAACAAGACATAGATTAAAGCTAAGGAAAAACCGAATTAAAGATCAAGTGTCACACAGTAGTGTTTAAAAAAGTTAAGAAGGTGGAGGCTAGCCTGGACTACATATTGAAACACTTTATCAAAAAAAAAAAAAAAGAAGTGAAGCGATTTTTAACGGAAGGCTTCTACTTACAGAAAACTTTAACCTCCTTAAAGAATAAGTAAGATTTAGTTTGTGGTAAAAGACTCAATGAAAAGGCTTTTGCTTTTGTTTTCTTGAGACAGGTTCTCTCTCTGTGTAGCCCAGGCTGGCCTGGAATTCACTATGATAATCCAATTTGGCCTGAAACTCATAACAATCCTTCTCCCTCAGAGTCCTGAGCACTGGGCTGCAGGTGTGAGCTACTGTGTCTTCTCTGAAAGGACTGTTTTAGAAGGAAAATGGCATTAAGCAAAGACATGGAAATTAAATGATTAAAGTGTGTTCAGGTGACAAAGGAGTAGAACTTCCCCACAGCAGAAGAGACTTGGTGTTTATCAAATTACAGATACTCAGAGGCACACAATAAAGGCACTTGAATGTTAGAATAGACATTAGACCGGCAAGATAAGTAAAATCGATTAAACAAATTAATTTTACTGAAGAGTACATTTCACACACTAAAAAGCTCCTCCATCCTTCCTTCCTCCCTCCCTTTCCATGTAGGGTGTGTGTGTGATTGAAACATTTTTTAAATACCATTACACTTGTACCAAAGATTAAGAACTTTTTTGTTGTTTTGAGCTCAGGGTCTCCTGTAGTACAGGTTAGCCACAAACTCCTATAGCTTAGGATGACCTTGAACTCCTCAGTTCTTCTGCCAGCAAGATGACTCATCAGATAAAATCCTGTCAACCTGAGTTCCACCCCCCAGCACCCACAGAATGAAAAGAGAGAACTGACTCCTGAAATTTGTCTTCTGAACTCAACACCCAGAATGTGCCTTGCCCCCTCAATAATATTAAAATATTCTTTAAAGGAGGCTGTGGCAAGAGGATCGAGAGTTAAGACACTAGATAGATAGATGATTGATAGATAGATAGATAGATAGATATACATAGTGGCATATGCCTTTAATCCCAGCACTTGCATTTGGGAGGCATAGGCAGGTAGATCTCTGTGAGATGGAAGCCATCGTGGTCTAATTAGTGAGTTCCAGGCCAGCTGGGGCTATAGAGAGACCCTGTCTCAAAACAAAAAACAATGCAGCTGTCCTTCGTGGAGGTGGCCTTTGTACAGGACTGCTGAACCTGTCTTTGATTCAGAAGGCGCTGGCAGAGCATGGTTTCACCGAAGGCAGTTTTCAGTGACACGATTTCATGAGGTTGAAAAGGGACGAGAAAGAAGAAAATGGAAACTATAAAGTACGAATTATTCTTTCAAAAATCTTGAGTATTAAGGGGAGAAAAAGGATAATATCTGCTAAAATATGAGTGTAGAACATTTTAATGTACAAAGATCCGAATGACCTGGTAATCTGTCTGAAGTTTTGTGCTTGCCCTTGCTATTCTTTGGGGGTTTTATTGAGTTTGGGGTTTATTTTTGCATTTTGCTTATTGGAGGCGTGGCATAGTGCTCCTGTGGAAATCAAAGAACAGCTTTCAGGAATCAGTGGTCTCCACCTTGTAGGACCTAGTGATCGAACTCAGGCCATTAATCTTGGTGACAAACACTTTTACCTGCTGAGCTATCTCAGCAGTCATTTTTTGAGGGTGCAGGATTGTTTATTTTTTGAGACAGGATCTCACTCATAGTCCTGGCTGGCCTGGAACTTTCATCTATCTTGCTATCTCAACCTCTAAAGTTCTGGGATTATAGGCATGAACCGCCATGCCTGGTTCCCAAACTTTAATTTCAATATCATGTACACTATGGACATACCACTCTGAATGTGCCTGATACCATCGATATTAGGGGGTCTTACAGGCATTGTGACAGAGGCATAAAATAGTAAAAATAAGATAATTATCTCTACCAGGCGTGCACACCTTTAGTCCCAGCACTTGAGAGACAGAGGCAGGCAGATCTAACGTCAGGTGTATATGTGTATAACTAAAATGCTGAAAATGACTTTTTTTCCTCTTTTTAATGACGGGATCTCACTACATAGCCCAGGCTGGCCTTGAACTTTCAAGTCCTCTTGCCTCAACTTCCCAAGAGCAGGGACTATAGGCATATAGCATCCTATGCCTGGCCTTGAAAAAAACTTACTTGATCAAAAGAAATGGTGGTGGTAGGGAGCAAATGTAAATAAATACAGAGGCTGAGAGAGATTTGCTAGCAATCTTTCTCTGATGTTGATTCATAACTTACCAAAATATAAATTTAAATGGCAAAGCCCTGTTTTTTCTTGTGCCTGAAGTTATCCCAAGGAGTATATGAACTCTCATAAACTTCAGAGTAAAATTCAATACAATTCACTTTAGTAAGTAAAGCTCTTCTCACCTCCTAGTAGAAAGTCTATGCAGGAACTGAAACACCAGAAAATGACGATAAAGTTGTGACAACAACCAGAAAATATGAACCAGAGGTAGGGGAATTTTTTTTTAATCTGACCTTAGTAATGAAAATAATTGAAATATATAGTGAGATTCTTTTTTAAATATAAAAATATGGGTTTTTAAGGTGTTTTTTAAAAAACAGTCATTTTTTTCCATTTCCTTAATAAACATAGATCTCAATTTGTTCAGTTTTAAAATCCTCAGTGGCTCTCTAGACTAATGATGACAAGTTCATGTTTATAAATGTAAACATTTGCCTTTAGGAACAGCCTTAACCCAGAGACTGAATTTGTTCAGTCTTGGTTAAATAGCAAGATGTTGGTTATTCTAACCAAATAAGAAAATGCTATTTTAATTAAAATACTTTTTAAATTTGTGGAAAGTAAAGTTTTTAGTAACTTAGGGCAGAAGTTCTGTTCCTCTAAATTAGGTCACTGAGTCTTAGGAGTACCTCAAACCAGGGACTGGAGGCTGTTTCAGCAGTTAAGAGCACTTCCCAGCATCCAACATTGGGCAGCCCACAACTGCCTGAAACTCCAGCTCCAGGCATCTGACACTCTCTTCTGGCCTCCATTGGCATTCACCCACACGTATGCATACCCACACAGACACACATGTACACATAATTAAATCTTTTTTAAGGAATATCTCAAACCACTGCTATTTAAAAGTTTAGAAATTAAATGGAATTTGGAAATGAACATTACCACATCAAAGCAAATGCACAGCAGATGGCATTTTTTAACCAGGTCTGCAGTGGGAAGGAGAATTATTTAATTGCTCTGTTTTGCCCAGGCTATATGAGATTAACTCTTGATTTTTCCTGCTGGAATTCAGGTATGCCCCACTGCTCCTGGTTTATACTATACTATGTTTTTAACCCTCGTTAGTAACCTTAAGAGTTAGGTATTATCTTGTTTCCTATGTATTTTTTCCTTAGTTTTTGAGAGAGGTTCTGTAGCTGGCTAGTTTTGGACTCACTGTGCAGCTCAAGCTGGCCTCAAACTTGCAATCCTCCTGCCTCAGACTCCCAAGTGCTGACATTACAGTCGTGTGTTCACTGTACACAGCTGTTCTTAACTATTTTACAGTGGAAGAAACTGAGACTGAGAAAGGTTAAGGAGCTTTGTCACACAAGTGACAAATAACAAGTTGAAACTCAAACCTGAGTTCCTATGAACCATTTTGTTGAGAATATTAAAATATAAATTCCAAATAACATTGATGCAGTGCCACTTATCTTAGAAGACACTCCTGTGAGATGTGTAATTCAAATATAAACTACAAAGTGGGGAAAACACCTTGCTGAGCTACAGATTCCCACTTGGACACACTGAATATGTGATTGGAGGAAAGTGTATAAGGTAACGGACAGGAGCCTCCCTGAGTTACTGTGAGGACTAAATGGTGTACCAAGTAACGTACCACGTGGTGTGTGGCAACATAAAACGTACTGCATGCCAACTTCTCCCCTAGGAAAGACTACCTGGGGAACCCACCTAGAACTGGACCCAGAGTGGTGTGAACCCAAAGTACATTCGGAATCGGGATGAAGAGAATGGGGGAGCACATTCCAAGAGAAGAAACCACTCACAGCCAGAGAAACAGCCAGAAAATGTGTTCACACAGAACATTTGAATTCAGTAGTATAAAATACGTCTGAAAGACAATTGGGAGCCAGATTACATCAGGATTTAGCCCAAGAATTTAGATATTTTTAATTATTTTTATTTTATGTGTATGAATGTATTGCCTGAGCGTGTATAAGTACACCTGTGTCATGCCGTGCCCAAGGAGGTCAGAAGAGAATGTCAGATCTCCTGGAACTGAAGTTATGGACAATTGTTAGCCATCATGTGGGTGCTGAGGATTGAACCTGTGTCCTCTGCAAGAATAGCCAGTGCTCTTTGCTGCTGCCCGAATTTAGATAGTATAAATAACTAGAAGTGATAGTTCTCTCCAGCCCGAATTTAGATAGTATAAATAACTAGAAGTGATAGAAATTGTATTTTCTATTATAAAACTACATATATACATATATTATGGATAGTAAGTTATGGGCAAGTATAATGAAGAAAATAAAAGACTTTGTCTCCTGGTTTGGCAGGTTGTACCTATGATCTCAACACTTGGCAGACTGAGGGAGGAGGATTGCCTTTAAGATTGAGGGAGGCCTGAACTACATATCAAGATTCTGTTTCCAAAAGTAAGGAGAAAAGTCACCTATTCAGTGGTTACTTTGGAAAAGAGAAAAATTTTTTGACCTTAATGGTATGCTTTCTCTCCCCTCCACCAACTTTACTGAGGCATAATTGACAAATAGAAATTGTGTACTTTCAAAGTACACACCATCATGACTTGATGCACATGTGAGCTGTGAAATGGTTACCATAACCAAATTAACAAATTCCTTCCATGGTAATTTGCTTTTTTTATTTTGCTATGTCTATTTATTATTTCAATATTTATATTCAATTTCATAATAAAGTTTATAAATACATAGAAAATACTAAGTAATTTGACTTTTTATGCAAAGATTTGCCTCTAAAAATGGAATTGCTTCAAGGCCAGCCTGGTCTACATAGTGAGTTCCAGGCCATCTGGGGCTGTAGGAAACCCTGTCTCAAAAGGAATTACTTATTTGAGATGGTCATATGACTAGGATTAGTTTCCCAAGACTGAAGCAAATGATGTTTGACTACATGTTTATGGAGTACAATAGCTGCTTAATTTTATTATGGATCTTGTCCTACAATTTCAACATAAAGTTGTGACTTTTTATCCTTTTCCTTTTAATATAAAGAGTTATTTAATTTCTCTAGGAAATATTCCTATTATCACGCTACCCAAAGATGACCTCCAGGGACATTTTAGTGTACCTTCTCCATCTTAAAAGTTTGAATGTGAATTTGGTTGGGATAAAAATAGAATTGGGGCCAGCTTAGTCTTGCCAGAGTATCTTGGAAAGACCCAAGGAAGGAGATTATGAAACAAGGGAGACCATATTGGGATAGGGCAACACCTCAGGCATAAAGTCAGAAAGAAGCAAGTCTGATAGAGTAGCCATGGCCAAGGAAAGAAAGGGACAAATCCAAGAAACAGCAAGAGACTCAGAGATGCATGAGCTATGGGAGGCGATAACGGTGAGAGGAAAAGATGTCGACTGGTCTGTGAAATTTGACAATGGGTACATTTTAGGAAGTCTTCATGAGAGGCAGGCATTTGGAGAGTGGATACTACTGCAGAGTATTATCTGTGTTCTCCCCGAGCTACCCCTTAACTGACATAACTGGTGAGCAATTTCTGCTTGGTGTTAACTTCCTGGTTGAATAGCTCTTCAGACAGGACAGACACCAGAATAGCATAGCACTTCAATCTGGGAACCAGACAGATCTGTTTGAATCCCAACTCTTTACTTAAAAAAAAATTATTATTATTATGTACATGAGTGTTTTGCTTGCATGTGTGTAAATGCACCGTGTGCACACAGTGCCCCTCAGAGGTCAGAAGAGGGGGTCAGATCCCCCAGAACTGGAGTTAGAGTTGGTTGTTAGCCACCATGTGGGTGTTAGGAATTGAACCTGGGTCCTCTGGAAAAACAGCAAGTGCTTTTAACCACTGAGCCATCTCTCTAGCCCCCTGCTTTTTTTTTTTTTTTCTTAAGAGATAGAATCTTGTTATGTTACCCAGGCTTGTGTCAAACTCCTAGACTCAAGCAATCCTTCTGCCTCTGCCTCTCTAATAGTGAAGACTATAGTTATGTACTACCGTGGCCAACTTTTTCCACTTGTTGTCTAATCTTGGGACAATTACCTCTAAACTTAAGAATTATTTTTTCTCCAAAGACCACAAGTCTGAGAGAAGCATAACATTACAATGGGACTTAAGGTATCCCAGTGAACTATGAGCTTATTGAATGAAATAGACAAGGGGAGGTTTTTAAAGACAAAATAAAGATTACATAAATTATCTTAAAACAATAATCTGTTACCACAAAGTTTGATAAGAAGGTGCAGATCGGATCACTAACAAAGGTGGCACCACTCCAAGACTCATAGTTACCAGACACATACCCCTGCCGATCAACTTCAGTTTCTTCTTAGGAGAGTGAAATAAAAATTTCTACCCAGCATTAGTGGGAAAAATATGTGGACTCTTTAAATTATGAAATGTAAGATGTGATCTATGAAATACTTTGGAGATATCATATATTTCATATAATCCTGTCTGTCTTTGGAGCTAATAACTATGTTTCTATTCTCCATCTGTGATGTGCTGAACTTAAGAAGCACTCTTATAGCAAGGCGCATTTGTGGTCCTTAGCTTTTCCCTGGCTCTCAATGCCCTAAGGAACCTTGTTAAAACGGGTGTGTAAAATCCCAGAATTGTGGAGCAAGATTGGAGAGCCTTTCTGTATTTGTTTAGAGAGACACTCTCCATTAATTTTCTGTCACTGCCATACACATAAGACAAGCTTAGTTACCAAAAGCACATATTTGTTATCATAGAGTTCTGTGATTTAAAGTTCAAAGTGATACTCACTAAGCTAAAATCAAGGTGTCACCTCAGCTGCATTCCCTTCTGGAGACTGCAAAGGGGAAAAATAGGTTCCCTTGACTTTTCTAGCTGCAGAGGCTGCCCAGGGTCCTTGGCTCACTTCAGCAGCAACCACAGGTGGTTTCTTCTTCCTTCACCAACCATCACTCTGGTTGTCTTCTGCTTCACTTCTATTAAAGACTCTTGTGATGACACTGGGTCTAGATAACCCAAATTATTCTATGTTGAGGTCTGCTAACTAGCAATCTGTATACATGTTATATGGGTGTACATGTTCTTGTGAGTGTGTTTGTTTGCATTCCCGTGTTTGTGAAGGTAAGAAGTCAACATGGTTGTCTTCTTCAGTTCCTCCTCATCCTATTCTGGAGGGAGAGGATCTCTCCTTAAACCTGGAGTCCATCAATTCAACTAAGCTGATTAGCTAGTAAGCTCCAAGGAGCCACCTGTCTCCACTCCCCAGCACGGGGACTACAGGTGTGCATGACCAGCATGTTTTGTTTTGGTGTGTGGGGGAAGGGAAGGCATGGAGGTCAAAGAACAGCTTTTGGAAGTCAGTTCTCTCTTTTCACCACAGGTTCTGGTATTGACCTCAAGTTGTCAAGCTTGTGTGAAAAGCGTTTTGACCCACTGAGCTATCTAACTGGCTTGCAACTAGCTTTTTACTCGAGTAATGGGAATCTCAACTCAGGTCCCCATGCTTGCCAAATAATCGCTTTACCAATCTCCCCAGGCCCCTAAAACAGTAATCTTCATTCCCTTTGCAACTTTAATCTCCTTGGATTGTAAACTAGCATAGTCCCAGCTTCTGAGGATTAGAACAAACATTTTGAGTGGCCAAAAATTTGTTCTGGCTTCCACACCCTCCACAAAGAAAATGCCAGCAAACTTTGTTCCTATTTTGTCCCCTGCCTTGTGATTCACCAAATGATGAATGGCCAATTGTAATTTGATAATTGTTATACTCTTTTGTAAGATTTTTCTTTGGGTATAATTTGATTCTGCACCATACTGAAAGATATTTTGCAACCAAACACAATGAGTGTTAATTATAAATCTTTAAAGAAATGGTGGTCCAAATAAATCTTGTCCATCGAGGGGATAAAAGATTTATCAATAACCATTCATTTTATAAATGATATGAACATCCGTGTTCTGACACTAAACTGCCCTACAAGTCCACTGGTTATTACAGAATGCCTTCTTTCTTAACAGAGCCTGCAGAGTAGTGTTTTTACCTTAGCTTCGATTGATTGATTGATTAACGGACAGCAGTCTTTCCTCAGAGACAGATGAAAAATATCATGTTGCAAGACAAACATGTTGACATATAGGTGGTGGGATTTATAAAAAGAGGGGGAGGGACCATGGCCACTATTTTAGGAATACAAAGGTTTCAAACCCCCGAATGGCAAAGGGCAAAATCTCGATGCCTTTGAATTTCACTTTGGAGTTAAGAATTTCTATCTTTTTTAGTTCTTTTGATTCAACATATATGAATATTTGATCCAGTTTCTGATGTGTGGGAAGCTGGCTTAGGATGTGATTGAAAAGAAAAATAGCTTGAAAAACAGGGCAGGCCAGTACTAAATTGCTTTCTAACTCTGGGAAGGACACCCAGGAGAACATCTATTGTCCGGTACTATTCAGGCTCAGGTCTCACTGGGTTCCCACAACAACCCTTGTGGGTAGGCATTATCAATGCTTATTTTAACCTGAGGAAATTGAGGACAATGAAATATCTCACAATCACAGCTGGTGGCCCTGAGGTTAGAGTCCAGTTCTACGGGGCTTTGGAGCCCACACACACCCTCTCCTCTCCCATCAGCCGATCTTCCTTGCTTCCATCTACAAAGTAAGGAACTTGATGAGACCAGGCTGAGCTACATAGTGAATGCAGGTCAGCCTAGGCTACAGAGTGAGACCCTATCTCAAAACACAGACACATAATTTTAAAAAGTAAAGTCTTGAAATTCTGTGTGGGCCATTTTTATGAAATTTTGTTTCCAAAAACAAATCAACATTTATTGTTGAGAATTTTGTATCCTCTAGTTAAATTGTATTATGGAGCTTTCCTGGGCAACAAAGAAGTCTAAGATGTAGTGTGTATTCTTTGATTACAGCTATCAGAGAAACATAGCTAACCTACACAGCAGTTCTGAGAAGACAGTGTATATATAATGCAAGACTGAAGTGAGTGGTCCAGACAATAAGGACGACAGAAAGAAGAGATGAAGGGAGGCTCTTCTACCCAGGAGAACTGGGGCAAAGACAACGTTCTTCACCTTGCATTCTGGGCTAGGCTTTCTTGGCCTGCCCTGTCATTGTGTAATCCTGGTATGAACCTTTCACATAGTTCAAACATTCTCACTTTGCAGGCTACAGTGGTGTCCTTCATATCATGTCATCTAAATGCCACTTCATCTTTATTGGCACTTAGGAGAGGGTAAAACCCCACTGGTATGCAAACACCATCATGGTTACTTGCTTTGAGCCATGGGAAGTTTCGTGCAAAACCAGTTTCTCAATAGGGCAAATGTTGTGTAAAGGTATAAGGAGCTTGAGAAACTCTTAGAGGCAAAGCCTGTGTGGCAAGAACCAGATTTAAATGGGGACACTTTTCTGTCTGTATCAGCTAGGGTCAGCCTCCAGCCCCCACTTGCAGGGCCCCTAGGCTTAAGCATTTCTGAAGCTCCTTGGCCCAGAGGCTATTAGTCCTTGACTTATGTAGAAGGAACTACTTATCTAAGCCCCTTTGGATCTACTCACTCTTGATGCCACTCCATTGATAAGACACTAGATCTGAAAAATTATTCCAGAATTCTGGATCCCTCCCCACTCAGAGAACTAAGTATCAAATCTACCCTAAATATAATATGGGAAAGTGGTCCCAAAAGTGACATGATAAGGTACCCTGGTAGATTAAGTAAGTTGTGTTTAGTGTGTGCTCTGAAACAATAGATTGAGGAATATTTCCCAAACTAGTTAAAGGCAAAATGAACACACAGGAAACAGTAGCTAAGCATATCTGTCAGAATATTAGCATCAAGGACACTTGGAGTTCTATGTGGTAGTTCACTGTGCAGGCCAGCATTTGGGAGGTAGAGACAGGAGGTTGACAAGTTTGAGGCCAGCCTGAGCTATATAGCAAAGCCCAGTCTTCCCTCTCCCCAAAAGAAGAAGAGGGGACAACTGGATCATAAAAAATGAGGTTTTGATAAGTAATGAAAGTTTCAAAGAGGCAAAGATTGGGATTGGCCTTGTAGAATGAGAAGAGTGGATAGAGAAGAGAAATTATGACATCCTAGCAATAAGGAATACCATTACCAACAGCAAGAACAGTGGAAGATCCGTGCCTGAAAAATGGAGGGTCTTGGAGAAGGGTATTGTAAGAATGTGCTAGCAAGAATTAGTGGGAAAGACGAGCAAATGGATAAGATTAAGATTAATTCTGGGGGTAGGGAGGTAGCTCAGCTGTAGAATGTTTGTTTAGCACACATGAGGGCCTAGATTTGATCTCTAGCACCACATAAACCAAGCATGATGGCAAGCACCTGTAATCCCAGCATTTGGGAGATGGAAGCCAAAGGATCAAATGTTCAGGGTCAGCCTTGACTATATAGGGAGTCTGAGGTCACCTTGGGCTACGTGGGACCCTCTGTCTAAAAAAAAAAAAATGAAAAGAACAAAAGACTCATTCATGGAGGTAGAGAGATGGCTTTTGCAGAGGACCCAAGTTCAGTTTTTACCATCTACCTGTGACTCCAGTTCCAGGGAAATCTGATGCCCTCTTCTGGCCTCCACAACATGGGTACACTTACATAGAAGCAGGCAAAACAAGCACATAAAAGTAAATTTAAAAAATATTTTTAAATAATTCATTAACAAACTCAGTAAACATGTATAAGTGCTGATCAGATACCAAGCACTAAGCAAGATCTCCTGCCACATGACAGTTTATCCTATTAGTTTGTAATGTGTTTACATAATGTGCTTATATGATACTTACTATGTTAAGTACTTTATATCAAATCACCGTATCCTTGATACAGAAATTTCATGTTTGCTCTTTGTTTCTCCATTTTACAGATGAAAAAGATGAAGTCCAAAGAGATCAAGGAATTTGCTCCGGATCACATAATTAGGAAGTTGAAAAGTCTGGGTGTAAGCCAAGTGAATCCTTTCACAGGTGGGTTCTGAGCACAGTGTTAAATTGCCTCCACACATATTATCTCATTAAATCCCCATAAAATTCTCTGGGATTTAGGCATCATTATCTTTATTTGGCAAACGAGGATCCAAGACACCAAGAGTCAATGAATTTCTCAAGGTCATTCCTTTGAGTACAGAACTGGAATTTGAAAGCAGTGCTATTAATTCCAAACACATTAAACTTTCCATTACAATATAGCCACCTCGCAGAGGTGATGTCCAGATGGAATCAAATTAGGGGAAACTTTGACAGGCTGAGAAGAGCAAGAAGCCTTGACAGGAAGAGAGAAGAACTTTGGGGTTTTAAACAGGAATGATTGGATTAATGAGGATCAGATTAGGTCTGGCCTCAGCTGGTCACAGGAAATCAAATTAGGATGAGAGTGGACATGGCATTCGATGACATCAGAGGTGGTAAGTGTAGATAGAAACGGGGGAGAAGGACAGGAACAAGATCTAAATGTGAAGGAAAATCTGACTGTGTTTGGGACTGACTAGGTGGAATAAGAGGGGTTAAAGAGAGCTCTGCTTCTGTCTGAGTGATTCCGATAGGAACAGAGACAAGCAGCTGCGTTGTGGCAAGAAAACAAGAAGGTAAGAAGGTTGCTTTGGGTAATGTTTTATACAACAGTGACTGCCACATTCCCACCTAAATGACCAACCAGCGGGCAGTCAGGAATGCAGGTTTAGAGCTCAGGTAGAAAGAAGAACCAGTGTAAGAGCAGCCCAGTCAGCTCTCAAAGATAGTTAGAATGAGAGCCTGGGGATGTATCTCAGTGGTAGAGTGCTTGTCTACTACGTCAATCTAGGCTGGCCTTGATTGCCAGCAATACATAAACTGATCATGTTGGCTGATAAATATAATACCAGGACTGGGGAGATAGAGGCTTCAGGATCAAGAAATCAAGGTCATCCTTGGCTGTATAGCAAGTCTGAGGCCAGCCTGAGTTCTTGTCTAAAAAAAAAAAAAAAAGATTGAAATGAGCTGGGAGTCAGCACAGCACAAAAACACAGCAAAACTGAAAGTCCAGATAAGTGGTTAGGCCAAGACACAGAAGAAAATGAAAGACACAGTGGCAAATGACAACATCAAGAAAAATGACCACAGAGTAACTCATGTTCTGTTTCTGGTAATCTGGGCTGTTTCTACCACAGGAGCCAAATGCAGCTTCTTTAGGTAAGACCCTGCAGAATATCAGGTACTTCCAGAAGACAGTGGGCAGCATGCATCAGCACAGGGTCAGACTTGATATCATCAGAAAGGGCCTCACCACTGACGTGGATACTTTAAAAAGCCTAAAATGGTCAATGTGTATGTTTTCCACAGTAAAAAAGGATGGCCTAGAAAATATATCTATCCTCGGGAAATCTCTTAGGAGTTCACCAAATTTAGTAATTCCTGGACTTTCGGCCTTTGTTAAAGACCTTTCTTTTCAACAGACTTTATTTTGTGCATCTGTAATCCTAGTGCGCAGAAGTAGAGGTGGGAGGATCATGAGTTCCAGACCAGCTATGGCTGTATAATCAAATTTGAGGCCAACCTGCTACACGAAGCATCTAAAAATATTTTTTGATTTTCTTACCCAAGTTGGTGGCCATGGTGCTGAGGCATGAGAGTACCCATGAAGCCTTGACTCCTGTGGGTTTTCAGTCAGCTGTCAGCTACTACAGAAACTCTTCTTGTAAAGCTGGGTGTGGTAGCACTGCCCCGTAATCCCAGCACTTATGAAACTGAGGCAAGATCACAAGTTCAAGGGCACATAGTAAGACCCTGTCTGACAAAAAGTTGAAATTCCTCTTCTGGTTTTTCTGCTCTTTTTCTTTTCTCCTTTCCCATAGCATTGGGAGCATGACACATCAACCAATGCCCCACCCTACGTGACCTCTTCTGCCTGGCAGAATTAAGAAAGTGAGACAGACTTCCGTGAGACAGACCAGGGGAGTCCTGCGATTTCAGCTCTTGCTCTTTGCCTTTTAATATGTCCTTTAAGAGTATAGTGTTCTCCTTCCAACTGACTTTACAGAGATCACCTCCATGCCTACATCCAATTCCTCTCCTGCTGCCCATATAACTCCTTGTCAAGTCCCTCTACAAACTAGGACTCTCAGAAGTAACAAGGTGGGTTCCTCCTCATCTTGCAAGTAAGGAAATGGGGCCCAGGGTTGTTAACTGTCTTCCCCAATGAATATACTTGCTTCCCTGTGGAATGAGGAGAGACATGCCTTCTGATACACTGTTATATCTCTGCTAGCTAGACAGAGGCCCTGGATGAACTATTTAGAATTCTGTTTTTATTGGCACTTTCCCAAAGATTTGGTCTCTTTTATAATTTTGTCCTTAAAAATGTTTATAGTGTCTGAAAATGCTAGTTCAGAGTCTAGAAGAGAATGGGAATAGCTCTAGTGGAGTGAAGAAGCACAGTGGTTAACCACCTCAGCCAGCCTATTAGACTGTGGCCAAAGCCAGGATTCATGCCCACCCTCCACCCTTCTATGGTAGACCTACTTGAGGGCCCCATGCCCTAGAGTTTTCTAAGCCTTGCCATTATTGCCCTGATTGTCCTTGATGCCTTCCTCTGAAATCCTTGATCACCAGATGTCAACAGGTAACCAGTCAGCTTGGGATGGGCTATCCCAAGACAGAAGAATGACAGGCTAAGTCATCAGAAATGTATTTATCAGGCAAACTTCAGGAAAACCCGGTTGCTCAAGCTTGTCATCTCAAGAAAAATAGTTTTGTGTGAAGCTTCACATAATGTGAAATAGATAGAAGGCTGTTCCATCACCACATTCATTTGGATAGGCATCTATGGGTCAGGGCAGCACACAAAAAGCTCCTCCCCTCTCCTGACATCATTCAAGTTACATAGCTAAACAGAGAAATCAGTTTGCATTAGACCTGTATATCTTTCTTATGGTCTTGTTGTTTTTTTTGGAAACAAGATTTCATGTAACCCAGGTTGGTCTCAAACTCATTAGTCTATATTCCAACTTAGTAAATCTCCTGCCTTTGCCATCTTCAAATTCAGAATTTTTAAAATTATAGTCATACTTATAAATGAGATAAAGCTGAAGTTTCATATTGTTAGAATAGAGGGCTCCATACTCATTTGTCTGCAAGCTAAAATTGTACCTTTGCCTTTGGTGGAGCTGGTGGTTAACCTAAAAACCCATAATATTTTTCATATAAACTAGTGCTTGGCTCAAGTTTTTTTTTTTCCTACTCCAATAAATTTCTTACATTTTTGTTCAGTTTGCATTTTGCCTTCCCATTCCATTTTGTTAGTTTAACTCCATGTTCCTGTCTGTGATTTGAATTTGGATTTGTCTTAATTTTACCAATGTGGTTGAGAAAGGGCAAAATCATTTGTATACTTTACAGTATGCCCGAGATGTCATATATTTAATAGCTAAACTATTCTAAGTAAAGCTCCATTTATGAAAAAAGCCTAGTTTTTCAAGGTCCTTAAGGAGGTTGGCTGATTTTTCTCTCTTACATGACAGAACTGTTAAAAAAAAAAGTGGGGGTCTTTTCTGCATGAGACAGAAGAATACTCCTTTTCTTTTACGGAGAGTAGCAGTTGTCGGAGTAACGTGGTAAAAGGCTACCTAATCAAACTCCAGAGTCTGGAGAGTGTGTGTGTCCTAGGGATTGAACACAATTGTAGTCTTATTCGTGCTGGGTAAAATATTCTTTGACTCAACTGTACTTTCAACCCAAGAGTGACTTTTTCTTTAGGTAAGACTCTCGTGTGTCCCAGGTTAGTCTGTGTAGCCAAAATGGCCTTGAACTTCTGATCCTGCCTCTCCCTCCTGAGTACTGAGATTATAGACATGTGCTACCATATCAGTTTATGCAGTGCCGAGGATCAAAGCCAGAGTTCCATGCCTGTTAAGCAAGCACTCTTTCTACCAGCTGAGCTACAGCATCAGCCAGAGTGCTGTTTGTAGCAGGTTGGATTACTTGCTTGAACTCACATACCTAGGGTTGGTGTTGCCTGATTCTTACAAGTTGTTGTGACTTCAGAGCCCAAAAAGATCACCCTCTATCTAGCATTAGTCCAGGTCCTTTAGGAGAGCTGTGGGGCCATGATGTAGGTCTGACCCCTATGAATCATAGAAAGAAGGAAGGAAGAAAAGGAGAGAGAGATTGGTTAGATGAATGGAAGAGTCTTAAATTGCATTTCTGTAATAAGGAAGCCCTTCAAGGTCAATAGAAGATGAGCAAGTAAAGTTGTCCTCTGTAGTAGTTCCTCATTCCCCAGGGACAGACTTGGCTGGCTGTCTTTGCTGACTCAGTAGTAAATCAGACTTTGAGAATCATTAGAGGCTGGAGAGATGGCTCAGAAGTTAAGAACACTTTCTACTCTTGCAGATACCTGAGTTCAGTTTCCAGCACCCACTTCAGGAGGCTCACAACTACCTGTAACTCCAGATCTAGGGATCCAATGCCCTCTTCTGTCTTCCTTGGGCACCTGCACACACACAGATACACAAAAATAAAAAAATCTTTTTTAAAAATCATGGCCTCAGCAAGAATTAGTGGCAGATTTCAGGACATACCAGCTAGGTCCGTGGTCACTCCTATTTGAAGTCCTTGTTGCCACCAGTCCAACAACATTCTAACATTTCCCTGTTTCCAGCTTCTGTTTCCTAACAGTGATTCCCTGCAGTGCTTCACATACATACACCCAGCTATATGACACCCAGTTTAAGAAACTGGGTAGAGACATCATCTGTCTTTTTGTCACTCTTCTGATAGGTATGATTGTCCTCTAGCACATAAATGACAGGAATCTCACCAGATTTTATTAACTAGACTAATTTCAGGTTTATTTATTTATTTATTTTTATCTTATGTGTATGAGTGTATTGCCTGCATGTATGTAAGTGTACCCATGTCACACAATGCACACAGAGGACAGAAGACGATGTCAGATTCCCTGGAACTGGAGTTACAGACAGTTGTTAGCCGCCACTGGTGCTGGGATTCGAACCTGGGTCTACTGCAAGAACATACAGTGCTCTTAACCTCTGAGCCATCTCTCTAGCCCTAACTAGACTAATTGCAGAACACTTCATATTGGTTTTAGTAAGGACATATCATTATAAAATTTATATATGGCTTCTTCCATTTACCATCTGTCACCCATCTGTTTAAAATCCCTTTAAACATTTTTAAGCTAAAACCCAAGTATTTGCTTATGGTACACCAGGACCCATAGAACCCAGCCATTTCTAATTCTTCAACATCATCTCTAACACACATGTCCTAGAATTTAATACTCAAAAAATATAGTGTCACCTCCCCAAGCCTTTGTTCATACTCCTCCCCTACCTGGATGTCATTATGTCTTCTCCCTTTTGGGTGACTTTGTGCCTGTGTCTGTCCTATTATAGATTCGACTACACGGCTACCAACTTTTCAGATCTCGTACACACCCCAGTTCAAAGCTGATTTAGTCTAACCTCTAGCCCAGTTCAGGAACCCTATCTAAGACTTACAAGAAGGTCAACCAGGGAAGAGATCATTTATGACCAAACAAGACAACTGGCTGTACCTCATGGTCACACAAGCCAATCATAAGCACTTTTCTTTCTGTTTTTGAGATAGGATTCCCTTTGTATCCTTGGATGGTTTAGATTTTGATTGATAGATTAAGGCTGTTCCCACATGCTGGAATTAAAGGTATGTGCCCCTGTGGCTTACTCTGTTTCATCAGGGATCTATTAGTTCCTCTTCCTTCACCTTTTCTGTGGTCAGCAGTTTAAAGAAATACTACTCAACTGAAGTGCATTTAAAAGAACTAAAATAAAAGAGTACTCACTTTAACCTTTAAGATAGATGGAGAGTTAGGAGTTAGAAGCCTGACTGAAAATTTCTCTTTGCAAGTTCTGTGGTGATACCTGTAGCTTTGAACCTTTGACTTTGCATCTGGGGTAGACTTGGAGGTGGGAAAGATGAGGATGAGGAAAGATCAAGCTTGCCAACAAGTTCCTGGTCATTTCCTTCTGGTTACAATTTTTGGACTTTCTGTCTTTTCATTTCTGAACTCCCTGCTTGTGTCTTGGCATTTCAAGAGACCTTCAGTATGCCTGTGGGCTTCAATAAGTGGAAGGCCAAGGCAGACAGAAGATGCAGTCCATGGTAAACCACACAGGAATTAGAATCTGATCTGTACTTACTAAGATTCTGAATGTTTCCTTGGTGCTTTTTATTAGACTCCTTTTCACAAGGCTGAAAAACTGCATCTGGAACTGTATACACAGATGAGCGCTAGTACAGAGGGAAAAAATAGTGAACAGAGACTGACTGGTGACCTAAATCTACTGGGATTGCAGGGCAAGAACAGCAATGGACATAAGCTTCTATTTAACATTGGTGTGGTTTTCCAGTTTTCAATACATGCTGCCTGCCTTTGTGCATTTTAGAGGGCTCAGTATGACGGCTGAGCCAACACGGAGCCATTACCCAGTGGTTTTCAGTAAAAAAAAAAAAAAAAAAAAAAAAAATTATTTTTGAGGAAGCACAAGAAGGACTTGGAATAATTGTGAACAAACCAGAAAGACAGGTATGACTAAAAGTCTGTCATTAGGACTGTTTATACTGGAATATTAGAAAGGAAAACAATAAAAATTGTGCTGGCCATTAAAAATCATGAAATTGTCTTCCTATCCATTGTAACTCTGGTCAAGCAAGCATACAATGAAATCTTGTATAAGAACTTGAGTACAGGTCATCTGGAAATACAAACAAGAAGGAATGATGAAAGGAAGTGAGTGCCATTAGATTTCAGAATGTCTTTTAGAACCACACTACTGAAGGCAGTCGTCATAGTATAAAACCAGACAGATGAATGGGAAGAGGAGACAGTCTGTAAATGTACATACGTGCAAACAAAATTAGTTTATAATAAAAGGAGCATTCCAGGACTGGTGATGTAGCTCAGTGGTAGAACACTTGCTTGCCTAGCATACACAGGGCCCCAGACTCAATCTCCAAGACTACAATAAAGCACTCCACATCAATAGGAAAAATATTGAATAAGTGTTTTTACAATAAATCCTTTCAGGAAAAAGGATATGAATCCATATCTTTTTCTGGATCAGAAATAAACTCTGCAGCAGGGCATGATGGCATACATTTATTATGATTCCAGCACTCAGATGGCTAAGGCAGGAGGATTGCAAAGAATTTAGAGCCAACCTAGGCTCCATAGTGAGTTCATGGCCATGCTAAAATAGCAAAGTCTTGTCTCTAAATTCATAAATAATGAGTAAATGTCAAGTAAAGACTTAAAAGTGAAAAAGTATATAAAATTATTGGATTAAAATGATGAATTTGTATATAGTCTTGTATGCTCTTATACAATTGTAAATACAATTTTTATACAATTATACAATATATAAGCTTGTCATGGAGAAAACTTTTTCTACGTATAACATAAAAATCATAGAAGAAGCCATTTGTATTGGTACACACCTTTAGTCCCAGCACTTAGGAGACAGAAGATAACAGTATCTCTATGAGATCAAGGCCAGCCTGGTCTACATATTGAGTTCCAGGCCAGCTTGGCCTACTGGAAAGCCCTGCCTTGAAGAAATCATAGAATTTGTAACACTTAGAAATATTTGAGTTGGGGATCTAGCTGGGTTGGTAGGTAGCTTTTCTAGCATGCGTGAAGCCCTCGAAATTTAGTCTTCAGTACTGCATAAAACAAATATGGTTGTGCATGCCTGTAATCTAAGTACTTGCGAGGTAGGGACACAAAGATCAGTTGGCTATATAGAAAATCCAAGGCCAACCTGGGCTACATGAGACCCTGTCTCAAAAAATCAAATTTATGAATACTCCTTCCACAAACACAGGAAGAATACCAGCTTCATCATCAACTCTCCATGCAAATTAAAGGATCAGTGAGATACATTTTAACCTAATCTTTAAAAGTCTCATTCGTTATAAAACACATTGTGTCAGTCAGTATCTATTTAGTATGACAAAATTCCTGAAATAATCAACTAATAAGATGAAGAAGTTTATTTTAACTCATGATTTTGGAAGTTTCTATACATGTTCACTTGGTCCATTACTTTGGGCCTGTGAGCAGTAAGTACATCATGGTAGGGTCCTATGGTGGAGACATCTGCTGCACACTTTAAGGCAGCAGGAAGCAAAGGGGAGATGGATCAGCAGTTAAAGCCTTTGCCACTCAAACAAGGGGACTGTTTGGATCCCCAGAAGTCACATAAATGCTGGGTGGATGTGGGGGCGGTCCTGTAATTCTATACATAGAAGGCAGAGACAGGAAGACTCCCTAGAGTCCCTAGGCAGACTAGGGAGACCAGTTATATTAGTTAGCTCTGGGTTTGATTGAGAGACCCTGCCTCAAAGAGTATAGTGAAAGAATGATTGAGGAAGATCCCTGACATCAACCTCAGGCCTTCACACAAATGCATGCTCACGTGTGTACACATACCCACACATGCACATGCACCCACATGTCATCAAACACACACATACACATGAAAAGAAGAGGGAAAAAGTTTGAAAAGAGAGATGGGGAGGGGACATTGAGAGCAAATCTCAGTGATCTAACTTCCTTCCACTATAGACTCCACCCCTTAAATGGTCCATTGTCCCAATAGGGCTGTCATGGGAACCATACCTTCAATACATGGCCTCATGTAGCTCAGTCTGGCCTTGCACTTTCTTCTGCTCAATACTGACTTTGAACTCCTGATCATCCCATCGTCACCTTCTAAGTGCTGGGATTAGAGGCCTGTGCTGCCATCTCTGGCCAGTTTTTTAACTGTACTTTTTTAAAATCATATTTGTTAAGCTGTATTGAATAAGATGAGTCTAAACAATGGGATGGGGATTTAGCCCAGTGGTAAAGCACTTGCCTAGCATATGCCAGCCCCTCAGTTTGATATGTTATGCCACACAAACAGATAAAGTCTAAATAAGTTTAGTCTCAGTGTGTAGGATCTCTACCTGTGCATCCATCAGTTCTTAGTAAATGTGTTAACAGACATGACACGGAGGAAGTGAAGGGCATAGAGAATTGTAGTCTACCCTATATGTCCATTATACATATTGCTCACCTGTAGACGGACCCCAGTCAACAAAGTTGAAGATTAGAGACATCTCTAGAATGAATTCCATGTCTTACTAGCACTTTAAAAGTTGTCACCTAGACATGGTGGCCCATACCTTTAATCTCAGCACTTGGAGGCAGAGACAGGTAGATCTCTGTAAGTTCAAGACCAGCCTGATCAACATAGTAAGTTCTAGGCCAGTCAAGGCTACATAGCAAGAGCTATCTAAAGGACACAAGTTTGATCCCCAGAAGGCATATTTAGATACCCAAGTTTGACCTCTGGCTTCCACATACAGACATGTGCACACATTAATGCTGTTTTTCAGAGCTATTACAGTAGAGTGAATTAAAATTTGGGATGAAGGAAGGGCTAAGCCAATATCTGGAAACATGTTGGGCATTTCCCTGTAGCTGTACTGCCTGTCTGTGGAGACATCTCAGCAGTTCCTTGCTTCTTGTTGCTTATGTGTTACAGAATGAGCCTGACAGGAAGCAAGCCATTGACCCAGGTTGTTGTCATGGTTAATATGTTCCAGGCCCTTACAGTAAAATATTCATCTATATAATATACCATCATGTAGCATGTAGTATATTATACATGATCTAGCATAATAGAATTTTCCAAAATAAAAAGAGAGGTTCTGAGGAGCTGCCAGATCATGTGAAGAGCTGATTTTCCCCAAAGTCCCTTGTCACTCATGTTTGAGCCCTCTGGGCTCCAAGCACCTTCAAATGAAGTTCACTACCGTGAGCTTGCCATTCAAAGTGCTTTGTCACCTGTCACCCATCTACTTCTTTGGCCTTAGCTCTTGACCCTGTTGTTACCTCCTGTACGCTGATGTTACACCCAAACCTAATTATTTGCAGTGCCTACTCTTCTTCACAGCACTGTGCCTTTGCAAATATCTCTTTACTTGCCTGCTTGGAAAACCTTGTATTCCTCCTTTGAGACTTGGCTCAGAAATCAGCCTTTCAAGAGACTTGCCCTAGTTCCCATCCATTTTATTTATATTTTTGTTATCCAACTTAACATATCAGCCCGTAGTTGTTTATTACATACTCAGAAGAATGTGAGTGAACGTAAATAAGCCCCACTGTAAGCTTCTTCAGTGTAGAGGCCTGGATTAGGTGGTCTTCTTTTTAGAGGGGGAATTGTGTCTGTATGTGCACATGTGCAAACACATCGCTGAAGTCAGGTGACGACTTGTGGAAATTGGTTCTCTGGTCCCATCATAGGGAGCCAACGTAGGTCATCAGACTTGGCAGCGGGTACCTTTACCTGCTGAGCCATCTTGCCAGCCCTGGAAGGATTTCCTTGTAATGGTGACATTTCTTGATACAGAGGCAAATTGGGTACACTTGTACCTCTCTTTCCAGTCCCTGTGGAAGACTGTCACTCTCCATGGCTTTGGCAGTGAGATTCCTGTAAGGACTTGTTCAGCATCAACTGTGCAGCTGGCACCAACTTGCACAGGGAAGTGTTTGCTTTCAAACACACCAAGGCACTGGCTATACATCATTCCAGTCTTGACAGGGTGCTTTTAAGCAGATCCTTGGGCTTTTCTTCCTTCAAATAGCTTGCATCTTTCCAAACAAGCTTGGATGGCCACGTGTTTTCTTTGGCAAAATGATTAATCGGGACAATTACTCATATGCCTGGTTGCATGACATTTCCAATAACATTGTCGTTTTGTTTATGGAGTACTGGGTAAAAATACACAGGAATTTACTACAAGTGGAAGGACCACCTGTCTGCTATAGGAGCTGAAAAGGAAAAACTGAGAAGGCAGCTCTCTTGAAGGATGCCCAAGATGGTCTAATTCTGTCACCGGCCTCCCCCTAACTCCCCACAGATGACCTCCTCGGAGCTTGGCCATAGTACCTGTGGAAACAAGACAGCCGCCTTCTTAGGCACCTTAGCACTCGAGCTGACTGGGAGGCCGCAGGCCCTGCAGGAACTGTAGAAGAGATGGTTTTCATGCCTAAGCATGGCAGAGTAGGGGCTCTGGGCAGCCAGGAGCCAGCAAGCACAAGTCAGTGGCAAGAAGAGCCAGAGATCTAGACTGAGGTAGAAACAAGGAGGGTGGGCAGAGGTCAGGAGGGACACATGGTGTGATGGGAAGCCACAGGCAACTGCAGGTAGCCCACACTTTCACCTTGTTCAGATCCTTCAGCATTGGTAGGCAGGGTGGAGAGGATGGTGTATCAATAGAGGAGGTACCATCTGTGCTCTGCAAGCTGCAGCTGGGCAGGACAGTAATACACAGGTGCTTGGGCCTTACCTGTACAGCAAGAAAAGAGAAGATCAACAGATTCCACCCTGACTGGAAAAGGGTGCCATGTGAGGGAGACATGCCAGGGCCTGAAATTTTCCAAGATGAAACAAAGCAAGCTGTGAATAATTTTTAAGAATGATGGAAAGGATAGTCCTCTCCCCTACAACCTGCTCTCTTAAAAATAAACACAGCACCACAAGGGACTGGAATGTCACTCAGTGTTACAGTGCCTGCCTAATATGCACAGGCCTGGGTTCCATCCCCAGAACCCAAATAATTTTTATAAAGGAGACAGGTCAGGGAGATAGCTCAGTAAGTAAAGTACTTTAGTTCAGGACCAATGTAAAAAGTCAGGCATAGTAGTACACATCCGTAACCCCAGCATCCTATAGAGCGACGAGAGGCAGAGACAGGACAATCCTCAGTAGCTTGTGAACCAAATGATCTGGTGTACACAGCAGCAACTAAGAAGAGATACTGTCTCAAACAAAGTAGAAGTCAAGGACTGACACCAAGAGGCTAGCCTCTAAACTCCACGGACAGTCTATGGCATTCAAGTGCACCCGCACACACACACACACACACACACACACACACACACACACACGCACATATTATACACATGTATACACACAAAGATTTTGAAAGCATGAGACAGAGAGAAAGCGTTTGAGGCCAGCCTGGGGTACAAGTGAAGCTGTGGAGGAGTGGTAAGAAAGTTAGGGTGGAGAGCGACAAAGACACGAGCCAAAGTATCAAGAGTTTGAAGCCAGCCTGGGCCACATAAAGAATTCTAGGCAACCTGAACAATGTGGGACATTGTCTCAAACACACACACACACACACACACACACACACACACACACACACACACAGTGTCTGTCCTAAGACAGATGCTGTATCAGCATACTTATACTTCTAGTATTTAGGAGGCAAACAAGAATCAAGATCATCCTTGATTACATAGCAGGTTTGAGGCCAGCCTGGACTACATTTCCCTGTCTCAAAAAAAAATTTTTTTCTACACTGCATTATAAAATGAGTCCTATAAAAGAAGAGCTAATTATACCAACTCCCAGCTCTGATAATACTATCTTATTAGGGAAACAGTAATTAAACAACTAAAGAACCAAAAGGAGCAAAGCTTAGTATCTGTAGAAAATGTGTGCTTGTCCATACAAAGTCTCCATAGGGCATTGTGGTACTTGTCCAAAAAGTTGCAACAGAAGGCTCAGAAAAATGTTAGATTGGGCCAACAAGATGGCTCATCCTGTTAAGTGTTTGCTGCACAAACCTGACCTGAATTTGGTCCCCAGAACCTATGTAAAGATGGAAGGAAAGATTCTCCTCTACAGAATTGTCCTCTGACCTCTACATGCATACCGTGGCATGTGCCCACACATTATGCATACACATGCTAATAATAATGAAAGAAAATGTCAGGTTAACACCAAATCTGGAACAGGTGTAAAATAGACTAGTCATTTCAGTAGTCCCAGGGGAATTTGACGCCCTCTTCTGGCTTCTTCGGGCATCGCACCACATGGGTGCACTTACAGACATGCAAACAACACACTCATACACATAAAAGTAGTGAAATGCTTTTAAAAATAACTCAGACTCCATTGACGCTATCAGTTCTACCCCCTCTTCTAAACCATATATTCTTCTTTTCTTTCCCAGACTTGTTAAAGTCTGGATAAGATAAGAATGGAAAAAAGCACATTCACACCATAGTGTAAATGAGTAACAGTACATGCTGGCCAGCCTTCTCATATAAAGGGTAATAAAGTTTTTGAATATTTATTATTTCTATTTTATGTGTGTGAGTGTATTGCCTGCATGTGTATAAGTGTACCTGTGTCATGCAGTGCCTGAGGAGGTCAGAAGCAGTCATCAGATCCCCTGGACCTGGAGTTTCTAGAGTTACTGATGGTTGTTAACCACCATGTGAGTAATGGGAATTGAACCCAGTTCCTCTGCAAGAGTAGTCAGTGTTCTTACCTGCTGAGCCATCTCTTCATCCCCACTTTCTCTTATATTTATGCTGATGACTGGCTTTCTTTTTCCTCCCAGGTTATCAGATTATTTCAGTATTTCATGTCTTTATTGTGTGTTAGGGTTTTTGATGCACGGTGTATTTTTTTGATGGGGGAGGGGATAATGCGTGTGTAGAGGCCAGAGTCAACAAACAGTAGCTGTCTTTCACAGCTGCCCTCCTCATTTTGAGACAGGGTCTCTCATTGGACTGGGAGCCTACCATCTTAGCTGGACTGGTGGCACAGTGAGCCTCTGGACTCTTGTCTCTTTCTGCCTATACAGCGTTGAGGTTACAAAGACTTGCTCAGCTGCACCTGGCTTTTACATAGGTGCTAGAATCCAAACTCAGGTCCTTATTGTAAACTCTCAAGGGTGCCACTATATCTGGCATTTGACACAGGGTTTCAATGTGTATTAATATCTCAGACTGGCCGTGAACTCACTATGTAGCCCAGGCTGGCCTCAGACTTGGTCTATCCTTCTGCCTCAGCCTTCTAATTTCTGGGATTATAGCACTGGGATTATATCACACCCAGCTCTTATCTTTCTCCCTCTCTCTCCCTGTTTGGAAAGCTGGAAGTGAATTGGTTGCCCAGTCTGCTGTATGCAAAAGTAGGCATATTTGTCTGAGTAGGCCAAAAAAAGGCGAGGCGTGTAACAAATTTTTGAGATGGAATATTTTAAAGCATCACTGAAAATAAGCTCAACTTTCAGGAAACAGAATACAGAGGAATACTTCTGTACAAAATAAATGTGTTGCGGGGGGGAATCACACACAAAACAAAAATAAATGTGACTAATACTTCACCAATGAGTTCACCTCAAACATTTCATGAATGTCACATGACCCACCCACTTTTCCTCTGCACCTCAGAAGCTTGTCCTAACAGCAGCGATAATGCTCTGTTGTTCAAGTGCCAGATTTGCATCTCTGTGTTGTCATGGCATTCCCAAAAGTAGAACATTGTACTGTTCCTCTTGTTCTGGTTTCTGTGCTGAGGTTAAGCTCCCCTCCCCTCTAACTCCTACCTCTCTTCATTCAGTGGGGATTTTTCCTCCTTTTCTTTCTCCTCTCCATCATGGTTTGAATTATGTACAAATTCTTTGTGCGAACCAGACTACACTTGACATCCTTATCACTCAGCACAGATCATCTGTTCTTTGAAAAGACAGAGAAAAGAGGGCTGGAAAGATGGCTCAGTGGTTAAGAGCACTGGTTGCTCTTGCAGAGGACCCGGGTTCAATCCCCAGCACCCACCTGGTGGCTAACAACCATCTGAAACTCCAGTTCCAGGGAATTCAATGCTCTCTTCTAATTTCCATGGGCAGTTACAGTACAACACAGGCTCACTGACATAGATACATGAAGGCAATATATTCATACACATAAAATAAAAATAAATGTAAAAAAGAGAAAAAATTGAACAGCCTTTTCTGGAAGAACCCTAAGATAGTGTTCAGTAACATAGTTCAGAATGCAGTATTCTGGAAGGCTGTGGGCATGTAGCTCACCAAAACCATGGGTTTGATTCCCAGCACAACAAAAAGAGAATTTGGAGTGGGCATGGCGGCCCATGCCTGTAATCCCAGCATTCAGGAGGCCAAGAAGCAAGTTTGAGATTAGCTTCAGAGACATAGTGAGAGAACTTGTCTCAAAAAAATCAAAGCCAACCAAACGAAAAATTACATACAAAAATTCACATTATGAAGATGTTAGCACAATAAATTTCACCTCTCTCTCTCTCTCTCTCTCTCTCTCTCTCTCTCTGTATTTGTTTGTTTGATTTTTTTTAAGGCAGGTTCTCATATAGCCCAGGCTGACTTTAAATGCAAAAGGTAGATAAGAATGGCCTTGAGCTCTGTTCCTTTTGCCTCTGCCTCATGAGTACTGACATTACTCGATTGTACGATCACACAGAGTTTATGCAGTTCTGGGCATTAAACTTTGGGTTTTGTTTGTTTGGGTTTTTACTATTTTATTTTAAATGTATGTATTTTGCCTATGTGTATGTAGGTGTGCATGTGCATACAGTGCCCAGAGAGGCCAGAAGAGGGCATTGGATTACCTGGAACTGTAGTTATGGATAGTTGTTAGCTGCTATGTGGGTGCTGGGAACCAACTTGGGTCCTCTGCAAGAGCAACCACTGCTCTTAACCATTAAGCCATCTCTCCAGCCCCCTGAACTCAGGATTTTATGCATGCTAGGCAGGCACTCTTATCAGCTCACACACACACACACACACACACACACACACACACACACGCACACATCCCTCTTTGATAAGCCTTTAAAAAGTATTGCCATTTCTAGATTGTACTATTTCATGGCAGATTTTCATCAGACAACTTTCATTGTCAGTACAAGTTAGGAAAGAACAGATCCATTTTTAAATTTTGAGAGTCCTGTGTTTATACGTGATAGACTCCTTTGTTTGAAGCAAGGTCTCGTGTAGCTCAGGCTGATCTCACACTGGCTGTATGGCTGAGGGTGACTCTGACTTTCTGATTCTTCTGCCTGCCTTCCAAGTGCTGAGATTATGGGAATGCACCACCACACCCGGCCTTACAATATTGTAATAAGCCTCCTTTCTCTCTGATTTTCTTGTGGAGCTGTACACCCCAGCAGACCTGTGTGGCTCTTCCAGTGACATGATCATTTTGACTGTTTAGACACCTGTTCTCTTTCAGTCCAGCTATAAGAAGCACATGGAGGGAAAGACAGGAGCAGAATAAGAGTGAACGACTGAGACCCTGGAGGTTGTGCAGACCAAGGGAGAGTGCATAGGGCTTTGCTTCAAGAAGCTCTGTAGCAGCAGCAAGGCTTGATGCATCTTAAGCCAACAGTGCCTCTCTGTGGGTATCTGGGAGTAGAAAAAATGTGTTTGTGTGTACTGGGGAGGGGGTGAAGGAAGGAGAAATGCATGCTTTGTTTTTTTAAGGAATTGCATGTTTCTCTTGAGGAGACAGTATAGAAAAAAAGATTTAGCCAGGCTTGTGGCACTTGCCTATAATCCTAGCACTTGGGAGGTGGAGAAAGGAAGATCAGGAGTTCAAGAACAACCTGAGCTACAAATATAGCCAGTTTGGGTCCAGCCTGGGATACATGGGACCATGTCCTAAAATAAAAATGTGGGGGGTTGGGGGCAAAGAGGAAGGGGGAGGAAAGCTCGAGAGAAACAATAATTAAAGAATGCCTAACGTCTTGACACATTCCAAACTTCTCACAACCTCTTTTTTTTTTTTCCTTTTGAGACAGGGTCTTATGTAGCTCAGGTTGGCCTTGACTGAACTCACTATTAGTTGAGACTGACCTTGAACTCCTGATCCACCTGCTTCTGCCTCCTAACACTTGGGTCACAGGTTTGAGCCACCATGTCTAGCTATCTCCCGCCCCACTACCTTTTTTTTTTCTTTCTTTTGTGCTGGGGGTTGACCCAGGGCCTTGTGCTGAGAGGCAAGTACCATAGTACTGAGCTACAACCCCAGCCTTTCTACAAACCTCTTTCAAAAGCCCAGTCTGTTTGCTGTGCTCACATTTCCTTCACCCCTGACCTGCTGCGTGATCACCTCTCTCGGCTCACTGAGGATCCCCCATGGCTTCACCTTCTGGCATGGGGACTCAAAATGGGATCCATTTTGCTTCTCAATACATACCATTCTTAGTGAGCAGTCCTGGTCTGTGTTCCTCCCCGCTGGGTGACAGGCTCCCTGAGGTCTGCACTCAGACAGGCTGCCTCAGCCTCCTGTTTTCTCTTCCTCTTTGTTACCAACTCTAGACTCAGCAACCCAGGCAGGACCTGCTCATGGACTCCACCACTGAGCTATGCCTCCAGCCCTATCCCTTTTAAAAGTGAGCATGTGGGACTGGAGAGATGAGTCAGTGGTTAAGAACACAGGCTGTTCTTTTAGAGGACTGAGGTTTGGTTCCCAGCACCCACATGGCAGCTAGCAACCATCCATAACTCCAGTTCCTAGGGATCCCACATCCTCTTTTGGCCTCCATGGACATTGTATACATATGGTATACTTGCATGCATGCAGGCAAACTCATATACATAAAATTTACGTAAATAAATAAATAAATATGAGCATGTTTAGGTTGAAACAAGAGAATTGCCACAAGTTCAAGGGTAGCCTGGACAAGCCTTAGGGTGAAACTGTCTCAAACAAAGTAAACAGACTTATAGTTTTTATGTTTAAATGAAACCTCTGTGTAAAATTTCAGATATGCAGAAATATAAGCAATCCAGCACATACTCTGTCCTTCCCACCTCCAGATCTAGAACATTTGCTTCATTGCTTTCAAAGTTAAAAATACATGACCAGGCAGGAGGCATAGGCAGGCCGATCTCTGTGAGTTCAAGGCTAGCCTGGTCTACATAGAGACCAAGCTAGCCAGGTTATGTAGCAAGACCTTGTCTCAAAACAAACAAACAAAAAAGTGAAATAGGAGCTGAAGGGATGGTTCAGTGGTTAAGAACACTGACTGCTCTCAAAGAGGACCCAGGTTGATTCCCAGCATCCACTAACAACTGTCCATATCTCCAGTTTCAGGGGATTCTGACGCCCTCTTCTGTCTTCCTCAGGTACTGCACAACATGGGTGTATTTAGATGCAGGCAATATACTCATACATATAAAATAAAAATGAAAAATAAAGGAAAAGGAGGGAAAGAAAGATGGGAAAAG
Organism: Eospalax fontanierii; assembly: GCA_035773235.1. Classification (NCBI taxonomy): domain Eukaryota; kingdom Metazoa; phylum Chordata; class Mammalia; order Rodentia; family Spalacidae; genus Eospalax; species Eospalax fontanierii. The sequence continues at coordinate 27,031,914 of CM069551.1, read as the reverse complement.
GAAGGAAGCCGCATAACCAGGGCTGTGGCTGAAGCTCAGTGGGTAGGTAGAGTGCTTCCCTAATGTGTACAAAAGTTTTGACCCCCAGAATCACAGAAGCCAGGCCTGTAATCCCAGGAGGCAGAAGTGGGAGTATTAGAAGTTCAAAGTCGTCTTCAGCCACACAGGGGTTTTAGGCTAGTCTGGGCTATACTAAACCTTTCTTTAAAGGAAAATTAAATATACTATAACTGCCCAAGACCTTTTGCATCCTCTTCATGCCCCTCCCTAGAGATCACCACACTCCTGAAGCTGGGGTTCACACATCCCCTGCATGGTTTGAGAGTTCACCCTTCCGAAGGTCGTGGGCCAGAAGGTCTTAGTCCCCACTCCTGAAGGACTGAATGAGCCTGATCACTGGCTCACCTGTAGCCATGCATGGCCATCTCTGTGTCTCCCGAATGCAGGAGGGCAAGATCGATAAGTGCCTGTTCTAGTTACCTTCTGTTGCTACGATGAGACACTCTGACCAAAACCAACTTGGGGAGGAATTTATTGCCTCTTACTGTCCCAAGTAATCCATCACCGAGGGAAGCCGAGGCAGGAATTTAAATAATTTAAATTTAAATAAAACCAGGAGGCAGGAACTGAAGCACGGACCGGGAAGAGCATCACTTACTGGCTTGCTTCTGTAGCCAGTGCTTTGCCAGCTTCTTTATACAATCCGGGACCACCTGCCCAATGATGGGACCACCCACAGTGAGTTTGGCTACCATATCACTCAACAGTCAGGAAAATGCCCAGGCACCAATCGAGCAAAGGAAATCCTCCAATTGAGGCATCCCCTTCCCAGGTGTGTCAAATCGACATCCAAAATCATCCTGCATAGTGCCTTTTCACAGGGCTGGGTGAAGAATTAACTGCTGAGATGCTTTCTTTATGGCAGCTTGAGTAGGAGGAGAGAGAATAGGACAAACCCAGGGAAAGCTCCACTGTGAGGAGAGGGTTCAGTCACAAGGGTGTGGCTGGGGATTGGGGATGGAAGTCATGCTGGACCCGGCCGTGTACCCAGAGTTTGCACAGGCTCTGGCAGCCCCCACAGGCTAGGCCCAGCCACTGTGTAGACCAGTTAAAAAGCTGAGTATCAATTTTTTTTTAAAAAAAAGGTATTTAATCAATGCATACATTAGGAAGAAGAGATAAAGGAACCAGTGACCCTAAATTCACTTTGAGATAATGTCATGAGCTTTCAGTTTAACTAGTGGAAGAACTGGGGCAAGGAGCAAAGTCTGCATAATCAAGGAATACTGGTCCAGGTGTGGTCTGGCTGGTCTCTTATAATTATGTAAGGTGGTCCTAAGAAGTCTGTATTGCTTAAGGGAGCAAACAGGTTTCCATGAGATGGTTACCCCTTCTTCAGGGTACAGGAGTAATTGCCTGCATCTGGATTGTTCTGTCCTTCCAGGCTTTGCTGTTCCTAGAATCCAAGGTCACTGCAGGTTTAGGACAACTGTCTTTTAGGATCTGGAGAAGTCACTGTAAAAGCTGAGGTGAGATGCCTTCGTAATTCTTTGTCTTTTTGTTGTTGTTGTTAGGGTTAATTACATTTATTTATCTGTGAGAGTGCATGTGTGAGTGTATGTGTGCCATGTTGCTCATGTGGAGATCAGAAGACAACCTTCAGGAATTGGTTCTTTCCTGCCACCATGTGGGTCCCAGAGATCAGACTCACATTAGTAGTGAGCTTAATAGTAAGTGCCTTTACCCACTGCGCCATCCCACTGGCCTCACCTTGGCTATTATCTTTGTGCCTTCAGCCTTGCTAAGGATAACACAGGTTCCTTACTGTTAGTTTTTAGATTAACAGTCCTTGATTGGCATACATTCCCACATACAGAAGTAAGCAGGTGACCCACGGTAAAGGAGACAGAAAGCAGAGATGTCTCAATTCATCCAGTATTTAACTACATATTTTTTTTTCCTGTATCCCTTTTCAAGACAATTCTTGTATATACTGTGGTGTCCTCAAACTCTCTTGGTATTTATGTGATTCTGGGATCAAACCCAGTGGTTCAAAAATGCTGCATAAGCACTCTACCAAACTGGGAGGTGTCTCCAGTGTTCAGCTGCCTTGTAGGCTGAAGTGCAGAATCAATGCTTTTTAGCACAAGCGGTTTCCAAGTACCTGTTATAGCAGGAGGATGTGCTCTGAGGGTGTGTGTGTGCATGTGTGTGTATTCATGTGGAGTTCAGAAGACAACTTGCTGAAGTCACTTCTCTCTTTCCCCCCATGTAGTTCCAGGGACCAGATTCAGATCATCAGGCTTGGCAGCAAGCACCTTTACTGGCTGAACTGCCCCTCTGGCCCTTTCATGGGCTTTTGCTCCCCTGCCATTAGAAAAGACAGAGCTGGGTGTCTCTCTTGCTCTTAGGAATGCCAGTTGGAGTTTGCTGTTGTGACCTAGCTGGGCCTGAACACAGCAAGGACAGACAGCTCTGCCAGACCATTTCCAACTCTGGGATCGGGACATGAGGCTCTCCTAGCTCTTCACATGGCTCTAACAGAAACCATTCACTCCTCCTGTTTTACCCTGTTTAGAGTTGATGGGTCAAACAGAGGCTGCCCAGTTCCAGTCTATTTTGCTGAAAATCACGGTAGTAAATACATGTTAAACCAGCACTTTGGTGCACAGGCAGGAGAATTGCCACACATTCAAAGCCAGCCTGTTCTATAGAGCCAAGTTCCAATCTCTAGTAAAAAAAAAGGGAGGAAAGTCTGCACAGTGTGAGGACACGAGTTCAGACCCCAGCACCCATGTGAAAAGCTGGGCCTGCATATCTGTAATCCCAGCACAGGGAAGGCAGAGGCAGGTGGATCCCTGGATCTCACTAGCCAGCCAGCCTAGTGACCTTGTCTCAAAAAGTGTGGAGAGCAATGAAAAGATGGGTGACATAATCTCCAGTCTCTTCAACATGTACACACACACACACACACACACACACACACGGCTGATATGCAAATGAAACTAGGAATCCTATACATTTATTACTAATTCTATAAATTCTACCTCAGTTGAATTTTAGAAGGCATACTTCAGAAGTGTTTGTAAAGCTTGTGGACATAACATCAATGAAAACACAATCTTTGGCAATTTCAAAGGTCTAAGACAGGCTAAGATGATAGCAATTACAAAACATGTTGACTTAATCAAGAGACACTCTATTCTTTTAATAACTTGAAGTATAAGAAAATATTTTAAAGTGTACAGTTCAGTAACCTTTTAGCATATTTACAGGGCTGTGAAACCATCACCAAAATCAAAAAGAAACCAGGATTCCCCTCCTTCCCTGGCATTCCCCAAGCCCAGCACTTCATAACCGTGGACTTTGTCTCTTTTAGATTTGCCTTATGAATCAAACATTTCCTTATGAATCAAATCATACATGTGCCCTTTTGTGTCTGACTCCTATCTTTTAATTCAAGATTTATTCAATAGTCGTATCTTTTTCTCCCCCATCCCCCACTTTTCTTGCTTCTCTCCTCTTTTTATGAGACAGAGTTTCACTAGTAATCTTCCTGCCAGAGTGTTCTAAGTACTTAGATAGTAATATATTTGTCAACATGCACAGCATTATGGGTATTTAATTTTTATTTTAGGAGTGTTTTGACTGTATCTTAGATGCACCATATGTATGCAATGCCTTCAAGGCCAGAAGAGGCAGTTGCATCCCCTACAACGAATTAAGGACGCTTGTTCGCCACAATGTGGTTGTTGGGAATCAAACCCGGGCCCTCTGCAAGAGCAGCAGAGCTCTTAATCACTGAGCCATCTCTCCAGTCCCTTTATGCTATTCTTTATAAGTGCATAGCCTAATATTATAATATTCCTTTGTACACGTGTATGGGGCCACAGTTGGTTTCCTCATTCACCCAATGATAAGACATTTAGGATGTTTTCACTTTTTTTTTTTTCCTTGCGACACAGTCTCACTATGTAGCCACAGCTGGCTTGGAACTCGCCATATAGCCCAGACTGCCCTAGAACTCTGAGACCCACCAGCCTCTGCCTCCGCAGTGGTGGGACTAAAGGCGTGCTATACACCACGCTCAGTCGAATGTTTTCACTTTTAACTGCTATGAATATTGCTATTAGGAGAAGACATTTGTGTACAACTTTTGTGTGGCTTCATTTCTTCATTATATTACTAGAAGTGGTTATATGATAACTGTGTAATGTTCTGAGGAACTGCCTCTTCCCAAAACAGCTGCCCCATTTTACATTTTATGGGGGCCGGAGCACGCCTTCATTTAGCGTTTGCCCCAGAAGACTGCCTGCTTCCCGTTCTCCACCTACAGCTCCGCCTCCGCAGAGTCCCAAACTCCTCACCAGAAAGTGCCCCTACCAGCCTCCCGCGACACTCTAGAGACCAAAACATTACTAAGACCCCGCACGGTGGGAAACGTAGTTTCGACTCTGGCCCCGCCCGCCTCCCGGGCGCTTGTAAACGGTGGACAACCGCCAGCGGCTCTGTGGACGCTGTAGTTCCCTTTCCAATGGCCACGGAGAAGATGGGCGAAGAAAAACTATAACTCCCAGAGTGCCGCGGTGGTACGGCGGCCGAAGGGGCCAAGGGCGTGCGGCGCCCCGCCCCCCTCGGTCCCAGCGGTTTGCCAGCGCGTCTGTAAACACGCCCGGATCCTGTCATGGAGCAGGCGGAGGAGGCGGCGGCGGCTGCTGCGCGGGGAGCCGCCTGGGGCGGCCTCCGGGGCCCGCTCTGCCATTCCTGAGCTGGTCCCCGTGACCGTGGCTTCAGGAAAGCGCACTGTTAGGCGAAGGAGGCAGTCAGAGCTATATTCCCTTCTGCCCCGGGGCGGGGGCCCGGTCGGGCCGGCTGAGGCGGGGGAGGGCCGGGAGGTGGCCGGGCCGAACCGGCCCGTGTGCCGAGATGGATGACAGTAAGGTAAGTCCCGAGCAGCCGCCGCCGCCCGCTCGTCGCCGCTGTAGTCCTTCCCACCGCCCAGTTTCGGCCCACAAGCCCTGCAGCACCCAAGGACACCTGCCTTAGACGCTCGTGCCCCGTGGTACCCCGCCGGTGCTTGAGAGAGCCCTGGGCTGCAGTTCTCCAGCGAGGGCCCGCGCCTGGGCAGATTTTTCACTCCAGGGTAACCGTGTTTGGCAGGGGGGGTTGCCAAGGAGTGCAAACTCCCGTCCTTAACCGGTATGTCGAGATAAGTGAAGAAACTACTGTGAGTTTTTTCTTTTTGCCCTTACTTGCCCCCTCCCACCCGGCTTCCAGTTTGGAGAGCTTCATTAGTGCGTACCGAACCTTTCCCGCAGGCTCTTTTTCACTCAATGCCCCATTCATATCAGTTCACTCCCCCTCTGAGCTACTTTCCTGTGGTTGGTTGGAACACTTGCTTAGCTTCTGTTGCTATTTGGCCAGAGCCTACAAAGTCTTCCCAAAGGAAAAAAAGTAGTGATTTTTTTTCTTTTAATCTACCTTAATATCCCATCGCCATCCACCTTTTGTATCTAGTGCCCTTCGCTTTATGACTGTAAAATAATAGTGTCCCTTATCAGCTAATTCATACAGATTTGTAGGTCTGCCTTCCCATATTACTGTTGTTAAGATTTCATGAAGAGAAGGACAGTCAGAGAGTTCCTTATTAACATTTCAAGATGTCTGAGAGTTGGGCCTTTTATTTTAAGGACTCGAACTTGAAGTTTGTTTGTTTTGAGATGGAGTCTCAGGTAGCCCTCCAACTCCCTAGCAGAGGATGACCTTGAACCCTGATCCTCCTGCCTCTTTCACCTCCCAAGTGCTGGGATTACAGATGGACACCTGGTACCTGGCATACCTTTTTCAGGGATTTAAAGTAGAAATCATTGCTTCTCTAATTCATTTCAAAGTCTAATTTCCCACAGACTGCTGGAATAGACTTTTTTTCCTTTAAGTTTCTCTTTTTCCTCTCTCTAACTGACAAAATTGTGCTGCTTTGGTTTGGTGTTGTCTTGTTTGTTTTTCACAGGGTCTCCCTATAGCCCCAGCGGGCCTGGAACTAGTGAGTTCCAGTACACTATGTGTACTAGGCTGGTCTCCATCTCATAGAGATATGCCTGCCTCTGCCTCCCAAGGGCTAAGAGTTAAAGGGTCAACACCACACCCAACATTGCTTTGAAGTTTTTTGTTTCACACATCCTCAGGCAGGTAGGGGAAAAATCCAGCTTCTCTTTGCTGCTTGTTTTCTGTATTAACTCTTCTTCATGTGGAAGACTCTGAGAAGAGGTACAGAAGGGGCACACTTAGAAGAACCAATTGCTTGTGAAATAACAGACTCCTCCTATCAGGAAGTCATATTTTTAAAATAAAAAGGGAGCCTTCTGAAATTTTTCCAGAACATAACTTTCCATGAAGTCTTTGCATACTTTGATCATTCAGTGTTGATTCTGAAATGAAGTCCTCAGAAACTACCAAGGATGCCAAAGAGTGTATCATTCATTTTTCTCAACTTGAGATTTTCCCAGTCTTTTTCTGTTGTATCTTTTTCATACCTTTGAAGCATTTAACAGATTGCTTAAAGTCTCCAGTCATCTCAAACAAAAGTACATAGCATTTAGAGTTATTTTTACCTATTAAGAGAGCACAAGGGTTTTGTTGTTTGGGGAGAGTGTTAGTTTTTGCTTTTAAAGGTGTCTCATGTAGCCCAGACTGGCCTCAAATTTTCTATGACTATGAAGTCCTGATCCTCCCACCTCCTCCTCCTAAGGGCTAGGATTATAGGTTTGTGCCACTATACTTGGGGACTGAACCCTACCAAGGCTTCGTGCTTGCTAGGCAACCACTCTCCCATCTGAGTATATCCCCAGCTTCATAGTGGTTGCTTCTGAACCTAGCGCATAGTAGTGGGGTCGACGATATAAAATTTTCTTAGCATACCTTAAAATGTTAGGTCATAGTGATTGATAGAACAGAGTGACACTGAGATTGCCTTGATAAGCCCGGGCTTCATTAAACCAGTGTGCTCCAGGTACACATACCAGCCAGAGCAAACTACCATGGTAACTGGAAGAAATAGAGCATGAGCTAGGGCAACTAAAAAGGGGGCCTGGGCAAGTGCTAAGCAGCGGGATCAAATACTGATTTCCTAGAGTCCTGTTAGGCTAGTTGGAAGGAACAACTAAGTAAGTTCCTTAAGCTTTCTGAGCATCCACATCTTTTAAATGTGGCCCATACCTCCTTTGTAGGCTTTGGTGAGGGTTCGAGGTGTACAGAGTCACGCACAGTTAGCACTCAGCAAGCAAGCAGAGACTTCTGTGGACCTTCGTGCCATGCTGCAGGTACCAAGATCCTGTTTTGGTTATTGCTCGGAGGCATTTTTAGCCATGTTTATTCTTACTACACATTGCCCCTAACTATACCCTAAATAGGACAAGAGCAGTAGTATGGACTTAAACTTGAGCTGTGTCCTTACCTGCTAGATTGTCTGACAGTGGTCACCTTCCAAGGCCTCCCACATTTCCTCCTCCAAGAAGAAATGCATGTTTTTATGAAAGTCTCTTTTTGACCTGAGGTCTTCAGTTGCAAAGAAAATATATATTTTCTCCAGAAGCTTGATCAGAGAAGGTTCTTTATTTTTTACTTTTATGTTTATTGAATGATTTGAAATGTTTTAAATCAGATGTGTTCTTGGCAATCTGTAGGCTGCTGGAAGACCTCTGTATAGTAATGCCCAGTCTCACAGTAAAGGGCATCAAGTTCAGGGATTCATTGAGTGAGTGGGGCAACTGCTGCACACTGTGCTAATAAGGGCCACTGCTTCCTTCCTTTCTTTCTACCTTGTGCTACACAGTTTGTACAAACGGGGCTTTTTATAGTTTGCTTACTTCTTGCACACCCAGCAAAGGGCACTGTCCTTGGTAGTTCTAAGTAGGTGCTGGTTCTTGCAAGAAAATTTAACTTTGAAAAGAAAATATCTCTGATGTTTTGGCATTCTTTTGGCTCCTGAAATTCCCTTCCTAGCCCCTTAGCCATTCTCTGCTACACTGGAGCTGCCCTCCTAGGCAGTGTCCGAGCCCAACCATTTCCTCCTGTTCCTGATCTCCTCCATCATCTCTTTCCACAACACCAGGATGGAAAAACCAGCACATCTGAACAAGTCTCAGACAGTAGATGTTAGTGTGCGCAGGCTCTTTCCCCGTGACATACTCATTTGAACTTGAGTACCTCCACAGGTGGTTTAGAAACCGAAACCAGGCATGGTGGCACATGCTGGAAATCCCAGCTCTTAGGAGTAAGAGGCCAGAGGATCAGTTCAAGACCATCCTTACCTATACCTAGAGTTCAAGGCCTGCCTTCCACAGAACAAAAACAAAAAAGCAGAAACCAGGTGTAGATTACACCTGGTGTAATCTAAATGTAAATAACCTCATTCAGGATGTTTTGCTCTTTAAGTGCCTCAGGGAAGTTTGTTTCTTTGTTCATTAATTTATCAATACATGTCTGACTTATACTAGGTACTGTGGTAGGCAGTGGAGATAGGAAAATGAGTAAGGGATCGTAGCTGTTCACAGGAAGCTTTCATTTCTACGGGTGAGGCAGATAACGAGAAAGGGAATTTCAATACTGAGATTAGGAATGAGGGTAATAGCCAGGTACGATGGTGCACACCTGTGATCCCAGAACTCAGGCAGCAGAAGCAGGAGGATTAGAAGTGCCATGTCCCCCTAAACAAAGGAAAGTGGATCTCTGAGTTTGAGGTCAGCCTGGTCTACACAGCAAGTTCCAGGGCTACATAGTAAGACTCTGCCTGTAAATTAAATTAATTTAAATATCTTTTTAAAAAAGAAATTCAGCTAGATCCTCAGCTGTAATAGTGAGCTCCTGCCAGACTGGGATACATGAAACCCTGTCTCAAAAAGGAAAATTAATACCCACACCTAGCAAGAGCGGGTTCAACAGATAGGGCAGAAGCCAAAATGTGTCCTGTGGAAGAAATGGGTGAGAGAGAAGCACCGACAGTAAGGAGAGACCATCTTACCAAGTCAGGAATTGCCAGCGTCTGTCCAGTATTAATGTGAAGTTTCTACTTAGATCCAGGGTGAAACAGAACAGCTGTGTGTGTAGCAGGGTCAGCTTCAGGGTGGGGGAGGCCGGTAATAGGCATTAACTTTCAGTTCAGAGATGCCCACTTTCTCTCCTGACAGAAGAAACTGGCAGGAAGAAATGGTTCTGCTCTCACTCTCTGATGCCCTGGTAAAAGTCCTAAACCACAGTTGTTACCCAGAGAGGGCCCTACTTGCCTTGTCTTCTCTCTGCTTTTTCCTTTGACTAGTGGACAATCCCTCTCTGCTGTGTTTCTAAGAGAAAAGTGAAACAAATCCTTATTTAATTGAGGCTGCCCGCACCATCTGCCGTAAACACAATGGCTTCCTGAACAGCCCAAATCTTTTCTGAGTTGCCTTAAAAACACGAGCATTTTGGGGCTGGAGAGATGGCTCAGCAGTTAAGAGCACTGGCTGCTCTTGCAGAGGACTCTCAGCAAGAACTGTTCTCAGCACTCACATGGTGGCTAACAATGGTCTGTAACTCGGTTCTAGGGGATCTGATGCCCTCTTCCTCCACCAGCATTGTATAACATGGGTGCAACTACCTACATGCAGGCATTACACTCATGCACATAAAATAATAGTAGTGATGATGATCATGATCATGATAAAATATTTTTTTTTAATGAGCATTTTAAGCTAGGAATTCATGCCTGTAATTCTAGCTCTTGGGAGGCTGAGGCCAAAGGAATGCTGTGAGTTCATGGCTAGCTTGGGCTACATAGTGAATCCAGGTCAGCCTGGGCTATTTTTTTAAAAACCTAGAACATTAGGATGTAAATAAATACATAAAAAATGGTAAAATGGAGTAGTATACTATTTGAATCTCAGTGACTGTTGAATAAAGTAATGACCTCTTTACCGGTAAAGGTGAGGTCACGGTGCTTCCCCTGTGCAGCAGTGTGACGTGAGATGATACGGGAGCGTCTCATCAAGGCTGAGTTTATAGACCGTGCTCTTACCACTGCACTCTGTTTTAACCCAGGAGTTAAAGTTTTCTTTCTCTTCCAAAAATCTGTAGATAGAATGCTCTAAGAGTCCTTGGAATAGGGTCCAGACTCATGTCCTCTCTTGCTGAGGAACTTAAAGCCATTGTATGTGAAACCTTAGCCATCCATAAAGGCTAATACCCTCAGGCCTTGCAGACTGTGTTCTTTCTGTCCTTTAGGACAGAGTTAACTTAGAATGATCAGAAACCCTCCCCTTGACTCAGTATTAATTGTAACTTTTCAAAACTCATAATCAGAACACACAGTTCTCCCGTAATATCTTCTCGTGGTAAGTCTCTGTCTCCGGGCTGCCCTCCACCTGCCCCCGCCCCAGATACTGGGGGTGAGTGCCTGTGCACCTGTACAGGTCTCTACTGTTGAACTTTCCTCTCAGCCCATGTGTCTCTTTTTTTTTTTCTCTCCATAGCTGAGGGGCGTATGAACTCCTGATCTTCTACCTCAGTCCCCTAGTCCTGGGATGACAGGCATCACACCAGCTTCCCTCCACCATCTTGATTTTTCCTTTCTACTATTTTTATTTTAAAGTTATTACCTTTATACATGTGTGCTTGCAAGGGAGGTGTGCATGTGTGTGTGTGTGTGTGTTCATGGTGAGGCGTAGGTATATGTGTCAGAGGACGACTTGGAGTTAGTTTTCTCCTTCTAGCATGTGATTTCCAGAGATTGAACTAGGGTCTTCAGGATTGGCAGCAACGCCCCTTATCAATCTGTGGTGTCCCACACCTTTTTTTTTTTTTTAAAATAACAGCTTTATTGAAAGACAATTCATATATCATAAGTTCACCCTCTTAATAGCTACAATGCTGTGGTTCTTTAGTATTTTACGGGTTTGTGTGATAATTATCACTAATTCTATAATATTTTTAAAATATATTTTATTTTATGTGTACAAGTGTATTGCTTGCATGTGTGTAAGTGCATGTGTGTCGTGCAGTGCTGGAGGAGGTCAGAAGAGGGTGCCAGATCCCCTAGAACTGGAGTTACAGACTGTTGTTAGCCGCCATCTAGGTGCTGGGAACTGAACTCAGGTCATCTGCAAGAGCAGTCAGTGCTCTTAACCACCAAGCCACCTCTCCAGCCCCTAATTCCATAATATTTTTATCTTAAAACAAAGAACATACATACAGTGCAGAACTACTATTCAAGACAAACATATCTATGAAAGACCATGGAGGAACCTTAGATGTGAATAAGTAAAAGAAGCCAGTTTGAAAAGGATACAAACTTATGATTCTAACTATTTGACAGTCTAGAAGGGCAAGACTGTAGAGATAGTGAAAAGATCAGTGTTGCCAGGGTTCAGAGGAAAGTGGAATAGGTAGAGCTCCATACTACAGACCCTCCCACCCGCTGTGGCTGTGATGACCCTGGGCTTTTGTCAAAACCTAGAGAAGACTACTGGTGAACTCTGAAGCATGGCCTCCAACTGTTAGCGATTCAGCATTGGCTCATCAGTTTTAACCGCAGTGTCATCCTATCACACGGTGTTAATGATGCCTTTTCTGCCCTTTTAATTAGATTGTCTTTTTATTATTGACTTCTAAGTGTTCTTCCGTATTTTGGGTACAAGGTAAAGACTTATATATAACATGTATTTTCTACTGTTCTGTGCTCTCTTTTTACCTTAAATAGTGTCTTTGAAGCACACAAGTTTTAGTTTTGATGAGTCCAGTGTGCAATATTTTGGCTGCTTGTATTTGTGTTGTTACAGCTAAAAACCATTGCCTAACCAGAGGTCACAAAGATTAAATCCTGATATTTTTTTCTAAGCTTCTAAATAGTTAAGTTTTTTTAGTACATTATTGTTTGATGTATTCTTGTGTGGATGTCTGAGGACAATTTGCAGGAGTTTGTTCTCTACATCCTTCTACCATGTGGGTCCTGGGAATTAAACTCAGGTCAACAAACTTGCTGGCAGGTGCCTCTACCCACTGCAAGCCATTTTTGTGTACTGTGTGAGATCAACCTAATTTTTGTTTTGTTTTGTTTTTGGTCTTTTTGAGACAGTGTCTCCCTGTAGTACTAGCTGGCCTGGAACTCACAGAGACCCACCTGCCTCTGCACCACCACACCCAGCTCAACCTGATTCTTTTGGATGTGACTACTCAGCTGTTGCAGTTGTTCACTGACATGCTTGTCCTGTCCCCCTTTAAATTATTTAGACCTCTTTAGGGATAGGAGAGTAAACCCAAGGCCACATACTTGCTAAACACATATGTGTGCACCACTGAGCTACACCCACTGTACTTTTTGAAGATTAGCTGACCATAAATGTAAGAATTTTTTCTGGATCCTTAATTATATTCCATTGGCCTGCATATCTGTTCTTTTTTTAAAAAAAAAAATGCTATGGGCTGGTGAGATGGCTCAGCAGGTCAAGGCACCTTTTGGAAGCCTGACTAAATTTGATCCCTGGAATCGGCAGGATAAGTGAGAGCCAACTTAGAAGTTTTCCTCTGGCCACCACATATGTGCCATGGCACACCCACACACATACATGAACAAGTTTGTTAAGCTTACCACAGAGAGCAGTGACAAGGGGTTGACAGCTACTTGCTGATAGAAGTGTGTTCTCATTTTTGGATTTTTATTGGTACTTAATGGGACGGAAACAGCTGATTTGCTGAACTGATTGCAGTCTTGCTCGTTTTTATGTGGGTTCTTTTGAATTTTCTACCTACAAGACCATGTTATCTTCAGTTTGACTCTTGGTTCTGTCTGAATCGACTTCTGTTTCTTTTTCTTTCCTGTTAACTGAAAGTGGTGAGTGAAGACAGCAACCTTGTCTTGTTCCTGATCTTTGGCAGAATAGCATTCAGTCTTTCCTCAGTGAGGGTGCTGTTAGCTGTGGGTTTGTTACAGATGCTCTTCATCAGATCAGGGAAGTTCCCCTCCAGGCCTTTTTGGTTGAGTTTTATCTGGCCTTGATTATAAAAATAAAATAAAAATGTCCCCCCAGAAAAGGGAGAAGGTGGCAGTCACTGGAAGACGCTGCTCTTGGAAATAAATTGCAACTGATTAGGGATCATTTCTCAGACTCAGTGACAGTTCAGAGGAGTGAAGACGTCATTGCCACTTTGAACACCTCAGAAAGGGAAAATGAATTTATCACAAGTAAAAGCTTGCTAGGAATCCAAGAAAATAGAGAGTCCAGCACTAGGGCTCCCACCAAAAGTGAGGACAGCTCTAAAGATGAAGGGCTACTAGGGTCCACTGGGCTTCAAGCGCGAGGGGCTGCAAGCACCGCTCCCATTCCGCTCCCTGCCCCCCCACCCCCACCCCCCACCTCCACCTCCACCGGCTTGAAGAAGTGCCAGTAGGTCCCGTTCTAGTTGCTCCTTGGCGCCCCAGCATTTAGCAGGACAAGGGCTGTGCTCCTGCTCCAAATCCAAACTTCCTAAAAGAGAAAAGGTGGAGCCATGCCCCAAACCCACCCAAGTTCACCTTCAGAGGTTCACCCAGAAGATCATCAAGGAAATTTAAATGTTGGACGGACATGCCTGTAGAAGCTGGAGTCCTCATCTCTCCGAAGACTCATGTGTGTGGAATTTGAGGCCTGGATGAAGCTGAGATGGCTGAAACACTTGGATCTAGGGCAGATTGATGGCCTGGAGAGCGCAGCAGCTGCGGCGTTGGCCCACGGGTCTCAGCCTCGCCCTTCGGGTGGTTCAGCTTTCAGGAGAATGCCACCACCCCACCGATGAGGAGACTGTTTGCCCACGTGCCCCAGGTCCCACTCTCCCACAGAAGCTGCTGCAAAGCTGCTCCTGTATCTTCTGTCCACCCAGCTCAGTTTTGTCACTAATCTAGCCAAAGGAGGATGGCCCCTTATCCTGCTGGCTTCAGGCAGGCTTTCGACATAGCAGTAAGACTTTTGACTGCATAGATGCTGATTGAGGACTGTGCCCATAAAGAGGCCCTGTAGACTTTAGGCCACAAACCACTTGTCCCACTTTGGGAGATATATGGCTTAATGCAGTGTGAGCCTTAGCCAGGCCACCTGCCTTGAGGAATAAGGGAGTGGCTTCTGTGGACGTGGCGTTCTGCTCTGGCCAGGTGTGACACCAGCTTCCGTTCTGCGCCTGGATGACCTGCCTAAGAGATGGAACACTAGTGGCCGCAGTCGGGAACCACCCCATAGGACAGTTGGCTAACCAAACTCATAGAACCCTTTGCACTTCCTTGAATAAACTGAGTTTGCTGTGGTTGCTCTCTGCATGCTTTTACCCAGCTCTCAGGGTCTGTTTTGACTCTGGGCCTCTCACCCCTTGGTGGAGACCCTGCATCCCCGAGCAGAGGGACCCCAACAGGAAGATCTGGCAGGGATCACTAAGCCTCTGTGTGATAAGCAGCACATAGAGTTTCCCGTAGGTGATCTGGGACCAGTCAGGCAACCTGATCGTGCCCTTGCTGTGCCACATGTGAGGGAAAGAGCCCTAGCTGCTGTTCTGTTAGGTGTGGCTGTGGTCCCTGCTAGAGGTCTTCATGTAGAGGACTACATACCTTAGAAGGATCCCTCTACCCCATAAATGGTTCAGTCTGGCCATGTTCCCACATCCCTCCTATAAACTGGGTGAGCCAGCTCTACTGAGTTATCGTGAGCCTACCTACCTCATCCCTGTTTCGCCTGCCATTCGTTGTAGTTTTACAGGTTAACCTCAGCAAAGCCTACATTACCTTTTTTTAAAAAATATAGTCACTACCATAAAATCTCTTGTGATTTTGTAAATTTGTAGCATTTTAAATAAGGCTATAATCTTTTATGAAAAGGAATTCTGTTGTATACATCTAAGGATTGGGATGCAGATTGTCTTGAGGGGAAAAAAAGAGTATTGATTTTTGGGGGTGGTGGTATTTGGGGTTTTGCTTGTTTGTTTTTTGAGATAGCATTTCATGTAGCCCAGGCTACTCTTGGAAGCTTGACTTTCGTTTTTTCTGTTGATCTGGTATATTATAATAAAAGATTTCCAGATGTTAAACTAGCCTTTATTCCTAGGATAAATCCGTGTTAGTCAAGGCTAGATTCTTTTGAGTTTCGTTTGTTTTTGTTGGTCTTAAATATTTATTTGTTGGGGCTGGAAAGATGGCTCAGGGTTAAGAGCACTGGCTGGTTTTGCAGAGGAACCAGGTTCAATTCCCAGCACCCACATGATGGCTAATCCATTTCCAGGGAATCAGACACCCTCTTCGACCTCTTCGGGCACTGCATGACATGGGTGCACTTATATGCATGTAGGCAGTATACTCATACACATAAAATAAAAAAAAGATAAAAGATTTGTGTGTGTGTATAGCTGCACATGTGAATATCCTGTGTCACTTTCCACTTCCTTGAGGCAGAGTCTCTCTCTGAACCTGAGGCTTGTGTTTTCTCTGCTAAGCTAAAAGCCTGCAGCAAGTGGTCTTAACCTTTGAGCTATCTCCCCAGTACCCCTCATTGTTGAGGTAGGATCTCATGTAGTCAGGACTGACCTCATAATATGTAGCTAAGGATGATCTTGAATTTACCAAATATTGGGATTACAGTTATGTGCTAACACATCCAGTTTATGTGATGCTGGGTATTGAAGTCATGCTCAGTAAGCATTCTACCAACTGAATTACATCCTCAGCCCCTTATTATTGTTTTCAAGACAGGGTCCTACTATTTAACCCAGGCAGTCTTAAGCATACGATCCTTGTGCTTCAGCTTCCTGAGTCTTAGGATTACATGTGTGGCCTACCAGGCCTGGCTTTTTCTAGTGTTTTTGGCAGTTTTTGCATCTGTGTTCACAAGATAATCTGCCTGTATTTTTGAGTTTTCTCTTTCATTTGGTTTTTCTCTAGCTAAACATTGGTCAATTTTGTTAATATTTTTCAACAATTGGTTGTTGAGTTTTTTCCATTGACTCTGTTGTTTTTCAATTCATACAGTCTCTGTATGTGCTCATACTTATTACCTTCTGACTTTGAGTTTAATTTTCTGTTCTTTTTCTAGTTTCTGAAGATGGAAGGTTACACTAATTAATCTTAAAACTTTCTCTTTATATATTGGTGTGTCCAGCCTCCTGTGAGCAGCTTTTTAATTCTGCTGCATAAATCTTGGTATGCTGTATTTTCTTTTTCATTCATCTCAAAATATTTTTCTAATTTCCCTTACAAGCACAATATAGTCTTTTTTTTTTCATTTCCCTTTCTAATGTATCAGATTTCCTGAATATTTATTGATACACAATAAGAATTATGATGCTGTCCCGGGTTTTTACTTTCTTTTCTTAACTTAAAAGGAAAAGGGTTATAGACAGGTAGTTAAGGGCCATTATTTTCTTGTTTATAATCAGTGACATCTTTTAACATTTTTGTTGTATTTTGGGGAGTTTTTGTCTTGTTTTTGAAATGGGATCTTACTATGTATTCCTGGGCTGACCTCAAATTCAGGATCCTCCTACCTTACCTCTTGAATGTTTGGGTTATAGGTCTTGCCACACTAGGTTAGCTTTTTAATATTCCTAGGTAAGCAAGACAATATTGCAGAGAGGCCTTACTTCTAGCCTCTAACATGCTGCCTCGGTGAAAGAAGTTCTCTAGGTAAGAAAGTTGATGGCTGGCAAGTTTCTTTTCTTAAGTGGTTGAGGATAGATAGAAAAAGTCTGAACATTTCTGGTAGGGCCTTTTGTCCTCATTTTACAGAGGAGTTCTAGGTTAGAAAATGAATGGTGGTTAAAGAAGTACGTTGCTTTTTTAGGTTTTGTTGTTTTGCTTTGTTTTTGAGATATGGTCTGGCTGTCGTTTAGGCTGGCCTTGAATCCTGCATCAGCCTCCCAAGTGGTGGGTTTGTAGGCAGGCAACACCACACCTGGATAAGGTCTGCTGTTTTAAAGCCAGCTCTTTAAATTTTCATGTAGCTGTATGTAAGTATAAGTAAATGAGAGTGGCAGGTGGGGTGTGAATGTTTGGGTTATTTTCATGGTTTTCTTTGGAGTCTGTTTTCGGTGCATAAAAATATACAGGCACAGGTCTGTAAATTCTAGCAGAAGTAGAAGTATCACTTTGAGTTTGAGGCTGGCCTGGACTATATAGTCATCCTGATTGGCTAGGACTACATAATGAGACTATCTCTAAAAAAAAAATAAATAAACCCACAGAAAGAGAAAGAAAAATATCAGTACTTTAAAAATTTATTATTATTAAATTTTATGTATCTGTTTGAGGGTGTGCCCATGGGAGAGGAAGCCAGAGGTGCCAGGTCCACTTGGACCTGAAGTTACAAGTGGTTGTGAGCTGATCCCATGTGGGTCCTGGAAATCTGACACGGGTACACACTCTTAACTGCTGAGTCATTTCACCAGTCCCCCAATCTTTACTCAAGCATGTTAAAATAAATGCTTCCTTAATAAATATGAGTAGAGAGCAGAGGAACTATGTGACTATGAGTTTTTGAACATTTTAAGAATTGGTAAAAATGGTGGGATGTGGGGGCGAATGCCTTTAAGCCTAACACTTGGGAGGCAGAGGCAGACAGATCTCTGTGAGGTCGAGACCAGCCTGATCTTCTAGTTCTAGGCCAACTGTGGATACAGGGAGACCTTGTCTCAAAAAGACCAAAAGATTAAAACAGAAAAAGAAAGAAAGAAAGAAAATTTTGTAAAAATGGTGTATTTTTGTGTTTGAGGGGGAAGGAGTGCTGGCCGGAGATATTTAAGAAATTTGTGGAGTGGGTTTCATTTTTGTTTCTGGTTCTGGTTCTTAATCAACTTGCTCTCTTTCTTCCTCAGTCTTTATAGCTTATGAAACATAAAATTCAGCTGTTAAATCAACTAATATACCAACCTACATTTGTATAATGCTTTGTTTTTACAAAGTACTCTCAAGTATTATAATGCTTGAGACTGTCTGATATTAACAACTCTCTTGAAAACTGATGTACTTACTCATCAATCTTTGACTGGTTCCAGAAGGAAAAACTGAAGCTCACTACTTGTATCGATTACTTTCTTGTTGCCCTTACTCCACCAAGGGGTCCAGGCATCAAAGTTCGGTCATCTGTTTTGTATGACAAGCGCTTTTACCCTCTGTGCCATCTCTCCAGCCCTCTTTTATTCCTTTTTAGATAAAGTCTCACTATGAAGGAAGTCCAGGCTGCCTTCAAACTCCTGATCTTCCTTCCTTAGCCTGAATGCTGAGATTACAGGCATGTGCCATGGCACCCATTGCTCGCTGTTTCTGTCTGTCTGTCTGTCTCTCTTTTTCTCTCTCTCTGTCTCTGTCTCTCTCCAGGTATAGGTAGATAGACTTGAGGGTGGGGACTTTTGAGATAAATTCTCATTCTGTAGCTTAGATAGATTTTTGAGGCTGTCTCAGCCTCTCTCATATTTGGCTCATAGCCCTGTAACCAGGTCCTGCAGTCCTTTAGTTTTAGTTTTATTACCTGTGAAGGCTTTTACATTTATTCCAGTGATTGATTAGCCAGTGTTAACTTTACATCTTCTTTTTTAGAAATGCCTTTAAAGCAATTGAGTATACTGAGAATTAAACATGTTTTCTTGAGGGTGACTTTTTTGAGGGTGGGGAAGGAGACTGAGGATTGAACCTAGAGTTCATACATGAGAAGGCTTTACCACTAATTCCCCAACTCTTATTACTGAACAACATTCATCTCCAGCCTTTCTTTATGGGTGGTTTTCAGAGTCTTAATCAATAAATGGTCACATTGTGGAGGAATTTAAAGAATAACAGTGTATCTTTAAAAGTAATGAGACATTTTGTTGTGGCTGTTAAAAAACAGATCCAGGGGACTTCCCTCAACCATCCCCCCAAGAAAACGTTCGAGGAGTGGCCTTGTTGGAATAAGTGTGCACCTTCCAAGGTGACTGCTTTTAAGAACATCTGCTTAGGACTAGAGAGATGGCTCAGCAGTTAAGAACACTGGCTGCTTTTGCAGAGAACCCAGGTTCGATTCCCAGCACCCACATGGCAGCTAACAACCATCTGTAACTCCAGTTCCAGGGGATCCAGCACCCTCTTCTGACCTCTGTAGGCATTGCACAACATGAGTGTCCTTACATACATGCAGGCAAAACACTCAACACATAAAATAAAAAATAAATAAAATATTTTAAAAAGAGAATATCTGCTTGATGTGTCAGTTTAACTCATCTGTTTAAAACATCATCATCTTTATTCTCTTTTCTTCATAATGGTATCTCTTGTACAAACACTTGGAAAATTTCAGAGTTAAACAGTGAGGAAGATTAAATTACTTTGCCAGTCACCTAACAGTTTTGCCTGGGCAGGTAAGTGAATAGCAGTGAAGATGCTGGTGACGCCAGTGTAGTAAGTAGAGATCCGCATCAGTCCAGGGGGTAATTACCTGCTTCTAAAGACAGGAGGTCTCCTGAAGTTTTGTGGGACTTCCTGTGTACTTCTTTGGGCTCAGTAAATTTAAAGAGGGAGTTTATAGTTGAGATGCTTGGGATACATATTTAACTTACGTATACATGTAATTTAATATAAATATTATGTATTTTTCTAAATTAAATTTTTTTTAATCTTGAAATTTCAGATGAGATAAAAGCTGTTCATAATTACATCAGCACAGAAGTCCTTGTTGACTCAGCTTCTGTATATTGTTTTGTAAAACTGCAGTCATGATGAATTTAATGTTTTTTTAACTTATTTTAGTTTAATTTTCTCAAGGCAATAAAATTATAGGAGCTGGAGAGATGATGGTTTAATGGTTAAGAGGACATACTGCTTTTGCATAGCACCTGAGTTTGGTTCCCAACACCCATGCCCTATAGTTAACAACTGCCCCTAACTATAGCTCCAGAGGATCCAATACCCTCTTCTGGCCTCCACAAGCAACTGCTCTCACAACCCGCATTACTAAAAACACATAATTTTAAAAATTAAAATAGGGGCTAGAGAGATGGCTCAGTGGTTAAGAGCACTTGCTGCTCTTGCAGAGGATCTGGGTTCAATTCCCAGAACCCACATTATTGCTAACAACCATCTGAAACTCTAGTTCTGTGGAATCTCATGTCCTTTTCTGACCTCCATGGGCATTGCATGCATGTGGTACACTTACATACATGCAGGCAAAACACATACATATAAAACAAAAATTATATGGTTTATTGTCCATCTCCACATGATTTATAAAATTTAATGTTAATCTAATTAAACTTGATTATTATTGAAAATATCATAAAAGCTTACCGAAAGTATCCAAAAAACAAAGGTACATGATTCTGTTTTCTTAGTTCTGTAGCCTTTGCTTATGCTATTTTGAAACAATGTGTATGTTTGCAGGCACCAGTAGTGGCTTTCCTATAGAGACAACTGAAAGGAAAATTTATGTCTCCTCTCTTATTGAAGGTAGTTGGAGGCAAAGTAAAGAAGCCTGGTAAACGAGGTCGGAAGCCAGCCAAAATTGACTTGAAAGCAAAGCTTGAGAGGAGCCGGCAAAGTGCCAGGGAATGCCGGGCCAGAAAAAAGCTGAGATATCAGTATTTGGAGGAGTTGGTGTCCAGTCGAGAAAGAGCTATTTGTGCCCTCCGAGAGGAACTGGAAATGGTAAAGTCTTTTGATAACACATGAAAAACATCACTCCTAACTGGGCAGTCATAGAAGGGTGCATAAAACCATGAATGGCAGGGCTGGAGAAATGACCCAGGAGTTAAGAGCAGTTGGTGCTTTTGCAGTGGACCTAGATTCAGTACCTGGTACCTATATGGTGATTCCAGGGAGATCTGACACCCTCTTCTGGCCTCTGTGGGCACTGCACACACATGTGGTATACTTATATACATACATCCAGATAAAGCACTCATACACAAAAAATATTTTTGAAAAAAAACATGAATTATACCAGTTTTCACCTGTCCATTTGGCAAACATTGGAAAAAAATGTTCATCTGCTTGCAAGGTTGGAAAATAGGCATTTTTATGCACTGCTGGTTGTAGGAGCAAGATATACATAACAGTTGCATTGAGGGATTGTTTGTGATAGAAAAACTGTGCAAAGGGCTGGCAAGATGGCTCAATAGGAAAAGGCACTTGCCACCAAAACTGATGACCAGAATTCAATTCCCAAAACCCACATGGTGGAAGGAGAGAACCAATACCTGCAAGTATCCTTCTGACCTCCATGTGGTATATGCACCCTCACACAAATAAGTTTAATGAAAAATGTAAGGGGTTAGGGGTGTAGCTCAATTAGTAGAGTGCTTCTTTAGCATGCATAAGGGCCTGGGTTTGACCCCCTCAGATCCCCTGGGTTTGACCACACATGCACACACCACATAAAACTAGGCATTATGATACATGCCTATTATCTCTGCACTTGGGAGATGGAGGCAGGGGATCATAATTCAAGGTCATCCTCAGTTATATAGGTCAACCTAGGATAAATGAGACTCTATTCAATAACAAAAAAAATTAGAAGAAAAACAATAGTTGTTTGGTTATATAGAAACCACACTGCTTGCATATATTGGACTACTTGTGACCAGTACAAAATGTGGCCAAGTTTGGGGGAGTACACCTATAATCCTAGCACTTGGAAAACGGAGGCTAGAGGATCATTAGTACAAGGCCAGCCTGGGCCACATAGAGCCTGTCCCATTAAAGAAAAATCACAATGTACATATTTACTGATACAGAAGGGTGTTCACAATATATTGCTAAGTGGAAAAAGCATGACATTGTATAACTTGTATAATATGATCCCATTTGTGTTTACTATGTTTCATTCAGATTTTGGTAGTGATTATAGAAATGTAAGAGTGGATAAAACAGAATTGAAACCGTTTTACTGTGAGCTCAGGGATGAGGTAACAACTGGAAAAAGATAAGAGTGATGCTACCATGATAATTGCAGAGCTGGGTTTAGAAAGTAGTAAAGCTGGGCATGGTGGTACATGCTGCAGTCCAGCACTTGGGATGGAGGTAGGGGATCAGGAGTTCATGTCCAGCCTCTGGATTACATGAGGCCTTGTCTCAAAAAGAGGATGCAGGGCTGAGGAGATGACTGAGTGGGCAAAGTGCTTGTTGTGCAGTCATCGGTACCTGAGGTCCAAAGCTGGGTTGTAGCTGTAGTCTAGCTCCTTATTCCCAGAGCTCCTCAGACCCTATGGAAGCAGACAGCAGGATCCCTGGAAGCTCATGGGCCAGTAGCCTGGCACATGTAGCCGCAAACCACAAGTGACCGTATCTCAGACAAGGTAGAAAGCTGAAGACTGGACATCCAGGGCTTGTCTTGACCGTCACTGCTGGGGCACACATGCTCCTGAACACACACATCATATATACAAATACATCATAGACATGCACAAAGATTTTTTTTAAGTTTTAATTTATTTTTTAAATTTTATGCGTATGAGTGTTTTGCCTACATGTATATATTTGCGACTATGGAGCCAGAAGGGGATGTCAGATCCTGTGGGATTGGAGGTTGTTAGCTGCCATGTGGGTGCTGGGAACCCAGGTCCTCTGTAAGAGCAGCCAGTGGCCTTAACTGCTGAGCCATCTCTCCAGCCCTGCACAAAAAAAAATTTTTGTAAGGTGAGAATGGCAAGATGGCTCAGAGGTAAAGTGTTTGTCACATATGCCTGACTGCCTTAGTTCAGTCCCTAGAACCGTGTAAAGGTGGAAGGAGAGAACTGACTCCACAAAGTTGTCCTCCAACCTCCACACACTTGCTGTGGCATGTGTGCCCACACATACTTCATATACACACAATAGTCATTTTGTTTTGCTTTGTTTTGATTTTTTGAGACAGGGTCTCCCTGTAGCCCCAGCTAGCCTGGAAGCCTTTATGTAGACCAGACTGGCATGGATCTCATAGGTCCTGCCTCTGCCTCTCAGGTGTTGGGATTAAAGGTATGTGCCACCATGCCCAGAATAATAAATTTTTTTAAAGAAGAGGATGCTGAGAAGATGACTCAAGTCAGTAAAAATACTGGTCATGCAAGCATGAATACCTGAGTTCAGTCCCCAGGATTTTTATACAAGGCGTGGTAGAATGCACCTGGTATCCCAGTGCCAGGGGAAGTGAAAACAGAGATCCTGGGGCTCTATAGCCCACAGCCCAGCCAAGTCACCTCCAGGCTCAGTGAGAGACGCTGTCTCAATACGTAAGGTGAAGAGTGAATGGGGGGACACCATCCTTGACCTCTGTTCTACGCATGTAGGTATGCACAGAGAAGTCATGTTCCTAAAGAGAAAGACGTGAATGTATGTTATCCACAAACATGCTATTGAGTTGGGTTTTTGTTTTGGTCTTTTTGAGACAGAGTCTTCCTGTAATCACGGATTACCTAGAACTTCCTATATAGACCAGGCTGGTCTGGATTTCACAGAGGTCCACCTGCCGCTGCCTCCCAAATGCTGGGATTAAAGACATGTGCCACCATGCCCAGCTTTTCAGTTGATTTTTTACTACATCAACTTTGAGCTATGCTATTGAGTTGATTTATGTGTGTGTCTATACATACATGTAGATATATAGATAGATAGCTTTGTGTATACTGATTTTGATCTGTGTTGTAAGTCATTTTTTACATTCTGCAGTATAAATCACTTGAGGGCAGAATCTGGCCTGCTTCACCTTTGTGGACCCCCAAAGCTCTTAAGGCACCCACTGTGCTAAGATGTGTCTACTGATGGCCATGCATATAATTGTACATGTGCGCATCTACTGCCTACTAGCTGTTTAGTGATGTATATGAGATAAAAGAAATGACTCAAACTTAATTTTCTCCCCAGTCCTGGATATCAAAACTCACGGCCAAATGCATGTTAAGCGAATGTTCTTCCAGTGACTACCCCCCAGCCACCATGAGAGTTCTGTCTAGAATTTCCACGTGTGTCCCTGAACTTCGACTGCTGCTGTTTTACTTAAATCTGTCTAAACATTTCAGTACAAGCAGTGGTGCACGGCAATGGACCAAGGGAAAATCCCTTCTGAAATAAAGGCCCTGCTCACGGGAGAAGAGCAGAACAAGTCTCAGCAGAACTCAAGCAGGCATCCCAAAGCTGGAAAGGCAGATGCCAATACCAATTCCTGTGAGTACAGACCATGGGAGAATCCCTGTTTAACCAAGCATTGAGTACAGTCTATGGGAGAATCCTTATTATTTAAACAAACATCCCAAGATAGAGTTTCTGTTGACCACTAAGGAAGATCTTGGAATAAAACAAAATGCTGATATCATTTGTAATACACTAATCAGCAAGTGAAATTGCAGTAGATTCTTAACACTGAAATGCATTTTACACAGGGCCTGTAAAGGCCAACTGAAGGCTGGGTGTAGAGGCTATACCTGTTTTGCCAGCACTTGGAGGAACTACAAGTTAAAGACCAGCCTGGACTACATACAAAAGACCCTGTGTCAAAAAACAAAATAAAAAACAGCTGATAAATGTATACTAGATAGTCCATAAATTAAAGTGGCACTAGTTCAGATATTATTAATACCACTATCTTTTGTTTGTATTTTTACTTACAGCGTACAAAGTACTTTAATTTACATTTATCTTAAATACTTCACTAATGGTGTTAAGGAATTATAATCTTGGGGTGTGGTAGCTGAGCAGTAAATTGTGTGTTTAGGGTTAGCATGCTCAAGGCCCTGGGTTCAGTCTCAGTTTAAAAAAAAAAATAGCAAGAGTAGCTGGGTCAAACCCCAGGGCCACTTAAGTCTAGTGGTGGAGCCTATTGACCTGTCCAGATCCTTTATTACAGTGCCCTTACTGTAAGGATGTTTGTTTTCTTTTGCAGTGCTGGGGAATTAAACCTGGGGCTTCACACATACTAGGTAAGCACTCCATATCCCCAGCCCAGGATTTTTAAAAATTTTGTGTTGAGGCAAAATTCACATAATGTAAAATGAACAACTTCAAACAACCATTTAAAATAATAATCAAAGGTGCTTAGTATATTCAAAGTGTGATGTATCATCTCTAACTACAAAATATGTAATCACCCTAAAAGAGAACCCTGATGCCTTGAAATGTTTAATCCTCTGGACTCCATCTTAACCTCTGAGCAATCTCTCCAGCCCCTTATCTCCTTTTTATCCTCTGCTGCTCTTGTGTTTTGTTGTTGTTCTGGGGTTTTTGTTTGTTTAGACAAGGATTCCCTATGCAGCCCTGGCTAGCCTGCAACTCACCATATAGACCAGGCTGGCCTCAGACTCACAGAGATCTACCTGCCTCAGCTACTCTAGTGCTGGGATTAAAGGTATGTGCCACCATCTAAAACTCCATTCTCAAATCCAGGGTTGTGAAAGTTTACCTGTTTCAACTAAGAATTTTATAGTTATAGTTCTTTTGTTTCTGTACTTGGCCCATAATGAGCTTATTTTTCCTTATGCTATAGGGTAGAGGCTCATGTCTTGCACCTGGGTATCCAGTTAGCCCCATTTGTAGAAAAGACTGTAAAAACTTCAGGATGACATGAGGTTGAGGGTGAAAATGTCAGGTGTTTCCTTCATATTGTTACTACTCTGGAAGCACTTAAAATAGTTATAAGGAAATGTTACCATATTTTAAAAAATTAAGCCAGGTATGGTACCCGGCACCTAGGAGGTGGAGACAAGAGTATCAGGAGTTCAAGGTCATCCTCAGGTGTTTACTGAGCCTAGGCTACTTGAGACCCTGTTTCAAAAGAGAGGAAATTGAAGGAATTGGCTGTTTGATTAGTTTTATTAGGCTCTGAGGTAACATTGGACCTTAATCTAGATTAAACTGGTGAAAAACAAATTAGCTCATTTTCTGTGTATTTGTATTAAAAACAAATAGTCTACCTACCTAGACATGTGATTTATGCCTGTCATCCCAGCACTCAGGAGGCTGAGACAGAAAGATGGCCATGATTTTGTGGTCAGCCTGGACTACCATCTTAGTTTCTTTTTTCTGTTGTCCTAAAATACTCTGACAAGTAACCTAGGGGGTAAAGGGTTTAGTTTACTTTAGCCCAAAGATGTGGGAGTGTGGGGAGCACAGGTGTGGGAGTGTGGGGAGCGTGCACAGGTCAGAATCAGGGAGCAAGGGAGCACGCTAGGGCTCAGTTCTCTTTCCATTTAGCCCAGAATCCCTTCCTTTGTCTAGGGAATGTCCTGCGCACAGTTCCCGTAGGTCTGTACCAGTCAGCGGAGTCTAGGTAATAGCACAGGTACATCCAGATGCTTCTCCCAGGTGATTCTAGATTCTGTTGAGTTGATAATTAGCCCTGACCATAACAGCTACATAGTGAGTTCCAGGCCATCCTGGAATAGAGTAAGACCCTCTCTGATAACGAAACAAAAAATGTTTCCTGTATGTATTAACCTGAAAACAAACAAACAACTCACCAGTTGTAGCCAGGTATGGTGGCATGCACCAGTAACTCTAGCACTTGAGAAGTAGAGGCAAGAGGAGATCAAGGTCAGCCTTTGCTACAGAGTTTGAGACAAGCCTGGGCTGTACATAAAACCCTGTCTCAAAAGCTAGAACCAACAGCTTATGATGTGCAGGGGGGCTGGTTCAGTGGGGAAAGCACTTCAGGTGCAAGCATGAAGACCTGAGTTTGAATCCCCAGAATCCATGGAAAGCCACACCCAAAAGTCTGGGGTTGTGATCCAGCACTGGGAGCTGGGAAAATCCCAGAAAGCTCAAAGGTCAGGTAGCCTGGTACACTCAGTAGAAAACAACAGAGACCTGTCTCCTGGAAGATGAGGACTGACACCTGAGGTTGTCCTTTGAACTTCACCTGTGTGCCATGGCACACATGTTCACACACTTTCGCCCATACCATACACACACAAAAGAAACCCACAAAAACTTATGAATTTCAAAACCAATTACCAAACTTCTTTGACCTGAAAAACCCTTCTTAATTGGTAAATGTGATTTGTTTTCCAGGGTGAAGCCATAGAATGCAGTCAGCGATCAATTCGGTGTTCTCAATGGAGATGAAGGGCAAGATTTTGCTTCCTGGTTCTAGTTACCACTTACTGCTCAGTAGTCATCTCTGTAAATCCGCAGTTTCTACCAGAATGTGTGGTCAAGCATCACAAAGGCTCTTGCTTTAACTATCAACACTTAGAAAATTTACCAATATTCAGACCTGCTCCATATTGCTCTCCATGACAGTTAACTTGTGGACCTGAAAACAGAAGCAGAAAAAAATGGATGCAGAGCGCGTGTTTGCACCTTATCCACATTGCTTTTCTGGCTAATTTATATTTTCTTCGTGTAATTCATGTAATTGTGTATGTATAGTTTTCACTTCCTTTCGTGTTTTTAATCACCCTCCAAAAAGAAACCAGATAGGCTGTTAATTCTTGTAGGGGCTCAGTCTTTATGGACCCGATTTGTGTCTATTTACTTGAGCAATGTTGATTTCTCCTGTGAGCATTCCAGTGTAAACTGTGAGTATGAATTAACAGATCAATACTTTCTATTTTTATAATCCGTAGTGATATGCCTGCTTTAAACAGTGTACATGGTAGAAAACCCTGCAGGCAACCTTCCCACTGTCTCCTCAGTCCACGCTTATGAACGTTGGCCAGGGCCAAATCCATACGAGGAAAATGAGTCTCGTATTTTAGGCAGGAAGAAACCTTTCAGGCATTTCAGCATCATTTATCTTAACCTGCAGTGTGTATGTGCGTATGTGTTTCTGTTGTATGTCTACATATATATTGGGCAGACAGGAGTGAATGTTCACACGTTTGCTGTGTATTCAACTAAGTCATAGACTTTCTGAAGCCAACAGAATGAAACTAGCTGCTGAGACTGAGTTTCTGCCCTGCTGTCTAGAACACAGGGCACACTGCTGGTAAAGCTGATGGCCGTAGCTGTCAGCAGAATACTGTTTCCTCCCTGACTCGAGTGTCCTTATGAATGTGTTCTGAGCCAGAAAGAAGCCCGGTGTGGGCTCTCATTGGCCTCAGCCTGTGCCTGCACTGTACTGGAGCCCCGCCCAGCAAGGGTGTGGAACAGCAAGTGGCTCTGAGGTTCCTGGCACAGCTGTATTTACATCACAGAGACTGACGTTGAGAATAGGGCTCCTGGTGGGATGCACTCACATAGACAGGAATCTTCACTTCCTGAGACACTTCATCACACTCTCCTCTGTCCTCTGGTTCAGTCACATCTGTTCTTTGTTGCTGCTAACCTCATTCTGATGAAGCCTGAATTTGGCTTCCAAATAAAACATCTTTGTTACTGATTAGTAGTTTAGGAGGAAGCATCATGATCTGTCTGGCAGCTTTGGAAATTGTGACAGGACACTGTCAGGTTTGAGAACTGAGCACTTGAATCGCAACAAAGTCACAAATCTGGAAGTTTTAAGTCAGTTGTTTTGTGTTTGGTGGTGTTTGTAGCTATGCTGGGGCCTATCAGCCTGCAAGCCATAGTTCAGACACCCCTAGCACACTGGCTTTGAGATGGAACATGAGATGGACCACCAAGCTTGTGATTGATCAGGCCAGGCATTTGAGGATGCCTCCCCGCAGCCTGAGATCTCAAACTCAGATCTCTACGCTAAGAGTGTGTGTGAATGCCAACAGACCACTAGCCCAGATTGCTGAGGTTCATTCAGTGTGTTAGGAAATTTAAGGGTATTTAAAGCCTCCTTAGGACCATAAATGTAGATAAAGGATCGCTGATACCATGCCTTCACAGTGTCCGTGTCTTAAATGCAGTGTTGAGGCTGTAACGGATGTGCTTTTCCCAGCTGGTCTACTCAGCTGTTACTTTGCAGAACAGCCCATGACTTCATGTTGCTCTGTTTGGTACCGTTTGAGTTCCCCAGAAGAGTTGTTTTCAAAGCAAACATTCCAAAATGAACAGCTCCTCAGTGGAATGTCTGCACTATGCTTGAAGATCTCTCTGGATCTAATTCTAATTACAGGGTCATCCGTGCTTCCTTCCCTCCCCTGTCTCGACAAGAGTGGTGACTTTGTCCTCAGGTAGAGGATATGTAATTTGAAGTGAAAGTTAATTGAGTTTATTCATGTGCCTATATCTGTTTGGTATTTTGGAGTCAATCAAACCAAAAGATGCTCTTTGGTGTTTGAAGGGACCGTGTTGATTGCTCTGAGTGCTGCGCTAAGCGTGCAATCACTGTCTGGATTAAAACAGCTGGAGTGTCTCCATTTCCATCCTGTGGGTGCCATACACCCACGCACTCCCTTTCCAGACAGCTTGCTGGGAGGGCAGAGCTCTGGGCTCTCCATCAGGAGAGCCTGTCTTCTTTTTCTTTTCATCTCAGAGACCAGGGGGAGGTATTCCTGTGAATGCACATGTCCATCCTGCCCTTACTTTAGCATCTACCCTTATACTGGGCAGCTGGGGCAGTGTGGAGTAGGTCTGACCAGGACGAGTTCTAGGCTGCACCAGAAAATCTTCATGTGATACCTGAACCAGAACCATCTAACTGCAGCAATCCATGTCTCTGTTGCCAGCGCACTGACAGCACTTAGCATCCCTATTTAGAAGTCGATCGTCTTTCAACTGTAATGAATTTGATTTGGCTAGTTACAGCCTAGGTTTTTAAACTAGGCTTAACTTTTAGTGAAAGGCAAGTAAAATTAAAATAAGTGCTATGTTTAACAAGAAATAAGCTGCATGTTGTTACAAATTACATATTTTGTGTTAAAAGATGGGAGATTATTAAACCACATGGTATTTGGGGGCATTGAAGGATTTTTTTTTCCTCTGAAGAGCATTGTACAATTATATTTTTATGAAAAATAAAATATATCTTCACCAGAGTCATGTCAAATTGTCTGTTTCATGGTATTGAAATACCTTTGTATATACCTAGAGCAGTTTTGTGTGGGGTTTTTTTTTTTTTTTTTTGGTTATTTTGAAATGGGGTTTCCCCGTAGCCCCAGCTGGCCTGTGAGTACAACCTCATCTCCATAGCAAGTTCCAGACCAGCTGGGGCTATAAGGAGACCATGTCTCAAAAGACCAAAAAGAAAAAGTAAATAAATTAAAAAGTGCGACTAGGCCCCTGTGAAGTGCCTTTGCAGGGTAGAGTGCTTACCACTAAGCCTGACAACCTGAGTTAGAGCCCCTGCCCCACTCAATGGAAGGAGAGAAAGTCCCCTGGTTGTCCTCTGACCTCCACAAGGCCAAATACACACTAAATAGGTAAAAACATTTACATTACGTCTATAAGGATCTAAGTTCCTAAAGCTAAATATGTTCAATGAGCTCAAATCAAAACGTGCTGTCGCCACATCTCCCGGTCATTTTGGCTACGTTCCTGCGGTGTGATGGAGGCTCTTTGGCAACAGTCTTCCATCAGGGTAACTTCAAGCAGTGATGTTCCAACTGGTAATTTTAAAAAATTCTTTTTTACCTAAGTGCAGGTGGACTTGAGTCAGTGTGGACTGTCCTGTAGAGTGGTGCTGACCACACTGCACAGACACGGTTATGGTGGCTCCTGGGCTTTGGCTCCCATTTCTCATTTACCTGCAACAAACCATTTGTAGCCAGTCACCTGCCATCTGCTCATCAATCCAGACATATAGTTCAAATCTGCAGAAAAGGGGGCTCCTTGAACTTATCCAAAGTGGGGGCATCTTTCTAAAGTCCTCTGCCCACCAGAGTGCCTTTTTATTTAAAAAATGTGCAAAACAGCGCCAGGAATGGTGGCACATGCCTTTAATCCCAGCACTTAGGAGGCTGAGGCAGTCGGATCCCTGAGTTCAAGGCCAGCCTGGTTTATTTAGTGAGTTTCAGGCCAACTGGGGTTACCTGGAGACCCTGCCTCAAAAAACCAAATAACAAAATGGCTTCTTTTGGGGAGCTAAAGAGATGGCCAGGCAGTTAAGGGCACTGGCTGCTCTCAAAGAGAACCTGGGTTTCATTCCCAGGACCCACATGGTGGCTAACCATCAAGTCCAGTTCCAGAGGATCTGACTCCCTCTTCTGGCTTCTGTAGGCATTGCATGTATGTGGTGCACTTACATACATACAGTCAAAACACACAAAATTTTAAAGAAGAAAACACAAACTGCATTTCAAGCTGTAACCACCAAGCCCCAGCAATCCACATAGGAAGGAAAAAAGAACATGGAAAGGCCCAAGGGAAAAGATGATCATGGCTTCGTTAAAGGAAGGGTTCCCGGTGTGCTAAGAGGAGATGAAAGCCCCCTGCCCCCGGACCGAAAGAGAAAAACTCCTGTGAACATGAGCTTTTCCAGCCAGGGAACCCCATCTAGCACTGGCAAAAGTGAAGATGCCTGAAAACTCTGAAACTGCTCTCTGGACTGGGGCAGCATGCGGGGCCTGGAGCACAAGTCAGAAACGCCAGTGGGCTGGGGGTGTGGCTCTGTGGGCAGCGCTTCCTAGCATGCTTGAAGCCCTGGGTTCCTCCATCCCCAGCACCACACAGGGTGGGGGGCATATGCCTATAACCCGGCCAGCACTCAGGAAGTGGAGGCTGGAGATCAGTTCAAGGTCATCCTCAGCTGTGTTCCAGAGACTATTTGAGACTCAGAAGGAGGGAGGGAGGGAGGGAGGGAGGGAGGAAGGAAGGAAGGAAGGAAGGAAGGAAGGAAGGAAGGAAGGAAGGAAGGAAGCTGGGTATGGTGACACAAATCTTGAATCCCAGCTCCTGAGAAGTAGTGGCTGTTGCTCTCTGATTTCACAGGATCTCTGAGTCTAGGCCAGCCTCATCTACGTAATTTCAGTCCAGTCAAGGCTACATAGTGAGACCTTGTCTCAAAAGGCAAGGGGGAAGAGGGAGGAAGGAAAGAAACAAAGGGACTCAACAAATTGGGGCTCAGGAGACAGGAACTCGTTGAAATGAGGGGTGGTGGATAGGCATACATTAAGGGTGGAGCGGGCAGGTGTCTGTTAGAGTCTATTTTCTCACTGGACCTGGAGATCAACAATTTCTGGTCAGCAAATTCCAGGAATCATGTCTCCAACTCCCCAGTGCTGGGGGTGTGGGTGTGAGCCACCACAGCCTGTTTGCAATAACTCAGTTAAAAGAACAGTAGGTAACTTTTATTGTGGGTTTCATTCAAAGAGTTTTCTATCTAACTGTCAAAGGTGAACAGTTGAAATAGCTCTATTGTCTGCTGCGCACTGAAAACCAGATAATGTCTTCAGACCTACAGACCTGCCTCCTGAAGACAAACAGACACACAGACATACACTAATCACCGCAGAGTCTCACACTGGGTCAGCTTGCAGAACTAAAGTTCCACATCCTTCAAGTTTGAAGTAAATAAAATCTATATACAAACCCTACCATGTAATTCAGTCAGGGCTTATGGGGAGTCAGCAATGAAATAATTTTCTTTTTGCTTTGATTTGGTGTGGGGTTTTTATTTTTTTTGAGACGGGATCTCCTGTAGTCAGTGCTGGCCTTGAGTTCCTAATTCTCCTGCCTCCAATTCCCAAATGCTGGGACTACAGGCATGGGGACACTGTTAGGGTTACCCTTAATTGTCAGTCTGACAGAATGTAGGATCATCTGTGAGACTGGCCTTGGGGCATGGCGGGGAGAGAGGGGAAATGCAGTGGGGTGGGGGTACCTTGAGTACTGGCCTGGAGGTGGGGAGACACACCCCCACAGTATGGGTGGTACAGGGAGCCCGGGACTGAGTACAGAATGAGTGGGCTTCTTGATGTGATAGGGTCCTTCAAGCTCCCGCTTCCTTGACTTCCCTTCATGATGGACTGACCCCTGAACTGTGTGCTGAAAGTAACCCTTTTCTCCTTTAGGTTGCTTTACTCAGAGTATTCCATCACAGCTGGAGGGAAGGAAGCAGACACCATGACTAGCTTTTGTTTTATGAGACAGGGTTTTAGTCTATAGCCCTGCCTAGCCTCCAGATCCTCTTGCCTCAGCCTCTATCACACCGAGCTTAAAGCAATATTTTATTTATGGATTGACATTTATGTGTATGTGTTGAGAGAGAGAGAGAGAGAGAGAGAGAGAGAGAGAGAGAACATGGCATAGCAAGCATGTAGAGGTCAGAGAACAACCTGTGGATACCTGCTCCTTCCACCATGTGGGTTGAAACTCAGGGCGTCAGGCTTCATGGCAAGTGTCTTTGGCTATTTAGCTATCTCGCTGGCCCCTAAAGCAATATTTTAAAAGAGGCTTCTCCTGAGAAATAATATACAGAGCTCCTGAAGTATTCCGTTTTGCAAAAAGTCCAGAAGAGCCCAGATCATAGGGACTTAAAAAAATGAAAGAGGGGCTGAGGTCAATGCAATATGACTAGAGTGAATTCATCCTAAAAGCTTAACTGCCTTCTTACGGTGTGCTATGAAGAAGTCCAACGGCTAACAACCGTTTGTAACTCCAGTTCCGTGGG
This sequence comes from Eospalax fontanierii, assembly GCA_035773235.1. NCBI lineage: Eukaryota > Metazoa > Chordata > Mammalia > Rodentia > Spalacidae > Eospalax > Eospalax fontanierii. The sequence goes on along the minus strand of CM069551.1, from coordinate 26,998,504 downwards.
AGTCCCATGCCCTCTTCTGAACTCCATGGAGTATTGCACAACATGGGTGTACTTACATACATGCAGGGAAAACACTCATACACATAAAATTAAAATTATATATATATATATGCCTGGTGTGGTGGCACACGCTTTTAATTCCAGCACTCGGGTGGCAGAGGCAGGCGAGTCTCTGTGAGTTTGAGGCCAGTCTGTTCTACATAGTGAGTTCCAGATCAACTAGGGATATAAGGAGACCTTTATACCTCAAAATAAAAATAATATATTTATTTAAAAAGTAGCAGAAAAGAAAGGGCTGGGAATGTGGTTCAGTTGGTAGAGTACTTACATAGCATGCATGAAGTCCAAGGAATTACACCTGTAATCCAGGGGCTAGGAAGGTAGAGGCAGGAGGATCAGGAGTTCAAGTACACATGACCTGGGATACACGGCTTAAAAAAAAAAAAAACGAAAACAAGGCAGAAAACGGAGAGGCTTTAAGTGTGGGTGGTACGACTGCAGGTTCGGTGGTCTGATGGGGCTTTGAGCATGAGCACATTTGTAAAATAGGTTTAAAACAATGTTTCGACTAGAGATTCCGTGTCTATAAAAGGTATTATTTCTTGAAGAATTTCCCCCAATGTTTACAAGCTTTGTGCTTTGGGTCCACTGATTGATTAACCCACAGCTGCTTCGGGGTGCTAGGCAATCTGCGCAGTGTGGTTGCTAGGAGACGATTTTTCCGAATTCCGGCTGTGACAGGCTTGAAGAGCTGGGAGGCTCGGCGCGCTGGCCACAGCGCCACCAAGCGGCGCTCTGCAGAACTGTAGCGACTGCGTTGGCTCCCAGGTTCTCTAGACAGATGAGTTATCTTCCAGATGAATTAGGAAGGGAACAGAGAGGAACTGTGTGCATTCCTTTCAGTCTGCACGCACGGAGGACTTTCTTCTACAACAGATGGATCATATAGCAGTAAGCAGAATGGGAAAGTTGAAAAGACACGGAACTTGGTTGTCAAAACAGTATTTATTTAGTTTAAATTTTCTGACTGATTTTATTTTACAGGTACGAGTGTTTTGCCTGCATGTTGTAAGCGCATGCCTGCGTGCAGTGTCTGCAGAAGCCACAAGAGGGCGTTGTATCCCCTGGAACTGGAGCTATAGATGGTTGTTTGCGGCCATGTGGGTACTGGGAATTGAACCCAGGTCCTCTGCAAGAACAGCCAGTGCTCTTAACTGGCGAGCCATCTCTTCAGCCCCTATTTCTATTTTATTTTATATAGACCAGGTTGGCCTAGATCTCACAGAGATCCACCTGCCTCTAGGATCAGAGGTGTGCACCACCACATCCAGCTTCCCTGTTTGTTTTTTTAAATTAAATTTATTATGAGTGTGTGTATGAAAAAGGAGAGAGAGAGAGAGAGAGAGAGAGAGAGAGAGAGAGAGAGAGAGAACGCGCGCCAGGGTGGGTATGTGGGAGTCAGAGGATGTCTTTCAGGAGTTGGTTCTCTCCTTCTACCATGAGCCCCAGGAATTGAACTCAGGTCCTCAGATTTGGTGACAGTACCTACTGACTGCTGTCAGAAATGTTAAATTTATTCCTATCTTTACTTATTGGCTTGGCTTCATTGTCTAAATGATGAGGGGCTTGGGCTGAGTCTTTTAGTGTCACAAAGTTGTCCGCTGACATGCATGCCAGGGCATATATATACACACACATATTATACAAGCATACAATAATTTTTTGATCTTTTTTTTTTTTTTTTTCCCTTTTTGGAGACAGGGTCTCCCTGTAGCCCCAGCTGGCTTGGAACTTGATATGTAGACCAGGTTGGCCTCAATTTCACAGAAGTCCACTTGCCTTTGACTCCCAATTAAATTAATGCTGGAATTAAAGGCATGTGTCACCAGACCCAGGATGGGGGGATGTCTTTTCTACTTTAAAGTCTAAACCATAACATCTAAGGGCCAGAGCCATTGAGATGTCTCAGTGGGTTAAGACTCTTGCTGCCAAGCGCAATAACCTGCCTTCTATCCTTGGCTTGGGAAGGAGAGAACTAACTCTGGTGCTAAGATTGTCTTCTGACAACCACACAAGTGCTGAGGCATGGGCTCCGCTACACACATCAGGAAGTTCACAACCACCTGGAACTCCAGCCCCAGGGGGTGTGATACCCTCTTTTCACCTCTGTGGGCACACACACACACACACACACTCATACAGACACACTGTATATACACATAAGTAAAAATGTCAAAATACAGTCCTTATGTCTGAATTTAAGGAGAAAGGGCAGTCAGTCCTCACCTTTGGTGTCCTGGTGGGTCATAGTAAGCCACAATAGGGCCAGGCAGATGAAGATCTCTGCCTGAACTGCAGAGCACAGAGAAATGCCAATTGCCACTTTTCCCTCTGGCAAGCCCAGCAAGGACTCCTGCTCAATTGCTTGTAAAATACTCAGAAAAGGGAGCTAAGTGTCTTAGGAACTGTCTGCATGGGTCACAGACAAGAGGGAAACATATTGGTTTAGCCATCTTCAAGGTTTGGGCCAGTGAGAAGGCTCAGTGGGTAACAGTGCCTGCTATGAAGCCTGATATCTTGAGTTCCATTCTCGGAACCCAGGTAGGAGAGAACTGACTCCTGTAAGCTGTCCCTCTGACCTCTACAAGCACACCATGGCACATATGCGCTCCCCACCATACACAAATAAATAAAGTGATGAATTTGGGGGCTGTAGAGATAGCTCAGTTGTTAAGAGCACCTAGCTGCTCTTGCAGAGAACCCAGGTTCAGTTCCCAGCCCCCATATGGTGGCTAACAGCCATCTAGGTCCAGAGGATCTGATGCCCTCTCCTGGCCTTCCTGGGCACCAGGCATGCCATGGTGCACTAACATACATCTAGGCAAAATACTTATATACATAAAATAAAAATAAAATTAATAATTTTTTGTTTCGTTTTGAGTTAGGGTCTTTCTGTGGCCCCAGCAGGCCTGGAACTCACTATGTAAAGCAGGCTGGCCTCCATCTCACAGAGCTCTGCCTGCTTCTGCCTCCTGAGTGCTGGGATTGCAGGTGTGCTCCACCACACTCAGCTTAAATACATTTTTAAAAGAATTTTCAAGGCTTCACAAGCTGCTTGGATTAAGGATGGATAAAAACAAGAAAAAGAGGAACGTGGGCAAGCCTAGGCATTCTTTGCCTCAAGAGGAACATGGGCAAGCCTAGGCATTCTTTGCCTCAGAACCCCGATTAAACCCATCACAGGAGACATCCCAGCAAGTTCCCTCAGGTTCCAGCATGTGGAGTGCCTTTCACAGCAAGTCTGGTCAGTGTTTACTTGCACTGTACTATGAACACTATACTATGTTAACACTATACCATGTGGCTCAGCTGGAGAAAGGCAAGTTCTTGAAAGGTACAACATGGGAGCTTTCAATGGAGCAGGAGCCCACAGTTAAAATGTGCACACTTGTGTGCGTGCGTGTGTGTGTGTGTGTGTGTGTGTGTATACATGCCACAACATGTGGATGCTGGAAGACAACTGGCAGGAGTCAGTTCTCTCCTCCACATGTGCATTCCAGGAATCAAACTCTAGGCTGTCAGACTTGATGGCAAGCGCCCTTTCTCACTGAGCCATCTCGCCAGCCCAGGAATAACTAGCGGAAGGACTGCTTACCAGCGGAAAAGGAATTAGAAAAAAGCCCAGAAAAACTACAACCAGCAACAAAATGCATTTTACAAAACAGAAGGTTAAGTGAAAAAATATGGAGATCACTTTCAACTTTATATTTAAAGTTTTTTAATCTCTGGCATAGAACAATAATTCAAAGAATTCTGAGAAATTAGACAAAAGTATTTGGTGGGGTTGAGTTGATGGGCCAGGCAAGCTTCTTTTCCTTGGCTTCTCGGTCAAAGGAATCATAGATGGAGTCTTTGGTTACTGTTCTGGACACAGGGGGGATTTCTGAAATGCCAACGTAGTTTTTTTTGGCCATCCTTGAGCTGGTTGTGATGGTATAGGCATTGCTTCGGTAACATTTCATGGAGGACATGCAAAAAGTCTCTTTCATCCCTCTCCTAAAATTGGCGTTATAAATTGAATACAGGGTAGGTTTTGAGGCAGAAGAACTGAAGGATATCCATGTGATGGCTGTGAAAACCAGGGAGCTTTTCTTATAGTCTTGCTCGTGGGGGTGCCAGAGCTGAGCCACGTGAAAAGGCAGCCAAGAGAAGAGAAACAGAAGGTTTAAGATGAGGAACATCTTAACCGTTTTCACCTTTGTCCTTGGGACAATGTTCATCGTCCTCCTCAAGGTTCGCCCATCAGTGCCTATTCTCCAGATATACTTTATGACCTTCTGGTAAAACAAGATTATAAGGATGGAGGGAATCACAAAACCAACCAAGAAGTGGATGACAGTATAGGCAGTTCCCTCCCAGGAGGAGGGGAGGAAATAGTTACAATGGCTGTCCCAGTTAGAGCCATAGAAGAAGAACACAGGTGTCACAAAGGCTGCGTCCAAGATCCATGATGCTGCAATCATCTTCTTGGCCTTTTCTCTGGACACCTTGAAGCTCAGCGGGTAGACGATGGTGTAGAAGCGGTCTATGCAGATGGAGAGGAGGACGTAGATCTGGACGCCGGGAGCGAGATACTGGAAGTACCGCACAACCTTACACATCATGCTGCCCAGCGTCCATCTTCCAGTGGTGAACTGCAGCAGGACGAAAGGCATGCTGGCCACGCTGAGGAGGAGGTCAGCACATGCCATGGAGACCACAAAGTAGTTGGTGGTAGACTGAGTCCTCCGACTCCTGTGGATGACCAGGCAGACCAGGGAATTGCCAAAGATAGAAAACAACCACAGAGCGCCAAAGAAAATGCTGGCTGTGGCCACTTCCCCGGGTCTCAGTCCATACTGAAGGTCTGTTCTGTTGCTCATCCAACTGCGCTCCTCATACAATTCCACGAGGCCATGGGGCGGCAGAGGGGCGGCCGCTTCGGGGCAGCTGTGGTTCTGGGGGGGCACCAGCAGCGTAGCAGTAACCACAGGTGGCTTGCTGTTATCCATTCTGGGAGCAAAAACCATAGTCACTCCTTTTCTCTTAGTTCTAGATAAGACAAGAAGAATTCGGTTTCCTGTTAATATGGTGTTACATCAGTGAGCTACTAACACAAAGCATCCTTTTTTAACCGTACAGTGACGGCTCCATAGCAACATTTCCATTCAAGCTTATTATGTGCTTTGACCACAGTCACCCTCCATACGGTCCCTTTCTCCCCTCTCCTGCTCGTCCTCTTTCTTCTCCCAGACAACCTTCTATTTTCATGTCTCAAAACAAACAAACCCCACCCAAACCAGAGAAAAAAACCACCCCAAGGCTCTCTCACATACATACATATATATGTATTTTATATATATATATATATATATATATATATATATATATATATATATTTCCCCTCTTGTGGTTTTTTTGAGACAGGGTCTACCTGCAGCCTCAGCTGGCCTGGAACTCACTATGTAGACCAGGCTGGCCTTGAACTCACAGAGATCTGCCTGCCTCTGCCTCCTGAGTACTGGGATTAAAGGTGTGCTCCACCACACCTGTCTAAGGTTCTACTTTTAATAAGTAAAAAGACTGCATAATTGTGGGTCATTCCACTAAAAATTGAGGTGGTTTTGGTCCCAGCTGAATTATGAAGGTTTAGTTTGTTCTGAATTCATTAAACAAAGCGAACATAACAACCAATGTGTAATAGCCATGCCAACCATGGGGTCAAGGCGAGTAAACAGTAATCATGAATATTCTGCCCACTGAAAGTAAGATGTCCACGTGGGGCTGTGGCCAGCACGTCACTGGAAGTCCATCTGGTTTGTGGCCATGGCTGTTTCTTAGGTGATAAAATAACTGCACCTCTTGCTGGGCTGCGGTGACAACTTGTGAAGAGACATTTGTGGAATGGGGGGCAGGATTAAAGAACAGTTCTTTTTTCGTTAGAGTTTTGAGACAAGGTCTCATGTAGCCCAAAGTGGCCTCAAAATCACCACATAGTTGAGGATGACCTGAAATTCCTGATCCTCCTGCCTCCACCTCCTGAGCGATAGGATAGGTATGTGCCACCATGCTCAGCTTAGACTTTGCATATTCTTGTTTGGTGGAGACCGGGAGCGTTTTACTGAGTTGCTCTAGTTGGCCGGGAAGTAGCTAGACTGATCAGACTGGCCTGAAACTTAAGGTAATCCTCCTGCCTCCACCTCCTGAGTGACTTCTGAGGCTAAGATTATAGGTTTGTACCACCACTCCCAGCCGACCAGGTTATTTTTGTGTGCGTGGTGCCAGGTCTTAGACCCAGGGCCTTGTGCATGCTTGGCAAGCACGCTACCCTAAGTTATACTCCTAGCCCTAAAGCATGGTTTTCTTTTCTTTCTTCCTTCCTCTCCCTCCCTTTCTCTCTCTCCTTCTGTCTGTCTGTCTCCCCCCTTTTTCTTTGCTTTTTGAGTTTTTTGTTTTGTCTGTCTGGATTTTTTGAGACAGTCTCGCCAGCAGCACTAGTGACCTGGAACTCCCTATGCAGACGAAGCTGGTCTCAAACTCACAGAGATCCACCTGCCTCTACCTCCAGAGTGCTGGGATTAATGGCTCATGCCATCACACCCACCCCTAAAGGACTGCTCTTAATGAAAAAAAAAAAAGGTTCTTAGTGACTCGTTTTTACCCTGGAAGGACTTTTGCACTCACCTGTGGTTGATAACGTTTACAGATCTTCTTTTTTTAAAAAAATACTTATTTTCTAATTTTATGTGCATGAGTGCTTCACCTGTATGTATGTAAGTGCACCATGTGTGTGCAATGCCCACAGTGGCCAGAAGAGGGTGTCAGATCCCCTGGAAGTGGAGTCAGGGACAGCTGTTAGCTGACAAGTGGGGGCTGGGAACTGAACTCAGGTCCTCTGGTAAAGCAGCCAGTGCTCTTAACCTCTGCGCATCTCTCCGGCCCCTATAGATCTTCTTGACCAAGAAACTACATTCAACATAAGTTTAGTGCAGGCCAATGCCCTAAATATAAAATCCATATTAACTTCTGGCTTCTTTAGTCCATGTGGCAGGCCTGCTTGAACTCTCCAGGAGAAATGTACACTAATTAGTCTGACTACAAAGAGACCCAGTAACAGCCAAGGTGGGAGCAACAACCCCACCTTCCACATAGAAATCAAGATAAACAGGATGTAATCAAGACAGAATGTAAGTTGCAGGATCAGCAGTGAGAGAACTTGCAATGGAAGACTCCCAGACTTATAAAACAGAAATCATCTTTTTACCTTCACATATGCAAAATCTTTAAAATTCCAAAAGACAAAAGCATTTTCTTTTTAAAGTTGAAAAATAAAAGACTAGGGGCTGGTGAGATGGTTCAGTGATAAGAACACTGGCTGCTCTTGCAGAGGACCTAGGTTCAATTCCCAGGACCCACATGGTGACTAACAACTGTCCTAACTCCAGTTCCAGAAGACACCCTCTTCTGACTTCTGTGGGCATTGCACAACACGGGTGCATTCATATACATTCAGGTGATATACTTATACACATAAAAATAATAAATTAAAAAAAATTTTAAGGCCTGTGAGGTATGCAGTGTGCCACATCCTAGAAAAATTTGGTATTATTACAAACTGCTAAAAGAGCCCTTGCTACAAGGAGCAAAGTGAGAGGAAATAGACATCAACGCGAAAACAAGACTGCCACAGAGGAGCTGAGATCGGAGCAGGAGCCTGGAGGAGGCACTCAAAAGACAGGAGAATTGTTTTTTAATTTCCAGAAAAAAAAGAGGATAGAGAATAAATTTAGGGGTTCCCGTTCTGGGGCGATCTTTTGGAGTGGCTGTTTCCTAGAGATACAGCTTCCCTCAGCAAGCTCTCGGGTTCTCCTGTGTTCACTGCCACAGCGCTGGGATAACGGGTGCATGCAACATGCTAGCTTTTTAAGGGGGTTATGGGAGATCCAACTCAGGTCCAAAACTTCCTCATGTTTACAATGAAAGGATAAATTTTCCTCTTCTGTTGTTTTATTTCCATTTTATACGCATGAATGATTTGCCTGCAAGTTTGTATGTGAACATGTGTACAGTGCCCAGAGACCAGAAGAGGGTGATGGAGCCCCTGGAACTGGAGTTACAGGTGGCTGTTAGCTGCCATGTGGGTGTTGGGAACCAAATCTGGGTCCTCTGCAAGAGCAGCCAGTGCTGTTAAAGGCTGAGCCATCTCTCCAGCCCTGAGAGGTTATATTTTCTGCAGTCAAGGGCCGAAATGTGGTTAGACAGCGGGTAAAAAGTTAGTCAAGCCAGAATGGCGAGCTACTCTATTTATCTTACCCTTCACTGTATCACTTTCCAAGTCTGTTTTGCTCTTGCTTAGTATACACTGGATGACATTTGAGTCCCACTCCACAGTCTTGGGATTCTAATTTCATGGGTCTGGAGTCAGAAAGCATAAGGATGTTCCAAAGCTTGCCAGGTGATGCTAATGTTCAGCCACGATTAAGAAACATGACTTCAGGTCATTGTATGTTTCTGTCTTCCCCACTGTATTATGGGTTCCAGGGGAGGTGTTAATCTTCTCTCTTTGCCCCACGGAGTCTACTGAAGTACTTTGCAGTGATAATTGCTTATTAAATATTTACTAAATTGGATCCATAAGGACAGAGAATTCAGAGTTCTCTCCTAGGAGAGTGCAATGCAGGAAAAGAAGATCACTGTGTAGCCTTGGGGCTGAGACATGGTGACCATGGGAACAGAGGAAAGCAAGGCTCCAATAATAAGAGCAGATGAAACTGGTCACCCTGGTAGCTGCTGCTAAGGGAGAAAAAAGGGAGGTTAGGGTCCTCAGGCCCTGCACCCCTGTCCAGATGCATTAGCATCCAGGGTCAAGGTAAAATTTTCAAGGATTTCCATTAATTTGGAAATCAATGTCTTTCAAGAAATGTTTCTGAAATAAAAAGGCTGTTTAATAATTACGTCTACAGGCACCCATACATGTAATTTTAGGGTGACAATAAAGAAAAGTACAACACATCCTTACTGTTAATCCTGGGACATTCCTCCTCCTATGTTGGGGACTGAACCCAGGATTTCATGTACACTGGGTGAATGCACTGAACTATATACCCAAGCCCCACAGGACACTTAAATGGGTTTCCCAAAAGATCAGCTCTATGGAAAACAAAACAAAACCCATGCTTACTTTTGCTGTTTACCAGTTGACTAGCACCAGACATAGTGAAGTTACATGTTATAGTTTTCTGTCCGGCAGAACGAATAATTCCGAAGCTTAGGGACTTGCTGCCTCGTAGGGCATTAACCAGTTCTGCGTCTGCCAGCGGACACTGTTTAATGCTGACGTGTTTTTAGTGCCAATCAACACTCACTCATTCCTTCAGAAGCTCTTAGAGCCAGCCTTATCTCACCGGGTCCTTCGGTAGTATGAATACACCTTTGATAGATGTTTATCCTATATTTGTGTAAATTACAAGTTAACTTTTTGAAACTCATACACGAACAGAAGGATGGGTGGATGGCTAGATGAAGGAAGGCCGAGGAACTAATGAAAGGAAGCATCTCGAAGAGGGGCACCGGTGACCAGCTCTGTGTCCTGCCAAGGGCTGTTCCCAACTAAGCATATTAATTGCTGGTAAGGTAATTTCTTAATGCACGATCTTGTGCAGTCCTGGCTAGCCTTAAACTCCCTCTGTAGCTGAGGATGACCTTCTAACCCTCATTCTCTCTTCTCAGCCTCCCAAGTGCTGGAACTACAGGCATGCAGCACCAGACCCACTGGGTTTCTAAACAAAAAACTAGTAAGTCAGTTATGGTGGCACACACCTTTAATCCCAACACTCAGGAGGCAGAGGCACGTGGATCTCTGTGAGTTTGAGGTCTTATCTACAGAGCGAGTTCCAGGCCAGTCAGAGACAGAGTGAGACCCTGTCTCAAAACAAACAGAAACTTACTATGGTCAAGTACCTCATGTGTGTAACCCTGTGAGGCAGGTAATACTATTAGCCACATTTCACAAGTGAAAAAGGCCTGAAGTTCTTTCCCTGGCTCATCCAGCTGGAAACAGGGGTCAGTTCAAGACTGCCTCACTCTAAAGCCCTGACTCTTCTCTAGCACCAGGCTTCACGTTCAGAGACCACAAGGTCACAGGCGTACTTGGGTAGGTGTTTCTGGACTTCTCATCCAAACACACAGTTATCTCCCTAGCCTCTTGCCGATCCACAGATACATCTGTTCCATTTGAGAGCTCAGAAATACGTGACACGCCTTGCCTAGGGGAAGAACTAGTGGCAGCTGATGGCTGCTAGGAGTGAAGTCAGCTTTCTCTAGGGGTGTGGCCTCTGGTAGGGTGATCATGCCTCAGGGGATGGCTGCACACCCATGCACATGGGCAGCATGATTTGGACTCAGTGGCCGATATATGTACATATATATCTATTCACATATATATATATGAATTTGTTGTGATTCTCAACTTATAAGTCTTTTAAATCATTTCACACATCACATATTATTAGAGTGATCACATCAACATTAGTTCCAAGTTTGGATTTGTTAGGGCTTTTGTGAAGGGTCTTGGGGATACCTAATTATCATTATCACAATTATAATGTATGAGTGTGTGTGCTTTAGAGAGAGAATCTTAATATATAGACCAGGATAGGCTTGTACTTTGTGGTCCTCCTGAGTGCTGGGATTAAAGGCTACGAAAAAGGGAAGTCACTGAGGCCTGAACAATAACATCTTCCTCTCCGAGCATCTCAACTTTCTTAGTAGTATGTCAGCCACATCAAACTTTTCCATACTGTAGGCCAGACTGTATAACTGGATTGAATACATGGTTTTCAAGACTAAGCAAAATTCACTAGGTTTAAATTACTTTCATTAAGCAATTTTGAATAACTGCAGAATAACCTTTGATAATGGTGATTATCTCGCCACCACCTGAGAGTCCTGGTGTCACAGGCTAATACTCCAGACTTTTCACCCATGTTCTTTTCTCTTTCTCTTCTGGGGAAACATACCTCTGGGGTATTTTTTTTTAATTTGATGTGTATAAGTGTATTGCTTGTATGTGTGTCAGTGCACCATGTCACGCAATGCCCTCTGGAGTCAGAAGACGGCATCGGAGTCCCTGAACTGGAATTACAGGTGCTTGTTAGCCACCATGTGGGTGCTGGAAATTGAACTGAGGTCCTCTCTAAGAGCAGCCAGTGCTCTTAACTGCTGAGCCATTTCACCAGCCCACCTCTGTAGTATTTTGAACACTGTGATTTTTCAGTCTGGGATCGAGTATCACAGTAGGTACATTTTTTGTTTGGATACTGGTTATGTTTTTTAAGAGAACATAATTTTATTATGATTATTATTATGATGATTTATTATTATTAGATGAAGGTTTTCAAAAAAGGTCTCTTAAATTTCACAAAGTAGCCACAGTCACAATGCACACTCCTGAATGAAGTGGTCTGGCACTCTAGATCTAAGGAAGTATTTCTTTTTTTTGTCTACCTATGTCTTAGTTTTGCTTCCTGTTGCTATGATAAAAATACCTTGGCAAAAGCAACTTCTGGAAGAAAAGGTTTCTTTGGCTCACAATTCCAGACTAGTCCATCACTGCAGGGACTTGAAGCAGTTGGTCACATGACATCCATAGGCAGGATCGAAGAATAGGGACTAGATGCTCGCATGCCAATGCTCAGCTCACTTTCCTTTTCATTCCTCCGGGGGCCCAGCCCAGGAGACAGTGCTGTACACTCAGGTTGGGCTTTCCCCTCAATTAACCCTCACAGCCATGCCCACAGGCCAGCCTGAGCTAGACAATTCCTCACTGACAGCCCCTGGAGGGTTGTCACACTGGGGCTCTACCTTGCGTCAAGTAGACAGTTAAAATAACCATCTTGGAAGATGGAGAGATGGCTCAGTGGTTAAAAGCACTAGCTGCTCTGGCAAAGGACCTGGGTTAGATTCCCAGCACCCACATGGCAGCTAACAACTGGCTACAACTCCAGTTGCAGGGAATCTGATGCCCTCTCCTGGCCTCTACAGACACTGCATGATTTGGGTGTATTTGCATACATGCAGGCAAAACACTCATACACATAAAAAAATTAAAATAAATAAAAAACAAAACGACACCACAACACACATTCTAAAATATCAGACAGAGAAGATCAGATGCGTGACGTGATTTCAAGTGGTCAGGGAGACTTGTATCCTTCCCGCACGGAGGCTAACAATGAATACCCGCCTCTGGTCTCAGCACACCTGTACACACACGGTGTACATACAGACAAAGAAGGTACTCACACATACACAGATGTAACTAAAAATAAGCATTTTTTAAAAATACATTTTAAAAAGAGATAAATGGGCCAGTGAGACAGCTCAATGGATAGAAGCACTGACTATACTGGCCTGACAACCAGAATTAGATCCTCAGAACCCATGTGGAGAGAGAAATGGTTCCCCAAAGCTGTCCTCTACCATCACACACACACTATGCCCTTCCTCCTTCCCTCCCTCTCTCTCTCTCTCACACACACACACACACACACACACAACAATAAATAATTTAAAAGATATAAATAACAGAGGCAAGGTCTTTATGAACATGTAAATGATTTTTAAAGAGCATGCATTTTCACATGTTATTGACAGTGATCTCTTGGTAACTCTGTCACTAAACTTCATGGTCTTAGGGGAGATGAATGTGGCTCTATCCTGTGACACACTGGTCTGGGAAGATGGTGCTATAGTGTTGCAGCATTAGTGGCTACAAGTGTAAAGATGGCATTTTAACAGTGACGCTGTCCAGAGAGCTCAGCAGAACTCCACAGTGCTAGACCACAGGCTAGTAACTGAGGGTGAAGTATTTGGACCTACCCTGGCCATAGACTTTCAGGGAGAAGCCACCCTTAAAAAAATTTCTTATGGTGTGTGGGAGGATGTTGAGTACATAGGTGTGCATGTGGCACTGTGTCAGTGTAGAGGTCAGAGGGCAACTTGGGGGAGTCGGCTCTCTCCTTCCACCGTTGGTCTGGAGATTGAGCTCAGGTTGTCAGGCATGGAAGCACATGCCTTTACCCACTGAGCCATCTCACCAGCCCCAGAACTGACTGTTTTTCAGTGCTTCTCAGAACAATCTGAGCAATACAGCAAGTGTATAGCTGAGGCAAATCTGGCCTTGGACGGCCTTCTAGTGCTCTAATAGTGACAATACACCAACAATGGACTTGGAGAAAAGCAGACTTAGGCTGCCATCTGGTGCTAAAGCAGCAGAATCTACAGGCACTACAGGCTTGCTTGAAAATTTCTGCAATGACACCAGATTGAAGACGAAGACAGGATTAGACGGCTAATCTTTCTTTCTTTAGGTCTTTTTGAGACAGGATCTCTCTGTAGTCCTAGCTGGCCTGGAACTCAGAATTTCCGCCTGCCTCTCCTCCCTGCTGGGATTAAAGGTCTGTGCCACCATGCCCTGCTAAACAGCTTATCTTTCAATGTGTAAACAACAGCCCACACTAGTAGGCACTGGGAACGTTCAGGGGAAGGTGGCTCTGCAGGTGCAGGTGCCTGACCAGCAAGCCTGGAACCCAGGTAAGGGTGGAAGGGGAAAGGCAGTTCCACAAAGTCGCCCTCCAGCCTTTGCACTTACACCCCACCCCTACCCACCGCAATATTACACAAAATTTAAAAACTTTTTAAAAAAGAACTTTGGTGGTTAATGTGGCTTAGTACTTTCCTACCGTACACAAGGCTCAAGGTTCAGTCCCTAGTCAGGTGGGGTAGGGGAGGACAATACCCAACACCCTGGGAATCATGATCCACCTAATGACCAAAATAAGGCCCCAGAAATTGGCCATGGGGTAATCCATCTGAGAACTAATTTCCTTTTGCAGAACTGGGACTTGTACCCAGGGTCTCGTGAATACTAAACGCCACCATTGACCACAGTCCCAGTCCTCTTTTCCCTTTTTGTTTGGAAACAGGATCTCACTAAGTGTTCCCAAACCTCACTCTGCAACCAGATGGGCACTGAACTTTTGATCTTCCTGCTTCAGCCTCTCAAGCGATTGGATTGCAGGCTTGTACCACCGAGACTAGTTTAGATAAAGAATTTAAGAGGTGTGGGGAAAGGGTTCAGTGGATAAAGTACTTGCCATACAAGCAAAAGGAACTGGGAATGGTGGTACATTCCTTTAATCTGAGCACTTGGGAAGTCGGGGCAGCACAATCAGTTCAAGGTCAGCCTGGGTTACAAAGCAAGTTCAAGGTTACATGAAACCCTATCTCAAAACAAAACAAAAAATAAAAATAGGCATGAGGCCCCAAATTGGCTTCAGTAAGAGTGCTATTAAGAGGCTTGACTCTTCCACTGAATATTCTCAAGTGTGTACTATGAGCTTACCAGTTACCAGGCCATATTTCGGGTGACTTTAATAGCATAAAAGTGTTACATGGGGCTCAGGACCCAAATAGTGGCTAGCATCTGTCCTTAACTCCAGTTCTAGGGGATCAAATGCCTTCTTCTGGCCTCCATGGGCACCAGGCACACAGGCGCTACACTTATATACATCTAGTCAAAACACTCATACACATAAAATAAGTAAAGCTGAATGATTTTTAAAGGTTATTGCCTATTCCACAGAAATATGTCATTGAGGACACAATTACTCTTCACAGTTAATCCTAGCACTAGGGAAGCAGAAGCAGGAAGATCTCTGTGACATCAAGACCAACCTGGTCTACATAGTAAGTTCCAGCTTGCTCTGTAGCTTGGGGCTACAGAGAGACCCTGTCTCAAAAAGAAACAAGGTATCATACAATGAACTACTAGAGGGAAATACTACATTTCATGAAGAATCTTGCAAATGTGAGCTTGTTGTCCTTTTCTTCCTCTTTGGATCTTAGACACAGCAACTTCTTTAATTTTCCCACAGCTTGCACGAATGAGATCAGGCATCTTTTATTACAAAGGCCAGAAGGAAACCCACACAGATCAAGGGAGAAAGTGTCTTATTTTGTTTCAGTTTACTTGAGACAGGGTTTCACTCTGTAGCCTGGGCTGGCCTTGAACTCACAGTGATCCTCCTGCCCCAACCTTTCAATCCTCACTTGAGGTACAGGTGTTTGCCACCAGTTAGGGCGAGAAAGTCCTTTTATCTCAGAAATTTCTACCATTATTTTTGAGTGTATGTGTGTTGGTGTGCGTGTGCATGCACTCACTGTGTGAGCAAATGCATACCCAGGCAGGTCACACACAGGTCAAGAAGAGCAAGCCCAGGGACCCTCCTGTTTCTTCTCCTGTGCTTGGATCACAGGTGCACATGGTCACACTGAGCTTTTTTTTTTTACAGAAGTGATGGGGATCTGAACTCAGACCATCACATTTGCTGAGTACTTCATCTACTAGGCCATCTCCCTAGCTCCAGAAATTCCTAACTTTATTAAAAAGCATTAACAAATTTCTTTTTTTTCACCCTTAAGAACCTAAAATAGAGAGGGTGGAGAGATGGCTCAGCGGTTAAGAGCTTGTACTATAGTTGCAGAGGATCTGAGTTGGGTTCCCAGCACTCACAACAGGAGGCTCACAATCACTGTAACTCCAGATCCATGGGATCTGACACCCTCTTCTGGCCCCTGAGGGCATCTGCAGCCCCCAGCCCCACACACAGACACCTACACATACACATAATTTTAAAAAAATGTATTTTTTAAAAAAGGATAGAAAATAATTTGCAAAGAGATCTCCTTGTTTTAAAAGCAAGATACTATTTTCAAGCAACAAATCCAGCCAGACATCAAAGTTAGTATGCATAATTTTTAAAGTTTTTATCTTTTTATTTTTCTGAGACAGGCTCTGACTCTATAGCCCAAGCTGGCTTCAAATTTGTGGCAATCTGTCTGCCTCCCAACTGTTGAGACTATAGGCATAAGATACCACACCTGGCTTAATGTATTTATTTCTTTTTGAGAATCAGATAAAGGCAATATGCTTAGGCTGGGTATGTTACTAGGTTCTGAGTACAGAAGTGTTTCTAGGTTCAATTAAAAAAAGAAAAAAACCAAAAAACCAACAACAACCATGATGCAATCCTAGATTTATCTTCTTTCTTTTAGATATCAGTGGTCACCATAGTAACACCGTGTTTTACTATTAGATATCTATGTAGCACTTGGGGAAGAGAATAAGCAATTACTTACTGGGTTATTTGGGGTACAGAATATGACTACTGGGAAAATTCAAGATTAAATATAGATTTCACTGGGGATCTGTTTCAGTCAGGCAAACTGACTCAATCTTCTAGTAGCGTCAGCTGAACAAAATTTGTAGCCAAATAGATTGTTGACATCATTTGAGATAATAGCAGTCAGGCAGCATAGCCCAGTGGTTACAAACAAGCACTGTGAGTCATGGGATTGATTCTGGTTCTATTATGTGCTAGCTAAGTTCCTCAGGAAAGTTCCTGAACTCCTTTGTACCTCCATTTATCTCTAAACCATGTTTTATTGCTAAATGATTACTTATGCTTGGAATAATGGCTGGTACATAACAAGAACTTCGGTAAGTATTTGTCAGATCAATGAAATAAAATGAATGTGCTAGCTCTTCTCTTTGTGCTGGGCAGAAATAGTCAAAGAAACCAAGGTGAGTTCACAATAGGTTGGAGCCTTTAACTTTGGTAGATTCCTTTAAGAACTTCCCTAGGGCTTTCCATAAGCTGTGGAATGCTGTAGAATGCTGTGACAGTCTAGTGTCCTAAAACAGGGCTGGGGGATGAGTGGCGCTCCTGACACCAGGAGCATCAGAAGGAAGATGATGGCACAGCACAAAGGAACAGCACAACTGCCCACTCAGGCTTCCCAGGCCACTGCCAGTAACCTCTGGAACACTGGCACAGACTAGCAGCTGGAAGGAATGAGACAGGATTTTATTATAGTGATAGTGAATCTAGCTGCTCTCAGCGATCTTTCTTCCAGGATTCCAGGGTGGGAAGACCTTTTCATCAATGAATACACTGTTTTATTATCAATTACTATATACAATTCCCAACTATTTTTTTTTCTCAACAGGCGCTTACACTAGAACAACCTAGGCATCTTCCTGGACCTGTGATGAATCCAAAGCCCCAATATTAGAGCAGCTAAGTCAGGACTAAAAAAAAATCTCAAAATTGCCTGGAAAAAAAAAACCTCAGCTGCGACGCCTAGTACTCTTGAGCACATACCTTCATTGGAACTTGATTTCGGAGACGGTCTCCAAGGGTCTTCTTGGTCAGGAAAGGCTCTCGGACAGGACTTTGAAGAGTGGCAGAGACCACCAGGAAATCTTGGGAACACATTCATATCTGTCCTCTGCCTTCCCCCTTGGCTCACAGCCTGTTTCCTGGTAGGGAGACGAGATGACGCGGTGCAGGGTTGACCGTGAAACCATCCTCCCACCCCCAGCCCCACTCTCTCGGCGCCCCTCCCTTCTTCTTTCCAAGGCTCTGGAATGGGTCACATGGGAAATGGATCATGTGGCTCAAGGGGAATGTGGCCATCTTCCCTTCCCCTTCCCCCACTATTCTTTTCAGGAGCAAAGCAGCAGAAATCTCTGACCTGATTGGCTCTGATCAAAAAATCTCCATATGAAAAGGCAAGATTCAATCACGCAGACCTCCAGCCTCACTTTTTTTCTTTTTTTCATCAGATAATTTTATTCTGAGCATTCAGAGCTGCTTCCCACAGGGAGCAGATGATGCTTTCTCTCGACTCCTCTTTTTCTTTCTCTTCTTTCTAGTCTCAGGATCCCGACATTGCAAGGTATTCTCCAACCTACCTTAGAAAACATCTGGGCAGTGGAGTTTTCAGCACCACGGACAGCATTACGCGCTCTTCAGCACTGTTCAAGCCATTTTTGTATTTCAGGTAAATAAAAATATTCTAAAGTATTTCCCTGTGTCTAAATATAAATCAAATCATGTATTTGGGCTCTGACGTCCTCTACCATCAACCTACTTTACTAACCTTATAAGCACAAATCATTTCTGTATTATCCTGACATTTGTTCTCACCCTTCAAATATGTAAGCTCTCTATCTATGAGGCTTTGGGTGGAGGATTTCATGACACGTTCATACACCTCTGCTTATGGAAAAATCCACAGTATCACATAGAAATTTGGGGGTGTACAGGCCGACATGTCTTTAGCCCCATCTGCAGGTTTCAGGCAGGGATGAACTGGAGGGAGGATGGAAGCCTGGCTGCAGCTATTTTGTGTGGGTCTCTCCCGTTCTGCTGACGTCCTGGTTGCCATGGTGCTAGGTAACTGCTAAAGGGGATGATTGCTTTCAAAACCAGTCACCATGGGACCCTGCTGTCTAAAGAGGGAAGGGAAAGGACTGAATTGCTGAAGAAGGCCTTCAGTAGCATCTGCAGCACCAAATTTACCTTGTGGGTCTCTTCCTAACTGGAATGTCACTGTCCCTATGTATGACAGGATTCCAGGAACTCACATATATGCTAAGAAAGTACCTTCTTCCACCATCCCTCCACCTCTCCTTTCCTTAAAAATCTATTAGATGGAACTGAAGAAAAATACCAGCTATGTGGAACAAACAAGGACTGCCTTTAGAGAGGTAGGGAGAACACAAGAAAGGTATTTTTCCTCAAGGCAAGACATCTGCCTTTTGGGAGACTTCAGAGAGAAACACATAAACACACCTGACTGTTGATGCCGGAACCAGCTTGCAAATACTTTGCGATTTTACAGGAGAAACAAGAAATACATTTGAATGGAGGCCACTACATTATTTTTAATATAAGTTCAATAACTGGACAGCATTTGGAGTACCCCCAAATCAGGTATTTAAAGCAACTAGACTCTGGCTGGCAAGATGACTCCTGAGTTCCATCTCAGTAGCCCGAATGGAGAACCAATTCCCAAAAGTTGTCCTCTGACTTACACACACACACACACACACACACACTCACACACGCAGAAAGAAAATAGATAAGCAAACGAATACATGAGTAAATAAATAAATAAATAGGCTGGAGAGATGGTTCAGTGGTTACAAGCACTGGCTACTCTTGCAGAGGACCCAAGTTCAATTCCCAACACACATAGGCAGTTCACAACCACCAGTAACTCCAGTTCCAGGAGATTTAATGCCCTCTTCTGGCCTCTGCAGGTACCAGACATGCATGTGGCACAAATACATACATGTAGGTACTCACACATTTGAGAGGCGGCAGAGCACAGCTAGAGCCTAATTCTTGAAAACCAAAGCTCCCATCTTGGCTCAATATTCAGAGCTTAAGATGTATTTTCTACGTGTGTGTGTGTGTGTGTGTGTGTGTGTGTGTGTGTGTGTGTGTGTGTGGTGTGTATATGTATGCACATGTGTATCTTTGTGGAGGCCAGGGGTGATTAGTGGATGTTGAGTGTCCTTCTTAATCACTTTCCACCTTATTTTTTGAGACACGTTCTCTCTCTGATCTTGAAACTCACTGATTGGCTAGGCTGGCCAGACAGTTCCAGGGATCCACCTACAGCAGCACTGGATTACAGATGTGTACCACTGGGCTGTTTTTGACATGGGTGTTACAGACCTCAACTCAGGTCCTCAAGCACTATACTGACCAAGCCATCTCGCAAGCTCAGTATTAACTACTTTTATTTTATGAAAAGGGTTAGGTTGGTTCTTTTAAAAATATGAGACTCAGCTGGGCATGGTGGCACACGCCTTTAATCCCAGCACTCAGGAGGCAGGGGGATCTCTGTGAGTTTGAGGCCAGCCTGGTCTACAGAGTTCCAGACCCAGCTGGAGCTACAGTGAGACCCTGTCTCTAAAATATGAGACTCAGAATACTCTCCAGCTAGCCTCCAGATCACGATCCTCTGCCCTACCAGTGCATGCTGGGATCACAAGTGTTATGCTTCCACACCTGACCAGAAACTCAACTATTTTTAACATTTTCTACCTGTAGAAAATTATCACATAAGCTGGACATTACTTGTTCATTTGTTTTTGCTTAGTCTGTCCTCAAACTCAATGATCCTTCTGCCTCAGCCACTTAAGGAGGTGAGATTACAGTCATGTGCCACTGAGCTAGGCTAAGCACCATCTGGAACTCCTGTTCCAGGGGATCCAACAACCTCTTTTGGCCTCCATAGGCACCACACACACTGGTGCACCTACATTTTGTAAGCAAAACACTCACACACAAAAATGTTCTTAAAACCGAAAGGAAAGGAAATGAATAAATCTGTATCATATCTAAAAGCGGATTAGACATTTAGGCCTCTTATTTCCCCCACGTCCCCTTGCTGGTACCTAAGAGGTTGATATTAAAGAAGATCCACAAACACAAGTGTTCTTTTCAAATGGTAAAACCTAATTGCCTCCCCTTGAATGTAGGCCAGACATTTACTTGTCCCTAATAAACAGAATGCACCAGAAGAGTCTATGTAACCTCTGAGGTAAAATCCTTGGGAGAGTTTCTGGCTCTCTCCCTCTTGAATATCTATTGGAGTAAGTCATTGTGCTACAGGACTTTGTGGTCTTCTGAAGGGGCCTACTGTAGAAAACAGAATTCTTCTCAATCATCCAACTGTGTAAGTGAGCCGCCTGGGAACCTGAAGATCCTCCAGCTCCTCAGTGAACACAGTCCAGGCGACAACTCAGCTCCAGCTCTGTGAGGTCCATGAGTTACCCTGCCTAAGCTGCTCCCAAGTTCTTAGTCCACAGAAGCCGTGAGAGAATGTTCACTGCCTTAAAGCACTAAAGTGCAACAATAGGTGACTAATACGCAGGGGAAAAATCTAGACAAAAGCCCTAGAGTCTGTGAGTATCGGAGCCATAGTGAGCTGAGCGGAATGGGTTCTTGCTGCATGTGTGTCTGATGTGAAGGTATGTGGTTTCATTAGGACAAAGACAGCAAAGGGAGACTCATTAGGCACAAAACTGTCTAGGGAAAAACAGAAGCCACACGCACAAGGGAATACAGATTCATTGTAAGAACTCGGAGGAACTGCAGGGACCTCAAGAACAAGAAGTGGCAAGCGTGGGGAGGGGCACATGCCTATAATTCTAGCACTTGGGAGGCTGAGGCAAGAACAAGTTCTGGGGTCAGCCTGGGCTACAAAGTGAGACTCTATCTCAGTTAATCAAATAATAATAATTTTTTAAAAATTAAAAAAAAAAAAACAGGGCAAACAAAAAAGAAATACCAGCCAGCCTTTAGTACCTGACCCAGGGAGGTAGAAAGCAATCAGACCCAGGCGGCCATTTCTTTCTCTAGGGGCTACCTGGCCTATTGTCTGATCCTGATTGATCCTGATTCTCTTTCATTCATCACTCATCCATCCATCCATCCATTCATTCATCCGCTACCCCAGCTGTACTCACCTCCTTCTCTTGGGAGATTTTGCTAATTTTGCTCAGTTAACATGGTGTTACAGGCCCTAAGTGACCATCCCAAAGGGCAGTTTTGGCTCTGACATTCACATGTGCCAACAAGGCCAATACTTCTATCTTTGTAAGAGACGGAGTCCGGTCCACTTGATCCAGCTTCAGTCAGACAGACGCAGAGCCGGGAGGACAGCAAGACAGAATTCTTCTATTTTCTTCTCAGCATGCTCTTTTTAAAAAGGGGTACTGCAAATTTTAGAAAAGGCGAAGGTGAGAGAGGTGGCTGATGGATGAGATGTCTGACATCCTAGTTTATGTGGCTAAACACCTGTTAACTCTCCAGGAGAAGTCTGCAAGCAGCCCAAGTCTAAATTCCCTGTGCTTCTGACCTCCATTTGAATCACCTGCTGAACCAGCAGTCCTTAACCTTCACACTGCTTGAGGCACTCCCCATTGGCCCATCCTGTCACATGCCTCCACAGCTTAGGCTTCAGTTTCTGTCATGTCCACTCCATGAACATAGTCTGGTCTCTGACTCTTGTTCTTTTTTTTTTAAATCCTTTCTGTGGTTCTGTGTCTCACCCACTTCCCACCTATAATGGTTAACTGTCAGCTTGATTGGGTCAAGAAACATCCAGGGGGTTAAGGAGATGGCTCAGTGGGTGACGGGCTTGAGGGCCTGAGTTCCGGCAGCCGGCACCCACATAAAAACTGAGCTTGGAGGCAAGTGTCTATAATCTCAGCACTGGGGAGCAGAGAAGAAGATCCTTAGAGCTCGCTGGCCAGTGAGCATAGCCAAATTGGTGAGCTCCAGTTTCGCTGAGACTGTATTTCAAAAAATAACGTGGCGGGTGACTAAAGACACCTGATGTTGACCTCTGGCCACCAGGCACCCACATAAACATACCCACACATTCACAAATACCTAAGGCATAGAGAGGCATGCTTTTTGAGTGTATCTGTGAGGGGAGTCCCAGAGAAGCTTAACCCAGGAGGAAAGACCCAATCCTGAATGTGGACCACGTCAGCCCATGGCTAGGGTCTTGAACAAAAAAGGAAAAGAAGAAAGTGAACTGAGCACCAACATTCACCTCTCTGCTTTCTGACTAGGAATGCAACGGGACAGCTGCCTCACGCACACACCACAATGTCCTCACGATGACAGACTATTTCCCCTCAAACCCTGAGCCAAAATACACCCTTCCTTTTTTAACTTGCTTTTGTCAGATATTTTGTTTCTTGTTATTGTTGGTGCTGAGGACTGAACTGGGGTCTGGGACCTAGGGCCTGCTAATCATGCATGTTACCACCAAACTATACCTCGGGTCCCATCATCCATTTTACTAGATACTCTTTACTTTTCACATGTATTACTTCTATTACTGAATTCACTGCATTTTGGTTTGGGTTTTTTGGGGGGAGGGGGCTGTGGTATTTTGAGAGAGGGTCTTGTGTGGCCTCGGCTGGATTTCAGCTCCCATGTAGCTTTGGATAACCTTGAATTCCTGATTCCCCTGCCTCTATCTCCCAAGTGCTGGAATTAGAGGCATATATTACACTTTGTTCAAAGATTCTTATAGGGAGGATCATCATCCAATCTATCTTTATATCTTTAAGATCAAAATAACTGAAAATTTAAAATTTTTATTAAATCAAAGTAGGTACTCCACAATAGTATGTTCCAGCATGTCAAATAAATGTGACTTTTGGCCAGTCATGGTGGTGCATGCCTTTAATCCCAGCACTCCGGAAGCACAAGCAGGTTGATCTCTATGAGATCAAGGCCAATCTGGACTACATATCAAGTTCCAAGTCACCTGTGGCTAAAGAGAGAGCCTGTCTCAAAAAAAAAAAAAAAAAAAAAAAAAAAATGAAATAAAATGTGACTTTTTGGTATTAACCTAAAGCAAATTAATTTTTCTCACTGTTCCTTTTAAAAAATCTTGTTGGGGCTGGAGGATGACTCAGCATTAAGAGCACTGGCTGCTCTTGCAGAGGACACACATTAAATTCCCAGCCCCTACATGGTGGCTAACTCTGTAACTCTAGGTCCAGGGGATCCAATGCCTCTTCTGGCTTCTGCGGGTATTGCATGCATGTGTGCACTTACAAGCAGGCAAAACACTAATATAAATAAAATAAAATAAAAAAATAAATAAAATAAAAACATCTTATATGTGTTGGTTCTTTTATCTCTAAATTAAAACCTGGGTGGTCCCATTACTTTTTCAGGATAATTTTAGCTAAAATACATGACTAATTAGAATATTCAGTCCTGTATAATCATCTATTTATTTATTCTTTTTGCTGTTCTTGTTGGGGCAGAAGGGTCTCATGTAACCTTGAGGACTCACTATAAAGCCTCTGATTACCAGCAAGCACCATCAATGCTGGAGTTTAAACCCACGGCTTCATGTGTGCTAATCAAGCGCTTTACCAACTGAGCTATATCCCTGGTCTCTTGTAACTTTGAACCTGCATCTCTCTTCACCCCAGGCCTCTTATCTTTCTACTTGTTTCTGTTCTTCACCCACTTTATAACTCTAATGACTTGGCCTCCATACAGCCCCTGAACACTTTGTCTCCTAACCCCTATGGTATTTGGCCATTTTACCATTGTTCTTGCTAGAAACTAGACAAAATAATGCCTTTGTCTTTTCCCTGTACTCATTTTAGCAACCTCCAATCCTAGCAACCCCTGAAATTCGTTCTCTTTTGTACTTCAAGGCAAAGAACAAAGTGTTCTGAAAGTTGACGGAGACTTCCTGATGCTATTTTTATTGCACCTACCACAGACTGATGTTTTCTAAGCTGACTAGCTCTGGTTTAGGCAAGTCTTTTGTTCAGTTCTGGTCTTTATCTGCCACATCTCCAGGATGACACTGCATTCAGTATGGTAGAGGCTGTAACCCCAATAATGGGAGGTACATTATATCATCACATATTATGGCATCAGAGGAAAAAAATGTACTTCCTGTAGAGAAAAAAAAATACAAAGAAAAGTCCACTGTGTCCAAGGAAGCTAGTCTCATTAGAGTTCTATTTCTGGGGTTAGAGAAAGAGCTCAGCAGTTAAAAAGCACTGGCTGCTCTTCCAGAGTACCTAGGTTTGGTTCCCAGCACCCACATGGTGGCTAACAACTATCCTAACTCCAGTTCCAGGGGACCCAACGCTGTCTTCTAACCTCCATGGACACTGTACAACATGGGTGTACTTATACACATGCAGGCAATACACTCGTGCACAGAAAATAACTTTTTAAAAAAGAAAAAATTCTATTTCTAACATTCTTCCTGAAGGAACAGAAAGATGGCCTGGACACCCTTATATGGAGGATCTGAACACCTCCACCAAATTGCTATAACAAAGCAAACTTTGCTTCAACAAAGTTCAACAGACATTTGACATCTACAAAACAAACAAAACACAACTACAAGGTTTTTTGTTTACTGGGTAGAAGCTGGGGGTTCAGTAGCTGGAGACTGAACCTGGGGGTCTTATATGTAATGAGCACGCACTCTATCACTAGACTGTGGTCCTAAAGCTCCTAGCTATACCTTTTTTGTCCACGTGGGCCTAAGCTTTTGGTTTTGCCCCGGTGTAAGCACACCAGCGGTCTTGGGCAACTAAGCAAGCTGTCACATGCCTCAAGCATTGCTTGTCTTGAGCTCACTCTAACTTATCAGCCTGATGACCTGAGTGCTAGCCCTGGAATCGACATAGGTCTCAGACTGATTCCACAAAGTTGTCCTTTGACCTCCACATCCATGTCGTGGCCTACACACACATAATACACACATACACAATAATAAATTCATCAAAGTTTTAAGAAAAGAATCATCGGCAACAAAGACCAATCTCTCCAGGATGCCTGTCTGTCTCACAAGGATGATCTTTCACATGTTTGCTTTCCTAAAAAGGTGACCCAATTAAAGTCAGCTTCTACCATGTAGCAAAAGATATTCTTGGTCATTGCCACCACTTTTGAGTCTTAGAATCCAATGATGGTGGTTTCAACTTCTGAATTACTAGAGCTCAGAGTTGTACCAGTAGAAAATGATTTGTCTCTAAGAAGCCGCAATGTCTGGGGTTGGGATGCAGCTGAGTGGATACAGTGCTTGCCTGTGAACACGAAGCCCGAGGTTCAGTCTCCAGCATTGCATAAAGAAAATGTAAGGCCAGGTGCTGTGGCATACACTTTTAATCCCAGCACTCCAGAGGCAGAGGCAGGCAGATCTCTGTGAGATTGAGGCCCTCCTGGTCTACATGGTGAGTTTCTGGCCTTCTGGGATTACAGGGAAACCCCGTTTCAAAAAGACCAGTGGGAGGTTTATGAATGCATAATGAATGTTTATGAAGGCAGGAGGATCAGATGCTCAAAGTCATCCTCACCTACACAGCAAGTTTGAGGCTGGCCTGAGATAAATGAAATGTATTTTTTTTTTTAAAGGCGTAAATTTCTCTCTCAGACATTCCTTCTCTCCTTTTCCAAGTGATTCTGACTACAAAGATAAGCTTGAACCTCTTTCCTGTGTCCGTTCAACCCCATCCCTCTGATAAGCTCTGTTGAAAGGCATCATTATCAATGCCTGCTAAGAAAGCATTCCCCCCTGCCCGCCCTCCCTCCCAGGAGTGGACCACCCATGTGAACGCACTTCAGTTCAATTATGCCTTCAAATCCTCCCCAGTCAGTGGAGCACAGTAGGTTGTAAAACTTCATCCCACCCCACCAAGTGGCAAAGCAACCAAGACGTGATCATCTATGTTGCCTGTCCTAGATCAAAGGGCCAGCTTGCTAGGCTCAAAGTCCTTCCTCGCTATGGCAAAGTCAGTAGGCTCCTGGCATCTACAGTAATGACAACACTATTTCCAAGTCAGTATGCTTATCACAGTGGCTTCTTTCCACAACAGACCTTACAGGGCCCAATCAACTCCGCTCATCTCAAGCTCTAGCCTTTATTCCTCCAGAAAAGTTTCAAATATATAACCACCAGATCAGGAGATCTAATTTCTTTTTACTTGTCAGAGGGAGCTCTTTAAGGACTGAATCTTAACCTTAATTATATAACAGGGCTTTAAAAAAATACTGATGGGGGTTGGGGGTAGAAGCATATGCCTATGATCTCAGCACTAGAGAGGCAGAGGCAGGCGTATCACTGGGAAATTGAGGCCAGCCTGGTCTACATAGCAAGTTCGAGGAGCCCTGTCTCCAATACACACAAACACACACAAAAAAATTTTTTTCTGAATTTTTAAATAAATACTATCAGGCTGATGAGATGGCTCAGCAGGTAAAGACATTTGTCACCAAGCTTAACGACCTGAGTTCAATCCCTAGGACCCACATGGTAGAAGGAGAAAAACTCCTGCAAGTTGTCTTCTGACCTCCACACAGGCATTATGGCATGCAAAAGTATGTGTGTATACACACACAAATAAATGTAAAAGTTTTAAAATAAACTGATATCCAGATATTCTGATTTAATTGAGCTGGGTAAAACCTGGGCATTAGGATCTTTTAAAGCTCCCCAGATAATTATAATGTGCAAACAGGATAGGGAAAACTGTCTTACAATGTTTTCTAAATTGGGCATGGCAGCACACCCCTTTAATCCCAGCACTCAGGGGACAGAGGCAGGTGGATCTCCCTGAGACTGAGGCCAGCTGGGGCTAGGGAGACCCTGTCTCAAACAAAAAAAGGCCTTCTAAATACAATGAACCTGTGCTCTATGCAGCACCCACAATTCAGTGGGCTGGTAGGTGGGTGGCTTGTATGAACTTTGCTCAGCAAAGGAACTCTCCCTTACTGATCATTTACTATATACGGAGTTCTATCTTATAACAGTACCTCATTTTATCATTACAATAATCCCATAAGAAAGGTATTCTTATTCTTATTTTTTTGTCGTGTTGTTGCTCCTTTGTGAGAGGGTCTCACTAAGTAGCCCTGGCCAACCTGGAACTTGCTACATAGACGACGCTAGCCTCAAGCGCTAGGATTAAAGGCAAACACCACCACATTTGGCTCCTATGTTTAATTGTTATCCTCATTTTGTAAACAGGGAAACCAAGGCTCTGAAAGGTCACACAGCATGACTGAGAGATCCAAAAGTCAAACCCCAGGTTTTAAGATTCCCAATTCTAAACACTTTCTATTATAGTACACTTAAATGCTAGATGATCCCAATCCCTAAAACAAAATATTTAGGCTTCAGTCCAGAAATCCTATTCTATTGTATCTAGAAGTTTTTCCTGCAGCATTTTGCTATAAATTCAACACATATATCCCACAAGCCAAGATATGGCTTGAGTCTGCCAAAATAAAGTGCTCCAGGGAGAACTTCCTGGTAAGAGACTACCACTGAGTGCATGAAACACCAAAATACAGTCAGAATGGGTACAGTAGCACTTACCTGTAATCTCAGCAACCCAGGAAGCCGAGGCACGAGGAATATATATATATATATATATATATATATATATACTTTTGTAATGAGAAAGTAACATAATGAATAGCCTAGTAACTAAATTTCAGCATGATTCTATGAAATCCAAATTTCATTCTGGCTTAAAGGTGAGGTTGGTGCAAGATGGATTTCTTTGGAAAGACAGTTCGGGTGTTGGGTAGTACCTTTAAGACGTTGCAGAGCAAAATCCAGTGCTTGTGCAGGTGTTCCACATACCCTGAGAGAGAAAAGAGATTTATTACAACGGTTTCACCCAGTAGCCATCTCAGCTCTTGCTCATGACGCCCCTCTAACAGTCTTTGTTCCACTCACTCAAGGACATTCCAATTTCACTCTTGAACCTTGTAGATGACATATGTGGCAATCTCCCTTCCTGTTTATAAATATGCACAGGTGTTTTAAGGAAAGCGTCCTTCATTGGCAACAGTTCTTTCTAGCCTCATTTCTCAAGTATGTAATATAGTTACTGTCTTCATTTACCTCTTCTAGCTTTAAATTTTCTCTTCTCACAGAATTCATGACCATAAACGGACAGAAAAGAAGGGACGATTATATATTCAAGTGGAAATTCGAACTAAATCCCCTAGGAACGAGCTGCTGTGGATTTGAATCCACCGTTATTAATCTCACAGCCACTCCCCAAACGCCAAACTTGTCAACCTGTGACCAAGCAGGAAGTTTTGAAATGTTTGCGCGCCAAAAAAAAAAAAAAAAAAAAAAAACACGCATGCGCACACGACCACGGGCGGGGAGGTCACGTCCGGGCCCTGGAGATCTCGCGTGGTTTGGGGAAAGACCAACGCAGAGAGTGTTTTAGGTGGCGTTGGGGAGACCGCCCACCACCTCTGCTCCCCGCGACCATAGTCAGGCCTTAGCCTGGGCCGAGCAATTCTCTCAAGGATTTTGACTCCATGGTCGCGCAGCTGGTACAAAGTAAAAGTACAAAAAGCCAACGGGGTGAAGCCACGGCGCATGCGCGGCGCTTGTTTACCGCGGCCGCGCGCAGGCTGCTTCCTGCCGCCCCGCGCCTGCGCGTGCGCCAATGACGTGGACGTCTCCGGGAAAACCGCGCCTGCATCAGGTCTGGGAGCAACCGTGTAGGACGGCGCGGGTCCAGTGTTGGCTGGAAAGCGGGGAGAACTGTGGTTAAACCAACGCCCAGAGATCGGTGCCCTGCCGGAGCTGTCACGGGTCCCGGGTAGAAAGAATGTACATAATCCGGGTCTAGGCACTTATACAATAACTAAGTAAACAGCACCCATAAACCAATGCATGGCAGTGCAGAGGTACTTAAAGGATGGATTTTACGCTATGGTAAAGATGCAGCTAAGCCTAAACCTAAGGCGACTGAGTTCGAGCAAACTTCGAGCAATTTCTGCATGATTTAAGACCGAGTCTTGAAGCAAAATCAGTCAGCCATGCAAATTTTGAAACTAAAAAGAGCTGACTCTAGAAGTGGCCAAAAAAAAGCACAAACCGACGAGCCAATTTTTAAGTTTGTTCCTTCAAAGATGGTTTCAGTTGGCTTAAAATAAAATAAGATCTGATAAGCACATCATTTTAGATTATTTTAGCTATGACTATCTATTTGCAAACAGGCAGGCAAACTGATTTTTTTTTGTAGCGAAAACCTTAAGTTTTATGGAAGATTTGTAATAGCACATTACGATATGCGCAAAAACCGTTAATAACTGGCAGATCACCTAAATCTGGATATTTATCTTGGATTTAAAAATTAGATGTTTTGGCAATTTTATTGAACTCTGTTACTTTCTGAATGATGAGTTTGAAGACTTAATTTGTAGCAGGACATTTCCTACTAGGGAAATGAGATTTTTTAGTAAAATGGAGGGCCAAGTTTTGAACACTTTTGCATGTTTTCAAATGTCAGTCACAAACGATCTCAAAGAGCTAACCTCTCCATTTTCTTTCTATGTTCAATGTGATTTCGTAAACCCAGTACTTTATATGCTTCTAACAAAAATTATGCCAGCTGGGAGTGGTGGTACATGCCAAATAAAAGGGAGTGGGGGCTGGAGCTGTCGCTCAGTTGTTAAACTGCTTAGCATTCCCCAAAACCACAGGTTTCATCCAGAAATGAATAAAACTGGGTGTGGTGGGACATGCCTGTAATCTCAGCAATGGAGGGAAGAGGATCAGAAATCCAAGGTTATCCCTTGCTATATACTGAGTTCCAGCTCAGCCTGGGCTACATGAGACCCTGTCTTTTAAAAAAAAAAAAAAAAAAGCTGGAGAAATGGTTCAACAGTTAAGAGCACTGGCTGCTCTTCTAGAGGACCCAGGTTCCCAGCACCCACCTGGTGGCTCATAATCATCTTTAACTCCAGTTCCAGCAGATCCCATGCCCTCCTCTGGCCTCTGTGACTTCAATGGGCATTTCAAGCATGGGTTCATTTACCTACATGCAAAGCAGAACACTCAAAAACATAAAGATAAATAAAAAATAAATATGTTTAAATACAAACAAAAAACAAGATGGGAATTTTCTTTAAAATTCTGCTCTGTTATCTATAGGAACACTAACTCACTTGAGGTAAGATTTTAACCAGTTTCCCAAGCTAGTATTGAACTGACATTTTCTCCATAAAGAAAAATACAAAAACAAATATGGTGAATGAATTTCTTGTTCACTTTGATGATTGGTCTGGCTCAGAGAGAGGGCTTTGTCAAGACTAACAGCTATAAGACAACGGATTGTTGTGTTATTTGAGAGAGGATCTTGGGATGTATCCAGGCTGACTTTGAACATGCACCCCTCCAACCTCATTCTCCCAAGTCCAAGGACTACAGGTGTGCACCACCATACCCACCTCTGAAAGACTGCGTTGAAAAATGATGAAATTTCCCTAATCAAAAGCATGTATGGAGTTGAGGAGTTGATAAAGTCAGACATGATGGCACACATCTGTGTGGCATAACAGCGCCTGGGAAAGTGAGACAGGAGACTTCAGAGCCAGCTTAGGGGATCTCAGAAAAATTAAAAAACTAAAAAGAGTTGAAAGAATATAAGTCAATCCTAGGCTGTAGAGATGACTCAGCGAGGAAACGCGCTTCACTCTAAGCCTGACAACTTGAGTTTGGTACCAGGGACTCGCCCAGCTGGAGAGCCTACTCAGGTTGTCCTCTGATCTCTACATCCTGTGGCGTGCACATGCATAATAAAATTGTACGGCATTTGAATTTAAAAAGAAATGAGCCCTTTGAGATTTCTAACTCATTGATACGTGATGAAAGGCAGTGTAGAACTGGTAAGTGGTCAAACAAAATGTCTTTCTTCATTGAAAAGAAATCCTTTGGTGAATGAGAGACGCTGACCTGTAGATTGGTCATCCATTTAGTCTCCTGTACAACTCAGGAAATACACTTAACAAAGTTTCCACAGTCAGTAACTGAAAAAGTTTACTAGACCATTTTTTCAGCCAACTTTCTGGACATGTTCCCCTGTAATTACCCTGGCATTAGAAAAATATTGAAAAATCTTCTGCCCTTTGTATTTACATATTTAAATGAATTTGTGTTTTTGACAATCGTGGGTGGGGACCGTGAAGGGAAGGTTTTTTTGAGACAGAGTCAAGGCTGGTCTTGAGCTCTGTATAGAAATGAAGCTGGCCTTGAACTCTGGTTCCTCCTGCCACCTCCTTAGTGCTGGGATCGCAGGCACACATCAACAGGCCCAGCTGTGTTCTTGAATTATTGTGACCACAAAACAAATAAGAGAAATTGCTGAACAATGAATCTGATATGCATTCCCAATTGTCCAAGCTTGGTTGAATCAACACAATATAATCTCTTAGTAACTAAGTAATAGGATACCTTTAGTGATGGATAAAGCATTAAAAAAAACACACACAAATTAGGACCAAATTGCAGTGTTTTGTATGACTAGTAAATAGTGATAAACAGGAGACTTCAAAGCTCTTTTGCTATTACTTTTAGCTCTTTTAAGGACTGAGGGTAATTCAACAAAGAAGGAATGATAGAGGAAAGAATCTTCAACAGGAGAGGGATGGCAGGAAGAAGGGCAGGCTATGATGGTGACTATTGATGCAAAGCCCATCGAGGATGCTGCTGACGCACTCTCCCTTCTGAGAGGCACCTCTGCCCTTGCCTCCCTCTGCTCGGTTGTTTGCACGGTTGGCTTCCTTCATTTACATCTCTGATAAGAAAAGTTAATCTTCTGTTATCTTCATTGTGTTAAAGACTCTTGTCATCCCCACGTAACTGTCACAACCCTGAACATCATGTTCTCAATATGAAATGTTCCAAACAGAAAAGGAAGAGACAGCTTGGTACAGTGGCATATGCCTGTGATCTTAGCACCCAAGAGGCTGAGACAGGAGCATCTCAAATTTCAGGCCAGCCTAGGCTACTTAGTTTTTCAGTACATTAATTAATTAAGGGGTACGGTGTGGGGATGGGTTTCCAGCTTTCCTTTTGAGGTCTGTTTCTTTCCCATGTGACTTAACAGACATGCTTTTACATCTCATTGCCCAGAAGTCTGTCATATGTTGAACTCTTAACAGTAAGACTAAGAAAGTATGAAAAGGGGAAATAATTGTTTAAAGTGATGTTGTAGCTGATCATAGTGGCATATACCTGCAATTCTGGCATTTTGGAGGTAAAGGCAGAAGGATCAGGAGTTCAAGGTCAGTCTGAGCTAAGTGAGACCCAGTCACGAACAAATACATTGTTCTAAAAATAACCTAAGTTTAGGGTTAGGGTTTGGGTTAGGAGTAGGCCATTTAAACTTTACTTAGAGACCATAAAAACTAGAATGCTGGGAGCTGGAGAGACTGCTCAGCCTTTAAGAGCAGTAGCTGCTCTTGCAGACCAGTGTTTGTTTCCCATCACTCACATGGAAGCTAACAGCCACTTGTAACTCTAGTTCCAGGGGAATCCAATGCTCTCTTTTGATCTCTGAGGGAATTGCACGGCATGGGTGTACTTGCATACATGTAGGCAATACACTCATACACATAAAATGAAAATAATAAAATACTTTTCTAAATTAGAATACTGATGAAAAATATATAAATTTCAAGTGACACTTGGCCTTAGTTTCACAGCCATCCTTTAAGACTTTCTGTCCAACATGATCATGACTCGCCCCTGGGGCTGCGGAGCACTGAAATGTACTAATCCAGAATAAGATGGGCTATAAGTGTAAATATACTAGATTTCAAGAAACTACTATGAAAAAAAAAAGCAAAAGTCTTGAAGCCAGGTGTGGTGGATCACTTGTGATCCCAGGACCTGGAAGGCTGAGGCAGGAGGTTGAAATGGCATTTTATGTGTTTCTCTTTTACTTTTACTATCTAAAAATACAGCTTTTAGGAAACCTAGATTGCATGGGTCTCATGTTTCTATTATACAATTCTGCCTTTGAACTTTTAATTCTCCAGCAGCAGCTTCT
This sequence comes from Eospalax fontanierii, assembly GCA_035773235.1. NCBI lineage: Eukaryota > Metazoa > Chordata > Mammalia > Rodentia > Spalacidae > Eospalax > Eospalax fontanierii. Next base: position 26,965,170 of record CM069551.1, on the reverse strand, counting down.
TCCTTGAGTATACATGACTTTAAGGTCATTTGTTACAATTGACAGTAGTTTCAGACCAAATGTGCTAGTGCGTGCCTATCTAAGACAGCCTGAGGTACGTAATGAGACTTTCTAATCTTTTTTTCCAATTAAAAAAAAAGTTTATGTGTCTGGATGTTTTACCTGCATGTATATAAGTATACCCATGTCATTCAGTGCTCTTGGAGCCCAGAAGAGGACATCAGATTCCCTGGAATTAGAGTTATGGATGGTTGTTAGCTGCTGTATGGGCGCTAGAAACTGAACCCAGGTCTTTGGCAAGAGCAGCCAGTGCTTTTAACCGCTGAGCCGTTCCAGCCCCTCTTATTTCTTAAAAATAATGCAGTTTCAGCCAGACCTACTGATAGTGGTGCAGGCTTCCAGTCCCAGATAGTTAGGAACCTGAGGCAGGAGGATTGAAAATCAAGGCTTCCCTGAGCTACAGAGTTTTAAGGCTGCCTGAGCAATGTTGAGAAACACTGTATCAAAATAAAAACAAAAACAAGGCTGGGAAAATAGATCGTTGTAGTGTTTGCCTAGGATGTACAAACCCCCAGGTTCAACCCCTAGCACTAGTAGGAAAAAAAACACTAAAACAAATGCAGTTTCATCAGAGTTTAAAACCTACCCCAGGGGCTGAAGAGATGGCTCAGTGGTTAAGAGTACTGGCTGCTCTTGCAGAGGACCTGGGTTTTGGTTCCCAGCCCCCACATGGCAGCTAACAACCATTTATAACTCCAGTTACAGGGGATCCAGTGTCCCCTCCTGGCCTCTGGGGGCATTGTATGATATGGGTGTGCTTACATATATGCAGGCAAAACACTCATACACATTAAAAATAAGATAAATTTGTGTGTGTGTGTGTGTGAGTGTGTATGTGTGTGTGTTGAGGTCAGAGGACAACTTGTAGGAATTCTCTCTGTCATGTGAGGTCCAGGAATAGAACTCAGATAATCAGAATTGGGACACAGTCTCATTTGACCCATGTTGGCTTCAAATTAGCTCAAACTGGGCTTTGTAGTTGAGGGGCACACTGCATGTCAGGTAATCTCTTCATCAGCTGAGCTAGTTGCATCCGGGGTTTGTTTTGTTTTTGACCTGATCTCCATAAATTGACCAGGTAGGCTTGAACTTGCAATTCTCTGCCTCAGCCTTCCAGGTAGCTGGGATTACATGTGTATGGCTCCATGCCTAGCTGGATATTGCTTTCTTGATCAGTATACCCTCCCCCACATGCACACAGGAGAAAGTGGTTTCACACCTTCCTTTACACTTTGCAGCTTTACCACATAACTCAGTGCTGTGAAATGAATAAGTGTTGTTGTAGTTGTAGTGCTGGGGAGTGGATGCAGAGCTGGTGTTTTTTGGAGATTGCAGTCTCACTCATAGCCCGGCCTGCCCAGGAATTCACTGTGTAGCCTGGCTGGCCTGGAGCCTGAGGTGATCCCCTCCCCTCTTTAGTACTGGGATGACAGGCATGAACCACCATGCCCACTGAACTGAGAACTTTGCATACAGGCTGTACCACTGAGATGTATCCCTCCCCCCGGAAGTGTTTGACTCATCTCCAGGCCGTAACAAAAAGAACAGCAGAGCTCTAGTAGTAGAAAGCATGTTAGAGTAGGCCCTTGTGGGTTTTAATTTTTTATTTAAATGATTATAATTAAACCCATGGTAAATACAGGCCTGTGAAAAATCTGGGTCCAAATACTGATGAGTCATATTTTAAGCCTGGCTTCCTAGACCTCCCCTCTCACTCAGCTCAATGCCTCTTCCTTTTCTTCCCCTATTTTAAACAAGTGTTTATTCCTATGTCTTGATTATCACTTAAAACACACCTGCAAAACCAGTACTCAGAAGACTGAAGCAGGAGAATCTCGAATTTGAGGCCAGCCTGGGATGCATCTAGTGAGTTCCAGGCCAACCTGTGCTATATAGTGAGACCCTGATGGCCTTAGTTCAGTCCCTGGAACCTACATAAAAAGCAAGATGTGATGGTACACATCTGTAATTCCAGCGCTTCTATAACAAGATGGGAGGCAGAGACAGGAGAATGAGCCAGAAACTCACAGGCCACCAAATATAGAGTATACAGTACAGTGGCAGAATCAAGAGAGACCCTACCTCAAAACAATACGGAAGGAGAGAACAGACTTCCCCAGAGTCCTCTGACCTCCACATATTCGCCGTAGCACATACTCGGTCACACTCACACACTCATACATTGTGTGTATGTACCCGTGCACACACACAAGAATATTTTTTAAGGCATGCACTGGAAGCTTTCTCTGGTATCTTCACCAGACTTAGTGTGGTTGCCAATAACATTAGCTCCCAACTTTGCATTTATTTCAAGCATTTGAATTGGCCTCTTTGGATGATACAAAAAGGGTTCGAAACTGAATTCATACCTGAAGTCGAAGTGACTGTCACAGACTAATTGAAGTGGGAAGAATATGGAACTTTCCTTAAAATTAAAAAAAAAAAGTTATGTATACAAGTGTTTTATCTGCATCTGTATATGTGCACCAAGTGTGTACAGTGCTGTGGAGGCCAGAAGAAGGCGTCAGATTCCCTAGAACTAGAGTTACAGGCCATTTTGAGCTACCATGTGGGTGCTGGGAAACAAACCTAGGTCCTCCACAAGAGCATCAAGTGCTCTTCAAGAACTCAGGTCCTCATGCTTGAGTGACAAACACTTTACAGACTGAGCCATCTCCCCAAATCCCAGAATCAGGTTAGATCATTATTTTCTTGTTTTGATTTTTGAGATGGGGGTCTCCTGTAGTTCAGGCTGACTTCATACTGGCTATGTAACTGACAGAGACCTTGAACTGCCGATCCTCCAGCCTCTGTCTCCCAAATGCCAAGGTTACAGGCATGCACAACCATGCCCAGCTAGGTTTTTTTAATCTTGATTTAGCAACTAACTGTTAATGACTTCAGACAAGACGTGATTGATCGATTGACTGATTGCCAGGATATCCTTAAACCTACCCCTTTCTGCCTCTGCCAACGGGGTGCTGGGATTCCATGTGTGCGTGCAGCACCACACCCAGCTGACACGACACCTTTCTCTTTTTCTTTAAAGACTTTTTATGTGTATGAATGTTTACCTGTATGAATGCATGTGTATCACATGCATGTGTATCAGATGCGTGCCTGGTATCTGAGGAGACCAGAAGAGAGTATAGGATTCCCTGGAACTGAAGTTACAGACAGTTGTGAGCTGCCATGTAGGTGCTGGAAAAAGAACACAGGTCCTCTTAACTGCTAAGCCATCTCTCCAGTCCCTTTAAAAACATTTTTTTTGGACATGAATCCCATGAGAACCTGGGACTTGCTGTGTAGCTAAGGCTGACCTTGAACTTCTGATCCTTCTACCCCTGATCCCCAAGGGCTGGGATGATAGGCATGCTCCACTTTGGGGACTTTATTTCTTAAGGGCTCTACTGACTACACAGATAATTATTAAACCACTCTATCATAAAATAAATGTTAAATTCAAATTGTCATGCGGTTAATGTATAGATAGAATGTTGATAAATTTGGAGTTAAATTTATGAAGATTAAAACTCTTGTAGATACATTAGAAATGTAGACTGTGGATTATAATATAGTTATAGTTTGGAGTATTTGCAGAATTGGAGCTGACAGTTCTGGCCTTATGTTGCCCTCCTGGGCTGTTTAAACAGTGCCACAGGTCAATTATATTCCTGCTTCCTGAAGGTTCTGCTTCGAGGAGAATAGGGGAATTCTTATTACTAACCCTCTTCTGTCCTCGTGTGGCCACAGAGGGTCTAACTGCTTTAAATAGTTTGGCTTTTCAGTAAAGGAAGGCAAGGGAAGTTATTTTAAAACATTCTAGGTCAGAAAAATCTGAGTTAAGGAAAAAGTTAGAAGTTGTACATTGCATTTGACATCGGATACCCAACCCAGTGAAATAGTGAGATCCCAAATAGATTACTGAGGTTTGGAGAGCAATTAGTGCAGCATTAAGAAAGGCTTTTTGTGAAAATAAATACAATTAAGACTGGCAAGATGGTTCTGTGGGTAAAGGTGATTGTCTTACAAGCCTAATGACCTAAGTTTGATTCCCAGGATCCAGGTAAAGGTGGAAGGAAAGAATCAACTCAACAGAGTTGTCCTCTGACCTCCACACACATGCCATGGCACATGCACATCAACACACACATCACACACAAAACATAGTCACAATACTGATAAATAAACTATAAGAAAATCAAAACATAATCACAATACCAATAAATAAACTACAAGAAAATTAAAACATAATCACAATACCAATAAATCATAAGAAAATCAAAACAATTATTAAAAGAATAAATACAGCCAAATATGATGGCCCATGCCTGTAATTCCAGCATGCAGGAGACAGGAGCAGGGGAATCTCCTTGAGTTCCAGGCAAGCCTGGATTATATAGCAAGTTATAGGCCATCTGTGGCTATATAGTCAGATACTGTCAAAACAAAAACAATAACCCAAAACTCCCACAGACCCAATTCCTGTCCTTTCAATGTAATAAGAAGTTATAATAATGTCTTACACTGTTGATTTTGGTGGGTTTAGAAGACACTATCCAGTGATAGGCTACGTAAAATATTAGCTGCTTGAAACCTTCACATACTTTAAAAAAATTAATAATTTTTATTTTATGTGTATGAGTGTTATGCCTGCATGTGTGCAGTACTTGAGGAGAACAGGTCCCTAGAACTGGAGTTATGGATGGTTATTAGCCACTATGTGAGCACTGGGATTCAAACCCGGGTCTTCTGCAAGAACAGCTAGGGCTCTTAACCGCTGAGCCATCTCTCTAGCTCCATCCTTCGTATACCTTTGGTTTAATGGAAGATAGAAACAGAAGGATTCAGAGGTTGAAGGCAAGCCTCAGTTACCTAGAGAATTCCGGGTGTGTTTGGGAAGTGAAGCCTAGAGGATCAGGAGTTAACATCATCCCTGACTACTGAGCCTGAGGCCAGCCTGGACTATATGAAACCCTGTCTAAAAGCAATCACTGAAGTGGAAGAGAATGTGCGATATGTGCCACACATTTTTTTTTTTCAGTGCTGAGGATTGAGTCCAGAGTCTAAACACACTCTCTCCCTTTGAGTTACAGCTCCACTCCTTTGTGCCACATTTTTTTGTTTTGTTTTGTTTTGTTCGAGATAAAGCCTCCCTGTAACCCCGGATGGAACTCACTATGTAGACCAGGCTGCCTGCCTCAGCCTCCTAAGTACTGGGGGGATTAAAGGCATGTGCCACAGTTCCTGGCTGGGCCACATTGTCAATAAGCTTGCTCCCTCAGCAGCTAGACCTCACTGCTGGCCCCTGCCTGGCCTGCTTCTAGAATGTTTCCCGTGTTAGGCCTATCATCTGCTTAGGTGTGTGGGCATATCCTGGACGTTCTTTCAGCCTTCCCCAGGAGGCATCTTCATCTTTCACTCACCCGGTGTTATTCTTATCAAGATCAGCTAAACACAGTAGTGAGTTTTCAACCTTCTTTTTACTTGACCCACTAGTAGCATTTGATCAAGTGCTCTTTCTCTCTCTCTCCTCCTAGAAACACTTTTACTTGGTCTCTGAGTGACTTCTAAAAGTTGTAATGCCCTAAAGCTTTTTCCCCTCCTTTGTCTAAAATCCATTGCCTTTGTGGGATTTTCCTGTAGGATTTTTTTAAAGTTTATTTTTATTTTTAGAAAAGAACCCAGGCTGGCTATGTAGCTGAAGGTGGAGAATGATCTGGAACTTCTGGTCCTCTTGCCTCCATTGCCCAAAGGTACCACCCTGCTTGACTAGTCCTATAGCTTTAATATCACCTAAATATTGAATTTTCTTCAAATTTGTATGTCCAACTCAGATCTCTCTCCCTTGAATGTAACCAGGTGCTTACTGCACATCTCCATTTGGATGTCCACAGATACATCAAGCTGAACTTTTTTTGTCTTTAACTTGGCAGCAATCTTCCTACCTCTGCCCCCCCAAGTGCCAAGACTACAGCATGTGCCACTAAGCTTGGTTCAAACCAAGAATGTATAAAGCCATTTTTTTTTCCTTCCCTCAGACAACCCTATCTCAGCAAATGGCTTCTTTAGTGACTTAAACTAAAACCTTAAGTCTCTTCTCTCTCACACATACAGGCCGTTTCCAGATCTTTAGCAAATTCCATTAGCTTTATCTTCAAAAATACATCTATCAACCTTCCCTGACTCTTTTAAAAAGCTATTTATTATTTTTATTTTATGAGTGAGTGTATTGCCTGTCGTATTTAAGTGCATCCATGTTCTGAGGTCAGAAGAGGGCATCAGATCTCTTGGAGCTGGAGTTTCGGATGGTTGTTAGCCGCCATGTGAGTGCTGGGAATCAAATCCAGGTGCTCTGTAAGAACAGCCAGTGCTCTTAACTGCTGAACCATCTCTCTAGCCCCATCTCCCTGTCTCTTTACCTACACTTCTCCCACCCTTGTCTGGGACTCTGTGACTTCTTACCTGGAGTTCTACTTTTCTAGCTGGCCTCCCCACTTCCCGCTTGCCTCTTTGAAGTGCTTCCTACTTAGCAATCAAAGTGATTGAAGTTGGCCAAAGTCAGATCAAAACTCTGCTCAAAGAGGACTTACTTCAACTGGAATAAAATCAAGTCTTTACAGGTTTAGAAAGTGAACATGGTCTGAGCCCCTGCTTCCTTTCCGAGCCCATCCCCCACCACCAGCCCAGCCACTGTTTCACCTTCACTATCTCCCTTGTTGTCCCTCAGCCATCTCAAGAACATTCTTAAATCCCGAGCTTTTGGATTTGCCACTTCCTCTGCCTGAAACTCAGAAAATCCATGGTCCGCGTCCTTCCCCCATTCCACTCTCTGCTCAGATGTCACCGTATTGAAGAGTCCTTTCCTGTTGCAGCATCTGCCTTCGTTCCTCTCTCCCGTCCACTAGCTGGTCTATTTGTGAGGTTTTTTTGGCACTTAGAACAACATGACGTATTACGCTTATTTATTTGTGTATTGTGTGCCTTCCACACTTGAGTGTAAGCACCATTCCATGACAGCAGGGACTTTGGTTACCTTTGTTCTCTGCTGTGTCCCCAGAGAGTCTGGCATCTGCTAAGGCCTCATTAAAAATTTAATGAATGGAGAAATGAACAAATAATCATGTGAATGATTATTCAGAGAGAGTGATCAGAAACAGAATGTGGGCAGTTTCCAGGGTTTTTTGGGGGCGGGGGGCAAGGGGGAGTTTAACTGCATAAACTGAAAATTGAGATTAGATCCAGGGAGATTTTTTTTTTCTCTGTTTCCTCGGTGTGAAAAACAGAATGGAGTAGAAAACGAGGGCTCAGTGGCAAGGGTGTCTGTTGTGCTAAATGCTTCAGTTACAGATACTGCATACTTACATTTCAGTCACGGAAATTAAATTATATTCATGGTTATGAATTCATGTTTGGTGTTTATTTCATGTTGTTAGGATACAAGCAATACTGCTCAACTTGTCTTTGTTTTCAACATCTTCCTTGTCAAAAAACCTATTTTTTCAGACATGGTCTCACCTGGACTTGCTATGTAGACCAGGCTGGCATCCATCTCATAGAGATCCTCCTGCCTCTGCCTCCTGAGTGCTGAGATTAAAGGCATGTATTTGTTGAAGATTTATGTTATTTTAAAATTTTATGTGTATGAGTGTTTGCCTGTGTGTATGTATGTGCGCTATTATGCATGCCTAGTACCCTCAGAGACCAGATGGGGACATCAGATCCCCTGGAACTGGAGTTGCAGATTGTGAACCACCATGTGAATGCTGGGAAATGAACCCCTGTCCTCTGCAAAAACAGAAAGCACTCTTTTTGTCTTTCTTTCTTTCTTTCTTTTTCTTTTTTTATCTTTTTGAGACAGATCTCTCTGTAGCCACAGCTAGCCTGGAACTGACTATATAAACCAGGCTGGTCTCTATCTCACAGAGATCTGCCTGCCCCTGGCTCTTGATTGCTGGGATTAAAGGGGTTCGCCACCATGCCTGGTTTAGAACAACAAGTACTCTAAACTGTTGAGTTATTGCCCCAGATCCTGAAAATATTTTTTTTCTCTAGCTAAAAATAGGCAACTTTTCTTTAAGCCCTGACTTTACCAGATTTAAATTGAAACAGGGTCTCACTCTGTGATGTCAAGCTGGCCTACAACTCACTATGTAACCCATGTTGGGCTCCAACTTGTGAGCAGTCCTTCTGCTTCAGCCTCCTAAGTGCTAGATTTACAAGTATGAGCCACCAGGCCTTGACAAACTCTTCTTGAATCTGGTGTTTTTCAAAGATGCCACTTGTCCTTTTCCAAGGATATGAATCCCATCATCTCCCAGAACTTTCTTTTTAATTACTCCTTTGTGTGTGTGTGCGTGTGTATGTACGTGCGTGTGTGCACATGTGTGTGTATGTGCATGTGCGTGTGTGTGCGTGCATGTGTGTGTGTGTGCGTGTGCATGCTTGCAACAGTGTACATGTGGAGATTAGGATAAAACTTTGGAATTGGTTTGCTCCTTCCACCTTTCTGTGGGTTTTGGGGAATGAACTCAGGCCGTCAGGCTTGATAAGCTGAGGCATCACCTAGCCCTGTAACTTTCGTTTGTGATTAGCTCATTGTAAGTTAATTAAGGAGTGGGGCTTCAGGGATGTAATGTGCAAACCCACTAAGACACTGCACCTCCTAAAATGGATTCTAGAGTTGCCTTCAGAAGAGGGGGACACTAGCCTTAGTGACTCCTTGACTCTCTTTAGTGTCTTTGGAACACTCAGTCATCTGTCTGCCAGAGGAAGGCATAGTGTTTGCCTCAGGACTGTGGCCTAGTAGGCTCAACCATGATGATGTCAGAGCAAGCTGCTTTCAAATATGTAAAGTACTGTGTTAATCAGGGATATCAGGTTCCACATACAGAAACCTATAACCCAGGAGTTTGGAGCAAAATTGGGAACCTGTTCTGTAAACATGAGGCTGTGTTTCTGCATCTAAATGCAGGGATGGGACCTCGTGAGCTGCAGGATCCACACGCTGGGGGGTTTGGTTACTGAGAATTACTTTCTACAAGCTCATGGTCTCTGGTTGCTGTCCCTCTTTTTGTGCCCTTCTCTTCTCTTCTGTCACTCTGCAGACAGACTTATCTACATCTCCATCACACACTGGCTGAAGATGGTGTTCTTAAAAGGGCATTTCTAATCCCAAATCCACTTTGTTATCAGTCTCTAATTTACAAGGATCCCTTGCTTGTGTGTGCAGTAGCTTTCCAAACCACCTCCCCATGTAGCCTCTCCAGGCTCGTCACACCCATCCTTTACCCCCAAATACAAAGATCTAATTGTCCAAGACAGTTTGGGCCCCTTAACAGTTACCTCCCAGGGCGCAGCCAAGGCTGGGGGCACCGAAAAGCAAGTGCAGCCACGCCTTTGAGATGCAGGAGCTCATGCCAGCTGGTTTCCAACTCTGTTCCAAGTCCCCCATCTCTGTCTCATGGCCTTTCTGCCTCTCACTCGGACTCTGCACCGCCTCCCAATTCCCTTTGGATTATTGCTACAGGGGAACCTTCTGCTCAGCTTTCCTTTTAGCTCTCTCCTTAGACAGGATCTCAGATGACCCTTGGTCTCAACCTCTGCACATCTCTTCATTTCACAAATCCAAATCCCAGAACTTCAACACAAGCCTAGGCCCTAGCACAGGGCCCAGACTTGTTTTTGTTCAGGGTACAGGTTTGTTCAGCAATCAAATCATTCTCTTACCAAAATTCCTTCAGTGCCCACTGCTGAATATGGAACACAGATTTTCTTTTTAAATGTGGTTTATATCCGTGACTGATCCCACCCTTCAATTACCCTACTGATTCTCGTTTATAACTTAGTATTTCCTTCCTTCCTCCCATCCTCCTTCCCTCCCTCCTTCTCACCCTCCCTTTGCCTTTTGAAATGGAGTCTCATGTAATCCAGGCTGGCCTTCCAGTTTCCTCCCATATAGCCAAGGCTGGCCTTGTACTGATCCTCCTGTCTCGCCTCTCAAGTGCTGGGATTACAGGTGTGCCCAACCATGCCTCACCTTTAGTCCAAGCTGGCCTCAAATTCACTGCGTAGCTGACTGAGGCTGGCCTTGAATTCTTGATCCTCCTGCCTCTCACAAGGGATTATAGACATATGCCTCCACATCCAACTGAAATTTTTTACTTAAAAAATTTTGTAATATTTAATTATTTATTTATCCATTTATTTATTGATGTGTGTGTGTGTATGTGTGTGTGTGAGAGTTGGCTTTCTGTGTGTCTCAGTGATTGAAGTCAGGCTTGGTAGCACGCACACTTATCAGCTGGGCCATCTCCTGGGTCCGAATTTTTCTTATTCCAGAGCTTGATGCACACACCACCTCTTCCCTGAAGTCTTCCTGTCTTCTCTCCTGTACTTCGTAGCATCCTGCTCATCAGTGTATTGCTTCCTATTTCCGGTTTTTGTGTCTGTGATGGATTGCTGGTGAGGGTGTGTACTCCCCTCAAGTAGGGACTGTGACTTACTCATTTCACTCCCCATGCCACTGAGGCAAATGCCCTGGAACTTTCCTAACCCGTGGTAAGGTCATACTGTTCTGCTCCTTATACCTCCCAGATGTTCAGGAATCCTCCTGCATTGCTAGGCGAGACAAGCATATCCTGAGGCCCACAAGGTCCTAGGTGAGCTAATACTTTCGTTAACACTGTCCCCTTGCTCTGCCTTGTCCCCTGCACAGGTATTTTTGAGCACATTCACTGAGGTTTCACCTCAGGGCCTTTGCACTTGCCCTTTCCTGGGCTGAGGCTCCCTTTACCATTTTCTCATGCCCTTGTCGGGGGTGGGGGAGTTCTCAAAGGCCACTTTCCCTTACCACCCCATTTACATAGTCACACTCCCATCACTGTCCCTTTCCCCTGCCTGCACTTTGGGTCTCCACAGAGTGTATCACCTCCTAATAAACTGCATTTTACTCATTTACTGTGTATTTTTTTTGTCCTTTCCATTTCTTACTAGAATGTAAGTTTCATCCTAATTTGAAACTATTTGTTCTCTATCCATAGAACCTAGGAAAATGTCTTGATTACAGGAGGCACCAATAAATGTGAGAAGAAAGAAAGGGAAAAGGAAAAGAAAGTTGTGTGGTATAGAACATGCCTATAATCCTAACAGGAAGCTGAGGCCGGAGGATAGGCAAGTTGGGGGCCAGTCTGAGTTACACAGTGAGACAATGTTTCAAAAAAAAGAAAAAAAAAAAAAAACAAAACACCCCAAACCAACCTACCAACCAACCAATCAACCAAAGGAAACACCCCCCAAGCAAGCAGCAACCACCACCCCCAGCTGGGTGTGGTGGCACATGCTTGTAATCCCAGCACTCAGGAGGCAGAAGTACGAAGATTATAAATTTAAGGCCTGCCTGATCTATACAGTGAGTTGCAGGCCAGCCAGGACTACACGGTAAGACTGTCTCCAAACAGTCAAAAAACCGAAACTCAACACCAAACAACAACAACAAAACCAACTGAAAACAAAAAAGAAACAAACAGCACGTTAACAGAGGGTGCTCAGTAAATATTTAAGTTGAATTAAAAGTGACAGAAACAGTCGACTGAAACTTCCTAGCTCTAAGGAGTGGAGATGCTGAGAGAAAGCTGCCCCGTTGTGAACAGGGCTCCGAGGGCGCATTCGCGGTGGGAGGGCAGCTGGAACTTCACAGACACACTTGGGGCTCTTAATTGCCCAGTGAGGATCGCACCTGCGAGCTGGGCTGCGGGAGCTGCTTGCCACAGCCGCCCCTTTCGAGACTCCGGTCTGCTACACAGGTGTTTTCAGTTGTTTTGGTCTTTGCCTCTCTCCCTCAGCTTGTGAAAGAGACAGAAACTTGGGGGGTGGGGCTGTGGGGTGACATTTATCAGCTCGAAGAACACCGGCAGTGGAAAACACAAAACTAAACAAAGGACTAGGGGGTCTTGAGGAAGGCAAGCCCCCACGTAAGAGCAGGGTGCTGTGGGACTTGATCTAGGCATCTGAAAAATTTCTCTGGTTCACTCTTGCGCAGGTCCCAACTCTACAAGAGGACGACGCGCTCATCTCTCCCTCTTCCTTCGAGGACTCTCTTTTTTTTTTTTCCACGCTTCGCTGTTTCTACTACTGCGGACGCCTGCCTTGTCATTGTTTGCCTCACGGATCTTGGGTACCTTGACTGTAAACAAAACACTTTAGATCGTAGTGAGGTCGTTTTAAGCACTGCTTGTCTGCCTGCTGGAAGCCAGACCTCTTAAGGTGGAGTGACCAGGGACTGGTTTACTTTTAAGATTAGCAGAGCAACAAAATAGTACTCCTACGTACTGTTAAAAGACTCGGTTGTGTGCAGGGTTAGAAGTATCGATTTTCTCTCTTCATATTAGTATGCTGAATAAAAAAAAATCTGTGGCAAGGTGAAATTTCTCTGTTTTGTAGTTTGGGCACAAACACACACACACACACACCCCAAAGGTCCTGTGCAGTCTAGCAATAATATTTTACTTTTTTTTTTTTTTTCTGAGACAGTATCTGACATACCTCAGGATGGCCTTGAATTACTTTAAACTTGGTGTAGTTGAGGATGACTATGAACTCCTGATCTTCCTGCTTCTCCCTCTTGATGCTGAGATCTCTAGCAATTATTTTGAAGTTTGGATATTAGTGTCAAGGATTGGTATATATTGTGGTCATAAGGCTCACCCTGATTTTCCTGTCCTTCTCCAGTCCAATAAATTAAGTAGGAATGTAAATTAAGCAGGAAAAAAACTACCTGGGTGACTGGTGGGGTGACTCTTTGGATAAAGGCACTTGGTGTGCAAGCCTGGGAACCTGAATTGGATCTACAGAACCCACTGAAAGGTGAAATGAGAAGTAACCACAGAGTTGTCCTCAGCCCTACACATGAATGCCATGCACATCTGCCCACACTTGCACAAATCATGCACACACAGAGACATTACATTTAAATTATTATTTATTTTGTGTGAATGTGTGTAGGTCAGAGTATAGCTGGAGTTGGTTCTCTCCTTCTACCATATGGGTTCCAAGAACTGAATTCAGCAAACTTTCCCCCCTTGAGCCATCTCACCAGCCCAAATTATAAAACAAAAGATAAATAATAATAGAGAACTGGCTCAGGAGTTAAAAGCACTGGCTGCTCTTGCAGAGACCCAGGTTTGGTTCCAGGCACCCAAATGACAACTAATAACCACTCATAACTCCAGTTCTAAGAGATCCAACCTCTTCTAACCTCCACAGGCATTGCATGCACATGGTGCATTTACATACATGCATGTAAAATACTCAAGCACATTAAAAAAAAATCTCTGGGCACAGTGGGGTGGGCCAGTAGCTCCAGCTACTGTGTTTAAAAAAATTAATTTTATGTGTATGACTGTTTTGCCTATTTGTAAGTGCACCACATGCATGCAATACCCACAGAGGCCAGAAGAGGGCATTGGGTCCCATAGCATTGGAGATGATTGGCACCTTCCGGTGAGTGCTGGGAACCGAACCCTTGTCTTATGCAAGAGTAGCCAGTACTTTTTTAATCACTGAGCCATCTCTCCAGCCCCTTGTTTTTCTTTTTTGAGACAAGATTCCATCTAGCCTCAGCTGGCCTCTAATTAAACTATGTAGTCAAAGATAGCCTTAAATACCTGATCCTCCCCAGGCACCTTGGCATCACCCCACCCTACTGGGCAATCACAGCTACTTGGGAAGCTGAGGTAGAGCCTAGGAGTTCAAGGCCAGCCTGATCAACACAGTGACACGCATCTAAAACACAACAAAACAGGCTGAAGAGACGGCTCAGTAGTTAAGAGCACAGGCTGCTCTTGCAGAGGACCTGCTTTAATCCCCATGGCTGCTAACAACCATCTATAGGAATTCGACGCCCTCTTCTGACCTCCACAGGCATTGCATGACCTGGGTGCACTAACATACATGCAGGCAATACACTCAAATACATAAAATAAAAATAATAAATAAACTATTAAAACAGAGGAAAACAAATAAAACACCAAGGATGCAGCTTTCCACCTTGACCCCAAGTGAACTCTTTTCTGTGAATTAGTTAGGAGTCCTGACATTAAATCCAGCTCTGCATGATGGTCACAGCTCTGTGGGTGTCATCTCTCTTTTTGGAGTTTGTGTTTTAGTTAAACTAGTAGACAGCAATACCAAAGGCCAGTGATAGCTGCACTCAAAGAATAGTAACAATAAGGAAACATCTGCAGGCAGCCCAGGCCTGAAAGAAGCCATTTTGAATGCCTGGGAGAGAGGAGGGCCTGCAGAGTGCAGCCCAAGCAAATCCAGACAAAACCCGGAACCACTGAGACCACCAGGAAGGAAAGGGACAGAAAACGAAGCCGCCTGAGAATGAGACCCGCATCTAGTCCTGGCTTTGCCACCAACTGTATGCAAGTCCCCAGACAGGAAACCTGAGTCTCAATTTCCTCATTGGTAAAAAGAGGCTAAACCACAGGGTCCCTAAGGGCCGCTAGGCTGTAACATTCTGAATTTAGGAGGTGAGGCAGGCACTCAAAACACAGACAAGATGTGGCTAAGAAAACAATTCAGCACTCAAACTCACCTTCAGCATGTGCATAATTTTGAAAACCCGGCTGTGTGTGATATTAAAACAAAAGCTTAGTTTCTGATAAAAGTTATTGTGTCCAGGCCAAACCAAGACTTTCTTGGGAATGCGAGTGGGAAGGCACTTACAGCCCACCGAACTGTCTCTCTGTGATGACAGACCTGCCCATTCTGTTTTAACTTCCATCACTGAGCTCAACACACTCTGATAGAGAAATCAGAGGTTGGAAAGAAGAGCAAAGAAATGCTGGGATAATATTACCAAATGTGACAACGGTGGGGTGCTGGTTTTGTAAATCACTTCATAACCTGGACTTGGATGTTAGGGAAGTATTGTCATTCTTAAACTGCTAGCGCCTCTCTAAAAGCATTTGCTTGCATTTGAATATTGTTTAGAATGGGTCCTGAGCAACAGGCTGGTGGGAGAGAAAAGTGGAGGAAGGAAGGAGCTGTTGTATTTGGCTTCTACACTCAGGTAGAGGAAACTGCTTCAGCCCAGAAAACAACTGAAAAGTATAAAGAGGCGAGTTGCCACACGCAGCCTATGGCAATGCCCTGAACTGTGCTTGGGAACCAAGAACCAGAGGCAGGGGTGTAACCTGGATTTTCCAAAAGTGTCTGGGGTGGCTACAAAGTATACTAAGGGGCTTCCGAGACCGCCGGAAGTTTCGATCCTGAGATGCTTATTGGAGGAATGCTTGGATTCAGAAACTCGATGAGCGCCCCATATATTTCTGGCTAACTTAAAGACGTAGGTCCTGGGCTCCTTCCTGGAAGCGCCCCCCCGCCCCCCTCCCGTTCCTCCTACCATGTCAGGCTTGTGGGGTCAGGCTGAGCTGCCCATTCCTGCAACCCCGAATAAGGCATCGCGCCAGGGGGCTCCCAGGCGCAGAGCCAAGGTTTCCCGGCCTCCCCCGCAGCCTCCCGCATCCCGGGCTGGGCGAGTACAGGGGAAATGAACTAGCCACCGAGGCTCGGAAGGATCCGCCCGTGCCCTCGGAGTTCATCTGGTCCAAGGCCTGGGTTTCCCGGACCGGGAGGTCGCGGCTGCGAGCCGGGGCGCGCCAGGCAGCGCGGCACAGCGCAGCGTGGGGACCTCGAGCCCCAGGTCCTCGCCTGGCTGCTCGGCCGCCGCACAGGCCCCTCCCCAGCTTCCCGGCCGTTTGGCTAGTTTGTTTGTCTTATTTTTAATTTCTCCGAGGCCAGCCAGAGCAGGTTTGTTGGCAGCGGTACACCTCCGAGCAGTCACGCGACCAGCCAATGTCCTGGCGGCCCTACGGGGAGAAGGCGCGCTCGGGAGCGCGGAGAGGCGGCGACGCGCCCGGGGCCACCTTAAGAGCGCGCTCGCCAGCCGCGGTGGGGCGGCTCCCGGCGCCGCGACCAATGGATCTCCTCCTCTGTTTAAATAGACTTGCAGTGTCAATCATCTTCTTCTTCGTCAGCCTCCCTTCCACCGCCATATTGGGCAACTAAAAAAAAAAGTGGGGCTCGCCTCTTCGGGGTGTTGTTCTCTCCCCAACCCGCTGTCCCCACTCGCTCGTGACTCCGAGACTCGCGCGGCGCCAAGGTTTGCAGAGCAGCAGCGGGACCCGCGGGCTCGCCCCAGCCTGCGCCTGGACTGGCTTCGCCACCTCCTCCTGCCTCCTCCCCTCCCTTCCCCGCCCTCCCGTACACTTGATCGCCGAGCCTCGGGCTGCGCAGCCGGGGCGTCCCCGCGCTCCCTCCCCCAGACCTGCGCGCTCCTGCGGCTCGGCCGGTCGCTCGTCCCGCTCGGTTCCACTGGACTCCCGCGGGCCAGTCGCCGGGCTTCGAGGAGAGCTTTGCGCAGCGGCCCCGGGCATCCCGCTTGGGTTCGGTTTTGTTTATTATTGCTATTTCTTTCTCGAGAGTACGAGCCTAGGCGGTGGTCCAGACCCGCCCGGGGAGGAAGATGTCAAACGTACGAGTGTCTAACGGGAGCCCGAGCCTGGAGAGGATGGACGCCAGACCCGCGGAGCACCCCAAGCCCTCCGCCTGCAGAAACCTCTTCGGCCCGGTCAATCACGAAGAGTTAACCCGGGACTTGGAGAGGCACTGCCGAGACATGGAAGAGGAGAGTCAGCGCAAGTGGAATTTCGATTTTCAGAATCACAAGCCCCTGGAGGGCAGATACGAGTGGCAGGAGGTGGAGAAGGGCAGCTTGCCGGAGTTCTACTACAGACCCCCGCGCCCCCCCAAGGGCGCCTGCAAGGTGCCGGCGCAGGAGAGCCAGGATGTCCACGGGAGCCGCCAGGCGGTGCCTTTAAATGGGTCTCAGGCAAACTCTGAGGACTCGCTTTTGGTGGACCAAATGCCCGACCCTTCAGCAGACAGCCAGGCGGGGTTAGCCGATCAGTGCGCAGGGATGAGGAAGCGACCTGCAACAGAAGGTAATGACTCTTGGAGAAAAGTAAAATGTCTGTCTGTCTGTCTGTCTGTGGCGCCGCTTTGCCTGCTAGACCGTAGTCAGCTTGTTTTTCCAGCGTGTTGTGGTTTAGCTGGGGGTGGGGTGGGGGGGCAGCGAGCTTGTGCTAAGTTTTGAAATGCTTCCTAGCCGACTGCTTGGTTTGTTTATGATTTTAAAGGCAGAAGCCGGAGATAGTAAGTTCTGATAACTTCCCCAGCCTAACACATCTCGGTTCCTCCCCTCTCTCTAGCCAGCCATAGGTATGTGACAAAGTGAGGATGTTTACCAACCGCCGCCTCCTGAGCTAGGGAGAGAGAGATGTGGGGCGTAGAATACAATTTCTGTTATGCGAAAACAACCTCATTTTGTGTCTTAGAGGCCACTGGGGATGACGGATCCAGGGGTCGTGGGTGGAGGTCGTGGGCTTTTCATTCCCTTGACTCTTGGGCCAACTTCTGTCAGCCATTGTTCTCGCTAAGAAAGATGGGTTGTGTGTGTTCTTTTAAAAATTTCCCTCTTCCCCTCTTTAGATTCTTCTTCGCAAAACAAAAGGGCCAACAGAACAGAAGAAAATGTTTCAGATGGTTCCCCGAACGCTGGTTCTGTGGAGCAGACGCCCTCTAAGAAGCCTGGCCTTCGAAGACGGCAAACGTAAACGTCTCGGTGGGTTAATCTGGAGGAGCACAAAGCTGATACCCCAGCTGGACCCTGGGGGGTCTTCAGACTCCTGGTTTACTGGCAAGTTACTTGCCAGGAGTTGTTTTCCGTGGTCAAACAATTAGCAGTGGGAAAGGCTGGGAATCACTGTTGGGGAGACTGTAATTCTTCAAAGTGTTTGTGTCCCAAGATGTTTTTTCTGTGAAGTGTAACCAGAATAAATGTCCCCGACAATCCTTGTCATCAAGGCTCCAAAGTAGGAAGATCTTGTCCTTAGGAATCCCACCAAAACTTAGGTCTACATAGCTGTCACATTTGGTTAGACGGGTTAGGAGTGTGAACAGGGGCTGCACTGCGTTCTTTTATATTTTAATTATCTGTCACTTTGCTCGATGGTACATTTTGGAGAGAGAAGGGAACTCCACATTAAAAAAAAAAAAAAAAAAAAAGACAATGGGGTAAGCTCAGAAGTAGTAAAGTTCCTACAAAATTTCTGATTTTTAACCCTGAAGTTACAAAGCAGAAGTTAAATTAACAGCTAGAGTAAGCAGACCAGGAACACGTCAGCCTGTGCATGCTAATTGCGGTGAAAGAGGATGGTGTGGATATTTGTAGGGGAAATGGATGGTGGAAAAGGATAGGCCCCGGGTAGGGCCAGCACAAGTGGAGATTTTTCCACCAACCAAAATCTCATCACTTGGAATAGCTAATTAGAGTAATCCAGCCCCTAAATTTACATATTGACTATTCATAATGATCTGACTACATAGAGTAATGGTTTATAAGGTCTTTATAAACAAAGTCAGTGATCTCTTTATTTCCAAAGTCCACTCAATAGCATAGCATATAAAGAGATCTTTACTACTGTTAGCTTTTCAGATCCTCATTTAAGCAAACTTTAAATTAAATTAAGGAGCGTAGAGTTAAAGTAAGGTTCAGGTTTGTTGTGTTTTCAATCTCGGTGTCATTAATATGGCTTCATAGAGACCTGGCATTTTTCAGAGCTAATAGAAAATGATCCTTTAGAACTTCCATATTACACTCTGTATAAAATGGAAAAGCTGGATGAACGTTCTTCCTGAACCACCATCACACCTGTACCTTTTGTTGGTTTGTGTGGCTTGTGGCCTAACTTCTCAGATGCACCTCCCGGATTTTAACCTGGCCCCATCCTAACAAAGAGGTGTTTGTTAGTCATAGTACCATCACAGAGAGGTACTAAGAAATAGTGAGGACCTAGTCAGAAGCATTCATGCATATATTCTGCATATTAATAATAAATTAGAATTTTAAATATTAATAAAAGTTTTTTTTTTCTGGCGGCCTTTAAGAATTATATTTCGAAGCATTTTTCAAGTTCAGGAAATTATACTCTTCTGGTGTTGATGGTTCCTGAATTTCTTTTCTTTCTCACTCTCTTTGACCCAGATTCTTTTTTTTTTTTTTTTTTAACCCAGATTCTTTAGTTTGCGTTTCTCAACCTCTGCACTGTTGACATTTTGGGCCGAATTATTCTTCCTTGTGGGAGGCTGTCCTGTGCATTTTAGAATGTTTGGCATTCTCCCTGCCCTCTCCCACAAGATGCCAGTAGTAGTCTTCCTCCTTTGCTTATGACCACCAAAAATGTCTCTAGACATCTCCAAATGTCCCCTGGGACTCAGGAGGGCTAACCTAACACCACACAGAGCAGAGAAAAAAGTAACAGAGTAATTCATGTACTTTATTGACAATGTTACTGGAGTGTCTTCTCCCTAATTCTCTCTTGTTTCTTTTGCAGAATTAAGAATGTTTCCTTGTTTATTAGATACATCACTGCTTGATGAAGCAAGGAAGATATACATGGAAAAAAAAAATTAATACATATGGCTGACTCCATGGAATGGACATCTTGTATAAGCACTGAAAAGCAACAACATAATAACACTAAAAATTTTAGGCACTCTTAAACGATCTGCCTCTAAAAGCATCGGATGTAGCATTGCGCAATTAGGTTTTCCCTTATTTGCTTCATTGTACTACCTGTGTATATAGTTTTTACCTTTTATGTAGCACATAAACATTGGGGAAGGGAGGGCAGGGTGGGGCTGAGGAATTGTCATGGGTGGGGGGTGGTGAAGAATTTGCTTCAGTTACTAGCAAGGAGAAAAATATTTGACTTGCATGAAGAGAAGCAATTTGGGGAAGGGTTTGAATTGTATTCTTTGAAGGTATAATGTCCCTTTCAGTGAGAACTGATACTTTATTTTTAAAATAATCAAAATTTCAATACTGGCTACACATAGTTGCTATTTATCTTTCCGTGAAGCTTAATCTCATTTGGGAGTTCTGACCATTCCGTTATGTAGCAACAATTGGCTTTAGAAAACACACTCACAAAAAAAATGATCCTTTCTTCTTCTTTAAAATTGGAATTTACCAGTTAATCATTGAGTCATTGAATAGTCACTCCAAGTAATACTGGGCAAAAATCTGGGGTACCTGATGGCAAGTTCTGAACACTCAGAATTGACCATCAAATGTCAAATTTGTTGAGAAATTTTCTTGTTTTTTTTTTTAAATTCAAGCTGTGTAGACAGTTAAAAAAAAAAATCCCGATTTTTAAGTCTGTAAGTAACTACACAAATAATGAAATAGTTTTTAATTCAAAGCTTCTCATCCTACTTGTTAATTTGCCTGAAGGAAAGTGTTGTTTTTAAAGGAAGGTGCGTGTAGAAAAAGCACACTGGTGGAGTGAGTGAGGTGGGTACTACATCTTTAAACAGTATCTTCATTGCCTGTGTATGAAACAACGTTGAAGTGTACCTGTGTACATAACTCTGTAAAGACACTGAAAATTATACTAACTTATTTATGTTAAAAAAGAGATTTTTTTTTTTAATCTAGACAATATACAAGCCAAAATGGCATGTTTTTGTGCACTTGTAAATGCTGTATTGGGTAGAATAGGTTTCCTCCCTCTTTTGTTAAATAATATGGCTATGCTTAAAAGGTTGCATACTGAGCCAAGTATAATTTTTTGTAATGTGTGAAAAAGATGCCAATTATTGTTACACATCAAGCAATCAATAAAGAAAACTTCCCTAGCTGTTCACTGAGTGGAACTGTAATATGCTTTTCTGGTATGCTAATAAGACTCACAAATATAATAGAAGTGACAGATATCTAGAAAATTCAGGCCTACAGCTCGGATTTTTTTTTTGGGGGGGGGAGGGCCTGAATATAGTTGGTAGTGGTCATTTTCCACTTAGTTCTGTGTGCGTGGACAAAGCTTACGAAATGTAAAGTGGAAAAGCCACAGTCATAAAAGTAACACTGTCAAGAGTCTCTGAGTTAAAATATTTATGCCTTCTAGGAGATGAATGTATATGAACCCCAAAACAAAAACTAAAACACACAAAAACCCTTACATAAGTGTCTGATCACACACATCTGCAGGACTGAAAATGAAAGTAATTCAAAGACTTCTGTAAATTCTGTATTTACACTTTTGGAGTGGTGTGAGGAATGAAAAGCAGTTATTCAGACCATCTATCTACTAATCCTGTCCAAAATACCCACACGTATAGGTCCTTAAGAAATTGGTAAATATTCCACACTAGGCATTCGTCACATGAAACTGATCATACACAAATGCCTTAGTTTCTCAGTGTCCTTGTGATGAACACATTAAAAAAAAAAAAAAAAAAAAAAAGTTAAAACACCAAAACCAGGTCTTGGGTCCTTAGATCTGCTCAGCATAGATACATAATTTTTACTTAAAAAATAGGAAGATGAGGTATTTTAAAGCCAGGTTTATCAACATGATTCTCACAATGCTACATTCTCTTTAAAATGTGGTTAAGGTGTAAAAGTAAATTACAGGATTCTGCAAATGGGTAAATGGTGAAAATCTAAATTTGGGTTAAATTGTTTCACTGAAATATTACCGTTTACATCATTACTACACCCCAAAAAGGACTAGAAACCAAAGTCTCAGCATTTTTGACCCAAAGATATATTTTTTTCTTTTAAGAAATTAAAGCAGTTGATTTTTCTCCTTGTGCTTGATGGGAAAATAGAGCCTTTAGTGACTGGGCCACATCCTTCAAGTAGGTATTATTTTAATTAAAGACTAAGATGTTTTGTGGTTCTGTTTTAAACACACATACAAGGAGGTTTTCAGGAAGACCAGGAGTCAGAAGAGCAATTCAAAATGGGGAGGAAGGAGTGGAAGGTCGGGAAATGAAATAACATTTAGGATCCTCAGTGAAAAGAGGTCTTTCAGGGATCGTCTTTAACAGAGGGAAAAACATCCTCTCTATTGCTGCACGGGCCTCGCTTTCATTTTATGAAGTCATCTTTACTATGAATTTTGAGATAGATACTGCGTTTTAGGAATGCTGGGCCGGCAAAGAGTGGATGCTGTCTGTACTAGGCACGTTCACAGGTACGCACTCCAAAGGCACGGTGTCCTCCATCCTCTCCACGTCTGTGCCAAGGCTCCACGCACGACCTCGCGGCTCGGATGGACCTTTCCCCAGGACTCGGGCGCCCACCGCGAACATCCCTTGGCCGGCATGCGGCCGCCGACGCCAGCCACCCGCTGCCCCATCCACCCCAGCCACTGCGCCGTGGTCTCCCCGAGCTGCCCGGCAGCCTCGATCCCGCCGGCTCTCCGTGTCAACTGTGGGGTGGGACTGGCCGATGTCTCAGGACAAACAGCCTTCCTTGTGGTCACTCACTTGCGAACCCCGCACCGCCCGGGTCCTGGTGCGCAGTTCCCGCGCCCCGGCCGCGCGCAGGCCGCAGAGAGCAGCAGCGTCTTTGCCCGCGCACCCGGGCTGGGCGGCCTCTTAGAAACTTCCCTCCCTCATCACCCATCCTCGGGGCGCACAGAGCCGCCGTGGAAGCCCCCCTGATCCTCCCCAGGGGACACCCCGCGGCCTCCTGAGCGCTGGGGGACCTGGGCGAAGGCACCAGCCTCCCCGAGTTCGTGGCCCCTCCAGGACAGCAGCCCGCTCCCACCCCTACCCCAGGGCTCCAATGATCCGCAGCCCCGCGCATTTCGAAAGCCTTCCATGCTCGCCGGCGGCTAAAGGAAAGCCACAGCGGCGCGCGCGACCGTGGAGAGGCACCGCCACGTTCGGGGGTCGCCCTGCTCTTTTCATCCTGCATTGCAAAGTGTCCCCCGTCATCGTACCCTCGGCTGCCTAGGGCCGCGGACCCGGGCAGGGAAAAGCTGGTGTATGTGCGCGTGGAGTGTAGGTTTCGGGGGACGTAATGGGGAGCACGGGGGGCCACGGGCTTCCGCGGGTGGCAGGGAGCAGAGGGGAGGCCTTTCAGGCCACGGTGCGCCCACCGCCCTGGCCGCACAGAGTGACCTTTCCTGGGCTCAGGGAACTCTGATTTTGCCCTTGCACCATCATCGCCCGCGGACCCTCTCGCTCTTCTAGCGCTTTGGACTAAAGAGATGGTTTTATTATGTTTTAGAAGTTCGTCTAGGATCTGCGATCTGTTTTTCAGAGTACGGATTCTCTTTTTCTTTGGCCATCTCTTTTCACCTGAGCCACACCCTACGTCTACCACCCTCCCCCCCCCAAAAAAAGCAAAAATAAAAATCTTGGAAACGACGCTGGGGGTGCCAAGGGCATGCTAGGAAACCTCGGGGGGTCGCCTCCCTAATCTCACTCGCGTGGGCTTGGGACAGGGTGGGGTCCGCCACAGGCCGACCTCTCCGAACCGAAAGTGCAGTTATTTCCACGTAAACTCAAGTTCCTCGGGCCTGCCTCCGAGTCCCAGACTTGTCATGCGTGGGGGACTCACAGCCGAGGCAAGGATAAAAAAAAAAAAAAAAAAGTAGGAAATCTAAAAGAAGAAAAGCAACCAGAACAAAACTTTATGCGTGCCTCGGGCGCGAAACCTCGACGCGCCTCCAAAAGGAACGTTTTAGGAAAAAAAAAAAAAAGCGGGGAGAAAGGGCGCGCGGCCGGGGGATTGCATCATTTGCAGCTCCCCCTCCAGAACATGGGCTCCGAACCGCGGCCATCATCATGGCGCTCGGGCCGGGCCGCAGCTTCCCGCGTCCCCGAGCGTCCCGGCCGCGGCCGGCGAGTCTGGAGCGAAGCGTTTGCAAACATGTTCCCCGGCCGCGGAGCGCCTGTGCCCCGCCCGCTCCTTCCCTTTGTGTGCGTGTGCATGTGCGTGCATACGTGTGTGTGCGTGTGCGCGTGTGTGTGTATATGTGGAGGGGAGAAGTTGAAGATTATTTCTCCCCCTCCGTCTTTTTCTTCTGCCACCCCCCCTCCCCTCCAGTGCGGATGGTTGTAAACTTGATTGGCATTGGCTGCGCCCACTGACCCCTGCACCGAGTCCACTGAAGATTTAAGGTGGATCTGAGACGCGGCTGGCTGCGGGCGGAGCCTCGCTCTTTACTTACTTTTGGAGGAAAAAAAAAAAAAAAAGCCCCAAACCGTGCGCCCGCCGCGTTATACGAATCCCTCGGTCCCCAGGTCCGCGGGTCCCCGCCCAGCCAGCCGCGCTTCCTCCGCCCACCTTCCCCTTCTTCCTCATTGGCCCGCGGGTGCAGTTTGAATTTTTTTTTTTTTTTTGGATGCTTGTTTTCTTGTTTGAAAAAAAAAAAAAATACTGTAACCTAGATCATGTGATGGGACCCAGTTAGGCGGCCCGAGGTGGGGTGCTTGAGCGGGCGGGAGGGAGCAGGATGGGCGGAGCTTTTTGATCCAAAAATTTCCCGCTCCTTCTCCCCCGCCGAAGTGCGGTTGACAGTGTGCAGGCGGGAAGCGGTCGGGGTATAGCTTAAAACACTCATGGATGTCCAGGGAGCGCGAGCCCACCGGCTGCTGGAGAGGTACTAGGAGGGCGAGGGTGGGAGCCTGGCGAGGACGCACCTTCCGCTGCCTTGCAAAGGTAGATTACGGGGAGGGCGGGAGTGGGTAGGTGTCCTGGAAATGAACATCTCCTTCGAGGGGGGCACAACCAACAAAACTAGAAGGTGTGGAGGTAGAGCAAAAAGAAAGGCGTTATTTCAGGAGCCACCCTGTCACAGTCCATCATGATAAAGGTAGTCGGTGCCGTTCTTAAAAAAAAAACAACTGAGCTTAAAATTTTTTTTGTTTTTGAGTTTCAGTGTTTTTGAGTGAGCGGTATGTTAAAAATGACATAGAGAAAGTGAGTTTAATTTCTGGGTCCGGAAACCCACTCAGTACTTTAAAATTTAGAACAATTTTATTTGTGGCACAGTTGGAAAAGAAGTGATAACCTTTTTAAATTAGAACCAATTGTGTTTTACTTTACAGTGAAGGTTGTAAGAGTTTATAATTCATTCAAATATATTCCCCAGATCAGTTTTTCTCTGCATTAGTGAAATAAGCATCCATACACACCTTTTTTTCTTTCCCACCTTCCTATTTGTTGTTTGCTTGTTTTCTTGGTCCATTTCAGCTGGATGTCCAGCCCTAGCCTTCTAACAGTTTCTAAACCAGTGTGACATTTTAAAAATTGTCAGCTGTCCCATTCACCGAAGCCAGGCAAACCTGTAGCTCCCACCGCACTAAGCTCCATGACCCCATCATAAACCAACCTGCTTGTGCTAATCATTAGCAAGGCTGTGTCTTAATGTGTCAGATGTGCACTGGTCACTCTTGCCCTCCAGAGGACTGGCTTGATCAAGATAGGTAATCCATAAGGAAACATGTGTCTTAATAGAAGGAGGAACTTTTTCAGGTGAAGACCATCTAGCCTCAGGAAACAGTGAGTTCTCCATCTGGAGTGTGAATCAAGTACTGGTTTGGATCCTTCCTTGTAAGGGACACTAGATAGGATGCAGAGATCAAATGGTTATGCAAAGTACTTTCAAAGTTTGGGCCCAGTATGGTGGAGCACAACTGTAATCCCAGGAAGATCAGGAATCCAATGCCAGCCTTGGCTACATAGGAGCTGAGGCCAGCCTCGATTACATGAGATCCTGCCTCAAACACACAAACAAGAGTAGTCATGAGCGATATTGATGAGTAATGGTAACTTCTATTGGCCATTAAAAAAATCCCCCCATCCCTCCCCAGCCCACACTGCACAGATGAAATCTTGCTATTTGCCCAGGCTGGCTTTGAATTCCTGGGTTCAAGAGATCTTCCAGCTTCAG
The DNA here is from genome assembly GCA_035773235.1 of Eospalax fontanierii. Lineage (NCBI taxonomy): Eukaryota > Metazoa > Chordata > Mammalia > Rodentia > Spalacidae > Eospalax > Eospalax fontanierii. Next base: position 26,939,287 of record CM069551.1, on the reverse strand, counting down.
TCTCCTTACTAGCTGGGTCTGTAAGTGTGTGCTACTGTCCACAGCCTAACTTTTCAAGTTAATGTGAGGCCTAAACTCAGTTTCAGGAACCACTAAATAGAATTCTACTAACATCTAGGGCTGGGGGTGGGGTGGGGGATTGCTTGGTGGGTAGTGCTTTCTGTACAAGCATGAGGACCTGGGTTTAGATTCCCAGCACGCATGTAAAAAGCCAGACTTGGCAGTGCATATTTGTAACCCTAGATCTTGGAAGGGGATGGGGAAGTTGGAAGGGAGGAGACAGGCAGATCCCTGGAGTCAAAACGATGAGCTCCACGTTCAGTAAGAGACCTTGTAAAAATAAAATAAGTTGGAGAGTGATAAGGGCAGACAGTCATTCTTGACCTCTGATCCCCAAATGAGCATGCATACGAATTACAGACATGCACACACAGCATACACCACACGTCCATACACACAAAGGAATTCTACCAATAGTTCACACCTACTGTGTCCTGGAAATTGGTACTGCTGACATTGGACCCTTAAGAATGGAGTTGAAACAGGGTGTGGTGGCTCTTACCTTTAATCTTAGCACTCAGGAGGTAGAGGAAGGTAGATCTCTGTGAGTTTGAGGCCAGACTGGTCTACATAGAGAATTCTAGGCTAGCTAGGTTTACAGGGAGATGCATCTCAAATAATAAAACAAAGAGTGCAGCTGAAAAATGACTGCGTATCCATGCATAGCTGTCCCAGTATCATAGCACTGTGCGTTATTCATCTGTTGCTGGTATTACAGGCCAAATGTGCTGCCAGCTCTATGAGAGCACAGCCATACAATTATGTACAATTTATAATACTTGATAATAATAAAGAACTTACTAGTTTATGCATTTACTATAGTATACTTTTTATTAGCCAGGCATGGTGGTACCACACCTTTAATCCCAGCACTCAGGAGGCAGAGCCAGGCAAATCTCTGAGGGTTCTACTGGTCTACAGAGTGAGTTCCAGGCCAGCCAGGAACTACATAGTAAGACCTTGTCTAAAAAGGTCATATTTCTACCTGCATGTGTGTGGAAAGTTAACTGTAAAAGAGCATCAAGTTGGTCCTTCAAAAGACGATGGTGCTGTCCTCAGGAGATGACAGTTGTATGTATGTCACCGTTTCTAAATGCCTTCCAGGAAGACAGGGGAAGATGTAGAAACAAACAGCATCCCATTGGTGATTTTTCTCAGTGCTGGGATCACATGCAGGGCCTTGAGCTTTGCGAGCAGACAACTATCATCTCAGTCTCAGCCCTATTTTGTGTTTTTTTGAGACAGAGGTTTGTTATGTATCTTAGGCTAGCCTTGAACTCATTTTGTAGCCCAGGCTGACCTAGAACTTAAAGTCTCCTTCCTCAGCCTCCTAAGTACACACTTGGGATGAAGACCACTACATCTGGCTCTGATGTTAATGAACTTGACCTTGTGTAGGCTAATTGTCTTTTTGGAACTTAGTTTTTAACAACAACAACAAAAAAATAAAAGCAAAGATATAAAAATAGAAGAGGTGGAGGGTGTTATAACTCTGCTGGTAGAGTGCTTGCCTAGCATGCATAAGGTCGTGGGTTCAATCTCTAGTACCACATAAACCTTGTGTGATGGCATGTGCCTGTAATCTTAGCACTCAAGAGGAGAGGCAGAGGCTGGAAGATCATAAGTTCAAGGTCATCCTCAGCTGCTTAGCAAGTAGGAGGCTAGACTGGGCTGTATGAGACCCTGTCCAAAATCAAAACAAAAAACCAAAAAAAAGCCCCAGCCAACCAACAAAAATGAGCTTACAGATTCAGAAGATAAAGAAAACATTTTTAAAAATGTGTACAATGTGTTTTAAGCTGTTATTATAAGAGTTAAAAAGTAACAAAACAAAACAAAAGCCATGGTGGCACATTCTTCTTATCCTGATATCTAATCACTTGGGAGGTGGAATTCAAAGTCATCCTTGGCTACCAAGAAAGTTTGAGGATAGCCTGATCAACACAGGGGGGAAAATTTTATAAAATAAAATTTTATAAAATAAAAATTTTATAAATTTTAATAAATTTTATAAAATAAAAACCTTAGGCCTGGAAGAGTGGCTGAGTGGGTTAAAGGGCTTACAGCTTTTGTAGAGGACCTAAGTTTGGTTCCCATGTCGAACAGCTCAAAATGGCCTATAACTCTAGCCCCAGGGGGGATCTAAAGCCTCTCTTCCTTTGGTACCTGCTCTCACAGGCGCATACCCAAATACATACACACAATTTAAAAAATAATAAAAATAAATACAAATAAAACCATTACTGTCCTATCAAAATTAACTTGTGCCTTAAGAAAGACATTGTTTAAAATAAATGTAGTTTCGCCCAGCTGTCCGGTGTGTAAAGTGAACAGCCAAGCACGGCTTTCATACCGACTCCCAGCTGATTACTTCAGAGTAGCCCTCAGCCCTGCATGCTCTGTTCGTAGTAAGAGTTCTATACAGATGTATCATTTAATATCTGTTTTAGTTTGCTTCTGTAACAGCCAGACTGGCCTCAGCCTATGTAGTTGAAGATGACCTTAAACTTGGTCCTCCTCCCTGCTCTCTTGCCTCTGTCTCTCAAGTGCTGGGATGACAGTTTCCATTTTATATTGTTTCTACTGTTTCTACTCTAGAAGGTGTTTTAGACACGGTATAAGCAATTTTATACAGTACTTTTAAAGATATGTTTGGATACGCAGATATTATTGTTAGAGTCACTTAGAGTATCCCATCTAGGACATACTGTTCATGTTACATGCTAGGAGTAGCAGGCTCTGTCCTGAAGCCTTGTATGTACAGCCCGCCCTACCATCTGCAGTGTGCTCTGCGGTGCTCCTATAGCAAACTGCTTAACGACACACTGGTCAGGTGTCCCTGTGATCAGCAACGCATGACTGTGTGTCCGATGAAATCAGACTTGATCATCACAGATCTCTGAGTTCTGTAAAGGCAGACGGGGAAGGCCGGTATATTATTAGGATGATTAAGGAAAAAATTTAGACTCCAAAGTGAACAGGTCACTTCCACCACTGCTATTCAAGGCACGGGAGGGGGTGGTGGAAAGATACAGAATTCTCATTCCAGGGTCGGAGTCTCCAAAGGTGACCTGAACAGATGAAAAGGAATCTCTATATTTGGATAAAAATACCCAACCCTGAAAAGATCACAACCTTCACTAATCCATGCCTTCACACTGAATTCTCCAGCTTTACTCTCATCATCCTAGTGTATTTTTCCCTCGGGAGCTAGGGATCTGACCCAGAGCCGGGTTCAGGCCAGGCAAGTGCTTTACCACTGAAGCCCATCCCCAGCACCTTCTTTTTTGACTTGTGCCTCCCTCCCTCCCACTCTCCTACTCTCTTTCATTTTTTTTCTTCTGCCTCGGATATACCCAGAACCACATTACTCCATTGTTTTCAGTGCTATGAGTGAGCACAGTTTCATTTCTGCTTAAGTTCCTTTCCTCTGTTTCTGCCCCCCATGTTCCTGAATTTTCCCAGCTCCTTTTTCTCTCTCCTTTCCCCGTATGGATTTAAAATGCTTTTGTCTGTATTTGGCAGCTTTTTTGTTGTTGTTGTTTGTTTGTTTTATTTTGCTTTTGACAAGGTGTCACCAGGTAGCCCAGGCTGGCAGACTAGTCTTGAACTAGACCTCTGCCTGCCTCTGCCTCCTGAGTGCTGGGATTAAAGGTGTGTGCTACCACACCCAGCTTCGTTTGTCTGTTACAATTCTTGCTGGCATTAAAGAAATAAAACATGGTGAGGTATACCTGTGATATCAGCACTTGGGAGGCAGAGTCAAGAGAATCAGGAATTCAAAATTGTCCTCAGCTTTATAGTGAGTTTGAGGCCAGCCTGGGATACATAACACCCTCTTTCAAAATGGGAGAGAGAGAGAGACAGAGAGAGAGAGAGAGAGAGAAATAAGGCTGGCATGTAGCTTGGTGGTAAAAGAGTTGCCTCGCATGTAGCATGTACAAGGCCCTGGGTTTGTTGTGCAACTCCACGGTATCAACAATAATAAAATGGGCTCTCCACCTCCCATTTTTCACTGGGATAAATTTCTGAAGAATTTAAGAGAGAGGAGTAGAGGGACTGGTAAAATGGCTCAGCAGGGAAAGGCATTTGCTGAGCAAACCTGGCAATCAAGTAGAATGCCAAAACCCATGTAAAAGCAGAAGGAGAGAATGACTCCACAGAGTTGTCCTCTGACTTCTACACATGCATCATGACATGTTTCATGCCCCATCACACTCACACACACGCACACACAATAATAATAATAATAAAATTTAAAATTTGAAAAAAAGAATGGAGTAGAAAAATGTGAAATCATAAATCTACCCGAAAAAAAAAAATGCAAGAGGACTTTTTAAAATTGTGTGTGCTGTGTTGAATGTGTGGTGTGTGTGCTTGTTAGTGTATGTGCATGCACATGTGTGTGTGTGTGTATGTGGAGGCCATAGGCTGATGTTGAGTGTCTTTCCTCTATCACTCTCTATTTTGTCCAACATGGTCTCTTACTGAACCTCAAACTCATCAGTTTGGTTGTGCTGGCTTGCCTATGAGCTGGAGGCATCTGCTTGTGTCCTTCCCTAAAGTCTTACTTGGACTGGATTTTTATGTGGGTTCTGGAACTCAGAGCCTCATGCTCGTATGGCAAATACATTATCAACTGAGACATCTCCCCAGTCCCCTAAGAAAACGAATCTTTTCAAAGATTTTATTTTATTTTTTTATTTTGTGTGTCTGAGTGTTTTGCCTGCATGCGTCTAAGTGGACTATCTGTGTGACTGGTGCCACCAAGGTATGGGAGCCCCTGGAACTGGAGTTAAGGACAGCTGTTAGCCACCATATGGATGCTGGGACTTGAACCCCCTGTCCTCTAGAAGAGCAGCCAGTGCTCTTAATTGCTGAGCCATCACTCCAGTCCCCCATCTTGAGAAAATTTAAAAAAATTAAATGTGAGAGTGAGGAATTTCTAAGTATTGCAGAAACATAAAATTCATAAGATGAAATTAAGATAAATTTGTGACATAAAAATAAAATTTTTTAATTAGAAAAAATTTTAAGCACTTAATAAACTCTTAAGCAAAGTGTAAAATAAAAAGCCTCAGTGGTAAGGGTCTTACAATAACGTGAATATATTTAATGCCACTGAGCTGTACTCTAATTTATTTTATTTTATTTTTATTTTTTTGGTCTTTTTGAGGCAGGGTCTCCCTATAGCTTCAGCTGGCCTGAAATTTAATCATAATAAAATTAAATGTCCAGGGGCTGGAGAGATGGCTCAGGGTTAAGAGCACTTGCTGTTCTCGTAGAAGACCAGGTTCTGTTCCCAGCACCCACATCAGGTGGCTCACACCCAGCTCCAGGGAGTACAATGCCTCTTTTCAGCCTCCTTGAACTTCTGTACTTACAGGTGCATATACTTCCATTTATACACCTAATTAAAAATAAAACATCTTCTAAGAAAGCATATAAATGTACAACTTGTACTGGAAAATTAAAGATTGTTTATATTCTCTCTAAAGGAATTTCACATATCCCCACATTAATTGTTTGACTTCAGGCTCCGAAAGCAGACTGCTTAGGTTTGAGTCCATTTATTTAATACCCCATTTTATTTTTATTTTTATTTTTTGAGACAGAGTCTCCTGTAGCTCAGGGTGGTATCAAACTTACATAGCTGAGGATGACCTTGAACTCCTGATCTTGCCACCACCAACTAACTTAATGCAACCATTTTGCCTTTTAAAGTTTCTTTCTTGTTCATATAATAAAGACGCTTAGTGTTTTCATAAGGTGATTAAAAATGTCCAGTGGAGGCTGAGTGTGGTAGCGAAGACTGCCACTGAGAAGGTGGAGACAGAAGGATCAGAAGTTTGTGGTCATCCTTGGCCACATAGCCAGTTTGAGGGCATCCTGGACTATGTGAGACCTTGTCTTATTCTTCCTCCCTACCCCGAAATCCAATGTTTGTGAAGTACTTAACACAGTACCTGGTATACACTAAATAACCATTATGCATTTATTTGTTTAATATTTTATTATTTTTATGTATATGAAAGTATTGCTTACATGTATGTAAGTGCACCCATGTTGTACAGTGCTTTCGGAAGTCAGAAGAGGGCGTTGGATCCCCTGGAACTGGAGTTACTGGTTGTTACCTGCTTGTTAGGCCGCTGTGTGTGTGTGGGCTTTGAGCCCGGGTCCTCTGCAAGAGCAGCTAGTGCTCTTAACTGTTGAGCCACCTCTCCAACCCCACATTATGTATTTATAAATAATATAAATACCAGCTGCTTTGCCCTTTTTTTTTGTTTTGTTACAGCAACCACAGCCGTTACTATGCTAATCTTACAAATCTACTTACTCATTCAATCTTGTTTTTCTATTTCTTTTTTTTCTTGTTTTGCGATTGTCTCTTGTAGTCTAGACATGCCTAGACTATCCTTCCACCAGCATCTCTCAAGTGCTGGGATTATGGGCTTGTATCACTATGCCCAACTATGGATTATTTGTCTGTCTCTGTCTGCCTGTCTCTGTTTTTTTTTTTTTTTTTTTTTGAGTTACAATGTGTATCTCAGGCTGGCCTCAAATTTATTGCAAGTCTCCTGCATTAGCCATTATTTAAAAAAATTATTAGTTTTATTTTTTGTGTATGACTGTATTGATTAAATGTATGTAAGTGCACCCATATCATGGGTGCAGTTCCTGAGGAAATCAGAGGATGATGTCAGATTCCTTGGAACTGGAGTTACAGATGGTTGTTAGCTGCTTTGTGGGTTTTGGGAATCGAACCCGGGTCCTCTGAAAGAGAAGTCAGTGTGCTCTTAACTGCTAAGTCGTCTCTCCAGCTGTCTGCCTTAGCCTTTTTTTCTTTTAAATTTATTACTGCTGGTATTACCGTTTTTAAAATTTTTTTAAAATTATTTTTATTTTGTGTGTGTTATGCCTGCATGTATATAAATGCACTCGAGTAGTGCAGTGCCCATGGGAATCATTAGAGGGAGTCGTTGGATCCCCTGGAACTGGAGTTATGGACTCTAGTTGGACAGCCATGTGGGTGCTGGGATTTGATCCTGTGATCTTCTTGCTTCAGCCCTGCCTGAGTGTTTAGATGACAGGTGTGGGCTATTACACCTGGCTTTTACTTTTTTAGTTATTTTTATTTCATGTTATGAACATTTTGCCTGCATGTATGTAAATGCACCCATGTTGTGGAAGTCAGAAGAGGGCACTGGATCCCCCGGAACTGGAAATATGGATGATTGTTAGCATGTCACATGGTTGCTGGGAACTGAACCCAGGTTCTTTGTAAGAGCTGCCAGCACCCTAACTACTGAGCTACTGCTCCAGCCCACACCTGGCTTTATTATTTGGTGTTTTCGGACAGGGTCTTACTCTGTAGTTGTGCTAGATAGCTTCAGTTGCCAACTTGACACACTTGGGTAGAAGGAACCTCAGTTGAGGAGTTGTTTCATTGGATTGACCTGTGGCCATGTCTGTGGGGCATTTTCTTGATTGCTAAGTGATGAAAGAGGTGGTCCTGTGTTATAAGAAAATGGGCTGAGAATGGGAGCCAGTCTGTAACAGAGTTCCACTACAGTCTGCACCAGGTTCCAGCCCTGAGTTCCTGCCTTAGCTTCCCTTGGTGATGGACAGTGAGCTGTAAGCCAAATAAATCCTTTCCTTCTCAAGTTGATTTTGATCAGTGTTTTTATCACAGTACTAGAAAGTATCTAGAACAGTAGTCCAGGCTGAATTGAAGGCGATCTTCCTTAGTTTTCCTGAGTGCTGGAATTAAAGTCATGCGCCAGTATGCCTGACATTTTGAATCAGTAATCAGTTGACAGAATTAATATACTGCAAAAGTAGTTACAGTGACATACTTAATGTATTATGTTTTTACTAAAATAAAAGCAGCTTTTTTTTTTTTTTTTTTTAAGGCAAGCTGGGTATGGTGGCTCAACACCTTTAGTCCTAGCACTGGAGAGTCTAGCAAGTAGGTCTCTCTGTGAGATTAAGGCTAGGCTAGTCTCCATAGAGAGTTCCAGGCCAGCGGGGGCTACAGGGAGACCTTATCTCAAAGACAAAAATAAATAAATAAGTTAAAAAAAATGAAGGCGTTTGTTAAATTTCAGGCCATGCCTAATGGCTTTGTGGGGGTGGGAGGTCTGAGCCCTCTCATGATTTCTGAAAGGGCCTGTGTAGATTTATTTGTATTAATAAATGAGTAATCTACTCACATACAGAGACAATGGCAAACTAGAAAAATGTCTGTGACCCATATATCAAAGTGTACATTTACTAGCTGGTTGTAGTGGTACTCATCTGTAATGCCAGTCCTTGGGAACCTGCGGCAGGGGGATGGTGAATTTCAGGATAGCCTGGGGTACAAAATGAGATCCTGGATCAAGCAAACAAACATACAAAAAGTAACATTACTGCTAGTGATAATACTTGCTAGTAATCCCAGAACTCTGGAGGTAGACGCAGAAGGATCAGATAAATCTGCAACATAGCCAGTTGGAGACCATTCTTACCTCACAATCAACCAACAAAACAAACAGGGACTAGAGAGATAGCTCAGAGGTTAAGAACACTGGCTGCTCTTGCAGAGGACCTGGCTTAGGTTCCCAGCACTCACGTGGTGGTGGCTAACAACCACCCATAACTTCAGTTCCAGGAGATCTGATGCCCTCTTCTGGCCTTTAAGGCCATTGCATACACGCAGTGCACTTAGACACATGCAGACAAAACACTCATACACATAAAATAAAAATATATGTAAAAAGCAAAAACACACACACAAAAAAAACAATCATCATCATCAACAAAATCCATATTCCATATGTTTAGGTAAACTGAGGCAGAAATAGCATCACTCAGACACAAAGGTGGCCATTCTTGAGTTTTGCCTTTGCTTCCTTCTTTTTGTCTTCCTTCCTCCCTTCCTTTTCCTTTTTTTTTTTTTTTTTAAGTATTAGGACAGTTTTATTAGAATTTAAAGAAGAATCTTCAGGGCAAGCAAACTGTAAATCTCAGCAGGTGCCTTGAAGAGGAGAATTGAAGGGAGAAAGAAAAGAACTATTATTCAGACTTAGAGCTACATATCTATGACTGGATCCAAAAGCACTGCCTTATTTATTTATTTATTTTTATTTTTTTGAGACAGGGTTTCTCTGTAGCTTCAGCTGGCCTGGAACTCCTTATGTAGACCAGGCTGGCCTCAATCTTACAGAGATCTGCCTGCCTCTGCCTCCTTAGAGGTGTTCCATCATTACTTGCAACAGACAAATATGCTTTTTTTTTGGTCTTTTTTTGAGATGGCTTTCCCTGTAGTCCCAGTTATCCTGGAACTTGCTATGTAGACCAGGTTGGCCTTGAACTCACAGAGACCTCTATGAGTGCTGGGATTAAAGGCTTGCACCACCACGCCTAGCATCCAATAAATAGATTTTTTAAAAATTCAAACTTTAAAAGAATTTTTCTTTTGATTTGAATTGATTTATTTTTATTTTTATTTATGTGTATGAGTGTTTTGCGCGGATGTAATTTTGTGTATATGCAATGCTTCTGGAACTCGGAAGAAGGTGTCAGCTTCCCAGAATTGGAGTTAAAGACTGTTAGTGGCCATGTCGGGGCTGGGAACTGAATCCAGGTTCTCTACAAGAGCAGCCAGTGCTCGTTATTGCTGAGCCATCTCTTCAATCTCCACAATATAAATGTTTTTTTTTTTTTACATTGATTGATTGATTGTGTGTGTGTGTGTGTGTACATGTGAATGCCATGACAAGCATGTGGGGTCAGAGTACTACTTGTAGGAGTCTCTTCTTTCCTTCCACCTAGGGTGCTGTGGGATGGAATTAGGTCATTAGTCTTGGTGTGGTGCTTTACCCACCAAGCCATTTTATTGGCTCACAAATACAAATTTACTTCAGGGAATAATCAGGAATGTGACTAAAGATATATTTTCTGAAATGATTTTTTTTCTTGTCTTTTTCAGACAGGTTCTCCCTGTAACCCCAGCTAGCCTGGAATACACTATGTAGACCAGGCTGACCTGGAAGTCACAGACATCCACCTCCTTTGGTGTCCCAAGTGCTGGGATTAAAGGTGTGGGCCACCACGTGCCAGGCCCTGGAATGATTTTATACCGTTATATATTTGGTTTTGGTTTTCTTCAGAAACCAAAAAGTAACCAATGAAACATTTGATGCTGACTGTGGTACTGCACACTTGCAATCCTACCACTCGGGGGACAGAAGCAGGCGAATTGCCAAGTGTTAGAGGCCAGGCTGGACTACGTAGCAGGGGCCCTTCTCAAAAACAAATTCCATTTCATATGGGATTATGGGATTGCTCATTTGATTGAATCAATGATGGTATATCCAAGAACGACATTTTAATGTAGACTTTAATGACTCCAGGTAGGGCTCGGGTGTAGCTCAATGACAGAGCTCTTGCTTAGTGTGGATTCCATTGCCCGCACTCAGAAAACCCAACCAAGAAGACCACCTCCGTTTTATGTGTGGGCAAAAAGCAGACACAGAACAATATTTATGGAATGAAAGCGTCCTTTTTTATTGTTGACATTCTTTTTTTAATACATTTTATTATTTTTATCTTATGCATCTGAGTGTGTTGCCTGCATGTATGTAAGTACACCCATGTTGTGCAATGCCCTTGGAGATCAGAAGAGGGAGTTGGATCCCTTAAAACTGGAGTTAGGGCCAATTGTTAGCAGCCATGTGGGTTGGAAATCGAACCCAGGTCCTCTGCAAGAGCAGCCAGTGCTTGTAACTGCTGAGCCATCTCTCCAGCCCGGGAATGAAAACATTCTTATGAAAAATTTAGAATTCATACATCTGCATAAAGTTTGCCTGGAAGGTCAATAGTTTCTTTTATACCTCCCTACCTGTAGAGAAAGGACCTTATTCTGTATCCCAGCCTGACCTGGAACTCTGTGTAGCCCAGGGTGGCCTTGAAGCATGGACAATCCTGCCTCATCCTCCCAGGTGCTGGGATTTTACCAAAACCTTCTTACAGAGTTCTTGCCTAACCTGCTCTGCCTAAATCTGTTTCCTTCCTGTGGTTACTTCTTTCCTGTAGTTACTTCCTGCTTAGCCTCCAGCTCTCTCTTGAAACTGGTTTCCTTAAATGGTTTTACTAGCCTCCACTTGTAGGTTAGTGACTGGAGACCCCCTCTCCCCACACCTTTCAAAGCTATGGGGTCCTACAGAGGAAGGTATTCCTCTGAGGCGATGTATTAATGACTTTGAATTGGTAGCGGGATCATGAGGCAGCCGGTCCCATTCTTCTGTAGTCAGGAAGGAGTTAATTGGGACTCTGGTCCCCCATGGGCTGGAGCCACTCACATTTAAGATGGTTCGTCCCACTTGAGTTAACCCAGTCTTGAAACTCCTTCACACACACACCCAGAGGGTATCTCCTAGGTGTATATTGGTTAGTGCTAATTGTCCACAGAACCTAGAATCTAACCCTGTGGGGGTTAGATCTCTAGGCATCCCTCAGTGGGAAGACCAGCCCACTGTGGGTAGCATCATTCCCTAGGCTGAGGATCCTGGACTGTGTAAATGTGGAGAAACCAATCTGACCACCAGCATGCATGCATCCATTGCTCTGTTTCTGATTATGGATGTGATGTGACCAGCTTTCTCAGGCATCTGCTACTGTGGCCTCCCTGGAACGAGGGACTTGTAACCTAGAACACTGAGCGAAAACAAACCATTTCTCCCTTAAGATGCTTTTATTAGGGTATTTTATCATAGCAACAACAACAACAAAAAAAAGAAACTTAAGACAGAGTGATTCTAGATCCTGACAAGCTGATCTATTAATCATCATACAAGGGCCCATATAGCCAAGGATGACCTTGAACTCCTGATCCTCTTGCCTCTGCTCCTAAGTGCTGTGATCATAAGTGTGTACGTCCATGCCTGGTCTTAGGGATGGATTTTTAATGGGCACAGGCTTGTCTGGACAGTTTGGATTTTAAATTTAAGTTCTTAAATTTCCACTCAGTTGGACACTGTTGTGTAGGGTATGGAATCAAACTGCTGGAGCGTAAAACAGACCTTCTGAGCCAGGAGTGATGACCCATATCTTTAATGCCAGCACTTGGGAGATAGAGGCAGGTGGATCTCTGTGAGTTCAAGACCAGCTTGGTTTACATAGTGAGTTTCAGGCCAACCAGGGCTACATAGTGAGACCCTGTCTCAAAAAACAAACGAGCTGGAGAGATGGCTCAGCTGTTAAGAGCACTGGCTGCTCTTGCAGAGAATCCAGGTTCGGTTCCCAGCCCCCATGTGGCAACTAACAACTGTCTGTAACTCCAGATCCAGGGGATCTGACGTCCTCTTCTGATTTCCTCAGCATTGCACAACACGGGTGCAACTACCTACATGCAAACAATACACTCATACACATAAAATTAAAAATAATCAGTACAGTATTAAAAATAAGCAAAAACAGAAGTTCTGAGGCTTCCTCATAGCACTTTTCTTTCAAAGTACTTGCCTGGATTCTATGTAGCAGTGACCTACTGTCACTGGAGCAGGTGAGTACAGTCCACTAGGTACATTGAAGATAACTGTAAGTGGTTTGAGTGTGGATTCAAAATGAAGAAATGTTTGGCTGCTCTAAGCCATCAAGTCATGTAGTCACGTGATCTTTTTCTTTCCTAGTAAGATAATAATTATTCATTGCTCAGCCTATACTGTGGTACTATCGTTTTCCTTTGACTTCTGTGAGGATGCGTTTTGAGGCCAAACATGAGGAACCTAGCTTCCTTGGAAAATAACCTGCTCTGTGTCGATGGAATGCATGATCCCCACAAGGATACAAGAATCCCAGGGCTGTGTAGCTAGAAGGAACCTATAAGTCATCTTGCCTGATGTCCCCACAGGAAATTATGAGGTTGAATTTTCTTCTCTGTAAATGGAAAGATTGGACGAAGTGACCTCCTGCACCGGACATTCCGAGATCCAACTCAGGTCAGCCCAAGGGCAGGGTGGCAGATAAAAGACTGGTCTGCTGAGCTGAAATTTCAAATGGTTTTCCCAGCACTGTATTCTGAGTCACTCATCTAAGGCTGAGGGCTGTTCTCCCAGGCGGAATCTCTGGGTGTACCAGCTGCCAAAGATCAAGGAATATGAGTTTGGGAATAATGTTACCAGTAAGATCCCATGTGGCAAAAAGATGGAATAGGCTCAATTTTCTGTGGTTTGCCAAGACATCCCCAAGTTAATGGGGATATTTATACCTCACTTATGTGCCCTAGAAACCAAACACGGGACACACCCCTCCTAAACTCATCTGCGGATGTAATGCTATCTGTCATTAAATAGAAAAACTGAAGAAAAGTGAATTCTAAGAAATGCCTTGAGCATGCCTATAATCCCAGCACTCCAGAGGTTGAGAGAATCAGGGGTTTGAGGTTAGCCTCGGCTATACACATCAAGTTTGAGACCAGCTTGTGCTACATGAGACCATATCTCAAAAAACTTTAAAAAGGGGCTCAGTGGGTAAAGAAAGGCACCTGCCGGCAAGCCTGAGGACTTGAGTTCCATCCCTAGGACCCACATGGTGGAAGGAAAGAACTGACTCCTGCAAGTTGTGTTTGACTTCCACATGGTGGCTATGGTTCACATATATCCACAAACCCACACACAAAAAATAAAACACACATCTTTAATCCCAGCACTCAGGAGGCAGAGGCAGGGGCATCACTGTGGGATTGAGCCAACCTGGTCTACATAGGGAATTCCAGGCCAGCTGAGGGTATAGGGAGACCTTGTCTAAAAATGAATGAATAAAGGTAAAATAGTAAGTAAATAATTGTAAACAACAAAAACCAAACCCTCCCACAAAAACTAAACAAGAATCCATCAATGGGCTTTTCTAATATTTGAGAAGTGGGACTATTAAACATGAAGAAAACCTCTGGCTCTGGGACTGGAGACCTAGCTCAGTAGCTTGAGTCCTGAAAGCTTTGATTCCACGTTCAAGGAATTGTGACAAGGGCTGGCGAGATGACTCAGTGGGTAACAGTACTTGCTGCCAAGCCAGATAACCCACGTGGTGGAAGGAGAGAACCAGTTCCCCAGATGTGCCTTTGGTGAGTTCGAGACCAGCCTGGTCTACATAGGAAGTTCAGGCCAGCCAGGGCTGCTTAGTGAGACTCTTGACTAAAAAAAAAACAACAAAAAATCCACACTGAAACCCTGCCTAGAGTCAGCCTGCTGAATCAGAGGCCTCAAGAGGGGGACCTCACCATGGCGACTGCTCCACCCAGTTACTGGTTTTAGCTGGAGTTCCCTTTTATTGTCATAATAAGTCGTTGCTTGTTCTATTTTAGGGTTCAACTGGTATTTTGCTCTGCCTGTGTAAACAAACAGCCTGCAGATGAAAACGGAATTATTTTCTTTAGAGAACTCAGCATTAAAAACATTAATTTGTGGGACTAGAGAGATGGCTCAGTGGTTAAGATGGCTGCTCTTTTAGAGGACCGGGTTCAATTCTCAGCACCCACATGATAGCTAACAACCATCCCTAACTCCAGTTCCAGGGGATCTGACAACCTCTTCTGTCCCCCATGGGCATTACACAACACAGATGCACTTACCTACATGAAAGCAGTATACTCATACACATAAAATAGTAAATAAAATATTAAAAAATAATTTGTGTGTGTAAGTGCATGCACGGGCCACAGCAAGTGTGAGTTTGGAGGACAACTTTGGGAGTCGGATCTCTCCTTCTGGGGATTGAACTCACACTGCCAGGCTGACTCAAGCACCTTTGTTTCTGATCCATCCCAATGGCCCTCAGAATTTTTGTGTGTGTGTGTGTGTGTGTGTGTTTTTTGAGACAGAGTACAGTGTATCCCAGGCTAGCCTTATACTATCTTTGTAGCAGAGGTTAGCCTTGAAATCCTGATCTTCCTGACTCCACCTTCCAAGTGCTAGGATTACAGGCATGTGTCACTAAACCCGAAAAACCCATCATTTTTGTCTTTCCATTTTTAAATTTTTCTTTATCATTGTTATTAATTTTGCACAGGGTCTCACTAAGTTACCCAGGCTTATTTTAAACTCTGATCCTGCCCAGCCTCTTCCCAAGTGTTGTGATTGTCTACCATTTTTGGCTATTCTTGTGTTTTTATTTATTTATTTATTTTTTATTGATTTTTTTTTTGTGTGTGTGTGTGTGTGTGTGTGTCTTTTTGAGACAGGGTCTCCATATAGCCTCAGCTGTTTATTGAATTTTTATTTCATGCAGTACATCTCAATAATCTTCTCCATTGGCACCCTTCCATTACCTGCTCCTCCCCCGCTGGATTTCATGCATTCTGCCATTTATGTTAAAGGTCTGTTGAGTCAAGTTGTGTCCCCAGATGTCCCTCCATTCACTGTCAGCCTATCTAGAGTCACTGCCTTAAAGACGATCAGTTCTTCCTCATCCAGCAGTAATCAACTGCCCAATAGTTCTCTGGCTAAGATTGGGGTCTGCTGCCCATTTCCACAGTTCTGTGTTGGGTTTTTGTCTGCTTGAGTTTGCGTGGGTCTTGTGCATGCCGACACCATTGCTGGAGATCCGTATGAGCAGAGCCTTAGGAGCCTGTGAGACCACATTTCCATAGCTTTGGAAAGAGTTTCCTGATGAGGGATGAAGACAATGAGCAAGCCAGGGAATTCGTTTTTTGTTGTTATTTTAAAAATGGAAGATTAGCAAAGAGAGCCCTCTGCTGGCTGAGCTGGGATAAAGATCCCGGCTGGTCAGTGGCCTGGCCAGAGGCGGCCATGGGTGTGACCTTCCTTCAGCTTTTCAGTGAGCCAGTTGAGGGTCTCTAATTGTTTATTTCTTCAGCTGTCAACCCAGGTTCATTTGGAGCTCCTGAAAGTGATCTGTAATTCCCAATTCTTTCTCTCAACAGGGTTTTATGGAGCCCAGGCTGGCCTCAAGCTCACTAGGTAGCTACGATTGACCCTGAACTTACCTCTAAATGCTGGGGTTACAGGTAAGTGCCACCTTCCCAGTTTCATGCAGTGCTGAGGATGGGACCCATGGCTTTGTGCACATTAGGCAAGCACTCTACCAATTGAACTGGAACCCCACCCGCCCCCCATTTATCTTTTAGTTTTTAGGAAAAAGAATTCTTGTTGGGTAGGGTGGCTCCATGCCTGTAATTTCAGCATTCAGGAGGCTGAGACTGAAGGATTGCCAGCCTAGGCTACAGAGTGAGACCCTGTCTCAAAAATGAAACAAAATACCCCCAAACAACAAAAAAGAACTGATTGTGGAGGTGCTGTTACATACCTGTAATCCCAGGGTTTGGGAAGTGGAGGCAGTAATATCCAGAGTTTAAGGCCATCCTCAGCTACGTAGTGAGTTCAAGGTCAGCCTGGGCTATATGAGATCCTAACTCAAAAACAAGCTAAAAAGGGGGAGGGGGGGAGAGCGAGAGTGAGAGTGAGAGAGAGACAGAGGAGAAAGAATGTAAAGGGCTTATCTTTCATGCTTCTTGAAATAATAACTAAACAGCAGCTCTTCCGGAGCTTATCTTTTCCGTTTCTACGCGCACCCCCACCCCCTTCTCATCTTCTGCTCTAGAAGACAAGGTAAAACCAGTCTTCACTCAAAAGAGAGTAGTGCTGATGGAAAGTGAGAAGCTTATCTCAGGCAGATCCGCAGCTGAATGCCAGGCCTGGACCAGGTCGGTGCCATCCACCTGAGGAGAGCTGGACTTCCTCCTGATATCCCTGGCTGGTTCGGTGACTGTGGGAAAGAGGGAGCTCAACGGAAGGGCACCGAGGTGGTTATCTGGAGGAGAAGGGGCTGCCTCCTGGGACTTTTGGAGTGGCAATGACGTCGAGTTTCTGTGCATCTGGACCGAGAACTTCACACACCACAATTATGATTCTCTCTTTTTGTTTTTCTGAGACAAAAATCTCACGTAAGCCAGGTTGGCCTTGAACTCATGGGATCTCTTCTCCTTCTCAGGTTCTGGGATTACAGGCATGTGCCACTACCCCAGCTTGTCTTTCTTGCTTTGCCTTGCTCTGCACAATCTTAACTGCATTTTTCTCTAGAAAAATTAATATATGTGAAGAGCTAAGAAAAAGGCCTACATGGTAGTTATGTGTGTGTTCAATATTCACTGTGTTGTTACTCTGGAACATGATACAACCTTATCCATGACAAAATAGGCTCTGTGTTAGCAAAGGATACTAAACCTGTGTGTGTGTGTGTGTGTGTGTGTGTGTGTGTACATGAGTAGGTTCATGCAGCAGTGTGAAAGCCAAAGGTCTCTCCTTTCTTTACTGCTTTATACCTTATTATTATTTTAAAAAAGATTTTTCAGGGTTAGAGAGATGGCTTAACAGTTAAGAGCACCTTCTGTTCCTGTAGAGGACCCAGGTTCAGTTTCCAGCATCCATGTAACTGCTAACAACTCTCTGTAGCTCCAGCTCCAGAGAATCTGACACTCTCTTCTGACCTCCTTGGGCACTGCACTACACAGTGTACTTACATTCATGCAGGCAATATACATACATACATATATATATATATATAAAATGAAAGTACTAAAATTTTAAAAAGTTATTTTATTTTTATGTGTATGAGTGTTTTGCCTGCATGTATATAAATGCACCATGTGGGTGCCTAGCCCCCAGAGAGGTCAGAAGAGGGCAGTGGATCTCCTGGAACTGGAGTTACAGACATTTATTAGCCACCAAGTGAGTGCTGGGAACAGAACCTGAGCCCTGTGCAGGAGCAGCCAGTGTTTTTAACTGCTGAGTCATCTCTCCAGCCCCGCACCTTATTCTCTGAAGCAGGGTCTCTCGCTGAACCTGGAGCTCACCGGTTTTCTGGAATGGCTGCCCTTGAGTCCTTGGGACCCTCCCGTCTCCACGTCCCAGCTCTGGGAATACAGGCTTGCTCCTGTGTGGCTTCGTTGTGCCATCGTTGCTCTGCTCTACGCAGAGGTGGCTTTTGCTTGTACTTCCTGCTACTTTTTGTAGATTGCCTGACATTTCTTCTAGAAAGTCTCCATGCCTGCATGCCACACCCAGGGACCTGGGCCCATTAGTCACCTGGCTGCTTCTGTGCCAACCTAGGCAGCCTTTCCTCCCTCCTCCAAACTTACTCTGCAGGTGGGCATGGTAGTTACACCTCTGTAATCCCAATACTTGGCAGGTAGACGGCAGGAGGACCAGGAGTCAAGATCATCTCAGCTACATAGTAAGTTTGAGGTTACTCTTATCAACCTGAGATCTCATCTCAAAAATAAAATAAAGCAGGCTGGAGAGATGGCTCAGCAGTTAAGAGCACTGGTTGCTCTTCCAGGGGACCCAGGTTCGATTTCCAGCATGCATATGGCAGATAACAACTATTGGTAACTCCAGTTCCAGAGGATCTGACAGCCTACTCTGACCTCCAGGTATTGCATGACACAGATGCACTTACTTACATGCAGGCAAAACACTCATGCACACAAAACTAACTAGCTAAATACAATCTAAAAAAATTAAATAAAGGAATAGGGAGATGGCTCTGTGAGTAAAATGCTTGTCCCACAAGCATGGGGACTTGCATTCAGATGTCCAACAGCCTTGTTAAAAGCCTGATGCCGTGGTGTATGTCTTTAATTTCAGTGCTGAGGAGGCAGAAACAGGTGGATCCCTATAGAGTTCACTGGCCAGCCAGGCTGGTAGAATTGTTGAGCTCCAAGTTCTGTAAGGAAACCTGTCTCGGGATACTGGAGAGATGGCTCAGTGGTTAAAAGCACTGGCTTTAATTCCCAGCACCCACATGGTGGCTAACAACCATCTGTAACTCCAGTTCCAGGGGATCTGATACCCACTTATGACCTCTGTGGGCACTGCACAACATGGTGCACTTATACACATGCAGGTAATACACTCATACACATAAAATAAAAATAATAAATAAAATATAAAGAAAGAAAGCTTGTCTTAAAAAGTAAGGAGAAGGGCTGGCAAGATGTCTCAGGAGCTAAAGGGGCCTGCTGAAGAACAGGACCTCCGAAGAGTTGTCCTCTGACCTTTACATGCAATGGTATGGCTCTGGTATCTCACGAATCATACACATACATACAATCACTATAAATAAAAAAAAATATTTATATATATGCCTTAAAAATCAGATGGGGGTGCTGGAGAGATGGGTCAATGGATAAAAGAACTGGCTACTTTTGCAGAGAACCTGGGTCTGATTCCTAGCACCCACATGGCGGTTAATAACCATCTGTAACTCCAGTTTCAGGGAAATCTGACACCCCCTTCTGATCTCCACAGGCATTGCATGACACAGGTGCACTTACACACATGCAGGCAACACAAATAATAAATAAAATATTTTAAAAAAAAACAAAAAAGTTTCAAGTTATAGTTTCTAGTATGACTATACTGTTATGTATTTATGTATGGATAGGATCTCATGTAGCCAAGGCTGGCCTTAAACTCAGGTAGTAAGGATGATCTTGAATGCCTGACCTTCCTGATTCCAGATCCCAAGTGCTAGGATAACAGTGTCTGCCAATTCTCCTGGCCTTGATTTTGTTTGACAGGGTCTAGCTATGTAGCTTAGGGTGAACTGGGACTCATGGAGTATCCTAGCAACTTGAACTCACACTCCTGTTCCTGCCTCCAGGGTGCTGAGATTACAGGCCTATGCATTATGCTGGGCTACACTGTTGATGTTTCCTAAAGTTTTATGAGTGATAAATTATCTCCCTCCAGCATTGTCACAAAGTTATATGTTTGTGGGCCAGTGAGATGGCTCAGCAGGTAAAGGTGTTTGCTGCCAAGGCTGATGATCGGAGTTCAGTCCCTGGGACCTACATGGTGGAAGGAGGGATCTGACTCCTGTAAGTTGTGTTCTATCCTCCACATGTATGCCATGGCTTGCAAATGCCCTTGTACACAAATAAATAAAAATGTAAAATAACTTTAAAAATTATGTACTTGCACTTGTGATTAGTTTGCGGGTGTTCACAATGCCTGCTGGACCATGCCAAGCCCTGAGGTCATCTGAAAAGAAGTTTGCCTTGTGCTTGTGCCCATCTGTCCCCTGCTGGCTGTCCACAAGATGGAGAAGGCGGAAGCAACCCGAGGAGGCGTCTTTGTTCATGAGGATAGAAGGCCCATTGTGGAGAGGAGAGATACAGAAACTATAGAAGAGGCCCTACCAGCCCTGCCTCTCTTATCTCCAGAATTCTTTTACAGAAAACAAAAATAACTTTTATCTGGTTTAAACCACTACTGTTTCTGGGCTCTGTTACTAGCTGCCAAATGCAAATCTTAACTGATGGAGAAGTCCTTGGCAGATTTTGAGCAAGGGATGGATTCTGCCCAATTGGTGGCTCTGCAAAGACCGGTCTCGGGAGCAAAGTGTCCTGGGGAATACCAGGAGATAAAAGTGGCTTGGCAGGTGGGGGGGACTGAGAATACACTCACACAGGGGTCACTGATCTTTCCCCCAGGACACCTCTGCTAAACTCCTATTATACAGTGGCTATTTAAATGTCTATTGGTGGAGTAATTTGAAATCTGCTATTGTCAACTAGCCTCAAAGCGAGGGTGATTGAGAAGATGGATGTGCTTTGTGTCTGTAAAAGAAGCAGCTGAACGATGGAGCCAGAAGAGGGTATCAGCGTTACAGGAAGAGCAGAGATTACACTTTCTGAACTCTTTGCAGGCGTTTCCAAGGAAAGGAACTTTGGTTACATGGGGTTGTCTAATCAAGATACATTTGAAATGTATCCTTTACTGGGTAGCAATTGTAAATAACATTTTTAAATGCTACTAATAATATAAAAAAAAGTTACTCCTGGAGTAACTTGTAAAGTTCATTCATATGCTGCAGGTTTCTAACAGAGAGCCATGGATTTTATTACTTTTCACATTTGCTTTGAGAATGGTTGTCTTCTTAATGAACTCATCGTTTCGAGATGAAACAGGAAGTTTATACCTTTTACGTTAGAAGAAATAGACTGTTTATTTGGATTATAAAATTATGACCAGATTGGGCTGGAGACACAGCTCAATGGTTAAAAGTACTGACTGCTCTTGCAGAGGACCCAGGTTCGGATCTGAGCACCCACATGGTGACTAACAGCCATCTGTAACTCCAGTTCCAGAGGTTCTGATGCCTTCTTCTGACCTCTAAGGGCGTTGCATGACGTGGGTGCACTTACATACATGTAGGCAATGCACTCATACACATAAAATAAAAATAAGAAAATAAAAATGACCAGGCTCTGGGCATGGTGGCTTGTTCTTGTAACCCCAGCGCTTGGGAGGCTGAGGCAGTACAATTACATTGGGTTCAAGGTTAGCTTGGGCGACATAGTGAGTAGCAGGGCAGTCTGGGATATAGTGTTGGACTCTGCTCCCCCAAAGTGCTCTGTTTGGCAGTATGAGTTCTAAAAGCGATACAGAGATTACTTGACCTCAGTGTAAGGATTTGATCAGCCCTTTCTGCACTGTCTTAACAGGTAAGAACCTTCATTTCAGGACCTGTGAGATGGTTCAGTGGGTAAAAGTGCTTGCTACTCAACTGGAGTTGAGTTGACAACGTGAATCTGATCCTTGAAACCCATGGTGTAGAGGAGAGAGTCAACTCTGGAGGATTGTCTTCTGAGCTCCACATTTGTGCTGTGGCAAATGCATACCCAGACTCACATGTACATAATATTACACACACACACACACACACAATAAAATATTAAAAAATATTTATTTTACGTGTTTGAGTGTTTTGCCTGCATGTATGTAAGTGCACCTTTGTATGCAGTGCCTGTGGAGGCCAGAAGAGGGTGTCAGATCCCCTGAAACTGGAGTTACTGATGGTTTGTTGGCTGCCGTGTGGATGCTGGGAACCAACCCCAGGTCCTCTGCAAGAGCAGCCAATGCTCTTAACTACTGAGACATCTCTCCAGCCCAAGAAAGATATCTTAATTGCAGGGCATAGCTCTCCTGTGAACTAAATGTGCTGATAGTCCATCTTTTTGCTTCCTTAAAAATGACTTGGGACTCTAAAGTTCCTTTCAAACATAACTTGGACCAAAGTTGGCTTGGTTAAAAGGCTTAGTGCATGCACACATTTCAAGTCTTCAAGTCAGTGGCCTTTAGCCTTTCTCACCTGTTCACATATAGAAGCAGAAACGTGCCAGTGTTTCCTGAAAATTCTTGCCAATTAATCATATCTTATCTTTTCTCTTGATTTTGTAAAAAAGATACACAAGAATGTAAATTGCTGGATGTTAGGTTGTAACCTGGACTCTGTTGCAAACTCTGCCAAGTGATTTTATAGTATCATGAGTTGTCCCTTAGTTTACTCCAAATGTCAGGGTGATCCTCTCCCCCGCCCAGCCCAGTTATTGTTTATTTTGTGTTTTTGAGACACAGTCTTGATATATAATGCTGGTTTGCCTGGCACTCACTATGTATCCCAGACTGGCTTGGAACTCCCAACAATCCTCCTGTATCAGTCAGCCCGAAGGGTTGGGATTTTAAGTGTGTGCCACTGTGCTCAGCTTCACAGCTAGATTTTGAGTTCAAACTCCCTGAAGTTCCTGGGTTGCATTTGGCTCCAGTCTTCATACAGGAGAAAAGCAGACTGAAACAGACAGTCTGCTAAGCACACGATCTCCGTCTCCAGTTAAGTAATAACAATAGCCGCCATTTATGGGGTGCTGTGTATAGCTAAACTGCTTATTCACATTTTAATCCCCATGAAAGTTCTGGGAAGTAACCATACTGATGAGGAAACAGAGCCTTGGAGCTGTAGCTCAAGGTCACGGTAGGCAGCTGAACGAGGGCAAATTTAGGTCTTGCTGACTCCTGTATGGGTTTTGAGGCTGACCTTTTATTTTATAAATAATCCGAAGAGGAACAAGGCCAATGGGCTTAGTGTGACACTTGATTCCACATTTATCCTTTCCCTCTGCCAAATTGAAAGACCTTCTGGTGATTAAATATTTCTGGCAAGTAATACCCTGCCATTTATTGAAAAATGATACTCTAGTATCTTTTATAATTTTTGTTGTTATTGAGACAGGGTCTCACGCTGTCCAGGCTGGCCTTGAATTCACTATGTAACTGAGGATGACCTTTAAACTTCTGATTTTCGTGCTTCTATCTCCCAAGTGCTAGGACTAAGGCTGTGCTCTACCTATTAAGCTCAGGGCTTTTGTGCATGCTAGCTAGGCAAGCATTGTATCAAGTGAGCCACATCTCCAGCCCCATAATTGATTCAAATAAAACCAGCATTAACTGTCTAGAGCGAGGACAGTGCTAGGGAAACCACCTGCTTCCTCGCAGCCCTGAGTCACTGTAGCTCAGCTTGGATGTGAGTGCATGGGGTCAACTCCTTATAGTGCATCTAATAGGACAGGGCCAGCTAGTTGGAATGGCTCCCAGGCCCAATGAGGTCAGTCAATGTCACTGGATATCAAACAGTAAGGGTTAAACAAATGACAAACTACCGCCCCCCTTCCAAAAAAAAAAAAAAAAAACAAATGAAAAACAGAACTGGTGAGATGGCTCAAGGGTTAGGGTGCTTGCTGGCAAGAACTAACAACCTGAGTTCAATCCCTGGAACTCGCATGGTGGGGGTGAAAACAGGTTCTCTGACCTCTGTGAATGCATTAAGTAAATGTAATAAAACCAAAAATTAACCAAACAATAGCAAAAGCCAGAGTCAAAAGACGAAGGCCATTGTGATAAGCATTATGGTTTTCATCTAAAACTTCTTTTAATTTTTTTCTTTTGAAGCAGAGCTGTAATTTGTTAAGAGATTATATATATATATATGTGTATATATATATATATATATATATATACATATATATATATATACACACACACATTTTTTAAGCCTAGGGTTAAAGTTATTTTTGGTTTTGATTATGTGTATATATGTTTATGTGTGGGTTTGTGCATGTGAGTGCAGGTGCCATTGGAGGTCAGAAGAGGATGTCTGATCCTCTAGAACTGAAATGATAGGTGGTTGTGAGCTGCCCCAGGTCGGGGTTGGGAACCAAACTTAGGTACTCTGCAAAAGCAGTATGCGCTCTTTACATCTGAGTTGACTCTCCAGCCCCAAGCTCCAGGGTTAAGAGAAAGAAAGGCAAGACACAGCCAAGAACATGGTGTGGGCTTCTCAAAGGCGAGTGGTCTCTTTTGGTTTTTAAGTTTGTATTGATACTGTTGCTCCTTAAAGACTGCCTTCTTTCAAGGCAGAGAAGGCCCAGGTCAAAAACCATGTATTTGCTATTTGTGTTCATTTTTTGCTCTGGGGTTGGATGGGGTGGGAACAAACTTTCTTTGGAGGAGGTTGAAGATAGACAAGAGTCAGGTGTTATTTGCTAATTTGTTTATTTAATGAGAATCTCATTTAAAGGTCATCTCTTAGCTGGTAAATGGCTATAATTTTGGCACTTGGGAAGCTAAGGCAGGAGGACTACTTTGAGTTCAAGGCAAGTCTGGGCTAAAGAGTGAGATATTGCCTCAAGAAGAAAAGGTCATTTTCTTTATATGGGCAAAGAAATCCTAAGGTACCTGTAGTCCCAAGTACTCCAAAGGCTGGGGCAGGAGGATCATTTGAGTGCAGCAGTTGGAAAAGCCAACTCTCAAAACAAAGTGAGCCCTTAGCTTAAGGAAAGAAAGATAAAAGGAAAAACAAAACAAAACAAAACCACAACAAAAACCTCCGTCCTAGGCCGCCAGTCTTCTTTACAGTCTGCCTTTTAGAGCTGGGGTTTTAGATTCTGGTAAGGACATTGCTTTTCATGGCTTAGGTTGGGAGGTATTCAAGCCTGGTGCGATGTTTCACACATGTAATCTCTGAACTTCAAGGTTGAGACAGGAGGATTACTTCAAGTTTGAGGCCAGCCAAGGCTATATATAAGCTGGAATCCAGTGTAGGCTGCAGAATGAAACTCTTCTACAAAAGAGGCCAACACAACCACCCCCCTACCAAAAAAAAAAAAAAAACAACAACAAAAAAAAAAAACAAAACGGAAACAAAAAGGTGACTGATTGATTGAAAGCTCAAGAGACAAATTTGTAGATTGGGTTCATTTTTTGTGCCCAATTTTTCTTAACTTTGAAGAGAAATTAACTACCTGATAATAAAGAGGTCTTGAGCAACTAAAATAATGTATCTAAAAGTGCTTTAAAGTTTATTATCAAATTTATGAAAATAGAGCTAGACACACCTGTAATTCTGGCATCTGAAACTGAGGTGGGAGGATCAGAAGTTAAAGATCATCTTTAACCATATAGTGAATTCTAGGCCAACTTGGGTTGCATGAGACTTTGTCCCTCCAAAACAAAACCACCTCTCCCCCGAATTAATTATGGAGTGTTTTATAAAAGTACCCCAAATATTAATTATTCATAGCAGTGCAAGTCAGAATCACGTCTGATTGGAGGAGGCTGGTTTACATTCGCATATGGTGACTTTTGAAAATATATCCTTTCTCTATGTGGTTCCTGATTGAATTAGGGTATTCTAGAGGAACAGAAGGAGTGTGTGTGTGTGTGTGTGTGTGTGTGTGTGTGTGTGTAGTATAAAAGAGAATTTACTAAAATGCTTTACAACTGAAAGGGGATAGGTAGTCCCACAGTGGCCGTCTGCAGGCTGGAGAGTCCAATAGCATCTTGGTCCATGAAGCTAGATGCCTTAGCCACTCCAGGAGGCTTCCTGGAGAGTGACTAGTTTTGTTTTAAAATTTTTATTTATTTTTTATTTTAAAAAATATTTTATTTATTACTGTTATTATTTTATTTTAAGTATTTTTATTTTACGTGTATGAGTGTATTGCCTGCATGTGTGTATGTGCCCCCGTATCATGCAATGCCCTCAGAGGTCAGAAGACGGCATCGGATCTCCTGGAACTGGAGTTACAGAAAGTTAGCTGCCATGTGGGTGTTAGGTATCGAACCCAGGTCCTGTGCAAGAACAGCCAGTGCTCTTAAGCACTGAGCCACCACTCCAGACCCTCCGTTTCCCTTTTTTGTGAGAATATACATGCACATGTACACACATACATATAATCCCAGCACTACAGAGGCGTAGGAAAGAAGATCAGAAGTTCAAGTTCATCTTCAGTTACTGAGGAACTTCAAGGCCAGCTTGGGATACTGGAGACTCATTCTCAAAACAAAAACAAAACAAAAGCTGGGAATGTAGTTCAGTGGTAGAGTGCTGGCCTTCCCGGTTTCAGGAGGTTGTGGAACCTTTGAGACTTGAGGCCTAGCTGGTGGAAGGGGGCTTGAGTGGTGGGGCTTAAGGTTATCGGCCAGTCTGGCACACTTCATATCTCACTCTCTGCTTCTCATGTGCTACTTTGGTGACCAATCTGTTCCAGCTGCCATGACTATACCCCCTGAACTGTGAGCCAAAGTACACATTTCCTTCCAAACATTGCTTCTGTTACATATTTCGTCCCAGAGGGAAGGGAAATAATGAATAGAGAGATACATCCTGATCCCTGGAATTTGCAAGTATGTTGTTACCTTATATGGCAAGGGGCATATCTGCTGATTTGCTGACCTTACAAGAGGGAGTCAGCTTGGATTATTATTGAGGTTGGGGGTTGGCTAAGTAATTTCAAAATTCTGAAATTCGAGGCCAGGAACCATAGAAGTTGGAAAATTCAGGGAAGTGGATTGTCCCCCCTCAGCATCTAAAACGGCTCAGTGAAACACATGTTGGATTTGTTTATGGTTTGAATGAGAATGTCCCCGAGGATTGAATAGGCTCCAGTATCTGAATCTTAGCCCAGTGGGTAGTGCTGTTTGTGGAGGTTTAGGACGCATGGTCTTGTTGGAGGTGGCAAGTCAGTGGAGATGGGCTTGGAGAGTTCACAGCCATGTCCCACTTGCAGCCTGTCTCTCTGCTTCCTGTGCCTGCTTGAAGATGTGAGTGCTCAGCTTTCTGCTCTGGCTGGCTCCCTGCCACGATGGACTCTTATTCCTCTGGAACTGTAAGCCAAATAAACACTTCCTTCTATGAGTTGCCTCAGTCATGGTGCTTTATCACAGCAGCAGAAAAGTAACTGATACTATACATATGTATAAATATGTATGTATGTATGTATGTATGTATGTATGTATGTATGTATGTGGTAATGTGGTAGCAGGGCAGCTCACAAATGCCACAGCATCTGTGTGGAGTCAGTCACAACTTGCAGGTGCCAGTTCTCTCCTTCCACCATGTGGGCTCTGGGGATGGAACCCAGGTTCACAGGCAGCAGACTCCTTAACCTACTGAACCATCTCACTGGCTCCATGTGGGACTTGCAACCCACAGAACTGTGAGATATGGAATTTGTACTTGGTGGTGGTGGTGATTTATTAGAGCAACAGAGAGTAATACCGAAGAACAGCATAATTAGCTCTTGATAGCCCAGAGAATTCATTACAGGATCTCCTTTGAATACCAAATTCCATTGATGTCCAAGTCCCTCCTAGAAAGTAGCATAGTGTTTGCATAAACCTATACACGTCCTTTTCTGTGCTTTAAATCATCTCTAGAGAGGCTGGAGGGATGGCTCATCAGCTAAGAGCACCTGCTGCTCTTCCAGAGGAACTGAGTTCTGTTCCCAGCATCCATGTCAGTCAGTTTACAACGTCCTGTAACTCCAGCTCCAGGGGATCTGACACCCCTTCTGGCTTCCTTGGGCACCTGCACTCACATGTGCACAAACACATACTCACCTTCTCCCCCATATATACATAATTAAAAATAAATAAATAAGCTGCGGTATATGCCTTTAATCCTAGTACTGGGCAGGCAGAGGCAGGCAGATCTCTATGAGATGGTCTACATAGTGAGTTCCAGACCAACTGGGGCTACAGCAAAACAGTTTGAAAAAAAAAAAAAAAAAACCCACAAGACCCACAGCAAATGAACAAAATAAATCTTTAAAAACATCATGTCTAGAGTACCTGTAATATCCAACACCATGTAAATCTTATGCAAATAGTCACACTGTATTGTTTAGGGGAATAATGACAAGAAAAAAATCTGTAGCTTTTCAGTACAGATGCAAATATTTACAAGTGTTTCCTCGCTGTGGTTAGCCCAGTTCACAGTTGCAGAATCCAGATGTAGAGGACTGGTGATACTGTTAATTTCAACGGAGAACATCAAGACTAGGGAACTGCCTGGATTCCTGACTCCTTAACTCTCACCCTAGGTTAATACGAAGGACTCTAGAGTTGACTCGGCCTGCCAGTTCCATAATCTGTCTTGCCGGAAGGATCCATGTTCATGCTTGCTGTGGATTTATGGAGTGCTCTGTGTTGGAACCAGATTCACTGCTCATCCTTTACCCTGTGCCTGCCGATGCCCAGCGTCCCTGGAGATTCTCTCCCAGCTCCTGGCTCATAGAAGGGGATCTGGTCCCATTCTGAACCTGATTTTATGCAGTGTCTGTCTGGAGTCAAGATCTGCATTCCTGCTTTCTCTCTACCAGTGTCACAACAGACTTGAGTCTACCTAGATCCTGTTCTTGAGTGACCCTGACATTGTCCTGTCTTCCCCCTGACTTCTGGACTGCTTAGAATTTTGTTTTATGTCTGTGTGACAGAGGGGACTCGTGTTAAAATGATGTACTGCCAACACCTCCCTTTGTGTCTACGAGGAAGAATGAGAGCTTTGTACAATGAGCTCACTAGAGGGTTTTTGTTGAATTAAGCAGGGTCATTGGCAGCGAGGAGAACTAAAATGCTCCGAGGAGACCAAAAGAGGGAGATACTTAGAAAAAAATTTACAGGAAACTTGAGAAGGAGGAAGGGTCAGCAGATGAGGAAGCAGGGATGGGTGGACTGCACGATTTTTTTGAAGAAAGAGAAGGAAATGCAGAAAATAGTTTAAAAGAAGTTCTTGCATTTCGCATTTCTTTGTTTCCTTAAACGGTCAAGCTGGGTGTGGTGGTACACGCCTATAATCCCAGAACTGGGGGAGCTGAGGAAAGGAGACTGTGAAGAGTTTAATAACTCTCTGGGTTACATAGAAAGACCCTGTTCATGGGCTGACGAGATGGTTCAGTGGTTAGATGCTCTTGCTGCTCTTCCAGAGGACCCAAGTTTGGTTCCCAGCACCCATGCTGGGGGATTCACAACTGTGGGGATCGGACACCTCTGGTCTCTACAGGCCCCTGCACTCAGGTGCACATACCTCCCTCCCATACACATAGTTAAGAAAGAGAGAAAGAGACGGGGGAGGGAAGGAGGGCGGGAAGGACGTATGGAGGGCCAGGTGTATCAAATACTGAGCTAGGGCTTCAGGCAAGGCCGGGATGATGTCTAGTCCAAATAGCTTCTGGTGGCAAGGATCAGGAGCTGAGAAGCAAGGAAGGAAGTCAGTCCCCGCGAATTTTCCAGAAGGGCTGCAAGAAGAAGCAGCTTCTCAGATTGGTCCCAGAAGGGAGTGAAGGAAGAGCATTTGTTGGCCATGTTCACCCTGTCTCCATTTGCCTTGGACAAGGGTCACACTATACAGTTAATTCTGGGATCTTCTAGGTGATGTCAGCTAGCCGCCGCTCCAAGATCACTCAGGAAATTGACTTTTAATGAATTAATTATTGACTGAGACAGTGTCTGGCTGTGGAACCCCAGCTGTTCTTGAGCTATTTTTTTTTTCTTTCTTTCTTTCCTCTCTTCTCTTCTCCCTTCTCTTTTTCTGGGATTATAGGCTTTTGCAAACATGCTGGGCTAGTTAAGTGATTTGATCACCCACATAATATAAACATATCTTTGACTAGTAAACAACCTCTAGACAAAGAGGTTCAGTTGCCTAGCAAGTGCAATGCCCTGGGTTCAATCCCTGGCACCTCATGAACTGGGGATAGGCTACATTCCTGTAATTTCAGCATTCAGGAGGTGGAGGCAGGAGGATCAGAAGTTCAAGGTAAGTCTTGGTTATGTAGCATGCTTGAGGGCAACTTGTGATGTATGATAGTCTACTCACAAACAAAATATATCAAAACAAACCAAAAGACTGTGAAGGGAGTTGTGTTGTGTTAGAGTAAGCCTGTCCTCCCTTCCTAACTGCCCTTTGGTTTAATTGGCAAATTTGGGCCTCTTCTCCAAAAGCAGAAGTCAGTTTCAGAACACCGAGTCTTTTTCTGCAGCTCGATGCTGGGAAGCACTTGTGATTCTCATATTAAACTACATTCAGCAACCCAGCACTATCAGGAATAAACAATGATCTGGCATCTCCTTTTATTTTTAAAAAAATCTTGTTTCTGACTTTGTTTTGAACTCTGAAGAGGAGTGTAATTCACTGGGCCTTCTGTCAACATTCCAGCATTTGGTACATTGGTCAGAAAATTGATAAGTAAGACATAAACACAATTAGAGAGAAACGATGAGAATTAACACAGAGAGATGGAGGTTTCTGGCATGGCAAGGGGATGGCCTTGGTCCCGGGGCTTTCTCTTTCATGTATGCGCAGGATATTTTGATGTTGGTGGTTTGCTTAGGCTTATCTTGGGACAGGTAGGTTTTTTACAGAGATGCAGTCAGCTCCCAATAGCTGTGGCCTAGGGAAAAGACCTTGGAAAAGCCACTCAGGGGTTGTGAGGGTTTCGGTGAGAGCACAGGGTCTGTGAGAAGGCCTTAGCAGGGGCCATCACCCTGATGAGGCCTTAGTAAGTCGTCACAGCTGGGGCAAGGTTTCAATTAAAGGAGAAAAAAAGCAGTCTTTTCATAGGTTGCCTTTTTAGAAATTCAGAATAAGAAAACTTGTTTATTTGTTTGTTTGTTTGTTTGTTTAACTATGGAACAGTTTGGCTCTATAAAGATCCAGGACCACAGAGCATTCAGGAAAAATTCTCTTTCCATGAGCTGGTGCTAGGTCTATGTAAGTAAACGAACAGGCCTCTTTTTCATCTCTCCTTTATTGATAGGAGCTATCCTCAAGGACGGAGGAGGGCGGGGTAGATGGCTTAAGAGTGCTGTGCAAGCATGAGGGCCTGAGTCTGAATCCGTAGCATCCACTTCAAAAGCCAGATGTGACCGCGCCGTTGACCCCAGCATGGTGTTTACAGGCAGAGATGGGAGGATTGCTGGAGCTTGCTGGTGAGCCAGCTTTAGGTTCAGTGAGAAACTCTGTCTCAGTGGAGTAAGATGGGGTGTGATAGAACAGGACACTTGACATCCTCCTCTGGCCTCTGCATGCACTCTCATGGGCATGTGTACTTGGGCACACACATATGTACACATACCACATACCACATATGCACACATACAGAAATATGGATGAAATGTCAGCATGTCCACAGAATGGCATCGAACAACTTTATCAGTAGTTTATTTTGTGCATTATCAGTAATTACTTTGGAAACTATCATGAGAAAAGTCTCTGCTCCCCATTAGTGTTCCTGGGGAAGCAAAGTTGTGTGATATGAGAAGGAAGAGCTGAGCTTGGGGGTGACACATCTGTAATTCCAGTCCTTGGGAGATAGAGGCTGGAAGTGCAAGAATGCCAAATAGGAGCTGGATAGATGGCTCAGCAGTTAAGAGCACTGGCTGCTTTTCCAGAGGACCCGGGTTTGACTCTCAGGACTCTCATGACGGCTAACAGCTCTCTGTAACTCCAGTTCCAGGGAATCTAACACCCTCCTCTGGCCTCCACAGGTTTTGCACCATGTGAGTATGCTTATATACATGCAGGGAAAACATTCATACATATATAGTAAAACAAATAAATAAAAATTTTAAAAAGAATTCAAAAACCCCCTTGGTTATGTATCAAGTTTGAGGGTAGCCTGGTCTACATGAGACACTGTCTCTGAAAGCAAAAACAAAACCATAAAATAGAGCAAAGTAGCAACAAAAACATTAAAAAGGAGGGAAGGGCTCATGATGATGGGGCAAGACTGTTCCAAGAGGCTACAGAGATCCTCTCCTGTGGAAGTCAGTCACACCTCTGGTTGGCATAGGATGGATGGGCAAACCAAGGACTTAAAAGAGCAAGAACCAAGGGACTGAGGGTTATATCTTGTCTCCCTCTGTGTCTGTCTGTCTCTGTCACTGTCTCTCTTTCTCTGTGTGTCTCTGTATTTCTAACTCTGTTTCTCTCTGTCTCTGTCTCTCTCTACTTTCTCTGTTTCTTCCTACCTTAAGGTAAAGACCCCCTGCCCCGCCCCCATTGCTGCAGGTTCCCACTGCCGTGGTCTGCCAAAGTGCATGGATCGAGTAACCAGGGATGGAACCCTGTAAAACAGTGAACCAGAACGAACCCCTGTTCCTTTCAGGTGCTCTCTCAAGTATTTTAGTCACACCCATGCAGAAGTGCCAGATCAGAGAGGGAAGTATTCTGGGTTACCCATACATGCTTTTTGAGAAAGCAGGAAGTATAGGAGCTGTGACTCTCAGATAGTGAGATGTGTGGTGGTAAATTTTATATGCCAACATGACTTGTCTATGGCTAGGTCTCAATCAAATATCAGTCTGTGTATGATGAGTATGTAAAGGTACCATATGCATGCAGTACCCAAAGAGGCCAGAAGAGGGCGCCAGATTCCTCCAAACTGGAGAAAGACTTAGCCACTATGTGGGTCCTGAGAATTTAGACTCTTTGCAAGAGCAACCAGTGCTCTTAACCTCTGGACCAGCTCTCCATTCCCTAAATTTTTTAATTTAAAAAATGTATGTAATTTATCTATTTTTTTATGTAGTTGAGTGCTTTGCCTGTATGTATGCAAGTGTACCACATGCATGCAATGCCCACAGAGGTCAGAAGAGGGTGTCGGATCCCCCCTGGACCTGGATTTATACATGGTTGTTAGTTGCTGTGTCGGTACTGAGAATCAAACCTGGGTCCCTGCAAGCATAGCTCTTAACTGTTGAGTCAGCTCTCCAGTCCCTAAAATTTTTTATTTACTTTTAAATGTCGATTTATTTATGTACTTATTTATCTTTCTATTTACTTGTTTTTTTCCTGTGTATGAACATTTTGCCTGGCTGTATGTAAGTCCACCACATGCATGCAATGCCTATAGAGATCAAAAGAGGGCATCAGATCCCCTGGAATACACTTACAGTTGTTAGTTGCTGTATGGGTACTGAGAACTGAACCTGGGCCTTTGCAGGAGTAGCTCTTAACCTCTGAACCATCTCTCCAGCCCTGAGTTTTATTTTTATTATTTTAAATAATTTATTTATTGTGTGTGTGTGTATGTGTGTGTGTGTGTGTACGTATGTGCATGTTGTTGCATGTGGACGTCAGAGGACAACTTGTGGGTTAGTTCTCTCCTTCCACTATGTGGGATCTGGGGATCAAATTCAGGTGGTCAGGCTTGGTGGTAACTGTTGTTACCCACTAAGCCATTTTGCTGGCCCCTTAAATTCCTCTTACTATCGTTTGTATGTGCACGATGTGTGTGGGCTCACATGGTGTGTATGTGGAAGTTAGAAGACAACTTGTAGAGTTTGTTTTTTCCTTTCACCTTTACGTGGGTTCTCAAGATTGAACTCAGGTTGCCAGGCTTGCTCCTGAGCCATCTGTCAGCCCTACAACTGTCTTTAAAAAAGTAAACTCAAGTTTTGCTGTAAAGAAATGAATGGAATAAATTTTTTTTCCATTCATGGAAAAAATTTTGCAGCAGACATCTGGTTTTTGCTTCCAGCATTTATTGCTTTGAAATCACTATGAAGCCCAGGCTTTCCTTGAATTCACTATGTTATGTATGTAGCACAGGCTAGCTTCAGACTCACAGCCCAGCTTCCTCAGTCTCCTGAGTACTGGGATTACATGTCCCCATGACTGGCTCATTTATTGCTTTCTATAAGGAATAGTTTTTCAACCAGATCTCAGATAATTACTCTTCATTTTTTTTTCATCCTTATTGAAATGCATTGAGTAACTAAGCCCATTTTTAGCTCCAGTTGACTCAAGAAGATCCAGTCACTGGGCTGGAGTGAAGGTTCAGTGGTTAAGAGCACTTGCTGCTCTTGCAGAGGACCCGGGTTCAATTCCCAGCATATTCATGGTGGCCCAGTGTCACTGATGACTCCAGCTCCAGGGGCTTTTCTGCCCTCTTCTGGTATCTGTGGGTACTGCATGTATGCAATGCACATACATACACATAGGCTTACACTTGTACACATAAAATAAAAATAAATAAAGCTTTAAAAAGTAAAGAATATCCAATCACCCAATCCCATGAGTGTCTTAGAAATGAAAATGATGAGAGTTGATCAGAATTAAGGAGATAATCGCTGAGCTTCTGGGGAGATATATGAATAACTGATTGTCCATTTGGAAGGAGATGTTAAATTTCTATTTACCATTCACAAATATGAACAGGAGTGACATTAGAAATGATGAGTCTACTCTTATTAGAAGACATAAAAGCAAAAAGCCATGATGATAGACTGATAATTTGGTTACATGGTGTACAACTGTACAATGCTATAAACAAAGTTAAAACATAAGCAATATGGGTCTGTACAAGATGGGTGCATCAACAGCCAGGCATGGATGGAGTAGGGTTCCGGGGCCCCTATCGCCAACTGCCAAACTATTTCCTTCTGCTAGATTCAGGGACAAGGGGAGAGTCACTGCCTTCAGTTGAATGCCCACTGGTGACCCCACCAGACTCCAGTGGATAGTCCAAATCTAATGGCCACGCAGATGGCCCTGGACTAAATGGGTCACAAAACCAGACCCAAAGTCATGAATCTGGGGAAGGGACAGAGAGGAAGGAAGCAGAGTAGCTAGGGATGGGAGGGAGAGAAAAGAGGGTTGGGAGAGAGTAAACAGAATCATTATATACATGTGTGAGACTGTCCAGGAATAAGCTTGATTCATTAAAAAAACAAAAATGAAGAAAGGAGCTGAAGAGGTGGCGTGGGCAATAAGAGCTCTCGTCCTTTTCCAGAGGACCCAGGTTTGATTCTTAGCACCCACATGGTGGCTCTGTTGCCTTACAGGCACCACACACATACCAGTAAGCATACCTGCAACCAAAACATTTGTACAAATAAAAATAGGTAAATCATTAAAAAGCAGTAGAATGAACGTAAATATTTACTATTTATAACAAAGAATTAGTGTACATATTATAATAGAACTTCTACATATTGATAAATAAAAAAAAGACAAGCTAATGGAAATATGGACAAAGGTTATGACTGGATAATTCACATGAGGATGTAGAAGAGACAGTCGCCCCCATGGTTGAAAGCTACTCAATAATCAGGGAGGAACTATCGTATCTATCTATCTATCTCAAGTTCTCATTGTGTAGCCCAGGCTAGCTTCAAACTCACAATAATCCTCTTGGTTTCAGTCTCCTGAGAGAACCTGCCAAGAAAATGCACTTTAAAACAGCAACACCAATCCCAGTCCTTGGTCATCCTTGGAGTCCAAGGTCATCCTTGGCTATACAGTGAATTCGAGGCCAACTGAGCAATATGGCTCAAAAAACAAACACAAACAAGGGCTGGGAACATGGCTCAACCGATAAAGTGCGAGTACAGAGACCTGAGGTTAATCTCCAACACCTATGTAAAAAGCATGTCTACAATCCCAGCACTGTAAGGTGGGGACAGGAGGTTCCCTGGGGCTTGCGGTCAGCTATTCTAACTGAATCGCTAAGCTAGGTGTTCAGTGAGAGACCCTGTCTCAGAAAGGTAGACAGAGATTGAAAAGGATACCCAGTGTTGACCTCTGGCCTCCGCAGCCATGCACACATACATGCATGTACACCTATACACACATGTGCACCCACATAAAGCATCTGCACACATATGTACACCACACATGTGTGCACATGCATATACATAAACAAAACAAACAACCACATAGCATTCCATGTTACAGATTTTCACCTCCTCAGATCCATTTTCCTAGTGATGAGAATTTAGGCTGTTTTAACCTTTTTACATATAGTATTCAAATGAACATCCCTGTCTTGTCACTTTGGAGGCTACTTTTGAGATATTAAACTTTGTAAGCTTAAAGCTAGGCAATTAAGGCAAGCACCTTGGTGTCTGGACCCAAACAGAATTTGTCTATTATGTGAACATACTCTAAAACTTATCATCAGATTATTCTTTGGATTTTACTTTAAATCATGTGCTTAATCTAATACACTTAGAGACTACTGGAACTTTTTCTGGTCAGATTAGTTCAAACAGTTAGTAATTGTTCTCCTTCCCCGAAATAAAGCTGATTGAAGGATTACACTGTCTGAGTAACTGTAAGATTCGGAAGCTCTTATAAAGACTTACTTATTTGGAAGTTTGAAAATATTCATGATTTCTTTTGGATTAATGCTTTAAACATGAACATTTGGCGGCAGCTATGGCTTGCTTTGTAGTTCATTAGTGTCCTGGAGAGAGGAAACTGTTGAATCTCTGTTTAGTAGTGAAAAAATATTTATCAAATTAAACATTTTAGAAATCTCTCTCTCTTTCTCTCTCTCTCTCTCTCTCGCCCTCTCTCTCTCTCGCTCTCTTATTTTGAGACAAGATCTGCTGTGTAAATCTGGCTGACCTGGAACACACTGTATAGACCATGCTGGCCTCAAACTCTTTCCTTAGCCTCCAAGTGCTGGGAATACAGATGTGTGCCATGACGCCTCGCAGCTTCTGTTTCTGTCTTTCTAGGGTCTTGCTACATATCCAATAGGGCCTCAAACTCACAGTGTTTTGGCCTTAGCCTCTTGAATGCTGGGATTATAGTTGGGAGCCACGACTCCTCTCTAGGAATGTCTTATGTAGAAATACTCATAAGAGTACATACACCGGTGAGAAGAGATGGCTCAGCAGTTAAGAGCACTGGCTGCTCTTGCAGAGGACCTGGTTTGGTTCCCACTACCCACATGGTGGCTAACAGCCATTGGTAACTCTATTCCAGGGGAATCAGACGCCTTTTTCTCATCTCTGCAGGCACTGCCCACAGAGGTCAGAAGAGGTGGTCAGATCCCCTGGAACTGGAGTCATGGACAGTTGTTAGCCACTGTGTAGTTCTGGAACTTGAACCCAGGTCTTCTGTAAGAGCAGCCAATGCTTTTAACTGCCGAGCCATCTCTCCAGCCCTAGAGGTTGGATTTTGAAACAGAGTCATACTATGTAGCCCCAGCTGGCCCTGAAGGTCTTGCTTTCTGCCTCCTCCTTATTTAGTCTCCCAGGAATTATACGTAGGTAACACGAAGCCCAGTAAATAAACAAAATGTGTTGTTTGTTTTTGTGATGCTGGGGATGAAACAGGATATCAAGCATCCTAGCCAGATGCTTTACCACTGAGCCACAAACCCAGAGCATAACAGATTTCTTGTCTCTTTTTTTCTTCATGTTATTTATTCATTTATTTTTATTTTATGTGCGTGAGTGTAAGAGCACCATGTGTGTACAAATATCCACAGAGGCCGGAAGAAGGCATCAGATCCACTGGAACTGGAGTTATGAATGGTCCTTAGTTGCTATGTGGGTGCTGGGAATTGAACCCAGGTCCTCTGCAAGAGCAGCTGGTGCCCTTAACTGCTGAACTGTCTTTTCAGCCCCTAATTTTCTTTTTATTTTCTGAGCCTAGTCTCACGTTGCCCAGACTGCGTCTTGAATTCACTGTGTGCCAGAGGATGACCTTGAGTTTGTGGTTCTCCTGTCTCCTTCTAAATGTTGGACTTCCAGGGAAGGACTACTGTGCTCGGTTTATGCAGTTCTAAGGGTTGACATAGTTCCACCCCCACTTCTTTTCAGAGTTGGGAATTAAACCGAGGTTCTCACTCATGCTAAACAAAAACTCTACCACAGAGCCATACCCTTAATACTATTACACACTTTTTGAGTGGAAAACGTTGCATATCAATGTACAGTGTACTATTTTTGTAAAAGGAAAATAACAACCACACCTTTGGAGAAATGGCTTAGTGGTTTAGAGCACTTACTGGTAAACAGTCTGTGACTCCAGATCTGGGGAGATATAGCACCCTCTTCTGGCCTGCTCTGGCATTGCATTCACGTGGTGCACTTACATGCAAGCAAAACAGTCATACGCATGCAATACACATAAATAAAATTCTAAAAATAGACATATTTATTGGAACAGTGAGATAGCTCAGTGGATAAAGGTGCTTGCCACCAAGCCCAGCCGCCTGAGTTTGATTCCCCTGGACCCACACGATGGAAAGAGAGATCCAGTTTCTGGGGTTGTGGGTTGTCCTCTGACCTCGATACACACGCTGTGGCATGTTCATCCTCCTCACAAATAAATAAATATCCCCATATTTACAGTGGCACATAACTATAGTCTTAGTTAGTTAGAAGCTGAGGTACGAAGATTACTTGAGCTCAGTAATTAAAGACCAGATTGGGTAACATATTGAGAAACAAGACAGAGCAGGAGGAGAGGATTGGTTTACATGATCAGAAACATTATATATCAACATTTAATGGGATAAACCTCAAAGACTAGATTGGGTAACCTATTGAGAAACAAGATAGAGGAGGACAAGCAGGAGGAAGAGTGGGAAGGGAGGGAGGGAGGGAGAGAGAGGGAATTGATTTACACGATCAGAAACATTATATAAGAACACTTAATAGACTAAACCCCAGAATCACCCATACAAAGTAAAAACAAACAACTGCAAAGGGAAAACTTTTACTTTGAATTTTTCCTTTCTTTTTTTTTTTCCCAACTCCCTCATCTTTTTGGGTGGGTGGGGGCTCTTGGGGCAATGTTGTCTTTTCATTGTGAGAAAAAATAGCCAGTTCAACACCAAACAGAAATCTGAAGTGTGGCTAGGGGAAGGCGACGGGAGAGGCACTGCAGAACACGGAGGGTGTCACCGCCTGTCACCGCCTGTCCGCCTGTCCGCTGGGGCTCGGCCCAAGGCGGCAGCACACACCTTTCCATGTCACGGTGGCTTATTATGTTGGAGGTTAAAAAAAATGGGGGGCCTGGGAATGTAGACTAGTCGGGAGAATGCTTGCCTAGCATACAGGAAGCCCTGAGTTTGATTCCCAGCACAGCATAAACTAGATGTGGTAGTGCAGGAGGATCAGAATTTCAATGGTAGCCTCAGCTACATAGTGAGTTTGAGATCAGCCTGTGCTATATGAGTCTATATCAAAAAGGAGGAGAGGCTCTCACCGCCTTTTTCCCTGTACCTGTTCAGCTACCTCAGGACCAACTTGAAGATGAAGGAAAGGCAAGATGTCGGAGCTCACAGAAGACCTCACTGGTCTTCTCAGGCGAGAAAAAAAAAAAGTCAGATGTACTGGTCATTGAGGTGTATCCTGAAAGAAAAGCTAAATATAAGATGCAGTGTCTGGACAAGGACAGTCAGAAGACAAGGTCAAGTATGGCTATCTGTACATTGAGCTGGATCCGAAGGAGGTTAAACATGCAGATGACATGGAAGTGCAAAGACTCGTGAAGAAGGTATTAAAGAGGAAACAGAAAAGACAAGGGGTGCCTTTGAGGTAGTTCAGAAGGCTGCTGCAGCCATGCCTGTTCAAGCAGTGACAAGCTGATGCCTGCTCAGCACATCTGATCCATGCCATCCCAGCAAGGAGTGGCATTCATTTCTGAGGCTAAACAGAGGGTTATTCAGATGGCAAAAAAAAAAATAATAATAATAATGCATGAAGATTCATTGGAGCCTCAAGACTCAAGATCAGGAGCTGGAGAGATGACTCAGTGGATAAGAGCACTGGCTGCTCTTGCAGAGGACCTGGCTTTGGTTCCCAGAACCCACATGGTGGCTAATGATTATCTATCCTCCATTTTCAGGGGATCTGAAAGCTCAGAAAGAAAAGGAAAACTATGAAGAGAAGCTTAGAGAAATAGCCCAGAAAGTCAAAGGAGAGTTAGGATCAAAACTTGTGTAGACAAAAAGGACAGAGAGGCACAAGAGAAAATCTGGCATGATTGGAGAAAAGAGAAGCTAAAACCTTTCCCTTCCCCCCTCCCCTTCTCCCTTCTTTCTCTCCTCCTCCTCCTCCTCCTCCTCCTCCTCCTCCTCCTCCTCCTCCTCCTCCTCCTCCTCCACCACAGCCACTGCCACTGCCATCTTCCTGCATGTAAGGGCACCACATGTGTGCAATGCCTGCAGGGGCCAGAAGAGGGCATTAGATTTCCTGGAACTGGAGGACAAACGGCTGTCAGTCACCATGTCCGTGCTGGGAACCAAACCAGGTCCCCTGCAAGAGCAGCCAGTGCTCTTAACTGCTGGGCCATCTCTCCAGACCGCCAAAGAATTTCTTTTTTTATACTCTTGCTGCTATATATCTGAAGTTGGCCTCCTACCTCTGCTATCGTGTGTCACTAAGCCTAGCTTACCATGTCTTTTTAACATCCTACTCCAAGTTCTAGAGCATGCAAATAAACAAGACAAGGAGGCTGAGTGTGGTGGTACATTCCTTTAATCCCAGCACTCAGGAGGCAGAGGCAGGTGGATCTTAGTGAGGACAAGGGCAGTCTGGTCTACATAGCAAGTTCTAGACCAGCCAGGGCTACATAGTGAGACCTTCTTTCAGTAAAACAGAAAACAAAACAAAAAATAAGACAAACAAGAAAAGGAATATTGGTTGGAAGAGGGATATAAGACATTGTTCATATGTGATATGAAAATTTATGAGAGGTGACCAAAAAATGCCTCTAAAATGGTTAAGTGATCGGAGTTAGGCTAAAAATGACCTCAAATGGGTCACAGGCCTAAAAGTAAACACAAACAAAACCTCTAGAAGATAAACTAGGAGAAAATCTAGATGATCGTGGGTTGGTAATAACTTTTTAAAAATGTATTTTATTTATTATTTTTATTTTATGTGTATGAGTGTATTACCTGCATGTTTGTAAGTGCACCCGTGTCATGCAATGCCAGAGGAGGTCAGGAGAGGGCATTGGATCCCCTGGAACTGGAGTTATGAATGGTTGTTAGGCGTCATTTGGATGCTGGGAACTGAGCTCAGGACCTCTAGAGCAGCCAGTGATCTTAACAGCTGAGCCCTCTCCAGCTTCAGTGATAACTTTCTAGAAAACGACAGCAAAGCTATAATTCATGATATCAAAAACTGATAAACTATATTTCACTAAAATCTTTCTGTTTTGCAAGAGACATTGCAAAGAGAATAAAAAGGTAAGCCATAGATGGGAGAAAATATTTGCAAAAGACCCTCTATAAAGGGTCTTTATTAAAATATACAAATAACTCTAAGTTTTTGATTTATTTATTTTTATTTTATGTGTATGAGTGTTTTGATTACATGTATATAAGTGCACCATGTGTGTGAAATGCCCATGGAGTCCAGAAGAGGGTGTCAGATCCCTGGAACTGGAGTTACAGAAGGTCATTAACTGTGGGTGCTGGGAACCAAACCCAGGTCCTTTGGAAGAACAGTCAGTGCTCTTAGCCATTAGGCTATCTCTCCAACCCCTCAAATAACTATTAAAAACTCATTAGCAAGAAAGTAAAGAACAAAAATACCATAGAAAGCATAAAAATAACCAGGCATGGTAGCACATGCCTTTAATCCCCGCACTGGGAGGTAGAGGCAGAGACAGGTGGATCTTTCAGGCTGGGACTACGAGGAGACCCTATCTTAAAAAGACCAAAAAGGAAAACATAAAGATGAGCTGGGTTTGGTGGCATACACTTTAATCGCAGTGTTTCAGAAGTTGAGGCAGGTGAATCTCTGTGAGTCTGAGGCCATTCTGATCTGCATAGCAAGTCTCAGGCCAACCAGGGCCACACAGTGAGACCCCCCCCCCAATGATAAAAATATAAAGATGCCAGATAAATACATGAAAAAATGCTTTACATTCTGTCTTATTAGGAAAATAAAAATGAAAGTATCAGTGTCTGGGGCCAGAGAGATGGGTCAGTGGTTAAGAACGGGTACTGCTGTTGCAAAGGACTAGAGTTCGGTTCCCAGCAGCCATATCCGGTGGCTCACAATTGCCTATAACTCCAGCTCTAGAGGATCTGATACCTCTTCTCACCTCTTCAGGTGCCTGTACCCAGCATGCAGATCCTCCCCATATATGCACATATTTAAAAATGAAGTAAATCTTTGAACATCAGAGACATGCCTAGAATGCTTGAGGCCTTCTAAGCAACACACACTACAACGATAAACTGCTGTATATCTATTAGAATGGCTAAAACGTAGAACAGACACAGTAGTGCTGGGAGGCCAGGGAGTAACAGGAGCTTTCATTTACTGCTGGTGGGAATGCAATGATGCAACCACTTTGGAAGACAGTTCCTTACAAAATGGAACATACTAATGTGTGCCTAATGCTGTGGCACACACCCGTAACCCAACACTTGAGAGGTGGAAGCATGAGGATCAGAAGTTCAAGGCCATCCTCAACTGCATAGTGAGTTGGAGGCTAGCTTGAGCTACAAGAGACCCTGTTTCAAAGCAGCCACCTCAACAGCAACCACCATAACAAAAACCCAAACCAAACCAAACACAAACCTGAACATACTCTAACCACAAGATATCCAGCAATTACAGTCCTTGATGTTTATTCAGAGTTGAAAATGATGTCCATAAAAATTGGCCCACCATGGGGCTGGAGAGATGGCTCAGTGGTTAAGAGCATTAGCTGGTCTTGTAGAGGATCCAGGTTTGGTTCCCAACACCCACATGACAGCTAACGACTGTAACTCCAGTTCCAGAGGATCTGATGCCCTCTTCTGACCTCCATGGGCGTTGCATGGCATGGGTGCACTTACATACATGCAGGCAACACACTCATACATATAGATGTGCACATCAATGTTTATAGCAGTTTTACTCATTACCCAAACCTTGAAGTAACCAAGGTGCCCTTCAGTAGGTGAATGGATCAGTTAATGGTGGAACAACCAGACAGCTGAATATTAGTGTTAAAGGGAAATCATTTAGGCCAAGTGTGCATGCTTTTAATTCCAGTGCTTGGGAGGCAGAAACAAGAGAATGGGGAAGTTGTGCCCAGCCTGGGATACACAGCAAGACCCTGGCTGGTGGTGGTGAGGGGAGTGTGTGTGTGTGTGTGTGTGTGTGTGTGCATGTGTAAAGGATTTATCATACTCAAAAGACCGAGAAAACTTAAGTGCATATTAATGAGCAAAAGAACCCAGTCCAAAGGTGATACACATGACGATTCCAACAATATGACTTTCTAGTGAAAACAAAACCATGTAGACCAATGTAAAGATGAGCGGTTGCTGGGAGATGGTGTGAGGGATGAACGGGTGGAGTACAGAGGAGTTTCGGATGTTGAAACTACTCTATGATACTACACTGATGGATACATGTCATTAATTTTTTTTCCCCCAAATCCACAGATAGTAAAACCCCTAGACGGAACTCTCTTGTAAACTTTGGATTCAGGTCAATGAAGATTCATCAACTGCACAGCATGTACCACTCGGTGGGTGATGTTGATGATGGAGAAGACTCCGCAAGCTTGGAGGCAGGGGGTATGTGAGAAATCTCCGCACTTTCCCCTCATCTTTGCTGTGAACACAAAAAGAAAGGATAATAAAAGTAGATTGTGGAAAAAGTAAATTATATGTTTGTTTTAGCAACTAAGTCAAAGGCAAATAGAGTTGGACACCTACTATAGACACGAGTTGACTTAAAATTAGGATTGAGGAGATGGTTCAGTGGGCAACACACTTCCCATACAAGTGTGAGGGCTAAATTCAGATTCCCAGAAACCACTTCAAGCCAGATGGGGTACCCCAGCACTCCTACGGCAATCAAGAGATGGGAGACTGAGACAGAGGATCCCTGGAAGTTTGCAGGCTAGCTAGCAGGGACTATGCTGCAATGAGCCACAGAAGCCCCTGTCTCAGACAAGGTTGGAGGAGAGGACTGACACCCCAGAATACCCTCAGACCTCCATAAATGAGTGCCTGTGTATGTGTGCTTACACACACACACACACACACACACACACACACACACACACACAGAAGGAAGAAGGAGATCCGGGAACATAGATAGCTCAGTCAGTAAAGTACTTGTACAAACAAGAGAACTTGAGTTCAAATCCCAGAGCCCATGTAAAAACCTGGTTGTGATGGCACATTTTTAATCCCCAGTACATGGGGGATGGAGGCAGTCGGACCCCTGATGCTTGCTAGCTGGCCAGCCTAGCCTACTTGATGAGCTTCAGGCCAATGAATGAACCCCGTCTCCAAAACAAGGTAGATGAGAAGTGACAACAGAGGTTGACCTCTAGAACACACAGACACACACACAAACAAAAGATAGTCAGAAATGGCGGTAAACTGCTGTTATCCCAGCACTTGAGAGTTGATGCCGGAAGGATCAAGAATTCAGGGATATCTTTGACTGCA
This sequence comes from Eospalax fontanierii, assembly GCA_035773235.1. Classification (NCBI taxonomy): domain Eukaryota; kingdom Metazoa; phylum Chordata; class Mammalia; order Rodentia; family Spalacidae; genus Eospalax; species Eospalax fontanierii. Next base: position 26,894,883 of record CM069551.1, on the reverse strand, counting down.
TAGCAACTTGTAGCCCAGCCCAGGTTACATGAGACTTTGTCTCAAAAACATCCAAGCAAACAAAAAAGTCTGGCGATGCACCTCACTTGGCAGAGTGTTTGCCCAGCATGCACAAGACCATCCCCAGGACCTCATAACTGGGTGTGGTGGTACATGCATGTGATCCCAGCATTTGGGAGGAGGAAACAGGAGGATCTGTTCAATCATCCTCAGTTACAGAGTGAGTTTGAGGCCAGCCAGAGACCAGCCTGTGCAAAAGAGACCCTATCTCAGAACACAAAAACTAAACTATATAAATCCAAAGCAACCAACCAAACCAAACCAACCCCATCTACCACACACATAAGACAAACAAATGAATTCCTGTATTAAAAATAGATGTAGCCAGGTGTGGTGGGGCATGTCTTTAATCCTAGGACTGGGCAGGCAGAGGCAGGTAGATCTCTTTGAGATCCTGGCCAGCCTGATCTCCATAGAAAGTTCCAGATTAGCTGGGGCTACAGGGGAGACATAGGCCAAAAAAAAAAAAAAAAAAAAAAAAAAAGAGGTAAAGCAAGTTACAAAAGAAAACCAATACCCAGTGTTATCTTGCTTCTAGGAGACATGTAATAAATGAAACTATTCAAGTGGTCTACAAGGTGAGGGAAAGCTCAAGATTTATTATGCCTCTGTAGATACAAAACAAGCAAAACAAGCAGGTGTTAAAATACAGGTAGCTGTGTATGTCTGAGAACTTGCAAGATAATAGCTAAGTCTTGGGAAAAAACAGAGACAAAAGTAATTGTTTCCCAGTGTCTGGGCAGATAAGACGATCTTTATGGTCAGGGGAGGGGTGTGCAACTCAGCGGCAGTCTTTCTGGCACCACAGAAGAAAGTGTGTGGTAAATTTGATGTGTATGTTGTGGCAGCGCCCGGCGGGGGGTGGGGGGCAGACACTTCTGTAGTAACGATGAAATGTGAGTTTTACCACAGGATCCCAGGTGTTCTGTGCAGGTGTGTATACCTGGGGAGAGGAAGGCAAACCAACTGCCTTCCCTTGATTATGTGAGGCAACCTGGGACAACAACTGAATTGCCCCAAGGTCAGATTTGCCCCAAAGAATAAGCAAGTGAGCTTATATATTTTATATATAAATTTTCCTCAATGATGATAGATTCTCCCTTTAAAAGTATAAATACTGCTATAAAGCAGTGGTTTTTTTTTTTTTTTTTTTTTTTTTTTTTCTCTTTTGAAACAAGGTCTCATGTAGCCCAGACTTGCCTTTGGCTTGAGGTGATTATAGTTGTGTAACACCACAGTTGGCTCTGAAGCAGTGATTTTCAAAAACATATTATGGAATTTAAAATATGCCCATTTTCTGGATGTGGTGGTCAATGCCTATAATTCTAGTACCTAAGAGGCTGAGGCAGGAGGATTGCCTTGAGTCTGAGGACAGCTAGGGCTTACATGGCCAGACCTTGTCTCCAAAAATCAAAACAATGGCTGGAGATGCAGCTCATTTAGTAGAGTGCTTGCCTAACATATAGGAGGTCTTAGATTTGATTCTAAGAACTGCATAAAACCAGGTATTTGACATCTTTCTTGGCTATATACTGAGTTTGAGGCCAGCCTGAGCTACAAGGGACCCTGTCTCAAAAACCCAGAACCAGGAGCTGGAGAAATAGTGAAACTCATACTGCCCTTACAGAGGACCTGAGTCTGGTACCCAGCACCCACATAAGGTGGCTCATAACTGTCTATAACTCCAGCTGCAAGGGATCTGACACTCTCTTCTGGGCTCTGTCCATTCCTGCACTCGGGCACACAAACCCCACACACACATATGCAAACAATTAAACATAAAAAAATATTTAGAAGGAAAAGAAATCCCTAAACACAACAAAACAAAAATCTCCAAACATAACACATAAGTAAATAAATAAAATGCAAACTGATTAGTGAAATATATTTTATAGGTGCAAACAATAGCAACAAATCAATATCAGACAAGCCATCAATCACACACCCATACAAAAGCATGGTGTGTTTTACATCGATTTTACATAAAAATCGATCAAAATGATATCAGCTTGGAGAAGAATTAGCCCCATCATAAACTCCAGGTGGGTCAAATTAGGATAAACGATGGCTCGATAGTTTCTGCGAGGATTGGTTTGCTTTTCTCCATTATTTACCCCCACAGTGATCTTCTTCTTGACTTGGAAAATGAGCTCTTAACATCTTCTGCCCGGAAGCTGAGGGACTCCCTTTCCCGTCTCTGCCCAGCACAGCCAGTGGATAGGCACGGAACTGGAGCTCAGATCACGCACTGGCTGAGAATTGTGATCCTTAGGCTGAGCCACGGAACCGAGCGTGGAAGTTGGTGATCAGAACACAGACAGGCTGTCTTCCAGATTCTGGGTCCTCTAGGTCTCCTGGTGCTTTGTCAGTATTTTTTTCCCTGGGTCATAGTTCTGGAGGTTCTAGTTAGTGATCCAGTTAGACCGAGTCCCTTTCGGGTTCTGATGGCGGTGCTGAGTAACAACTTCAGAGAGTGTGTGCAAGAGTAAAATGTTCATCTTGTGGCTAGGCAACCAAAGAAAAAGTAGAAGAGGCCAAGAACCCACAATCTCCCTCCAGGGCACACCCCAGTGACCTAGAGATTACCCACTAGGCCCAGTCTCCTAGAGCTTCCACAACCAAACAACTCCAGTTTGAAGTACTCCGAGGCCAAGCTTTTATACATGGTTCTGGAGAGGATATTCAGTGTCCAAACATTTTAGATGCTGTAGTCAAGTCAGAAACTCTGTGATTTTCCCAAAATACGAAGTAAATTTAGTACTTTTCTTTGGTTCTATCCTGGAACAAAGCAAGTAAGCAATATAAGCTAATATTGGTACAGTAAATAAAAGTATCTTGATTAAAAAGATGTAAATTAAAAAAAATTATTTTATGTGTATGCATGTATTACCTGCATGTATGTAAGTGTACCTGTGTTGTGCAGTGCCTGTAAAGGTCAGAAGAGAGCGTCAGATCCCATGGAACTGGAGTTACAGATGGTTGTTAGCTGCATCAAACCCAGGTCCTTTGCAGGAGCAGCCAGTGTTCTTAATCCCTGAGCCATCTGTCCAGCCCCCCAAAGATTTTTTTTTAATTAAAAAAATTCTATTTATTATTTTTATTTTCTATGTATGAGTGTATTCCCTGCATGTGTGTAAGTGCACCCATGTTATGCAATACCTGTGTTGTGCATTGAGGTCAGAAGAGGGTGTCGGATTCCCAGGAACTGTAGTTATAGATGGTTATTAGCTGCCATGTGGGGCCTGGGAACTGAACCCAAGTCCTCTGGAGGAGCAGCCAGTGCCCTTAACTGCTCTCCAGTCCCATACATTTTTAAATTAATTTTTTTAAACTTATTTTTATTTTGTGTGTACAAGTGTTTTACAGAGATGTATGTAAGTGCACCTGTGTCGTGCAATGCCCACAGAAACCAGAGGAAGGTGCTAGAGTGCCTGGAACTGGAGTTAACAGATGGTTGCGGGTGCTGGGAACTGAACCCAGGTCCTCTGCAAAAACCGTCAGTGCCCTTAATTGCTGAGCCCTTTCTCAAGCCCCTATTTTCCCATTCTTGAATGTTCCATTGGATACCAGCGGGATTTTGCCTGCATTAGCCAAAGTGAGATTCTTACCACATTCAGATGAAGGCTGTGATTCCAAAGACGTGGCTGAGGAAGAAGAGTGGCCAGAGATGGGAGGACGCTGCAGGTCATCTTGGAATATCTGGAGAGGGGCTGACAGTTTCTCCTACTTACCTGTCTCCATGGGAGGAGGACACTTCCCTGTCCCTTTGATATTTCATGGGATACATGACTTGATTGTCCAAAAGGATGTAGGTGGACCCCATGGGTACATGAACAGAAGCTTTCAATCTGAGTTAAGTATGATTAACAACAAAAAACAAACTGAGATGAGAGGGAAAGGATCTCATGTGCTCCAAGCTGGCATTAAATTTACTACATAGTCAAAGATGACCTTAAACTTAAGATCCTTCTGCCTTGTGATGGTTTGAATGAGAATGTCTCCCACAGGCTCCAAGTATTTGGATGTTTTGTCCTTAGTTGGTGGCCCTGTTTCGCGAAGTTTTAGGAGGTGTGACTTTGCTGGAGGAAGAACGTCATTGAGGGGAGGGCTTTGCTGTAACTGCCTGTCTATTCAATGTTTTCATCAAGATATTTGAAAAGTGCCCTGACTTATGACTTTGTTTTGTTACTGTTAAAACTTTATCAAGGGGCTGGAGAGATGGCTCAGCAGTTAAATGTGCTGGGTGCTTTTGTAGAAGACCCAGATTCTAGAAGTTCCCAGTGTCCTCACGGCAGCTAACAACTGTCTGTAATCTCATTTCCACTTCCTCTTCTGGCCTCAGGAGGCATTGCATGACACAGGTACACTAACGTACATGCATGCAAAACCTACACACAAAATAGAAATAAATAAACAAAAACTTCATCAAACTGTCACCATGTTGGAATATAGAATCTGAGGGACCTAAATCTGTATTCCTAGCCATGGTCACTCATGTTTAGCCCTTGAATAAGCTATCTCTTATCTCCTTTGAGGTGATATGTATTTTTTTCATTGACACCTCACAAGGCAGATCAGTCTTTGATTGGGTCTTCTGGACAGAAAATATGGTAACGTGTAACAGACTTCTACTCTTTGTCACTTAGCGCTTTCCCGGTTGTGACTACTCCCCAAGGAAATAATCACAAGAGGAAAATGTACACAGATATCCTGGCAACTGCAGTTATAACAATGAAAAACTGGAAACAGTCCAAATGTCTAACGGGGAAATGATTGAGCAAACAATGGGATTATTATATAGCTATTAAAAATGACAGAGGCGAGAACTATGTCAACACAGAAAAGTCTGTATCTGCAGGGACAGTAAGTGAAAAAGAACACAGACTAGCATTTAAGCCCTAGTGTTTAAAAATGTCTGCGCATATTAACAAGGAGCAGACTGGTTTGGAAAAATGAAAGTGGCTGGAGTTCAGTGTTCTCTGGGTGAGGTTCCACCCATTTATATGAATGATAGTTGAGATCTCATGCAATATGGCTACATTAAAAGTATACTGAAAATGCTAGTATAGCCAAGCTTGTCTGTAATAGTGGGATGGCTTGGAGAGTGGGAGCAGGAGGATCAGGAGTTCGAAGCTGTTCTCAGCTACGCAGTGAGTTCGAGGGCAGCCTGGGTTGCATGAGACCCTATCTCAAAACAAAATAAGTCTTCAGAATTAATATTCTGTTGCCTACCAGGTTGAATTTCCAAAGAGATATTTATTGTTAAGCTCTCAATATTGTTATGAAAATAGTGACATTTATGTTCTCTTCCCTCCTTCCTCCATTCCTCTTCCTTTTTCTCGCCAAGATCTGACTATGTAGCCCAGGCTGGTCTCAAATTTCGAATTCTGCCTCTGCTTCCTGAATGCTGAAACTATAGATGTGTTCTATCATATATATTGTATGTGCATTAATGTGCGCACATATTTCTGTGTGTATGCAAGTGCACATGTTGTGTGTAGGTTTGTGTTCATGTGCATGTAGAGGTGAGAGGTCTATCTCAGGACCTCTCACTCTCTTGAAACTTGCCATGTAGGTTAGGTGAGCCCCAAGGACCTTTCTCTGTCTCCCTAGTGCTGGGATTATAAGTGCGCATCACCACGCCCAGCTTTTTCTTGCATGGGTTCTGGAAAATCAAACTCAGATCCTTGTGCTGGTAAGGCAAGCACTTTACTGACTGAGCTGTTTCCCAGCTGCCTGTTTTTTGGGGGGAGTAGGGTCTCACTATGTACACTGTGTAGCACTGGCTGGCCTCAGACTTGCAGTGTTCCACCTGCCTCTGCTCTAAAGTGCTGAGATTAAAGGTACAAAGTGCCACACCTGGTGACCTACACCTGGCTATTTAAAACAAAATCTTTTTTGTTTTGTGAGGTCTCATGAAGCTAATTTCAAATTCACTGGCCTCACAAGAGGCCAGACTTGAACTCTTGATCTTCCTGCCTCCGCTGCCCAAGTGCTTGTATAACAGACATTTTGAAAAATTGACATAGTTATAGGACTCTGATATTTTGATATATGTATATAACAAGTGGTTAAAGGCTAATAGCATATCCATCACTCAGACAATTTTTCCCTTTGTGTGCATATGTATGATATCTCTATATAGATAGATACATATATACATGTGGCATATGTACTTGTGTGTATGAGGTGTGTGTGTATGTATGCCAGGGGTGTGGAGGCCAGAGGAGGGCTCTGTATGTCCTGCTCTATCATTTGCCTCCTTAGGATCTCTCACTGGCTGGTGGCCAGTATGGTCCAGGATCGTCCTGTCTCCAGACCCCCTCCCCCAGCACTGGGTTTACGGGCATGTGCAGCCTGTGTGACTTTGTATATGTATGCTTGGGATTTGAACTCTGGTCCTGGGACTTGGTAGCAAGCACTCTTACCCACACTGATCCCTGTCTCCAACCCTCAAACCCGAATATTTTTCTGTAATGAAATTCAACGTACCGCTGAGAGAGCTCAGCTGTACCTTGAAGCCGTTATATTCCCATATAATTCACAGAACACTTGGGTCAATCGTCTCAGGCAAATAAAAATTCTATTCTTTTTATATTTTATTATTTATTTTTTGGTCTTTTTGAGATAAGGTTTCCCTGTAGCCCTCCTAGCCTGGAACACCCTATGTAGACCAGGCTGGCCTTGAATTCACAGAGATCCCCCTGCCTCTACCTCCCAAGTGCTGGGATTAAAGGCATGGCACCACTATGCTTGGCTTATTTTTAATATTTTATTTTTATGTGTATATTTTTATTATGTATATGAGTGTATTTTCTACATGTATGTAAGTGCACCCGTGTCATGCACTGCCCAAGGAGGTCAGGAGAGAATGTCAAATTCTCCTGGAACTGGAGTTATGGATGGTTGCACCCAGTCCCTCTGCAAGAGCGGTTGGTATTCTTAACTGCTGAGCCATCTCTCCATCCCTGATATTATCATTATTATTTTTTTATGTGTAGCAGTGTTCTTCCTGCATGTATATAAGTGCACCCATGTGTGAGATGCGTGTGATGCCCAACGAGATCAGAAGAGGGAGTTGCATCCCCTAGAACTGGAGTTGGGACAGTTGTTAGCTAGGACATGGGTTCTGGGAACAGAACCCAAGTCCACTGGAAGAGCAGCCATTGCTGTTAACCACTGAGTCATCTCTCCAACCCCTATTTTCTTTAAAAAAATTTTCCTTTTCTGAAAATTTTATGTGTATGAGTGTTTTGCCTGTGTGTATGTAAGTGCACCTGTGTTATACAAGTCACACAGGTCACTAGGATACTGGAGGTGGTACTCAGGGCCTGGGGGCAAGCTGGGCAAGCAGTCTACCAACTGAGCCACATCCCCAGCCCAAGACATTAATCAATTAAGTGAAAACCAATTTGGCCTTTCTAATCTGAAAGTGACAGTGTTAGACGAAGGATCCTGTATTAGGGGCTGTGTGGTGTGACTGAGTTCCCAGGATAAGCTCTGGCCACTTCTGCTCCAGAGAGTGCTATCTCAGGACCCCAGGAAATGGTCTAGGCAAACTCAAGATGGTGGCATTCTTTTCCTACTCTCTCTGAGGTAACTGTCCTTCAGGTCCTACTGATGGACCTGTAACTAGAAGCCACGCATTGAACCATCACATGAGCTCCTGCCCCTACTTCAGAAAACCCTGGAAGCCATCATCACCCTGCTGCAGTGGAAAGTGTATATTTAGCTCAGTGTGCAGCTTGACCCTAGTGATTTTTTCTGACGCATTTGGCCTGCAACATGCCCTTTCTGAGACCTTCTGCATCGTCTCCACAGCTGGAGATGCCCCAAACTGCACGCAGCACTTCCTGTGGGCGTAGCCTTGCATTCTTAGGGCTCTCTGGTGCTGGCGGCCTTCCTCAGTGGGACCCATGTTCCAACCACTCACAGGTCCACAATGCCTCCTGGACTGGACCACGAGTGGCTCTGTCAGTTGTAACAGTTTTCCACTCCCTCCCTCCCTTTTCTTTTGAAAAAGGATGCTGTGATGGTGTCCTCTCAAAGAAACACTATAATTGGACAGCCCGGGGCACGTTGGAAAGCCTCCCCGATGGCGTCAGTAGCTATTCTCAGGAGAGGAAAGGCAGGGTATCCACCCTGGGAGATGACAGCGCCTGATTCAAGTCGGGGAAGAGCCTGTGTTTCTCTTCCTGCGCTCGGAGGGGAAAGCGAACACACAATGTTCGTTTCCTAAATACGGGATGTGCTTTGCTGGCACGTCATTTTCCACCATGTCACATCCTGGCTGAAGGCAGCAGGGGTCAAGGCAGGAAATGGGAATGGCTCAGAATGAGACAAGGCTTTCCCAGGGCTGTCATTGGCTCTCGGGAACTATAAAGCGCTATCATCCAGAAACGGCCTCTGACTTTTCTTTCCTGGAGGCCAGAAGTGAAGGGTAAGTGTGGAATTTAGTGGGGTGCTGCCTGAAAAATGTCCACTGTGCTGCTAGCACTAGGGTGCAACCCTTTGGACCATCGTGTACCTAGGGCGTGACTTTTTTCCTCTGCTCTCTTTATCTGGAAACTTCCTATTGGTCAGTTGGATCCTGGAAACCAAACAGCAGCAGAACCTATGTGTCTGAAGACCAGACTCTAGACACAAGGTTCTGAGAAGCATCCGCTGAGTTTACAGACTGTCTCTTTTAATCTCTTCATCCTAACAGACCAGAGTGATTTCTGGCTGTGGCCTGTCTGTCATCCCAGCACTCAGAAGGTGGAGGCAGGAGAATCAGGAGTTCAAGGCCAGCCTGGGTTATGTGAGACCCTGTCTAAAAAGAGAACTGGAGAAAAAGAGAGAAGGTGCTTTCAGGATTCCTGCTCTGATGTTTTCATTTTGACATGCTCTTCCTATGATTCGTTTGACACCTGTGTGAAGCTCTGAACCGTGGGGGAATACAGCAGATGTGAAAATGGGCATCTTTGGTAACTGGACATTGACTCTGGTTCATTCATTCTCTGTTAGTCATTTTCTATTTTCTTCAATTCCATGCGATACAAGGAAGGTTTCAGTGAGTTGCTGAACAAACATTTTGGCTTTCTTTCTTCCTTCCTTTCTTTCTTTCTTTCTTTCTTTCTTTCTTTCTTTCTTTCCTGTCCTCTTTTTCGCCTTTCCCTTCTCTTTATTTTTATCTTTTCTTTGTTTATTTAATTTTTGAAGATGTGTATGAATGTATTGCCTATACGTATGCAAGTGCACCTATGTCGTGTAATGCCAGTGGAAGTCAGAAGAGGGTGTTGGATTCCTTGGAACTGAAGTTACAGACAGTTGTTAGCCACTGTGTGAGTGCTGGGAATCAAACCTGGGTCCTCTGTAAGAGCAGCCAGTGCTCTTAATTGCTGAACCATCTCTCCAGCCCCCTTTTATCTTTTCTTAAGACAAGAGTTTACTAAGTAGCCCTGGTTGGCCTGGAACTTAATATTTAGACCAGGTTGGCCTTGAACTCTCAATGAATTCCTCCTGCCTCCACCTACCTCACAAGTGCTGGGATTACAGGTATGTGTCACACACTCGGCTTGGCTATTTATTTTATTCAACTGTTAGTCACTTTTAAAAATGAAGCTCTTTTAATGAAAAGACATTGTATTAACTAGATGTGACTAGGTTTTAATTAAGCTCCCATCCAAAATTGACATTTCTGAAGAACTTAGTTCCCTTCTGCCTGCTATTTTTCCAGGCTCTTTATTTAGAATCAAATCTAAGATATAATTTTCACTATTTATTATAAATAGGGACCCTGTTTCAGACACACACCTAACTTAGAGTAGGCATGTACTTATTTATTTAAATTAACATACACAGTACTACGGTCCATTATGGCATTTTCAAACACAATTTGTTTTTGTTGATTCTTCTTCTCCTTTTTTCTCCACTCCCCCGCGGACCCTTGTACTCTTCCACCATCATTTTTTGAGACAAGGTTTCCTTATGTAATGCAGGCTGGTCCTGAATTCACTATGTAGCTTGGGTTACCCTTGTTAGGAAGGTTAGTTTCTCCAATTTGATAGATAATGTACTTCTTGAGGGTTTTTTTTTGCGGGGGGGGGGAGAAGAGAGAGAAACACCAAGTCTTCGAATAATTAAAGGCCTTTTGTGAAGTGCATAGTCTGACACTGTAAGGTATTATCTTTTTTTCCCCCTTACTGTTGGGGGTGTGTGTGTCACACCCTGGGTCTTGCACATGCCAGGCAATCTCTATATCACTGAGCTACACCCTCAACCCAAGGGCCATCTTTTAAACAGAGCAAAGCTGGGTACTGGCGCAGCCTTCTAATCTCCCCCACCCGCCTGTTTAAATCTTTTTTAAGTCCATCGTTTGTTGTGTTCCCTGGGAGAAAAGCAGAAGACAGAATGGTCTCTATTTGCATATGCAGTTAAAAGGTCCTGAGAACTTGTGGGACTTGTCCCAGATTCCAGAACTGGTCTTTGTGAACTTGACACCTGACCCAGTGTCTCCTCCCCTCCCCCTCTAGCATGGCAGTAGCATCTATCTATCTACATAGCGACCGTCTGTCCGTCCGCCCGTCCATCCATTCATTTCTGCGGTGCTGGGGATTGCATCTGGGGCCTCACACACGTCAGGCCAATCCGTTAAGCTCCACGGACTCTCTGAGGACTCCCCCTTGCACCCCTGCGAGGCCGAGCCTGGCGCGGGAGACTCGGGGCTAACCGCATGTCTGTGTCTCCGCAGGGCATGGACCGGCCGGCCGCCTGGGAACCTCGGGGCGCGGACGCTCTGCGGCGCTTCCAGGGGCTGCTGCTGGACCGCCGCGGCCGGCTGCACGGCCAGGTGCTGCGCCTGCGCGAGGTGGCCCGGCGGCTGGAGCGGCTGCGCAGGCGCTCCCTGGCGGCCAACCTGGCGGGCAGCTCGCTGAGCGCCGCCGGGGCGGTCGCGGCCATCGTGGGGCTGTCGCTCAGCCCGGTCACCCTGGGGGCCTCGCTGGTGGCATCGGCCGTGGGGCTGGGGGTGGCCACCGCGGGCGGAGCGGTCACCATCACGTCCGACCTCGCCCTGATCTTCTGCAACTCGCGCGAGGTGCGCAGGGTGCAGGAGATCGCCGCCGCCTGCCAGGACCAGATGCGCGAGATCCTGAGCTGCCTGGAGTTCTTCTGCCGCTGGCAGGGCCGCGGGGACAGCCAGCTGCTGCAGAGCGGGAGGAACGCCTCCATGGCCCTCTACAACTCGGTCTACTTCATCGTCTTCTTCGGCTCGCGGGGCTTCCTCATCCCCAGGCGGGCCGAGGGGGCCACCAAAGTCAGCCAGGCTGTGCTGAGGGCTAAGATTCAGAAACTGTCCGAGAGCCTGGAGTCCTGTACCGGGGCCCTGGATGAACTCAGTGAGCAGCTGGAGTCTCGGGTCCACCTTGGCACCAAGGCCAGCCGTCGTCACAACTTCGAGAGCTGCGCTGGCCAGGACTCAGCTTTGTTTTTCTGAGAATATCCTCCCCCGCCCGACCCCCGTCCCCTTTGACCACTGCTAGCAACCGTCCCATGGGATGCTCCGGATTAGTAGTGCCTGCGGGGAAGCGCCAAGTTGGGTTGGGTGCAAAGGATGAAAGAAACTGTTTTTGCAGGGCGTCGGTCCTCAACCCTTCCTTGCCCATCTCTGTGACATCCTGCCTGGGCTTCTGGGTGAGAGGCTTCTCTCTCTGTGGTCCTAGTGTCGCGACCCTGCAGTCTTTTTTGTCTTGGTCAAAAGCGTGACTTCACACAGCTGGGTGGACGACACTCTTGTTTTAGAGTTAATTTAGGGACAACCCCACCCCTCCCACCTTGATGGTTTGAGCTGAGGCCTGGAGCTGTGTCAGCCTCTGGGACCTCTCCAAGTCCCACTAAGCTTTTTGGTTCTGAAAATGCTGGTAAGGGGAGACTTTTGGTTCTGCTTTGCTATGGCATGGATTTCTCCAGGGTGGCTTCAAATTCAGATTTCCAAGTACCCTGAGAAGGAAAGCTACCCAAATAGTCATCTGAAGTCTGGCACACACATTCCCTCCCCATGAAGAAGTCGAGGCTAAGAAAGATGAAGGGCCTCACAATTTCAGTGACTGACATCGCAGTGCAGAGTACAGAGCAAAGAGTTTGGAGTTGAATTGTTCCGGGTCTATTACAGGCTTTGCCACTACTGTGTGCCTTGACCACCACTGTGAGACTTGGCTTCTTGTTCTGTTAAACACAGATGGTGAGAGCGTACCCTATTGTGAAGCATTGAGTCAAAAATGCACAAAGTCTGGCTCACAAACTCCGGTTTCTGGCCTGCCTCATTACTGTCATCTGGGGACTTGTTGGAAAGGCAAACTCTTGGACTTAGTCCCAGATTTAAGGAATCAGAAACTGGATTTGAAGCCTAGTAACTTGGGTTTAAACACGCTCCCCTGGGTGATACGGATGACCAATGAGATTTGAAAACTGGCAACAACAAAAAAAGTTTATTTCAAGCCACATGTGATGGTACAGGTCTTCAATCCCAGCACTCAGAAATGGAGGCAGGAAGACTAGGAATTCAGGATTGTCCCCTGCTACATAGTGAGTTCAGGACTATCCTGGACTACATGATGTCCTGATCCCAACCCCTCTCCCTGAAAAGGTTAATTTCTGACTCTCAAACCTACTCCAATCACCGCTAGGGGCTTTGTGCTCTGCAGAGTCACTCACAGAATGTCAGAAGCAAAATGTCCCAGAAGCAAAAGAATGTGCTGTGTGCATATATAAATAGCCTGAGCATCCTAGGACAGTTTCTCACCATATGAACTAGGGGGTAGAACACAATATGACCTCTAGAGGGCAGTGCTGTCCACTCATTGTAGAAACTGGTACAGAAAGGAATGTGAACTTACCAGAAAACCCATCTTTATTCTCTGAAAACTCCAGACTGCATATTTTATTTATTTTAATCTTGTTATTTAATTACTGCCTGTTATTTACATTTAATTTTATTTAATCATATTTAGAAAATAATAAGAATAGTCTCTTAAGGCTCTTTTCAAGAGACAGGTTAAGTTTGGGTTTCTAAGGAGTCTTTCTGTTTCAGAGGGGATTCTTGTTTTAAATGATCCTTTTAAGTAAGTGGGGGGGGGAGAGTTCTGAATAGAGAGATTAAGCTGATTTTTTAAAAACTGGTAAATGAAGGCTTGAATTGTGGAATTTAGAAATAATTAAGCCTATGTGTCCTGAAGGTACTTTGCCAGAAGAAAATACTTGAACTGGAAAGAAAACCTATTTAATTCAGGAAACAAATAGTGGCACATGAAGGAAACAGACCTGGGGAACCTGGTGTCTGTGAAATTCTGTCTTATGGGCTTGTGTTATGGTGGAAATACGTTACATTTTGACTTTGGGGGCTGTAAGAAACCTGTTAGCTATGTTTGAGAAAGTACTTCTAATTTATTCAATGTCGTCCTACAATGGTAATGCTAAGAAATAGGTTGGAAAGTGTTTGGGGCCAAACCCAAATGATCTTAGCTGTATTTTTAAATTATTGACTGTGTTATGCATTCATGCAACCTCTGTGCTTCCCAATGATCTCTGTGTGTCTGAGGAAATATAATTTTGGCATGAGAGGGAGGGGATGGCATTTTTATGTTCTCTTTTCCCACAAAAGGCAATTGGTTTGTGTCCTGATTTAATTTAATATCGATGGTGGCTCCTTTTATTCATATTGATACAGGTGTCATTTCTAGACTGCCTTGCAAGTATGCTAGCATCCTAGACTCCCAGAGTGCACTTCACAGCGTCCTTATGTTATGTCATCAGGTTACAGCCATGCTCTAACTCCATTGTGCATTGATGCTCGAGCTTGGATTATGTTCTTCCAATCCTGAGCTGTTCCCTAGAAACCAGACTGAGTGTTTTTAAAAGCAGCAACAGCAGCAGCAGCAGCAGCAGCAAACATCTTCTTGTCACTGGAGTATTTTGGGCATATCAAAGTCCTAAACTTCTGAAGTTATAATGTCAGTGGTCTGCTTTACATCAATGGAAGAAGAGTGCCTGTGTCTAATCAACAGCTGTATGTGGTGGGAACTCAACATGCAAACTGAGCACGATGGCAGAAGGATGGAGAGTTTGAGGCTAGCCTTGGCTGCATAGTAAGACTTATCTCAGAAACAAAAAACTCAGTGTATTTAAGTAATTCATTGATTGTTTGGCTGTATTGTTAGAGACATGTTGACAATGAAATATCATTCAGTTTATGTGTGTGTTGTGAAGATTGGAGCCTTTGCAAGGATTTAGATAAGTTCAGGAAAATTGATCCTAGAAACAAATTGTTTTTTTTTCTCCCATAGGACTTGTGAAGTGAGCTTTCCTTAAGGCTTTCATTCTATAAACAAGCAGATTGAAATAGTATGTTGCAAAAAAGAGTGAAGAGGTGAATATATGTATACTTTATCAAAATGTCAGGATTTGAAAAATACATGTTTATACTAAATGTTAAGAGTGTTTCTTTATTCCTTTCTTGACTTTACAATCACCAGAATGATTTTGTTTCACATAGAAAGATCCATTTGATTCTGCATATCAAAAAATCAATAAAAGGACATTCTGTTCCATTAAAAAATAATCCTTTCCTGAGTGATGGCTCAGCCGTTAAAAGAACTGTTTGTTCTTACAGAAGACCCAGGTTTGAATCCCAGCACTCACATGGCGGTTAACAACCATCCGTAATTCCAGTTCAAGAGGATCTGATGCCCTCTTCTAACCTCTGTGGGCACTGCACAGCACAGGTGCCCTTACACACAGGTAGGCATAAAACCAGAGAATCACTATATAACTCTGGCTTGTCTGTAACTACTGGCCTCAAACTCACAGAGATCCACCTGCCTCAGCCTCTTCTCCTGTTAGCAAAGATTTGGGGTTTTTTAAATTTTATTTTTATTATTTGTGTGGGTGTTCTTTTAAAGGGGCTGAGAATGGAACACAAAAACAAACCAACAAACGTAACATCAAAACAGTCAGTTGTGGTCAGATATGGTGTCCATGCTTGTAATCTCAGCACTAAGGAACCTGAAAATGGAGAATGGAGAGTTCAAACCTCATCTGGTCTACAGAGAGAGCCCCATCTCAATAAATAAAACTCAAGGGGCTAGAAAGATGGCTCAGTGGTTAAGAGCACTGGCTGCTCTTGCAGAGGACCGGGGTTTGAATCCCAGCACCCACATGGTTGGCTAACAACTGCCTGTAACTCCAATTCTAGGGAATCTGATGTCCTCCTCTGACCTCTGATCTCCGCAGGCATTGCATGACATCGGTACACTTACATACATGCAGGCAATACATTCATGCACATTAAAAAAATAATAAACTCAATGCAAAAGCCTGTGTTGTGACTGCTGCAGGCAGTCGGGGACTAATACTCTGGAGGGACCTCATTCTCTAATTGCCAACCTGTGCCCCTCGCCTGGGAAACACTGTTTGTTGGATCTAGAAGTGGCACCGGCCATAACTGTACAACCCAAATGAGGCTGTGTTGCCAGGACCTTGTTTGTGAAGGCTGGCTGCTCGCTAGGGCCCTGTCTTTGATGAAGCACCTAGAATTCCCATAGTAACAAGCAGCCTGTTGGTTAAATGCCATGCATCTCTTGCTGATAGGAGGTTGGGAAGCCACTTTTGTTCCTGGCAAATTTAGAAGAGAGAACGTAAGCCTTGCTGTGGTCTGGGATCGGACAAAGAGAGCTGAAGATCTGGGAATGATCTCTAAGCAACTGGAGTTGTCAGAAGGGAGACAGTGCTGATGAAGTGAACTCCACCTGGGACCAGGAATGCACATCTGAATTCTAAGCAGCCTCTGTCTGCCTGGCACCCTCATGGGGGTGTGGACACAGTAATGGCTTTGATGTGGTCTTGCTATTTAATGACATTTTGTATTTTCATTGCAGGCCCCAGAAACTGTAGGGCAGGGCAAGCCTGACCCCTGATTAGCCTCAGAACTTTAGCCAAAGTCTCTAGCTCCTTTCCCTGAGGGAATAGCCAGGTTCTGATTGGTTTTCATTACTAAATTTACTAAGAAAGCTGTAACTGAGAGCCGCTTTTTATGTAGGTAGAGTTGGGAGGGAATGGTGTCTCAAATCTGTTGATATGAAAACCTTCTTTTTCTACATGGTGAGTTCCAGGCATTCTGGGGCTACAGAGAAGGAGGAAAGGAAGGAAGAAAGGACAGAATTTATAAGCTTGTGCCTGTGGCACATGCATGTATGTACATATGTGGGGTGCTTGTGCCCAAGTACTTGAACATGTGGAGGTCAGAGGAGGACGTCAAGTGTCTTTATTGCTCTTCACCCTATTTCCTTGAGATAGGATCTCTCAATGAACCTGGAGCTCCCTGTGTTTTTGGCTTGTGACCAGCCAGATCCATTGATTCTTCTGTCTCAGTGACCCCTTTACTGGGGTTACAGACATGGGCAGTCGTGCCTGCTTTTGTATTTATTTTATTCTTATGAGTACGTATGTTTTGTCTGTCTGTCTGTAAGTGCACCACATGGGCAAGCAATGCCCTTGAAGGTCAGAAAAGGGCATCAGATCCCCTGAAACTGGAGTTGCAGAGGGTTGTGAGCCACCATGTGGGTGCTGGGAACTGAACCGGGGTCCTCTGCAAGAGCAGCCAGTGATCTGGACCATTGAGCCGTCTCTCCAGCCCTGTGCCTGCTTCTTTATGGGTGCTAAGGATCTGAACTTCAGGTCCTCACTTGGACAGCAAGTGCCTTAACCCACAAGCTACCTCCCCAGATAGTACATTCTTATGCCAGTAGGTTAATCAATAAAAACTTAAAATGAAGTTTGGAAAATAACTCTAATAAATAGAATGTGTGATATTTTCTCAAATTGTATCACTTCAGTTTTGGTTATAAAAATCTTTTGTACACACAAGCATTTTGTAATGCCTCCTCAGATCTCTCAAACATGGCGAAATTCTTGTGGGTAAAATACTTCAAGTGGAAGGGTATGGTTAGTAAGAATGTATTGCTAATTGCTGATGTGTTGGTACCAGGTTAACCAAGAAGCAAAATCAGACATAAAGGGATTACTGGTTCAACAATCCCATCCACTGCTTATTTAAAAACCTCTAAAAATGAAGCTTCTAGAGTCATTCCATCGAAACCGAGACTGACCCTGCTTGTCAATTTTCTTCTGGCTAGGGTGTGTACTCACTTTCGGTTCAATAGTGTAGACCTCACTGCCAGAAGCTTCTGGGTCAGTAGATGGGTGTGAGTTTGAACAAGACTTAGAGCATAAACAATACAGAACCATAACGGTTTATGTGTGACTGATTCATTTTTAACTTTGCCTTCTGAGATTATTAAAACCAAACCAAACCAGTATTTATTGGGCTGGAGAGATGGTTCAGCAATTAAAAGCACTGAATGCTCTTCAGAGGACCTGGGTTCAGTTTCCAGCACCCATATGGTGGCTAACAACCATCTGTGACTCCAGTTCCTGGAGTTGAAGTGTTGACATGTGCAAGGTTCTGGGATTGATGATCCAAGAAAGAGAGAGGGAAAGGGAGAAAAAATTAAAGGGAAAGAGAAGAGGAAGGAAGGAAGGAAGGAAGTGTGAATGGGTTAATTAGAAGGCTGAGGCCCATGAAATGACTCAGTGTAAAGCCAGGTGCAGGGCTGGATAGAAAGAGACATGCTGATCCAGAGGACACATTTATTTATAAGTATAAGGCACGGATACATGAGCCTCAGTGTGTGTGTGTGTGTGTGTGTGTGTGTGTGTGTGTGTGTCTGTGTCAGAGTGCAGTCAGTTCTCCCCTGGATTAAACTCAGGTCATCAGACTTGGTGGCAAGCACATTTATCCACTGAGTCATTTTTACTGTCCCAGCCTAGAAGTTTTGATTGACTTGGAGAAAAGATACTATAAGCGATATGTGCAAGGGAAGATGGGAGATTGGAGATTCTCCTTCAAGATCATGGACTTTTAATGGGATGGATTTGCCAGGCACGGGGAACCAGTTGCTGAGCTGTCACTGCGTGTAAGGAATTTGTGGAGGTGGCAGCTTCATGTGCTTTTTCTGTTATTGGTTGCAAATATTTTTACATCAACTTATATGGAAATACTTCCGTTTTTAGAAGTGGTAAAACTGCTGCGTGTGTCACATCTAGTATTCCAGCGTGGCAGCAGGATCTGGTTGCCAAGAAATCTCAACACCTCCATTTCCAGTCCTCTGTTTTCAATTCTGCATGCCTTAAAAAAGAAAACGCTTATATGTAAGGAATATGGAGTAGCCAGGAAGTGAGTCAAAGTCGCTTTTCCTTTATTTTTACCCAGCCCTTGTATGAACCTGACCTTGAAACTCTAGCCTCTGTGGCTTTTGATGTAAAGATCATCATGTAACATCTAAATTTCCTGCTTGTTGTTGACCTGAGGATGCAGGTGTTCCAGATATATTTTATTTACATCTTAAAACATCATTCATCTTTTTCAACTGCAACTTTCAGTATTAGATACCAAATATTTTGAGGTACTCTACATAAAAATCCTTTACTCTGGGCCTGAACAGATGGCATAGCAGTTAAGAGCACTGGTTACTCTTGCAGAAGACCCAGATTCGGTTCCTAGCACCTACATGGCAGGTGAGGACAGTCTGTAATTCCCATTCTAGGGGATCCGATGCCCTTTTCTGGCCTTCAAGGGCACTAGGCACACACATGATACACTTACATACATGTAGGCAGAACACTCACACATCTAAAATAAATAATTTAAAAAGCTAAATGATTTTATTTTTATTATTGCTTTGCTTGTATGTGTGTGTGTGTGTGTGTGTGTGTGTGTGTGTGTGTGTGTGTGTGTGCCCCCACATGCCTAGTGTAGTGCAGAGGTTGGAGGACAACCTGGGGTGTCCGCCCTCACTTTCTACCTTATTTTTGAGGCAAGATCTCTTGTTTGTG
Source organism: Eospalax fontanierii (assembly GCA_035773235.1). Classification (NCBI taxonomy): domain Eukaryota; kingdom Metazoa; phylum Chordata; class Mammalia; order Rodentia; family Spalacidae; genus Eospalax; species Eospalax fontanierii. Next base: position 26,875,896 of record CM069551.1, on the reverse strand, counting down.
GCTGTGTTGCCTACTCCAGACTAGCTGGCTCTCACACTGCCAGGGAACTCTCCTGTCTTCTGTTTCCTGCTGGGGAGGCACTGGAATTTCAGACACATGTCCCCCATCCAGATTTTACAGGAGCTCAGGGGATCTGAATTCAGATCACCAGACTTGTACAAGGGAGCTTTTACCCACTAAGCCATCTTCTGGCCTCCTCCTTTCTTGTTTTTGTGTGTGTGTGTGTATGTGTGTGTGCGTGTGCACGAGCATGTGGGTATATGTGTGCAGGTGTGCCTACAAGTGTGGAGGTCAGGGTCAACAATGGGTGTTTTCCTGTGTCAATCTCCAGTTTAAACCAAACCAAACCAAACATAACAAAAAACAAAAGATATGATTTATTCTTGTTATAGCTGTGAGTGACTGTGGCCCAGAAATACAGATTTAGGTTTCCCTAAATACCATGTTGCATCTTTATTTTTTGAGACAGGGTCTCTCATGTAACCTGGAGCTTGCTGATTCTATTTTCCTCTATTGATCTCCACTTCACTATTTTTTAATATTTGGTTTATTTTTAAATTATGTGCACGTGCGTGTGTGTGCCTGCACATGTGAATACAGGTGCCACAGAGGCCAAAAGTGTTGGAGCTGGAGTCACAGGCAGTTGTAAGCAACCTGATGAATGTGGATACTGGGAACTAAACTTGGGTCCTCTGCAAGAGCAGCCAGTGTTCTTAACTACTGAGTCATCTCTGTGGCCCCCTCTCTATCTCACTGAACCTGGAGCTTGTTCTTTCGTCTAGGCTGGCTGGTTAATAAGCCCCCAGGATTGACTCTCTCCACCCAGATCCCTGAGGACTGTGGTTACAGACACATGTCCCGTGTTGGGCTTTTATACTGGTGCTAAGGATCCAATTTCAGGTCCTCGTGCTTATGAACCAAGTGCATTACCCAATTCCCAGGCCCATGCTTTTCCTCTTTTTATTCTGTCCAGGAACCCAGCCCATAGGATGGAACTAAGGTCGAAGTGAGCGGCTTCTTCCCCTTCAAATGTCCCCCGGGTTCCACTGTCTTTGTATTCTGCTTTAGCTTCTGTTTAGCTCCCTCTAGCACGGACATACCCACAGGTATGTCTCCTAGGTGACTCGTAATTCAGTGACAATGACAATGAAGATTAATCATCAATCTTGTGGACTCGACCTTTCTCTCTCTTAACCTTCCTGCCCATTTTGTGCTTCCTCCAGTGTTTTCTAGTTCTGTTAACCATTCGAATACCTACTTGCACAAGTCAGAAGACCAGGAATGACTGACACACTCCTAGCCTTCATCGTCCCTGTTAATTGTGATGGTTTATTTAACATCAACATACTTTTTAAATGTCTATTTATTTTCAACTCCATTGTCCATTCTCTGGTTCACAATACTATCATTTTTAATAACTTCCCATTGTCCTTGGAATAAAATCTCAAATCTCAAAATCTTTAACTCAGTCTGTGGAGCTCTAGATATTCAGGTCCCTATCTGTGATGGTTAGTGTTGTCAGTTTGAGAGAAACCAGAATCATGTGGACTATGGGTCTCTCAGCATGCCTCTGTGGGATTATCCTGATGATATTAATTGATGTGGATTAATGATGGATTAAAAGATCCATCTTCTCTGTGGGAGGCACGATTCCCTGGGCAGGAGATTCTAGACAGCATAAAGTTGAGAAAGCGAGATGAGCAGACAGTCATCTCTATTTCCTGACTGCAGATGGGATATGACCAACATATCCCATGCTGCTCGACTTCCCTGCTGTGATGGACTGTACACCTTGAACTGTGAGCTGAAATAAACTCTTTTTCCTTCAGGTTGTTTTGTTGGAAACTCAATTATAGCAACAGGAGAAAGAAACCAAGACTTGTTCTAGACTTCTAACTTTGTCTTGGGGCTTTTTACATTTTTTTCCAGTGCAGGGCCTAAAGTGGAATCTTTCTGCCTGTGAACCATTCCTCACACCCACACATCTGGCAGGTGCTGCTTAAGGTTCTGGTCTCTGTTTACAAGCCGCAGGGAATGTGTTCATGACTCACAGGGAAAGGCTGAGGCAATTCAATTACATGATGCTTTTTAGCCCCTGACTTTTCTCCTTAGGTGTCATTTATTTCACTGATCATTGCTTTTGGTGGTGGTAGTGATGGCTTCTTTGTATGTTTGAGACAGAGTCTCACTATGCAGCCCAGGCTAACCCTAAACTCACAATCATGTGCTGTCACACCAGGCTTTTCCATAGCTGTTTGTTGCACTTGATGAAGATTTATTATTCTTTTTTTTTTTTTTTTAAGCATAGGTGACTGTGGAGGTAATTCAGTGACAGAGCACTCTGCCTGGTATGCCTGAGGCCCTGGGTTCAATCCCCAGCACCAACCAAAAGTAAGTAAATAAACAAACAAAATCCAGAAAACAAAACAACAACAAACAGGAAAAAAAAAAGCATAGGTTTCAAGTTTACTGCTGAATTGCTAATGTGTGGCCTGGGACCGATGTAATATTTGAGAATATTTGTTAAGAAAAACCAAGAGAAAGAAGGAAGGTAGGCAGTCTGGCAGGGTGTGGGGACACAGGCTAGTTAATCCCAGCACTTAAGAGACTGACGCAGGAAGATCGTCTTGGGTTTGAGTCCAATCTGTGCTATATAGCAAGATCTTGTCTCAACAACAACCACAACCATCAAATGAAAAAGAAAGAAGGGGAAAAAAAGAAAAAGAAAGAAAAGAGAAAGCCTTAAAAAAAGAACCAGACATGGTGGAGCATGACTTTAATCCCAGCACTTGGGAAATAGAGGCAGGCAGATCTTTGTGAGATGGAGGCCAGCTTGGTCTATCAAGTTCCAGGCTAGCTGGGAGACCCTGTATCTACCCGCTTCATAACCCCAACTTTGTCATAGGGAAAACCACGGCATCTTTAAGGGTTGGTACCCCCCAGGGTTTTGGGCAACCTCTGGGGGTACCGGAACACATCCTCTGTCAGTACGAGGAATTACCTTTAGAGACCTACTAAAAAGTTTTAAGTGTCTTTTGGAAACAATAGAAAAAAAGAATTTCAAGGTAGTCAAAGAAAATATTTTAATATGTAACAATACTTTTGTATTTATTCTAATGTAGTTGTAAAAATCGGAAGCTTATTTTGAAAAAACTTTTAATTTGGGGGCTAGAGAAATGGCTTAGTGGCTAAGAACACTGGTTTCTTTTGCAGAGGACCCAAATTTGGTTCCTAGTCCCCACATGGCATCTAACAACCATCTGTAATTCCAGTTCCAAGGTATCTGACATCTTTTTCTGACCTCTTCAGGCATTGCACACACAGGGTACACTTACATACATGCAGGTAAAACACGCATACATATAAAATAAAAATAAATAAAAATTTAAAACTTAAATTAGAAGATTTCCTTTTGTTTCTTTGAGACAGAGTTATACTAGGTAGCCCCATCTGGTCTCAAGCTCATGGTGATCTTCTCGTCTCCGACTCCTGAGTGCTAGGACTACAAGTGCACATCACCATGCCCAATTAAAAGATCTGTTTTTAACAGTGTTTTTTGGCAGAAAGGAACACACGAATGCAAATGTCTGGACCTGTGAAAAGGTTTCAGAGGAAGATAGCAATCAATCACTCAGCCACTTTTGGAACCAGTCGTTGCTTCTGGCTTGCTTTTCCTCCGTTATCACTTTTAGAATTTATTTAGATTTCCTTTCTAACCTTCCTCATTGTTCTGAAAGTACAGGATATGACACGGCTCAGCTACTAGAATGGGACCCTATTATTTCCGTAACCAGAATATAAATATCCAAGTCACTCCAGCTCTGTAGGGTGCCATTGCAGACAATACTCTCAGGTGACAGGGATTTTGCTCTTTGGAACCCACCTGAAGTCACCCTGATAGTTTGACAAGAATCCTGATTCTGGGTGAGTGCTAGTTGAAATTCCACAACTCGTGTGCAGATTGTGGATCAAGGAATAGAGCCACGCAGACCTGGCTGTCATCGCACACCACATCCTCTTCATGGCCCTTGATGCCTTAGGGACCCTGGCATCAGAGGAAGTCTTAAAAATAGCCCAAGTCTGAATTATCTAAGAATACACAGAAAGGACCTTTGTTTAACTAAAATGGAGAGGCTTTTTTTTTTTTTTTTTTTGAGACAGGTTTCTATGTAGCTCAGGTTGACCTTGAACTCAAGATCTTTCTGCCTCACCCTCTCAAGTGCTGAGATTACAGGCATGCACCACTATTCTGGTTAATGGAGAGGGTTTTATAAAAGCAGGTGAATGGTTTAAATTAATTTCCTTAAAACAGTAGTCAGGGGCTGAAGAAATGGCTCACTGGTTAAGAGTGCTGACTACACTTGCAGTTCTAAGTTCAGTTCTCAGCACCCACATGGTAGCTAACAACCTCTGTCACTCCAATTCCAGGAATCTGATGCACTCTTCTGAAAATTACATTAATTTGTGTGCACAGGTATATGTCTGTATATGTGCGGTTTGTGTCACAGCATGCATGCGGAGGTCCGAGGACAGCTTGTGGGAGTCAGTGCCTCCCTCCACGCGGGTCCTGGGAATTGAACTCAGGATATCAGTCTTGGCAAGCAAACACCTTTACCTTTCACTTGGAGTGAAATAATCAGTAAAACAAATAAACAAAACCAAAGGACTCAGCCTATTTTGTAGGAATGTTATTTCAAAGATGGGAAACAAGCCTCACTCTCTGAAGAAACACCCATCAAAATCTGTCCGGTCAGCATGGCACCTGATCCCAATGCTTTGGGTGTACGTAGGGAAAATCAGCATCCATTGTGTGTCTAGACCCAGGGAAATCAAGATGTCTCTTGTTTATCAGGTGGTCTCCTTTCCCGTTTCCTTTCTAACCCAGTGGAGGGTTAGAGAGATATTTTAATTATATAAGCATGTCAGATCCCTGCTCGAAGTTCTTGTATCTTGGGTAACATCCAGACCCCATAGCTTTCATTACAGGCCCTGAGGATCTGACCTGAGCCCAACCTTTGTTCTTCCACCAGCTCCTGTGTTGTTGCAAACACCAACGTGATTCCTAAAATCTGGGTCCTTGGGGGTTTGGGCAACTGAGTTGATTTCATCACAATTCTAAGGTCAAAGGGCAGTTCCTTCTCGAATCCCCTTTTTCCTTTGTCTGATTATTCTCTTTTATTCCCAAATTCCCACTTCCAAATTGTATCGTAATTCCTCTCCCTCCACAGGTAATCATTGTAAAAGATTTCAAGTACACTTTATTTTTCTTTGTGTTGTAGTAGAATGTGGTACCTTGTGGGTATATATTTTAAATATGTATGAACTAGGTTTTTTTTTTTTTTTTTTTTTGAGACAGGAAGTCGATATGTAGCCTAGGCTGGCTGGATCTCACAGAGATCTGCCTGCTTCTGCCTCCCAAGTGCCAGGCTTAAAGGTGAGCACCACCATGCCCAGTCTAGTTTATGCTTTTTTATGCCACACTAAAGCACTGAGATCCAACTATTGTTGAGGGTATGTTTGACACACCCTGTTTATATTTTAAGCACATACTCTGCCAGAGTAGGATATCAGACTCCCTCTAAGCCCTCAGTTTTGGAAAAAATGCCAAAACCAACATCTTTCAGTGAGAACCCCTATGTTTCGCCACTTGCTGGGCACATGGCATGCAGCATACATTGAGTTTCATTTGCCAAAGTGGTGGTTGTCCAGAAGTTGCACTAGCTCAAGGCTTTTATATATACAGATGTCAGTCTAGAACAGTCATCCCTTCATAAAGCCTATCTGCTACCCCAGTCTTGCGGTAATCCCTCCAACTCTCTTTCCACAGGTTTCTGTCTCTCATTTTTATTTAGGCTTAACACATCATAAGGTTTTTCACAATTTGAAGTGATCAGTTATCATCCATTTATTATCCTTCTTCTTTCTACAAGAGCAGTGCTTGCTGTCCTGTCAGTAAGCATCTAGCACAGCTCTAGGCTGTCAACAACTGATGAATATTTGAATGAAGTGATGAATATACATAGTGTTATGATAACCACTGTCTAAATCTACAGAGTTATAGAAGTGGTAACAGTGGGAAGACAGGTGGGGAAGGCTCTAGAAAAGAGACCTAATGCTGAGTGGGGAAGGTGCATGCCTGTAATCATAGCACTGAGGGATGCTAAGGCAGGAGCAGTGTGAGTTCCAGGGCAGCTGAGGCTACACAGTGAGACCCTGTCTCAAAACAAACAAACAAATAAACAAACAAACAAACAACAACACACATATGTAGTGTACAACACACAAACACATAGATAGTGTATATATGTATACATGGATGTTTGGATGGATGCTTAGATAGAGGGACAGAGATAGACAAACAGACCGACCTAAAGGGTCATCAGCTACTTCAGCTTTTGGCTCAGTTTCACAAGCTCATGGACTTCTTAGCCACTCTTATTTCTTCAAGCCCTAGCTGTGAAGGGGACGCTGCAACTCCGGATAGCCAACAGGGGGCGCTCAGAACACGCACCCTGGGAAAGTGAAACTACATTTCCCAGCACCCCCTGTGCCTCTGACGCACTTCCGGAGTCCCCCCCCCGGCAAGATGGCGGCGTCCGAGGTACACGATTCCCCGAGTGAAGAGCTTCAGACTCCTGCGGAAGAGGGGGAAACAAAAACATTTAAAGAGCTGGTGAGAATGGATGATTGTTTTGTTCTGCTGGCATTAGGCTCCCCCTGGGCCAGGGTTCCTTAGGTCCCGGCCTGTAGTGTATAAACGCATCTTGAGGCCTAGATCTGGTTTTCCTGAGACTGTCAGAAAGTCCGGTTCTTACCATGTTCCCATGTGCGTTTGCTCTGTGGGATCTGCTGAGCCCCGAGAACCCCCATTTGCTGTTTTCTGCACTTTAGTGCCAAGACGGTTATTATCTAGAGGGTCGCACATGATTAGGTCTGTGTAGCAGAGCTCTGGAGTTACATGAACCTACCACGTTAGCGTTCTGACCTCTTCACTTACTAGAAGTCGTTTACACGTGTGTAAGTTGGGGATAGTAATAACTAGTTACTTCTCAGAACTTTTTTGATGATTAAAGGAGATAATACAAAGCACTTGGCTTAGTCCCGGATGAGTAGAAAGTATTCATTAAGTGTTAAGGTGCTGTCATGGTACCCAGGCAGGGTCAGAGATGTACCATAATAGGGGCTACTATTACCATCAGGATGGCACTGATAGAATGCCTTTCAACAGGAGGGAGGTGAGGAAGTGCTCTTCTTTGCTAAAGTATGTTTTTCTGAATTCTAAGGGTGTGACAGATGTATTGTGTGAAGCTTGTGACCAGTTGGGATGGGCAAAGCCCACCAAGATCCAGATTGAAGCTATTCCTTTGGCCTTGCAAGGTAGGTTGAAATTAAATATACAGATTTGCACAGATTGTATATGAAGTTATGCCCAGTTAAAGATGTACCACTTTTAAGAGCATATTTCAAGTGAAATAAAGATACAGTCTCTATCTTGGCATGTTGGGACTGCTCTTGTAATCCTAGTATTCAAAAAACTGAGGCAGGAGGATAACTACAAGTTTGAGACCAGCCTAATCACATAGTTCCAGCCCTGCCATAATGCTACATTATATGACTACTACAAAGTCATGTGTGATGGTGCATGCCTGTAATCCTAGCATTTGGGAGGTAGAAGCAGCATACCTTTACCCCAGCATTGGAGAGGCAGAGGCAGGAGGATCTCTGAATGAGTTTGAGCCTGCTTGGTGTATATATCAGGTTCTAGGCTAATCAGGGCTACATAAAGAGACTTTGTCTCAAAAAAAACCACCCCCTCCCAAAAAAAAAGATCTCTAAAGAAATAAAGTTTGGGCTTATTAGCTTAAAAAACAAAAAAGCCAGATAGAGCCAGAACTGGTGTTGCAAGTTTATAATCCGAATTGTTTTTAGGCAGGAGGATGTCAAGTTCAAGACCTGGCTGGAATATTTAAGATTGTGTCAAATAAAAAAAATTAAGCCAGGTGTGATAGTGAAATCCTTTAATCCCAGTACTCTGGAGGCAGAACAGGCAGATTTCTTTGAGATTGAGGCCAGCGTGGTATATATATTGAGTTCCAGGCCAGCCGGGGCTCCAGGAAAATGCTGTCTCACAAACCAAACCAAAAAAACACAAACAGTAAACCTGCCCTGCTCCCCGCCCCCCAAAAAAACCCAAAGCAAACAATAATAACAAAAACCCTACAAAACAAGCCGGATGTGGTGGTGCACGCCTTTGATCCCAGCATTCAGGAGGCAGAGGCAGGTGGACCTTTGTGAGTTTAAGGCCAGCCTGGTCTACATAGTAAGTTCCAGGACAGCTGGGACTACAGAGAGACCCTGGCTCAAAACAAAAACAAAAACAAAAACAAAAACAAAAACTCCTGGTTCTAGAGAAAGAATGTGTTTTGTCCTGATTATAACATACCTAGAATATAATGCTGCTTAGGTTTGGGGATGTAGTTTTCAAGGACTAGCTGAAGGACAGTGAGTGTGGTACAGGTCAAAATAGTGTCTTTGGTTTTGAGAACAGTGAGGAAATAGGCTCTGATAGTTCTTGGCTTTATAAGTGGTTTTAAGAGCTGCCATTTGAAAAAGAGATTAGAATTATTCTGCGTAATTCCATTTGCTTTTCCGATATATAGCAACTGCAGGATATTTGATGTGACTTCGGTGTCCTCTCCAAGGATTTGTCTAACAGGAAAATGATTATATTTATTAAGCATGATTAGGAATGTAATTTTTATAGCCAAGCTACCCTGGGGGAGTAGTCCATTCTTACTGGGGTGGATTTGTTGGAAGATTGATTTTTTTGTATATTTGGGATGGGAAGGTTTAGAAGACCTTTGAGCTCAGCCCTGAAAACTGAATTTAGAAGCAGTTAGATATGATGAATGAAGACTTTCTAGTCCTAGGAAACGGAGGTCAGGGGTCATCACCAGCTATGTTGTGTGTTCAAGACCAGCTTGGGCTGCATGAGACTCTGTCTCAAAAAGCCAGAGAAGGAAACCAAAAACAACAACAACAAATACTAAAGGAAAAAAATAATTTTACAGCTAGTTTAGGCAAATAGCATGCAAAGGGTAAGAAAATCTAAAATTATTGCAAAGTGTTTTGTTTTATCAATGGGTGTAAGATATATTTGTACCACTGATGTAAAAGGGAACACAGAAAGAAGGGGAGGAAAAAAGAAAAAACTTGTAGAGATTAGTTCAGTTAGAAATGATTACAAATATTCATGACAGAGTTGATGACACATGTGGAGGAGAAAGCGAAAGGATATTAGTTGAAGCATGCTAGTTGTAGAAGAGGTGAATAAATGCTGGAGGTCTGCTAATAATGATTTTTAGACTGAAATTGCTAAGAGATCTTGAATATTCTTACCACAAAAATGTATGTGAGATAATAGATATATTATTTAACTTGATTTAGTCATTTTGTAATATGTACATGTATCAAAACATCATATTGTATACTGTAAGTATATACAATTTCTTCTTGACAATTGCTCCTTGGTAAACCTAGGGAAAACAAAATACAGGTGGAGCCTTGGGACTGAAGTTTGACAGAGGTGCTAGAACTGAATATAGACTTGGTATCAGAAGAGAAGTGATTTTGGAGACTTGGAATGAGTGAGGCTGCCACTGAGGCCCAGGGATGGCGGAGAGACAGGCGGTGCAGTGGAGCTGGAAGTCGGGAGTTGTTCTTTCAAAGCCAGTGTCCAAGAAGGGAAAATAAATGCTTCAGACCCATGTCGAGAACATAGGAAGAGAGGGGCAGCATAAAGGCTGGGGTAGGAGAAGGCACCGTAGTCAGCAGCCCCTGGGTTGCCTGGCGTGGGCGGGAGGAAAATTAGGTAGTACCAGTAATGCTAAAAAGTATGCTGATGTTTTCATTTGAAGGTGTAAGCTTGATGTAGAGACTAGATGTCAGGAGAAGATTCTTGGAAACTGAGTAACGTGATTGAAATGACCATCCTAGGACTAGGGAGTGTGAGTTGGTGGTAGAGTGTTTATGTAGTATGTGCAAGGGAGAGTTGTATCTCCAGCAGCACCAGAAGGAAGAGAAAAGAATGGACTGACCACCATAGGACACGCCTCTGTGCTTGTCCTTGAACTCTTAGGTACCTGACAGATGCTTCGGTTGAATCTGTAGAATCTGGCCTAAGCTAGGGATTCAGATAAGCCTTACAGTTTTGTTTGATCTATTTAACTTTTATTTATTTATTTAGTTTTTTTGAGACAGGGTCTCCCTGTAGCCCTAGCTGGCCTGGAGCTCACTATGTAGATCAGGCTGACCTTGAACTCACAAAGGTCCACCTGCCTCTGCCCTTCAAGTGCTGGGACTAAAGGCCTACACCACCACGCCCAGCTTATTCTTTTATTTTTAAGAAAATTAAAAAAACTTCTATTATGTGTTTGAGTATTCTGCCTGGATGTATGTTGTGTTCCATGTGCATGCAGGGCCCATAGAGGCTAGGATTCCCTGGAATTAAAGCTACAGATGGTTGTGAGCCGCCCTGTGGTGCTAGGAACCAAACCCAGTTCCTTTCCAGGAACAGCCAGTGCTCTTAACCTCTGAGTCATCTCTTGAGGCCCTTAGAATGGTCCCAGAATGCATCTGTTCAGTGCTGCTGTGTGGTGGGTGACTATGACAGTCTATTCTCCCAAGAGTGCGTGCATTAGTATGCTGAGAAGGATTGGAGGATTTGAGAGGAAGATTGATGGGTTTCAGACACTGAGGACTGCTGAGGAGAATCATCAGACACAAAGTAGTGCAAACCTAAGCTCTTGGCAGTGACCGTTGCTCGTCGACCTGTGACTAGGGAGCAGCTTGAGCTCCATTACTTCTCCAAACCTTTGTTTTATTTTGGGTTTTGGGTTTTTTCTCCATTTTCTCCTCTCTTACTCTTCTCTCTCCCCTTCCCTCTCCTCCCCTGTTTTTGTTTCTATCTCCCTCTTTTGTCCCTCTTTTCATCTCTTTTCTCTCGTCTGCCGTTTTTGAGACAGGGTCTCATGTGGTCCAAGCTGGTCTCAAGCTCCTGATCTTCCCGCCTCAGGCTCATCTTCTGAGCACTGGAGTTGTAGGTGTGCCACCATGCCCACCTCCCCGTAATTGAGATTTCTCTTGATAAAAACAAGGACAGTCTTGGTGTCTCCATCACACTCCACAGAAACGTGTGTACAGGCCGGAAGACAGAATGCTTAAGGATGTGGAGGGTTAAAAATTTTAGAAATCATTAGCTTACATTGATCTTTATTTCTCAGATAGGTAGATGCTATTACAATTCATTGACTGCTACCCTACAACCAAGTGGAATATTCAAGTAAGTAGAAGAGTAAGCCAGACTTGGTGGCATACACCTGTGTGCTCCTAGCACTTGTGGGGCTGAGGCAAGATAGGAAGTTTAGGGTCTGGCTGGGTATGGTGAGACATGCCTTTAGTTCCAGTACTTGGGAGACAGAGGCAGGCAGATTTCTGAGATAAAGGCCAGCCTGGTCTACATAGCAAGTTTCAGACCAACTGGGATTGCAGAGAAATCCTGTCTCAAACAAATAAAAAAAAAAAAAAGAAAGAAAAAAGGGAAAGAACCCCCAAATCCACAAGTTTGAGGTCAGTGTGGAATATTAAAACCTTGCACAGTAGAAAAAGGCTAGTGAGATGCTGCTGGCCTCTGGTCTGCGTGCGCTTTTGAATGGATGGTCCTGATGCTAATGAACAGAGGCCGGCAGACAGGTGCATCCTAGAATACACTGATGTCTGGTCTTTGCTTGGCAGATTCTGTTTAAGGGATTAAGCTCTAGGAGACAAGGATGAAGAATCCATCCCACTTGATCTGTGGCTTTGAACACTGCTGGCTACTTTCTTTTTTAAAAAAATTTTTTTTTTTATTTTATGTGTATGAGTGTATTTCCTGCATGTGTGTAGGTGCACGTGTGTCATGCAATGCCTGAAGAGGTCAGAAGAGGGCATTGGACCCCCTAGAACTGATATTAAGGACAGTTGTTAGTTGCCATGTGGGTGCTGGGAACCCAACATTGGTCCTCTGCAAGAGCAGCTAATGTTCTGAGATATTAGCTCTGAGACATCTCTCCAGCCCCTTGGCTTTTGAATTTCTAACACTAAGATCTCTGTCACATTTTCTTATAACTAGCTTTGCTTGTTTTTATTCTTGAGATGGGGTGTCGCTGTGTTGCCCAGGCTGATCTTGAACTTTTGGCCTTGAACGCTTCTCTTTCCTCTGTCTCCTGTACATCTGGGATGACAGGTGTGTGCTTGCATCTGTCTGCTTTTAATTTAATCAAAAAATATTTATTTATTTGGTCTTTTTGAGACTGGATCTTCCTGTAGCTCCAGCTAGCCTTGAACTTACTATGTAGACCAGGCTGGCCTTGAACTCACGAAGGTCTATATGCCTCTGCCTCCTAAATGCTGGGATTAAAGGCGTGTGCCACCGTGCCCAGCTAATTTAATTTTTTATGTATATTCATGTATTGCCTGCATGTAGGTAGGTACACCTGTGTTGTGTAGTGCTGGAGGTCAGAAGTCAGTGTCAAATTCCCTGGAACTGGAGTTACGGATGGCTGTTAGCCATCACCATATGGGTGCTGGGAACTGAACCTGGGACCTCTGCAAGATCAGCCAGTGTTCTTAACTGCTGAGCCAACAACCTGTTCTGTCTGCTTTTGTTGACTTTCAAAACCTCACATTCCTGTCTGTGCTGCCTTGCCTCATCAGGCCACCATCGGATTGCCCCTGAATCATGTACAATGTTTTGTACTGGTCCTGTTCTGGTCATTTCAGTCATTTAAAATTACCTGGAATAATGGTGCTCGGGTTTCCTTGCAGAGAAAGGGTTCATGGTGGGATTATCTCTAAGATGGTTGTCTCCCTAAAGGTATAATCACAGAACAACACAAGCAGTAGGAAGCATTCCTGCTGGCCATTGTTTTATTGACTGATTGATTGGATAGGGTCCCTATATGTAGCCCAGGCTTGCCTCAAATTCTTGATCCTCCTACCTCAGCTTCCTGAGTGCTGGGATTGCAGGTGTTGTTTTAGTGCGCAGCCACCTCATGGGCTGTGACCGGCCTAGAGAGATAGTGTTCTTGGCTTGGGAGTTAATTTCTCAAGTTCTGACTTAAACAGTCCTGCCAACCATGGTGACCTGTTCTTAGGGAATCTCCTGTGACATTCTCTGAGCATGAGCACTGTCAATGGCAAGTATGGGTAAGCTCCTTGGCTCATCCAGGTTTGTCTTCATGAAGAATATCATCAGTCATGAAATTCCCTGTTTATCCAAACCTAGCAGGGCTTTTGAGTTCCTTTCTAGCCTCATTCCTTTGCTTTTCCCCATAATGCCTCTGTTCAGCCCTGTCTCACTTTTCCTTTGTATATTATGTTCCTCAAAGCCCCACCCCTTTCCTTGCAGGAAGAGCCTTCCTGCCCTTCCTTGCACACTTCCAGATGTAACTCATCACCAGGCTTAGCCTGGCCCTTCTGACCAGTAAATCACACCTGCACCCCTTTCTGTTCTGTTCTTGTTGTATTTTGTTTTATTTATTTTTTATTTTTTTTTTTGAGACAGGGTTTCAGTGTAGGCCTAATTGGCCTAGAACCCGATATGTTGGCCAGGTTGGTCTTGAACTTACAAAGTCTGCCTGCCCCCTCCCCCAGCCCTCTCCTCCAGTGCTGGGATTAAAGGCATGCACCACTTCACTCAGCATCTCATCCTATTTTCTATGGGTCTATTTGAAAGGCCTTAACAAATTAAACATCTTTGGACCAACAAGATAGCTTAGTGGGTAAAGGTACTACTGCTAAGCCTGATGACTTGAGTTTGATCTTCGAGACCCATGTAGAAGGAGAGACCCTACTCTTGAAAGTTGTCTGCTGATTTCACACTTGCGCTGGGCACGCATGCACCTGAACACACACACAAAATAAGTAAATGTAATAAAGTTTTAAAAAATGAGTTTCAAGGTAAACACTTTTGTGTTTGTTTATCTGCACAGTAGTCTTTGCACATACCCTGGACAAGCCCCTTGTTTGTTCCATTTATTCAGTCTTTTCTCTCCCTCATTCATCAAACATGGCTACTCTGGGCCCAGCACTGTATCACTATAGAAAGTGTAGAAAGAGCATATAAGTGTTCCTTTGTGTTCAGAGCTTTCTTTTCCTTCTAGGTCGTGATATTATTGGGCTGGCGGAAACTGGCTCTGGGAAAACAGGCGCCTTTGCTTTGCCCATTCTGAATGCGCTGCTGGAGACGCCCCAGCGGTTGTTCGCCCTGGTTCTTACCCCTACCCGAGAGCTGGCCTTCCAGATCTCTGAGCAGTTTGAAGCGCTGGGGTCCTCTATTGGAGTGCAGTGTGGTAAGTATCTAGGGGAGCAGAGCGCTGGGGTGTCATCACAAGTGGAGAAGTCTGAAAGGACATGGGAAGAAAGTATCAGATGAGAGTAGGTTTTTAAAATTTTCATTCTGTCCTGGAGAGATGACTGGTTAAGAGCATCTGATGCTCTTGAAGAAGACCCAGTTTCGGTTTCCAGCACATGGCTGCTAACAGCTGTCTTTAACTCCAGTTTTCAGGGGACCCAACACCCTGTTCTGGCTTCTGCAGGCATTACATGACATGGGTAAATATACATAGATGCAGGCAATACTCTCTCTCTCTCTTTCTCTCATACACACACACACACACACACACACACACAAATAAATAAATAAATAAATGAAAAATAATAAAAGAATATTAGATGACCTATTGACTAAGGAGCAGGTGCTGCATTTTAGCTTTTGGGGGAAGGACAAATGTAGATAGAAATCTAGTGTTGGCTTTGGAAGGTGTCCGTGGTCTGTGGAAAACGCTAATGATCTCTTTTCTGTGTTCTTTTAATTTCTATAGCTGTGATTGTTGGTGGAATTGATTCAATGTCCCAGTCTCTAGCCTTGGCCAAAAAGCCACATATAGTAATAGGTGAGTCACAAACAAAGGCAAAAGACACCATGATAGGGTGGGTTGGAGAAAGCCTACCAGTGTTGGGTGGACAGCTGGGGAGCAGACCTTGTGACCCTGTTTAACTTCTGAGTTTCTTTATTTTTCTGTGGGGAGTGAGTTATGTTCTTGTCTTTGAGCCTTTTCTCTTCAACTTTTCTTGGTAGCCACTCCTGGCCGACTAATCGACCATTTGGAAAATACCAAAGGCTTCAACTTAAGAGCTCTCAAATACTTAGTCATGGATGAAGCGGATCGGATACTGAACATGGATTTTGAAACAGAGGTGAGTTTTCATTATCTTTCCTCTCCAGAGCATCTCTGGTCCCATTTCAAACTGGTTTGTCGTATGCCTTTTCTGTAGAACACTGTGCCAGCCTCAGTGATCTGCATACAGCGTGTCTGCTGTCTCTGTTCTGGGTGTGTTCACACTATCAGTGTCTCAGAATCTCAGTGTCAGTCTTTAGAATTTAGTTCTGACTCTGACTTCAGAGCCGAGACATGTTAAACTCGCAATCTCTTTTCTATTTCATTTGCTTTAAATATCTTCTGAACACCTTGAAATAGCTTCGGTTTCTTTGATGACCTACTTGACATTGCTTATTTAGTTCAAGAATTGGATCTTGAACCCTTCCAGCGGTTTAGTTTCTCAGTCTTACCCCTGCACCGTGCAGAGAATTTGCAGACATCTAGTTGAAATGTCACGATGAGATTCTTTCCCTTCTGTGCCTCAGGTTGACAAGATCCTCAAAGTGATTCCTCGAGATCGGAAAACATTTCTCTTTTCTGCTACCATGACCAAGAAGGTGAGATTTGCCTGGACTTGTTTTCCTCATTGTAAGAACTGATAGATAGGCCTGGTGTGGTGCTATAGGCCTGACATGCCAGCTACTTGACAGCCAGGGCAGGCGGGTCATAGGTATAGGGCTTGCCTGGGCCACAGGCAGAGTTCAAGGCCAGCCCAGGCACCTTAGCAAGACCCTGTCTGAAAGTAGATGTGAAGAGAGTACTGCGGCTGTAGTTGGTAATAAGGCAGTTGCTGTGGGTGTAATCCGTAGCACTGAAGAAAAAGTGAGTGAAAACGACAGCAACAGTGGAAACATAAAACTAAAGCAAGTATTTGGGAATCAGTGCATTAGTCTAGATTTGTTTTCCTCAGGTACAAAAACTTCAGCGTGCGGCTCTGAAGAATCCTGTGAAATGTGCTGTTTCCTCTAAATACCAGACTGTTGAGAAATTGCAGCAGTATTATCTTTTTATTCCATCTAAGTTCAAGGTAAAGTGTTGACTTTGATCATTGTTGTCGCTCCCTGTCCTCACCAAAAATCTGAGAACGTATCAGCTCTTGACTGCATGAGAGATGTGATGAATGCTGGAGCCCCTCTTGCTGTAGAGTGTGTGTCGTGCTTGTGTTCATTCCAGATAGGGTGAACATTCCAGGAATTCACAGCAAATTAAATGAAAGTAATGAAATCCTAGTGTGATGATATAATTCCTTCCCAGTCCCTCTTTAAGGTAGTTTTTCATTGGTCTGCTTTTTATACAGCTACGTTGTAAGCACCTTTCTTGGTTGCTAAGTACATATCTCCTTGTGTTCGACCTCAGGATACATTGGGGTGCTTGGTTCACAGAACTCATAGTGTTGATTAAGAAGTATACAAAGTGAGCTGGGTGTGGTGGTAAAGCCTTTAATCCCAGCACTCAGGAGGCAGAGGCAGGCGGATCTCTGTGAGACTGGGGCCAACCTGAACTACATGACGAGTTCCAGGCCAACTGGGCCTACAGGGAAACTGTCTCAAAAAAATAAAAAATAAATAAAAAAAATAAAATTAAAATTAAAAAAATAAAAAGAAGTCCAAAGCTAGTCAGGGGTTGTAGTGCATACCTGTAGTCCCAGCACTTGGGAGGCTGATGCAAGATTGCTGTGAGTTCAAGGCCAGCCTGGGCTACATAGTGAGACCTCCCCAAAAACTGAGAGTGGGGGAGGGAAAGAAGTATAAAGCTTGTTGCTGATGTATTGGGTAGTTGAGGCTTAGTCTTTCCTGAATGTGTATGCCAGGTTTCTAACCCTTTCTTCTAGGTCAGTTACATATATTTTTGGGTTTGTAATTTAGGACACCTACCTGGTTTATATACTAAATGAATTGGCTGGCAACTCCTTTATGATATTCTGTAGCACCTGCAACAATACTCAGAGAACAGCTTTGCTCCTTCGAAATCTTGGATTCACTGCCATCCCCCTCCATGGACAGATGAGTCAGGTAAGAGTTCTTTGGCATGAGCTGGTGGACTGAGGAAAGTAAGCCCTATAATAGATGAGTGCAGCACGGACAGAGGGCATGAATGCCTGTTGCACGATTGTTCTGATTTTATGAGCTTACTTTCTTTTAAGACAGCGAGGGGCTCAGGTTAGAATATTTCATAGGTAGGGCTGGGAAATGGCTCAGTTGGTAAAGTGCTTGCCACGTGAGCATGAGGACCTGAGTTGATCCCCAGAAACAGCATCAAAAGCTGGCGTGGTGGCCTGCACATATAATCCCAGTGATGGGAGACAGATGGATCCCTGGGGCTTGCTGGCCAGCCAACCTACCCTAACCAGGGAGTCCAGCTCAGTGAGGGACCTTAACTCAAGAAAAAGGTAAATAGCACCTAAGTAACAATACCTGAGGATGCCTACTTACCTCCACATGCACACATATACACACATATACAAATGAACACACCATACACTAAAGAACATTTCCTAGGCAGTTGTAGTTTGTAAGCTATTGAGTGGTTTCATTCAATACTAGTGCAGTAATGATTCTCTGGTCTCTAAAAACCATTAATAAATTGTTTTAACAGTTATCTTTCTGTCATGTTGAAAACTATTATTGTTTTATGTTATTATTTGTGGCCTAAGTCTTAAATATTTGGGGGGTTTCTTTCATATTAAAAAAATTATTTTTCTATATATGTTTGGTCTGTGTGTATGTAAGTATACCACATGCCTGTCTGGTGCCTGTGGAGGCCAGAAGAAGGGGTCAGATCCCCTGTTACTGGAGTGACAGATGGTTGTTAGCTGCCATGTGGGTGCTGGAAACTGAACCCAGGCCTTCTGTAAGAGCAACTAGGGCTCTTAACTGCTGAGCCAGCTCTCCAGCCCTTCATACTTGTTTTGATGTGGAAAGTCCCAGCTTGGACTTAAAAGGGAAAACCTTTAAAAAATGTTATTTCTTCGTTGTGTTTATTGTATCTGTATTCTATGTTCTGTATTCCAAGATTCTGTCATTTTCCAAAACTAAAATATTTCTTATTTTTCATCATCTCAGAGCAAGCGCCTAGGATCCCTTAACAAGTTTAAGGCCAAGGCTCGTTCCATTCTTCTAGCAACTGATGTTGCCAGCAGAGGCCTAGACATACCTCACGTGGATGTAGTGGTCAACTTTGACATTCCAACTCATTCTAAGGTGGGTCCTGTTGCTGCCTTGACTTCCTACTTCCAAATTCCCTCTCCTCCCTCCCCTCCTCTCCCCTTCCCTCCCCTCCCCTCCCCTCCCCTCCTCTCCCCTCCCTTCCTTTTCAATATCTTCTATGTTTATTTTGTTTGGGGGTGGGTATATGCCTCCACATACTATTGTAGGACTTTCCCTCCTTCTGCCATATGTGTTGAGATCAAACTTGGGGCAGACTTGGTAGCAAATGCCTCTACCTGCCGAGCCGTCTAGCCATCCCCGAAGTTTACTTCTTAAATAATGTTTTCTGGTTTTCCTTAGTTATAACGTAATTTTTTCCTTCTCTTCAGTTCAGCAGCAGAAACTGAGAAAGGGGTGGGGATGCAGCCCCGGGTCAGCGTCAGACCATCATGTAAACTGGGTGTGGTGGCACAGGCCTATAATCCCAGTACTCGGGAGGTAGAGGCAGAAAGATCAGTAGATGGAGGTCATCCTCAGTTACATATGGAGTTCAAGACCAGCCTGGGCTACCTGAGACCCACATAGTGAAACACAGTGAAACAAAACAATGGAGAAGGCTCTTTATTTACTTATTCTCACATTTGCACATGCCTGTGTACATAAGCATTAGTAAACGGGAAGGGAGCCAAGGAGAGTCGCTAGGTGCGTGGCCCGAGAAGCAGGAGCAGCAGATGATGGGCTGTGCCAGTCCCTTCTTCCTGTTACTTCCTGTGGAGGTTTCTCAGTCTTGACACTGTTGACAGGTTGGACTGGAGAATTCTTTGTGGGACTTGTATATTGTGTGCTGAGCATTCCTCCCCGCTCCTTATTAGAGGTCAGGGTCTCACACTCCTGCAGTTGTGACAGCCAGAAATGTTCCAGACATTACCAAATACCCCCTGGGAGTGGCAGGATCAGCCCCAACTGAACTTGTGTTCTTGGCTCTTTATTTAACTGTTAAGAGATAAGGTGCTTCTCATTTTATTTCAGAATAACTCCATTTGGACATGCATTTCTATCCCTAGTCTATAAATAGAAGCTAAAGTTCAAAGAGGTTGAGATGAGCAGGTACTTGTGTGGCTGACAGATGGTAAAATCCCTAGGTCAGTGTTGTTGTTTTTTTTTTTTTACGGTGTTGTGCTAGGCATGTAGACATGTCTTGTAGATTTGTCTTTCTATAAGAGAAAGCAAGCATTAGATCATTGTGCTATGAGAATATAAAAAAGTGAAGTTAATTTGCTCAACAAATTTCCCAGGGCATTTTCTCCATGTTTCAACAGAAATGCGTTTCTTTCAAAGGTATTACTCAGCTGACTTTGCATACACACCCTATTGCTTCTGGTTTGAATGTGTCTACCCTTTTGTTCCAGGATTACATCCATCGAGTAGGGCGGACAGCAAGAGCCGGGCGCTCTGGAAAGGCTATTACTTTTGTCACACAGTAAGTAAATCAGTGTTGGAACAGGGCAGTGTAGAGATGAGAGCTGAGCACCAGAATTGGAATTCGCCTTTGTCATACTGGTCACATAACTCCCTCTTCTTGGTTTCTTGTGTGTGTGTGTGTGTGTGTGTGTGTGTGTGTGTGTGTGTGTGTGTACATGTGCACATGTGTGTTGTAGAGGTCAGAAGTCAACCTTGAGTATCATTCCTCAGAAGCCATCCATCTTGTTTTTTGAGACAGTTATTCATTGGCTTGCCAAGTAGGCGAGGCTGGCTGTCCAGCAGGGATTCGCCTGTCTCTACCTCCCCTGTGCTGGGATTACAGGTGCATGCTACCACATTCAACTTCTTATATAGGTTCTGAGAATCAAACTCAGGTCTTCAAGTACATTATCAACTGAGCCATCTCCCCAACCTTGGTTTTCATATTTCTAAAATGGAAACAAATCTGAGCTAATGATTTAGTAAAAATTGAGGACAAATAGCTGGTCATTGTGTGTGCTTATAATCCCAATACTTTAAGGGCTGAGGTGAGAGGATGGATGGAGATTTTGAGGCCAGCTTTACTATGTAGTGAATGTGTCGTAAAACAAAAACAGAATAGAAATAATATTTGTGAAGATGGTGTATAATTTTTGTCACACAGAGGCACAAGTGGTCCTGTTACTTACCTCAGTGGTTACACCTGGAGAGCAGTATCTTTCCTTTACTTCTGAAGGGCTGGAATAGCTGATTTTTGTTATTATTTATTTTTTATTTTTATGTGTATAAGTGTTTGGCCTGTGTGTATGTACGTGCACACATGTGGGCAATGCCTGAGGAGGCCAGAAAAGGACATCATATCCCTGGAATTGGAGTAAGCTGCCCAGTAAGGTGCTGGGAACCAACCCTGGGTCCTCTGAAAGAGCAGATAGAGCTCTTAACTGCTGAGCATCTCTCCAGCTCCCAGCTCCATTTTAAAGGGGTAGTTTTGTGGGAACGACTCAGCATTTAAGTGCTTGCTGTGCAAGTGTGCTGACCAGAGTGGACTCCTAGAGGCCATGTACATGCCAGGTGGGCCAGGCAGCTTGTCATTCCAGCCTCAGAGGCAGGGGATCCCCAGAGTAAGCTGGCTAGCAAGCCTAGTCATATCGACCAGCTCTAGGTTTGATTTAGAGTTCCTGCCTCAGTGAATAAGGTGGAAGAATCATCCTCCATGCCCGAGTACTTATATGCGTGTGTGCGTGTGTGTACACGCACATACAGAAAATACAAAAAAGTAGAAAAAGCATATTTTGATTTATTCTTTGACAGTTTCATGCATGACTACAGTGGATCTTGTTATCCTCATCCCGTCCCCCCAGAGTCCCCCAGTGGACCCCCTTTCTATGTCTTTTTTTTTTTTTTTTATAACTCACTGAATTCAGTTAGTGTGGCCTGCATGTGCATGTGTGTGGGGCCATCCACAGCCTTGTCTACTTAAAAACAAAATGTACCTAGTGTTTTTCTGTGAGTAAAGAATGCTGTGGATGATTTGCTGATTGTCCAGGCACAAAGATTGCACTTTTGCCTGAATTTCAAGAAAGAAAAATGTATTCAGTATTGTTTGAAACTGGATCGTGTCACGTATGTGACTCCATGGAGTTGGGGAATGGAAGACCTTGGTATTCCCAGCGAGACAGAGCCATGCCCAGAAGGCATTCTTGGGTCAGGGCATACACATACGCCTAAAGTTGGGATTTCTTTCCTCAGGTACGATGTGGAACTGTTCCAGCGCATAGAGCACTTGATTGGGAAGAAATTGCCTGCCTTCCCAACACAGGATGATGAGGTCATGATGCTCACAGAGCGTGTGACTGAAGCCCAGAGATTCGCCCGAATGGTACACAGCCTGTTTTCACCAGCCTCATGCAAATGCCCTTACCTCTGTGTCGGCCACTTGTCTACAGTGACCTTTAAACTACAGGAGCAGTGTGTAATCTTGTTCTAGATGTGAGATTGGCAAACTAAGCTACAGGGTTGGTGGGTAGAGTCACTTTAGACCGCGTAACTGCACCGTTGAGTATGGGGTGGTGTAGTCTGACCATATTTCTACCAGTGTTCTTGTGTAATGTGGTAAAAACTCCATCAGACTTGAGGTTAGAGGGGTCAGCTGTGAATGACGTTAGCTTGGGCGTTTTTCCTAACCTCTCAGAATCAGTTCCTCACCTGCGGTTTGGGAGTGACGTTTGCCTTGAACACCTGCTTTGTATTGAGAGCACCATATAAGCGAGCCTGTGTGAACCCCGAGTGTGCAGCTCTAGTGATGAGCAGGTGCCGGGGCATCTCGGAGTGCTGTCTGCTCCCGAGTTCTGGTTGAAGGGTGGAAACCTTGCCCTTGACTTGTTTTCTGAGTAACTGAAGTACAGACTTGGTTTTTTTTTCTGTCCACACAGAATTTTTTGTTTGATATTTTTGTTTATAGAAGTGCTCTCTGGAAAAAAAGTGAACCTTGCCTGAGGAATGACATCCAAGTTATTTTTTGACCTCCATAGGCACACACACACACACACACACACACACACACACACACACACACATACATACACGTGCTGTCTGTAATTAAGTGTAGTGGCAACTGCCTGTAATCCTAACAACTTACTTGGAAGACTGAGGCATGAGGAATCATCGAGCCTTTAAGGCCAGCCTGGGCAAAATACCGAGACTTTGAAAAAGAAGTACTATCTATGCATTGGGAAAAGCATACAGAAAGGATTAAATTAGTAGTGAAAGGTGAACCAGACCTTTTGGAGAACCATTGGCGACATCCAGCTAATTGTGTTTTTAAAACTACGATCAGAACTTGTGTTTCGATAAGCATATATTCATGTGATATTTTTTTCTCCCTGGTTCTGCTCTCCTGTCCCTTACGGAATCTGGTTTTGTTTTTAGTCTTTTTGAGAGAGGATCTCCCTGTAGCTCCAGCTGGCCTGGAACTTGCTATGTAGACCAGACTGGCCTCAGTCTCACAGAGATTAGTTTGCTTCTGCCAATCCAGGATTAAAGGTGTGCGACATGACGCCCAGCCCTTGTTTGTTTTTTGACACAGGGTCTTGTTCTGTAGCTCAGGCTGCCCTAGCACTCAGGTTGATCCTCTTGCTCAGTATGTGTACCTTTGTTTATTTATTTAAAGAACATCTCTAGAGGTGGAAATCTTGGACTGTGGAGTACACATACACTTAAAAGTTAGAATGCATACAGAATGCCAAATTGCCTCCCTACAAAAGCTACGGCAGGTTGTGTGGTCAGTGACGATCAATTCTAGGGTTTCCCATCTCGTAAAAGTCATATAGTCTTGTTTTAGTTTTCAGGCTTTGGGCCACTGTGCATAATGTCAACATTTTTGCCTATTTGTATTTTACTCTTACTTCTTTGCTAATAATCTTTGATCTGGAGCCAGGGCCTAACGTGTGTCCCTGACCGTCACTCACGTCCTCTGCTTTCCCCAGGAATTGAGGGAGCATGGAGAGAAGAAGAAGCGTAAGCGAGAGGATGCCGGAGACAACGATGACACCGAGGGCGCCATCGGTGTCAGGAACAAGGTGGCTGGCGGGAAGATGAAGAAGCGGAAAGGCCGCTAGCCCTTTAGACGTGCTGCCCCCATCCCCCGCTGTGCAGGGGAGATGTGCAGGGAGACCCTCCAGCAGAGTCCCTGAGACCGGATTCTCCAGAGACGGCTCTGCCGGCCTGTGCTGGTTCCCCTGCTCTGAGTCGGAGTGCCACAGCTGCAGGACGACTTTCCCAGAGCTGCCGGCAGGACGCCGCTCCCGAGCTTGCTCTCCTCACCCTCCACACCAGTGGCATGTGCGCATTCACTCCAAGGACTGGGTCGATGAAGCAGACTGATGAGTTGTGAAGAAGCTTCTGCACACTGGTATTTAAGACATCGTAGCTCCTGCTTCCATAAGCCTAAGGTGAAACAATAAATTTCTTGTCATTTTGAAATGATTCTCTCTGGAGACCTTTGGAGATCTCGCTAATAGACACTGGTACTGCGGTTACATGGCAGATTCATTGGTTGTCCTTAGTTTAATTAAGGTCAGCATTATTTGTGACAGATAAAAAGAGCAAGAGGATGGCTTTGAAAGGGGAGCTCCATGTAGGAGGAGCTGGTGCTTCTGTATCTGGAGCACAATCCACTGGGAAAGCTCACAGGAATAGATTCCTCACTAGATTCATTTTCCTGGTTCCTTAGACCAAGCAGGTGGCTTCTTATGTCATTCCTCTGTCCAGGAGATGGGAGTTCATTCAGAAGTCCTAATGTTACCCACCCAGTTATAGTTAGAATTTTTTATTTTTTATTTTTTTAGCACCCACATCATTTCCCAGTGTAATGTTTTTATTGGTTCTTTGAGACTTTCGTACACGGACAAAATGTGTTTTTAATGTGTTCACCATTTGCCCCTTTTGTCCCATCTGTTGGGTGATTGAATTCAGATGTGGAGCTGGGTCATTTCTGGAGGAGGAAGTAGTGAGGAGGAAGTGGTATCTGGCCCTGGGGAGTGTGGGATAGCAGCTTCCTGACATCAGAAACAGCTTTTTGAGCTGCTGGGGTCATGAACAGTCTTGAGTTATGGGAGCTTTTACACATGGAAGGTGCCTAATAATTTTTGTTGACTGTAACAGCTGTATTTAAAAAGTATATCCAGAATGACAGATCTGGGGTGGAGAGATGCCAGAGAGTGACTGTGATGGATAAAGACAGAATGAAATTTGGAAGAAGAGACATTTTCCATGTACAGCTTAAAGGAAAGCACACATTCCAAAGGTTATATTCCTCAGAGAAAAATACAAGAAAGGTACATTGCCTGTGGTAGCTCTGGACTGTTCTCTGTTGATTGCAGTGCAGGTGGTATGTGTGTGTGTGTGTGTGTGTGTGTGTGTGTGTGTGTGTGTGTATGTATTTATGTGTCTGTGGTGTATGTACATATGTGTGTGCAGGCACACAGAACCCAGAAGAACAGGTCAGGTTGAGTTTTAGACCCTTTTTAGCAACAACAAGAATCTCCTCAGAGTGCCTGGGAAGCTATATATATCACTCTTTATCTCTCAAAAATGCAAGAAATATCCCAGGATACGTCTGGCTCTTTGTGGACACTTGGCTTAGGGCCAGAGGGTTTCTAGGCAGCTTCCTGCCTGCAAGGTATATACCACTTAAATCAGATGCTGTCTACTGGCTCCCTCAAAGCCCTGGGAAGTGCGACAAGAAAGAACCTCACTCAGGCTGTGGTGTTGGTTACAGAAAATGAAGGAATTCAGTTTATCAGAAGTGGGTAAGAAAACATGTAGAAGTTATGTTCTTAAAAGAAATTAGAGAATAGACAGGCACTTCTGATCCAGAGTTCTTAAGGTGAAATCTAGGTTTAGGGCAGATAATAAATCAGAGTGTGAGTCACCCTCTTGGGCTGGAATGGCAAGAGACTCTGATGAGGCTTTCGAGATTCAAGGGTGACCCACACCTACATTCCTTTTCGTGCCTCACCTGTCTCAGGAATGCACTAAAACTGCAGCTAAAAATAACTGCAGAAACTTGAGGGCTGGGAAAAGAGCGCCAAACAGTCACACCTAGAGTCAAGAGCACATTTGTGCCAGGATTCAAGTCGGCAAGAGAACGAGCTCAGCTAGAGGCCATGCAGTCTCCAGGGCTGCCTTTGAATTGTTGGAGCTTTGGTCTGCTTCTTGCCATCTGTTTTCCCAATACCCGCCCCAAATGATGACCGTTCATCACCTGTCAGTGCCAACAAAAGGGGTGGAGGAACAGAAAGAGTTGGGGGAAAGTGTTAGTCCTGAGTCCTGTCCCCTCTGTTGCTGAATTACTGAATTCTGAACCTGGCGTTTCCTAACATGTTACTTTGAAAATAAGATCATCACGCTATCTGTCCCACAGAGTCAGCTCCAACTCTTCCTTCTTCTCTTCCTCCTCTTTTTCTTCGTCCTCCTCTTCTATTTTTCAAAGACAGGGTCTCATATATCCTAGGCTAGCGTCTAACTTGCTGTGTAGCTGAGAATGACCTTGGATTCCTGATTCTCCGATCTCTGTTTCCCAAATGCTGGGATTATTGGCCTATGCCTATCCCACCACGCTGGCTTTTCTTCTGTTTTGATTTTTGAATTCAGAGTCTCACTATGTTGTCCTGGCTGGCCTGGAATATTCTATGTAGACTCACAATTCTCTGTGTAGATTACAGGCATGTTCCACCACTCCTGACTTGTTTTTGTTTGAGATAGGATATCCCTATGTAGCCCAGGTGGACCTTGAACTTGTGGCCCTCTTTCCTACCTCAGGCTCCTGAGTTCTTGGCTCCTGAGTATGTACCACTATGCCCAACTTTCTCAGAGTCTTGAACCTAGTTTCTAAAATTCTACCCACTCCTTGTAATATCTCCCAGATCCTTACTGTGCAGAGTAGTAGGAAGATGGTGCTAAGAAAAATGTCAAAGCTGTGCTGAACGGAAGCTTAGCATTGTGGTGATTGTGCCTGCCTGCAAGCCAGGGGCCGTAGCTTATGGATAAATGTTGGCCAATGGGTATTACGCAAATAAGCCTTCAGATACCAGTGTTCTTTGAAATTGACACCTGTCAGGGAAGAGAATAGAGCATTTCCATTTTCACCAGTAGATGGCAGAAGGAAGAAACACTGGCCCTAAGTCCCTTCATGGTGAAAATTCAAGTTCCCAGCCTGGTGATTCATGGTGAGCCATGACTGGGGCACAGGGCAGAACAGAAGGGCACACAGGGTTCGCTGTGTGGTCCCCAGTGATTAATGGGTAGTGATCAGGGTGTGGATCAGAGCTACCTACAGGCATTTGGAGGGTGTCAGCCTTTAGGAGTAGCGCCGGGGCTCGGCCTGTAGCCTTAGAGGCAAGGCTGCACGTGTGTGTGAGGGTCTGCTGTGACACAGAAGATGAGGCTGGGGAGAACTGACGCACTCAGCTTCCGGGTCCTGTCTACGCCCTCCTTTTGCGTTTTCGAGTAACTTTGTCTTAACGCCTGCCCTTCCTCCTGGGGCGTTGAGAAGCCCTGGCAGCAGCCTAGGGATCCTGTCGTTTCCCTCCCGCCTTCCATAAAGCACTGTTTATGAGAATACACTGCCGTGTGCCTTGACTCTTTCCATCGTCTTCGTCTCTCTCACTGCATGTTCATCCAGTAGGCCTGGTCTGTAGCCTCCTCCATCAAATAAGCTTGGTGCTGGGTAGCTGGGTAGCCGTTGGCCCAAAGTGATGGAGAACGGTCCTCGGTCAAAGAGAAGAGCAGCAGCAGTTGAGCATAGTGTTGAGAAATACTGGTCTGTGGGGCTGAGCGTGTGGCTCAGTGGCAGAGAATGTGTTTAGCATGCATGTGGGTCTGGGTTTGATCCCCAGAATTAAAAAGAAACGGAGGAGTTGGAAGATAGCTAGTTGCTGAAGTATTTGCTGCATAAGAAAGAGGACCTGAATTCAGATCCTAGCACCCACAGGAAAGCTGGGGACAGCAGAGCTTGCAGTGTCTGTAATTCCAGTGCTAGGGAAGCAGAGACGGAGGATCCCTGGCCAGCCAGACCCGCCAGCTGGTGAATGCCAGGCCCAGAGTCTCTGCCTCAAAAACTATGATAGAGGGTCCGGGAGACGGCTCAGGAGTGAAGGTGCTGGCCCCGAAGCCTGATTTTCTGTGGTCACATGGTAGAAGGAGAGAAGTGACTCCCACAAGTTGTCTTTGACCTCCACACGTGCACACGCACAGAGTAAATAAATGTAAAAAAATTGAAAGTAAGGTAGACCGCAGTTGAGGAAGACATGTGATGTTGACTTCTTACACACATGTCCATACATGCATGTGGACCCACACACAAACACATGTCCATGGGCTATTCTACCTCACAGACTTGAACTTGGCTCTTTCGCTCAATATTCTTTGAAGAGGAATCCCTGGTAACTCCAACTAAATGCCTGGGTCTCAGAAACTCTCTAACCGAGCTATTAAGTCGAGTGCCACCTTCAGACCAACAGTCCCGTTGTGTGTTTTGGGTGGGTCAAGAGAGTGCAGACAATAACCAGTTTTCTTCTTTTCCATATTTCTTTGTATAGTAGTCAGGGTTGTTTATTTTCCAACAAGCCATGCTCAACAGAGCTGTGGAGAGCCTGCTGTGTGCATTCTCACTCTTCTGTCCATCATTTCCCTCTGAGGTAGTGATTCATTTATTTCTTCTTCTCTTTTTAAAGTTATCCTTCCTTTCCTTTCTCCCTCCCTCCCTCCCTCTCTCTCTTTCTCTTTCTTTCTTTCATCTTATTGAGACGGTCTCCCTGTGGCCTTAGCTGGCCTGGAATGTACTATGTAGACCAGGCTGACTTTGAACTCAGAGATCTGCCTCTGTGTCCAGAGTGCTGGGATTAAAGGTGTGTACACCTGCCGTGAAACACTTTTATTTTTAAAATTTGTGTATGTGTGTGTGTACGCGTGCATGCGCACGCGTGTGCTGTGTGTGTATGCCCCAAGGACGCTAGAAGAGGGTGTTGAAGTCCCAGGAGCTGGAGTTATAGGTGGTTGTGAGCTGTTCCACATGGGTGCTGGGAACTGAACTCTGGTCCTCTGAAAGAGTAGGAAGTGCTCTATTTAAAAATATTTTTATTTATGGGGCTGGAGAGATGGCTCAGCAGTCAAGAGGACCTAGGTTTAGTTCCCAGAACCCACATGCAAGCTAATAACTATCTGTAACCCCAATCCTATGGGATCAGATGCCTGCTTTTGGCCTCCTCAGACATTGCACACACATGGTGCACTTAAATGCACATAAAAAAATTAAAACTTTAAAACAAAAACACAGCTTGTTCATCTCTTAACCTGTGTCTACGGAGATTTTCTAAATTTGTCCAGGGGCATTCAGGAATTGTGTAGGCTGAACTTAACACTGACAGAATAAAGCTGGGCTTTGCTTCTGCTGGAGCTGAGCTGTGACTTCTGTTTCTACCCCATTGGTTCTGGTAGGTTTCAAAGGGCTGGGGTGGCCCTTCCTGTAATCCCAGTACTCAGGAGACTGAGGCGGGGGGATTGTGAGTTTGTGGTCCAGGTTGGCCTTCAGGACAGATCCTGTCTCAGGAGTTTGAACACTGGGACCCACATGGTGGAAGGAGAGAAATGACTCCCATAAGTTTTCCTCCAACCTCAAGAGCACCATGGTCATGTGCGTGTGCATGTGCGGGTGTGTGTGCACACACATGCACAAATAAACAAATGTAATAAAATTTTTTAAAGGAAGAGGAGGAGGAGGAAGAAACAGATTTGACATTTGGTCCCTAACATAATATTTATGAGAAATCCGAATTTAACATTGAGAAAATGTTGGTGGGGCTCGAGAGGTGGCTTAGCGGTTAAGAGCACTGACTGCTCTTGTGGAGGACCTGGGTTCGATTTCCAGTACCCACATAACTAACAACTGTAACTCTAGTTCCAGAGGATCTGACACCAGCTCCTGACCACCATGGACATCTCACAACATGGGTGCTCTTATATACATCCAGGCAAAACACTCGTACATATAAATTAGAAAATACAATAAAAAATGTAAAAAGATGTTGGTGATCAGCCAGAATCTGCTCATTTTCCTTAGAGGACCTTAAAGGAAATAAGTATATGTTTATGCATTTGTGTTTTATTATATGTCCACAAGTTCATTGCCATTTAAAGAGAGACAGTAAAACAAATTACTCATATTCAAAAAAATTCTAGTAGAATTTGTTTGTAGTACCTGTAAGGGGATTAAAAAGCCTTCCTTTCAAGACCAAAGTCTTACAGCCTGAATCCTGTTTGAAAAGAGTGGTGGGAAATGTTGGGAACCAGAAAGTGTTTAAATTTCTTAATAAATGGCAATGCTCTCCTTACTATTGTGGAGGATTATAGGAAATTATACTTTGCACCTCTCCTCTGGGGTGTCCTCATTTGCAGAGCTTAGACTGAGGGTCACCGTGGAGGGGCAAAAGATCCCATCAGGACAAGTGTGGCTGAGAAGCTCGTATGGACAGAAGGAAAAGCGGGACCCCGGGGCTGGGTCCTCCTCACCCTCCCAAGGAAAGAGAAGCAATAAGATTTACAGCCGCACATAAATCCAGGGTTTATGGTACCTACAGCCAGTCATTTCCTGTCCCTCTGCACTCTCCACACCTCTTGAGACACTCCCTAGTCAGTGGCCTGTGGCCAGGACTCATTTCTCATTCCTGTGGAATAGAGGAGTTTTTTCAACGGGGCACATGCATTGGGGACCAACAGATTGCCAGATAGTTTATTACTGAAAGAAGTTTTTAGAGCTTTCATTGTATTTATGTTTTTTACCCATCTCTAATTTTTACTTATTTCACATGTCTGTTTTCTGTTATATACAAAGTATTGCCATAACAGTGGATAGCAAATACGTAGAAACAGGGAGCATGCAAAAAATGTTATGTTGAAGCTGAGGACGTAGCTCAGTGAAACAGTACTTTAGTTTGGTGAGGCTCCGAGTCCAATCCTTAGCACTGAAAGAAAACGTTTTATTGACTAGGAGTGGGGTTCGGGATGATAGCTGCAGGGAATTAGCTGGACCAACTCATTCATTTACTTACTCAGAGACTGGGTGTCTTGTAGCCCAGGCTGTTCTTGAACTCCCTTTGTTAGCCAAGGCTGGCCTAGAATTCTTAATCCTCCTGCCTCTGCCTCCATAGTGCTCGAATTAAAGATATGTGTGACCACACCCAGTTGACAATAACCCTTTAAAAGCCTTGTTATGTGTTTCATTCTGAGATTAGTTTTACTTTTCAGGCAAAACTCATGCACCTCATGTTTTCACAATTGCAGACTGAAAGCTGGTAAGATGGTTCATTGAGCAAACTTGACAACCTGAGTTTCACCTCAGATCCCATAGAGGAAGGAAAGAATCAACCCCTGAAAGTTGTCCTCTAACCTCCACATGTGCTCATGGTGTGCACACAGCTGCATTCACAGATACACATACACACACACATACCACAATGATAATGATAAATTAAATTTAGAAATAAAATTATAGATCGATAGCCAGGCATGGTGACACACATTTGTAGTATTCAGAGAATGAGGCAGGAGGATTACAAGTTTGGGGCCGACCTGAACTATATGGCAAGTTATAGACCATCCTGGGCTACATAGCCAGAGACTGTAAGATAGATAGACAGATAGACAGGTAGGTAGACGATAGATAGATAGATAGATAGATAGATAGATAGATAGAGTATTAAAAAACAAGTTGTGGGACTAGAGAGATGGCTCAGCAATTAACAGCACTGGCTGCTCTCGCAGAGGACCTAGCATCCACATGGTGGCTAACAACCATCGGTAACTCCAGTTCCAGGGGATCTGATGCCCTCTTCTGACCTCTGCAGGCATTACAGGGCCAGGTACATTTATATGCATGTAGGCAACACGCTCATACACATAAAATAAAGATAATAAAATATTTTTTAAAAAGCAGGTTGTTAGAAGTGAGTGGAAACTCCACATTCTGGTTTCAAAGCAGAATTATTGTCCAGTTCTTTAGGAACTCATCGGTGTGGGAGTGGTCTGCTCTATTTCCAGGCCCAGTTATAGTCCTAAGCAAAAACAACTTACAGGCTGAGTGCTGTGCATAGTTAGAAATGCTGAGAACCTGGTGTGGTTCTCTCATGCCAATCAAAAGATGCAGCCAGCAGTTCTGAGTGTGAAAGTAGCATTTCCTGCTTTGATGGTTGTCTAGCAGCCCGTCCCCCCTCTATTCTGAGGGAGCTCCTCAGGAGAAACAAGTGGGGAGGTACCACCTCCAAATTCTGAGTCTTGGACAACACAGACCTTAGACCTGGGTGATGAGGCTCTGCTTCTCAGGAGTGTCCATGCTTTGAACTGTGTGCATCAGACATGTTCTCTGTGCTTGGGACATGTCAGTGCCATCATGTGGAGGTGTTCCAGTTGCTCCAACATCATCAACACTTGGTATTGTCTAACATTTTGATTTTAGGCATTTTGAAAATGCATCATTTTTCCCCATGGGAAATCTCTCTCCTTTTCTGCCATCTTTCTCCTCTTTCTTTTTTTCTTCTCCTCTCACCCGATCCCTAGTATAACTTTTCAACACACTTACTAAGGTGACCACTATGTACCATAAACTACATGTTTAACACGTACAGTTTGAGACATATATGACATATGTATACACCTATGGCAGTTACACATGATCAATACGTTGCACCATCCAAAATATTTCTTCATCTCCTTTTAAGCCTTTTTTCCTAGTTACTTTCTATTGCTGTGATCAAAGCACTGACCAAAACCAACTCAGGGAGGAAATTATTTATTTGGCTTATAGCACAGTCCATCATCAAGGGAAGCCAAGCAGGAACTCAGGGCAGGAACCCGGAGCACAGACCATGAAGGAACGCTGCTTACTGGCTTGCTCCTCTGGCCCATGCTCAGCCTATTTTCTATTTTTTTTTTTATTTAAATTTTATTTTTTCATTGTGAGTGTATTGCCTGCATGCATGTAAGTGCATTGGTGCTGTGCAGTGCCCGTGAAGGTCAGAAGAGGTTCAGGATCCCCCGGAACTCCAGTTGTTACAGTGGTTGTTAGCTGCCGTGTGGGTGCTGGGAACTGAACCTGGATCCTCTGCAAGAGCAGCCAGTGTTCTTGACTGCTTTCTTCCAGCCCCTGCGCTTGCTTTCTTATAGAACACAGGACACCTGTTCATGGACGGCACTACCCACAGAGGGATGAGTCCTCATATCACTCAACAATCAAGAAAATGCCTTAGACGTGGCTGCAGGCCAAATCCAATGGAAGAAATTCTTCAATTGGGGCTCCCTCTAATGTCAAGTTGACAAGTGAAACTGTCCAGCAAACCCTTCCTCTCCTAGCTTCTTTGATCTGCTTATACAGGGACAAGTCTGCCTTTTCTGTTTTGTTTTTCTGAACTGCCTGTGTAGGTGAGAATGACCTTGAACTCAATCCTCCTGCCTCCTCCTCCCAAATTTTGGGAATAGGCATGAACCAGCACATCTGACTTGACTGACCTATCAGAATAACAGACGAGTTTGCATTCATAGAGTTTTACATAGGTCAAATCATGGCATATATGTTTTAAAAACAGCTTCTT
Organism: Eospalax fontanierii; assembly: GCA_035773235.1. NCBI lineage: Eukaryota > Metazoa > Chordata > Mammalia > Rodentia > Spalacidae > Eospalax > Eospalax fontanierii. Next base: position 26,842,887 of record CM069551.1, on the reverse strand, counting down.
TCATTTGGGATAATTCTGAGTTTCACCCATGTTGTGTGTATCAATAATTATGTATTTATAAGCCTGGTCTAGTGGTGTAGGACTGTAATACCAACTAGGCAAGAAGCTGAGGCAGGAGGATTATAAGTTCAAAGTTTGTCTGGACTTAGACATGGTTTCAATATAAAACAGACAAAGAGAAAAAAAGAAGAAAAACACACTGCTTCAAAATAAAAAGTAAAAAGACATCTGAGAATGTAGGTTAGTGGTAGAGCACTTGCTGCGGTGTACATAAGACCCAGGTTCAATCTCTACCTCTGCAAAAAAGTCATTTTCATTTTTGGGGAAGTGTTCCATTATATGGATGTATCGTATTTTTTTTCTAATACTTTTGTCAAAATTTATTATCAGTATTATTTTGACTTCATAAACTTTCCACAGTTGAACATAGTGGTTCATGCCTGTAATCTAGGCCCTTAGAGGCCAAGACAGGGTTACAGAGTGAGATCCAGTCTCAGCAAAACAAAACAAACCCAAACAAACAAACTTTCAAAAATAGTTCTCTCCTTTAAAGAGCTGATGTAAGATTGATGCAATTTATTCCGTAATTGGTGAAGTCATTTGGGTTTTAAATACTAAATCATCCCTTTAATAGATGTGGGATGATGTAATAGTTCCATTTCTTCATGTCAATTTGGGTTTTATATTGTGTTTTTCAAATTATCTATTTTATTTAATTTGTAACATTTACTGGTATAAGATTGTATATGCTATCCTTTTAAACTTTATTGGCTGACACCTCCATACATGTATATAATCATATTTTCCTTTAAAATTTTAATATGATGTTTATGTGTGTACTTCCTAGGCTGGGATTACAGCGTGTACCACCGCACCGAGCTAATGCTATATCTTTTGTCTGTCCTTAACTTATCCTCGAGCTTCTTAACAGTTGTTAGCTGGGGGTATTAAAATCTCTATATAAAGGGTTAAAGACAGAGCTTGGTGGTAGATTTTTGTCTGTTATGCACAGGACCTGACTTCAATCCCCAGAAACAGAGGGGAAAATTAAAAGGAAAAGAGAAAAAGGAAATCTAGAAATGGAAAAATAAAGCTGATTTGGGGCTGGGGCTGGAATAGCCCTGGAATAGCACAGTCGCCTAACATACATGAGTTCCAGGGTTCACCTGCCGATACCACACGCACGCACGCACGCATATGTGGCACACACACGCATGCATGTGCACACAAACACAAATAACTGGGTTTGTAGTGCATGCCTGTAATCTTAGCATTTAGGAAGTAAAGGCAACAGGATCCGGAGTTCAAGACCAACTTCAGCTATATAGTGAATTTGAGGCCAGACTCTGTTACTTAGGTTCCATCTCAAGAAAACCAAGGTGGGAGGGGAACATAATTTTCAGACATTTCTTCCTTCCATCAGTGCTAGGAAGTACTAGGATTGAACCTAGGGCCTGGTCTATGGTAGGTAAGTGCTCTGCCACTGAACTATATACTCAGCCCTCTAAGAAATATCCTTTATCTCTAGACTACTCGTTGCTTGAAGGATATTTTACCTAATAGTAATATAGTCCTACTATGTTTGAAAAAATATTTTAAATCAATTTTATTTTCCTATTTTATGTATATGAGTGTTTTGCCTGTATATATGTAAGTGCACCCATATCGTGCAACGTTGGTGCACATCGGTGGAGGCCGGAAGATGGCATTGGATCCCTTGGAACTAGAATTATGGGTGGTTGTGAGCTGCCATGTGGGTGCTGAGAACTGAATCCAGGTCCTCTGCAAGAACAGCCAGTGTTCTTAACCTCTGAACCGTCTCTCCAGACCTCTCCAGTTTTTTAAAGTTTAGTGTCTCACATCTGCTCCTACACCCTTGGTAGAGGAGTCGTCCTCCTCCAGGCCCTCCTCGCTCCTCTTCGAGCATGCAACTCTGGAAGGGAATGCGGAGTGTGTGGGAGGAGCGGGACACTAGCCAGCCAGCCCAGACGGGCCACTCGTATATGTAATATATTCTTTCTTCCGACCTTGATTCCCACCAGGTGGCATCTTCTGTATTTCTAGAGTTCTTCTTGTTAGGTGTAGAGCTTTGAGCATTTTTCTCTCCAGCTTGTAACCCCAGCCTTGACTACAAAAGTGAAGGGCTGTCTGTCACACAGAGCCATATCTGTAAGCTTATCCCCTCACCCCACCCAAGCCATGCTCCTTCCTCCTTTACCATTCGGAAGCTCCCTAGAGAACGTTCCTGGCAGACACTGTGATGAGAAGTAATGAATGATTTTCTCTTGAGACCGTTAGAATTAACCCCATTCTACCTCACAGGCTTGTTCATTCCACTTACCCGAAGTCCAAGCAGAACAGAGTGGGGAACGTTCAGCCATTGCATGAACTCGTGTGTGTGTGTATGTGTGTGCGTGTGTGTGTTTTGTGTGTCGGTGTGTATGCCAGTGTGTGTCTGTGCCTGTGTGTGTTTGTCACTGTGTGTGTTAGTGTGTATGTCGGTGTGTGTATGGATATTTGAACACCATGAAATAGCTTTCAAAGAATGCATAAGAAACAGGTGGCGTTGATACCTTCAGGGAGGGAAACTGAGTATTTGGGGGCCTGAAAATGGGGAATTGTTAATCATATACACTCTTAAGTACTTTTAAAGGTTTAGAAATGTAACTAATTAATTATATGATCATATTATAATAATAATTATTACAGACTATGTATTGATGGGTGGTCTGGAACTTATTAGGTAGACCAGGTTGGCCTCAAACTTCTTAGATCTTCCGACTTCTGCCTTCTGAGTGCTGGGATTAAAAGTGTGCATTATCACACCTGGCTTAATTATTTTTTATATACCATTTAAGTATATTATTCCAGATGTTCTTGAGCGCACACATTTCTAAAAAGGAAAAAGAAGCCATAATGATGCTTTGAATGAAGTCTCCTGGTGTGTATCCTCTCTTTCACCACACATGGTAAATCTGAGACTGTGTGGAGGGTCTTGAAGCTGGACCTGGGATTTGCTGTCAAGTGCGTGGTATGTGGCCCTCTCGCTCTCCCATGGAAGAGCTCTTGACACCAGAATTAAGAGCATGCACTCTTTCCTCCAACCTAAAAGGCAACTTGAAGTGTGACTTGGCTCCATTCCCCTTTTGTCCCCTGATTTTGAAAAAAATACTAAGCACATAGGGCACAGGTTGGATCCTGGGAGGCAGAAGTCAAAATAAATATGGTCATGTGTCCTAATTTAACTTCTATCAGCGCCAAAGTGCCCAAAACACTGAACAAAGCATGGTATTAAGCACTCACTAGTTCCAGGATGTGGTGGGAGGACAAAACCCCAAACCCTGGGGAAGATGCAGCCAGAACTTGTCTGATCCCATCACTGTGCTTCTGAGGAGGCTAACAGGTTCACTGATCCACAGTGCGGAAATGTAGATTCCTTCCCTCCCTCCTTCCCTTCCTTTTTTTTTTGATATGGGGTCTCATGTAGCTCAGGCTAGCCTCAAACTCACTATGTAGCTGAGGATGACCTTGTACTCCTGATCTTCCTGTCTCTCCCTCCCAAGTGTTGGAATTACAGGCCTGTGCCACTATGCCCACTTTCTGCAGTGCTGGGACTCCAACCCAAGGCTCCATGTATGCTGGGCAAGCAGTCTATCAACTGAGCTACATCCCTAGCTTGAAACAAGAGCTCACTCTGCTGCCCAGGCTGGCCTTGAACTTGCAGTGATCTTCTTGCCTCCACCTTCCCAAGTGCTGGTATTACAGGCGTGAGCCACCACACTTAGCTGGAAACATGTTTCTGCTGAGGGTCTCCTACCCCCGCCCCCCACCACTCCGGTTTTCAGTGGAGCAACTGAGGGACCTGCCTCACTGCTTACTCTGGCAGGGAAGAACACACTGTTACTTAATCAGGGCAGCACAGTGAGGCCAGAGGTGTAGGCTGAGGCCAGGGAGGCCTTGGAGGAAAAAGAACAAAGTTAAGGCACATCCTGGTCATACACAAAGGGGATGAAAAAAAATCCTCTCTCTTTAAAAAAAAATTTTTTTACATGCATAAGTGTTTAGCTTGCATGTATGTGGTGCCCACAAAGGCCAGAAGAGGGCATTGAATCCCCTGGAACTGGAGTAACAGACAATTGTGAGCTGCCCTGTGGGCTCTGGGAACAGAACCCAGGTCCCCTGAAGAGGAGCCAGTGCTCCTACTTGCTGCGCCACGTCTCCAGCCCCTATGAAGTCCTCTCTGCCTTGGGCGGCATGCCCAATGCTTTATGTTGGCTGTGTACTTGGGTGTGGAGCTGCTTGTGCTGTTGTAGCTGTCTTTATCAAAACCTGGGTTTGTAATTAGATTGTTCTCTCAGAGTTCCTGTGAGACTTAAATGGCTAATTGAATGGACTGGAGATGTAGTTCAGTAGGAGAGCGTTTGCCTGGAGTAGCCTGTGTCCAGTCCCCAGCACTGCTAAAATAAAAACCAACAAAACAAATAAGTAATACATAGATGTTTAATCATAATAGAAGGTGCTATGCAGTGTTAACTATGGTGACCATAACAATGGCTATTTCTGTCTCTGATCTGAGATGTTTCCAAAGTGCATCTGGCTGGGTGTGGTTGCACACACCTGCAATCCCAGCCTTCAGGTGTGGTAGAGACAGGAAGATCAGGAGTACATGGTCATCTTTGACTATGTAGTGAGTTTGAGTCCAGCCTGGGCTACAGGAGACCCTGTCTTCAAAGACCAATAATAAATAAATAAATAAATAAATAAATAAATAAATAAATAAATAAGAAATAGGGAGATTTGGATACATGGAGAGAAAAACCATGTGGCCACAGAGGCAGAGGTTGGCATGATGCAGCTATAAGCCAACAAATGCCAAGGCTTGCTGGTAATCAATCACGAACTAGGAAGAAGTGAGGAGTAGGTCTCCCCACAGACTCCAGAGTGATCTTAGACCCACTCACAACTTGATCCTGAGTAGAATCTAACCTCTGAAGAGGTGGCTCCGCGGTTAGGAGAATTGGCTACTCTTGCGGAGGACCTGGGGTCACTATCCAGCTCCCAAATGATGGCTAACAACCATACCAGAAGTCCAGTCTCTGTTGATCTGATACCTTCTTCTGGTCTCCACAGGCATTGCATATTAGTGGTATACCTACATACAAGCAGACAAAACACCCATAAATATATTTATATATCTATATCTATATCAGGATTTGGAGAGGTGGTTCAGCAGTTAAGAGCACTGGCTGCTTTTGCAAAGGACCCATGACCAAGGGAACCTATAAAAGGAAGAGTTTGAGTGTATGGTCCCAGAGGATTAGTCCAAAACGGGAGGGAAGACGTGGTGGGAAAACCTGCAGAGCAGAAAGTAATCACATCTTCAAACAGGCATGGGAAGCAGAGAGTGACTGGAGATCCGGCAAGGTTTAAGAACTCTCTAAGCCCGCCCCCAATGACGTGCCTCCTCCAGCAAGGCCACACCTTCTAAAACCTCCCAAAACAGTGCCACCAACTGGGGACACAGTGTTCAGATACTTGGAGCCTGTGAGGGACACATTCAAGCCACCACAGTCACTTAGTACCTGGCGGTGGTCAGCGATGTCGGAGATCTTGAGACTACGCTCACTCTGCTCGGCAGTGTTCTGCATCGCGACGCTCTGGTCCCCATTGTGCTGCTTCAGACTCCGAAGGAGGCACCAGGTGTTGGATAACCAGAACACTGCCATCTCAACGTGGTCATTGCCCCTCTTCAGGATTTCCTTAATGCCATTGATGGTGAGGAAGGAGGGCACTTGACCCACATATGGAGGATGTATGTAAGGAGACATGCGTGGTTCCTTTCTTCATCTGTCTGCGTTCTGGATGAGGAGGGCCTTGCCTCCTTTGGTACTCAAGCAGACCCTGGAGGTCCTCTTTCTGCAGAGCCCTGACTTGTCCTGGCTCATTCATGTTGCCGCAGTGACTCTGGACCAGTGTCCTCTCATTCTTCCCAGCCTTTCCATCAGTTAAGGTTCACATTCTTCCTGGTCAGCTGAGCTGTCTTCTTCTTGGGCACCAAATGCCACCTGGGCCTCTGGAGATAGCAACAGTGTCTGTCTGTCCATCCCTTCCTTCAGGGCCTCCACCTGGGATTTGAGATTCTTTACCTCCTCCTCGTGCTCCAGGCTCTGAGTTTGCAGCTGTGCCCCCAGCACCCTGCTTGTCTGTTGACCCCGTGATAGGCTGCAAGGGTACCTTCCTGGTCCACATGCTTTTCAAAGTTGGGCAACATTTTTCTACTAAGTTTGCACTAGGGAGGCTGAGACCAGAGGATTACAAGATCAAGGCCAGCTTGGGCTACTTAGTGAGGCCCCATCTCAAAGCACAGCTATAGCAATAAACCTATAAACAAAAACAGAACCCCACTTAAGCATGCTGGTGAATAAAACTCTAGAAAGAACAGATACTTCTTTTTGTTAGTTTGAGATAAGATCTTTTTGAAATTTAAATTTATTTCCTTCCTTCCTTTCTTTCTTCTTTTCTTCCTTCCTTCCTTCCTTCCTTTTTTTCCTTCTGTATGAGTGCTTTGCCTGCATGTATTTACATATATATACCGTGTGTGTGCAATACCCATGGAGGCCAGAAGAGGGTGTCAGAGCCCCTGGAACTAGAGTCACAGATAGTTGTTAGCTGCCATTTGGGTGCTGAATGTAAGTCCTCTGCAAGAGCAGCCGGTGCATTTGGCCACTGAGCCCTCTCTCCAGATCAGAGATAGGAGCTTACTGCCCAGGCTGGCTTCAAACTTAAGGCAATCATCCTGCCTCAACCTCTGAAGGGCTGGAATTACAGGCGTGTACCATCACACCTGGCTCATAGCAGACACTCTTGATATAGGATCTACAATCACTGTAAGGTACATACCGCTACGTAAAGACACCTGATGCTTAGAGTGAGATGCACTCAGGCAGAGTTCAAGGAGGAGGTTTAGGTTGACATTATGTCTAGTGTGAAGGAACGTACAGACAGAACAGGGAAGACAAAAGCAAATAGGGTGTGATCACTGAGGGGACCAGGGTATTCTGGGATATGTCTTCAGTCTTTAAGGTGCTGTCTGTCACGATAAACCTGGGCATCTAAATCCAAGCCCATAAATCCATGTGACCAAATGTTAAGGTGTTGGACCGCTGTACCCATGACTGCTTCTTTGTGCCATGATCAAGACAGAGCCTGATACCAATGTCTTCATTTTATACTTGGGAGAAGAAGAGAGACAAGGGCGTGTTTTCTGGATGTAGAGGGGTGTAGCTGTAATCTCGCCACTGGAGAAGCTGAGGCAGGTGGATTGAGAGTTTGGGCTAGAGAGTGACATTCTGAATCGAAAAACGAATTCATGGAGCTGTAGAGGTGGCTCAGCAGTTAAGAACACTGGCTGCTCTTGCAGAAGACCTGGGTTCCAATTGCAGCACCCATATGACAGCAACTGTCTATAACTCCAGTTCTAGGGCATCTGACACCCTCCTCTGTTTTTGGCAGGAGCTGCACCACACAGTGCACTTACACACATGCACACATTACATTCATACACATAAAATAAGAATAATAAATTAAAAAAAGAAAAATGAATCCATGACATTTACAGGAAAAAGGATGGAACCAGAAATCATGTTAAGTGAAAGAAGCCAGACACAGACAAGTACTGTGTGTTTTTTCACATATAGAACCTAGAACCTAGTTTTTTTTTTTTTTTTTTTTAGAGACAGTCTTACTGTATAGCCCTGACTGGCCTAGAACTCACTATGTAGATCATATAGGCTGGCCTTGAACTCACAAGAGATTCTTCTGCCTCTGCTTCCCTAGTGCTAGAATTAAAGGCATGTGCCACCACATCCAGCTTGGAGCCTAGATTTAATGTGTTTAGGTATGTGTGTGTGTCTCTTTCTATGTGTGTGTCTCTCTCTGTGTGTGTGTGTGTCTATGTGTGTCTGTGGTATGAGAATGCCTAGGTTATGAAACTAGAAAGGAGTCGACCAGAAGAGGGGAAGAAATCTTAAGGAAGGGGGAGAGCGTGAACTGGAATACAGGTGCCATGAAAACAGAGGGACCGCTGTTTGAGAGGAGGAAAGGAACCAGCCAGAGTGGGGAATCCGCCACTAGAACAAAGTACTCTGACACACATGCCTGAAGAGACCACGATGAATCCATTGCTTTGTACGCTAACCAAAAAGTAATTAAGGGCAGGGAATGGTGCCACCAGCTCTTAGTACCAGCACCTGGGAGGCAGAGGCAGGTGGATCTCTGTGAGATTGAGGCTAGCCTGGTCTACATAGTGAGTTCCAGGGCAGCTGGGGCTATGGGAGACCCTGTCTCAAAACAAAACCAACAACAGCAACAAAGAGCTCAGCATAATGGCTCATTCCTGTAATCTTAGGACTCAGGGAAGCAGAGCTAAGATTAGCCTCAGCTAGTTTGAGGCTGTCCTGGGCTATATAGTGAGGCTCTTTCTCCAAACAACAACAGCAATATTAAAAACAAGTACCATCCTCTCCAATTCCCCGTGTTTGAATTGCTTTGTGGGTCCACATGTGGACTTCGTTCTGAGTCCGTGACCGCACAGTTACATCGGCTCTAGTCCCTCAAGCTGTCTAAACTTTCAAAGGTTATTCATATATTTATGTAGCGATTGGAAGATAACCTTAGTTATCTTAGTTAAGATAACCTTAGTGTGGCAACGTGAATCTTCTCTCTGGCTATAAACCAAGCCACACTTCTGAACAACGCATCGATATCCGTGCTATAATAATGTCCATCAAGGCTGAACAATTAAGTCATTGTACTGAGTGAGTCGAGCATCGTGTCGAGCAGGGGAGAGGGCTTTTCAGTCTGAAAGAATTGTGTTTCCTACGTCATAGCATAATTACAGAAGTCAGTGACACATTCTAGATAAATGCTCTGCCCAGAACTAGTGCTTTATATATGCTCAGTCACTGTGAGTTCATTCATTCATCCACTCATACAGTAGCTGTCTCTCTCGAGGTGTTAATACCAGCGTGGGGATGGGAGAATGAACTGCTCTCCTTTCCTACTCGTAAGCGTAAGGCCAAGTATAAGGAACGATCCTGAGGACTGGGGTTGTGGATTGGGCTCAGCTGGTAGAGTAAGTGCAAAAGGCCCAGAGTTTGATCCCCAGCACCAGATAAATCTGGGTGAGGTGGCACATGCTTATAATTCCAGCACTAATGGAGGTAGAGCTAGGATAATCAGAAACTCAAGGTCATCCTCAGTTCCAACCTAGAGGGGCGGAGCTGAACACAGGGCCTCACTGTGAGAGGAGAATCCTTAAGACAGTTGTGGATAGTACCTTAATCTTTCTGTGTTTCAGTTTCTTCATATGCAACATTAAGGTAAGTGAGTTTAGATTTTTTTCTCTTTTCTTTCTTTCTTTCTTTTTTTTGAGACAGGGTCTCACTGTAGAGCCCGGACTGGCCTGGAACTCATAGAGATTTGTCCTGAGTGCTGGGATTAAAGGTGTGCACCACCATTCCATCTTTTTGTTTTTATTTGTTTCATTTTATTTTTGGCAAAGGGTCCCCGTTTGTAGCCCTGGCTGGTCTAGTCCTCTCTGTGTAGCCCAGGCTGGTCTAGTCCTCTCTGTGTAGCCCAGGCTGGTCTAGTCCTCTCTGTGTAGCCCTAGCTGGTCTAGCCCGCTCTGTGTAGCCCAGGCTGGCAATCCTCCTGATTCTGCTTCCCTCCCATGTTCTGGGATTACAGGCACGAGCCACGACACTTGGCAAAGCATGGGGTTTTTCTTCTAAGAGAAGAGTTTACTTTGGCTTGTGGTTCCAGAAGGACAGAGTCCACAGTGGCAGGGAAGGCAGGGCAGCAAGAGCAGGAAGCTAGCTGACCACACCGCATCCACACACAGGAAGTAGACAGCCACCGTTTAGACCATCAGTGTCTCTAAAGGCCTTGTGTTGAAGACCACCTCACCTTGAGCGCTGCCAGACGTTCCGAGCCTTTAAGAGGTAGGCCTAATGGGAGGTCTTCGGTTCACTCGGATGTGCCCTGAGGAAGGGTCAGTAGGACGCCACCTTTGTCCTTTTTTTCATCTTTTTCTTTGTGTGTGTGTGTGGGTACAATTACATGTGTGTACGTGCATGTGGAGGCTGCAGGGCAATCCAGCTGTCTTTCCTCAGATGCCACCCATCTTGTGTTTTGAGATAGGGTCTTTCACTGGCCTAGAGCTCACCAAGTAGGGATCCTCCTGTCTCGGCCTACCCAGCACTGGGATTACAAGCTTATGTCACACGCCTGGCTGTGTTTATTTATTTATTTTTACCTGGGTTCTCGGGTAGAGCTTAGGTCTTGCTTCTTGCAAGTGCTTTATGGAATGAACTGTCTTCCTGGTCCTGCTCACTTTTCTTTCTTTCAGTTCTCTGGCTAGAGGCACGTGGTCTTGTTCTGCTGTGACCGCTACTGTGGCATGACCCCTTCTCTACCACACCTGACAACAACAGGTCCACCTGATCATGGATGGCCATTTCTAAACCCATGTGCCCAGACTACCTTTTCTCTGCATAAATCCATTTCTTCAGATACTTGTTCTAAGGACGGAAAGCTGATTAACATGATCATCACCATCTAGTGGAATTATAAAGATTAAATTGGTTGGGGATGGAGAGTTGGTTCAGTAGTTTAGAGTTGTACCGCTCTTCCAGAGGACCTAAGTTCAGTTCCCAGCACCCCTGTTGTGTGACTTATCACTGACTATAACTCTATCTCCAGGGGATCCAACATCTTCTTCTGGTCTCTGTGGGCACTTGCAATCGTGTGTACCTTTTTACAAATGATACACACATATATACATAACTTAGAAAAAATAAAAAAAAAAGATTAAGTTGGTTGATGTACGAAGTGCTTGGGACCTCTCCCAAGCTAAGCATGCACTCTGACAGTGGGCTCTACACCCAGCCTCATGAATTCTTAGAAACGTGTGCACCTCTCATCAAAGAAGCTTTTTGCAACAGATAGAGACTAGCACAAGGTTCCACAAATGATCAGACAGAGAGAATAAGTGACTGTAGGGTGCCCAGCTCTAAGTGACACATCTACAATGCAACCTGCATACCTAAGGCTCAGGGAACATTGTGGAAGAAGGGGTGAAAAGAATGTAAGAGCCAGAGGGACAAGCACCAGCTGCTAGTTAATGCGCTCTAGATATGATAGGAAATCACAGTGTGGTAGTCTAAAGAGATCTGCATGACATAACCAATTGATATACCAAAGTGGATGGGAAAATGTCACGGGGTCCCACCTCAAGATGAAGAGCTACAGACAATCAATGAATGCTGAGGGAGAATCAGTTTTCTTCAGGGACTAGCTCCTTGAGATGTTAACTAGTTTCAAGTGGGTCGCCCTGAACATACGTATACACAAGCACTACTAAATGGACTCAGTGCAGTCTATAAGTGTATTATTTATAAATATATGTATGTACATATAACAATAATAAAGAAAAAAAGAAATTGAGAGGGAGTGGAGGGGCATGGGAGGTGTTGGTGGGGACTGGAAAGGACGAAAATAATGTAAAGACAATACTCATGTATGAAATTCTCAAAAATCAATTAAATTTTATTTTTGTGTGTGCATGTGTAAAGGTCACAGGTCAATTTGTAGTAACCCATCCTTTTCTTCAACCATGTAGTCCTGGGAACTGAATTCAGGCTGTCAGACTTGGCAGCAGGTGGCTTTACCTGCTGAGCCATCTTGTTGACCCATGAAAAGTTCTTTTTATTTATTTTATATATATGATTTTTTTTTTTTGCCTGCATGTATGTAAGTGTACCACATATATGCAATTCCTGCAGAAGCCAGAATAGGGCATAAGATCTCCTGGAACTGAAGTTAAGGACAGTTGTTAACTGCCAGTGGGTGCTGGGAACTGAACTAGGACCTCTTAACCCCTGAGCCATCTCTCCAGCCCACATAAAAAGTTCCTTAGAACAATAACTCAGGCACAGGAAACAACAGAAGTTAGTTGTTGTTCCTCTTATTACTGTCATAAAAGGAACTGTGAGCACTTGGAACCTAGAACTCCAGGTGGAGGATAGCAAGATGCAGTCTGGAATGTGAGCAGGGGCCAGGTCCTAAGTGCTTTTGTGCTAGGTATGGTGGTACACACTCGTAATACCCTCACTCAGGAGGCTGAGCTCAAGGCTAGACTAGCTTACACAGTGAGTCTGAGGCCAGCCTGAGGTCCACAGGGAAACCCTATACCAAAAGACGACATAAATAAGTAAAAGTTCTAATAGGTAGGCATTTGAATTTTGTATTAGTTGCTTTTCCTGTGATAAAATACCCTGACAAAAACAATTTAAAGGAGAAAAGGTTTTGGCTCACAGTTCAAGGTGCAGTCCATCAGGACAGAGGAGTCATTATGACAGGAGCTTGAGGCAGCTGGCCTCACTGCAGTCGGTCAGGAAGCAGAGATTGATGAATGCTAGCGGTCAACTTGTTTTATTTATTTTTAGCAAAGTGAAGGTAGATTATTAAGGAAACACAAGGAGGAACTAGAGAGAGAGAGAGAGAGAGAGAGAGTCCAAAGGAGGAATACCTGCTTTCTTCTCCTTTTTAATCAGTCCAGGACAGGAATGATGTCTGCCCCACACCCCTTTCCCCACCACCTGGAGGCCCCTCCCCCCCAATTAGAGTGGATCTTCCTACCTCAGTTAACCCAATCTAGATAATCCCTCACAGGCTTACCCAGAAGCTAACCTAATCTAGATAATCTCAGGGTCCCCGAGGTTTGTCTTCTAGAGGATTATAGATTGTGTCAAGATGACAATATTAACTATCACAAATTCTGTCCTGGAGTAAAGAAAGACTATAGATTTTGTTTTCTAAAGATTACAGATTTTTAACTGAAATAAAATATTTCTGGTAGTGCTGGGAATTGAACCTAGGACCTTGCACATGCTAAGTATGTACTCTACCACTGCACTCTACCACCAATCCTGAGAGGATAGATATTAAGCATGGGAGCACTGACTAGATCCCTGTCACGCTAGTACAGGCAGTGCTGGGGATTGAACCCGGGGTCACGCGCATGCTAGGCAAACAAGCTACCACTGAGCCACAGATTCAGAGCTTAAGAAAGTTATTAAAAGTCTCCAGCAGAGAGGGCACAGAGACAGACCAGTTAGAACCTGTTGTGGTGGTCTAAGAAAGAGGAAGCTGCCTGCCTGAGGGTGACTTCGTGACCACAGAGAAAGGTGGACCCGATAAAGGTCACAGTGCTGGTTAGTGACAGAGCGGGGACAGGAACTACTGACTAATCACATTGGCATTTCCTGCCAGAAAATTAACCTTTTTTATTTGTTTATTTAGGCATGAATTTAATATGTGCTGTTTGATAGAGACTGATAAGTATCCAGAAGTGACCAGTCCAGATGGCTTAGTGGAAGTTCAGGCCTCGTTTTCAGTACTTATTTCTGCTGTGGCTGATAACTGGCCACTGTGCTCTAGGAACCACTGTGCCCCAGGGAAACTAAACAAGGGGAGCGGCTCTCTTTGAAGCAGAGGCTTTTCATTTTTCTCTCCTCTCCAGATCGACAGTTTTGTTTATTGAGTCACACCCACCCTCTCATAACCACCTTATTTGTTCTCCATTGGGTCAGCGTGGGAGTATTTGCTTTATTTGTTTTTTCTAGCTTAATTGGCATGTAAAACTCCAGTCACATGTGACTGGCCATTTTGTTGGGGGCATCACTGGCCTTTCAGGCTGGTGTTTCTCAAACATTCTTTGTGGACACAGGTTGCTCATACAGCCCAAACTTCTGAGTTGAGGGCAGCTGGGAACAAGCTCCTGTGACTGCTGCCTTGGGGAGGGTCTTGTGGGGGAAAGCCTGGGAGGCTGCGAAAGTGGACTGGACCGACAGCAAAGTGTGCTCTGGGTGGAGATCTCAGCCACCCAATGACGTGACTCCAAAGGCCAGTGGTTCCTGCAGGATATCGGTGACCCTTTCCCTTGTCCATGAACACATGACACCATATGGGATTTGGTTGAGAAGTTTCTGGAAATTCTTCAAGGCAGAGTGCAGGTCCCTCCTCTGTGGGAGGCCTCCTTCTGCCATCCCGGTCCTTGGGCCACCCTACACCCACTTTCTGTCCTCTTCCAAGATCCACAGAGGAAGGTTGGCACAGCATAGCTCACTACCCATGGCTGTGAGACTTCAACACCACGCTGTGTTAGCTCTGAGGGAAGCCCTTTGGGGCTTGGCATTCCTTCTGTGTCCCCAACGCCCCTCAGGGAGGTCAGGAGACTTCTGTTGACTGACAGTCAGAAGTCTGAGAGTTGCATTAGCCCTCATTCACACACTCAAATGTTGAGGAGGAAGAGGTAAGTCACTTTCCCACATCTGAGAAGGTGAAATCCACTCAGTCCTGGTTAGCCCCACAGTCAACCTCATGTAGGGTTCTGACTTAACCCTTTCATCTGCTCTAAGAGGTAGGTAGGACGTTTTATTTTAGTGGGTTGTTTTTTTTTTTAAAGATATATTTTTATTTTGCGTGTATCTATGAGCTGCTTGCATGTGTATATGTGCATCTCATGTGGGCAGTGCCCATGGAGGCCAGAAGAAGGCATTGGATTTGCTAGAACTAGAGTTATAGACAGTTGTGGGTGCTGGGAACTGAACCCCACTACTCTGCAAAGCAAGTGCTTTTAGCCACTGAACTGCCATTCCAGCCCCGATTTCAGTGTTTTTTTTTTTTTTTTAAAGAATTTGGGACTGGAGAGGCGACTCAGCAGTTAAGAGCACTGGCTGCTCTTGCAGGGGACTTGGGTTCAGTTCCCAGCACCCACATGGTAACTAACAACCATCCCTAACTCCAGATCCAGGGAACCTGGCACTCTCTTCTGACCTCCCTGGGCATTACAGGACATGGGTGCACTTACATCCGCGCAGGCAATGCACTCATACGCATACAATTAAAATAATAAATAAAATATTTTAAAAAAAGCTTTTATTGTTAGGTGGGCTCACTGTGTAGCCGAGGTTGGCTTCAAACTCCCAATGATCCACCTACTTCAGTCTTCCCAGACTGGGATTACAGGTATTTACCAAAATGTCCAGCTTTATTTATTTTAACTAACATTTGTTTACTTATTTCTTTTTGGCTTTTTGAAACAAGGTCTCATTTTGTAATCCACACTGGTCTGAACTCATAATCCTCCTGCTTAACTTCCTGGGTATTGGAGCTGTGGGCACACTTTACCATAGCCAGATTTGTTATTTTATTTTTGAAACAGGGTCTTGTTACATGGTCCAGTCTGGTGTCAAAAATCACTAAGTAGGGCCATGATGGTAGTGCATACCTTTAATCCCAGCACTCAGAAGGCAGAGGCAGTTGGGTCTCTGTGAAATAGAAGTCAGCCTATCCTACACAGCCAGTTCCAGGCCAGCTGGGGCTACAGGGAAACTGTACTGGACAGCTTCAGTTGTCAACTTGACGCACCTGGGTGGAGGTGAGAAATTTCCTATGTTGGATTGGCCTGTGGCCATGTCTGGGGGGCATTTTCTTGATTGTTGAGTGGGCAATGCCACCCTTGAACAGGTAGCCCTGTGTTGTGTAAAAAAGCAGGCTGAGCACCGGCCAGAGGAGCAAGCCAGTAAGCAGTGTACCTCTATGGTCTGTCCTCCAGGTTCCTGCCTTGGCTTCCCTTAATAATGGACTGAGCTGTAAGCCAAATAAATCCCTTCCTTCCAAAGTTGGTTTTGGTCAGTGTTTTTATTACAGCAGTAGAAGATAGACTAGACTAGAGACCCTGTCTCCAGAACAAAACAGAACAAAAACATCACTAAGTAGTCCAGGCTGGCCTTGAACTCAAGTACTTCCTGCTGCAGCCTCCTGAGAGCTGGGATTACAGGTACGTGTGTGTCACCACATCTGGTTAGATGACATGGCTTTCCCCCATTATTTAATGAATACTTTATTAGCTTCTGTAATGGAACCTATGTAGATAAGATCATAGGTTTTATGAAACAGGGTCTCACCATGTAGCTCTGACTGGCTTGGAACTTGCCATGTAGAACACACTGGCCTTGAACTCACAGAGATCCACCTGCCTCTGCCACCTGAGTACTGGGATTAAAGGTGTGCATCACTATACCCAGCCCTGGTTTACTTTATAACCCTTTGGAGCTGTGTGTGGTGGCACATGCCTGTAATCCCAGCACTCAGGAAGCTGAGGTAAGAGGATCATGAATTCTATACCAGGCTGGGCTACAGAGAGTTTCCCTAGTGGACTGTATTTCAAAAAAAGAATAAAAAAGTCCACTGTGCTATAGTGAGTACCAGTTCCTTGGGGAGTATGTTCAAACCTCCAGACGAGTCCCCTACTCCACGCTTTGTGTCTGTTTTCCCATGTGTATATGTATATATTAATGGACGTGTGTGTGTGTGTGTGTACTTGTGGAGATCAGAGGATGTGGTGGTTTGAATGAGAAATGTCCCCCATAAGTTTGTGAATTTGAAGCACTGTTTGGGAAGGTTATGAAACCTTTAGGTGGTACAACCTTGATGGAGGAAGTACTTCGCTTAGGGGTGGGCTTTGAGGGTGTATAGCCCCACTTCCTGCGTTTTCTCTCTCTGTCTCTCTCTCTGCTTCCTGTGTGTGTCATGCCTGTCCCACTCGCCATGATAGACTATCTTTATAGAACTATAAGCCAAAATAAACCCTTCTTTTTAAAAAAACTTATTTTTATTTTATGTATGTGAGTGTTTCTCTGCATGTATGTATTTATACCATGTACATTCATGGTGTCTAAGGAAGCCAGAAGAGGGAGTTGGATCCCCCTGAACCTGGGGTTACAGGCAGTTGTTAGTCATCATGAGGGTGCTGGGAACTGAACCTGGGTCTTCTGCAAGGGCAGTCAGTGCTCTTAACCGCTGAGCCATCTTTCCAGACCCAAACCTTCCTTTCCTAAGTTGCTTTTGGTCATGGTATTTTATCTTACCAGCAAAAAAGTACAGAGGATAACCTCAGTTGTTATCTCTCACATGCCTTCTACTTTTTTTTTTGTTTGAAACGGGGGTCTTTCATGGACCAGAAATCTGATCAAGTAGATGAGGCTAGCTGACTAGCCAGGAAACTCTAGTGACCTGCCTAGCTCCATCTCCCATCTAACCCTGCTGAGACTTCAAGCCTGTGTCACTGTACCCAGGTTTTTATGTGGGCTCTACGGATTCTAACTCAGGTTCTCATGCTTTCGAGATGAGTGCTTTACTCACTAAACCATCTTCCCAGTCCTGTGTTGGAGTTTGAGACATGTAGCCCAGACTGAGCTCAAATGTAGTTGAAGATGGTCTTGAACTCCTGATCCTTCTGCCCCTACCTCCCAAGTTCTAGGATTATAGGTATGAGCCACAGAGTCCTGCTTACCCCTCTGGTTTTCTTCTGTGACAGAAATCTAGACTGAATTCACAGAAGGTCTTGAGGAAAGTGACCATCAGCCTCTACCTAGGATGTGATGACCGGCTTAGTCTCTGGTGAGTGAGATTAGGGGATACCCTGCCCGGCTCTCTTGGGCCATTTACCCAATCTTATTAAGTCCCCACTCCCCATCTGTCTATCATCTGGTTGTTTATTGTTTTGCTTCTTGTTGTTTTGTGTGTGATCCTAGGGGTGGAACCTGGACCTTCTGCATGCCAGGCAAGTGCTCCACCAGGAGCTAAATCCTCACTCCTCCATCTGGTGGGCGTGAGGAGAGAGAAATGTGTGTACTGCCCTCTTCACAGTGCAGGGAAGGGAAGCCCCAGACAGGAACAGGAACGAGACACAGCAGTCAGGTCAAACACTGGCGCGGTGCACCGATTCAGCCTCACACACTGCGTCTCAAAGCAGCCTGCTGGGCCCCTCCATTGTCCTTCCTGCATGCAGTGACTGCACTCACTCATGCCTGTGTCTTATAGGCGTAGAGGGAGCCATGCATGGCTGTGCTCAGACCAAGCCCCACAGAGGACAACCTGTGCCTAGCCTCCTGGAAATGGACACTGGAGGGAACTGAAGCTGTTCTGACCTTGGGCTTTTATAGTCCTGAACTTGTGAGGCCAGAGGCCTGTCAAGGGCCATGGTGTGGTTGGGGCGTACATGCCAGACACAGCTTGATTCTCACAGGTGCATGCAGAGGGCTTCTGTAGGGGAAGGTATTTGAAAAACACCAACCAGAGGAGCCTGGGTCATCATCTGGACATTGCACAACTAGAACATAACCTAATGGCCAAATGAATGTAGCCCAGGCTAGCTTTGAGCTCTTGAGTATCGTTCTTAGCTCTCTCTACTCTCAAATGCTAGGACTGTAGGTGTGAGCTATCATACCTAGCTAAGCACAAACACTTTCAAAACAGAACTCTTGGGGCTGGAGAGATGGCTCATAACTGAGCTCTGATTACTCTTGCAGAGGAACCCAGTTCAATTCCCAGCACCCATTTGGCCACTAACAACCGTCTGTAACTCCAGTTCTAGGGGATTCAGGCCCTTCTTCTGATCTTTGAGGGCATTGTACCACACTGGTGCATCTACCCAAATGCAAGCAGTACACTCATACACATAAAATAAAAATGATAAATAAAATACTTAAAAAAAAAAACACCTTAGAACTCTTGGTAACACTGACCCTTAGGCAGAGCTGGATTCGAAAGACCTTTAGGGTCTGGAGAAGCATTGGAGATAAAGCTTCTGCCAGAGGCTGGCTTTCATTTGACTAGGTTTTCTTGTAGACTGGGCTCAGAATCACTCTCTCTGCTTTATGTATGCTGCCAGGCTGTTTGCAAAGTAAAGTAACCTCATTCTGGAGAGAGAGGCAAGGGCACACCTGTGCGTGATTTGACTACGTACTATTTAGTGACAATTCAGCGGGGCGAGGCAGGGAAATTAGTTACACTTGGCGTGGTGAGGTGTTGCATTAGGATTTGCTGAGGGAATGCAAGAAGGAAGGAAGGAAAGGATGCCGTGGTAGAAGGAAGAGCTGTGATCTCTAGCCTCAAGGATCCTTCAGTCTAGGTATCTTTAATCGTTCTTCTGTATTTACTCTGTGTTGAACCATATGCCTTTATGTCTCTCTCTCCCAGTAGATGGTGGGGGCTTTGAGGACAGTGAATAACTCATATTCTTCACTCCAAAGCCTGCCTGGCTGACTGTTGGGAGGATGATGATGGTTGACTGAATGGATGCCTGAATGAACAAGGTGGCTAAGTGGAATGTCTATTGCCTTAAATTACATATATATATATATATATATATACTTATATATATGTATATATATATATGTGTGTGTGTGTGTATGTATGTGTGTGTATGTGTATATGTGTGTGTGTGTGTATATATATATATATATATATATATATATATATATATATATATATGTAAAATTGTTTATCTTGGGGCTGAGGATGGAGCTCATTTGGTAGGCTGTGAATCTAGCATTGACCTAGCAAAGCTTTGGGCCTGTCATCTCTAGTACTTCATACACTGGGCATGGTGGCTCATGCCTGTCAGCCCGGCACTCAGGAGGCAGAGGTAGGAGGATCAGAAGTTCAAAATTATCTTTGGCTACATAATGAGTTGGAGATAAGCTGGGGGTACATGAGAACTTGTCTCAAAAAAAAAATGTTTATCTGAAGGCTTTCTTCACTCAAGAAAGGGAATAAGAAAAGCAGACACATAGAGGGTGAATCCCCAAACTGACAAGGTTAAGTAAGAGATTGGGTCTTGCTGTTTGGCAAGATGCTGTTGGGGGTAGCTTAGATACCACTCCAGAGCGACTGGAGGGGACCATCCAGCTCAGCATATGGTGACTGACAGTACAGATGGAGAGGGACTCCATTTTTCTTCGTGTGTTGATAAATTGGTTCCATCTGCATGTTCATGTGGCTTAGCATGTATGGGTTTATCTTACAGCATAACTTGTAAAGCAGTCTTTTGAACTTTTAGTGAGTTGAAGAATTCTTGGAAATCTCAGCTATGAAACTTTCTCTTTGGGAAATGTCACGGACGTGGACTTTCCACAGCTCTGGGGTTCAGGAGGCTCCTGAGCAGAGGGTGTAATGTTCTTTGTGTCACTGGGTGAGCACCGAGTCCCGTGCATGGTGAGTGAGGGGTAACACCACTGCCTTGAGTGAAGCTGGGCAGCAATGCCTCGGTTTTGCAGTTTGAGGATGTAGAGGACATCCCCGGTCAACCCAAACAGGATCAAATGATGTCTTCCCTTCTTTACCCAGTGTTCTAACATTTTCACACCCACAGTGAGAGTTCTTCAGTTTTCATTATGGTACCCTGGGTAGCCTGGCCCCGTGGTGCATATCTGTAATCCCAGCATTAGGAGACTGAGGCAGGAGGACTGTGAATATGAGGCTAGCCTGGACTACATAGTGAGTTCCAGGGCAGCTTCAGAAGGGGTCATCTTAACTTCCTCTTACCCCCCATCCCAGAAAACAGTGCCTGCCATTGAACCTTATCTGACCCATAAACTGTGTCATGTGGTTATGAGTGTATCTTAGTGATAGAATACTTGCCTAGCATGGCTGTGAAGCTCTGGATTTAATTTTTAGCAGGGCAAATAAAAACAGATAAATAAATCAATAAATCAAAACCCAAACCAGTCCTTGCAACGAATATATCTACTGCCAGTTTCTTTTAAAAAAATATTTTAGTTATTTATTTTTGATCTTTTTGAGACAGGGTCTCCCTATAGCTGGCTTGGTACTCACTACGTAGACCACACTGGCCTCCATCTCACAGAGATCTGCCTGCTTCGGCCTCCCAAGTACTGGGATTAAAGTTGTGCACCAAGGTACCTGGCTTTATTTTTCATTTTATGTGTATGAGTTTTGCCTGTATATGTTAAGTGTGCTATGTGTGTGCAATGCCCATGAAGGTCAAAAGAGGGTGTCAGATCACCTGGAACTGGAGTTATAGACATGTGAGAGCTGCCATGTGAGGACTGGGAACGAAACCCAGGTCCTCTGCAAAGGCAGTCCATGCTCTTAACTGCTGAGCCATCTTGCCAGTCATCTCTCCAGATCTGGGCTCGGTTCCCAGCAACCACATGGCAGCTGACAACCATTTGTGACTTCAGTTGCATAGAATCTGATTCCTCTTCTGGCTTCTGTGGGCACTGCATGCATTCTAAATACTTATATACATGCAGACAAAACACTCATACATACAAAAATAAATAAATAAAAAATAAAGAAGAACAAAGAAACATAAAATAAGTAACGTATTTCTGGGATGAAGGCCTCAAAAGATGGCATGTTAAAAACAAAAGGGGAGGTTAGAGATGGAAAGGTGTTCAGGGCACAGAGAACATGTGGAGGGACACAGGGAATGAGATGGCAGCGCAGGAGACCCGGCTCTAAGGGGGGCGCTTCCCTGCTTGTCCTGAGCATGGAAAGGAAGTGGCTAGAAGCCACTGCAGGTGAACTGGACTCCAAGAAATGAGGCCATATCCCTGGTTAACAGGAAATCAAGGCAAGATATTGGGTAGCTTTGTCCTGTGTGGTAGAATGTAAAGAAACAAAGCACCAAACATAAATGACGGAAAGCAAGCCTTGGGTGGAGACGCTGAGAGATGCCAGCAGGGCCCTGGCGAAGTCAACATGCCAGCTACTTTCACTTGGGAAAAAGAAGTTCAGGAAGGGCCCGCAGCCCCTGCCAAACCTAACAGTCCAGGAAACTGATGGGGTAACCAGAGGCAGCACCAGAGGCAAGGGCACTCAGCAGGGCGGGGCCCAGGGGAGGCACTGAGTTCTCAGAGGAGAAGATGACAGAGGGCACAATCACTAAGTCCCTGCAAAGTCTGCCACAAGCAGGTCAGGGAACTTCAAAGGGGGGCAGAGGGTTGCAGCGGAAGATGACTTGGCTATGGTGAGAGCCTGGGCTAGCGGGGTGCTGTACAGATGGAGGTCCCAGTTTCCTCATCTGTAAAGGCGAAGGGAGTGGCTGGACATGGTGATGCATACCTGCAGTCTCAGCCCTTGGGAGGCAAGAGCATTGCCAACAGTTCAAATCCAGCTTGGCAGCCCCTAGGCTACATAGCAAGCTTAAGGCCAGTCTGGACTACAGGACACCTGCCTCAAAAAACCAAACACCAAAAGAAAACAAGCAGAAAAAGAAGATAGTATTCAGGTCTTCGTAGAACTTCTGTTCTATTAAAAAAAATAAGAGAGGGGCTGGAGAGATAGCTCAGTGATTAAGAGCACTGGCTGCTCCTACAGAAGACCTGGAATGAGTTCCCAGCACCCACATGGTGACTAACAACGGTCTGTAACTCCAGTTCCAAGGGATTCAAAGTATCTTCAGGCATACCATTCATAGACATAAACTAAAAGAATAAATCAGAGAGAGAGAGAGAAAGAGAGAGAGAGAGAATAAATTTAAGTGTTTTGGAAATTAGTCTTTCTAATGACTATTGCATGATATATTTTAGCAAGAAGAAAATAAACTCTAACATTACGACTACTGTTATTATTGTTACATAAAATGCCAAACATAGAGAAATATTTATCCTGAACTGGCCGCTTCTTCCTCATTCTGGGCTGACACATCACTGCTCCCTCGCTTTGTGTCCCATGTATAGTATCCTTTTCACAGTAAAAGCCATAGGTAAGGCTGGCGAGATGGCTCAGTGGCTAAAGGCACTTGCTGCCAAGCCTGATGGCCTGAGTTCCATCCCTGGGGCCCACATGGTGGAAGGAGAGAACCAACCTTACCTGTGCACATGCTGGGACATGCTGAGTGCACACACACACAATAAATAATTAAAAACACCATAAAAAATTAAGTCACATGCTCCTCAACTTTTTTCTTTTCTGAAAATCATAGAATTTTACTGATTTCTCCACAAACACAAAATGTCTACCAATCTACTCTTTTAAAGTGTTTTATTTGTATATGTTAATTTTACATAGTAATATTTGATTATGACTTTTTTAAAAGAGAGGGTCTCATTAGGTGGCCTTGGCTGACCTGGAACTTACTATGTAGATCAGGCTGGTTTCAAAGTCACAGAGATCCACCTGCCTCTGCCTCCTGAGTGCTGGAATTAGAGGTGTGTGCCACAGGGCCATCTTGGGGATCTTAGCTGTTGACTGAACCTAGTGATCCCCTACAGGCCCTGTCTCCTAATACCAATGCATTGTAGCAAGGTGACAGGAACCCTAAGGAATTAAAATGTCCCTTGGAAAGCCCACAGCAGGGGTGAGATTGAGGGTCTGGGTGAGAACTGCTCAGAGGAACTTCCCTAGGGAGAAAATCCCAAGGAGGAGGAGATCTCCAGGTTCCTGGTCCCGCCCGGCTTTTTCTGTGATTGGAATGCTGCTACCAGCCAGGCAGTGAGAAGCTGAGATGCGCTTTTCCCTCTGCTCAGCTCTGGTCAAAACTGTGGATAAGCCCATGTCCTGTCTGTTAGTTTTTCCTTAAACCTGTGAACAGAGGACTTCAGGCTCTGGGATCTGACATCAGAGGCTGAGACTTTGACGTATGAATTTGTGAAGAGGGAGTGTGCGTGTGTGTGTGCATGTGTGTGTGTGTGCGCGCGTGTGCGCACACACAGTTCAGTTCACAGCAGCAGGATGTGTATGAGATTTACACTTCTGAAAACCGGAAGCCGCCAGTCTCTAGAAGCATCTAAACGGCTTCCTTTCCTTTCTCCATTCTTTCTAAAAAAATTATTTTGTTTTATTCATAAAAATTATTTTATCTTAGCTGGTGGCACATGCCTTGAATCTCAGCACTCTGGAGGCAGAAGCAGACGGATCTCTGTGAGTTCAAGGCCAGACTGGTCTACATAGTTCCAGCTCAGCTCGGACTACATGAAGACCCTTATAAAAAAATTATTTTACTTTATCATATACATATATATATATACATATATATATATATATTTATTTATTTATTTATTTTGAGACAGGGTCTCACTATGTAACCCATGCTGACCTAGAACTTGCTATGTAGATCAGGCTGACCTTTAACTCACAGAGATCAACCTGCCTCTGTCTCCTGAGGCATGCGCCACTGTACCTTTTTAAAAAAATTTTATTTATTTATTTATTTTGAGACAGGGTTTTGCTGTGTGCCCCAGGCTACCCTGGAATTCATGATCCTCCTGTCTCTGCTTCCTGAGTGCTAGGGTAACAGATGTATACCAGCTTGCCTGGCACTTTCCCCCTTTCTTCTGGTGAGCAGAACAGAAAAACACAGACTAGGGGCTGGAGAGATGGCTCACCAGTTAAGAATACTTACTGCTCATACAGAGTTGGGTTCCCAGCATCCATGCCTGGTGGCTCACAACTGCCTGTGACTCCTGCTCCATGGGCCCTGATGCCCTCCCCTGGCCTCGTAGGTACCTGCATATATGCACATACACAGACACACGCATATAAATAATTAAAAATAAAATCTTTAAAAGAGAGAAGAAAAACACAAAATACAAACAGGAAGTTAAGTGTGGTGGTGTACACCTGTAATCCCAACACTGGGAGCCATAGGCAGGAAGATCTCTGTGAGTTTGAGGCCAGCCTGGTCTACATAGTGAGTTCTAGGCTAGCCTGTCTACAGAGTGAAACCTTACTTCAAAATGAAAAAGTTAAACTTAGATGGGTACATTGCTGCTGGATTCTTGGAACAGGAGTCTAGAGACCAGAGTTCTAGCACTGGCCTGGATCAGTCAGACTTGGAACCTAAGACATGGCACATGATCTCTTGAACTTCCATTGTCTTGCTAGTTGGGCTTATCCACCGGATGCTATTGTTTACTAATGCCCTGTCATAGGCCAGCACTGCTATATTATTGTTTCCACTTACAGATAAGAAACTGAGTCACAGGGAGACTGAATAACTGCTTAAAGAACGAAGTTGGCCGTTGGAACTGATCCTTAGCCAACTTCGGGAGTTTGCTGTGATTGTATTGACATAGTTATGCTATAAGAAGTCACAAGATGGGGAAATGCCTTTTGAAAACTATAATTCCAGCACTCAGGAGGCTGAGGCAGGAGGCTTGCTATGAATTTGAGGCTTTCCTCGACTATATAGGGTATTCAGGACTGTAGAGTGAGACCCTATGTCCCCAAGCCAAAAAAATCCCTGCAAAACAACAATACCAATAACAACACAAAACAAGCAAAAAACAAAAAAGGGGGCTGGAGAGATGGCTCAGTTGTTGTAAGTGCTTGCTGTGCAATCGTTGAGGACCAGAGTTCGGATCCCGGCACCTACATTACTAGCTCCAGAGTAGTTCAGTTCACAGCAGCAGGATGTGTATGAGATTTAAACTTCTAAAAACCGGAAGCCGCCAGTCTCTAGAAGCATCTAAACGGCTTCCTTTCCTTCCTCCATTCTTTCTAAAAAAATTATTTTGTTTTATTCATAAAAATTGTTTTATCCTAGCTGGTGGCACATGCCTTGAATCTCAGCACTCTGGAGGCAGAGGCAGGCGGATCTCTGTGAGTTCAAGGCCAGACTGGTCTACATAGTGAGTTCCAGGTCAGCTGGGATCCAGGAGATCAGATGCCCTCTTCCGGCCTTCTCAAGCACCAGGCATGCATGTGGTGCCCATCACACATACAGACCACACACTCACACACATAAAATAAAAAGAAATAAATCTTTTTTTTTTTTTTAAATAAAAGAAGGTGCCAGGCATGGTGGTGCACACTTTTAATCCCAGCACTTGGGAGGCAGAGGCAGGTGGATCTCTGTGAGTTCAAAGTCAACATGGTCTACATAGTAGCAAGTTCCAGATGAGCTGGAGCTACAGGAAGACCCTTGTTAAGAGCGAGTGAGAGAGAGAGAGAGACAGAGACACAGAGATAGAGACAGAGTTCACAGATTATAATCCCAGTATTGGGAGGTGGAGGTTGAGACAGAAAAATTGCCATATTCAAGGTGAGCCTGTTCTACATATATTCCAGGACTACATAGCAAGACCATGCCTCAAAAGATGAATAAATACAAACTAGGGAGATGGCTCAGTGGTTAAGAGCACTGGCTGCTCCCGCAGAGGACCAGGGTTCAGTTACCCAGCACCCCCATGGCTTCTAACAACCATCTGTAACTCTAGTTCTAGGACATCCGACACCATCTCTGGTCTCTGGGGTTACTTCATGCATGTGGTGCACATACATACACGCAGGCAAAATACAAAGAGAACTTTATTTGAAAAAATAAAAGCAATAAATAAGCGAACAGTCATACCAGCCCAAACGCTCCAGATCTTGCCTGAAAACTGTGATGCATTCCTTTCTCTGCATGCGCACATGCTCATGTGTGCGAGCACACAGACAACACTGTTACTGCTTTGTGGGAAGATAGGCATCCTTCTCTGCAATGGGAAAGTAAGCTTCTCATAGGTCTCAGTTCTTCCTCAGGGAACACAGATCCTGCTTGCTATGGAAAACCAGCCTCACACTGTGAAATGGCAGGGGACTCATCTTTTGCTTGGCCGTCTCCCAGTTGTCTTCAGAAGCCTCTTTTCAAAGCTTACCTTTGTGGGCACCTGTTTACACTGACTCCGCCCAAGCCCACACCCAGCAGCCATGGTTTGGGGTACTGCAAGAGACATGAGGAAGAGGCTGGCGGGTGAGTTCAGAACCCAATAGCACTCTTGTTCGCTCCCTGCCTGTCAGGGAGAGGGTGGTTAGGTGCTGCCATGGCAGGGTGTCCCCGATCCTGGGGCCTGGGGTGTTTCCTGAGCCACCAGTCCTGAGTCTCCCATAGGAGTGTCACTCTGGCTCCAGGCTGTGTTGTCCTTGGAATTAGCCAGTTAATTCCACCAGATTGATGCCACCTCGGGGAGGAAGACAGAGCCAGATTCCGATGCAGATTGGGGATGGGAAGAGTGAAGACCTCTCTGACCCCATCTTCTGTGGGACGCCAGCCCCTGCCCTTTGGCTGTGTTCCTGGGGTTCCCACCAATCCCTAGAGCAGATTTGACCACTAAAGGAGCAATGGTCGCAAGATGACCCTGTGCTGTGTTTCACCCAGGATAGGAAGTGGGACACTGCGAGTCAAAGATGTGGGAACAGCCCTCTCTTTCATCCGATGCACCACCCACATGAGGCACATGGCAAGACCTATACAAGTTTACAGAGGGAATGTAATTTCTCTCCTTAGTCCTATTGCTCTAAAAAGAGAGCTGGCTCATAGTAGGTCTTCACTCGATCTTCTCTTTCTCTCTTTGGAGAAATGGTGATTGATTTATTCCAAACTTCTCTAGTGATTGGTAAATTCATGTTAATTTATTCCCATTTCTTATTTTCTCTCCCCTTCTTTTTAAAAAAGACTTATTTACTTTTATTTATGTATATAAGTGTCTTCCCTATATGTATGTAAGTGTACTATGTGCATACAGTGCCCATGAAGGCCAGAAGAGGGTGTTGGATCCCTTAGAACTGGAGTTTTGGATAGCTGTTAGCTGCAATGTGGGTGCTGGGAACTGAACTTGGGTCCTCTGCAAGAGCAGCCATTGCTCTTAACTGATGAGCCATCTCTCCAGCTTCCTCTCCTTCCCCTCTTAAATGAGGTCTTGCTACCTGGCCTAAGGTGGTCTCCAATTCATGGTCCTCCTTCCTCAGTCTCCCAAGACCTGGTATTACAGGCGTGTGCCACCATGCCCAGCGTCAGTTTCTGTACCTCGTATCTGATATGTCACCCAAATCCTGCCTCACCATAAAAGTGTTCCAGTCCATCCAACTCAGGGGTGGTACCAGTGGCTTGACTAGAAAATAGAATAGCGAATCCATGAAAGTTGTCAAGATGGTTCAGCAGGTAAAGATGCTTGTTCACAAGCCTGACAACCAGAGTTCAATCCCCAGAACCCACAAGATGGAAAGAGAGAACCGACTCTAGCAAGTTGTCCTCTGACCTCTACATGCATGTTCCTGGCACACAATAAATAAATAAATAAATAAACAAATAAAAAGATACTTAAAAAAAGAATTTTTTGACACTGGAGAGATAGCTTAGAGGTTAAGAGCATGGCTGCTCTTGCACTGGACCCAGGTTCAATTCCCAGTACCTACATGGTATCTAACAGTTTCAGGGGATCTGATGCCCTCTCCTGGCCTCTGTGGGCATTGCACACATATGGTGAACTTACATACATACTGGCAAAACATCTATACACATAAAATAAAAATAAATAAATAAACGCATAAAAAATTTTAAAAAAGAATTTATGAGAAAGTACTTCTATCATTTTGTTAGGAAGCAGTGGGCTGTAATATTTTGTGACATTATCTGGGTTTTAGAAATTCTCTCCACAGTTGATTCCTATAAGCCTTTAGAATGGTCCAGAAACTGCCTTGTACACTTTGTATGTGTGGTATCAAAACTATCTGGTATGCTGGGTGTGGCAATGCAGGACTGAAATCCTAGCACCTGAGAGATGAGGACAGGAGGGTCAGGAGTTCAAGGTCTGCCGCGCCTGCACGGCCCTGGGTCCGAGTCTCTGCGAGGGACGTCAAGGTTGAAGAGTACACACAGACACAGAGAGAGAGAGACACAGAGAGAAACACACACTAGGTAGGAGGAAAAGGAGAATGACACACACTGACTTTATTCAGAGGCAGCAAGCCTTATATACCCTGAGGGTGGGGCTTTACAGGAGGTTAAAGGTTCAGATTCTCAGGAGACATCCTCTACTGATGACACACAGCTATACACAGGAAAAAGGAAGTTGTGGTTGGGCTAGCTTAAAGCTCAAGTTGTTTACTTGAGCTTTGCAATTGACAAGATCCTGGCTAGCCCTTGGCCAAGAGTCTAGCACTAAGAGAGAAGGGCATGCAGGGAGCATCTTTCCCAGGGCTGTTTTTCTCTGGGATGGAATCAGGCTAAGCTGGCTATTCTCTGACCTGTGGCCTCCAACATCTCCTCCCTTTTATTTTATTTTAGAAAGACCAGGTAGAGAAATAACTATTACCTTGACTATTCACCATGGGAAGGGTATTGGCTCAATCCCTCATATGTACATGTGCATGTCTTTTGTGAGGGGGAGGGTTTTTAAGACATGAACCTCCATGCGATTAAGCTTGCCCTCAAGAGAGAACCCGCTAAGGCATGATTGTGCCTTCTTCTCTTTGCAGTACTTTGTCTAACACCCATGGGATTGTCAGAGGCACTGAGTCCGAGCCGCGGGCAAGGCTTGGCCCGTTCAGGAGAGGGGGCCGCACAGGCCGCTCACCTGACGATTCTTGATCCTCAAGTGCCAAGCAGTGATAATGCACTTGAATGGGACGAGCCGTGGCTTCGTCAACCTGGCTTTTTATGAAATTTTTAAGTTTTTTAAACAGCCATGGGCCAAAACTAATTACAGGTTAGAAGCCAATCAAAGGGCCCAGGATGGAGGGCAGAAGTGAGGAAAGCCAAGGGTGAGAGAAAAACCAACCTGTTGGTACAGTGAAGGCCTGTTAAACCTCATAAGTTTGTTAAACATACTAACTGCCATTTACTGTTTTGAAACATAGGTTAACTCTGGCAGTACTATTAGTAACACATAGGTAACAATTATTTTTTAACACATAGTAACAAATTATTTTTTCCCTGAAAAAGGTTTGCATTGATACATGGAGTTAAACCTGTTTTTGTAAATTACTTTAGTCCCCCGGGGGTTTAGGCATTCTGTCCTGCCCCCCCCATCTCTATCCAGCCATCAATGTCCCAGTTCCCTTTGGCCAAGCAGGTCAGGCCACCAAGTGTCCGGCGCTGTGAAGGCGGTTGTCTGGTTGTCTGTGAGGTGGTGCCAGACTTGACTTTGTTGGACCGCAGTCTGTTGGTGGGTGTTGGAGATTTGTCCTGTCCAATTCCAGGTTGAACTCCATCATTATCCATAGTAGGTCTTTGGCAGTCATGGTAACCTGTGTAAGGAGACATAGGCCTCAGGGGGTTCTTCCTCCTGGGCTAAAGGGTTAAATTTTTTTCTTTTTTTTAGTTCTATTTGGTCTCTGGTCTTGTAATATTTAAAAATTATTTTGCCAGGATCCAACAAAGGCTGTGGCTCATCCATAGGGAACATAGAGCCATGTACTTTTGGTTGCTATTTTTGATTACTCCAATGTTTGACAAATTTAGGTTTCTTTTTGGATTTTTGAAGATTTTAAACAATGCTAGTTGGAGCTGAATGTGGGGTCACAGACTCTCTATTCCCCCTTTTTGTTTTTATAATTATGCTCCATGATAGCTTGTTCCTGTGGGTTGTGAGGTTTTTACTTTTTGGGGCAAGCCTAATGTGACAAAATATTGGAAATAATTTCCTTTAAAAACAGATAAAGATGTTATATAAACAAATATCAGAATTTAAAATAGTTTCCTGTAAAAACCCAGTAAATGCATAAGACAATTTAAAAAGAGTAATTTTCTAAACTAGTAAACACCATACCAAAATTATATTAAAATGTTGACATTGTTTCCTTTTAATTTGACATAGAAATGTATTAACCTAGTTATAAAGGCCCTGTGAGAGAACTTTTTGCTTTTTTATGATCTCATCAAGAATTTAAAATGAAAACCCAAACAAAAAAAAATTGCAATAAGATTAGGACATGTGATTAAATGCCTGTGGCCCAGGAGATTCTCAAATTATCATGATCTCCTGAAGGCCTCCAGTTACATATTTTATATTGTATGGTATATGACTCCTGTTCACAAAAACTTAAAATGCTTAGCTGTAGTTAGAATAACATTTAAAGTGGCAGCCAGCGCTACCTTGAGTATACGAGGAAGATGAATGATAACCTGTTGAAATTAGTTTATCCCTTAGTTATTCATCAACAGCACAATGTCCTTGCACTGAGGCTGTATTGTTCTTTCTTTTATTTGTTATAGGATAAGGTGGCCAGCCTTATCCCACAACAGGTTTTGAAGAACATTTTGAAGTGGGATTGGGTCTGAAGCTAGATGGCCAATCCAGCTCCAGAGTCAATCTCTCAGTGTTATCAAAAATTTACACACAAAGATTTATTTCTTTTACACTCAGTGGTTTACATGGGACAGAAGAGCTGTTGAGTTCAGCAATTACTTAGCAGGGATGAAAACAACTGTTTTATTTTTGTTATTACTTTTGTTGTGTAGCAAAATACCATAGCATAGAAATTACCAGATGCACAACAGTTTGATTGGGAAAAGACCAGTTGTGCTTTTATTATTTAAACGTAAGCTTAGAGTTTGGAGGCAAAAATCGAACTTGCAACTTTGTATACCCCAGGCAAGCATGCTATCATTGAGCTATTTCCTCAGTGTAGTCAACTGGAAGTTGTAAAAAGGGCTGAATTGCTTCAGAAAGCAAGGCACCCTAGGGCAGGGTGTGAAACTGGTGGAACTTACATGATTTGCCTGGTAATTAATTAATTAACCAAAAAACCCAGAGTAATTTGATAAATAAAAAAAAACCTGCGATCATGGTCCTTTGATGTTCTAGGCTTTAGCCTGTTTGACCACGAGCTGCTGTAGGAGGATGCATTTGTAAAAATAAAGATTCAACTACAACCTATAAATGCCACATTTCTTCTAAATATTCTTTCTTCAGCTCAGCCTCGGGAGTTGCCAAGCAATAAATGGTGGAAAATCCTCCTCTCTCAGATATCTAACAGCTTCCTTCTCTCTCTCCTCTTTTTCTTTGGGATCTAAAGACTCTTGAATAACTGTTTGATTTTAGGTTCCACAAAAGCTGGCTCCTCCAGTGGATCTGAAGGCTTAGCTTTACTTTCCTCCTTCACTTGAGGTAAATCCCAGATCCTATTTGCATTTTTTTTTTTGTCTCATGTCTAAGATCTAAACTATTCCTAATTAAACTCCACAAACTTACAGTATCCACTGAGACCTTGCTTGGTCCATGAACATCATAATAACCCTGAAGTATTTATTTATTTTCATTTACTTTTATTTTTTAATTTTTTACTTTAGGGAACTAACTTTTTGCTACTTGCTACCAATGTTAGGAAAGATTTTTTCATTAGGTCACCACATTAAGTAAAGAACAAATAAAAAAAGGAAGGAAATGAGAGAAAAAAAAGGATCACAACTTATTATACTATGGGTTTACAATATCCCTACTTATAAGCTAACTGCCTATTACATATACTTTGCACTTATAAAACTATGGGCTTACATTATTACAACTTAAAAACTATCAAACTTTTAAGACTTAATTACTTAGCACGTGCTTCTTATACTTATGAATATAATTTAATTATTTATCTAATATATAAAATTATACTTATAAACTTATGGGTCTACATCATTAAAACTTACAAACTATTTAATACATGCTACAATATCACTACTTATAGGCTAATTGCTTATTACATATACTTTAGACTTATCCACACCATCACAACTTGCAAACTATTTAAAAATGCTCCTCCTTTTAAAGGACCCTCCTCTCCACAGGGGGCAGAGAGCCCAATCTAGGTTGACTCTGAAATACCAAGGCCCCAACTTTATTTTGCTCAATGTATTTTCCCTATCCAGAGCACAGGAATTCAGGCAAGAAGCCAAATTAGTGAACCTGATCAATTTCAGGGACTTCCCGAAGCTCTTGACTTGTTTACTTCCTGAGCTTAATGAGCTTCCCTGCAGGTGGGAATGTTTCACCTCAAAACACACAAAAAAAATGGTTCCTGACAACCCATAATATATAAGGGAATTGAAACAATAAAACAAAAACCTCCGGAACGATAAAAGCTGAGACCCAGATAAATTCACTGCAAAATCCTACCATACATTTAAGCTCCATTAGCCAGTTCAACAGGAAAGGGAATAAACAGAGAGACATCTTACTTAAAATGAACCTAACAGACATCTACTGAATATCCTATCCAAATACCAAAGAGTACACATTCTGTTCAGCACTGTTGAAACTTTCTTCAAAACTGACCACATACTGGGACACAAAGTAAACCTCATCACATTTAAAAATACTGAAATAATTCCTTGCGTTCTCTTAGATCTTAATGCAATAAAACTTAAAATCAACACTGAAAGAATCCTTATTAATTTCACGAACTCACGGAGATTAAACAACACAATCCTGAGTCAAGGGAGAATTTAAGAAAGAAATAGTTTCCTGGACAACACAACAAAACTTCTGGGACACTTTAAAAGAAGTCCTAAGAGGGAAATTAAAAGCTCTGAATGCCTACATCAAAAATCAGAAAGAGTACACATAAATGAAGAATCTAAAACTTTATCAAAAGTTCTGGACTTAGCTTTTCTGTTCCCTGCTCCTCTAGAAGCCTTTTAAGTTGATGCTGCAGCTACACTTTACCCGGCTCATGGCCCATTTTTACCAATACACTCCTTACCGAGAGGCCTCCCTGTCGGTCTCCTGGAGTGACCTCGTCCGTGAGCCCCTAACTTTCAGATCCCGGTGGAAGCTCCAATTGCCGCGCCTGCACGGCCCTGGGTCCGAGTCTCTGCGAGGGACGTCGAGGTTGAAGAGTACACACAGACACAGAGAGAGAGAGACACAGAGAGAAACACACACTAGGTAGGAGGAAAAGGAGAATGACACACACTGACTTTATTCAGAGGCAGCAAGCCTTATATACCCTGAGGGTGGGGCTTTACAGGAGGTTAAAGGTTCAGATTCTCAGGAGACATCCTCTACTGATGACACACAGCTGTACACAGGAAAAAGGAAGTTGTGGTTGGGCTAGCTTAAAGCTCAAGTTGTTTACTTGAGCTTTGCAATTGACAAGATCCTGGCTAGCCCTTGGCCAAGAGTCTAGCACTAAGAGAGAAGGGCATGCAGGGAGCATCTTTCCCAGGGCTGTTTTTCTCTGGGATGGAATCAGGCTAAGCTGGCTATTCTCTGACCTGTGGCCTCCAACAAGGTCAGCTTGGGCTATCTGAGACTCAGTGTCCAAAAACAACCATCCAAGTAGACAGCCACTCCCAAGTGGGGGTTTCCCCCAACTGGTAATCGACATCTCTGTTTTCATTTTATTTTTATTTTTATGTGTGTGTGTGTGTGTGTTTATGTATGCCATATGTGGGCAGGTATCTGTGGAGGCCAGAAGAGGGCACCGGACCCCCTGCTGCCTGGTGTAGGTGCTGGACACAGAACCTGAGTCCTCTGGATTGAAGGGGCTGGAGAGGTGGCTCAGTGGTTAAGAAGACAGGCTGCTCTTGTAGAGGACCTGGGTTCAATTCCCAGCACCCACATGGTAACCATCTGTAACTGCAGTTCCAGGGGATCCAACACACTCTTCTGACCTCAGAGGGATTTGCACAATACAGGTACACTTACACACGTGGGTACACGTTAAAAAAATATTAAATATAGAAACATTTGCTTGACATGGTGGCACACGCCTGTGATCAAAACACTCAGGAGGCTGAGGTAGAAGGTCATGAGGTTTTGGACCCTGTCTGAAACCCACTCACTCCCCCTAAAGTAGAATTTAGTGATATGAGATCCAGTTGTTTCTTGATATCAAATGTAACAAAATCAGTATGTTCTCTTTCTCCCTCCGTCCCTTCCCGAGGTTCCTTCTTCCTTTGTTTCTTCGTCTTAGCAAGGTCTCATGTAGCCCAGGCTAGCTTTGAATTCCTTATGTAGCAGAGATTCACTTGGAACTTTTGATCCTCTGGTCTCTACTTCCCAGGTTCTGAGATTACAGGTATGTACCACCCTGTCTAGTTTATATGGTGCTGGGGACTGAATTCAGGGCTGTACACATGCTAGGTAAGCACTCCACACAGCCCCAGATCATGAAACCAGTTTTCTTTCTGATCATATCCGAAGCCTTGTCACTCCCGCTTTTGCCTCTTTCTTTCCTTTTTATTCCGATTTCAATCCATTAGCAAACAGAATTATTGAGAAGCTGTCCAGCCTTTTCTACCCCCAGGTACTGCCTTCTTCAAACAAGCACTTCTTGCTGTTACAGACATAGAATCTCCAGACTAGGAATGAACCACACCTCCTGACTTGAGAGTCTCAGGCACTCCTGAAGCAGGTGTTGGGCTGGGGACTCACCTGGGCTTGTCGAAGGTATTAGACTCCTGTGAGATGTGTGCTCAGGTGAGTCTGGGTGCACAGAGGCACTGGCACTTGCAGACTAAAAAACGGGGGTCAGAAGGATCTACTGCTAACTGTCACCTCCTCAGGGGGCGTGGCTGTCTCTCTGCAGACACTGCAGGCCTCAGGGGACCAAGATCAGCCACGGAGATCCTAGAAGCTCCTCTGTCCATTTCAATGCAACAAACCAGCCTAGCTCCACTTTTCCCTTAGCTCAGCCATTTTTTTCCTCCATCACTCTCATCCCATCAGCGTGAGGAGAAAGCCAGGCTTAAGAAAAAGAAGCTGGGGCTGGAGATGGCTATGTGGTTAAGAACACTGGTTTCTCCTTCAGAGGACCTGAGTTCAGTTCCCAGCACCCACATTAGGCAACTCACAACGCCTGCAACTCCAGCTTCAGGGGATCCGATACCCTCTTCTGGCCTCTGTGGGCATTGCACTCACATGGTATACACACATAGACATAAGTACATTTAAAAAAGAGATAAAAGGTAAAAGAAAAAAGAGTTGGCTAGGCAGCCAGCTGGGCGTGGTGGTTAATACCTGTAATTCTAGCACTCTGGAGGTTGAGGCAAGAGGGTCGATGTGAGCTTGGGCTGCATAGTAAGTTACTAGGCCAGCAAACAAACAAACAACAATGAAAAAGAAGTGTATTCTCCAGCAAAGGTAAGGGAGAATAAAGGCCAAGGGAAAGTGCCCTTAAGGTCCCAAGTTTGCTCAGCAAGGCCATTGTTTTTTTAAATATTTTATTATTTTTATTTTGTGTGTGTGAGTGTAGTGCCTGCATGTATGTAACTGCACCCATGTCATGCAATGCCTGTGGAGGTCAGAAGAGGCTATTGGATTCCCCTGGAACTGGAGTTACAGACAATTAGCCGCCATGTGGGCATTAGGGAATTGAACTTGGGTCTTCTGCAAGAACAGTCAGTGTTCTTAACCACTGAGCCATCCCTCCAGACCCTCAGAGAGGCCAGTGTGAGAACCGCCTGGTTTACAGACAGAGCTGTTACTTCTCATCCTCCAGCGGTTTCCACAGGATCCAGAGCCTTAATAAGGGTCAACCGTGTACTGCTGCCTTGCTACCCACAATGCCTTGCAAATATTCCAGGTTCTTCTGTAACTGCCTCAGGTCTCTGCCCAGTGTCCCACAGGGTGCTCTTTGCTACCCTATTAAACAGTACCTGTAACTTCTCACCCTGGCCCTTCCTGCTTCCAATACTCTGCTTAAACTGTTGATTTGATTACTGTTCTCTGTAATCCTAACCGCTTAGGAGGCTGAGGCAGGAGAATCTCAAATCCAAGGCTTATTTGGCTCAGAGCAACTTCAAGGTCAGCCGAGGCAACTTAGTGAGACTCTGTTTCAAAATAAAAAGTAAAAAGTGGAGATAAGGGTGTAACTTGGTGTTAGAGCACTTACCTGGTGTCCCAGATAGCTTTGGTATCAACCTGGGACCCTCAATTGGGAAATTGCCTCTGTTGGCCTGGCCTGTTGTCATGTCTGTGGGGTATTTTCTAGATTGTTGAGTGCTGTGGGATGCAGAGGAGTAGGAAGAGAAGGAGGAGCAGAAATAGCTCAGGAATAGCTCTTAACAGAGGTTAAGAATATATAATGCTATTGCGGACAACCAGAGTTCAGTTCCCAGGATTCACATTGAGCTGCTCACAATAGTTTGTAGCACCAGCTCCGGGAGATCTGATGCCCTCTTCTGGTCTCTGCAGGTATTGCATGCATGTGGTATACTTACATACATGCAGTCAAAACACTCTTGCACAGAGAGAGAAATGAATTTTAAAGAACTTCCAGAACTTTCAGAGGGAAACAACAACTTTGCCAACACAGTAACTACTGACTTCAGCCCCAGAACTTGGGAGAGAATAAACACCTTGGATCTCAAGCCATTCCATTTGTCAGAGTGTGCATTGTTGGGGGGTCTAGCCAAACTAATCTGCACACCTGTCAAATATGGAGATGCCTGACACCCATGTGTGACAGCAGGTTATGTGAAATGATAAAAATGAGCTCAGGAGGCTCTGGCTTAATCTTCAAGTAGCCAGTTTCCTCCCCACACCTCCTCTAGGTAGAAGGGAGGGAGTGGCCTGCTGGAAGAGGGACAGAGGTGACACTTGAAGCTTCGGAATGCAGCCCGCAGGGAGGGATCCAGCACTTTCGGTCAGCACCCTAGCCAGCCAACTCCACCCTGTCTGCTTCTCCTTATCGGGGCATTTTTAAAATGCTCTAGTTACACAGCCTTTCCCACCCTTTCTGCAACCAGCTTTAATTCTGAGCTATTCTCAGAGTCTTAATCCCAAGGAAGGTTATGGCTTTTTTGTGTGGTTGGAGACAGGGTCGTCTCTGTGTAGTCTACACTGGCTTCAACCTGAGACAGTCTGCCTGCTTCAATCTCCTAAGAGCCTCACCACACTCAGCTCCAAGAACAGATCTGAGCCAAATCCTCTCTGGTGAACCCCATAAGGTGTTACCAGCAACCCCAAGGCCCGGTCCTGAAAAGTGTTCTGACTGGTTCTGTGACATGAAACCCAAAGCAGTTCCAGAATTCTCCTCTTCACGCTCTTCAGAACCAAATAATTCCCCTAGATTTATTTGCCCTGATTTCAGCTCCCTCTTGGACAGTGTATTAGAATGAACTTAAACTTCAGACAGAGTCAGAAAGAACTGGCCTGAATCCTACTACCAGTTCAATCAAGCTTCCTCATCAGAAAAAAAAAAGCATCCCTAATACTCCGGTCACAGTCTGTGGTAAACATCAGACATAGTTGTGTCTGGCACAAGTGAAACTGTCAGCAACATCCAGCAGCCGCTTAGTGTTGGAGTCCCAGGACTGAAGGCAGGAATGTCACTTCTTGAGCCACACACAAAACACAGGCATGCATCTGCAAAATCATCTCTCAGCAGCCTCGTCTGGCCCCTCCCTCCCTTCTCTACCCGGAGAGAGCTGTTCTTTGATGTATAGCTCAGTCAAGAAAATCCATTCATGTTAAAGTGTTAAAGGGTGGAAAGAATGTCCCATTGCCCTTCCAGGAGTGTCTCATGTTCAAAAGAAAGACCTGCAAGCCTTTAATCCTAGCATTTGGGAATCAGAAACAAGCAGATTTCTGTGAAGTAAGGCCAGCCTGGTCTCCATAGAAAGTTCCAAGCCAGCTGGGGTTATGTGAAGACCCTGTCTCAAAAAAAATTTAAAAAATTAATAAATAAAATAAATCTTTAAAATTATTATGGGGCCAGAGAGAGGGCTCAGAAGTTAAAAGCACTGGCTGCTCTAAAAGAAAATCCAGGTTCAATTCCCAGCACCCACATGGTAGCCAACAACTGTCTGAACGCCAGTTCTGATGCCCTCTTCTGGCCTCATTGGGCATTGCATGACACAGGAACACATATACACATACATACACATAAAATGAAAATAAATAAAAAAAATTTAAACTAATTCTTTCTCTTTGAAACATGTTGTCCCTTTATAGCCAAGGCTGTCCTAGACCTGACTACATAGCCAAGAGATGGCTGACTTCAAACCTGAGATGATTCTCCTGCCTCAGCCTCCCAAAGGCTAAGATTTTAGTGAAAACCACTACAGTGACATGTGTTTGTTTGCTTGCTTGTTTTTGATGGAAAATTCCAGACACTGGCCAGGCATGGTGGTACATGCCTGCAATTCCAGCACTCAGAAGGCAGAGACAGAAGAATTGCCATAAATTCAAGACCAGCGTAGTCTGCATAATGGGTTTTCATTTAGCCAGGCTGACATAGGTCTTGTCTCATAAAAAACTAAAACAGCAAAGGATGTAGCTCTGTGGCTCTCTTGGGAGACTGCTTGTCTTCCACACATGAAGCCCTGGGCTTGATCTTCAACACTATATAAACCAAGTGTGGTTTCATATGCCTGAAATCCCAGCTCTTCGAGGGGAGGCAGGAAGATCAGGAGTTCAAGACCAGCCTGAGCCCCATGAGACCCTTGCCTCAAAAATAAAATTATAGTAACAGAAAGCAGATTGGTAGTCATCTAGGGCCAGGGCTTAGTGTTGAGGATTTCCTACAAAAAAAGACATAGGAACTTTTCTAGGATGATGAGCATGTTCATCATGAGGACTGATTGAATGTCAGACCTCACACATACTAAATGCTCTAGCTTCATTCTGTTGCTGTGATGAGACGCCGGCCAAAAGCAACTTAGGAGAGGGAAAGGTTTGTCTTAGCTTACATTTCCAGGTCACAGTCCGCTGAGGGAAGTCAGAGCCGGAACTGAAGCAGAAAGCACGGTGAGACGCTCCTCACTCGCTTGCCCAGCTGGCTTTCTAATACAGAAACACACCTGCCTAGAGAAGGTACTGCTTATAGTGGGCCAGGCCCTCCCACATCAGTCATCAATCATGACCGTGTCTTACACACATGGCAAGAGTCCAGTATGATCTGGGAAACTCCTCAGTTAAGGTTCCCTCTTCCCAGGTGTGTCAAGTTGGCGATAAAAACTAACCAGCATCCTAGGTGCTCTCGTTTGCTTCTCCGTTGCTGTGACAAATCACTCTGACCAATACCAACTTGGGGTCACACAGTTCATCACGGAGTCCAAGGCAGGAACTCCGGGCAGAAACCTGGAGGCAGGAGCTGGAGCACAGGCCATGGAGGAACGCTCCTTACTGGTTTGCTCCCTTGGCCCAGACTCAGCTTGCCTTCTTATACAACAGACAACAACCTGCCCAGGTATGGCACTGCTTTTAAGGCCTTCTTTAAGGCAGGATTTCATGTAGCCCAGGCTGGCCTTGAACTCACTATGTAGCCAAGAATGACCTTTACCTCCTCACCCTCTTGTCTTCCTCCCAAGAGCTGGGATTCCATGCATGTACCATCATGCCTGGTTTCAGCCCAGTTCTTGTTTGGGCCCCACAAACCAGGTGTTCCTCCCAATTCACACTGTTTGGAAGCCTTTTGTCTTCGTAGAGACAGCAGCTGTTGAACTTAGGGCTACGGAGTAGCTTCCCACCTGGGACAATGACTGCGCCATGCTGTTCCCCCGAGGCACAGCAGGCCTGTGGTGCTTTTGAGCCAGTCCGGGGAGCCAAACTCCTGCAGCTCCTGCGGCCCCTCGTGCTTGATCTTACCCGTTCTGTGGCTGTTCCTGCCTCTATGTCTCTTCAGGTTTGAGCCCCCTCTGTTTGGAATGTTCTCTCTTCCCATTCTTCATGTCTCTTCCTCTCTCCAGCCTTAGGCCTGCCTTTCTCTTCAGTGGGGTCTAACCTGTACTCCACAGAGAATCCCCCCATTCCTTTCTCCTTTCTTCCTTTCCCTTTCAGTATTGGAGAAGGAACCTAGGGCCTTGCACAGGCCAGGAAAGCACTCTTCCACTGGGCCATCTCTCCAGGCTTAACTTTCTGTTTTGAGACAGGGTCTTGTTAAATTGCCCAGGCTGGCCTTCCAATTGCTCTGTAGCTCAGGCAGGCCTTGAAATCACCATCTTCCTTCTTTAACCTCTCAAGTAGCTAGGATCACACACCTAGATGACCAGGCCCAGCTCCATAGGGAATCTTGATTGCAGCCTTTTGTGCCTGGCTGAGGTTCCTGTGTTTTTCTCAGGTGTGAGGTCTAACACAATGCATTGACTTTCACTTTATTATATCTCTTTGCCAGATTGAGCTCCTTACGCACAACTTCTTTTGGCTTTTCAACACAATTGCATAGGGGGTCAGCCATAGCTATTAAATGACTGAATAAATATGATAATTCCCTTCAGGGGACTGAGACTGAGAAGGGTCTTTCTTATACTTAAAAAACAAAACAAATGCAGGGTATGGTGGCACCTACCTTTGATCTGAGCACTCAGGAGGCAAAGGCAGGTGTGGATATCTGTGAGTTTGAGGACCGTCTGGACTATATAGTGGCCAGGGTTACTTAGTAAGATGCTGTGGCAACCAAGCCATAACAAAACAAAGTGCAGGGTCTCAGGTAGCCCAGGCTGTTCTTGTTAAGGATGATCTTGAACTCTGGATTTGCCTGCCTTTACCTCCCAAGTGGTAGGATTACAGGCATGTATCATCATACCCAACAGCACCCTGAACCTTGCTAATGAAGTAAGAGGAGAGAGATGGGCTTGGTGGCCCAGGACTGTAGTAATCTTAGCACTTGGGAGGTGGAGGCAGAAGGATCAGGACCTCAAGGCCAGCCTTGGCTCTGCAAGGAGTTGGAATTCAGTTTGGGCTGAGATTACAGGGGTGCACACCACGACCACTCCAGGCTCCACCTCTTAAAGGTTCCAACATCACTACACTGACAACCAAGCCAACCCTTTGGGGACACACTTAAGCCGTAGTAGGCTCTCAGCTTCATTCTTCAGACCTCTTACAGAAGCAGGAAAAGTGATCCAGGAAGTGAACTCTCCCATCGACTGGGCCTTCCTTGCAGTCCTCAGGGGCATCTCAGAATCAGTCAGCTCCTCCTCTCTCCCTAGATTCCCCATCATCCTTCAGACAACCATAACCGGGAGCTCAAGGGCAGGGCTGGGACAAGAGAGAAGCAAGCAGCCCAGGCATCAGAATTTAAGGAAGTACCCTTGCTAGGTAGGGAGGTGCCCCCTTGAATTCAGTGCCTCATGGGCTGACTTCAGTCTTGGCTTTGTGCTGAGCTGATGTATCAACAAAGGAAGAGAAGGAGAAAAAAGAGGTTCAAAGAAGGGTAGGAGAAAACACTTTTTTTTTTTTTTAATCAAAGAAGGACTGGGGCTGGAGAGATGACTCAGTGATTAAGAGCACCCACATGGTAGCTAACAGTGGTCTATAACTCCAGTTCCAGGCAATTCCAAAGGCCTCTTCTGGCCTTTATGAGCGTTGCGTGACACAGGCACACTTACAAATATAATCAGGAGAGAGAGAGAGAGAGAGAGAGAGAGAGAGAGAGAGAGAGAGAGAGCGCGCTGTAGGTCTTTTCCTGGGGAGACATGAACAAGTGTCTACTCACTCCAGGCAGGGCACTGACACA
This sequence comes from Eospalax fontanierii, assembly GCA_035773235.1. NCBI lineage: Eukaryota > Metazoa > Chordata > Mammalia > Rodentia > Spalacidae > Eospalax > Eospalax fontanierii. Next base: position 26,800,851 of record CM069551.1, on the reverse strand, counting down.
GACCCAATGATTCCACCCAAGTCTAGCTTAGTAGATGAATGAGCTTACTGGGGTTGCTTACAGGAGCGTGGGTGACTCAAAAGCAGCTGCATTGTTATAGCACACAGTCTAGCATGGGGTGATGACTCATGAAAGCTACAACCTTGGAGCTCCTGCCCAACTTTCAGGCTGCTCCACAGAAGAGGCTCCTCTCCTAGGCAATAGTTCATTATTTATATAATCTTGGGGAGGGGCCTTGTGATCCTTGTACCTTTCTAAGCTTCCTGGGCTATCTAAGTTTCATTAGTTTCCTCAGTCTTAGGAACCCCCCACCCGCGAGGAAATAGCTCCTCAACAGGTAGACAGCCAAGGTCAATAGCAAAGCGAGACACAATGACCACAGAGCAAGCATTCCTGTATGAGAGAACCCACCAGCTGGCCAGAGGTCTCTACAGAGTGATGAACAGGGAAGTATATTTCTTATACTGCCCGCATCCCTCCCCTCAGGTACCTGGGGGAGGGCCCATGTGATGGAGAAGAGATTGTGTCCCCTCTGCTCTTGTTTCCTTCTCAGACTTGACATCCGTTTGCTTGGTGTCATGAGCCTCGCCCCAAACATGATGACTCAGACCCTAAAATGCCAGGGATGGAAGGACAGCTAACTCTGTGCTGTTCAGGGTGGTGGTGGTCAGCCACATAGGACTTTTGGATCCCTTGACATGTGGCTGGTTCAAACTGGAATGGGCAGTAGGCATAAAATACACACTAGAGTTTTGAGAGCATAATTAGACAAAATAATGGAGAATAGCTCAATAATATTTTTTTTTTTAATTTGAGATAAAGTCTTACTGTGTAGCTCAGAATATCACTGAACCTGTGATCCTCCTGCCTCAGCCTCCCAAGTGCCAGAATTGCAGGCATATGCCGCCATATCTGGCTTTGAATTTTTATTTATTATTTAAAAAATTTTCACTTTTTATTTGTTGTGTGTACGTGTATATGTTTGTATGTTGTCACATGTGTACACAGTACATGTGAGGAGGTCAGAGGACAACTTTGTGGAGTCAGTTATCTTCTTCTACCTTAATTACAAACACTTTAACAGTTACAGATCATCCTGTGGACCAAGTGGTGTATATCCAGGACCCAGAAGCAAATTTAGCCCAGCCTCCACCTTTTTTTTTCTGACTCCAACAGGGTGAGCACATCACCCCATGCACAGAGCCTTTCATGTTGCCAAGGATGGAGCTGCTGGTGTCTGTCACTAATGAATTCCATGCACACTTGCATGTACTGCCTCTGCAAACTGGTCCTGTCTAGCCATTGGATGACTCTGGCCAGTTTGAACTGCACATGTGTCCAAGGTGGTGGTGATCTGGCAGAGAGGACCTCCCTGACTTAGAATGTGGCTTGTCATGTAGCCCTGGCTAGCCTGATCCTCCCTATGTAGCACAGGCTGGAAATCTTTCTGAAGTCCCCCAAGTACTGAGATCGCAGGCATGTGCACTCAGCAAGTCACATTTTGTTTTTAGTTTTTGAGACATGGTCTCCTGTAGCCCAGGTAGGTCTTGAACTCACTGTGTAGCAGAGGCTGGCAGAGATCTTCTTGCCTTTACCTCCCAAGTGCTGGGATTATAGGGGGTTGAAACCATGTCCAGCTTATCACATTTTAAAAGCATTTCATGGTGTGGGGAGAAGTGAGGAGAAGTTTGGAGTGCTCCAGCCCTTCCCCACCACCCTAAAAATGCTGACCTCCCAGATGATGAGGTAGAACCAGGCCCACCCAGCACACACATGAAGAGACAACCACTCCAGGACTATTTAATAAGTAAACAGGCAGGTTTCAGTAGGATTGGCTTGATAATGGAAGGGGAGTGGGCAGCCGGGGCAGGTGGAATCAGACACTGAAAGCAAATTCCTTCATTTCACAATTCTATCTGGCGTCCCCATTCCTATCAGTCGGCTTTGTCTAACTTTTGGACAGGTGGTTTGAACGGTAGAGATAAGATCTGTCAGCCCAGGGCAGCACTAACCTGGTTATCTGACCAGTTCTGACAAGTGGTCTTGGTGAACTCACTTTGGGCCTTTTGGGGGAACTTTTCCTTGAGGGTGGGTTAAATTTGGCTTTTCAGTGCGCACCTGCGGAGTGAGTGAGGGTGAAAGGCGATGCCAAGGAGAAATTACGTCCAGCTTCTCGCGCTGGAATGAACAGAAGCTGCTAGGAGCCCACGGGCTGGGTTCTTGGCCCTTGGGGCACCAGAGTGTCCAGGAGAGGATGGGTGTGGTTCCCTCCAGGAGCTGACAGCCAGCAGCACCGATAAGAACTGGGTGCACTCAGTGGCCCCAGCCCTGGGTACTTCCCCCACAATCCCGACCCCTATTTCAAGAGTGACTGTCCCTCTGACGTCACGGAGCCTTTCGGTTCATTCCCTGGCTCCGGGCGACTTTATTTTCATAACAGCAAGAAGTGCCGGGGAACTAGATTAGGCGTGTCCTGTCCCCCCCCACTCCCAGACCCGCCCCCGCCTCCTGTCCCTGGGCTCACCCTCTCCCTCCCTCCAGGTTTATAACAGCTCTGCGCACCCTGGGCGGGATTCCGGTCTCAGGACTTGGCCAGCACCGAGGGACCCGCGGGAAGCAGCGCCAGGTAAGTTCACCACCAGCCGCAGCGCCTAGTCAGGGGACGCTCAGCGGAGCGCAGGCCTCCAGGTTTAGATCCGGAGGCCAGAGTGGGGCGTCGGGATGGAAGAAGCCAGAAAGCCTGGGATGGAGCTAGAAAATGATAACCCCAAGCAAAGGAATTCTAGCTTCACTGAACTCGGAATCTGTTTTCAGGGCTTCCCAGACTGAGATGGACGTGAAGGGGGAAAGATCCTAGGGTGGGTACTTACGAGGCTCTCTGTGTGTGCTCCAGAGGCGGAGCACTTTGGGGGAAGAGAGGAGAAAGGCTTTAAAGGAAGGGTAGACACTGGGGGCGGAGAAGGGCTGGGAGAACTAGGTAAGGCGGGAGCCGCTGCTTTTCCCACCCTGAACGTTTCTCTTGATTTGGTCTTTTGGCCAACTCATCTGGGCTTTGGAGTTTTGGGAAAGAGACCTGGAAGTCACCCTTTTTCTCTGTTAAGTGGAGGGGTGACCACCAGCCCCTCTGTTTCGTTGAGTCACAGATCGCAGGGAGAAAGGGCAGGAACAAACCGTCTTCCACCAGGAAGTATGCAGCACCTCAAGATGGTCCCTCACATTACTTATTTATCATTTATTTTTTGACACAGGGTCTCAGTTTGTAACCCTGGTTGGCCTGGAGCTCAGTATGTAGACCAGGTTGGCCTGGGAGCTCTCAAAGATTCATCTGCCTCTGCCTCCTGAATGCTGGGATTACAGTTGTGGACCACTACCCCCGACATTCTCTTTTATTTTTAATTTTAGTGTTATTATTATGATGATGATTATTATTTGAGAGGGGGTCTCATGTGACCGAGGCTGATATAAAACTCATCATGTAGCTGGCCTTGAGTGAACTCTTTTTTTTTTTTTTTTTCTTTTTTGAGACAAGGTCTCTGTGTTGCCACACCTGGCTTGGAACTCTTTATGTAGACCAGGCTGGCCTCCATCTCACAGAGATCCACCTGCCTCTGCCTCTGGAGTGCTGGGATTAAAAGCACACCCAGCATTGGCCTTGAACTCTTGATCCGCCTGTTTCTGCTTCCCAGGGTCGAGGATTACAGGCTGCTTATTTCTTTTATTTGTTTGTTTGCTTGTTTTAAGGGAGGAAGGATTTATTAGGACTAGGATTTATTAGTTTGAGGGGACATTCTGTCATGGGGGGGCATGGTGACAGGAACAGGAAGTAGAATGGTCCAGCTGCATCTGAAGACAAGAAGGTTTGTAACCCAGGCTTCCTTTGAATACTCAGACTGGCAATGATCTTTCTGTCTCAGCTTCCTAAGTGCTGGAATGACAGGTGTAAGTCACCATGCCTGGCCAAAGTGATCTCTTAAACATCATGGGAAGGGCTCCCAAATGGCGGAAGAGGAATCAGAAGGATTTTCCTAATATTCCTGACTTTCTCTTCAGAGGCTTTTGTTGAAACCTGTAGAAAGGGTCTTCTGATTTCAGTCATTGCTATGGGTTCATTCTTGAAGAGTTCTTTAGTCACTTCAGATACAATGACCTGGGGACTGGGGTGGGGTGGCGTGTGAGATCAGTACCTGACCCTCAGTCCTCAGGGGTTTGTGGGCTGGCTGCCGCTGAGAGATGAAAGGAAGGAGAGAGAATGGTTGGGAACTGCTATTTGGGGGGTGGGGGAACAGCAAGTGTGGAGAGGCAGGCCCTCAGGGATGAAGGAACCGGACAGGACAGATCCGAGTGAGTAGTTTCCTAAGAAGAGATCCCAACCTGTCCTCAGGCAGATGCGTATCTCCCAAGCTCTTCAGAAAATCTGTCAGCAAGCAACCAACAGGGCCGTAGGTACTTGTGTCAAAGGGTCTTCGGGAGGCCCCAAGCTCCTTTCCTGGAGATCCCATTCCTCTGTGGCTGCACAGTCTCCCTTGGGAGGCCTGTTGAGAACTTGCTTTTCTTATTTCATTCCATTCCATTCTTTAGAGGGAATTGAAGATAACAGAGTGTGAAGAAGAATGTGGATTGTGGTTTCTATTCTCTTTCTGGGTCTGCAGACAGAGCTGAGAAAATGATGGGCAATGGCAGGAATGAACTGAATAGAGTTTTCACGTGAGAGAATCTGACTTTCAGAGAAACTCTGTGGTTTTCCTCCCTCCTCCTCGTCGTCCTCCTCGTCCTCCTCCTTCTCCTCCTCCTCCTCCTCCTCCTCCCTTTTTCCCTCCTCGTTTGTTTGCTGTTGCGGAGGTCAGAGGAGTTGGTTCACTTCTTCCACCATGTGGGTCCCAGAGATTGAACTCAGGTCCTCGGACTTGGTGTCAGGGAACTTTTACCCACTGAGCCATCTTTAGGAAGGATCTTCTGTAGCCCTGGCTGGCCTAGAATTTATTATATAGACAGGCTGGCCTTGAACTTAAAGAGATGTGCTTCTGTGTCCTGAGTACTGGGATTACAAACCCAGCGGCTCTGTGTGTTTGTACTTTATATTCTAATTTTTTTATGGCAAAATATATGCCCTTTCTTTCTTCCTTCCTTTCCTTCCTTCCTCTCTCTCTCTCCCTCCCTCCCTCCCTCCCTCCTTTCTTACCTCCCTCCCTTCCTTCCTCCCTCCCTCCTTCCTTTTTTCCCTCCCTTCTTTTCTTTATGCCTCACCAGATGTTCCCCATGGGCTCAAATGTTCCTCTACTTTCACTCTCTCAAGTGGCTGTGAGTGCAGGTGTGCTAGCACACCAGGCCTGTGTGTTTATTTTGGAACTTCTGATTCTTCTTTGTCTTATAAACTACATTCACTTTTTGGTAAGCATTCATAACCATTAGGTATGATTCTATAGAGTGGGGGTGGCAAACTACGGTCTGCGGCCCAAAAATGACCCATAGTTTTTTTTTTTTCTTTTTAGTAAAGTTTCACCCAGGCTCACTTGTTTGCTTGTCTGTGATCACTTTCACGATCCAAACTCATGACTTCCAAAGCCCGAATTACTTATTGCCTTTACAGAAAACTGCTTGCCAATCACTGACTCAGAGGCTCTGAATTACTTGATTAATGAAGGGGAGATAAAAGATAAGATTTAAAAAAACAAGGTCTATGGGGCTGAGGCGATGGCTTGATGAGTAAGAATGCTCACTAGGTAAGCAAGAGGATTGGAGTCCGAATCTCCAGCACCCACTTAAAAGCTGGACATGGTTTTGTATGCCTGTTAACACCAGCATTGTGGGACAGAGACAGGCAGATCGAAGGAGTTTGCTAGTCAGCCAGTCCGCCCAAAACGGTGACCTTCAGGTTCAGTGAGAGATACTATCTCAAAGGAATAAGGCCAAGAGTTAGTGATGGACTTACCAGATCCAACATGAATCTTTTCTCTTATGTAGTGAAGTAATATAGTATATCTTTACATGAAGAGATCTCTGAGCTATTCCCAGAAGACTTTATTTTCCTGTTTTCTGGAACTTATATTTCTCAGAATTTGCCTAGAAGACTTAGAAGCTTTGCTGAAAAAATCTCAAGTTTAAAAAAAATGGACTGGGGATAATATTCTTGTTACTGTGTAGTCTGTTGTTCTGTGCAGAGTACTCAACAAATATATTTTCTTCCTTGAAAAAAAGACTAATGAGTATGTAGATCAGCAGGTAGAGTGCTTGCCCAACAGGCATGAAGGCCTGGGTTCAAGCCCCAGCACTGCTTAAAACCCGGCTCTAATCCTAGCACTTGGAAGGCTGAGGAAGGAAGTGAGCCTGGGCTGTGTAGTGCATTGTTTTGTTTTTGATACAGGGTCTCCTAGAGCCCAACTAGCCTAGAACTGGCTATGTAGACCAGGCTTGCCTCAGTCTCACAAAGATGTGCCTGCTTCTGCCTCCCAAGTGCTGGGATTAAAAACTTGGGCCACCATGCCCTGCCCTACATAGTAAATTTGAGGCCAGCCTGGCCTATGAGAGACCCTATCTCAAAAGGGAAAAAAATTCAGCTGGGCAGCCTGAACTACATAGTGAGTTACAGGCCTGCTGGGGCTATAGAATCACCACAAACTCAAGGCTAGCCTGGTCTACATAATGAATTCTATATCAGACTACATGAGACTTGTTTCAAGAAAAATGTTTCAGTTGGGTGGTTTTTCTTTATTTTTATTTTTTGCAATGTCTCATAGTCCAGAATGCCCTGGAACTCTGTAGCCCAGGCTGGCTTGGAACTCACCACAGTTCTTCTGCCTCAGTCTCAAAAGTGTCAGGATAACAGGCTTGTGCTACCACACCCATCAATTTCCTGCATTTTACTTTGCATTCTCATTATTCAGAAGTCTACATGCTTTGTTTAGATTAAGAGGAAGATGTTCTACTCGGAGGTACTGTGGAAAGCTCAGAGATGGGGTGGAACCTTGTTGTTCCACATGTTTTGATCTGCTAGGGGTTATGATGGTTTATTTTCTTCCCGTAACTACTTAGAAACTCAGTTCAGTGATGCTAGTCAGGTATTATTCACGGGATGCTGCCATGATGTGTCATTTTTATGTGATGGGAGCTAGGGTGGCTACCTAGCCCAGGGAATCCTAGAGAAACTTTCCATTTATACCTAATTCCTTGTCAAGGACAGAGAAGTTTCTGAGGGCCTTCTGCCTTAGAAGAACTCAGCCAGGATAAAATATGAGGCTTAGCAGGCACCTGGCTTCCTCATCTTTAAAAGTTCTTACTCCCGTAGCTGGGTGTGGTAGCTCACACTTGTGAGCCCAGGACTTGGGAGGTAAAGGCAGAAGGTTCAGGAGTTTGAGGTCAGCTTGGTCTACATGGGAATGAGACCCTGTTTAAAAAAACAAACAAAACTTCATCCTTATTACTCACACTTGCTAATACATAACTTGCCTTGAGTAAATATCCAGCAGCCAATCCTAGTCTAAAATATTTGTCCAGGAACCGCAGAGTGGAACATAGCTAGAGACACTGTCAGAAGATTTGCTCTGTTTCCTCATAAGGCTTGTTATCCAACAGACTGGTCGGCACTGACGTTAAAGTATAGCATATGTACTCCACAACAGGAAAATTTGAGATCAACAGTGCGTAGCTAAAATCTATGAAGAGATTCACATTTAGAATGAGATGGGACTAATGATAATGATAACAGAATCTTCCAGTAAAGGTAAAATTGGGACCAAGAGAATAATTCATGTGCCTGGGCAAGAAGGTGACTTTGTGTGACAAGACCTTAAATGAACCCAAATTCCTATTCAGATAGAAAATACTCTTGGAATGCTGGGTATGGTGATGCATACCAGGAATCCCCCTCATCACTGAGGCAGGAGAATTGTGAATTTGAGGTCAATCTGGGATCTGTCAATAGTGAGACAGTCTTTAAAAAAAAAGCAAGCCAGGTATAGTGGCATATTTCTTTAATTTTGGTGTTAGGGAGGCAAAGGCAGGCAGATCTTTGTAACGTGGAGGCCAATCTTGTCTTTGCAGTGAGTTCTAACCCAACCAGAGTTACATAGTGAGATCCTATCTCAGAAACAAACAAAAACACATAATCCTGGGTAAATGACTTAATTTCCCTGTGCCTCAGTTTCCTCAGCTGTCAAAAGGGGTCATAAAATACTTAATAGGGTGGTTCACCCCTATAATCTCAGTACTTGGTAGTGGAGTCAGGAGGATTAGAAATTCAAGACTATCCTTGGCTACATAGTAAATTCAAGGCCAGCCTGGGCTAGAGCGAGACCTTATCTTAAAAAACAAACAACCCCCCAAAAATCTCAAACATTTTTGAAACCCAAACAAAACCAAAACCATTAAAGTAGAGTTGTGAGGATAAATTAGAAAGTATATGGTTCAGCAAAAAATTTCAGGGTAATTTGGGCTCTTGTTATTCCTAGACAGCTCTGCTTGCTTGTCCCATCTTCCCAGCAAAACTGGATTTGTCATCTCTGGTCATAGGCCTGTGGCAGTGGTAGTCCTCAGTTGCTTAAGCCAGAAGTCTGGGAATTAACCTGGCCCCATCCATTCCTCAAGGCTTCGTTCTCTTTTACCTTCATAAAAACCTCTCAGGTCAGTGTCCTCTTCAGGGTCTCCTGAAGACCTCATTCTACCCTGTCAGATAGGTAGGTGGTAGGTGGGTGGGTGGGGTTGCTGTTCTGTGGCTCCCTCAGTTTTCTCTGCGCTTCCTAACTGCTCAGTCATCTGACGACTCTATTGATCCTCCAAGAGTAGCGGCTGTACAGTGGGGTTTGTTTGCTCAGTGTGGTATCCAACACGAAGGAGACACTGGATGCTTGTTGATGGGAAAGACTAAGTGTAAGGTTGCGTGTTCTGGAGACTTCTCAGCAGTTCAGTGTTTGATGGTTAAGAATGTGCAGAGAGAAGCTGGGGTCAGGGGAAAGCTCCGGAGACCTAGAGAGTGACTGCAAGGTGCAGGATGAGATTATTATTGACAATATTTTATTTACTATTTTTATTTTATGGGTATGAATGTGTTGTCTGCATGTAAGTGCCGTGCAGTGCTTAAGGAGTCAGAAGAGGGCATTGGATCCGATGAAACTGGAGTTATGGGTGGTTGTTAGCTACCATGTGGGTGCTGAGACTTGAAACCTGGGTCCTCTGCAAGAGCAGTCAGTGCTCTTATAACCCCTAAGTCATCTTTCCAACCCGAAAGATGAGAATTGTTTGCTAGGAAAGCACTCTATTGCTGAGCTCTATCCTTATTTTGTTTAAATTTACTTATTTTGTTAAGTTGTCAGTACAAAGTATTGGGTTTCATTATGGCATATTTACACATTTATGTTGTATTTTGTTCCTTTAATGTTTTTGGATTTATTGATTTTAATTTTATGTGTATGAGTGTTTTGCTTGCATGTATGTAAGCGCACCAAGTGCATGTGTGTGCAATATCAATGGAGGCCAGAAGAGGGAGTAGGATCCCTGGAACTGGAGTTACTGATGGTTGTTAGCTGCCACGTGGGTACTGGGAACTGAACCTGGCTTTTAGCAGTTAGCTCCTAACTGTTGAGCCATCTTTCCAGTGTATATATGTGTGTGTGTGTAGAGGAGGAGACAGGGTCAGAGAGGTCCACACACACAGTGATCTTGAAACCCAGTTGTACTAATTATTTTTGTCATTGCTGTGTCCAAATACCTGATAAGAAGGGATTTAAGGGAGGAAGGGCTTATTTTGGCTGACAATTTAAAGGGATACAGCTCCTCGTGGTGGGAAACACATTGTGAGAAAAGCTCATCGCATTGCCTCCACAATCAGAAAGCAGAGTGGATAGGAAGTGGAGGCAGGGCTAATAAATCTAACCCCCCCCCCCCCCTCGTCCCTCAACTTCCTACAACTAGGTTTCACCTAAAAGCCGGCCCCCAGCTGGGGAACCAGTGTTCAACACATGAGCCTATGGATATTCCAACTGCAATATTCTTCCTAAAGAGGAGGAGGAACAGAGGCTTGGGGTTGAGCTCCACATACCTCCCTCCCGTCCTCCCTCCCTATTGTCCTCCCCTCCTCTGGCCTCCTTTTCTTGTTCTTTTTCTTCCCCCAGTTTAAGAAGGCAGCAAGTAATTTCCCTGTGGCTGGCGTGAGTCAAGTCTGTAGTCCCAGCACTCAGGAGACTGAGACAGGAGGATTGGCTTGAGTTGAAGCCAGCATGGATTATAATAAGATTCTGCCTCAAAAAAACCCAAGATGGTTCAGGGGACAAAGGTACTTGCTGCCAAGCAGGACAATCTGAGTTTGATTGGAAGGAGAGAATCGACTTCAAGTCGTCCTCTAACCTCCACATGCATGCCACATGCACACGCACACATGCATGCATGCACGTACACGCAGGCACCTCCCCAAATGTTTCCCTCATCGGGACCACAGTTTTTCAGTACACGCTTGTCTTTTTCTTGGGTGGAGGGATAGGAGGCAGGGTCTTCCTTTAGCCCCAGTTGGCTTGGAATTCTATATGTAGACAAGGCTGGCCTCCACCTCATAGAAATCCACCTGCCTCTGCCTCCCAAGTGCTGACACTAAAGGTATGTACCACCTCACCCAGCCCATACTTGCTTATTAATGAGATTTATTTTCCTCTGACTAATTTCAAAGTACTAAGGACATTTTTTAGACCTGTTGAGCAATCCCAGCCAGCCAGAGAAGGGATGGAGGAGGCTTAATAGGTGAATTTCAGTGGTAATTCCCAAAAAATTACTCACCCACATAAAAAATACTCACTTAAGATATTTTTTTTTCTGGGTGTGGTGGCTCAGGCCTGTAATCCCAGCACAGAGGAAGGATGATCAGGAGTTCAAGGTCAGCTTGGATGAGAAACTGGTTCTCCAAAAACAAAATCAGGGCCTTGTCAACACCCTGTTATGGGAAGGGGAGTCCTCATGAGGCCCCTCCCTTCTCTGAGGAGTTATATAGAGTTGTGGATGATTAGGAAAGGAGAGACATTTTCTTCATTGAAGTTTAACCACTGGGAAGATGCCCACGCTCCTGTAAACATCCCTCAATAAAAACAGCAACAACAACAACCCAACCAAAAGGGTTTTGTAAAAGGCTTTTTTATTGGTGGTAGAGCACATGCCTGGTGTGTGTGAGGTCCTGGATTAGGTCCACAGCACAGAATAAGAAAAAAAGCACATAACTAGATGGATATCTGCTATTAGAAAATCCCTCGCCAAGCCCCCAAAATAAAACAAACAAAAAAAAAGACATGAGCTTCTATCTTTCAGGGAGATATACTAATGTATATGTGGAAAGAATGACAAGGCATTTGGTATCTGATTAAGCTGTGTCATGAGTGGAGTGAGGTATTATTTGAAGCAAGTTGGCCATAGACTGATAATTTTTGGGGGGGTCTTTTTGAGACAGAGTTTCCCTGTAGCCACAGCTGGCCTGAAACTAGCTATATAGATGAGGCTGGCCTTGAACTCATAGAGATATGTCTACCTTTGCCTCTAAAGTGCTGATTGATAATTTTTTAAACCAGTTGATAGATACTTGTGTCTCCATTATAAAGATTTCTATAACAAAGATGTAAAAAATTGAAACATTTTGGGTCTGGAGAGATGGCTCAGTGGTTAAGAGCACTGACTGTTCTTGCAGAGGATCTGGGTTCAGTTCCCAGCATAGCAACTCACAATGATTTGTAACTTCAGTTCCAAGGGATCCAAGGCCCTTTTCTGGCCCCCATGGGCATTGCACATAGAGGTGCACTAACACACACGTGGGCAAAACACTCAAAACATAAAAATAAGTAAAATAAAGTTATGATTAAAGTTTTTAAAGAGGTACTGGGGAGGTATGCTCAGTTGGTAACAGGGATATAGCTCAGTTGGTAATGTTCGCCTAGCACGCATGCGGTCCTGCATAAACCAGGTGTGATGATGCAATTCTAGCACTTGGAAGGTAGAGGCTGGACATTAGAAGTTCAAGGTCATCCTGGGCTACACACTGAGTCCTATCAGCCCGAATTAGATGTGACTTGGGGGGTCACAAGCAGAACACAGCCCTGTACAGTTACACACGAAGTCGGGCACCTCTGCCTTACTCTCCCTCTGCCTGGCACTGGAATTGTTTTTTAGGCAAAAAGTCACCAATCTCTGTGGGGGTTTAAAGTCATCAGGTTCAAATGTCTTCATAATGATAAAGTAATTATAATTGACAACTGCTTGTCCATAGACAGCAGAGCACTGACGAAGGAAGTGGTGATTGACAAGGAGGGTCGGAGACATGAAGACCAGAAGGACCTCCTGTTAGATGCCCCGTGATTAACCTGAGGGGGCAAGGAGAGATGACATGATCAACTGCTGGATCTGTGTCCCTCCTGCCCTCAATAAGACAATGACATGGGGGAGGGGCCTCTCTCTCTCTCTCCTCTCTTTGATGTTGTGCATTGAGCCTAGGCCATACATGCTAAGCAACTGTTCTACCACTGAGTGATGTCCCCAGAACAGGGCTCAGAGAAATGTGTTAGTTTTGTTTTTCGTGACTGCAGTGAAAAGCCTGAGACTGGGCAACTTTAAAGAGAACAAAAGGTTTACTTTTGGCTTATGGTTCAAGGGTTGTGGGTCACATCTAGGATGGTCTCTTGCTGGCAGAGTCTCAAGATAGTACAAGGCATCACATGATGGGAAGCAGCAAGTCTGTACATACATCTTTGCTGGTCTCTCTCCCTCTCGTAAAGCCACCGGAATTCGCTCATGGGGATTCTATGCAGTGTCCTCATCTAACCCTAAAAACCTCTCAAAAGGTCCATCCTAAATACTGCAGTCTCATTAAGATACACTCTTTTGTTTTTTGAGTGTAGGCTCGTTTCTAACTTACTGTGTAGCACAGGCTGTCCTTAAACTCCAGATCTTCCTACTTAGACTTCCCAAGTGCTAAGATTACAGATGTGCACCACTGGATCCAGCAGTTTCCACCCTCTTATTACCTCACAGCGGGGATTCGGTTTCAGACTGGGCCAGGGGATAGAGAGGGACAAACAGTAAACATTGCTGAATGATTCACTATAAAATGTAAAAGTTAAATTTGGAGGGCAGCATTTCATTAAGAACTGAAGGAGATCAACTTAAACTTTATCTTGATGCTATTTTATGCTAACTCACTATGCATATTCCAATGTAAAGGGGCCGGAGAGAGGACTGAGGGGTTAAGAGCGCTTGTAACATTCCCAGCACCCATGTGCACTAATGTGCATATACCCACTCACAGACATACAAACACACAGAATTAAAAATAATAAAATGTCAGGGCTCGAGAGATGGCTCAGTGGTTAAAAGTACTGGCTGCTCTTGCAGAGGACCTGGGTTTGGTTCCCAGCACCCACATGGCACCTAACAACTATCTATGAATCTAGTTCTAGAGGATCTAACACCCTGTTCACACACACACACACACACACACACACACACACACACATGCACACATATAATAAAAAGTAAAATAATAAAGCTGGGCATGGCAGTGCATGCCTTTAATCCCAGCACAAGAGGCAAAGGCAGGAGGATCTCTGTGAGTTCAAAGCCAGCCTGGTCTACATAGCAAGTTCTAGGACAGTTGGGGCTATAGGGAGACCCTGTCTCAAAAAAGACCCCCCCAAAATCTTTATGACTATTCTAATGTATATAATATGCAGTCATATAAACAAATTATGTGTGTATATTATATATTCATCTGTGTATAACTTTTTACTTATTACTATTTGAATAAAATATCCTTGGTCTGATGGCTGTCTCACCTAACTTATTTTTATTACTTATTTATTTTTTCTTTGTGGTGGGGTTTCACTGTAGCTCCAGCTAACCTGGAACTTACTATGTAGATCAGGCTTCAACTCACAATGATCCTCCTGCCTCAGCTTCCCAAGGGCTGAGATTACAGGCATGAGATTACCAGGCTGATGGCTTTACATCTTCAGGGGAGGCAGGTGTTTGCTGAGAGGGCCACTCCCTGGTTGGTGAGAAATGGCCTTGCCTTGGAAGCTGGCCATGAAGACCCAGGATGGGAAGAGAAGGAAGGGTGTTCCCCATTTTCTGGGTAATCACAGTCTCCTGTGGTGGTAGGCACTCCTTAGTATGGGCAGTCTTATTTAAAAGCATTTACGGCTATGTGGTGAGGAAACTCTGACTCATTTTTTTCTGCCCTCTGGAGAGAGACCGGATTCAGCTGGTGCTGTGTGCTGGTTCATGCTTCCCAACTCATTTCCAGTTTCTTTGCTGTATGTTCTCTACCCATCTGGTCTTCGAAGAGGCCAATGCTTTTCCCTTGTAGCCGGCCTCCACGACTCTGCCTCCTTTCCTGCAGGACTGAAGCTGTCCTCTCGAGAGTCCATTAGGACTTGTGATGATGAACAAACCCATCAGAAAAAAGTTAAAGAGAGAGCTGGGCTTGGTGGTGTCTGCCTGTAATCCCAGCACTCAGGGGGTGGAAGCAGGAAGAACGGGGTTCAAGGGTATCTTTAGCTACATAGCCAGTTTGAGGCCAGCCTGGTTTACATAAAGCCTGTCTCAGGAAACAAAGAAAAAAAAAAGCCACACAAATAGTCAACCAAAAAACCAAAAGAGACTGGTGGGAGAATAATTCAGTTAAGATTTGAAGTTTTTGCCATGATGGGCGAAAAAAAAAACATATTTTTAAATTTTATGTACATGAGTGTTTTGTCTGCATGTATATAAATGTATCATGTGCATGTAATGCCCAAGGAGGCCAAAAGAGAGCATCAGATCCATCCCCTGGAACTGGAGTTACAGACGGTTGTGAGCTGTCATATGGATCTGGAAATCAAACCTGGGTCCTCTGCAAGAGCAGTCAGTGTTCTTAACCACTGAGCCATCCCTCTAGGTCTCCAAGTTAGCTTTAATGTAGGCAGTTTAAGGGAAGAACTAGCTAAACATATATTGTTTTCCTAATCCTGTTTGAGTCCTGTGTGGAGGAGGTTTATCTGTTTGTGACTCTGTTTCTTTTTTTAAATGCAGAACCAACCAAAATGTCTGCCACCACATCTGCTCCTACAGGATGCCGCTCAGACCTGGACTCCAGGTACCACAGACTGTGTGACCTGGCTGAAGGTTGGGGCATTGCCCTAGAAACACTGGCCGCAGTGGGGGCTGTGGCTTCCATGGCCTTCATGTTTGCTTTCTTGATCGTCATCTGCAAAGTGCAGGACTCCAACAGGCGCAAGATGCTTCCGACCCAGTTCCTCTTCCTCTTGGGTGTGCTGGGGATCTTCGGTCTTACCTTTGCTTTCATCATGAAACTGGACGGGGCCACGGGGCCCACACGTTTCTTCCTCTTCGGCGTTCTCTTCGCCCTCTGCTTCTCCTGTCTCCTGGCCCATGCTTTCAACTTGACCAAGCTGGTCCGAGGGAGGAAGCCCCTGTCTTGGTTGGTGATCCTGAGCCTAGCGGTGGGTTTCAGCCTGGTCCAGGATGTCATTGCCATCGAATACCTTGTCCTCACCATGAACAGAACCAACGTCAACATCTTTTCTGAGCTGCCTGCCCTGCGACGCAACGAAGACTTTGTGATGCTCCTCATCTACGTCATGTTGTTGATGGTGCTGACGGTCCTCACGTCCTTCTTCACCTTCTGTGGGTCCTTCTCTGGCTGGAAGAGACATGGGGTCCACATCTTTCTCACTTCACTGTTCTCCATTGCTGTCTGGGTTGCTTGGATAGCTGTGCTCCTGATTCCTGACATTGGCCCACAGTGGGATGACACCATCCTCAGCACTGCTCTGGTTGCCAATGGCTGGGTTTTCCTGGCCTTTTATATCTTACCGGAGTTTCTACAGCTCCCGAGGCAGCGAAGCTCTATGGATTACCCAGTTGAAGATGCTTTTTGTAAACCTCAACTCATGAAGCAGAGCTATGGTGTAGAGAACAGAGCTTACTCCCAAGAGGAAATCACTCAAGGTATGGTTGAGAACGGGGGAAAGCCCGGCATTGTACTGCGCGCACACACACACACACACACACACACACACACACACACACACACCCCGCTCTGATCTCAGCACTCTGGAGGTGGAGGGAGGAGGAGCATGAGTTCAAGGTCATCTTAGGTCATGTAGAAAGACTGTCTCAAGGGGCTAGAGAGATGGCTCAGTGATTAAGAGTACTGTCTGCTCTTGCAGAGGACCCAGTTTCAGTCTCTGTCATCCACATGGTGGCTCACAAACATCTGTAACTCCAGTTCCAGGAGATCCAATGCCCACTTCTGGCCTCCATGGGCATTGCATGCATGGGTGTACTTACATGCTTGCAGGCAAAACATTCATACACATAAAAAAAAAAAGACTGTCTTCAAACATCGAAAACTTGTGGGCTAAGCATGTTGCTCAGGTAAAGTGCCTGCCTAGCACATATGAAAACCTGGTTCAGCATCCCAGTGCCACCTAAACTGGGTGTGGTGGCGCACACTTGCAATCGCACTTTAGAGATTGATGGAGGCAGGAAGAAGATCCTAAATTCAAGGCCATCTTTGGCTATGTGTAGAGTTGAAAGTCAAGACTCTGACTCCAAACCACAAAAACATTCCTAGCTGTAGACCTGTACTTTTTTGGAAATCTCAGCAGAACTTCCGTTTACAGTAAAAGGACATTTTCTAACCCCCTCGTTCAAGCCTGGGGTCTCCTGGTTTTATCTTAGACAGACTGTAAGCCCATCTAAGGCACCTCTGGAATGACCCTAAAATCTCAATTATGGAAAAGAAGGATAAAGGCAGAAGAGGAAAACAAAATAGACAAGACACCAAAAACCCAGAAGTAGAAACATCTGAAAAAAAGACAGACAGACAGACGGGGTGGAGGAGGAATGACAGGCTGCGAGCCCTTGTAAGGACACTGAGGGTGATAGTGCAGGCCTACAATCTCAGCACTCGGAAGGCAGAGGTAAGAGGAACACAATTTTAGTGTCATCCTGGGCCTCGTGAACCCCCTCATCTAAAAGCAAACAAACGGGCTGGAGAGATGGCTCAGTGGTTAGGAGCACTGGCTGCTCTTGCAGAGGACCTGGGTTCACTTCCCAGCACCTACATGGCAGCTAACAACTGTCTGTAACTCCAGTTCCAGGGGGATTAGACACTTTTGTACATGCAAGCAATACACTCATACACATAAAATAAAAATGATAAATAAAATATTAAAAACAAATAAAAACAACAAAAACGCACCCAAACCCAGAGCAATAACAGCAAAACAAACACCTCCAAACAAAAAACCCAAACTATAAGAAACAGGATTCTTCGGGATCCTGAACTTGAGTCAAACCTCCATCCAGTGTGGTGTCTGGAGTCTTCATCTAGTACTTTCTATACAGTTCCACACTGACTTCTCACTGAATCAAAGGAAGATGGGGCAAAGGAAGGAAAAGTTCCTACTGAGTGTGGGTGAGGTCTGGCTCTGTGTACAGGGTATATAAAGGCATTCCTGGGGCTGGAGAGACGACTGTCTCAGTGGTTAAGAATGCATACTGTACTTCCAGAGGACTTGAGTTCAATTCACCCACATCCAGTGGCTCACATCTGTCTGTAACTCCAGCTCCAGGGGATCTGTTACCTCTGGCCTCTGAGGGTACCTGCACTCACCAGCACATACCCACCCACAGACACACATCATTTTTCTTTAAGGCATTCCTTGCAGAAATGTGGAGCCTTTGTATTTTGTGAGTGGGAGGGAGGAAGCCCAGTTTTCACAGGTCAGCCAGGTGTCTTCATGAAGTTCATGCAGCTTTCTCTTTAGTGCAAACTGCTACATTTTACTGTATGAATCTGGGTCTGTGGGAGGGAAAAGATCATATTTGAAATGAGAGGATGAGATGATTTTATTCTTATCCCCGAAGCTGTGAGAGGCTGTGCTGGAGAAAAAGAGGTCAAACCAAGGGCTAGAAATTGCCCTGGCCTGTTGGGATCTGCTGCTCATTTCCAGAGTTGCGTTGATCTTTGAGTCTAGTCTCTGAGGTGAAGTGTTTTCTGAATAGTCATGAGGGACCTGCAAGGCTGGGTTCTTGGATCCAGCTAGAATGAGGTCTTTGACTCTGCTCTTTTGTTTTGAGATAAGGTCTCACTATATTAGACCAGGCTGGCCTTGAACTTGTGTTCAGGATGCTCCTGCCTCTTCCTCTGGGGTTCTGGGATCACACGCACTGCCAGGCTCAGCTCGGTGCTTCTAGAGTTGGTTTATTTCTGTGGTGCTGGGGATGGAACTTTGGGTTCCCTGCACTACAGGCAAGCTTTCTATCACTGTTCTGACTCTGTTCTGACTCTAGCTACTCCTAGTCCTAGGCTGTGCTCTTAACACACGGCCTGCAGGGCTTCCCAGGGTTTCTGTGGCCCCTCATATGGGTGACAAAGCTTGGAGGTGGGAAGAGCAGGGACACCCCCCTGTGAGCATTCCCAGTTTCAGCTTACTGCCTCATCGTGGACTTGGACTTTTTGGTTCTTGTTTCTGCGTTTGATTCTTTGAGACTGGGTCTTGCTGTGTAGCCCCAGCTGTCCTAGAACTTACTGTGTAGACCAGACTGGCCTCAACTTTGGGCATTCGTCTGCCTCTGCCTCCATTTGCTTCGAATATGTCACTGTCTGTTGCTGCCCACATTTCTCGCTGGTGCCCTGGAACCTATAATGTCGAATCCCCATCAACAGTGAGGCCTTCACATCTTCCACACGGCTCCCTCCCTCTGAGGCCACACGAGGCATGTCACGTCACCTTGTCTTCCAGACTGGGTGTGGGTGAAAGTGCAGCTGCTTATCTGACGAGACTTTCTTCCCTCTTCAGAGTCCAGCATTCCCAAGGGTCTCCTAGGAACTGCCCCACCCTGTGCACCTGTAGAACTTTGAGATGCTTTTATCAGCTTTTGCCTCAAGCAATAGCGATCTGGGTGTTTGTCATGTTTCTGGCAGGGCAGGTTAGACCTTATGTTCTTTAGACACTCTGCTTGTTTGTTTATTCTCAATCTAAACATTTTAATGTTTTTGGAAAGTTTTTTATTTATTTTATGTGTTTGAGTGTTTTGCCTTCGTGTATGTAAGTGCTCCATATGGGTACTATGTATCCCTGAGTGGCCTGGGACTTGTTATGTAGACCAGGCTGACTTTACTTCACAGAGATCTGCCTGCCTCTGCCTCCTGGGTCTCCTGGGTGCTGGGATTAAAGGTTACGCTACCACATCAGCCCCCACCCCCAAATTTTCGTATTGCATATTATTTATAGACATGCTACAACACACACGTGGACACCAGAGAACAACTTGTAGGAGTCAGTTTTCTCCTTCTATAATGTAAGTCCCAGGGATAGAACTCAGGTCGTCAGTCTCAGCGGCAAAGTGGCCTTTATTCACTGTGCCCCTATTTTGTCTTTTGAGACAAGGTCTCATGTAGCTGTGATTGGCCTGTAGCTCACTAAGTAGGTGGGGATGACCTTGGACTCTTGATCCCCTTGGCTCCACCCTCTCAAATACTAGGACTGCAGGTGTGTCCCACCATGCCCATCTTTTCAAACTGTCTTAAATGGAGACGTATTAAGTAGAAGTGGCAGGTAAATTTGTCAGGGAAGGAGTGAGTTTCTTTAAAGTGAGCTCAAATCTCCAACCCTCTGAGTTTCTCCAAACACAATTGCTCATGAATTATTTATTCATCAGGCAGTTGAAGAAGTGGGAAAACCCCCCACACTCCTGTGATGGGATCATCTGTCTAGGTACACCTCTGATCACACCTGAAGACTTGACAAATGGATTTTTGATTGTTTCTTTCAGACAGGGTCTTACTCTGTAGCCCAGACTGGCCTCAAACTCAATGGTGATCCTTCTGCCTCACCCTTCTGAGTGCTGAGATTACAGGTGTGCACCATCATATCTGGCTTTCAAATGTGCTTTTGATGTGGTCCAGAGAGTTGAAGAGGTGGGGGGGGGGGGAGTGCGGGGGTCAGGGGAGTGGGGGGCTCTGTATGCATGTTTTGGAAAGAGGTGTCCCTCCTGCCACCAGCCCTGCTCACCATTCAACCAGTTTGTGCTTTCTCTGAGCCTGGTCCTGGGCTGGAGAGCATCATCCCTCCCTGAAAGAAATCGGAAGTCACTGAGGGACAAAGGGACCAACTGTTCTCCCATCCTATGAAAGTGGTACAGTAGGGTGAGCAGCCTGGGAGCCCCGGGGTCTCAGTGTCTCCTCTCCCTGTTTCAGGTCAAGAGGATGTCAGGGATACACCCTATGCGCCTTATTCAACCCATTTTCAGCTACAGGTAAGTCTCCTTTCTCCAAGCTCAGCAGTGTCCAACCTCTCCCAAGGACAGTTGTCCTTTGAGAATAATATTGTGATCAGTCTGATGGCTCCTCCGTGGCCACCATAAAAGGCTGGCATGCCTTCTTTCCTGTCCCTTGGGCTTGGGGTGAGCACAGACTCAGGGAGGACCTGGAGAGATCTTGGGAGGTGACGGAGGTCCACTGAGGTGGCAGGCAGCTGGAGTGAACTGAATTAACCGTATGCTTGCTTCCTTTGCAGGATCGGAGTCCGAAGAAGGATTTTTCTATTCCACGGGCCCACAGCCCATACGATGACTATGAGGGACGGAAAGGGGGCAGCTAACTGTGGTGGGACAGGCGGAGCCAGGCAGCAGACCCAGCCCAAAGTCCTGCGGAGGTGGATCAAATCTGGGCATACTAAGGGGATGGAAGAAACCCCAGAGGACTGCCTTGCCTCCCAGCCCAGTGCAGACCTCCGTCTGTGGCTCCTGCTGCTGCGGCTAATGGACTGCTTCTTTGCAGTGTTCCAGTGCTTTCCTTAGTCCCATACTTAGTCCCTCTTTGAGGTGGGAGTCTCTGGCAACTCAGGATCATACTCTTGCCTTTCTCATTCGAGTGACTAAAGGTCTGGTCATCTGACCCCACGCTGGCTTGTTGAGCTTTGATAGCCAGCTCATCAAACCCAGGGTGGGGACTACAAAGATGGCTTGACCCAGAGCTGAACAGCAGATCTGGGCAAACCCAGCAAACGCTGGGCCTCCACCCCATCCATCTCTGCACGCTGGAAGCCAACCGGGCACCGCTCTCCCAGGCCTTCCTGCCTGGGTAGGAGAGACTAAAGGTCACTAAGTGTCTACTCCCCTGGGTGGCACCAAGTCACAAGGACACCCTCCCTGTTTCATGCCACCCTGGACTTAACTGTTAACGAACCCCCAGACCTAATCACTCCGTGTAATTCACCAGGAGCTCTTCCTGACCTCACAGGCATGGACAAGCCTCATTTCTCCTTGCCAGGGGAATCTGGGCACTGTCTTGCCATCAGTTCCTGGCATTCACTCTTCCGCTCCCCCTTGCTCCTCAGCCTCTGTAAATAGATTTTTACTGTATTTACCTCAAGCTCTGTGAGTGGGCGGTGTCTGCTCTTGGGGGTGTGTTTGTTGCATGGTAAGTTATTCACAGGGATTTTCAATAATAAAGGTGTGGTGGTAACTTTCTCGATGGGTTTTGTGTGCGTCTGTGTGTGCGGCCTCCAGTGTATCACGCCAGGGTGCTTGTATAGGGGTCAGAGGACAGGTTGGAGTTGGTTTTTTCCTTCCGTCATTGTGTTCTGGAGTCTAAACCCAGGTCTTTAGGTATGCCGGCAAGCACTGAGCCATCTTGCTGCCCCTTCTTTTTAAAATTTATTTATTTTTTTGTCTTTTTGAGACATGGTCTTCCTGTAGCCCCAGCTGGCCTGGAATTCGTTATGTAGACCAGGCTGGCCTTGAACTCATAGAGATTCGCCTGCCTCTGCCTCCCAAGTGCTGGCACTGTCTCCCTGGACACTGTCACATCCTGCAGACTGAGAGTCCAATCCCCAAGAATGCCCCCACCCCACCACCACTTCAGGTGTCAGTTACAGGCTCCTGGTGTTTGATGTGAGCTTTCTGACTCATCTGGTATAATTGTGGCTCCCATTGTCAGGTTTGATTCATTCTTACTTAAGTGGCTCCTAGAAATCAGGAAAACATGTTTACTAGTTTGTTATAAAGGCTGCTGCAAAGGCTACAGATGGAGAAATGTAGGGGGCGAGACATGGAGAAGGTGAGTGGAGCCTCCCTACCTCTCTCTGCATATCACCACCAGGCCTGGCCAAGCTCAGCTATCTGAGACTCACTGAACTGTGTCCTGAGTGTTTATGGAGTTGGTGTGGCCTAGGCAGGATTGCACATAGATAGGCGAGGGAACCCAGCATGGCCTGTCTGTTCAGATCTCTGTCTCTCTCTGTCATTTTTTGAGACAGGGTCAGATTAGCTTGGAATTCACTATGAAATACCCCGCGGCTATTCAGACACTGGCTCTTCAACCCTGAAACTATCTTTGTCCTCTAAGATAACGTGGGCTCTGGGGTTTGAATAAGTGACCATGAAGTACTGATAGGACAACACTGGCCGCTCATTTTAAGTTCTCACTTTTGCACATAAGTAAAGCCCTTTTGCTCAGGGAGGGACCTCTTAGGAGCAGGAGATCCTGCCTTTGAGCGGCCTGTGGAAGACGATTTCACAGCCTGTGAAGCGTTAGCTCAGGCTGGTCCTTGAGCAGTGTCAGTTGATTAATGGCTGGGCAGCAAAACGCCATTTCTTTTGAACTAAATGAGTGTTGATGGAATGAAGTCCAACAGCCTTTTCCTCATTTTTCATTGTCATGTGAGAAATAAACCACGGATCCCGCTGTTCTCTACGGCTGTACCGAACCAAAGCTGCCATACCCAGAGAGGCCACTGGATGGCGCTGCGATCTCAGTGTTCAGCCCTTGGCACGCGCGCAGCCCCAAAGCCAGCTAAAGCTCTCTTTAAAGCAGGCTGGAGGCAGGGAGGCCTCTGAGCTGCTTGCTCCCTCATTCCTCCCTGTTTAAAAACATTGCTCGCGCCATCTCCTTTTGGCAGGCATTCTTTGCCCTTCGTCTTATTTTGGTGAAATTCTAAGGTGTTTCCAGCCAGTTTGCATGCGATCTGGCATCGCTACCCATCACGTTTCCCAGGCTGTTCTTGTTAAGGTCATCTCGTATTTACTTGGTGAGAGCATTGGTTTTTGGTCAGAAAAATGTGTCAAAACAAAAAATACAGCCTGGCCCCTGAAATCCAGCAGTAATACCACCCCTCCCCCCGCCGCCTCCCCATTATGAGCTTCCCTCCTTTGTTTTCAGATTTATTACTCCTGATAACAGACGTGCCCCTTTGGACTTTTCCTTCCTTGCCCACTTCCTTCCGTTGCTACCACGGTTGGCAGGTTTGCTGTGTCAACTATGGTGTTATTTCAGACAGCTCTGGAAATGTCTCAAGTGTTCACCACCAACACCTGCGAAACCAGACTCCAGTTTTGTGGACTGCTGTCTTTGGAAATTCATGTGTGTTGTTGTTGTTGTTGTTATTATTTTATGCTGGGCATGGTGGCTCCATGCTTTTAATTACAGGATTCAGAAGGCAGAGACAGGTGGATCTCTGTGAGTTTGGATAGTCTGGTTTACATAGTGAGTTCCAGGCCAGCTAGGGCTACATAGTGAGACTCTGACTCAAAATTTTTAAATCAATTTATTTATTTAGCGTATGTGTGTGCGTGTGTGCTGGCATGTAAGCCCATGCGCATATGTGGAGGTCAGAGGACAATTTGTGGGACTCAGTTTTCTCCTCCTACTATGTGGGTGCAGGGATTGAACTCAGGTTGTCAGGCTTGGCAGCAAGCACCTTTATCCGCTAAGGCATTTCACAGGCCTGTTTTTTGTTTTTGCAAGAAAATCTTGTGTTGTCCAGGCTAGTCTCAAAGTCACTATGTAGCCAAGATTGGCTTTGAACTCCTGATCCTCCTGTCTTAGCTTCTGAAGTATTGGGAATACAGACATGTACCACCATGCCTGGATTTTAAAATTGTTTTTGCCTTTTTTTTTTTTTTTTTGAGATGGTTTCATGTACTAGGGTAACCTTGAACTCACTAAATGAAGACAGCCTTGTAGTCTAATCCTCTAACTCCTGAGCACTGGGATTGTAGGTGTGTATCACCTTGCCTGGCTTATTTTTTTGTTTGTTGGTTGGTTTGGTTTGTATGTGTGTGCATGGAAGCCAGAAGAACATGCTGGGTGTCCTGTTCTGGCACTGTCTACCTTATTCCCTGGATACAGGGTCTCTCACTGTACCTAGAGCTAGGCTTGTAACTAGCAATCCCAGCGATCCTCCTAGCTGCCTCTTCCCCCACAGCACTGGGGTTACAGGTATGTGTGCAATTTGGGTTCTGAGAATCTGAATTCAGGTCCTCATGTTTGCACAGCAAGTACTCTTGCCTGCAGAGCCATCTCCCCAGCTCTGTTTTGTTGGTTGGTTTTTAAATGTTTGTATTTATGATTCTTATTTCATGTACATGAATGTTCTGCCCGTATGGATGTAAGTGTATTGTGTACATACAGTGCCTGTGGAGACCAGAAGAGGGTGTCAAATCCCCTGGAGCTGGAGTTATAGACGGTTGTTAGCTCCCAGGTGGGTGCTGGGAACTGAACCCAGGTCCTCTGCAAGAGCAATCAGTGCTCTTAACTGCTGAGCGATCTCTCCAGCCCTGATTTGTTTTGAGTCAGTTTCACTAATTATCCCCCGCTGGCCCCTAACTCCCAATCCCAGCACTGGGATTACAGACCAGCATCAGCATGTCTGGTGGTCTTTGGAAATTCTCTGGTCTGAACTTGTGGCTGTTTTCTAGAACTCTATCCAGGGCAGGCAATGTTTTGTCCTTCTCAGCTTTGGGATGTTCTGCTGGTGCTGAATGGGTCTGGGTGGCAGCATATGGGTACCTGACCCCAATTCCGCAACTCACAAAATGCCTACGGTGTTGTGGATCCTTCAGAGGAGGATGCCTAGGGCCTCACATTGTGCACCTGAATTTACAGAGAACCTGGATTGGCGCCTCAGTAGCCTTCATTTTACAGGAAACCCAGCTGATGCCTAACGGAGGGTGCACAGTGGGGACCAGATTGCTGGGCCCCTGCTGTCTGTACTGTTGATGCTTGGTCAGTTCAAGATGCTTTTCCAAAGGGAGCATTTGATGAAAGAATTAAATAAAACCGACCACGCTCCTCTCATGTTTTCAGCATTCCACCCATTTTCTTTCCCAGAAGCCCCCTGGTTTCTCTCCCTTAATCAACATCTGCTCTGTATGGAAACCATGAGGAGAGAGGCTGGGTGGGCCCTGGTATTTTCTGGTTCACCACCTCTCAGCCTCAACTTCCTCGGACACTTGCTTCTTGGGGAAGTCAGCTATCAGGAGAGAAGAGAGCTGGCTGGTCCTCAACACTCAGCCGGTGGTAGAATCGTCTCGTTGCCAGCGTCCCCTGGGGGGTGTGAATCGTCACCCAGGACCCTTCCTTTTTCTTTCTTTAAAATGTTTTTATTTATTTAATTTTATTTTATGTGTGAGCCTTCATCTGTAGGTATGTAAGTGCACCCATGTTGTGCAATGCCTGTGGAGACCAGAAGAGAGTGTGGGATCCCTTGGAGCTGGAGTTACAGACAGTTGTGAGCTGCCATGTTGGTGCTGGGAACAGAGCCTTTGTAAGAGCAGCCAGTGCTCTTAAGCATGGAACCATCTCTCTAGTCCTAGTCCCACCCCTCCATTCTCTCCCATTCCCCTCCACCGTCCTGTCCCTGTGTCGGGTTGTCCCGTGGTGTCGTGTCGTGTCCACCCACCCGTTCTTTCTTTACAGGAAGCTACAGCTTCTTCCTTTCTCCTTGGGAGGTTATTTATTTACAAGGTCCTCTTATACAACCCAGGCTGGTCTGGAACTCCCTATGTAGCCCATACTGGACTTGAACTCATGATCCTCCTGCCTCAACATCCTGAGTGCTGTGGTTGCAGGTGTTCCTGGGTGGTCTATGAGAGCAGATGCAGAGATCATCACAGGGAGACCCTTACAAATAACTGTGGGATTTGCAGTGACTTGGCTTGAGGTTCTGGTCCTGTGCCACATGCCTT
Source organism: Eospalax fontanierii (assembly GCA_035773235.1). Taxonomy (NCBI): domain Eukaryota; kingdom Metazoa; phylum Chordata; class Mammalia; order Rodentia; family Spalacidae; genus Eospalax; species Eospalax fontanierii. The sequence goes on along the minus strand of CM069551.1, from coordinate 26,774,853 downwards.
AAGCCCTGGATCCAGCCACCATACTGAACAGACAAAAAGAGGAAGCAGGACATAAGATCCTGTCTTCATTACCCTCTACCCCAAGAAAGGTAGATGGGGAAGAACACACAAGAGAAATCTCAGCACTTGGGAGTGGGAGGCAGGAAAGTCAGAAGTTCAATTCTAGCCTGTTCAAGGCTAGCCTGGGTTTCATCTCTATCTCAAAAAGACACAAAGGAAGAAAGGAAGAGAAAGTGAAGCTTCAGTACGCATGGTGGTGTACTCCTGTCATCTCTGTACTTAGGAGGCAGGGACAGGAGGGTCAAGACTTCAGAGTTGCCAGGGATGGTGGCACATGCCTTTAATCCCAACCCCTGGGAAGCAGGCGCAGGCAGATCTCTGTGAGTTTGTGGCCAGCCTGATCTGCACAAGGAGTTCTAGACCAGTCAGAGTTACATGGTGAGAGTCCGTCATCTTTAGAGTCAAGTTCAGTCACTTGGTCAGTTGAATGTTCCTGACTTTTCTCTTTCCCCTCAGAAGTTTTGGTCTATGAAACAGGCAACAGAGAGGTGAACAATTGGATTTCCTTGCACTGACGACCTCAGCTACATCGTGGACCATGCCCAACCTTGGTTAACATTTCTGTTAATCACTCAGTCAAAAAAAAAAAAAAAAAAGCACGTATTACATTTTTGACATGATATAAAATCTAAAAAGACTGAAAAAATCAGAACATTAATGTGTTGCAGTGAAGTTGGAAGGATTTAGTGTAATGTATGTAAATGTATTCGAGTTCTCTAGCTGTTACATAAATATATGTTGGAAAGACTTGAGTTGACAGCAGCTTTGATGGAAAAGACCTGGCACTTTTATATGTCTGTGAGCCTGCTGAGAGCCAGCGTTGAGCCTCTGCAACCCAGGCAGCCCCAGAACCATCAGGAAGTCTAGGCCACTGCACAGGCTGCTCCCTCTGAATTGGGGACACACGTGTTATCCTACATCAGAATATTGAATCCATTTCTGTGTATCTCAGTTGCATGGAGGAGCTGTTTTTAGAACCTGGTGATGCACAGAATGGTGGATGGGGCTGGAGACAGTTCATCTGGAATGATAATACATTATCATCATCATCATCATCATCATAGTCACCGCTTACTGTGAGCTTACTTGTGCCAGGCTCTGCTTAAAGCTCTTTATTTGTTTAAATGCATGCATAGATGCACCTTGTAAGTTTTTGTTGTTATTAACCCCACCCCTCTCATTTAGCACCTGCAGACCCTGGCGCCCATCAGGACACAGTTACCAGGCAACAAGGCTGGAAGTCAGGGCAGGTGGGCTATCTCTAGATCTTGGATTCCTGCCAACATCCTGTATCCCAGTTGTCTGATTGTCACCCCAGAGCAGATGACTCAGTGGCTGGACATTTTAGGGAGGCCAATTCTATAAACACTTCTGCAAAGGACTGCTTCTCTTTTGCTGGAGACATCAGGCTCAGCAGTGTTCTGCTGGATCAATATGGGGCTTTGTGCTTGGTGTTTAAATAAGTTTGAAGTCTCAAAGCCTGGTGTGGCGGTGGATGCCTTTAATCCTAGCACTTGGGAGGCAGAAACAGGCAGATCTCTGTGAGATTGAGGCCAGCCTGGGTTACATGGCGAGTTCCAGGGATACCTTGTCTCAAAAAGTAAAAAAAAAAAAAAAGAAAAAAAATTTTAAAGTCCTAGAACTCTTAGTTTGGACACTTTTACTTGCTGGATGGTTACTATTGATTGTCAACTAAGGATCTAGAATCTCCCAGGGCACAGACTTCTGGGCATGCCTGTGAAGAAGTTTCTAGAGTAGGTTAATTGTGGCGAAGACCCATCCTAGCTGTGGGCAGCACCATCATGTGGACTGGGATCCCAGACTGAAGAAGGCCAGCTGAGCACCAGCGGTCATCACTCTTCCCTTCCTGACTGCATATGACCAGCTGCCTCACGTGCCTGCTGTTAAGCTCTCCCTACCTCCCTACCAGGATGGACCGTAGCCTTAAACTGTGACCCGAAACAAACCTCTCTTAAGTTTCTATGTCAGGTATTTTTCTCACAGCAAGAAAAGTAATATATCTGCAAGATTGTTATTCTTTTTTTTTTTAATTCCTCCCCCCCCTTTTTTGAGACAGGGTCTTGATATATAGCCCAAGCTGGCTTGAACTCAAGATCTTCCTTCCTGCCTCAGCATCCTGAGTGCTGGGATTCCTGGTGTGCATCACCATGTCTGACACTATTCCTAGTATTTGAAGCCAAGAGCATGCATTACTAAACCAGGCCTATTTTTAACTATTACACTGTATCCAAATTACTGAGTTTTACAGAAGAGAAAGTTTATTTAGAAAGTGGCTGAGTGTGTGATAATAGGTCTGAAACCCACCTCCCCAGGTTAGGGTTTAGGGGTATTTATGGAATAAGCAGGGTGGTTTGAGGGGTTGAGGCAGGAGGATTGCCATGAGTTCCAAGTCAACCCAGGTCTGCAGTGTAAGATTCTACCACAAGACACACACACACACACACACACACACACACACACACACACACACAAACCACACAGGTATGCACAGACACAAGACACATGAAGACCCATACAGACTAACACACAGACACATAGACACACAAAGACACATACAGATACACACCCATAGATATGCACACAGAGACACATATACACAGACACACAGATACATATACAGACAGATACACAGACACACAGGTACACACATACACAAAGAAGCAAGGTATTCTGGTCTGAGGGAAGATGAGTCAGGGTGAAGCAGTCAGAAGTCTGCATGTGACTCAGTCTTTCCAGCCCATCACAGAATGTGTGCTCAGAACACAGCGACATTAGTGTAATCTAAAGGCCTAATATTTGGCCTTCTGATGTCATCCATTACACATCCGCCCAACCCTAGTGAAGAGCCAGGGTTTTCATTGAAAACAGCCTTCTAGTCCTTGAAACGTAACCAAGGCAACTGTTAGCACCATGATCCACATGTCAAAGGTGCTACTTAACACCAGAGCTGGTAGGAGACGAGTGATACATGGCTCAGCTCCTCGAGCTCCATGAGCTCCGTGGTTAAGTGTAAAGTCAGCTACAACCCCACAGCTGACAGGTGCAGTTGGAGGGTGAATTCTGATTTAGGACCAGGTTGCCTGATTTAGGACATTATACAGCAGCTACTATCAATTTTTAAAAAATGTATTTATTTGGGGCTGGAGACATGACTCAAGGGTTAAGAGCACCAGCTGCCTCTTATAGAAGACCTGGGTTTGAGTCCCAGCACTCACATGGTGGGTTGACAAACATCTGCCTGTAACTCCAGTTCCAGGGGAATCTGACACCCTCTTCTGACCTCTGCAGGTGTTGCATATGCATATAACATACATGCAGGCAATATGCTCATAGACACAAAAATTTTAAAAATTATTTGTTACTTGTGTTTTTGTGTTGGTATATGTGTGCCACAGCATGCATGTGGAAGTCAGAGGACGACTTGTAGGAGTCACTCCTCTCTGTCATGTGGGTTCCAGGGATTGAACTCAGGTCATCAGGCTTAGCAGCAAGCCTCTTTACCTGCTTCTCTCCGGCCCCAGGAAGAATAATTTTTAAAGTATAAAAAATATTCCATGCTGCTTCTTGAGGGTAACTCATTGCCCAAGAAAGAAATCTAAGATTTGTGACATGAAGCAAAGTCAAAAGCGGTTGTGGATTGAATTTGTGTGGCAGGCACTTGGTCATTCCCATGAACTCTATGCATTCTGGGAAACTAGGATAAGGGTCTGGAAGCATCTGATGGCACTTATTCAGCAAGGGAGGAGGGTTCCTGAGGCTTCTCTGGGTGGACTGTGGGAGTGGAGATGCTGGGCAGCCAGCAGAGCTGTAAGACCAGAGACCTGGCAAAATAATCAAGAAAAGATGTCAGGGTGAAATTCAAGACAAGGACAGAAATTCAGGCCGATCTTAAGTTACAGTTCCCGGAGGCTTGTGACCTGTCTGTGAATGTGGGCGGGTAGGTTGGACCTCACCACAGAAGCTTCCAGTTACCACAACTTTTCTTTCCTCCAAGTTCCCAGAAGGCCCTGGCTTCCTGTAAGAGGCAGGACAAAGTGAGGAGGAGCAGCTTCCAAAAAGCTCCCACACCCAGGCTGGCTGACCCACCAGCTTCTGGCTGACTCTCCTGTCTGCCTCCTATCTTGCCAGGAATAAGTATTCCGCGGCCTCTTGTTCTTTGCACATTGGCTAATACACATGGCCTGAGAAGTCATAGATCCTAGAGAGAAACCTAAATGACATAGCTGGCTTTTTACATGTATTCCAGGATTGAACTCAGGTTGCCAGGCTTCTGTGGGAAATGCTTTTACCTGCTCAGCCATCTCTAAGACCATTCTCTCTCTCTCTCTCTCTCTCTCTCTCTCTCTCTCTCTCTCTCTCTCTCTTCCTCTCTCTCTCTCTTACACACACACACACACACACACACACACACACACACACATGCACAAGAGTCTCATGTAGCCCAGGCTGGCCTTGAACTCACTATGTAGCCAACAATGATCTTGAACTCCTAATCCTCTAAAGTAGGGAGTTACAGCCATGTACCACCGCACCTGGCTCTTCATTCAAATGCTTTAAAACAAACTGATGAAGTTGTTCATTGCCAGACATAGCCACCCTGGGGCTCCAACTGCTTTCAACAATGCCCAGTCAAGAGAACCAAAGTCTTGCGACCCTGGTAATCCATGTGTGGAGCTCAGTGCCTCTCTTCAGTCTGTTAACCAGAACTTCTTAATTTGAGCCTTTCAAAGTCAGATGATTTAATAGTCTATGCTTTCAATTTCACAGCCAAGTTTCTCTTAATCCCTTAGAGAGAACAGAGCAATCTCTGTCTCTCACTAAATTCTTTCTCAAGATCTTGCCCAAAGCTTCTCTAAGTCAGATGTTCACGAAGGGAAGTCTCCTACAAGCAGCCAGTTTAATGCTAGTGCTATCGTTTGGGATTTTCTTTTATTGGGTTGGGGGTTGACTGTGAGTGTCATGTAGCCCAGGCTGACTTTGAATTCCTGATCTTCCCGAGTTCAGCTCCCAAGCATTGGGATCACAGGAGTGTACTACCATGCCTGACTTTGTTTGGATCTTAAATGTTTTCTAATGACCAAATGTTAAAGATTTGGTCACTAGCCTGTGATTCTATTGGGTGACGGAAGGTTTAGGAGGTGAGTCCTGGGGAGGAAGTCAGGACATTGGGGATGTGTCTTTGAAAGCGATGTAGGGCCCCAGCTCCTTTCTTTTCTTTTTCTCTTTGATTTTTTGTTACCATGGGGTGAGCAGGTCTCTCCTGCTCTATACTCTTGCCTGAGATGTACCACGCTACCACAGGCCCAAAGATGTGGGGCAAGTGACTGTGGACTAAAACCTCTGAAACTGTGAGCCCAGGCAATTCTTTTCTCTTTGTGATTTAATTTTCTCAGTCTTTCATAACAACAATGGGAAGCTTTCTGGCCCAGCTGAGCACCCAAAACATGGGGTCTAATACTGTACTTCAGATTGACCTGGAACTCACTAAGTAAGTGCATTAGTTACTTTGCTCTTGCTGTGTTAAAACACCGTGAGCAAGGCAGTTTCTAGAAGAAATAATTTGTTCTGGTTTAAGAGTCCACGATGGTGCGGGTGGCATGGAAGCAGGCAGCCGGGGGAAACTGAGAGTCCACACCTTCAAGCCCTCACAGGAAGCAAAGACAGCATACTGGAAGTGGGCCCAGGCTGTAAGCGCTCATGCTCCCATGACACATATCCTCCAGAAAGGCCACACCTCCTCATCCTCCACAAACAGCACCGCCACCTGGGGCCAAGTGTTCAGATATGTGAGCCCATGAGGGAAATTTCTATTTAACTATCACATTAGCAAAGGCTAGCCTCAAACTCACAGCAATCCTCCTGCCTCAGCTTCACCAGTGCTGGGATCCAAGGTATAAGCCATCCTATCTGGCTTTGAATGTGACCTTTTTTCTTTCTTCTTTCTTTCTTTCTCTCTCTCTCTCTCATTTTGAGTCAGGGTCTCACTTTTGCCCCAGCTTGCCTGGAATTGGCCATGCAGATCAGGCTGGCCTTGTTCTAACAGAGATCCTTCTACTTCTCTGCCTCCCAAATACTGGGATTAAAGGCATATGCTTGGCTGGAATGAGATCTTTTTTGGAAAAACTTTTGTCTTCCCCCAGTCACAAGCAAATTAGAATTATAACTATTCTACTAAGAGAATACAGCTTTCCAGCTTTCTTCTTGTCTGCTCTGGTGTCTTGAATGCCAATTTATCCTCAGATGTTTTTCTAGCAGATCAGTCAGCAGATTTTTTAAAAAAATTTTTTTTTGACAAAACCATTTAAGTTCAATGTGCTAACTGCAATTCACAAGTCCGAGGCTTGGAGGGAGAAGAAGAAATTCTTCAAGTCTGGGTTTGAATGCAGTTTATTTATCACGTCCTGGTTTATATCCCCGAGGCTTTTCTTTGTGATGCTTCCAAGAATTGCACAATAAAGAACCTCAAATATGAAAAAAAAGAGAAAGGTGCTCCCTGAGGCCCAAACCAAGAGAAGCCGTATAGATTGATCCCCACAGAGATGGACTGCATCCCCCTCCCCGACCAATTAATTTTCTAGAAGGACTTGAACCCAAATGGATGAACAAGGTTGTGTCAGATTATACAAACAGAACCAGAAGCTGTTAAGAATGCCGGCAGACAGACTCAGAGGGAATTTGCCTTCCTGAGCTGTCAAGGCTTAAGCTGTTTCAAACAGGACATCCCCTTTCAAACACTGGGTAGATGTGTCATGGGTTGTGGATGGCAGAGGAGCCCAAGGTCATAGTGGGCAGTGTGGGATTCCTAACGAAGAGTCAGGAAGAGATGTCCAAGGGCAGGCCTGACTCGTGGACTCTCCTAATTCATTGCGCCAACCACTTTCTTCAATGGTCTTAACCACTGAGCTATCTCTCCAGTCCTGATTTATTTATTTTTATTTTGTGTGTCTGAGTGTTTCACCTGCATGGATGTAAGTGGACTCATGTGTGTAATGCCTTCAGAGACCAGAAGAGGGTGTTAGATCCCTTGGGACTGGGGTTACTGATGGTTTTTAACCTTCATGTGGGTGCTGAGAACTGAACTCAGGTCCTTTGCCAGAACAGCTGGTAGCATCTTTCCAGCTCCATGTTTCCATGTTTTTGTTTTTTGAGGTATGCTCTCAGGTAGCCAGGGATGATCTTGAACTCCTGATCCTCCTGCCTTTACCTCCAAAGTTCTGGAATTAGAGGCATGTGCCACCACACCTAGCATTATGTAATCAATTAAAAATAAATATACTGAGTCAGTGAGATAGCTCAGTTTGTAAAAGTGATGACCGAAGTTTGATACCTGGATCCCATGACAGAGGTGCAGAACTGACCTTTAAAAACTGTCCTCTGACCTCCATGCACACACAGCTCTGAAATCTCTGGCTCTGTTGGAACTCCGCAGCCTGTGTGTTCATCTGTCTACGTGGCTCTCCTCTAATAGACACCCACTATATGTGTAAGATGGGCCCACAGGAGGGAACCATCACACTTCGTTCTTCCTCTGTAGAAAGTGGAGCCGTCAGAGACTTCAGTGATGAGGCCAGGATGCTGATGTCTCCTCTCCTTCGTCTCTCACGCTGGATCTTAAATATCTCTTTAAGGCAGTGATTTGTAACTCTGCAGAAAAGAATCCCCTGGAAAGATAGACATACCCACGCTGGGTTCTGTTCCCAGGAATTCTGATTTAAGTGGCCTGCTGTGTGGCCAGGCCAGGGTCAGCATTAAGCATTCCAAGTCATTCTAATGTGCAGCCAGGACTCCCTGGGCATCCTCACCACATCCTTCCCACCAAGCAAATCTGATCAGTGGGGCTAGGATGGCACCTTAGGCACAAGATTTAATGGCCCACGACACAAAAGTCAGTCATCAAAATATTTGATGCAGTATTTTAAAATTTAAAAGCACTGCAAAAGAGTCTGTAATGAATCGCACGTCAAACTTTAATAACAACAGACTTCTGTGGCTTGTCTGTTTTCAGACAAAGAGAACAATTGTTTCTAATCAGGCTGTGCTTCCCCAGCCTGTGTGCCTGTCAGATCTCTCCTGGTCCCTCCCATGGGTTTATGAGACCTGATTATGTGGATACAGACTGATTGCACAATGAGGAATTTAGAAATTTTTGGAGTCTTGAAAAATTATTTTATTTATTTGTGTGTGTCTGTTTGAGTATATGAGCATCTCTGTATGTGGAGGGGGCGGGACAGGGCACATGCCTATGCATGCACAGAGGCCGGAAGAGGACGCTGGACCTCTTTGACTAGAGTTCCTGGCATTCACTGGATGCACCTGACTTGTTAGTTTGGTATATGGGTGCTGGGATTTGAACTCTTGTCCTCAGGATTTCTCAGTAAGCACTCTTAACCAATGAGCCATCTCTTCAGTCTTTTACAGACAGGATTTCACACTGTAGCTCCGGTGGACCTGGAACCCATTATGTGGCCTAGTCTGCTCTTGAACTTTCCACGAAGCTCCTGCCAAAGGCTCTTCCGTTCTGGGGTTATGAGTGTGGTCCGCCACACCGAACAAGTGGAGGCTTTTTATTTACGTTGTCCCTTGGAGGCAAACCTGGCAGGTTTTGATTCGCCGGCACAAGGACCACATTTTCCTTTGCCCAAACTCCGGCTGTGGCCTGGACAGCACTGGCTGTGGAGGCTCTGTCCCCCGCTTCCAGGGGTTTCCTTTCACCTGCCATAGCCAAATGATTCTTTTAAGGATAGAAGCCTTGTGCACACACCTGGCTGGTGCTCCAGCCCCTGCCGTCCTGCTGCAGTTTAAGGAGGACTTCCTGTTCTCTCCACTCGGGTTTTCCCTGCAGAGGTCCTTCCACACAGGCGGGTTTCCTGTCCTACAGTTTTGGCATATTTGCGGCAAGCTTTGGGAGCAAGCTGGTGCACGTTTTAAAATTCATCCACTTAGAGGGGGTTCTCTCCCTCCCTCGTTTTCTTCTGCCTTTCCTTCTGTCATTCCTCCCTTCCCCCCATTCCCCTCCCTCCCTCCCTTCCTTTCTTCCTGTGTGTGAGAGAGGAATAGAGAATGCCCGTGCATTTGTGTGTCTGAGCGTACATGCCAAAGCACACATACGGAGGTCAAAGAACAGCCTCAGTGTTGATGGGCCACCGGATAAGCCGGGCTAGCTGGCCATGAGCTTCAGAAATTCTGTTTCCATCTCTTATCTCATTTTAGGAGCATCAGGATTATAGATATGTACTACCATACCCAGATTTACATGGGGTCTGGGGACTTGAACTCTAGTCTTCATGCTTACACAATAAACACTTTTATACAGAGCTGTCTCCCCAGGCCCCCTTTCTTCTTTATCAAGATAAGTTATTACTCTGTAGCCCAGTGTGGCCTTGAACTCAGAGAAGTCCTCCTGCCTCAGCTTCTTGACTATTGAGATCACAGGCATGAGCCACCACTCCCAGTTACAGACTTCTGTTAGTAACTGCTTGAGTCTTGGTCCCTCTGCCTGTGACTCCTCACCATACAAGACAGAGTCCAGCTCAAAATTATTTATTATTTATTTATTGGTCTTTTTGAGACAAGCTCTCCCTGTAGGGTCAGCTGGCCAGGAACTTATTATGTAGACCAGGCTGGCCTTGATCTCACAGAGATCTGCCTGCCTCTGCCTCCTGAGTACTGGGATTAAAGGTGTGTGCCATGCTTGGCTGGATTCATGTATTTTTATTTTATGTGTACGAGTGTTTTGTCTGAAGGTATGTAAGTGCACCCATGTCGTGCAATGCCCATGGAGGCCAGAAGAGAGTGTCAAATCCCCTAGATTTGGAGTTATGGATGGTTGTTAACTGCCGTATGGGTGCTGGGAACCAAACCCAGGTCCTCTGCAAGAGCAGCCAGTGCTCTTTGCCCCGGAGCCATCTCTCCAGCCTCTGTACAATGTATCTTGATCATCTCCTCCATCACTTCTCCCTCCCTCCCACTCCAGTGGGACCCTGCCTCCCCACTCTCATATTTCCCTTCTAACTCATGTCCTTTTTTAATTTTTAATTTTTGTATCTCATTGAGTCCAGTTAGTAAAGTAAATGTTTAGACTTTTCTTAAGTGGATGACTCAGAGATATCTTGTTTGTCTCCTTCTGCCGGCGTTTAGCACAAGGTTTGGCCTGTATGTACCTTGCTTCTATATATTATAGAGAGAGCAGTTCTTCAGTGGAAGGAGAGAACAGACTCCTGAAAGTTGTCCTTTGAATTCCACATGTGTTCGGGTACACACATGCCTCCCTCAATAATAAACAGAAATTTAAAATACTACAATATTAAAAAAAAAAGAAAGAAAAAGGAAAAATAGAAAGGAAAGAAAGCAAATGTCAAGCTGTTATGCATGGCTGCTTTTAATCCCAGCACTCAGGAGGCAGAGGCAGGTGAATCTCTGTGAGATCGAAGCTAACCTGTTAGTTCCTAGTTAGTTCCATCCAGGCCAGCTGGGGCTACAGGGAGACCCTGTCTCAAAAAGATCAAAACCAAACCAAACAAAAAAATATGTCAGAAAATGAGATAAATGCTTGCATAGAAGTTGATTCCAGTTTTTGCTCAGCTGCTGGTGAACCATGGCATCCTGGGTAAGCCTTCTTCTGCATCTGAGAAACAAGAAAGCTTTGGTCCTGGAATTCTCTCCACTACGTTACCTCTTCCACAAGCATGTCAGTGGTCTCTTCCCACTCTTGTCCTGCATGGCTTTCAGGAAGCCATTGTGCACCTTCTCTGATCTTTGGAACCCAGGTGGCTGGAAGGCCGGTAGGGAATGGGTTCTCAGGCGGCCGTTTATTGAAGGGAGGAGGAACACTTGTATAGGGTTTTTTGGCGGGCAAGGGTTATGGCGGGAAAAATCAGGGTAGGGTTATCTTAAGCATCATGGCTTTTCAGGCAGAGGTTTTTCTATGTGGTTGTAGGGTCATGTGATTTACCAGGAGCCTCCAGCTGAGATGGGGAAACAGAAACTTATTATCTCCAGGGAATGGAAAGCTTGGGTAAATACGACAGGGGTAGAGGTCAGGGAGGATGACATTACAGCCTGGAGTGGAGCAGGCCAGACCCCTGCCATCCTCATGGGAAGGTTTCTGGGGTTTCATAGCCATTCTCAGCTCTCCAGGCCTCTAGTCATCTCTCCACGCGCTTAGGCAGTGCTGTCTGCCTTGTCTAAGCTCGAATCTTAGAATGATTCCTGGTACATTGAAAATGCTCATGTTTGTTGCTAGGGAGCAATGGATGCAGTTGCTGATCATCAGAAAGGCTTTCTGACATACAGAGCCATAGTTATTTTGCACAGTGACTTTCACACAGTAGATATTCACTGGTCTGAAATACTTCCTTAGGTTCTCAAGAGGGCACACTGGGATTACTAATTCAGAAATCTGGGTCTGGAAAAGCTTTGTGGAGGGAAATGACTGGCGTAGGAGTTAGAAAACCTGGCCCATCACTGATGACTATGGAGTAGTCAGGCACTGGGTGTTATCCGGTTCCTCAAGACTCTGTTTTCTCCTCTGCAAGGCAAGGGAGAGGTTAGAACTTCTATGGACTTTGTTGGAGGCACATCTCCGACTTTGGTTCCATTCTACCTGTCACATATAGCAAACTGAGGACAGATGAAACCTTTGGGATGATGAGACACAGCAGGTTCATTAGAGACACTGAGGCAGGCAGGCTGCCTTTCATGATCACTACTTGATGTCCTTTATGGGTGTCAGCTGGTTCATCAAAGCAGGGCACTGTCTGCTGCCCTATTAGCTTCAGCTGGGGGCGAGGTGGCCGCACTGTGGGCTGGTTGTAGGCTATGGGAATGTCCATGTTATTTACATTGCCCAGGAATGGTGACTGTGAGGCACCTGCTATCATTTTATAGAAGATTCTAGATCTGTCAGAATTTGTGGTCCCTCCCTCCCTTTCTTTTTTAAAAAAATTTATTTTATGTGTATCAGTGTATTGCCTACATGTAGGTAGGTGCACCTGTGTTTTACAGTGCCCACAAAGGTCAGACGAGGGCATCAGATCCCCTGGAACTGGAGTTAAGGATAGTTGTTAACTGACATGTGCGTGCTGGGAACTGAACCCTGGTCCTCTGCAAGGAGGTGCTCTTAACCGCTGAGCCATCTCTCCAGCCTGCTTCCTCCCTTTCTAATTTTTTAAAATTTATTTTTATTATTTCATGCGTGTGAATATTTTGCCTGCATCTAAGTGCACCATGTACCTGCAATGCCCATGGAAGCCAGAGGAGGGCGCTGGATTGGATTTACAGATGGTTGCTAGGGGCCACGTGCCATGTGGATGCTGGAAACTGAACCTGGATTCTCTGCAAGAGCAACTAGTGCTCTTAACCTCTGAGGCATCTCTCCAGTCCCTCTAGTTTCTTGTTGACAGTGCTGGGGATTGGACTCAGGGCCTCATGCATGCTGGGAGAGCAAAAAGCCCTTTTAGGTTTCCTTATGAGAAATGACCTGTATCTCCCACCCATTAGGATGCCACTATGAAAACAAAGGCACCTGGGAAATAACAAGTGTGGTCAGGGTGTGGAGACACAGGAACTTCTTCTTCATTATTGATGGGCATGTAAAATACTGTAGCCACAAATGAAAAACAATTGGGTTTCCTCCAAAAATTCAAAATAGGGCTGACAAGATGGTTCAGTGGGCAAAGGTGCCTGCTGTTCGACTGGCAACCTGAATTCAATCCCTGGGACCTACATAGTAGAAGGAGAGAACTGACTCCCAAAAGTTGTCCTCTGGCTTCCACATGGGCACCTCTCCCCAAATAAATAAAAACGTGATAAAAATGAAATTACAATATGGCTCAGCAATCTCATTTTGGGGTATATCTCTAAAAGATGTGAAAGCAGGATTTAAAGAGATATCTGTAGAGCTCTCTATGACATTATTCACAGTGGCCATAGTTGGAGCAACCCACATGTCCAATGACAGATTTTCTGTGTTTAAAGAAAATGTATGTGCTTATGAAAAATATTATTTAGCTCTCAAGTGGAAGGATACCCTCTGGCAGCAGAGACAGAGGATTACAGTGAATTTGAGGTTAGCCTTGGCTATACAGTGAGCTGTAGGACAGCCTGGGCTATGTAGCAAGACTCTGTCTCAGAAAACAAGCAAGCAGAACTGGGGAGAGGGATAAGTGGGTAAAGTGTTTGCTTTACATGAAGTGTTTGCTTTACAGACATGAAGACCTAATTTGGATCCCTGAAACCCACATGAAAGCGGAGCAGAGCAGCACACATGTCTGTAATCCCAGTGTGCTCCTGGGAAGTAGAAACAGGATCTCCGGAAGTAGAGATAGGAAATAGAGATGGTCCCTGGAAGCCTGTGGGTCAGCTAGCCTGTGTACACAGTAGCAAGCAAGAGAGACACTGCTTCAAGTAAAGTGGAAAGTGGGGACTGACACCCGAAGTTGTCCTTTGACCTTCACATGTGTGCCATGGCAAGAGCGTGCACATACACACACTCATTTTATATACACACTGTAGAAGCACACACATAAACACAAGCATACAAAACAAACACACACACAAACAAAACCTCAAGGAACAAAAAAGAGAAATCTTGTTACAAACATAACACAGGAGGCTGGAGAGATGGCTCAGTGGTTAAGAGCACTTGCTGCTTTTACAGAAGACCAGGGTTCAGTTCCCAGCACCCACTTCGGGCAGCTCATAACTGTCTGGAACTCTAGTTCCAGAGGTCTGATGTTCTCTTCTGGCTTCTGTAGTCTGTGTACATGTGCCCATATAGGCTAGTAGACACATGCACATACATATAAATAAAATTTAACAATAGACCTTGAAGATCTTGTGTTAAAGAAAATCAGCCATCACAAAAAGACAGACACTGTACGAAGTACAGTTCTATTATACGAAGCATCCAAACTGGTCACACCTGGGGCTGAAGAGATGACTCCAAGTTTAAGGGCACCAAGTGCTCTCGCAGAGGACCCTGGTTTGGTTCCCAGCACCCACATGGCAGCTAACAACCATCTGTAACTCTAGTTACAGTGAATCTGATGCCCTCTTCCAGCCTCTGTGGGCATTGCAGGCATTTATATATATGTAAGCATAATACTCATGCAGGTAAACAAATAATAAATAAAAATTATAATCAAAAGTTGTTAAAATCACAGAAACAAAAGGTAAAATGGTCAGAGGCAGGGAAGCAGGTTAGGGAGTCCAGGTGAGTGGAGGGGAGGGGAATTGTTGTTCAATGGCATAGAATTTCAGCTTTGCCAAATGAAAAAGTTCTAGGGACTCTTTTAATATACCGGTAGAAATGCATTTAATATTACTGAACTGAATTTTTTGTTTGCTTTTGTTTTCTGTTTTGAGACAGGTTCTCCTGCAGCCTAGCTTGGCTTGGAATTTGCTATGTAGCCAAGGACAATTTTGAACATCTGATCATCCAGCCTCCAGACCACAGGTACTGTGATTCCAGGCATATGCCACTATCCTGGGCTTGAACTGAACTCTTCAACATGGTTACGATGATAACCTTTATTATGTGTGTTTTTGAAACACGATTAAAAACTATTACTTGAAGGTGCTATTCAGTAGCAAGTTGCCACTGACCTCTCTACACGTTGTCCCTTTAGAATGACCCTCATTTCTTCAGACTGAGGTATTTCTTTCAGTCCGATTAATAAGAGATCCCAATTCTTCCAGCATTGCTAAGAAAGGAAATTTTTTAGTGACATCAATGAAAAAGACACAGTAAAGGAAGTGTCAGCAAGACTGTAATGGTACATGACAAATCAGTCTTCAGAGGAAGGGTCCCGAGGGTGGGAGGGCTAGGAAGCAGAGAGGAAGGGACAGCATGGCCGTGAGCTCTCCCAGGCCTATCGCAGCTATGTTGAGCGGGATGGACTTCCAGGCTCTCTCCACTCATTTCCTGACGCTTTATAATCCTACATCTTGCTGTGGGTTTAGTGTAGCCCGTGGGATGAGATACTCCTGCGTAGAATCAACAGTCTGGAAAGAAAGAAATCCTGTTATCAGCTTTCTGAGCCAAATATTTTCACCTCTTCATCATCTAATACTTTGCTAATTAAAAAAAATCTATCAAATTCTACTTTTCATTTCTGTTGCTGCCATCAGATTCCCTGGCAAAAAGCAACTTCAGGGAGAAAGGGCTTATTTTAGCTTAGAATCCCAGGTTGCAGTCCACTGTTTTAGAGACGTCAAGGTGAACAGGAACTTGAAAGAGCTTAGTCACATCACCTCCCAGTCAAAGGCAGAGAGAATAAATGCTTGCTAGTGCTCAGCAACAGTGCTCCACTCTTGCACAGTTTAGGACCCAGGCCTAGGGAATGATGCTCCCACAGTGGATGGCGTCTTCCCACACCAATTAGTTTAATTAAGACAGTCCCCACAGATATGCCCAAAAAGCAAGTTGATGTAGATCACCCTCTCTGAGGCTCTCTTCCTAGATGATTCTAGGTTGTATCAAGTTGACAAAACCAACCATCACACAAATCTACTTGTATCAGACTCTGAGGTTGGTCATTCACAAGATTTTTTTTTTTTGGCAAGACCCTTGAATAGCTGATTACTGGAATTTGAGGTGCATCTAAGAAACTCTTTGCAGGGGATTCTCTCGCTGTGGAAATGCCTTCCTATGGATTAATTGTAGCAAATGACCTGTACTAGGTCTTCATCTGTCATCCTAGGAGAACTCAGATTCTCAATGATAGACCAGAGGGCTGAGCTTCGCCCCTTCCCTGGTGAAGTGATCACTGAGCAAGTGATCTGAGCATGTCTTTTATTTATTTACCCTTGGATTTCAGTTACTTGGGATCCCCATAATGTAAGAATCATTTCCCAGTGTGATACTTTTGGCTGTCAGGATCCAAAAATCTTCAAGCGATCCCAGTACAATGCATTGTATCCGGCACATTCAGTAGAGTTCTCTCTTGTTTTTGCCTGAAAGGATTAAAATTGGTTCATCCATCTGGGCTTCCAAAGATGAGATATAGCCCTGTTTCTTGGACTGCTGGAGCTAGATGGTGATTCAGAGAGGCAGCCGGGGAGCAGGGGATGGTTTAGACAGCTCGTACTAAATTCAGACCCCATACTCGTACATATTTAGCATCTTCCATTGACCCCAGCGCAAAGCTTGGTCAGTCTGCTTCTGTTCACGTTCACAGAGACCCTGTGCGCGGCCTTGTCCTTCCTGGGAAAAATATACTGGTTGTGGTGGTGGTGGAAACTAACATCGTGTAATGTGAAGTTAAAAGGAGCCTCTCCCGTGCCATGCTGCTGTGGCTTGAGTCTGGATGGGGCTGACGCTGCCTGTGCTTTCTCAGTTTAGTAAAACCATTGGAAGCAGAGCCTGAAGGCTCTCAGGAAGGAGCTCGTGCCCCGTCCTCCCGGGTCAATGAGTTGAGCACATTTACCTGCAGCGGAATGGGAGTACCATGTGCACTTAGTGCTATATCCTCCTCAGCTCCATCACTGTCTCGGGCTGAAAGCCAAAGGAGGGAAGGGCTGGGTTAGTGTCAGAGTCATGTGAACTATGAGGCGGCTCAGTGGCTTGCAAAGAGGCTCCTGACCCTGTAAAAGGACTACTTGGTTGAGGCTGTTGTTGAAAATAAAATCCCACAAAATGAAACAGAACAAAACATGAGTGGTTCATGCTTTTAATGCTAGCACTCTGGAGGCAGAGGCAGGCAGATTTCTGTAAGTTCAAGGCCAGCCTGGTCTGCATAGGAAATTTTAGGCCAGCCAGGGCTACATAGTGAGATCTTGTCTCAAAAACAAAACCACAAGAAAGGATCATTCATTCATCTGGTATTTTGAGACAGGGTGTCCTGGAGCCCAGGCTGTCTTCAGACTCACTATGTAGCCGAGGCTGTCCTTCAACTCCTGGTATTCCTCCCTTTACCTCTCAAATGCTGGGATTATAGCTGTAAGCCACCACATCTGGCACTGAAAACAATGAGGTAAAAGTATGTTCTTAAAATTTCAGATGAAGGTTGTAGATGGATAGTGCATGTGGCTTCGGGAGGAACACGTGGGTGTGTAGTTACGACAAGGGCTGAAGAATAGACATTTTCTAGAAAAAGAGCTCAGGATGCATGCTGTCTTGGTGTTAATGGTATAACATCAGGTGTCACGTCGTCTTGACAGGCCCTTTAAGCTCAATGCTCCACAAGCTTGGATTTATTTTTATTGTTGTCATTGTTGTATGAGACAGGGTGTCTCATTTGTAGCCCAGATTGGCCTGGAACTCCTTATGTATCCTAGACTGGTCTCAAACGTGTGGTGATCTTCTTGCCTCAGGCTCCTGAGTGTCAGGATTATAAGATTGTACCACCACACGTGGGTCAATTGGATTCAGTTTGAAAAGTGGACATTATAAAAAATATTCCATAGGCTGGAGAGATGGCTTGGTTAAGAACACTGGCTGCTCCTGCAGAGGACCTGGGTTTGGTTCCCAGTACCCACATGGTGGCTAACAACCATTTATCACTGCAGTTCCAGTGGATCTGATGCCTTCTTTTGGCCTCTGTGGGCATTGCATGACATGGTGTACTTAAATACATGCGGGCAAAATACTTATACACATACATAATAAATACATAAAAATATTCCTAGAGTTAATTTATGCAACATTGGAAGGACCTGGATTTGATAGCCAGCAACACACACACACACACACACACACACACACACACACACACACACAGTTGTTTTCATGGCTGTGTCTTCAGTAGGCAATGATCTCTACGAAGACAGGAGCTGCTTCTAAGGTGAGGCCCCTGCTCCATGCACATTGTGTTTTGGTGGTCACCGTGGCTGCAGGCACGGGTCTATGGACCCTGGTGAAGGTCAGCTTGGGTAACCCTTCTTTGTTACCTAGCTCCGTTTTCTTTCCTGTGTGCCAGGACTCTTTGTTGAGTTCCTGGACCTTTCATTCATTTTGCTTCCTTTCTTTTATTTATGGTAATGATCACAAGAGCAAGTCTATTTCGGAGGGTCTTGAGGAAGCAACCAGTTAATGCATACACAAGGTCCTCAGATTGGGGCAGACAGAAAACAGTATGTAAGCTATGCTTTGTATGTTATTAGTGGTGGTGTGGTTATAACTGATCTTGACAGCTTCCTCTGACTGGCTTTTTCTTAGAGGGGCTATGATGTGTTGTGATGGAAGAAATGTTTGTCTTTCCTTCAAGGTGGGGCAATCTGAATCCTGGCTTTAACATTTATGGCATAGTAAGACTCCTTCATACTCAATCCTTTGGCAACTGATTTTGTCTAACATTCCCATCAGACAAGATCAGAAATGAGAAAAACCCAATTCTTCCATTTCTAGTTATTATTCATGAATTTACCAAAAAAAAAAAAGTATGCTGTCTCTCTCTATAAAACACACAACCACCTCATGGTAGGAAATCTGACACACACATGTGGAGGAAGCAGGGAGCTCCATTATAACAAAGACTCTGAGGCCCCTAGGGGCTGAAGACCTTGTTGGTAAGAAGCCAATCTGTCAGCTGGAGAGATGGCTCAGCACTTAAGAGCACTGGCTGCTCTTCCAGAGGACCCGGGTTCAGGTCTCAGCACCCACATAGTGGCTAACATCCAGTTCCAGGAGATCTGACTGTCTCTTCTGGCCTTTTCTGGTAGTGCACGATGCGTGCACTTACACACATGTGAGCAACGTACTTACACGCATAAAACAAAAATAATCATTTTTTTTTAAGAAGCCAATCTGACTAAAGCCAGGGGTGTTAGGCTCTGCTCAGCATGTTGCCCACCCTGTCCCCTGCCGCCTTGTTATTCTTACTGTCTGATCTTCCTTCCCCTGTTTTATGCCAACTCCCATCACTCCTTAAAAAAAAAAAATACATTGTTTAGCGTAGGGTTGTTTTTTCTGTTTTCTTTTTGTAGTGCTGGGGATTGAACCTAAGTCCCCTGCATGCTATGCGTGCGGTCTAGCAGGAGTCAGTTGTCTACTTCCATCATGTAGGCTCTGGGGGTTCAATTTAGGTCATCGTGCCTGGTGGCAAGTGCCTTTACCTGGCTCACCAGGCTCTAACATTTATTTGAATCGGTAAATATAGCTCACACTATGGAAGACCATGAGATGTGTCTTCCTAAGTGTATATATTGCCTGGTGTTCAAATCCAGGAAAATGTATCTGTTTCCTTAAATGTTTCTTTAGGATGAAAATTTTAACATCCTTTCTTCTATATTAAAAAGGTAGATAACATACTGTGCAATAGCACGCCAGAACATCTTTCTCCTATCTGATTTAGTGCCAATCCACTTAACCTGTCCCTATCTGACCTTCTCTACTGGGTTCCCAAGGAGCTTTTGGAAACCAGTGCTCTACTCTCAATGACTGTGAAATCAACCTTTTATTTTTATTTAGTTTAAATTTTTGATTGATTTATTTAAAAATATTTTATTTTATTGTTATATGTATGAATGTACTGCCTGCATGTATGTAAGTGCACCCATGTCATGCAATGCCCTCAGAGGTCAGAAGAGGGTGTTGGATCTCCTGAAACTGGCATTATGAATGGTTGTTAGCCTCTGTGGGTGCTGGGAATCGAACCTGGGTCCTCTGCAAGAGCAGCTACTGCTCTTAACTGCTAAGCCATCTCTGTAGCCCTTATTTATTTATTTATTTTATTTTATGTGTCTGAGTGTTTTGCTTGCATGTATGTAAATGCACCATTTGTGCAGTATCCACAGAGGTTAGAAGACGGTGTTGGATCCCCTGGAACTGGAGTTATGAATGGTTGTTAGCCATCGTGTAGGTGCTAGGACCCGAACTCAGGTCCTCTGCAAGAATAGCCATGCTATTAACTGATGAGCCATCTCTCCAGCAAAATCAACTTTTAAAAAGATTCTTCTTAATTTCTTAGAGTGATAAGAAAGAAAGGGGGAAAAAGAGCTTCCTGTGAAAGAACAGGCAAAATGATCAGCTGGGACCTTTACAACTGGGTTTCCTTTAGAAAGATAGATATACTTAGAAGAAAAAAGTGGGGAACAGTGAGATGGCTCAGCAGGTAAAGACATTTGCCACTCAAGCTAGATGAACTGAGTTCAATACCCAGATACCACAGTGGAAGGAAAGAACTGACTTTTGAAATTCGTCCTCTGACCTTGGCATGCCCACTGTGGCACTCCACACACACACACACACACTCTCTAAATAGATAGATAACTAACAAAATAAAGAAAAAATAGTGGCATATCAAAAAGTACAATATCCAGCCAAGACTCAGCAATGGCTTTCTCATGGTTAACCTAATTTTATACTTACTGAGTCTTTATTTATTTATTTTATTTTTCTGAGACAGGGTCTCCCTGTAGGCCCAGCTGGCCTGAAACTTGATATGTAGACCAGGCTGGCCAGGATCTCACAGAGATCTGCCTGTCTCTGCCTCCTGAGTGCTGGGATTAAAGGTGTGCACCACCATGCCCAGTTTATTGAACAATTTTTATATTATTTAGATTGTATGAAAGAGTCATTGATTATCTTTGTCCTAAAACCTTCAGAAATAGTCATACTAGGATTCTGTATGTCCGATCAAACACTGCAGAGGAAAATGATCACAGTAGTGCTGTTCTTTTGAATATAGGTGGGTCTTGCTATTAGAAATCTTGAGATGAACAACATTCTACTTAATCTATAACAGAAAACAGATAAGAGTGTAGGAACTGTTTTGCCCAAAAAGAGCTGATAGTCTATCATATTAATTAATAATGTGAGGTCTATCTTGATCTCATAAAGCTCCTCCTGCCTCTGACTCCCAAGTGCTGGGACTAATGCCTGGCTTTTGTGCTATTTAAAAAAATTATTGATCTTATTATTTTAATTTATATGTATATGCATTGCTCTGAGGATATGTACGTGTGTGTGTGCCCTTAGAGGTCAGAAGAGGGTATCAGATCCCCTGGAGTTGGAGTTACAGGTGGTCATGAGCCACCTGATGGGGTGTGGGACCCAAACTTGGGTCCTGTGGAAGAACAGCAAGCACTTACCTGCTGAGTCATCTCTCCAGCCCCTTTGTGCAATTCTTGGGTATCTTTATGGTAAAATTTCCAGTGCCTAAAGATATGTTGACCCTGTTAGATTAATCAAACACTGTGAGAGCATATAGGTATATTTGTGGCTCAAGATTCTGGTGAAGCTGAGTGCAGTGTTTATAGTGTAACCCCAGCACTTGGAGGCTCAAAGCAGGAGAGTCAGGAGTTCAAGGCTAACTTGGTTACCTGAGACCCTGTCTTAAGAAGCAAAACAGATAGCTCAGCGGTTAAGAGTACTGACTGTTCTTGCTTAGAACCTAGGTTCAGTTCCCAGCTTCCACATGGCAGATAACAACCATCCTTAACTCCAGTTCCAGTGACAATATTCCCATACACATAGAATAAAATAAAATAAAAATAAATAAAATATTTTTTAAAAAAGAAACAAAACAAATGAAAAGGAGTCTGGTGAAGAGCAACTGGTTTGAAAAGTTCTATCAATATAAACCCGTGTGTGTGTGTGTGTGTGTGTGTTCATGGGTGCCATCATGGCTTTTTTCAAGTGTATGATAAGTGTGTGTGTGTGTGTTGGTGTGCTAAGGCACACATGTGTGTTTGAGTGTGCATGCATGTGTGGAGACTAGAAGCTGACCTTGTTCTTGGATCACTCACCACCTTCTATATTGAAGCAGGGACTCTCGCTGATCCTGGAGTGACCCATTTGTCCAGTCTAGCTAGCCAGCTTACTTTGGGTACTTCCCTGTCTAAGCCTCCTGCCAGCTGAGATAACAGGCAGGGTACCATGCCTGTCTGGCATTTATGTGGGTGCTGGGGGATCCAAACTAAGCTCCTCATGCTTGTGGGGCAAGCTCTTTACCCAGTGAGCAATCTCCCCAGTCCTGCCCACCGAGTTCTTTAAGACAGGGTCTCTCACTGGCCTGGAGCTCACTGATTTGGCGAGGTTGGCTGGCCTTTGAGCCCTGGGGATCTTCCTCCCTCCATCTCCCCAGCCCTGGGATTACAAACATGTGGCACACATCTGGCTTTTTAAATATGGATTCTGGGCATCACACTCAGGTCTTTGTACTTGCATGAAAACTTTTTACTACCTGAGCTGTCTCTCCAGCCCAATATACAGCTTTGGAAGACATTGAAACAAAGAAAAACAGTCACTGTGTCAGCTCCTGGAGCTACATTTCCATCCAGATGTTTTCATAGTTTGAATTAAGTCCACAAGCTACTTCAGAGGGATTAAAAAACAAACAAAAAAACCCAATCTTTCCAAAGACTTCTAGGAAGAGGAGTCCTTCCTTAATCCCCCTTGCCGATCTGTGTCAGTAAAGTGTTTACTGTCTCTTATTTTCCCTCTTAATAGCAATCCCTCATGCCTTGGTTCCGGTTCCTTCCCTCCACTGTTTATAGTTGGAAATGGGACACAGTGGGACAGCAGCTTCTTGGAGACAGATCTTCATACTTGTGAAAGTCTCTGTTAATCGCCTCCTGACTTACTTTCTTTTCAGCTGCACTATTCTGGCTTTATAAATCCAGAGGAAAATCAAATAATTATGAGACTGAGCTATGGCTGCAAAGAGAATTAGTCAGAAAGAGTCACAGGGCAACTGCATGCCTCATGGACCCAAGCAACATGCCATACTTTAGTACAGAATTGAGAGAGACAGAGCTTG
This sequence comes from Eospalax fontanierii, assembly GCA_035773235.1. NCBI lineage: Eukaryota > Metazoa > Chordata > Mammalia > Rodentia > Spalacidae > Eospalax > Eospalax fontanierii. The sequence continues at coordinate 26,752,072 of CM069551.1, read as the reverse complement.
GCTCTGCTATGAGAAAGGCACATAAAACTTAGGAACTACCATCTTGGTTTTATTGTCTTAACCCTTCCTTTAGGTCTGACGCTAAAACTCTTTAATCATCCCTGTGGTTTTCCACGGAGCCTCATCAAGTGCACCACACTTCCTAGTGGATCCCAGACCTGCAGTGGGTGTTCTTGCTGGAGACTGACTGATGCCGAATCCAAGGCTATGGTACTTCATGTCAGCCACACGCCTGTTTATGTAGGGCTGTGATGGTTAACCTCAGCAAACCAGATCGAAGGCAGCAGAGAGCGACTTTCCCTTTGGAACTTTCTAAGGTGTTGGCTCTTCCCTATTTTATCTATGTTTTGCTTAACAAGGTATAATCCTCTCTTCTCTACTGAGCTTACTTTAGTCTCTTAATTTTTTGATATGTGTCCGTTTTCCAGGTGGTCTAAATTCTGGTTCTATTCTCTATCTGAAGTTTCTGGTGACTCTACCCAGTCTTGGAGAACAATTTGTATGTTTTTTACCACATTATCGATTTCTCCCTCCACAAAAAACTCAAATGACTTTGGCAAAGGCTGTCATTAGCGGACTATTTCCTGCCCAGAAATGCATTTTTCTAACCTTGATAGGTCAGTAGGGTACTTCTGACCAAACCAGGAATGGGATTCTTTTTTGCAAGCCCTAGGACTTTAACTGAGACTCTCCATACAACACTTTGCTTGTTTTTGTAAGACAGAGTCTTACTATATAGCTCATGCTGGTTTAGAATTCATTATGTAGCCCAGGCTGGCCAGCCTCAAATTTTGTGCTGATTGACCTGCCTCAGCCAACCAAGTGCTGGGATTAGAGGAGTGTTACCATGCCTGGCAATATTTTTAAAGTTTTTTTTTTTTTTTTTTGAGACGGGGTTGTGTCTTCCCTACAACATTTTAAACACATGCCTACTATTATGGGGCTATGGGATATTGGTTACTACAAGTGTGTTTTAGGTTGTGCCATCTCATGAACTTTTTTCTCTCTGGGATTTTGTTTCCTGAGATGATACAGCAAACCACAACAAGCAACAACTTTTACCCCCTCTTCTGCTAGGAACTATGAAAATTCTTTCCGAGAATGACTAACTCTGCAATTTTTTGCCCTAAACCTCTTGGATATGAGTCACATCATCCACAAGTAATGCAGAAGTTTTATTTTTATTTATTTATTTTTTTATAGGAAGGAGGTAGACTGTCAATTTCCAACTCTCGGTCAACTGAACTGAAAAGAATTAATGGCTGCATTTATCTGGACAGGATTTAATTTGAATGTGTAATTAGCTAATGATTACAGCTTAAAAAAGTGTGTGCAAGCTTAAAAAAGGCAAGCTTATATTAATTTTGTTTGAGCCTGAGGAATATTATGTGTCTTATATAGTATCTAAAATAACATCATTGGTACCCATTAGAAGAAAATGGGAGAAATCAGTTGTCTATTAAGACACAAAAATTGATTTAAAACTATGGTATTGGCTTATGAATAACAGACCAGATGTTTCATAAAAGGAATTAATGAGTTTTGATCTATTTCCAGATAACTGAAATTAGCTGCTATTTCCCCAAGGTTTCTGGGGTCCAAGCATCTTTGGTGTCATGGGATAATGTCATTCCTTAACAAAACAGAGTCAGGTGGCTTGGTTTTATGAACGGATAAAAATGTGATCTAGAAATTATTAAGAAAATGTCACTTAAGCGAGTTGCTTTTTTGTGTACTAATGGCCATACTTCCAAGCCTTTAACTCAGAATTTAGATTGAATGGTCTTTCCTTTTGCTTCATCTAACAGAATCTTGAAGGACTTTCAAGCAGTGAAGAGTTTACAAAGTTGAAATCCTGGAGTGGCTGGACTTTGTAACTCTCATAAATGATGAGTCCCACAAATCAAGGTTAAGCCGGAGCAAATTGGTTTTGAGACTTAGACTTTAAAAATGTCAATCACTGCTGTCAAGATCTACTTTGTGTTTGGCAACTAACGTACCAGAACTTAGCATTGCCCGGTCTGTGCCTAATTTGGGGCCGATGAGCTTGTTTTATTTCATTTTGTTTATTATTTATTTATTATTATTGACAGCGTCTACCTGTAGCATCAACTGGCCTGGAACTTGAAATGTGGGCTGGGCTGGCTTCAACCTCGCCGTGATCTGTCTGGCTCTGGCTCCTCAGTACTGGGATGAAATATGTATGCCACTAAACCTGGCACTTATTTTTCGAGACATGGGTTCATGTAGCTCAGGCTGGCCTCAAACTCTATGTCATCCAAGGATGACTTTGAACTCTTGATCCTCCTCCTCTGGCCATAAGCTATCACACTGACTTGATTAACCCCTTTTAGAGTAGGTGCCTGAGCAATCAGAGACACACCTCTATTTAGAGACTTTGATTCCTTTCTGATTCTTCCTTTTCCCCACAAAGCACTATGTTTTGGAAGATAGACGTTTTCGTAAAAATTCAATCTTGAATCCGGAAGTCCTTATTTCTCTGATTCATTAAAAATCTTATCATAGCTAAACATTCCCTTTTGGATTGATCTCTCTGGGTTCTTCCCACTCCCCTTCCCACTCCCTGCCCCAGGCCCTTGGGACTTACCTCTGGAGAGCTCCTGGTTCTCCATCCGGAAGCTGCGTTGGTAGGCAGGGACCTGGCAGGCATTTCCTTGCGGAGGGCACTCCTGCCTACAGGATCTGTAGAGGATGCACAGCTCAGGAATGATGTACAGCAGCAGGAAAACCCACGCGTTGGTGACCAGGCCAATGCAGATGACTGCATCATCCCACTGGGGCTGTCGCTGGAGCTGTGGGTTGCCCCTCATCAGCATGGAGATCCACACAACCCAGATAATGATGGAGACGAGCACGGTGGCGAAGATGAGCCTCCCGTGCCGCTTCCAGTTCTCACAGGGGCCACAGAAGGTGGCTTTGGAGACAAAGAATGTGAGGGCCATCAGGAAGAGGACATAGATCAGGAGACAGACAAAGTCCACATTGAGCTGATAGGGTGTCATGTGCACGAACATCATGCCTCTGGTCATGATGAGAGTCACGTACTCTATGGCAATGATGGTCTGCAACAGACTGAGGCCGATAGCAATGAACAGAATTGTTGTCCAACAGAAGGAGCCTCTACCCCGGACCAACTTCACTAGGTTGGATGCATGAGCTAAGAGGCAGGAGAAGCAAACAGCAAAGAGCGTCCCAAAGAGGAAGTAGCGTACAGGGCCTGTTTGTTGGTTGAGCTGGATGATGAAGGCAAAAGCAAGTCCAAAGAGCCCCAGCACACCCAGAAGGAAGAGGAACTGGGTGGGAAGGATGTTCCACTGGCTGCAATCTTGCACCTTTCGCATGAGGAAAAGAAATGCCAGGAGCAGCAATATTGTAACCACTATGCCAATTGCTGCCAAGGACTCCATAACAATGCCCCATGGCCCCTCATTGTCACAGAAGAGGTAATAGTCTTCAGTGGACTTCACACAGTCCTCATACATGGTCACTTATGGATAGACTTCACGGGAATGGTCTGCTGGTCTCCTGTGGAGAAAAGATGAGAACACTTATGACTTGACATCCACCCTCAAGAATGCCTGTTGGGAGCTGGGAATGTGCTGGAAATGGCTTTACCAAATAGTCACTGGGACCCTGGGGAGGAACTGAGTTACATTTTGTCTCCTGACACTCACCTAAATGCCAAGCTTCCAGTGGGATGAAAATTTGATAGATGCAAATATGACCAATAGGGATATCTAATGCCATCCTGTCTAATATCCCCAAATTTAGAACTGGTGCATACAGGATGCCAGGGAAGGGAATGAGAAAGCCAACCTAGACCCCTCCAAACCACTTTTGCTCCATCTGCTATAAGAAAAAAAACAGAGTGGACTTTACTTGGGGACTCCAGATAATTCATCTATTATTGTGTCAGAATTTTCAAGGTTTTTTGAAGGTGGCTGCAGGCTCTTTTTTTTTTTTTTTTTTGATTGGTAGAAGTCTAGTTACATCAGGCTCCAGATGATCAATACATCCTTGACTGAATTGTCCCAAACACTGCTGCCCTTCTTAAAGGAGCCAGACAAGCCATTTTCCCTCAGTAATTTTAATGACTGTCTCTTCTCTCAGTTTAATTCAAGTCAATCCAATGTAACAGGTTATTATTACACACCTGTCATTGTTCATCAAAGAAGTGTACAAAATGGTCCCTTCAAGTAGCTTTTCAGATGGTTTAGTACTAAAGTTCCTGCCTTGACTGAGCTAGCCTAGGAAAAGAACCCTCATTTTGATTCGATGAAATGAAACACAACAAATAAACAAAAAGCCCCCATTGCAATAGATATCTCTAGCCCATTCCCCTTTGGGTATTTCAAATTGCAATGGTGAAAATGGTGGTCCCAGTTTATAGCTAACACCAAGGCCCCTGAATTGTAGCTTACCTCCCCTGTATCCACTCTGGAAGCAGAGGCTATAGTGGTGGCGAGGCTCTGACTGCAAATGAGTAAGGAAGAGACAACCTCAACTGCTTTAATCTCTCTTCAAATGGGCGGAAGACCTGCAGGACCTCACTCAGGTTCCAGCTGTGTCTATAAAAAGAACCGGAAGGACAGAGAGACACACCTAGTCCAGTTTCTCAGATTTCTTTGGTGAGAACAATTATTTTTCATTTTAATGCTGACCAGAGGCACCTTGACCCTGGGGAGGTGTGACTTTAAGGGAGTCTGCTTCCTCACGGGGTATTCCAATGTGTTTAGGAAGCTACAAGAGGCTTCCAGAAGGATGCTTCGGGTCCATTTCCAGGGCTTCCCCCACACCCCGATTTTAACTTTAAGATGCCAAAGAGCATGTATTCAACAACGTAACATGGCTTTCACTGGGGTATACAGAAGGACAATTCTGCCCACCCTGGCATTCAAGTGGCGTAAAATTTGTGAATTAGGAGAAATCAGTTTTCTTGCTCTGCAAATCTCTTTCCATGCCTTTTGGCTGTCCATCATGGGTGAACTCTTTCCTAGACAGCCATTCTTTGTATTCATCTCCCAGGCCTTTGAGTGTAACTTCCCGCTACCCTTGCTTTTTCACACTCATCAGCATGCACTGGCTCTGGGTCTCAGTGCATCAGGGCATCCCCAGGTCCTGAAGATGAAGGAATTCACAATGAAAGGTACCAGCTGATATTGAAACAACACCTTTCTTCTCTCCTATGGTGACTTAACAAAGCATGTAGTACCGTGTCCAGCCCAAACACAGCTCTCTAACTTACTCCTTGGTTCTTAGAGGGCTTCTGGAGACCCCCGCACCAGTGTTCCTTTAGTTTGTTTTTGAGATTCCTTGTGACCTGGCTCTACCTCTCCCACCCAACTGTGTGCCACCCAGGTCTTTTTGTTGCAGGATTGAGCCAAGTTGGTTTTTCCGGGCTCTCACAGAGAAATAAGCGCCATCTGCTTGCCCCTTCTGAGATGCTGTCTCTGTTTTGAATGACCCTTTTCTTTGTTCTAACCAACACTGTTTCTCACCCGAATCCCTTCTCAACTAGGTCTAGTTCATCTCATCCCACAGACTCTTCTTGTCTCTCTGGGCCATCCCAGCCCTCACAGATTATGTCCCACCATGAACTCTACAAGACTTAAGAGTTCATTATGTTCAAAATGATAGAAATCCCAATTTTAAATATATCTTATGAGTTAATTTTTCTTTTCTTTTTTCAGTCTTTTTGAGGCAGGGTCTCCTTGCAGTCCCAACATGGTGTAGAACTGACTATGTAGCCCTAGCTGGCCTTGATCTCCCGGAGATTCACCTGCCTCTGCCTCTGCCTCTGCCTCCCAAATGCTGGGATTAAAGGTGTGCACCACCATGCCCAGCCCTATGAGTTGATTTTTCAATGAATATATTAAGTAATAAATAAAAATAAATGATAAATAAGAAATATATCAACTTATTTTAATCTGTGTGAGCCTCATCTCCTTGATTAGATTTATAGCAACTTTGGAGTCAGGTTCCATGTCTTCTGCCCTGGAGTTCCTTGGCCTCATATGAAGAACCTCTGAGGTGCACGATTTGGTGAACTGAAAGAGGCTAATGATAAAATTCCCTTTCATGAGGTATTTTTACAGTGTGGTTTTTCTAGCATATGCTTTTTAATTGAAACCACGGGCAAAGAAGTCAGAAACTTAGCAAAACCTTGACAGTTCCATTCTGAGGTTCTACCTTTAGGGACTCCCTTAACTTCCAAAAAGTCATTTTCTCCTGTGAGGGAAAAATATTGTAAGAAGGAGAGTGAGGTTCCTTTGTTTGGTGCCGCCTGTATAGAGCTGTAAGGCCAAAGCCTACAGTTGGGGGAAGCGGGGATTACAGAGGTAAGGAGACTTTGCAGATCGGGCATGACATTCATGAGAATTTACTGGGGAGGTCAGAGAGCGACTAAATCGCTGTTAGAAGAAACGGGAGGCGTTCCCATCTAGTTCTTCCCAGAACTGCTTTGTTGACCTCCACTTCCCCACCTTCCTGATGGTTAGTCATGATCCCCCCTCTTTGTTGTAGGGAGAGGCCTCCAGACTTTGGGATGACTTGAGGCAGGCAAATTAATGGGTTAATGACCACAAAGCCCTTTGAGCACCTTAGATAAAAGGATCTGGCTCAGGTATTAATTATCGCTATTTTAAAACTTAGGGTGATAGAATGAACCCATCTTGTTGCTGGGTCTGGAGAATATGAAGGCCCATTTTGCCAACACACATCCCAATTATACCTCATTTCTTTTGGCTTCTATGCACCAAACAGCATCAGAACAAACAGGTGAGATATAACTTTGATGAATCAAAATACACTGATTACAGCCAGTCTATTAAAAATAGAGATAAAACAGTCAAGAGGCCAAACCTGCCAAATACCTATTTGTATTGTTTGTCTCTCACAGAAATAGAGCTGGGAAGGAAGGAGTGCTCACCCTAGTCTAACTCTTATTAGTAGTGAGGAAGCCGACATGGTAACTGGAAGAAATTTATGATAAGGGAACAGAGGCCCAGACAGGTGAAGGGAGAAACCCAAGGCAAGGGATATCAAAGAAGACAGCCAGTGTTGTCTGACTCCTGGTTGTGTTCTATGGTCTCAGGTTGCCTTTTTTGAAATGTCCCATCACTTAGGGACCTTAGAAAGACATTAGTCTTTAGATAGGACGTGTGGCCCATGTGAGCCGCTGTGACTAGCTGTGGGAGGAGAGGCTCTGACAACAAGGGACATATTGGCCAAGAAAGGACCAATTGTTCTTTTGTTTGCTGGCATCACCAGGACTCTCATTATGGGTGCAACCACTGTACTATAAAGGCCTCCACTCAGTGGGTCTTTGTGCTTGAAGTTTGATACTCTGTGGTTACCATCTTTTATTTTTTTTCAAAATGTTTATCTTCATTTTATGTGTATGAGTGTATTGCCTGCTTGTGTGTAAGTGCACTTGTGTCGTGCAATGCCTGTGGAGGTCAGAAGAGGGCATCGGATTCTCTGGAACTGGAGTTGTGGATGGTTGTTAGCCGCCATGTGGATGCTGGGAATAAACCCAGGTCCTCTGTAAGAGCAGTCCGCTGAACCATCTCTCCAGCACACCATCTTGAATCTCTTGATGATTTTTGCCTTTGGGTTTGTCCTCGGTTGGTGAAGTGGAATAGGACCTGGAGCATGTGTGAGATTCTTTAAGTCACCACTCAAGCATCCCCAGCGCCCCAGTCTCCTCTGTAGCACAGGTTTCTGACCACGCAGCCGATTTCACTGCAAGGAGCCTGGGTCATCCGGACTTCCCGTTTCTGCTACCACCTGCTATTGTTTCTCACCTGCCTCAATTGTCTGCATGTGTTAGATCTGTGGCTCTTGGAAAGGGGTGTTGATTCCCCTCCTTCTGGGCAGGACTGCACATTTTCATTTCACACTAGGCCTCAGAAATTAAGTAGCTGTCTTCAGGCATCTCATTCTGATACGTGACAAATAATTTGATATTAGTCTATACCAAAATCTATCACATACAGTTCAATTGTAAACACAAAGTGGTAGTTGTATAGTACTTGAGAACTTGGTCTGGACCATTGAATTGTCAGAGTCAACTGAGTCTCACTCATTTAGCAATGTCAGAGTATTTTAAAAGTTTTATTATTTTTACTTTTTATGTGCATGAACATTTTACTTGTAGGTATGTAAATGCACTCCATGTGTGCAATGCCTGTGGAGGTCAGAAGAAGGTGTTGGATCTGATGGAACCAGAGTTGTAGATAATTGTTAGCTACCATGTGAATGCTGGGAACTGAACCTTGGTCCTCTGCAAGAGCATCCAGTGACCACTGAGCCATCTCTCCAGTCCCATGAATGTCCAAGTATTTTTTAAAATTATTAATTTTAGACGCTGGAGAGATGGCTCAGCAGTTAACAGCACCAGCTACTTTTGCAGGGAACCTGGGTTTGGTTCCCAGCATCCACACTCTGGCTAACAACCATCTGTAACTCCAACTCTGTGGCATCTGATGCCCTTTTCTGGCCCCTGTGGGCATTGCACACATGTAGTGCACTTATATACATGCAGGCAAAATACACATAAAAATTATTAATTTAAATTTAATTTTATTTTGATACAGGGTCTCATTTTATAGCACAATTTGGCCTTGAGCTCTACATCTTCTGGTCTCTCAGTCTTCATGTGCTGGGATTACAGGTATAGGCCACCAGACTTGGCTGTCAGGATTTTGGTTTTGTTTTTTTAAATTTTGTTATTTTAATTTTATGTGTTTGAGCGTATTACCTGCATGTGTGTAAGTACACCTGTGTTGTGTAGTGTCTTTGGAGGTTAGAAGAGGGCACCAGATTCCCCTGGAACTGGAGATATGGATGGTTGTTAGCTGCCACATGGGTGCTGGGAATCAAACCGGGGTTCTCTGCCAGAGCAGCCAGTGCTCTTAACCACTGAGCCATCTCTCCAGCCCCAGGATTTTGCTTTTTAAAAAAGAAAAAGAAAGTTATTCTAACATATTCCCCCTAGTTCCTGACTATTACAATTTTTCAGTTGAACTAGCCCACACTTCTTTCTGCTGAGCTATTTTATTATTAGAAGAAATCAGATGATGTGAAAAAAGCAGGTACATTCAAGTTTGCTAGATCTGGAAGGATAAATCTGACAATACTGAGAAAAATGTTGGCTCATAAAATTTTTAATTTTACTTAAATTTACATCTGAAAAGGAAAAAATAGATATAGGACCTTAAAGAGAGATTATTTAAGTATGATTTTATGAAATATGCAAGGCTTAACCAAAATGACAGACAACGTTATTTATAATAAAATTCATGTAAACCAAGGCTTAAAATTTTCAAAAAAAAATACACTGAGGCTTATGATATTCTGTCAACGAATACCTCATTTGTTTTCAAAGGAAAAAACCCACATTTATTATTAATAATTTCTAAGTTGTCAACTTCTATTAACGCAAAAGCCTTGTAATCGTCTGCTCAGTTGTATACCAGGGTCACCCAGCTGCCAGTGTTTTTCTTCTAGATCGTATGGAATGGGCATAGGATTGCTGATTATCAAATGACAAGTCAGCTGACACACTCAGCAGGGCACCACAATCTGTCATCAAACCTGTATTATGTCCAATCAAAAGAGGCAGCGTTTTCAGAGTACTTCAGCCTGGTGTGATGCGATTCAATCCAAAGCAATCGCGAAGGTTTCAATTTTGCCCGTACTTTTAGTTAGATCAGACATGAGTGACAAGAACAAGCTTTATAATTTATTGCTTTGTTGAAATGTAATTTCATCCACACTGCAATTAACCATAATCTACTAGTTGGAAAAGTTTATTATGGACCATGTATTTAAAGTAGGGAAAAAAACCCATCCAATCATAAAGCAACTGCAAAAAAATGGACAAGAAATATGATTAGAACATAGAGTTATTAAAACTGATGCACACCCATGATTAATTCATCATGAGGTTTTGACACCAAGAAGAAGTTTTATAGAACTTCATGAATTTATTGGATGCCAGTAGGTGAAACTTACAGAAGGCTTTTGTTCAGATGTTAAAGTTGACCATATCCACTTACCACACAGTCAAATTTCTGCTTGTCATGAGGAAAAACACCAGGTCTCATAGTACACAATCACCTTATATAAACTCAGCATTTAGGATTTAAGTGTTTTGAGGCTGGAGAGATGGTTCAGCAGTTAAGATGGGGTACATCTTTGTAGGGGACCCGAGTTAGCTTTCCACACCCATGTGGTAAAGTTCACAACTGCCTATAACTCCAGCTCCAGAGTATGTAATGCCCTCTTCTGGCCTCCTTGGCACCTGCACCTACATGCAGGTATTACACCCCCCCAAATAATAATAATAATAATAATAATAATAAAATATTTAAGTTTTTGAGTTGAAAATCTATCTCAGCAGGGCATGGAGGCTTACACTGTAATCCCAGCATTTGGGAGATTGGGGCAGAAGGATTGATGTGAGCCTGGGCTACACAATGAGTTTCACAAAGTGAAACCCTATCTCAAAAACAAAACAAAACAAATATAACAGAAACCAATGAACCAAGCAAACAAAACACCCAAGGACATGTGAAACTAAACTATTTCACTCGGAAAACATATTTATACATGGCATTTGGATAGTAAGAATGCATAAGGCCTTGTGGCATCTGCTTTGGTGTTGTGGAATAATTGGTCACAAAATACTCTCCCCTGGGAATAGCTGTCACATAAGAGTCCACATTTGGGGTCTCTGCTGAGAGTTCTGGCCAGCCCAGCCTGCCATCTGCCGACACCAAAGCAACTGATATATGAATGGAAAACCTGCTGGGAAATGATCCTCCTGTTCCTACTGTCCAGAGAATCCCCACCAAGTAGAATTCCTGTACATGTCAAACATGAGGGAATTCTTTACTTTGTTATCATTCTTAACTTTTATTTCTAGAATGTTCTAAGAGCTTTGTTAAAGCCAAAGCCTAATATCCCTACAGAAACAGATACACCCACAGGCACCAGCATTCCTCTGAAAGCATGCATGCTCCAAAGTGTTAAAACTGTCCTAATAAATGTAGTAATTATAGCTTCTGTATGTTCCAAGCACTGTTCAACACATCGAAGAGAGCGTTGCAGAGTCAATGTGAATGAAATAATTAGAGATATTGTTGTATCTAACTTTTCTTTCAAGCTTACAATGGTTGTTTTTCAGAAGAAAATCTAAACCTTTGAAACAAAAACATCTGAATCAAAGATCTATTTCCTTTTCAAAATTCATAATGAATTCTAGAATTTCTCATCGAGTTGAATTCCATTTTCAACTTGGTGAACAAGAAGTGACTTCCTTTAATTCTTATATGGAGAATGATTGTAAGACATGACTAGTACTTGGACTGATACTAAACCAAAATTTCCAGTGCTACAACTGTTACAGCATGAATGTCCCCACTGCTAATAATCATAGCAATCTCCTTGTATGAATCTTTAGAGTTTTAACTTAAAATTTTAAAAAAGACAAGCTGAACAATGTTCCAGACAAGCATCTTGCCTTGTCCTCAGGTATCCCATTGGAATGAGTTTACAAACAGGTTAATATATCTTCTTCCTATAAAAATCATGGTTAAAGTTCCCTTTTATGTTAGACTTGTGAATCACTTAAGGACAGGAAATGCATTGTTCCAAGAAATGCATTGTTAAACAACATCATCATTGCTTGAACATCTTTGTGATCTCATTGTTAACTTGACTGAATTTGGAATCACCTAGGAGACACACCTCTGGGTGTGTCTAGGAGGGTGTTTCCAGAGAGGTTTTAGCTGGTTTCTGACTGCAGACACAACGTGACCGCAAGAGCTTCAGGCTCATGTTACCATTGCCATGCCTTCCCCACCGAGATGGACACTACACTCAACCTGTGAGCCAAAATAAACCCTTCCTTCCAGATGTTGCCCCCTACGTCTTTTAAGCCCTACTGTGTCCCCAAGTATGCTTCAGTGTGGGTCCATCCATTCAGCAGAGTTAACCTACCCAGAGTCTCACTCTTAAGGAAGATCGACTCTCTCCCTCCCAGCAGCTGTTTTTGCTAATGGTTCCCTAGGTACGGATGGAGTTTTTTACATCCCCACTTCTGTGCTGGGAATTCGTCTGACTTGAGTTTATGTGGATTTGTGTATGCTGTTGTTACTGTGAGTTCATATGAGTAATTTCCCACCTGTCTGGAAAAACTCTTAAATCAGAAAGTGATTGGTTACTCCTATAATATTCACGCCACTATGGCACCAGTGAGTATACCTTGCCAGGTCAGCTGTTGCAGCTTGCAGGATTCACAACTGGGTGAGGCTGATGATTACTTTTCTCTTCTAGTAGCATACACAGCACCTTCCAGCACTATGAAAGCTATCCAGTAGAGATGAAGCTTTGAGGTCAGTACCAGCTTGATTTCTCCTTGTTTGTTCTATAATTCATGTACGTGGTATCTTCAGCAATAGGGTCTTACCATCAAGTTCTAGCAGATAATCAAGAGCAGGAGCAAGGGCCAGTATTGTTTGAGGGTCTATGGGACCGCTGGTCAACAAAAGGGGGAAGTCCACTCCTGACACTGGGCTTTTTTTTGCTACCCTATGATGTCTGGGAGGGCCAATGTCCCCTGTTATAGGTTAACTCCTTTTAATCTCCTTTCATGTTGTGTATGTATATACTTTAAGAAGCTTCTACAGCAGTAGGTTTTCATATGACTTTTTCTAAGGGCTTTTGGGGTTAGTTATCTCTCCCTACACTTCCTCTTCCCATTCCCCTGTTTAGCTCTTTCTACTCCATTATTCCCCCTTTCAATGGCTGCATTCTATCTTCCTTACCATGAAGCCCACTCCCCTCCAAGAGCTGTTTACTAGTTTCCTGACCTCAACCAGTTTTTCCAATTAATATACATATATCTAAGAATTCAAAGCTAGTACCTACTTATGAGACAGACCACACATTTGTCTTTTGGGGTCCGGATTACCTCATTAGGATGATTGTTTCCAGTTCCACCCACTTCCCTGCAAATTTCATTTTTCTTAACAACTGAATAATTCTCCTCTGTGTAAATGTATCACACTTCCATTAGCCATTCGTCAGTTGATGGACATCTAGGTTTTTCCATTCTCTGGCTATTGTGAATGGTATCTCTGTAGTAGGATAGAGAGTCCTTCGAGTATATGCCCTTCTGGTTATATGCCTTTTGGGTATGGCGGGACCATGTCATCAGTCTATTTCTAACTTTTTGAGGAATCTCCACCCTGATTCCATAGTGACTACATGGTTAAGATGACAGCAATGTTAGAGATGTAAAGGAAGGGGAACTCTTGCTCCCTGCTTGTGGGAGTGCAGTTCAGACTGGCCTAGAATTCACTATGTAGCCCAGGCTTTGAACTTGTGACCCTCCCACCTCCTACCTCAACTTCCCAAGTGCTGGGGTTACTGGTGTGAGCCACCATGCCTGGGAGAATACTATAATTCTGGAAGATTTTTATACTGTAAGTATCAACATACAATTATATTAAATTTAATTATTAGGCTTACATATGAAAAAAGGGACTATTTATTTACTTTCAAATCTTTTCTAAAGAAATATACTGTTAGTATTTTTAAAACTTATTTTTATTTAATGTGTATGGGTGTATTGTATGTCTGTTAGTGCACCCATGTCTTGCAATGCCCTTGGAAGACAGAAGAGGGCGTCAGATCCCCTGGATTTGGAGTCACAGACAGTTGTTAGCCACCATGTGGGTGCTGGGATTTGAACCCAGGTCTTCTGCAGGAGCAGCCAGTACGCTTAACCACTGAGCCATCTCTCCAGCCCTATTATTAGTATTTGTTCATTCATTTACTCGTTGTTTCCTCCCGTCCTCTCTCTATGTCTCTATGTCTGTCTCTGAGTGTTTGAGACAAGGTTTCATGTAGCCCAGGCTGGCCTGAAACTCCCTCTGTAACTGAGGATGCTTTTATCTCCCAAATGTTAGGATTACAGATGTGTGTCACCAAACAGCTTGTTCATTCTCCTAATAGCTTTATTAAAAAAGTATCTTGTGTCATAGTAAGCAGCACACAAGGCCCACAACTATGACCTCTACTCACACTGCTTGCAACCTTGGGTAGAGAGGAAGGTTAACAAGTAGCGGAAGCATCAGTGGGTGTTTAGCAATGACCTTGAAGAGGAAGAGAGGCCCAAGCAATGCAAAGTGACAAGTTAAGAGTGATCTAGACAATGATATAGCCTGGATGTGGCCAAGGAAGGAGAAACCACAGCCTTGTCAGTAGATGGCAAGTAGGTGATGAGCTGGGAGCAGAAATGAGGAGCAGAGTCAGGAGGAGAAGGGCTCCATGGCCTTTTTGCTTTCTGTTAAGGAGTTTGAAATTTTTTCTGAAATCAGTTTTATTTACCCTCTGTAAGCTACCAATTACATTGCATTTAATTGTCACCATTAATTTATTCAACACATCATTTTGGGAACATCCAAAAATATTTACTAAATGCTATAATAAAAAGCAATGACCAAAGCAGGCCTTCCCCTTCACCCCCATTGACCTCACAGTTTGATGGGAGAGTAGCTAACAGAATAGATCACACACATGCATATGATTGCTGATTGTGAAGGTGCTGTGACAGAGAATGGTGGAGTGTGGGCCCTCTGTGAGGGTGGGTTACGAGGACCATCCATCTATATGGAGATCTAGAGGCTAGGAAGATCCAGCCTGCCCTTGAAGTGGAAGGATCCTTCTGAGTGGAGAGGCTGAGTGTCCAAAGAGGATGAGAAAACAGAGCAGGCCACTGCATCTGAAGCAGGAAGGCAGAGGGCGAAGGGCTAGAAAGGTGCAGGAAGTAGGCGGCAGGCAGCGCAGGGACTTGAGACTTGGGTGCAACAGAAAAAAACAAGAATGAGCTTTAAGCAGTGAGGTGATACAATCCAACTCCCACTGTGAACAGGTCAGTGTGGCTGCAGACCAAGGCGTGTATAAGGAACACCAGGCATTTGGGAAAGGGTTAGAGAGGAGCGGGTAGGAGCCATCAAGATGACTTAACAGATAAAAGCACTTGCCACCATATCTGATGATCCTCAGATCAACCCCTGGGATCCGCATGGTTTAAGAAGGGAATTGACTCTGAAAAGTCATCCTCTGACAGCTACATGGACCCTACAGCATTCGTGTGCCATCTCCCGATAAAGAAATAAATGTTTGGGGGTAGGGAAGGAGCAGATAGGAAGCAGGAGACCCTTTCCAGTGATTGGTGGCAGCGATTGGTTCTTCAGAGTGGGTGGACAGATAAAGAAGAGCCAGGATAATTTGAGACATTTCTGAGCCGGAATCTCTGTCTTAGTGCTCTCTGTGGTCCAGACGATTATTTACAATAACTGTACTTTGGGGTTTTTTGTTTGTTTGAGACAAGATTTCACTATGTAACCTTATCTGGCTTAGAAACTGCTATGTAGACCAGGCTGGCCTCACAGAGATCTGTTTGCTTCTAGCTTCTAAGTGCTGGGATTAAGGGCATTTACCACCATGCCTGACCTGATGCTTTTGGTTTTGAATGAGTAAGTTTATTAAGCAAACAGCAAGGAAAGGTAAAAGAATAAATAGCAAGGAACAGACAGATGGAAAAACATCATCAAACTGGGTGCTTGTAGCATCTGGCAGAGAGGACTGAGGACTGGCGTCACTTTGATTGACAGAGCAAACAAAAGGTAACATCAAATTGGATGTTTACAAACACCCATCAGAAATTGACTGGGGAAGCTAAATTGAGGTATTGAGATGGAGTTCTCAGTCAAGAGTCTTGGGCAGAGCAGAGTTTCCTAGGAGAGAATTTTAAGTAAAATAACACACATAGTTGGGGCTGGAGAGATGGCTCAGCAGTTAAGAGCACTGGCTGTTCTTGCAGAGGACCCAGGTTCAACTCCCAGCACCCACATGGTGGCTCACAACCATCTATAACTCCAGTACCAGGGATCCGACCCCCTCTCCTGACCTCCCAGCGCACTCACGGCACGGGTGCACTTATACATATGCTGGCAGTAACTCACATACGTAAAACTGAAAAAAAAGAGAGAACCTGTAGGAAGCAGAAGATGGATAAGATCATCAACTTGGGCACTTACAATCATCCAGCAGAAATGAGTGAGGAAGTCTCATGAAACTATCACGCTCGAATTTCCAAATGGAGAGTTCTTGCAGAGCAGAGCGTCCTATCCATGGATGAACAACTGCCTTCTCTTCCTTACCGTAGGCATTGTTATATCATGTGATAATGGCAACCTTGGTCAGAAATAGTTCACCTTCTAGCTGTTCTCAAGGGCACCGTGTTTATTCGTTCTGTGTTTTATTCTCTCTTCCTGTTACAGAGCCAGGGAGCCAACCTGACCCGGGACAGGGGATTTGGGAGGGTACTTGGCTTAAACACGTTTGGGGCAGAAATGGGGTTGGGGCAGCTCTGCTTCCAGAGCCAGCTTCTCAGTGGGCGCAAAGCAAGGTGGGCCTTTGTGAGTGAGAGATCCTGGGAGGTCAGAGATACGTGTAAGTCAAAGAACGAGTTTAAACTTTTCTCACTTTCCTTCTCTTCCAACTATAAAGAAACTCCCCCACTGCAGGTGGATCCTATCGACTCCTTGTAAATGACGACAAGTGATTCTTTCAAACCTCTGTGATAGTTCTGTGTCATTAGTTGAGGAATTTTTCAGTGTGCGGCTCAGCAGTGGAGTAAAGGTCTTATTTGTCTAAGGGTTATACTTTAAATATTTTATTTTAAATTATTTTTATTTTATGTGTATGAGTATATTGCCTTCATGTATGTAAGTGCCCCGGTGTGGTGCAATGTCTGTGGACATCTCAGAAGAGGGTGTCAGATCCCCTGGAACTAGAATTACAAATGGTTGTTAGCTACAATGTGGGTGTTGGGAACCGAACTCAGGTCCTCAGGAAGAGCAACCAGTGTTCTTCCTAAGCCCCTTAAGTGTCATATTTTAAAAGGAGATCTGAAAAGAAAAGTCATTGAGTCAGGAAGATACATGGACTGAAAAATCAATGCATTAGAGTCAAGAGGACATGGATGATTGATTATAGAAATCAGGTACAAGACTGAAATGGTCAATATGAGTTCATCCTGGGAGAGGACAGATGATATGGCAAGGAGAGATAGAATACTTCCTCCTTGGAGAAAACCAACACGTAAGGCAAGGAGAGAGGAACCTATGAAGGAAGGAGGGGGACAAGCTGAGGTAAGCATGTCTGGAGAATGGAAGGTCCCTGGGACCAAAGGAGCAGTGCCAGGGAGAGGAAGAGTCGGTGTTAAAAGCACGGAGAGGCCATCCAGCCTGCTCCAGCCCAGCAGGTGCTGCACTTCGTCAGTGAGGACTAATTTCAAAGACCGTGAAGTCAGTGATGGAGTGAATGGGAGGAAAGGACCTGATGCTTTGTGGGTAAAGTACTTCATAAAGGTCACCAGAGAGACGGGATGCACCCAGAATGCAAGACCAGACAAAAAAACGTTTTGGGTTGTAACTGGAGATGCAGGCACCTGATTTTATGTTGAGAAGTTGCCAGGGACCAGGGAGAGATTGAAATCATAAGGACAGGGTAGATGAGTATAAAACAGGAGCGTGAGGTCCAGTTCTCAGTACAGAAGATGACAGGATTAATGTCTGGGAAAGTGAGAAGTCCATTCCTCTTAGAGAAGGAAGGGGTCAAGGATGGGGTTCTCCAGGGACTGACTAGCTTCTCTTGAGAACTGAATCACCTCTTCGAGCTCCTCTTCCTCCACAGACCTTTGCCAGTACATTGATTGGGCTTTTAAGAAGTTTCATTGCACTCTACCCTCCAGTGTAGGGCTCCCACTCATAAAACACGACTCACCTGGAAGCCATAGTCTGACAGCTCCTAAAAGACCTTAAAACAACACAGGCGTGAGATAATCACGGACATACATCATCTCTTCAAAGGTGTGGTACAGAAAAAGTGTGTAGCTGAACTTCCATCTTTAGAGGAAGCCAGAGAGAAGGTGAGGGCTGCTAATTTATCTCAAGGCAATCAGAGAGCTGCTGGGAGTGGTGCTGCACGTGGAGTTTCAAATTCACAGAGCTGTCCATCCGCATCCCAGGCACGTAGCCTAGGGACGTGGGGATTCTGTCATGGCTGCTGAGCCACAGAGTATGTCATAGAGGGAGGAGGCGTGCCACCCGGCATGCTCCCCTGTAGGCGCACACCCTGCCTCACTCACTGCGCTCGAGGATTCAGAGCTGTGCTGCCCAGTGACTAGCAGTGTGGGCTTTGCAGTTAAGCCAGCAGGGGTCACATTCTGACTCTGTCACATACCATTTCATACAGCCTTGGCCATTTTTTGTTTGTTTGTCTGTCTTATAGCCCAGGCTGGCCTCAAACTTGCTATACTGGCCTCAAACTTGCTATATAGCTGAGGATGATCTTGAACTCCTAATCCTCCTGCCTTTACCTCGTAAGAACTGCATGTGCCGCTGTGCTGGGCTAGCTTAGGGCATCTTAGGTGCATCCAGGAGCTGCACCAGTTTATCTGTGAGTGGAGTAGAGATAACAGTGCCAATGACTTCCTTATTGGGTAAAATCAGGTCATTCACGTAATGAGTTTGCAAGTACCTGGAGCACTGTAAGTGCTGGAAAGTGTTAGCTATGGATAGCTCTTTGTTTGTTGTAGCTAGTTTCTTAGTCAGGGTCTTACTAGATAGTCTAGGCTGGCAATCTTACAGCTTTAGTCTCCTGAGTGCTGGACTTACCTGGCATAAATTCTTGAAAAAAATTCATTATTAATAAAATAGACTATGAGAGAGAGAGAGATCTTTAAGTAGTGGGATGTGAGGTGGGGATTAGAAATTATAGAAGATGTGGGCGTTAATGGAAGGATCGGGGAAGAATTTTTAAATGTTAAAAAAAAAAGCAAAAATGCTAGAAAATGCTAGAAAAGCTGGGCTTTGTACATTAGAGGGTGCTGGGGGAGTGAGCAAAGGCAGGCAGGGGGTCCTGCAGGGAGCATCCTATAGGAACCACTGCCTGCCCTGGTGCTCCTGGAAAATAAGGGTTACAAGAAAAAGGACAAGCACAGGCTGAGAAAAGACTGGGGCCTGAGCCAGCTCATTAAATGTTCTTTTAGAAAGAATTTATTTTGTCTTTATTTATATGTGTATGTGTATCTGTGTGCATATGCACATGAATGTGTGATTGCCTGAAGAGGCCAGAAGAGGGGTCGGAGTCCCTGGAGCTGGAGTTACAGGTGGTCGTGAGCTGCCTGATGTGAGTGTTGTGATCCAAACTTGAATCCTCTACAAGCACAGCAAACACTCTTAATCACTGGGCTATCTCTTCAGCCTCATAAGATGATTTCTTTATGATGTTCTAGTTTATTCATTGCAGAGACAAAATGATTTATGTACAGTGGGATTATGTGATGGCTCTTCACAGTCAGCGCCAGTCTCATTCACAGGTCACTGTGTCATCTCCACCATATCTGGTTTGGTTCCTGATTCTGCATTTGTGGCTATTGTTTCAGTTTCCTCCCCCTAGATTCCTATACAGTGATGTTGCCTACAGAAACAAAATCAGGAAAAAGCCTAGTGCTAATTCAGGATATAAATTCAAAGGCAAAATCCATGGCAATCCACCAAATAAATACCGGTCAATGTGGCATGCTATGAACCTGTAATTACTGTGCTGAATGTGTGACATTACTTGGGAGTGGAGAAGCCAAGTGTAAATTAAGGAGATCTTTCTTAAGCAAGCTATGACTAACTCCTGAACTCACCGAGGGTTCCCCTTATTTGTGCGTACATTCACCCTATGACCCCACGACATTCATGTAAGCATTATGCCACAGTACACCTGAAAAATGTCACTGTGTGGAGCGTGCAAAAATGCAGGAATATTAAGGAGCCAGGAAGATGGCCTCAGAGCATATTTATAGACCCAGGTCTGGAGAAGTTTCAGCTTTTTTTATTTTTTAATTTTTAAACTATGTATGTATTTAATATGTATGAAGGTTATGCCTACATATATGTATGTGCATCCATGTTGCACAATGTCCAAAGAAGCCAGAAGAGGGAATCTGATCCCCTGGAGTTGGAGTTAAGGACAGTTGTTAGCCACCATGCGAGTACTGGGATTCAAACCAGGGTCCTCTGCAAAAGCAGCCAGTGTTCTCAACCTCTGAGCCATCTCTCCAGCCCCAGAAGCTGCAGCTTTGAGCTATGGTCCTGAGCACTCAGCCTGGAGGACAGTTAGTACTCGTCTGTGTGCTATTTTCCAACTTTGGGTTTTTAGCCGTGCTAATATTAGCCATATGCTCTACCCTACCCCAGGACCCTAGGGAGAGAAGTGAGATGAGGCCAAAAGTTTTTAAAAAATAAGCTTTTATTTTGGCAATGGTACTGACAAGAATTGGTGGGAATCAGGAAAGCTTACTTGACTAGTCTGTGGATTGACAGTGGAATACTCTAATCTCTGGCCTATTTTTCTTTTCTCTCTTTTTCTTTTTTGAGAGACAAAGTCTCCCTCTTGGCCCACATTGGATCTTCCTACGTATCCTAAGCAGGTCTTGAACTTGTGGTTCCAAGAGGGTGAACCACCATGACTGTCTTCTTTGTTTCTTTCTTTCATGCTTGAGTCTCATGCAGTACAGGCTCACCTCAAACTCTATAAGTAGCCAAGGCTACCTTTGAACATCTCCCAAGTGCAGGGATTACAGGTGAACACCACTGTCCCTAACTCATTTTCTTGATGGAATCCTGAGTGAGCTTGTTTTGTTCCTTCACTCCTGTTTTTCTTTCTGTTTTATTCATCCTTCCACCGTCATCCAGACATCCTGGGTCCTCACTGTGGGGCAGGTGGCTGAAAACCATTCTCTCCTTCTCCACTGTGACAAGTACTCCCCAGTTCTGGCTTTCAGAATGGAGGGAGGAGAGATGAGGGCGGCACACTTCTGCAGGGGAGGCAGCCAAGTGCTCCTCAGTGCACACGAGACTCAGAAGTGAGACTGCAGAACAGAGGCCCAAAGATCAGCAACCTGGCCTCCCTCCCTCTCCCTCGCTGTCTCCTGCCGTCTCTTGCCCAGAGAATACACAGCCACCCTCTGTCTGCTTCCCCAAATTACCATTGTTAGGTACCCAAGAGCCATTCTGGATGTCCCTTTCTCTTGCTTCTGCTTTTCCTGACTACGGGGGAGGGAGAGCCAAGCACACAGACTTCCCACACTTCCACAGCTATAAATGGCCCTGTCAGTCAGCTCTGATCCACGAAATAACAGTGGAATGCTGGGGGAACTTTAGAAAAATGCTTTTGTTTTGTCATACAATAGGATGGAGGCAACAGGTGCAGCTTCCCTTCCTGTCCCCCCTTTTCCTGCCTGGAACACTGATGTGATACGGGGAGGTGCCTCAGCCATCTTGCAGTGCTGAGGCAGAGAGTAAGGGATGGGTCACTGAACCTAACTGAATTTTCTTGTTGCATGAGAAAAGAAAACCTTACTGGTTTCAGCTACCATGGGTGAGTTTTCTGTTGCTCACAGTTCACTGCTTATCCAGGAGGGGCCGAGTTCAGAGACAGGGCATGTCAAGCCCTTTTGACATGTGGGGATAAAGACATCACCCGTGCGATGAGGAAACCCAAGCACAAAACGGAAAAGGGGACTAGACCTGTGGATGGAGGGTAATGAAGGAGAGATTGACAGAGGAAAAGTTGGGGAGTACAGGCCAAATCACACGAGGCTTTGAAGGACAGAAATGGAAGCTCCAGGGCTGGAGTGACGGCTCAGCGGCTAACTGGCTGTTCTTGCAGAGGATCTGGGCTAGGTGTCCAGTACCCTCATGGCCGCTACCAACCATCGATAACTCCAGTTCCAGGGATCCTGACGCTCTCTCCTGGCCTCCAGGGGCATTGCATGCACAGATGCACTTACATACATGCAGGCAAAACCCACATACACATAAAATAAAAAAAAATTTTTTTTAAAGAAATAGATGTTTAGGGGCTGGAGAGATGGCTCAGCAACACTGGCTACTCTTGCAGAGGACCTGGGTTCAGTTCCCAGCATCCACATGTAGCCACAGTAGCTAACAACTGTCCTAACTTCAGCTCCAGGGGTTTTGATGCCCTCTTCTGACTTCCAAGGGCATTGCACAACATGGGTGCACCTACCTACATGCAGGCAATACACTCAAATACATAAAAATAAATAATTTTTTTTTTTTTTTTTGCCTTTTTGAGACAGGGTCTCCTGTAGCCCCAGCTGGCCTGGAACTCACTTTGTAGATCAAGTTGGCCTTGAACTCACAGAGACCCACTTGCCTCTGCCTCCCAAGTGCTGGGATTAAAGGCATGTGCCATCACACCTGGCTATACATAAATTCTTTTTAAAAGAAATACAGGTTCAGTTTTAGACTACATGCAAAATAAGAGGTGTTTTATTTTTCTCTGTAGCCCAGGCTGGCCTGTAACTTACTGTGTAGTACAGGTTGACCTTGAAGTTGTGGCAATATTCCTGCCTGTGCCTATCAAGTGTTTAGATTATAAGCATGACCACTGGGCCTGGCTTTAATCATTTATTTATTTTGACAGGGTCCCACTATGTAGCTCAGGTGGTCAGGGAACTTATGATCATGTAGCCTTGGATTCCAGAGCACTGTTGAGTGTCATGGTGCCTGGAAAAAGATCTTTCTAGATGTTGTGTAGTAAGTGGACCAAAGGGAGATAGGAATGCAAATACAGAGACCAGTACCAAGGCTCTGGTAGGCCTTCAGGGGAGAAGGACAGTGTTCTCTTTCAGCATGGTCTCCACAGATAACGCAGGACGGGTGTGAGCAGCACATTCAGGAGCGCCAGTTGCTGCTTCCTTTTTGATCTCTGCCATTTCTCCTCTATCACTGGCTATTTTCTTTTGCTTTTAAAATCTTAGCCGGGCTCTTTTTCTCTATTTTCCTGTGAGCATTTGGGTCCTTCTGAGTTTTTACTTGGATTCTCTTTTGTTCACACCCCACAACCTGTCCCCGAGAGTTTGCGATTCACAAATTTCATCTCTGTTTAACATCCACACCTGTGTCTACAAGTGAGGTTTCTCTTCAGTCAGCAGACTCATACTTCCACCGGCCTACCAGATAGCTTCACGATGAGGATCTGAAAACTCATCATTCTCCTCTGGAGACACAGCTCAGTTGGTCTGTTTCTCATGATGGGACTGTTGACAGGGCAGGCCTGGTCTACCCCATGAGCACCCAAGTACCGGTTACCTGCCCCCAAAACCCCTGAGCTCCTCCACATCCCTTTGCCTACCCCCAACTTGTTCCGGCTCAGCTGCTTTCTCCACTTCCTGTCCGCCCTCCCAACCCCCCTTTCCCTTTTCTGTGGGCCACACTGTTTATTATTATTTTTTTCATTCCTGTCTTATTCACTTAAGGAGACTGGACTCCAGCCCTTTCTGATCTCATCTCGTCATCCCGAATAAATCTTCCTGGCGAGATTTCCTGCCCTGGGGTTGTTTGTGTGTGGGAGTGTGATTTTATTTTATTTTTCTCCATCTGCTTTTGTGAGTCCTACAAACCTCTGTGGACCATAGCTGCCAATGTGATCCTCAGCTCATGGCCACAGATGTGCTGCCTGGAAGCCCTGATAAACATCAGCTCAGAGACAGCCAAGCATCTGGCACTGAGCCTCTTTCTCTAGGATCCTTGGACTGTGCTTGGTGGACCCAGGGACTCTATTGCAGGGCTCCCTCTGCAGTGAACACCATCAATGATGCTTTAAGTGTAACGCTATAGAAATGTGGCTCAGAGGTTTAGAGTGCTTGCTGCTTCTGCTTGGGACCTTCGTTCCGTTCCCAACACCCATGTATGGCAGCTCATAACCACCTGTAATTTCAGCTCCATGGCGTTCAACCCCCTCTCTGGCCTTTCCAGACACTTGCATACATGTGTGCATACCCACACATGCACACATACATACAGATAAATAATAAATTTTAAAGACCATAAGAACCTGAGAAATAATTATACTTAGGATTTATCTCAGTTGCTTAATTTAAAGATTTTATTTTTGGTTTCTTTTTAGACAAGGCTCTTGTAAGAATCACAGATGAAAGCTTGTGCACAAATCACATGTTCTCTCACTAACAAAAATACAAATTCGATAATTTTTTTAAAAATCAGTTTTCAGTGCTCCAGATGGCTAAGAAAATGCTGCTGGGATTTTTTTCTGATCTGCCACAGAATTTTCTAACTCAAGAACGATCTTGCTTGTAATATTCCCTTCGGCAAGGGGAATGTGTTTATTTCAGAAAACAGGCAGTGACTGGCTTTGAAGGGAAGCTGGAACTTGAGAAGGACTGCCCCCTCCTGACCCAAAGTAGGGGACACAGTGGCACACTTCCAGGGAGTTCTCGGCGGTGCGAGTGACTCATGTCTTCACAAGCCAGACCTCATTGCGACGCCCATAGGGCTTCATTGGGGGGTCATATCCTGTGCAGTAGTAGACATCACCCTGGTAGGTGGCTGGCGTGCCCTCCAGGGCAGTGCGCAGCTGCGTGGCGTGAGCGATGTAGTCTGCTTCCTTGGCAAAACCTCCGAACTGCCTGAGGATAAAAGAACAGGGGCTGGTAAGAAAGGCAGGACCCCAGAGACAGCGCAAGACGCTTAGGGAGAAATCATGGTCACAGTGAGGACAAGAATGCCAGAGCGGTGAGGCCAGAGGGACCCGTTTCACCTCACCTGAAAAAATGCAAGGTATAAGGGTTAGAGAGATGGCCAGGCAGTAGAGAGCACTGGCTGCTTTTGCAAAGGCTCCGGATTTGATGCTCAGCACCTACGTGGTGACTAACAACTGCCTGTAACTCCAGTTTCAGGGGCTCTGTTGCGCTCTTCTGTCTCCACCAGCATTGGGTGACATGCAAGTTCATGGTATGCAGTGCAATGGGCGCGCTTACAGACATGCAGGCAACACACACACATAAAGTCAAAATAAATCCAAAAATCACATATGTAAACATGTATCTCTTTCCTCCGAAGTTTCGAGTGTGGTATGCAACACTACAGCTAAAATCTGTAACGCAAACACAGCGATCACGTACCAACTTCGCTTAGCAAGTTCCCAAAGAAATGGGAGGCCAACTGTCCTCAGGGCCCTCCGTCACCCTCTTCTCTGGCTCCCTCTGCTTCTCCCCTCCTAGCTTGTGACCCTCGGGAGGGACAGACACTGAGAAGCCAGGGTACAGCAGACACAGCAGGGCGGCAGCTGTGGCTCTTCAGAAAGAGCAGTCGTCAGGACTGAGTACACCCTAAGAGGTCATGGTGGGGCAGTTTCACTAAACCGCAGTGACCAAGCCGGAACCCAAGCATGTCTTGGGAGGGATTCCATGCAAGCTTCATGTATACCCCCAACAGAGAAACCTCTTCCGATCATTAATCCCCTTCTCTGCTCAGATCGCGAAAGCCTTCCTCTTCCAGCAAGAAAAGAGACTTCTCTCAAGTTGGGTATTTCTCTTGATGGCAGAAATGGGGGCTAGAGAAACCCTACTCTTCCAGAGTGTTCTCTCTGTTGCATCATCTGCCTCCACACCAAAACTCATCCTGTAGCCAGCTCTAAATATACCACTCCACATCTGGGTTGCACTAAAATCTTTATTAGAGTCGAATCCACCCGCATTGCTAACGAGCTTTGTGACTCAAAATCTGAATTTGCACCAGGCTAAGATGAGGCCAAATAATGCATTCTTTTTGGTGGAGTTCTCTGAATCATGCTTTGCTCTTTACGAGTGGTTAGTCATGCTCAGCAAGCATTCAGCCTGTTGATTACAGGGTAACTGATGTGCAAACACCCAGGACTACATCTGTGAGGGACTGGTTATTCTAATGTTCAGACAACAGCCACAGAACAGAGATGAAATGAGGCCAGTCGCAAGTAAATGTGACTTGGTTCTTCACATGGGCCAATGGAGTGCAGGAAGCAGTTGAACAGAGCTGAGCCCTAGCCTCACTGAGCCTCAAGAGGGAGGAAATTGGATTAGCAAGAAGATGATGATTCAAGGACTTTTATACAAGCCTGCGAGACACTGGAGTTTCTTACACAGGCTGTGATTGAGAATCAACTTATCTGAAAGGAAGCAGGCACTAGCTATGGGGACAGGTGTTAAAGGCTTCCCACAGCCTCTACTTATGATTTTATAGGAAACTGTTCTGTGAGAAAGGGCAACGCTCGTTCTTTAAACTAGTGTTGTTGGGTTGGCTGGAGAGATGACTCAGTGGTTAAGAGCACATACTGCTCTTGCAAAGGACCTGAGTTTGTATCCTAGCACACATGTCAGGTGGCTCACAAGTGCCTATAACTCCAGCTCCAGGGGATCTGATGCCTTCTTTTGGCACACACACACACACACACACACCCCTAATCAAAAAATAAAACCCCCCTTAAAAAAAAAAAGCCACTGATTTTGGAAAGATCTAGAGGAGTTGTGCTCAAATGCAGTCTCTGATTACTTGCAGGCGAAAGGACTAGTGCATAGGTTCAAATCCCAGCCCCACTACTTTCCAGCTCATGGTTTTGGT
The DNA here is from genome assembly GCA_035773235.1 of Eospalax fontanierii. NCBI lineage: Eukaryota > Metazoa > Chordata > Mammalia > Rodentia > Spalacidae > Eospalax > Eospalax fontanierii. The sequence goes on along the minus strand of CM069551.1, from coordinate 26,725,490 downwards.
CAAATTCTTTAGCATCTTGAATGTTCAGGCTCTTGGCTAAGTAAGGATGATGGCAGCATCAATCTTAAGAGGCTGTTTGAAAGACCAAGGGAGACAAACTGCTCAGTGAAGCCGATCACAGGAAATTCACAGTGAATAGCAGGAGCTGTAGCTGCAGTAGCCTCTTGGTGTCTATAGGGGGCGCTCACTCCAGGTCCCTGCAAAGATACCAATGTATGGGCCAGAGTTGACTCTGTGCGTAAAGGCTTTGCTGCTGGGCCTGATGACCTGAGTTTGGGACCTGGGAACCACACGATAAAGGGAGAGAACTGACTTGCTCAAGTTATCTATCTTGTACACATAAGTAGCATGTACCCCTTCCCCCAATAAATGTAATCATTTGGTTTTGTTTTTTTGAAAAAAAGGTCTCATTATGTAGCTCCAGCTGGCTTGGAACTTGTTATGTTGACCAGGCTGGCCTTGATCTCACGGAGATCCGCCTGCCTCTGCCTCCTGAGTGCTGGGACTAAATGTATGCGCCACCATGCCTGGTATGAAATTTTTTAAAGATAGCAAAATCTGCAGATGCTCATTTCACTTGTACAAAAAGACACAGTATCTATACATACCCCTACGCAATCTGCTCATGTACTTAGTTTTAAAATGTTATTTATTATTAGTGTGTATGATGTGTGAGACGGACAGCATAAGCATGTCATGGTATGCACATGTAGGTCATACCTGCTAGCCTGCAGGAGTCAGTTCCTCCACCCATCAGGGGTCAGGGTAGGAGCAGAAGCAGAGACCACAGGGGAATGCTGCTTACTGGCTTGCTTCTCTGGCCTGTGCCCAGCCTGCTTTCTGATGGAACCCAGGTGCACCCGCCCAGGAATGACACCACTCACAGTGGGCTGAGCCTTCCTACATCACTCATCAATCAAGAAAATGCCTCAGAGACATGCCTGTAGGCTAATCTGATAGAGAAAATTCCTCAATGGAGGAGGAATGGGGTGCTGATGAGCTGAGTTGGGAGCAAGTTAATCTATGAAATATTCATGTGGCAATTATTTTTTAAAAGATTTTTTTTTAAGGCAAGGTATGGTAGTACATGCCTTTAATCCCAGCACTCACAAGGTAGAGGCAGGAAGATCTCTGCAAGTTCAAGGGCAGCCTGGTCTATATAGCAAGTTCCAGGCCAGCAAGGGCCACACAGTAAGACCTTGTCTCAAAAACAAACACATTTTTCGTTGCATTTATTTGTTTTGTGTGTAGGTCTGTGGGTATACCTGTGCCATGGTGCACATGTGGAGACACGTGGACAGAGGACAACTTGCAGGAGTCAGGTCTCTCCTTCTATCATGTGGGCTGTAGGGACCAAACTCAGGTTATCAAGCTTGGTGGCCAGTGACTTTACCCGCTGAGCCATCTTGCCAGCCCTCATGTGGCAATTGTTAACCAAGTATCTGGATGTTTGTCTGCTACTCTGTGACTGCTAATTCTCAATGTCAACTTGACTGGACTTGGAATCACCTAGAGAACACCCTCAGGATGTGTCTGTGAAGGGGTTTCTGGAGAGGTTTAACTGGGGAGGGACTGTGGGCAGCTCCATCCCATAGGCTGGAGTCCATCTCACTGCTTCCGGCCTGTGGGTGTAATGTGACCAGCTCACACTTCTGCCATTCCTGTACTTCCTGTACCCTGTTATGACGGACTGTATTCCTTCTCAAACTGTGAGTCACAGCAAAACCTTTCTCCCCTCAGTTGGTTTTTGTCAGGTATTCTGTCACAGCAAGGAAAAAAACTAATACACACTGTGAAGGTCTCCTCAGACCCAGCAAGGACTGGGAAAGTGATGGACCTGATGACAGAGGCATGGGTGTCTCCACCAAGCGGGTACTGGAACAGTCACCATCAGGAGTGACACATATACAGACGCTGCGCACAGAGCTGGGAGGTTGCTCTCATTAACACTGCGCCTTCATTGTTGAGAGCAGGGAGAGGACCCGTGTCGAAGGACACAGGAGTAAGAGACCCAGCAGTGACAAGGGAATGTCACCACTCAGAGGTCTGTGACGCTGACTCCTGGAAAACCTCTGCTCCTTTGTATTTACTCCCTGGCAGACCACAATGCTTGTAATAAAAAGGAAAACGTTCCCATTACTTCACCATAGAAACAGCTTACTAGAAAACAAGGCTGGGAGGGTCGGAGAGGCACAGGCAAGTGTCATTTCTTGGCCATCTAACCAACCCACCAACCAACAATCCTAATCACAGAAGTATACAAACAAGCCGGACAACCAAATCTCCACAGGACTGCAGCTCCCGACATGACGGAGGGCCAGAGCTGGCTGACTCAGTGTGTCATCAGTGACAAGCGCCTCACTCCTGCCTGCCTCAGCTTCCAGTCTGCACACAGAGGCCAACAACTCAGTATCTGTAGCTCTCCAATTCACAAGCATGCCTGCGTGTGCACTGTGGAATGCTTGTAACATGCTTTGAGCTCCCAAAAGGCCATAAAGTCCGTATATAAGCCTGTTAATAAGTTTCTAACTCCTCATCTTCAAAGCTCTCCCCCAAGGCACTGTATTTTATCTCAGCCAATGTTAGAGAATTAGGTTAGCATGGGAGCAAAGACACATACACACACACACACACACTGACACACACACACAGACACACACATACATACACACACAGAGACACACATACACACACACACACATATACACACACACACAGGGTTCCTTAAACAAAAAAGGGGCTGTCTAAAAGACTGGAGAAGTTAGAAGCTGGCAGATATGGGGTATGAATCGTTGTACGGGGGAGGGGGACAGGAAGGGGAAGAGGCTGGCTTTTGGTCAAAGAGTCCAAGATTCATAACATGTTATTGTTCAGGGAGAAATGGAGGTGCTAGAGAAAAGGCTCAGCGGTTACAAGTACTTACTGCTTTTGCAAAGGACCTGGGTTCACTTCCCAGCACCCACATGGAGGCTAACAACCGTCAGAAACTCCAGTTCCAGGGGATGCGATGCTCTTTTCTGGCCTCCATGGGCAATGCATACATGGGCACACTTACACACAAACAGGCAAAATACTCATACACGTAAAGTAAAAATAAGTAAATAAAAATTTTTTTAAAGAAAAAGAAAGATGGGACAGCTAAAGGCTGTAAAGGGAAATGAAATGGTAATCATGTTTTATTCGCACAGCTTATCATTCGCAAGGCTTTCAGGGGTGAGGCGGCTTCAGTATTAGAAGCCCTCAGTAAACATAAGCATGGCAAATCAAAACCAACTTTCCAAGCATCACAGTCACCACATGGCAGAATGCCAAATGATGGTACCTGGCCCTGCTGGGGGCAGGGACTTCGAGAATCCATCATCTGTCCATTTTACTGCCGGATGCTTTGTGCCACGGTGTTTTTAGTTTGGGTTAGAAACTCTATAATTCCAACCCACGGACTTGAGCTGTTGTGTCTCATACTGAGAAATCTGATTTTGTATTTTTCCCATCAGAATGACTTTTCCCCTTCAAGGAGCAAAGGTTGGGCCTGTTCTGTGTTACAACTTAGCACTTAAGTCATTTCCGGCTCAGAGTGAACGAGCTAGTCCAGTGTTTCTGGATGAAGGCTATCACCTCAGTCTTCAAGTTGCTCTAGATGGGATGCCAAGCCACACAAGGTCAGAGAGGTCAGGCAGGAGAGTCACCAACAGACGGGTGACAGGTGATGACTAACAGCTGGGGACCAAGCTCTTAAAGGGAGAAAGCTGGGAAACAAAAGGGGAACGGAGGAAAGACCAAGACTTTTGGTTTCTTTTATCTACTCACCAGCTCCTAAACTTATTTGTTTAAATTTTATGTGTATGAATATTTTGCTTGCACGCATGTAAGTGCACCCGTGTTGAGAGGTGCCAGCAGAGGTTAGAAGAGGATGTTGAATCCCCGGGAACTGGAGTTACAGATGGTTGTCAGCCACCATGTGGGTGCTGGGAACTGAACCTGGGTCCTCTACAGGAGCAGCCAGTGCTCTTAACTGCTGAGCATCTCTCCAGCTTCCACTCAGCAACTCTTACTGAGTACTTCCTAGAGTCTAGCCAAAGGCCCTGCCTGTAGGAAGCATGTATTCTGGTGAGACAGAGGACGGACAACATAAGCAATGATAAGCCATGCAAAGAATATTAAAGCAGAGGAAGGCACAGAAAAGGACAAGCTGCATTTCGACAGAATGTTCAGGCAGGGTGCTGTTAAGAAGTGAGGGGCCTGAAGATGGCTCAGTGGGTAAAGCACGCCTGCTGCCAAGCCTGATGACCTGAGTTCAATCCCTGGGACAGAAAGGAGAGAACAATTACCAATTCCTGCAAATTGTCCTCTGACCTCCACATGTCACCAAGCTTGAGAACTGGGGTATAAGCCCCAGAACCCAAAGACTGGAAGGAGAAAACTAACCCCAAAAGTGAACTCTGACCTCCACCCCACCCCCACACACTTTAAATACATGTAAAAAATGTTTTGTTTTGTTTGAGGCAGGGCTTTATTATGTTTTTGAGACAGGGTCTCCCTGCAGCTCCAGTTGGCCTGGAACTCCCTAGGTAGACCAGGTTGGCCTTGAACTCAAAGAGATCCACCTGTCTCTGCTTCGCAAGTGCTGGGATTAAAGATGTGCACCACAATGCCCAGATAGAAATGTTTTTTAAAAAGTATTCAGAAAATGTTACATTTTTTTTCCATGTCATTTTATTTATTTAAAATGTGCTACTAGTTAATGCTGCTAATACATACATAATCCCTTTTCAGATGTCTCTTTACTAGGCTGTAGAAAAAGAAGACTGAATTGAAGACACAAAAATTTCAGTTTAGGATTAATCTGGTCATCAAAGGTCTGCACTGTTGTGTTTGAAACGGTCCTGTGACCTTGTACCATCTCATCAAGACTGCTTTAGGCAGTATCAGAAGTAACACAGATGACTGTGGGGCTTTATAGGTGTATATTTGACTGTGTAGTGACACCACATGGACAACTGAGGAATGATCACAAGCTAGGTGAAGAGTCTATGTGGAGGTAAAAAAAAAAACATTCATAGCGCAAGGCTAAAGGCAGTACCTGGTACCTTTTTCTTTTGTTTTGTTTGAGGCAGGGCTTTATTATGTAGCTGCGGCTGGCCTCAAATTCACAATCCTACTTTAACCTCCCAAAGGCTGGAATTATAAGTGTGAGTCACTACACTTGGTGAGGACTTTCATCTGTTAAGATTTCAGAGAATTCAAAGGAACCTTCCACAAACCAGGCTTGGATCTACCATATATTATTACGTGTATTATATGTGATATATATATATATATATATATATATATATATATATATGTTCCTGTGTGTGTGCATTCAAATGCACATGCACACATGTGTTGTACAATGTTCACAGAGGTCAGAAGAGGGTGTCCGATCCCTAAGAACTGGAGTTATAGATGGTTATTAGTTGCCGTGTAGGTGCTGGGAACCGAAACTGGGTCCTCTGCAAGAGCAACAAGTGCTCTGACCCACTGAGCCATCTCTCCAGCCCCTTATTTCTTTATTTTTATTTTATGTGTACGACTGTATTGCCTGCATGTATGCAAGTACACCTATGTCATCTAATGCCTACAGAGGCCAGAAGAGGGCATCAGATCCCCTGGAACTGGAGTTACAAGATGGTTGTTAGTCGTAATATGTGTGTTGGGAATGGAACTGGGGTCCTCTGCAAGAGCAGCCAGTGCTCTTAACCACGGAGCCATCTCTTCAGCCCTGGAAACTAAGTCTTAAAGAGGCTTGGTAATTTCCAAAGCATTATCTTGATATTAAGCAGTAGAACTGGAAACCATACTCTAAAATACCAGCCCAGTACACCATACCAGGCCACCTCTCAAAGCACAGGAAAGAGGAGGGAAAGATGGAGCTGGGAGGGTAAGACCAGCAGACAGCCAGGGTGCAAGGTTTAAGGAGGTGCTTACTCTCAGTGCTTATCCTGCAAATGGATGACTGTGAGAGTCAGTGCTTCCTTAAATTTTGTGCCCTGGGTGTCTCAGTTACTTACTTTAGTTCCTGCTCTTCTCAGAAAATTGCTTTCTCAGAACCCTCTGTACAGAGGTTGGGTAATTGAATGACTGGAGAAGAAACAGGGACTTGGAGGTTTCAAGGCCAGCTGCACAGCCGCATTACACACACTGTCCTCTAGGGGGCTCTGTGCTCACCTGGCCAAAGACTGCCTGCAGCCAGCAAGCATTCCAGCATTCTAAACAACTGTGAATTCTAAGCTGGTTCTTGGGAAAGCTCTTCCACACTCAGATGTGGAATTGGAAGAGGGAAGTCAAGTCTGGGGCAGTGGGTGGTGGGCAAGAGCCCTTGGAAGCGAACAGGAATTTTGTCTAGCACAGGATTATTTGTATAGTTGGTCTCAAGCTGAATCCAACTCGACACTTATTACTGCTGAAGATCCTGGCGTTCCTCTGTGCCTGGTTGACGCCTGTTACACAGTGGGATTTTAACAAATGGGGTGCCACCAATCATCTAGAAAAGACTTGGCTTCTGAGGGAAGATTGAGGACAAAGGATAAAGACATGCACCAGGACTGAAGGGTGTAGTCAGTGACAGAGCCCAAACTTAGCATGCAGCAGGTCATAGGTTTGATCCCAGTACCAAAAGACCAGTCTGAACCTACTACTTTCTACAGTGAAGAAACACAACTTCAAATGAGGTCCTTGAGATGTCCCAGGATGACAAGAGGATGGATGTGTCCTCTGTTTGGAGGACCACAGACCATGAACAAGGAAGGAGCTGGCTGCCTAGCTCTGGCAAATGCCACCTACCCTTTTGCATTCAAAGGGAGTGCAGGATACACATCACGTATTCTCCGACCATTTAGATTTCTCACGTGGCCACAACCCTAACTATGCTTGACTTAGCGATCCCCTGTTTTTTCTAGAACCCTGCTTGCTATAGGGTTCTAGAAATGAACCAACACAGGTGTTAATTTTTGGTTTAGGCTGGCTTAGGGGTTCTTTATACCCGTCAATACTGCAATGGGCCAAGGAATTTATTCAGGTAAACTGCAAATGTCTGTGTGCTACAGCCTGAAGCAATGAAAGAAGGTTACTATCATAAGTCAGTGCTTCTTCCTTGAAACTACTTCAGCAACAATAAAAACCCAACACAGATGCTCCCTGAGGGGATTCGAGGGAGGACAGACTACAGACCTCAAGTCTCTGCCCTTGAATGCTACAGAGTCATCTCCTTACGTGGAATAGACGGTGATGCCTTCCCGCTCCTCGATCTTCACACTCCCGTCACTGGGAACCGGTGGGTTGCTTTGAAATTGGTTTGGAATTCGGAACCAGACTTTAAGTTTCTTCTGTAGTGAGCCATCTTCATTGGGAAACACGGCAAAGGAGATAGGGACTGTCATCCCCATCCCAATTCCTGAAGACATCAAAACACAGTGCGGCATTAGAGATAGCTTGCTGAGAGCCATGAAAGAGAAATGAATCCCATTTCATCTCCCATGGTCATATTTTTGGCTCTTGAAATGAGCAATAAACCTCTCAGGTGCTAAAAATGCATATAATTAGATGTATGAAAATACCTCTTATTTTTATATACTGGAAATAAGAATATGGCACAAGTCCTGAAAAAATTATTTGGTGATATATATATATCAAGTCTAAGCTGGGAGTGTGTGTGTGGGGTGTGTGTGCGGGGAGATGGTTCAGTGGTTGCAGAGACCTGGGGTTCAGTTCTCAGAATCCACATGGCATCTGTTACCATCTGTAACTCCAGTTCCAGGGGATCTAATGCCCTCTTCCGGCCTCTGCAGGCATTGCACACACAACAAAACAGATTAAAAGTAAAATAATAGTTTTTTTTTTTTTTAAAGAATGTAAGCCAGATAGGGTGGTACATGCCTTTAATCCCAGTGCTCAGGAGGCAGAGGCAGATGGATCTCTGTGATATTGAGGCAAACCTAGTCTACATAGAGAATTCCGGGCAAGCTGGGGCTACAGGGAGATTCTGTCTTAAGAAGAAGAAAAACTAAAAAATAGAAGGAGAGTAGACATATCAGCATCTATGTCCCATCTAATAGCAATTTTGAGAACAAATAAAAAAATAAGGAAAAAGGTTTAAGTACTAGAATATTCCCTGCAGAAGAGTTTATAACCATTCAAAACAGGACCGTGTCTAAGTAAATTAGAGGTACATGATGCAATGCAATGTAGCATGCATAATTATGCCTGCACGACTGTGTAGCCCAGTGTAAAAGACAATTATGAAATAATAGGAGAGGCAAAATATGCAATTATAGGAATATCAAAATTACATTACAAGGCCCTGCAGTTCCTGGTGTGGTGCCTATAATCCCAGCATTCAGGAGGAAGAGGCAGGAGGACTCTGAGTTCCAGACCAGCCTGAGCTACATAGCAACATCCTGCCTCAAAACTACAAGGGCTAGGGATGTAGTTCAATGGTAGAGACTTGGTTTAGCACACTCAAGGCCCTGGGTTCCATTCCTAGCATGGCAAAGTCCAGAAGAGATACAATAATGGCTGAAGTAGACTTGGGGATTAGAGATAGGTTTTGCTCTTTGCAAGATTCTCATTAGTGATTTTTATAGTTTTTTTTGTGCATGCGTATCTAAAAAGATGCTACGAGGGTATTAAGAAGGAAAAAAACATTCTTCTCAACATATTTTCCAAAGCCTCACTATTCTGCTCCTAGAAAAATATTGCTATGATTGGGGCTGGAGAGTTAGTAACACTCTCCAGAGAATGCTTACTGCTCTTCCAGAGGACCAGGATATGGCTCCCAGCACCCAGTTAGGTAGCTCACAACTGCCTGCAACCCCAGTTTTAAGGGATCCGACACCATCTTCTGCCCGCCACAGGCACTGCATGCATGTGGTGCATATACAAACACTCAGGCACACACACACATACTAAGAGTACTGATTGCTTATGCAGAGGACACGGGTTCAATTCCCAGCATCCACAAGGCAGCTAACAACCATCTGTAGCTCTAGTTCCAGGGGATCTGATCCCCTCTTCTGACCTCTGAGGGAACTGTATGACAGGGGGTGCATCTACCCACCCAGTGATAAACTTTCTGTCTGTTAGAAGAGGAAGTCAAAGTGACACTGGAACAGGTGAGTCACAGGTGCGCACAGCCCCTCGCTTCTGTTTTCACTGAGGGAGTGAGACCACACGGGGCTCGTGTCAGAGCAGAGTCATGTCCCTCTGGGGTGCTTGTTCACCTTTGTCATTGGTTCCACCCACATACTTCATGATCTTGGGCATGGCTTCCCGTAGAGCCTCATCCACAGGCTTGTCTGTTACTTCCACAGTGGCAAACTTCCCTCCTTCACAGGCTCTCTCTTCATACGAGACTTCTTCCTAGAGAAGCAGGAGACACAGTGAGTGAGAGGAACAGATTGAGAAGAAACTCTGTACCAAGTACAGTGATGGTACAGAAGACTGGAGGGCAGATGGGACGTGCCTGTAATCTGGCACGTAGTAAGTGCAGTCTCAGAAGTTCAAGGTCATCCTCAGCTACAAAACAAGTTGGAGGCCATAAAAATAAGATAAACAACGACAACCATCTTATAACTCATATTTTCAGGGAGGTAAAAGAAGCTTTGCTCCTCGGGATTCTGCAAATGTTGCAAAAATGGAACAGTAAGAGATCAAAAGAGCCTTGGAAATTAAATTAAAAGATCAGGTTAACAGATATAAGTGATTCTGTAGAAAAGTCAGCAGATAATGTGGTTGGGAATATGCCAGGAAGTCAAATAAAGAAGTGCAAAATAAATGATCAGGGGAATTATCAAGAAAACAAACGAGGGTTGGCCATGGCGGCGCAAGCCTGTTATCCCGGTCCTTGGAAGATGGAGGCAGGAGGATTAGGAGTTCTAGGCCAGCCTGGGCTACAGAAGACCTTGCTTCAAAAAGCAAAACAACAAAACCCCTAACCAAAGAATAATAACAAAACCCAAAAGGCCCCCCATATAAAACAAACAAATAGATTATGAAAAAAAAGAAACCAGATGACAGCATATACTGTCAAGGGTAAGAACGTAGGGAAAGAGAGACCTTTCACAATGCTGATGGGATTGGATGGCTCAGTGGTTAAGAACACTTGTTGTTCTTCTAGAGGACCCAGGTTTGAATCCCAGCACCCAGCACATGGCAGCTAACAACCATCCATAACTCCAGTTGCAGGGAATCTGACACCCACTTCTGGTCTCTGCAGGGCATTGTACACATATGGTGCACTTTCAGGCAAAACACACACACATGAAAATAAACACAGAAAACATTAAAAACAAAACTAATGAGAGCAGGATGTGGTGGTGCACACCTTTAATGCCAGCACTTAGGACTCAGAGGCAGGAGGAGCCTTGTGAATTCAGCCTCGTCTACACAGCAAGTTCCAAGCCAGCCAGTCTCAAAGTGAGCTCCTACCTCAAACAAACAAAACAATAAACAACAATAAACCCCCTACATGTGACCCAGCTATACCATGGGCCCGAACTAGACACTTCCGGGTATATGCCTGAAGCGTCTGAAATAGGCACACCACAGACACACTTGCATATAGGCACACCACAGACACACTTGCATATAGGCACACCACAGGCACACTTGCACACCCATGTTTACTATTGCACTATTCACAGTCACCAAGACACAGAACTAGTTTAAGTCAACAGAGGACTGGGTAAACAAAACATGGTGTAGACAGTGGAATCTTCAGCTACAAAGAGGAGTGAAACAATGTCATCTGGAGGAACGTGGATAGATGGAAGGTCGTCATGTTGAGTGAAATAACACAGATGCAGGGAGACAGACACCAAATTTCCTCTCGGATCAGCATGCAAAAGTAGACATATAAGCATATATACATCTCTACAGGACATGAGTGTAAAAGGAAGATGTTGAGGGAGCAGGAGGAAGAAGGGGTTGTGGGGAGAAGATGGAAGGCGGGATATCGTTTCCTCTCGTGGAGAATCCAGATATCGCTCTCTTTCTCTTTCCTCCTCCTCTTCTTCTCCCCTCTTCCAGAGGCAGGAGACAAGTAAAAAGGAGGACAGTAGAGGGCAAATAGGAGCAATGGTATATATATGACGATGGAAATCTCATAACAAAGTCTATTATTTTAGAGACTAATTTAAAATGTGAATAAAAGAGGGCTGACTGCAGGATGGCTCAGTGGGTGAGGTCACCATCAAGTCTGACAATCTGAGTTCGATTCCCAGGATCTGTGTGGTGGAAGGAGAGAAGTGGCTCCTGCACGTTGTCCTGTGACCTCCACATGTGTGCCATGGTGTGGCACCTACATACATGAACACACACACACATACACACAATAAATGTTTTAGAGACATTAAAGGGCTGGAGAGATGTTTAAGAGCACTGACTACTTTTACAAAGGACCTACATGGTGGCTACCATCTGTCTGTAACTCCAGCTCCAGGGGATCCAACTTTGTCTTCTGACTCTGAGAGATTTTGTCTTCTGACTTCTGTGGGCATTGCACGACACGGGTGCACTTACACATATGCAAGCAATACACTCATACACATAAAATAAAAATAAAAGTAAAAAAATAATAAAAATAACACTTCGTGCTGAGGGATGGGACACAGCCTAATTCTCTTCTGTTTCCTTCTACTCTTGTGAGTGAATTTTATCCCATTATACTAAAGAAAAGATGGTCTCTCTTGGTTTTACTGTCTGATAATGGAACATTGTTGCAGCTGAAGAATAAAGTCTTTGTGGACAAGAACTAAACCACACAGTTTTACATGATGCAAACTCAATAGGCATTTATTTGATTAAGGACTATCTCTCCTACTAATGATATGAAAATGAAAACCACCACTGAGCACCTTACTCTCCCAGGTTCATCAAATAGGGTTTTTTTCTGTAGCATTCTACACTGAAGATTCTCAACTAGGGAGAATAGTTGGACTCCCAGGCAGAAAACAGTGAATTTTGGGGATGGGGGCGCTGTGTGTGTGGTTTGTGTAGTCTAAACAAGTAACTATTTAATACTATAACTTCGTAGTTGGAATGTGAACATAATTTTAAAAGAGAATAATGAGAAAGAGAGCAACAAAATTTTAAAGCAATTTCCAAGTGTCAATTTCATGTTTAAACTCCCCTTCAGGGGCTGGGGATAGAGTGCAGTTGGTAGAATGCTTGCCTAGTATGCACAAAGCCAACTGGGGTGCATGACTGCAATTTTAGCACTGGGGAGGTAGAGGCAGAAGATCAGAAGTTAGGGTTCAAGGACAGCCTGGATTATATAAGACCAGTCTCAAAAACTAAATGCTTCTCATGTCCTGACAGTTCATGGTGATGGGGATGGTGTCACTTTCTCCAGTGACGTAGTCACTGATGAGCTGCCCATGCTCCCCCATACTCAACCAGGAAGCCCTACTTAAACTCAATGAGTCCCATACCCCCAAAACACATAAAGCAGGAAGGGAATTTATTGGGAAGAAGAAGAGTTTCGGAGGGAGAAGGAGGAGAGATGAGGCAAGGTAACACGTATGAAAATAACAAAGCAAGACGAACAAACAGATAAATAAAATCCCTTTCATAAGGGATAGAGAGAATTGCACCTAACCATGAATCCAGGGGCAAGCAGCTAAACACCTGACTTTGTGCCTTTGCATCTAGCAATGTCAAGGATGGCCACAAAGCCTTCCACCTGGTGACACTAGCCATTCCAAAAAGCCTTTCACAGCTAACTGGGTGTTCTGTTCTAGCCAGCTCTGTCCACACAGAACATTCTAGAATGGCCTCTTTATTTGTGACCTCACTGTTCTTGCTACGGGTAATGTTTTAAGTTCTAGAAGCTCAACTATATGAATCACAGAGTTTGAGAACTGCAAACAGTTTTAAAGTTCACCTAACCTAACCAAATTTACCCAAGGGGAAATGAAGAACCAGACAGATCAGATTGCACAAGATGACCCACCTACTAAATGGAGAAACTGGAACAAGAATTCCAGTCTTTAAACTCTACTGTGAAGCTTCTCAAAAGACTCACAGGCTGGGGGAGGAGCCGAGCATTCTGCTTCTCTTTCTCTAGTTAGTTATTGGGAGCAGACATCTGTATGTTAGTGACAAACTCAGAACAGAGCGCTCAGAAATCATTTTATGCAGTTCATCTCTTTAATAATAGGGAAGCTAATGACAAGAACTTACTGGAAAAGGAGCTAGCTATTTCTTTGGCCTGTCTTTCCTCCTCCTACATAATCAATCAACAATTGTTGATAATCTGCCATGTACTAAGAATTTCGTCAGTGCTACGAAAGACCTGGTCTCTTTCTTTCTCTGTCTCTCTCTCTGTATGTGTGTTTAGGCCAGAGGGCAACCTCAGACGTCGTTTTTCAGGAGCTGTTCATCTTGGCTTTTTTGAGACAGTACCTCTCATTGGCTTGGACCCCGCCAAGCATGTAAGGCAGGCCGACTAGCAGATCCCAGGGATCTTCCTGTCTGCATTTCCAGTGTGGCATCATACACACATGTGCTACGAGGCCCAGCTTTTTTACATGACTTTAGGGATCAAAACCAGATCTTCATGTTTGCAAGGCAAACACTTTACTTTCTTAGCCATCTTCCCAACCCAAGACCTAGTTTCTGACAGCAAGAAAGATTGGGTCTTTCAGGGGAAGCCAGAAGACAGCAGGCTGACATCCGAAGGGGTGCAGAGCCCGGGGCAGTGTGGGAACATGAGAGAGGCCTGCTTAGGGTCTCGGTGTGTGTGCTTTTCTGTGTGGCCACATCACAGTGACTCAGGGGGCTTACAGATCACCTACCTGGACACGTAGTGATTGCTTCATTGAATAAACACTGTGGACAACTCTGCCAGATGCTACAGAGTAGAGATTAGAGGTTAATACAACATGGATAAAGGAAAGTTCTTTTATTTCTTTTTTAAAAATATTTTATTTACTTTTATTATTTTATTTTTAAATTGTATTTATTTTATTTTATTATGTGTATGAGTGCATTGACTGCATGTATATAAATGCACCCATGTTGTACAATGTCCATGGAGATCATAAGAGGTCATAGGATCCCTCGGGACTAGAGTTATGGACAGTTATTAGCCACAATGTGGGTACTAGAAATTGAACCTCAGTCCTCTGCAAGAGCATCCAGTGCTCTTAACCCCTGAGCCATCTCTCCGGCCCCTATTTTTGTTTCTTTTTCTGAGACAGGGTTTTACTAGCTCCTGGCTGGACTGCTCACTATGTAGACCAGGCTGGCCTCAGAGATCCACCTGCTTCTGCCTCCAGAGTGCCAAGATTAAAGGTGTGCACTGATATGCCTAGCAAGATTTACTTTTTATTATGTGCACTTACGTGTGTCTCTGTATGGGTATGCCCTCGGAGGCCAGAGGTTTTATTAGCAATTGTGAGCCATCTGATGTGGGTTCTTGGAACCAAACTCAGGTTGTTTGAAGAGCAATACATGCACTTAACTATTAAGCCATCTCTCTAGCCCTGGTTTTCATCAGTCAAAAGGGAGACTGAGAATGATGGGTTATGATGGTCCATTGAGCCCATGTGGAATCTCTATATAAATCTAACCATACCCAGCAACCCTCTGCCTAAATACCCTTCTGCCTTCATCACTGAGTTCATTTCTTTTCTTTCTTTCTTTTTTTTTTTTTTTCGTCTTTTGGAGTCAGGGTCTCCCTGTATCCCCAGCTGTCCTGGAAATCACTATGTAGACCAGGCTGGCCTCAAACTGACAGAGATCTGCCTGCCTCTGCCTCCCAAGTGCTGGGATTAAAGGTGTACACCACCACTTCCAGCTCATTATTTTTTAACTGACTTGGGTGATCCAGGAAACTCTAGCGCCTACCTTGCCTGCCAGGAGCACCCAAAGCATCTCCACATCAGTGGGCTTTCCCTTCTCTCCTTTCCCATCTCCCCCACCTCTCCTCTCTCTCCAGGGTTTCACTCTGTAGCCCATCACTCTGCCCTCAAACTCTTAGTACTCTTCCTGCCTCAGCCTCATGAGTGCTAGGACGACAGGTGTGAACCATGTCCGACTTGTGCTATTTCCTTTAACGTCCTGGCCCTTTCACTTGTTCCCACTGCTTCCTCTGCTTGATGCATGCTTCTCTAGCCTTTGCCTGATGGACAGGTCCCTACTCATCCAACAGGCCCTCACTTCCTCAGAGAGGGGCCTATCTAAAGCAAATTCCCCTATGATATTTTACAGATCTTTGTAGTTTCATAACACACTTCTTGTAATTACAATTACACAATCCTATGTGTAAACGGCAACCCAGCCATAAGCTGATGGGTGGGGACTGTCTTTGTTCACTGCTTCTCTCTTATTCTGCCATCACATCTCATCTTACGCGTTGTTGACGCTCTGAAAGCCTTTTAGGAAAAGGAGGGCTGCAGAGCGAAACTGGGTTTTACTTTAACACAAGGAATGCAACAGCCACAGCTGGTCACAGGGATGAGCACCTAGTCTAATAATATCTTCTGGAGAAAAGCTGGGTCACAGTGTGAGCCCAGGTCTCCTGCTGGTGACACTTGTTTTCATAGTGTCTATGCTAACACCTGTCATCTGGACCATTGTGAAAATTAAAGCGTGAAAGATGGGTGTTAGCTGGGTGTGGTGGGGCATGTTTGCAATCCCAGAACTGGGAAGGCTGAGGCCAGGAAGACTGGCAAGTTGAAGCCAGCCTGGGATACAGAGGGAGAAGAAAGAAAGAGAGGAAAGAAGGAATGGAGGGAAGGGAGGGAGGAAGGGAGGGAGGAAGATGAAGGAAGACATTAGTGAGGTATGGTTGGGCCTGCCCTTCCCATCATCTAGGACGCAGAAGTAGGAGGATCAGGGGTTCAAGGTTAGTCTAGGCTACATGAAACCCTGCCTCACCAAAACCCAAATCAAAACCAAAAAACAAAAAGAAAGAAAGAAAGAAAATAAAGAAAAAAAAGAGGAAAAGACACTATCAAACTATTCCAGCTCTACAAGAATTTGTATTTGAACTTTCTTAACTAGAGTTCTCTATTTCTGCAAAGGCACAGGCACCTGTGTGAACAGTCTCCATACTCAACATTAAAATTTTAGCATATTCGCTTGTCACGTGGAACATAACAGTCCTCTTTGCCCACTCTCCAGTTGACCTGGACTTTCAATCAGTTATTCGGTAAGGATTTGGGCCTGTGGTCACACACACCAATGTTTAACAGTCAATGGAAAACTGGTTAGGCTCAAATTCCAAAGATCTTGCAAGAGGACCTCTCACTCTGAGTTGCACAGTTCCTCTGTAAGGTCAGGATGTTTTCTGGCCACTTGGGGTGGGAGGTGCACATGTTGATTCTGGAAGTCTGCTTTCACTCTGGAAGAAGCTACAGGGACTAGAAAGATGGCTCAGCAGTTATGGGCACTGGCTGCTCTTGTAGAAGACCCGGGTTCAGTTCCCAGCACCCACACGGTGCTAACAACTCTCTGTAAGTCCAGTTCCGGGGAAATCTGACACCCTCTTCTTGCCTCCACTGGCACTGCACAACACTTACATGTATGTAAGGTGCACTTACATACATGTAGGCATTACTCTCATATGCATAAAAAAACCTAATAAAGTATTAAGAAAGGAAACTATAAAGATGATTAACCCAACAGAGTGCTTTCTATGTATCTAGTATTATTTAAACATTTGACATAAATTCATTCACTCAGTGCTTTCAAACCTGTGACAAAATTAGTGCTTTAAGCCTTCATTTTTAGAGGGTACTGGAGAACAAGAGGCTAAGTACCATGCCAGGTTACAGTGGGTGAATGGCGGAGCCAGGAGTCAAACCCAGGCTGTTGGTCCTGATAGGTTTGCATAGGCCAGACACAAATCTGATATACAGAGTCCAGTTATTCTTATCAGTCCAGCCCTGAGCATTCTAGAGGCCCACCCAACCCAGCACAGAGGGCTCTCTACTTGCTCCTCCCTGAGTGGTGAAGGATCTGATAAGGTGTGCTAGGAATCAGTTCTGAACACCTGGGCAGCCTGAAGCCTGCATCACATGGGCTCCACAGTGAGGCATCCACTTGCCAGAGTGTAGATGATGGTTTGTGACCCAGACTCTCAGGATAACACAGATTATTTTCAAAGGGAGATCTCTTTAAAATGATAACACCTTGACTCTTCATATTAAAACAACAACAACAACAAGTTTGCATGTACTTTTGATATTTAATCACTTGTCACAGGGGCATAGTCATTCTTTTAGAGTAGAAGAGTCTGAGGGTTTAGGGTGGCTGAGATGGTAAACACCTTGCCCCAAGTTATCAATAAAGTACACAGACAAGTGCTAGGATATTATCTGTTGTACAACTTACAAGTGGTTATCTTACAGAAACTTCCAGACTGTTAAGACTTCATGAACTGGGGCTGGAGAGATGACTCAGTGATTAAGAGCACTGGCTACTTTTGCAGAGGACCCAGGCTCGATTCTCACCACCCACATGGTGGCTGACAGCTGTCCGTAACTCCAGTTCCAGGGAATTGACACCTTCCTCTGACCTCTGTGGTCACTGCACTGCATGGATGCACTTATACACAGGCAGGCAATACACTCATACACATAAAATAAAAAATAATAAATAAAATATTTTTTAAAAAGACTCAATGAACCAGGTCGGGGGTTGTGGTACAGGCCTGTGATACTAGCAATCAAGAGCGGAGGAAGAATTGTAAGTCTAGGGCCACTATGGACTACTTAGCAAGACCCTGTCTCAAAAAACAAACAAAAAAATTAACAATGGGACTGAGGTGAATTCAGACATAGTTATGTTACTATATACATAATGTATACTAGTTCAGAAAACACTTGCATATTTAAAAATTAATATTTACCACAACTCTAAGAGCAGAGAGAAAACATCTATCATTTGGTGCCAGGGATAGAACCCAGGGCCTCATGCATGCTAGGCAAGTGCTTTACCCTGAATTATAGACCCAGTTTTTAAAAAAATGTTGAGGCAGGGTCTTACACTAAGTGGCACAAGCTGGCCTTGAACTCACTCTGTAGCCCAGGCTTGGACTCACAATCCTCCTGTCCAGCCTTCCCAGTGGCTGGGATTACAGTCCTTCATCACAAGAGCCACAGGAAAAGGTATTTTATACCCATTGTACCGCTACACAAAGTGAGGCCCATGGATGAAATGATTTGCTTCTCTCTGGTAACATTATCTGACATACCCTATACTGCAATTAAATGCCAAAAGTAGTGTTCATCAGGGAAGTGTGTTTAGCCCCAAAGACATCAAACCACAGGCAGACATGACCAGTAAGGTCCTAGCAAGAAACAGAAGATGAAACTATTCAGAACAGAGGCTCTTTGATGCAAAGGACTGGTTGAGCAGATACAGAAAAGCCAAGATGCCCAATGGGACACGGAGGCAGCCCAGGGGTCTGTAAGCACGCCAGGGGAGACAGGCTTGCCTTTTGCCTGGTCTCAGATGCCTGGCTCACCCACACTGGAGGCCAAAGCCCCACTCTGCTTTCTCCTTCTTCTAGTTCCTTATCAGTGCTGCCCACTGGGCAAACCTAGCTGGGACTCAGCTGACCCTGAGTCAGCGTAAAGCCTAGAGGAGTCAGCCTCAACTTTGTGCTGAGGCGGACTGCAGAGCTGGGAAGATGTGAGGATGGAGTCTGAGGGCAGGAGCAGAGCAGCTGGAACCCTCCGCCTGCATTCACGGCCTCCATTCACTCCCCAGGCCTGAGCCCCATGTACTAGAGAAACAAAGGCTCTGGGACACAGGTGTCCTTCACGGATTAGAGCCACAGGAACCCTCGGGAGGCAGAGCTCACAGGATGGCTTGCATATGGGCATGACCTGGCTCATATGGGGACTCTGTGTCGTGTAGTGCCCACAGAGGACAGGAAAGGGTCTCGGATCCCCTGGAACTGGAGTTACAGATGGTTGTTAGCCTCCATGTGGGTACTGGGATTAGAACCCAGGTCTTCTGCAAGAACAGTATGTGTTTTTAACCGCCAAGCCATCTTTCCAGCCCCTGTATCTTTTAAAAATTTATTTATTTATTTATTATTTTTATTTTATGAGTTCATTGCCTGTATGTGTGTAAATGCACCTGTGTTGTGTAATGCCCATACAGGTCAGAAGAGGGTGTCAGATACCCTGCAATGTGGATGCTGGGAATCGAACCCAGGTTCACTGCAAGAACAGTCAGTCCTCTCAACCACTGAGTCATCTCTCTAGCCCCTATATGTTTGTTTTTTAAAGATTCATTTTATTTATTTATTTATTTGTGTGCATATGTGTGGGTCTGTGCACATGAGTGCATGGCTGAGGAAGCCAGAAGAGCACTCTGGATCCCCGGGAGATGGAGTTATTGGGGGCTATGAGCCTTGGGATGTGGGTGCTGGGAACTGACCTCGGGTCCTCTGCAATAACAGTCATACTTTTAACAGGTGATCTGTCTCTTGCATCCCATAATGTATGCTTCTTGCTTGCCCACTGGCCACTGGAACATAAGCTCGAGCAGGACAGAGCTTTGTGTTGGTTTTTCTATTCTGTTGTTTCACAGCTCCAGCATGGAACTCAATACATAGCTCAGACCTATGATAATCCTTCTGCCTCTGCCTTCTGAGTATGGGGATTACGGGTGTGAGCCACCACGCAGCAAAGAAGCTCGCCATTCTTCATCCTCATGGGCTCAGTGGGCACTCCAAAACTTTTTATTTGTGGAAATAATTCATTTTAAGTTGGGAGGTTTCACACAGAGCACTTGGATATCTGGCTTTTCCTTAGAGATCTGACAACACTGGTCCTGGGAAGTAGCTCAGTGGTAAGGCACTTGTCTGGCCTGGCCCGAGTTCAATCCCCAGAACTGATGGAAAAAAATGTGGTAATAGTGGCCCGCGTCACTGAATAACAACAACTAGCTGCGGTTATCATTCATGGCGAATGACCCCAATCTATTCCAATTTGCTTCAGTTTCCACCACACCTTATAATCTAACCAGCCAGCCAGCTTCACCTTCATCATCTGTCTGGCTCTAAAGGTTGCTGACTGTGTTGATCAAAGCTTCAACTGCCTTTTCTACATACAACTGAGGAAACAGAGACGGATGGATGGCTTTACAGGCTTCTGGTTGTGGGCTTTTGTGTGATGTTCAACTGTTGTCAGTTCCAGAATTTGGGCCCCCAGTAACATGGTCCTTTATCTAGCCTCTATAAAGAGACACTGTGCTAGAAGCTTGTATAAAGTACCTGTCTGGCCAGGGATGAGCTCAGTGGTCAAGTGCTTGCCTAGTATGCACAAAGCTCTAGGTAGAATCCCCAGTATCAATCAATCAATCAACAAAATATCAATTTAGGGCAAAAAATACATCTTGAAAGACTATAACTGAGTAGGGAACTCCTTGTTTCTAAGAAAGCAGTCCCACTTGCCCACTTCAGCCCTGATGTAAATTTGGGGGAACAGGGCAATTGAGTTCCCTTTCACTCATTCTATGCTTCCAACACTAACAGATCTGTTTGGGAAATGAAACTGTAAAGTCTGGAGCCTCTGCACATGCTCTTCTCTGTTCTGTGAGCTCCTGCACATCCCTGAGGCATAGCTCAAGATATGAAGGCCCCTCAATGCCCTAGGCGGAAAAGCCGGCTCCATTCCCTGCAGCACACCACGTCTGTGCAGCACAGGCCTCCTTTTACACTCCTGTATTTGGGAGGGTGGTTTTTTTGTTTGTTTGCTTGACTGGGTAGGATTTTTATCAGTAATTTCTGAATCCAAGTGTTTCTCAACAAATAAAACTGGAGCCAGGCCATAATCCCAACACAGGGTTGGGCAGGAGGGCTGCAGCAAGTTGGAGGCCAGCCTGGGCTACAGAGTGAGACCATGTCTCAAGGGGAAAAAAGTTCAGAGGCTGTGGAGTGTTTACTGGAACGAATGCATTCAACAGGCAGTGTGTGACTAACCAAGATGGATCCCTCCCGGGTTAGCCTTTCTTTACCCTGTCCCCCCTGGCTGACCCGGACCTCGATCTCCCCTCCTTGTCCTGGCAAGCGCTAGGGTGTGCCCACAGCAGACCCAGATCGCAGATCCAGATCCGGCCGCGTTCCCACGCGCCCGGTCCCTCAGCACCCGCTCCAGCCCGGCCTCGCAGTCTTCCTTCAGGTCCTCGCCGCCCTGCAGGCCTACCTTGCCCCCGGTGCTCAGAACCTGCCAAGGCCAGGTCTCCACGCTCCCGAACAGCGAGTTCCTGATCATGCCCAGCATGGTGTCGCCGTGGGGCCGGGACGATCGCGAGGACACCCGGAGGCCGAGCCGGACAGCAGGGCCTGCGAGAGAGCCCGCTGCAGCGCAGGGAGACAGACAGGGACGGGACCGGGCTTAGGAAGCCCCGCCCACCGGAGCGACGTGGGGGCGGGGTCGCCACAGGCTCCTCCCACATCGCCCCAGCCCGCTGTTGCCTCTGGGCGGGTTGCCAGGGCGACTCAGGTTCGGGGCACCTCAGCCCAGTCACTTAGCCTTAGTCACTCTCTTCCCGCCCCATCTCGCCTGGAGGATTTTCCTTTCCTTTCTTTCTTTTTTAAAAATTGTGTTGGGTATTTTGAGACAGGGGCCTGCCATATGGCCCAGGCTGGCCTGGAACTCATGATCTTCCTGCTTCAGCCTCAGGAGTGCTGGTGTTAAAAGCGTGCATCATCACCCCAGATGCATATTTTACAGGATGAAAAGAAAAACAAAAATAAAACTAGTTTCTTATTGTTTTTCTTTCCTGCTCTGGTTTTGTTGTTAGTTTACGTTTGGGAGACAGGGTCCAACTGTATGTAGTCCAGGCTGGTCTGGAACTCGCTGTGTAGCCCAGGATGGTCAAAACTCGTGTTATCTTCGTCTCCACTTCGCCAGAGCTGAGGATTACAGTTATGAGCCACTATGCCCAGCTCTACAGTGCGTTTTAATCACAGATTCCACATTAGTTACCTAACCAACTTTATCATCATTTCTTGAGTACCTGTTCCTTGCCAAGTAATTTACAAAAGTCTGTATTCCTCACATCACTAATATTTTGTGTGTGTGTGTGTGTGTGTGTGTGTGTGTGTGTGTGTACTTTTATTATGCCCAGAGAACGGCTCCCCAAGAACCACCACGGAATCCTGAGTGTATGCAAGAACAAAGAGCCTTTATTCCAGCTTAAGCCAGGACTCTCAGACCTCACTAATGCAGTGGATCCGTACTGAGAGCCTTGAAAGAAGGGAGTAAGAGTTTTTTATAGGTTAGGGACAAAGGGAGGCAGAGATTTACCATGTTACATCTGTATTGGTTAAGAAAGCCCCCGCGCGTCAAGCATATTTTAAAATGATTGAGTATGAATTGGATACTATGAGTTATATACCAAAATTGGTTAAAAAGAGCTATAAGGCTCCTTATTGCTGGGTTCCATCTCTGGGGCAAGAGGATGGAATGCATTACTCAAGCCTATTGAAGTGTGCTGACCATTGCCCAAGTCCAGCCCTGACCCTTGTTTTTCTAAGCTTATCACAATGTGCTGGTCACTCCCTGGCTGTACTGGCTTAGGTTTGTTTTCTCGTACTTTTAGACTGGCAACCAGAGGCTTATTAGAAGGACAAAATAGAGCCATCCTGCCTTCATGTGATATATCCCTAAGCCGAGCATTTTACAGAAGTGAAAAAAAAAAAAAGCAGTTAATCTATGGACATTAGGAACAGGGAAGGAATTCCTAAGGGCCTCACACTTTTTACAAAGGAGGGCAGGAGGATGGAAAAGTGGTGGATATAAGCAAAGTACAATAATATATATTTTTAAGTCCACAATGAGAACTGGAGAGAGGCCTTATTATTAAGAGCCCTTATTGCTCTTGCAGAGTGACCCCCAATTAGGTCCTCAGCACCCACATGTCAGCCTACAACCATCTATAACTCCAGTTCCAGGGGATTCAAGGCCCTCCCCTGGCCTCTGCAGGCATTTCATGCATGTGGTATACATATATATGCAGGCAAAACACTCATAAACACATAAAATGAAAACAAACAAATCTTTTAAACAATTATTTTTTAAACTGTCATAATGAAAGCCATTGTTTTATATGCTAACTAAAAATTAATAAGAATGGGGTGGGGAAACCTAGGTTCAAAATAAGTTGCTTTACCTAACCAATGGGAAATCTTTTCCAACTCATGGTCCATGATGATTGGGTGCACCCTGTCACCTGATATTTCAAGGATCTATGCCTAACTCTACATATGGCATTACTTTCCAAACATTCCATGTCTTTCTCCAGTGTACCACACTGACCCCTTGACCAGGACTGCATCCCTCTCTTCCCCTTAGTATCTGGCTTTCCTGAAAACACATTTCAAACCCTGTATCTCCATGAACATTGGCATGGGCTTCTTCATTCTAACACGCTGCCCACATGACGTATGTTCATGCACTTTGAACCCTTTGGTTGAAATAATGTAAATTGGCTGTTATTTGAGTTGTTGACTCTGTTGTCTGGTATATGGAAGCTCTGGGTACATAGAGGTCAGTAGTTATGTGTCTTCCTCTTGAGAAAGAGCAGTAGAGCCTGAGCCAGGCAGAAGTATCAGCACTGGGTTATGTGGCAGCAAAGAACACTTGGAGATAAACCTTGGCTCCATTATTGAGACCTTAAGGCAAAAGGCAGAGGCTAACAAGAATAGCAAATCTGTGAAGGAGCTGGCCGTCCTGCTATATAAAACTGCATTCCTGGGGCTAGAGAGATGGCTCAGCAGTTAGGAGCACTGACTACTCTTGCAGAGGATCCGGTTCAGTCTCCAGCACCCAAATGGCAGCTAACAGCTATCTGTAACTCCGGTTCCAGGGGATCTGATGCTCTCTTCTGACTTCCACAGGCATTGCATGACATGGGTGCGCCTATACATATGCAGACAAAACACTCATACACATAAAACAAACAAAACAAAACAGAAAACAATACTCCTGTCTTTTGGCTTCAGTCTGGAAGATTCCCAGACACAAGGTACAGGATCTACAGAATGGTCAAGCTTGGTCTAGGTATTGATGAAGCTAACCCTACTGCTTATACGTGTCCAGTGCTCCTGGGACTGAAGAAGTGTTGCCCTTTGAAAGCGATGACATGGAAGAAATAGACTAAGCTTCATTAGAAGAACCACTTAAGCAACCAAGTGCTCAATGCTCACCTTCATTCCTTTGAATAATATATTTTCTAGGATTTTCTGTTTATTTTCATTAACACTTTAAAAATTTGTGTGGCATGGTAACTAAGTGGAAAATAAGATTTTCTACTTACAAGTGATACCATGGTGCCATAGGCAATAAAGCTAGCAATACCTTTTCTAATTTCATGTTGGCTTATTTTCTATTGTTTTGTTCTGAGATGGGGTCTCCCTGTAGCCCCAGCTGGCCTGCAGTTTGCTATGTAGACCAGGCTGGGAGATCGAGATCTCACAGAGATCTGCCTATCTCTGCCATCCAAGTGCTGGGATTAAAGGTATGTACCAGCATGTCAGGCTCACCTTGGCTTGTTTTACAGGTTGGAAGAACATTTGCTGTAAAACATGCCTGACTTACTTAATTTTAGTTTTATTTTATATGTATTGAGTGTTTTGCCTGCATTATATGTAAATGCACCCATGTCACACAATACCTACAGAGAAGAGGGCATTGGCTCTTCCAAGCCCCCAAGAACTGGAGTTATGGATGGTTCTTATCTTCCATGTAGGTGCTGGGAGAGAACCCAGGTCCTCTTCAGTAGCAGCCAGTGTTTTTAACCACTGAGCCCATCTCCATTCTCTAGAATCTTCTTTTTTTAAGGTTTCCATCCCTTGGAGTTAATTCTGCATATACTAGTCCTAGAAATAAGTACATAAGCTGAAACTTTGGGGGAGGAATTCCTCACAGGGCTTGTTTTCCAAAGTAAAGTATTGAGAACAAACCCCAAGCTTCCTTAGGTCTTGTAACTTAGCAGGGCTGTGAATGTAAGTTGAGGGCTTAAGTCACATTCTGCTTCAAGAGATAAATACAGATAAGATTAAAAAAAAAAAAGTGAACTGAAGAGATGGCTCAGCAGTTAAGAGCATTGACTTCTCTTCCAGAAGACCTGGGTTTGCTTCCCAGCACCCACATGGCAGCGAATAACTGTCAGCAACTCCAGTTCCATGGGATCCAACCCCCTCTTCTGGCCACCGAGGGCACGCACATGCAGGCAAAACACTCAGACACATAAAATAAAAACAAATAAATAAAAAAAGAAGTTTCAACAATGGTAATAGTGCTAATCTCTAGTTTTGTGGACTCAGATAGCTCACTTTATTGACTATACATAAAAGGGGATATCCTATCCTCTTGATGAAAGCTCTTTCTTTGTTACTGTAAAATAAATTGCCATTTAATGTTTCATATTTTGACTTTAAAATGTCACTAATTGTTAAGAAGCACTGTTTTTCCCCACTATCATGAAAGAAAACAAACCAAATGTTACTACAGCTATGACATTCAATTGATGACCAAATGTTCCTGGATACATTCAATTATGAAATAGCACTTAGTTTACAATTTATAGGAGATTGTTATGTTGCTTTGTTTGTTAGTTTTTACTTTATTGTTGGGGCTAGGGTCTCACTGTGTGGCCCAGGCTGGCCTCCATCACCATCCTCCAGCTTCAGCCTCTGAGTGCTGGGATTACAGGCGTGTATCACTACAGACAGATTGTTATAGTGCTTTTAAGACTTTTTTTCAGAGGCCCAGTGTGGTGGTTCACACCCGTAATCCCAGCACTTGGAAGGCTGAGCCAGGAAAACTGCTAGATATTCAAAGCAGCCTGGGACTACATAGTGAGTTCCAGAACAGCCTAAAAACTGTCTCAAAACAAAACAAAAAACAACAACAAAATTTTCTTTCCTGCTCATAGTTGTATCTTCTTTCTTACAAACTAAATTCTTAAAAATAATGGGAAGATTATTTTTATTCCCTCCCTCCCTTTTTAAAAATCTTATCTGTATTTATCTCTTGAAGCAGAATGTGACGTAAGCCCTCAGTTTACATTCACAAACCCTGCTGAGTTACAAGACCTAAGGAAGCTTGGGGTTTGTTCTCAATACTTTACTTTGGAAAACAAGCCCTGTGGGGAATTCCTCCCCCAAAGTTTCAGTTTCATATAGACTTCCCCCTCCTCCTCCTCCTTCTCTTTCTCCTTCTCCTCCTCCCCCTCCTTCTTCTTCTTCGTGTTTGTATGCGTGTGTGCGAAACATAAATTATAGGAAGCTAGAAGCTGTTGTTTCAGACTAAGCTACTCCACTGGACCCCAGCAGAGCAGGCTAAAAATGAGCATGGCAGGTTAGGGGCATGACTCAGTGTACAGCATTTGCCTAGCATCCGCAGGGCCCTGGGTTCAAATTCCCAGCATCACCCAAAATATCTCATTGGAAGTCATCCGTGCAAAGTCCGTAGCCACCAGCTGAATTGGTGTGTGACTTTCTGAGAAATCTGCCTAAGGAGAACAGTCAAAATTTCCCAAACAGGCTAATTTCAGTTGTCACGAAGAGGAAGACCTTGCTGCTTTAATACCTTCACAGAAAGGCATTGACCTATTAGGTATTTTGCCCTTCTGTCTCCTCGTCTGTGCCTTCTAAGGACCTTGAAGATGACCAACCCCACCCTTTGCTGCTGCTTTCGGTTTCCTTCAACCTGTTTCTCTGTCTGTTACAACCGCCCCTCTAGCTCATTGGAACTCATATTAACAGAATGAAGTGTTGCCCCATTCCATGATAGAAAACAAAGCCGGTTAAGGCCTCTAACCTCCGGCATAGTGTCCTGTGCCTGCAATCTCAGCACTTGGAAGGCTGAGGCAGGAGAGCCACCTAGAGGCCTGAGGACCCTCTGGCCCATTTAGTGCGTTCCGGGCCAGCCTGGGCTACAGAGTGGAAATTTGTCTTAAAGACACACAGAAATGAACCAAATAAAAATAAATCTTTAAATTAAGGACTGGAGAGATGGTTCACTGGTTAAGAATACTGGATGTTCTTGCAGAGGACCTGGGTTCAGTTCCCAGCACCTACATGGTGGCTAACAACCATCCACAACTCCAATTCCAGGGATCTGACACCATCTTCTGACCTCTATGGACATTGTACACATGTGGTATACTTACATATATGCAGGAAAAACACTCATGCCCATAAAAATAAATATTTTAAAATTTAAAAATTAAATTGTAATTTTGTCTGTTGACATGTAGTTGAGCTTATTTGGGAGAAAAGAATTAACTGTGTTTATTCTTTCTTGAGTGAGGGGGCTTACTCTCCCCTCTCCCCCAGTTTTCATGTGCTTGTGGGGCGTGTGTGTATGCATGAGTGTGTGTATATGTGGAAGCCAGAGGCTGATGTCAGGACACATCATTCACTGAGGCAGGGTCTCTCAGTCAAACCCAGAGTTCACTGATCTGGCTAGTCTCTACAGCCAGGTTGCCCTGGGGAATCCCCTGTCTGTGCCTTCAGAGGCTAGAATTACAGGCCAGCCATCACACCCACCCAGCATTTATGTGGGTTTTTGAGCATCGGAACTCCTGTCTTCATGCTTACACACAAGTGCTTAGCTGCTGAACCATTATCCCAGTCCAGGAAGGGAGAGGGGGTGTGTCATTAAAAAATACCAAGGGACCTGGGAGAGGGCGCAGCTGGTAGAATGGTGATACACGATCTCAAGCACGTCTTATGATACCACAGACCCAGCAGAGAGTG
Source organism: Eospalax fontanierii (assembly GCA_035773235.1). Lineage (NCBI taxonomy): Eukaryota > Metazoa > Chordata > Mammalia > Rodentia > Spalacidae > Eospalax > Eospalax fontanierii. The sequence goes on along the minus strand of CM069551.1, from coordinate 26,697,724 downwards.
GACAGGACCTCCAGAGGACCCAACCTGGGATGGGTGGGGTACAGAGAGTGTGGAGAGAGGACAGAAGAGGGCTGGACCACCCTATAGACCCCTTGGTTCTGTCTCCCCATTGCCTAGCTGTCTCGTCATGGATGTGGGGTCCTTCTTGCTGGATCCCACCCCCCACTCTTCAAGCCATATCACTCAGGTCTTCTCAGGCCACCTCAGTCCCCAAGCTTGCAGGGGCATTTCCCTAACAAAACTGTCCTTCAGCTTCGAACCAAGTCTCTCAAGCCCGCTTCCCCCGCCTGCCCATTTTAAAGTATATTTTCTTCACTGCCCCATGGGCAGAGTGTCTGGTCCTTTTGAAACCAAACTTCAGCCCATTTGGAATCCTAATCAGAACCTCACCCACCCAGGCTTGGCTCATTCTTGAATTCTGCTTTTCGTCTTGCTCCAGATCGTCCATGTAGCTGGGGGTGGAAGTGTATGCCTTGAATCCCAGTACTCAGGAGGAGGGGGAAGAGGAGGCAGTGGGAATTTCTGAGTTCAAGGTTAGCCTGGTCTACATAACCAATTCCAGGCCACTCAGGGCTACATAGTGAGACTGTCAAAAAAAATAAATAAATAAAAAACCAAACCCAAACAGAAAGATCTATTGATAAGAACAGGAGGAAGAAACTGGCAGTTTAGGGGAAAGACCCCTAAAGAAAAGTGACTATTTCTTTCTTGGCTGAGAGCTGGAAATTCCCTTGGGTCTGCCAGCAAACTTGTCCATACCTGAGGTTAGAGATGCCAGAACTATCTAATCCAACAATGTCTCTGGTTCCACCTTAGCTAGAGGCTGGGTAGGCCAATAAGGGGATCTGTTTTGTTTTTTCCTTTATCTCTCTTTTTCCTGCAAGACATGCAGAGGACGTGACCAGGGCCTTAAGGGAACTGGACATCTGGAATGAGAACTGGACTGACCAGCTCACCTCCCCTTCCCTCCTCCCTCCACTAAATCCTTATGAACTCCCACTGTGCGTGGTGCCATCCCCGGGCAGGTAGTCCTGGGTTACATTAAGAAAACAGGCTGAGCACAGGTCAAAGGAGCAAGCCAGCAAGTGACACTCCTCCGTGGTCTCTGCTTCTGCCCTGGCTCCCCTCCATGATGAACTGTAAGCTGAAGGTAAAATAAGTCCTTTCCTTCCCAGGTTGTTTTGGTCAGTGTTTTATCACAGCAATAGAAAGCTAACCAGAACAATCTGCAAGTAAAGATACCGTACACGGCATCGACTTTCAAAGAGAGGGAAAGCTAGTTGGAGCTCAAATAGCATTTTGAGCTACAGAAGAGGGGCTCGCAGATGTTACAGGGAAGATGGTGATGCGAATTACCAAAGGGCAGAGGGGAAAAAAATGAGTTGAACAAAACTGACTTACTATGCAAAGAATGTCCCAAGTGTAACAGTCATCCGAGAACCACTTACGTGGATCTCTGTCTGGGTCAGATGTCAGACTCTCAGCATGAAAAGGTCTTTCCTAGAGAGACAGGTGTGTTAGATAACTTCTGTCTGCAACACCATTTACTTACATGGACAGATGTAAAATTCTTTTTATAGAAGGGCAGATTTCCAAAGCTGTTCCTGTGTCTACAACAGCAGGCATTTTCTTAGAACTAACCTGAAATATGCTAAGAAATATATTTCAGGATGGCCTGTTAGGATCTCCCTCATGGAGAAAGATCTAATTTTTTTTCTTAGTTTTTCCTTCACTAACTATATCCAGAGGTGTTAAGTGTGGACTGAGTAACAAACTACTCTTGGTATTGAGTGTATCATAGATTCTGTTTACCTAACTACGTACAGTAAAGTGGGGGATCTGTCACTCAGTATGACCAAACAGCGGAAATGTTGAAGCATTAGAAGACGTTGTGTCAGGACTGGGGGTGGCACTACACATCTGTCATCTTAGAACTTAGAAGGTGGAGGCAGAGGACTTGGATCAGAGGCCAGCCTGGGTTATATAATGAGACTTGGCCTCCCATAGTATGCATCCAGGGCTGTTCTCTACTGCCCCTTCTGCAAACTTAACCTCTGTAAGACTCAGTTTCTGCATTTGCAGTGGACTGGTCACCATGTATACTGTGGAGGGCTGCCTTCTTCATGATTATGTTTGTTCCTCCCAGAAAAGAGCATTTTTATTAGATCTCTATATATTAGTTGTTTCCTAGTGCTAGAATAAAAACACCGACCAAACCAACTGTGGGAGGAAAAGTTTTTTTTTTGGCATACTACCCACAGTCCATCATCAAGGCAAGCCCAGGTAGGAGCTCAGGGCAGAAACCTGGAGGCAGGAGCTGAAGCACAGACCTTGGACTGGCCTGTGCTCAGCCTGCTTTCTTAAACATCCCAGGACCACCTTCCCACCAATGGAACCACCCACAATGGGTTGGGCCCTCCGACATCACTCAATAATCAAGAAAATGCCCCACAGACATGGCTGCAGGGTCTTTGTTTTCTGGGTCTTTAGAAAGTTTAAAATTTATTTTTATGTTACGTGTATGAGTGTTTAGCCTGCATGCATTTAAGTGCATGATCCATGCAATGTCCCCAGAGATCAGAAGAGGGCATCAGATACACAGGAACTGGAGTTACAACCCTGTGCATGCTTGGAATGGAACTCATCCTTTGCAAGAGTAGCCGGTGCTGAGCCATCTCTCCAGTCCTGGTTCTTTTTTCTTTTTTTAAGATTTATTTTTGTGGGGACTAAAGAGTTGGCTCAGCAGTTAAGAACACCAGCTGCTCCTGCAGAAGATCCAGTTTCAATTCCCGTACACACATGGCAGCTAACAACTGTGGTAACTCCAGTTCCAGGGGATCTGACGCCCTCTTCTGAACTCTGCAGGCATTGCATGACACAGGTGCACTTACATACCTGCAGGCAATACACTCATACACACAGAATAAAAATAAAAAAAAAATAAAAATTTTAAAAGATTTATTTTTGTTATTTATGTGTATGTGTGTATATTTCTGTGCCACATGTACAGGTGCCCATAGAGACAAGAAGAGGGCATCTGATCCCCTGGACCTGGAGTTACATGTGGGTATGAGTCAAATGATGTGGATGCTGGCACCAAACGGGAGTCCCGGAGTGGAGCACTGTGCACTCTTGACTGCTGAGTTGTTTTCTGGTTCTTTGTTCAAGACGTGTAACACCAGGAAGAAAAGCCTGCAGCGCCACCATCTTCGCATTTGTCCTTCCCCACTTTGACACTGCTCATGGGGTCCTTGCCAGTGTGTGACCAGTCCTAGAACCTCATTCTGACGGTCTGCTTTCTAGAGCAACTTCTTTTTTTTTCATTAAAAGACAAAACAGGGGCTGGAGAGATGACTCAGCGTTTAAGAGAACTGCCTGCGGCTCATTCGAAGGACCTGCGTGCCATTCCCAGCATGCACATGGTGGCTCAAAACCCTCTGTAACTCCAGTTCTAGGGGGGCTGACGCCCTCTTCTGGGCTCCATGGGCATTGCACGCACAAGTGCACTTACATAGATGCAGGCAAAACACTCATACACAAAATAAAGCTAAAGTTTTTAGAAGTTTAAAAATGTATTTGTTACTTTTATTTTATGTGTATGAGTGTATCGCCTGCATGTGTGTAAATGCACCCATGTTGTGCAGTGCCCCTGGAGTCAGAAGAAGACACCGACTTCTCCTAGAACTGAAGTTACAAATGGTTGTTAGCCTTCATGTGGGTGCTGGGAATTGAACCTGAGTCCTTTGCAAGAGCAGCCAGTGCTCTTAACTGCTGAGCCATCTCTCCAACTCCCCCACAGCTAAAATTTTTTTTTAAAGGTGGTGGGTGGATGACCACAAGGAAACAGTTTTCCAGACAGCTGGTCAGTTACTTACATGAACTCACAACAATGGTGGCAGCATGCACAAGTCCGGTGCAAGCTCAAACCAGAAAAAAAAAAAAAAAAAAATCCCAGCATGGACGTGAGGAGATAGTCTCTTTCAAGCATGGGACTCTTGGTAGGTTAAGCAGGCCCCAGTGGATGGACCCACACTGAAGGACATTTGGAGAGACAAATTGGACCCTATAGGCCTTACTATATGCATAATAAAGCATATTAAATTGGGAAGGGAGCGGGAAGGGGAGGTGCAGATAGGGAGGGGATTGAAATGCCATCAAATTATGTTGTATGGAAATTGCAAAAATGCAATTAAAAAGAAACCTGAGGTGAAATTTTTAAAAAATTAACAACAACAACAAAAAAAAACAGTTCGGGCTGGTGTTGGTGGTGTCATTTGACCTGGTCTCTCTCTTTTAAATGTTTTTAAATGTCATCTAGTGTCAACCCAAGGGAAGGCTGTTCTAGAATGTTCTGATACAAGAGGCTAGAAAAAATGGAACCAACTTCTTTAATTTTTAATTCATTTCTCTTTAGTGTTGGGAGGTTGAACTCAGTGCCTTGTTTATGCTAAGCCTGTACTGTGCTGCTGAACCACACTCCTAGTCCTATTTTTAAATTTTAATTAATTAGCTAATTAACCAATGAGGCAATCTCATATAGTCAAGCATCTCTCAAATTCTTTATGTAATCAAGGATGACCTTGAACTTGTAATACTCCAACCTCTACTTCCCATATGCTAGGATTTATGTTTTAAAATTTTAATATATTTATGTTATACAACATGATGCTTTATGTATAAATACACAATGAAATATGTATATAATAAAAGAAAAGGAAACATGTATTATATATTGTAGAATGTCTAAACTGAGCCAGTTAACATGTTTATTATCTCACATACATGTTCAGATTAACACTTAAATTCCACATTGTTACTCTAGTCATCATGCTGTTCAATAGATTGCTTGACCTTATTCCTCCTAATTGAGATTTTTATTCTTTGATCATCTCATTACTTCTGTCGCAAACCGTCAGCCTCTGGGTTATTTTTCTTCCCATGATACTCCCCAGATTCATTCATGTTTTTGCAAATGACTGGGTTTCCTTCTCTTTGAGGCTAATATTCCATAATGTAAAGGTAATTCTATGACCAATGGTTTTAACTCTGGTCTGAGGAAAAAAATGCTGAGCTTGAGACAAGTGTTTTGTGATGGTCATTTTATTTTGTTTTGTTTTTGAGACGTCACGTTCTATACTCCAGGCTGCTCTGAAACTCAGGCATCATCTAGTCTCAGTCTCCCTAATGACGGGATTATTGCAGGTGTAAACCATCATGCCCAGAATTATTTGAGAAAATAATCCAAGGAAGAAGGAAGCAGTGATAGGTAACCATTGAAGCACACCTCACTTCACTGTGGGAAGGCCTGTATATCTGTTGCAGACGTCATGTGGCCGTTCTTAGGAACTGCCTGCGTAAAATGGAAAAATGCTTGTGCTTGATTGTCTTGAACACAGCCCTGTACACTCTTAGCCAGGGATTGTCCCCAGGGATATCAACACTCAACGTTCTAGCTTTTAGGAAAATGATCCCCCCCCCCTTTTCTTTCTTCTTTAGAGACAGTACCTTGCTATGTAGCCCAGGCTGATCTGGAACTCAAGATCTTCCTGACTGGAAATCATAACTGATAGGATTACAGGTGTGCCCCACCACTAATCACATTTGCCACTGATAGACACTAGATGTCCCCACTGCTCTTTAGATGGAATCGCTCTAGCTTATAAAGACATGAGAAGCCACTTATGAGTCAGAACCCATATTTCTTTTTTGTTTGCTTGCTTTCTATATGAGACAGGGTTCTACCCAGCTGAGACTGGCCTTGAACTCCTGGTCTTCCTGCCTGTACTGCCTAAATATGACGATTACAAGTAAATAATTATGCCTGCCTGGAACTCATATTTCTAAACCAAATGAAACCTTTTATCGTACCTGACTTCTTTGATTTAACATTGGTGTTTCAAGGCCAGAGAGATGGTTTAGCAGTTGAGTCCAGTGCGCTCCTACAGAGGACCTGGGTTTAATTCCCAGAATCCACATGGCAGCTAACAACCAACCCTAACATCTAGTTCCAGGGAATCTGATGTCCTCTTCTGACCTCTGTGGGCATTGCACAACCCAGGTGCACTTACATACATACAAGCAATATTTTCACACATATAAATAAAATATTAAATATATATTAAAATGATATTGGTGTTTCTTTACTCTTATTCATTAAGCTAATTACTTGTTTGCTCAAGTTTATATACATGTATATATAATAGCTTTAAGAATCATCCAATTACTTATTTGCTATATCATGTACCTGTGTATAATAACTTCATGCCAACAATGTCAAAGTTATTATTACCAATATGATCCCTGAATACAACTTAAGATTTTGTTTGTTTGTTTTGAGACAGGGTCTCTTCTCTGTAGCTCAAACCTGGCTTGGAATTTCTGGCAATCCTTCTGCCTTAGTCTTCAGGTGCTGGGATTACACAAGTGAACCCTCACACCTGGTTTAACTTTTTCGTAATACAATGGTATTACATAATACATCCTACTAGAAGGAACAGTGGAATCACTGTTTTTAAAATGATTTATTTTGATTATTTTTTATTGTGTATATGTGTGAGTTCATGCATGTGGGTACAGAAGCATACCTGGAGTGGAAGTTACGAGCAATTGTGAGCCACCTGTCATGGATGCTGGGACTAGAACTAGGATCCCCTGAAGAGCCATCTCTCCAGCCACTCGTTGGGCCTTAGGCAGGAGATTAATTCTCTCTGTGGTCAAACTATCAACAATTTGACGTTTGATATTTTGTTTTTTAGGGACTTCTATCTCCCCATCTTGAATGAATTTTGTCTTATAAAGGCCTCTTATGTGTTCCTAAGTCAAATGTTGTAAAAACAAAGTCTATTTAATAACATTTGGTTTCTAGCACTGGTCTCTGCTATCTGCTTATTCCTCCCTCTTTATGAAAGTGCAGACTTTCCCTCTGAATGTCCAGATCTGAATTGGTTGAGAAAAACTGGTGGACAAGAGAAAAGCCAAAACAAAGTTACTTTATCAGTTTTATTTTACAGGAGACCCTTTAGGTTGAAGACTCAAAGATCCAGGTGAATTACCCATTTTTATTAAACGAGCACAGGCAGCCTTGTAGATCTGGGATGGAACAGAGTGGGTTGGGGGGGTGTGGGGTCGGGAGTGGGGTGCAGGTGTCCAGCAAGGCCTGTCTGTTCACAGTCCTGTTGACCCTTTAATTACAGCATTTCTTCTTCCTGGTTATGGGGCAGGATGCCTTCAGGAATGGAGTCTTTCAACTTAAAATCAAACAAGTTAGTGTTACAATAGCTAGTTAACTTTTAACTTTTAAATATTCTTTCTTTTTAAAAATGTATTTATTTATTTTTATGTTCATGAGGGTATTGCCTGCATGTAAGTGCACCACGTGCATACATTGCCTATGGAGGTCTGACAGGATATCGGATCCCTTGGAACTAGAGTAAAAGATGGTTGGTAGCTGGGAGACAAACCTAGGTCCTCTGCATGAGCAGTCAATGCTCTCGTGCTCTTAACTACTGAGCCAGTACTCCTTCCTTCCTTCTTTCCTTCCTTCCTTTTTATTTCTTATGTATGTATATGTAGGTACTCATGTACCACCGTATGCATGTAGCTGTCAGAGGATAACTTGCTGGAGTTAGTTCTTTCCACATGGGACCTGGGATTGAACTCAGGTCATCAGGCTTGGCAGCAAGCAACTTTACTCACTGAGCTATTTCACTGGTCCCTAGGTAGCTTATTAGGTACCAGTAGGCTTAGAGGTCAGTGGGAATGGATTCCTCATTTCAAAATCAGCAGCTTATAAAACTTGGAACAATGAGGCTGTGATTACTGTAGGAAGAATGGGCTCTGAGTCATATCTCTGGCCCTAGGTGGAGACACAGACATCTTGTGCTGTCTGGAAGGCCTTTAATAGACAATTATCTAAATCTTATAAGATTATTCTCTAGCCAGAGGCTTTCTGATAATGAACAATGACTTATCATTGTCTATTCTCATAAGAGTCAGTCCAAGTGCACCTGCCATTTGCCGGAGCAGGAAAAACCCTCAGGAAAAGCTGTCTGCTTTAGAGACTTGACAAATAACATAAAGCCTACCTAGAATGCAGATCAGCACAGAGGTCCCTTTAGTGAGGTCCTCTTCACTGTGCAGTAAACTATCTTCTACACTGTACTCTGTGGTCCTGTCTTGACGAATATCACAAAAAGACCAGGGAACCAAAGTGAATCTACAGCAAGATCCTGGGGACTGCGGGCCAGAGAATTTATTTATGGTCAGTTCTTATCCAGAAAGACAAGGGAAAATGAGAGTAATATTTTTGTTTCCTGGATGGGATTTTTGTTTCAGGAAGGATTCTGGTTTCGATGACTTGTTTTGGGGAAGAGAAATTTGAACTGCTCTGGATGGTCTCAGGAGAGAATGATGGGTGGGAGAGAAGGGGACAGTAAAGGGTCAGAGAAGAACCCTGCTTCTGAGGCTGCTTCTGCGGTCTTCTGTGTGAGCTTTGTGCCATTGCTATGACAAAATACCTGACAGAAACTACTTAAGGAAACGATTTATTTTGCCACATGATTTATAAAGGTATAGTCCACCATGGTGAGGAGTCATTCATGGTGACAGGAACAGAGCACGAGACTTGGCCTCTCCTCTTCTCCATGGATCAGGACTGACATTCTGCCAGTGTTCTCTTCTCTTTTCTGTGGAATCTTAGGGAGCCTGGTCCATGAGATGGTGTTACTCACATTCACAACACATCTTTCCCTCTCAGTTAAACCTCTCTGGAAACTCCCCCACAGATACACCTGGAAGTGTGTCTCCATGTGATTCTAATCCAGTCAAGTTGAAGCTGAAGATCAACCATCAGACCTTCACTCAATGAGTACTATGTTTAGGAGAACCCAATGCTCCCAACTATTTTTCATTACACTTAAATGAATTCATCAGTTGTCCTAGTTTGCTTTCTATTACTGTAATAAACACCACGATCAAAGTCAACTTGGGGAGGAAAGGGTTTATTTCAACTTAAAGTACAGTCCTTTATTGAGGAAAGCCAGGGCAGAAGCTCACGTAGGAATCTGGGGGCAGAACTGAAGCTCAGACCATGGAGGAACTACTTATTGGCTTGCTCCTCTGGCCTGTGTTCAGTCAGCTTTCTTATACAGTGCAGGACCATCTGCCCAAGGGTGGCACTGCCCACAGTGGGCTGGGCCCTTCCACATCACTCATCAATTAAGAAAGAAGTCTCATAGATCTGACCACTGGTCAATCCAATGGAGGTAATTCTTCAGTTGAAGGTCCCTCTATGCAGGTGTGTCAGGTTGACAACTGGAGCTATCCAACACATCAGTTTTTTTGAAAAGATTTTATTTTTCATATTCCTGGCCTTTCTTAGCTACACACTCTAATTTTAACTTTTCTTTTTGAATTCAACTTGATGCTGGAATATACACATTGTTTGAGTTTATCTGGGTATCAATAGAATATTCTGAGAGATTAAAAAGTAAGAGATTAAAAATTTGAACCAGGAACTAGAAGGTAGAATAGAAAGATCACTAACTGCAGTTGTGAAGTCTTCAAAAAGAACATATTTTGGGCCAGGTATGGTGGCTTATGCCTATAAGTCCAGTACTTGAGAAGCTGAGTCAGGAGGATTGCAATGAGTTCAAGACCAGCTGGGTTACATAGTGAGTTCCAGGTTAGTCTGAGTAACAGTGTGAGATTCTATCTCAACAAACAAAGGAATGAAAACAAACAAAAACTACACCTCTGGGGGTCAATTCCACGAGTACAGCTGTGAGCATATTTTGTTTTGAGATGCCTGTTAAATGGCCCAGAGAAATTCTGAGCAGGTAGTCTAGAATGCACTAGAGTTCAGTGGTGAGGTCCAGGCTGGACATATAGTTTGAAGTTAACAGCCAAGGGAGTGCAGTGATGGACTGGAGGAGTCAGTGCTTGGTACTGGCCAGCTACCCGCCCCTCCTGTCCCCTGCTCTCATTAATTCTACAACCAGGAGACTTTGAGTGCCTGAACTCAGCCCCTGGACCTCCAGTTCTATGATTTCCACCATGAACAGAAAGATAAGGATTGTTTCAAAGCAGAGTAGAGGTAACAGGAAAATGCAGACTTCTTTTCATTAACTTGTTTCCTTTTCCTGTCTTTGGTCCCAGCCCACAACCGCCCCATGTCCCTCCCTCCCTCCTGAGGTGCAACACTTTTATCATCTCCCAGTGGTTTCTTATTGCTGACGTAAGGAGTTCCTGCAATCTATGTTTCCCTTGAAGCTTTTCTTTGTTCAGTTTTGGGGAAGGAAGGCAGGAGTCTGTGCCAGTTTCCCATCTGATCTGTACAGGAGCCACAGATTCTATTAAAGATTAAAGAGAGAAAGGAATTAATCCTTTTTGTTCTTGTGTATGTGGGGGGGCTCTTTTGAGACAGGATCTCCCTATAGCCCCAGGTGGCCTGGAACTCACTATGTAGTCTAGGCTGGCCTTGAACTCACGGAGATCCCTCTGCTTCTGCCTCCTGAGTGCTGGTCTAAAGGCATGTGCCACCACACCTGGCTCAGGAATTATTTTTAAGAGAAAAAAGATGTAGAAATTCTGGTTTATTTTCTTTTCAAATAGTCTATGAAAACATCCCAAGGAGATTGAGCCTGCTAAGACTGAAGTTGAGGAAAACAGGACCCATTTGCTAGGACTAAGCATGTGCTAATCTATACGAAAAAAAAGCTGAAATTCCACCTGGGGTTAAACAAGTGTAGTGTTTCCTTAAGAGCAATATCCCCTCCGTGGACTACAGTGTGCAAAAGGAAAGAACGCAGTCAGTCAGACCATTGTCTTTAATCTTGGTGATTTACCAGGATTATATAAAATGCTTCAAGATTATAAAGCATTTAAAAGGTTTAATCAATGTTAAGACATGATATTAATTTTGATCTATGTACTTTTATTTTATGTACGTGAGTGTTTTGTCTGCATGTGAGTAAATGCACCCATATATGCAATGCCTGTGGAGGCCAGAAGAGGGCATTGAATTTCCTGGAATGAAGTTAAGGGTAGTTGTTAGCTGACATGTGGGTGCTGGGAACTGGACCTGGGTCTTCTCGCAGCCAGTGCTCTTAGCCACTGAACCATCTCTCTAGCCCCAACATAGTAAGTATTAAAACAAACAGAGGAGATAGATTATCTGGGGTGGTGCACATACGTAATTCTGTCACTCTTGAGGTTGAGGCAGGAGAATGGTGAGTTTGAGGCCAACTTACACTTCACAGTGAGACCCTGTCTCAGAAAAGCAAGTAAGAAAAAAAATTAAGCTAAATGATATCATTTGATGTTAATAAAACTGAAATAGCTATTAGGATAAATTTCAATGTAAATTATTATCTACATTGTGCATATGCATGTGTGTGGGTGTGTGTGTGAGACTGTGGAGGCAAAGGTTGATGTTAGATGTCTTCCTTAATCACTTATCCACTTTATTTTTGGAAATAGGGTCTCTCACTGCACTTGAAGCTCACCAACTTGACTAGATTGGCTGGTCAGCAAGCTTCATGGGTCCTCCTGTCTCTAGCTCCCTGGTGGTGAGATTGAAGGTGTGTGTCATTGTTCCTGGTGCTGGGGATCCAAACTCAGGTTCTCAGGTTGTGCAGCAGTCGTTTTATGAACGAAGCCATTGCCTTAGCCTCAACATCTACATTTTATTCTTGTTTTGAGACAGGGTCTCACTGTGTAGCCCTGGCTGGTCTCAAACTCACAGAGATCTGGCCTGTCTCATCTGTCTGAGTGCTGAAATGAAAGGCATGGGCCACCATGCCTGACTTCAATATCTACATTTATATATAGCTTCTCTCTGTTAATAATGTCCTTAGCATACTTTGTTTTCTTTTTGTTTTGTATTTTGAGAATCTCACCTCGTAGCCCAGGCTGGCCTTGGACTTTGTGTGACTCTCCTGCCTCCGTCTCCTGAGCACTGGGCTTGAAGATAGGCGTCACCATCCTCCGCCGTTTTCTATGTTTGTGCTGGTGGCTTCTTTTAAAATGGATATTTCTGGGCTGGAGAGATGGCTCAGAAGTTAAGAACCCAGGGTTGGTTCCCAGCACCCACATGTCAGCTAACAACCTTCTATAACCCCAGTTCCAAGGAAATCTGATGCCCTCTTCTGATCTCAACTAAAAATAATAAATAAAATGTTTTTGAAAAATTGAAATTTCTATCATGGACCAATACAGATGAACACTGAGTCAAAGAGAAAACCCCTGGGAACAGCCATACTGTCTTCAGGGATCTAAGGCAATGTGCTCTCAGAGATAAATCACCATTGCCAGATTAGTATCAGCATCTCCATACTCTAATATGCATACATGTACATCTCTGTACATACATATATATCCTACATGTACACACATTAATATTTTTTTGAATACACATGAGTATGTTTCCAAAGTGCAATCAGATTTATATCAATATTTTAAATAGGTATATATGTATATATAGAGAGATATATCTTAATAAATTACATTTTACATCATTGAGAAATACATGCAAAAAAGAAAATTGAAATGAATCACATTTTCACAAATTCCTTTTTTAATTAAAATTATTTGATTTATTCATTTTTATTTTATGTGAATAAGTGTTTTACCTGTATGTATGTAAGTGTATCATGTGCCTGCAAAGCAGAAGAGGATGTAACACTCTCATGCTTGATCTTTAAGATGAGGAAGTAGAAGAAATCAACAATTTATCAAGTGAGAGGAACAAAATGGAGGCCAGGAGTGGCGCCTTGTGCCTATAATTCCGGGATGGAAGAGACTTCATTTGAGGCCAGTCTGGGCTATGGAGTGAGACTCTCAAATAACTAAAGAGACAGTGTAGGGGTAAATTTACAGAGTTTCTCTCTGCCTCAAGGGACACGCCTCCAAGAATGTGATTGACAGAGATGAAGCCAATAGAGTCAACTACTTTCCAACCAACCAGTGACTTGAGGGGGAGGGTCTAGCGGGAAAGCAGTGAAAGCTGGGTAGGAGATGCTAGCAGCACAGCTGGTCTCCATCTTGGCACATGTGCCGAAGGTCCACGGAATTTCTGATCAAAATGCTGTTCCCTCCCCCCATGAAATTTCTGTCTCTCTCCCTGGGGATGAATCCTTTGTAAGTAACCCCGAATAAATTGGTTTCTCTAATTGGAGAGCATTCTCTGTTCACTCGGTTCAAACCTAGAGGGGTGGACCCGAACACAGGGCCTTACTGCTGGAGGAGAATTCTTAAGACAGAGAGAGACAAAGGCAGAGGCAGAGAACAAAAGAGAGCGATGGAGACAGAGACAGAGAGAGAAAAGGGAGAACCTAGAGAAGTTAAGAGCACTGGCTGCTCTTGCAGAGGACTCGGGTTTGTGATAACTAAAGTAGTGCTTGAGGTATTGCTCTATGCACTTAACATATATTAATTTGCTCAGTTGAAGGGCTGAGAGGGCTCAGGGCTCAGAGAGATGACTCAGTGGATCAGGGCAATGGCTACTCTTGCAGATGACCTGGATTCGGTTCCCAGCACTCACCTGTCAGCTAACAACTGCCTGTAACTCCAGTTCCTGGGGATGTTACAGTCTCTTCTGGCCTCTGTGGGCATTGTATGACACTACTGCACTTACATACATGCAGGCAAAACAGTCATACACATCAAATAAATAAATAAATAAATAAATATTTTTAAAGAAAAATGGAAACGAAAAAAGAAGTAAAGGAAAAAGAGGGAGAAAAAAAGAGGACCAAGATAAATGAAGGGAAGACAAATCCTCATGAAAATATCCTTTCTCTAGATGTTTCCTTTTCTTTAGGGTTGGCCCAGTAAAGCAGAAAGGTGCTTTGTTCCTTGAAGGACAGAGTCCTTGAGGGCAGCAGAGGACGAAAAACAAGGAGCCTCTGTGATGGAACACATGCAAGTGACTCCAGGTACACTTTCTTCTGTAAAAAGAAAAGTTCTGTGGGCATGGCACATCCTGTAAAGTAGCACTTGGGAGGAGGAGGCACGAGGATCAGGAGCTCAAGGTCATCCTGGGCTATATAGAGAGTTGGAAGCTGGCCTGAAGTAGGTGAGACTTCCTTTAAAAAAAATTATTTAGTATTTTCATTTTATGTGTATGAGTGTATTCCTGCATGTGTGTAAGTGCATCTGTTTCATGCAAGGCCAGCAGAGGTCAGAAGAAGGAGTTGGATTCCCTGGAACTGGAGTTATGGACGGTTGTTAGCTGTCACGTGGGTGCTGGGAACTGAACCTGGGTCCTCTTCAAGAGCAGCCAGAGCTACTAACCACTGAGCCATCTCTCAGTCCTGAGAGATTGTTTCTTTAAACAAATTTAAAAAGGGAGATAGAGATGGAGATATAGTGATAGAAATGGGTGAAAGAGAGAGAGAGCAAGAGAGAGGAGAGAGAAGAGAGAGAGAGAGAGAGAGAATGCAGTTTCTACTACAGAAATGGAAATTTCCTCAGCTTTTTTGTTTTTGCTTTTGTTTCTTAGACAGGATCTTACTATGTAGTCTTGACTGGTAGGAAACTCATTATATAGACCTGACTAGTCTCAGACTCACAGAGATCTGCCTATTTCTGCCTCCTGACTGCGGAATTAAAGGTGTGTGTGTGCAACCATGCTCAGTCCAACTTTCTTTTTAAAATCTATCTATCTATCTATCTATCTATCTATCTATCTATCTATCATCTATCTATTTGTTTGTGTGTGTGTGTGTGTATGTGTGTGTGCAGGCATGTGGGTAAAGATCAGAAGAGAGTTCTTAGGAGTAGTTTTTCTCCTTTCACCTGGCACCATTGGATAGGCTAGGGTGGGTCCTGGAGTGAAGGAAGAAGAGAAAGAGAGCTGAGCACCAGCAGTCATCTCTCTCTGCTTCCTGATGGTGGCTGCAGGGTGACCAGTTGCCTCATATTTCTCCCACCATGCCTGTCTGTCATGATGGATTTTTAAACCATGGACAAAAAGAAAGCTTTCTTCCTTCTGTCAGAATCTTGTCAGAGCAATGAGAAATGGTTTGTTTTCTATCCCATGGCATGAACTCCCAGGAACAGATGGAATCCAGGCAGGGATGAAATGTTGGAGGATTACAAAAGCAACTACTACTTGCTATTGATTAGATTTGCAGATGTCTGAGTTCCCATTCAACTCTAAGACCCAAGGTTATTAAAACCACAACTGTAGGGACAGAAAGATGGCTCACTGGTTAAGAGCACCTACCACTCTTATAGAGGACCTGGGTTTGGTTCCCAGCACCCACATCAGGCAGTCCACTACTGCCTGTAGCTCCAGTTCCAGGGGATCCGAAGCCCTCTGGCCTTCTCCGGCACCTGCACTCACATGGTATACATAAACTCATGCAGGCACATATATGTATACATAAAAATAAATAAATCTTAAAACACATAATTGCATGCAGATCCCTTTCACCAGGGCTGACATAGAACCTGGTTGGAAGTGATATGGGGATGGTGTGGGGTGGAGACACAGAGAATTACTTCCTAGTAGGGCTTCCTCAGTATGAACGGTCTTATTTTCAATGAAATTCTAAGTGCCTGAGCATGTGGATTGAGGCAGAGAGGAAGCTTTCCCAAGCAGCTTCGAGTAGGCACACTGCAATTGGTGTAGTTTCGCAGCATCCAGTTGGTCTCAAGCACTGGAAGGCCCCCATAAAAGTTCAAGCAGGGCACTCCAAAACACAGCATGCCCTGAAGTATAATGCCCAGAATACTGGCCTGTAGGGGTTTGAATGTGAAGTATTCTCCACAGACTCATGTTTTGGAACACTTGATCCCAAGTTGGTGGTTCTGTTGGAGGAGGTTATGGAACCTTTAGGAGGTGGAGCCTTGCTAGAGGAAATGCATCATGGGGGTGGGCTTTGAGGGTTTATATCCCTGCCCACTTCCTGTTCTGCTCTCTCTCCTTTCTGTGTGGATGAAATGTGATCACCCAGCTTCCTGCCCCTTCCACATGTGTTCCATCCCTAGGACTTACATGGTGGAAGGAGAAGATTGACTCTAGAAAGTGACCTCTACTCACATGTGCCTGGTACACACACACACACACACACTAAATAAATAAATAAATAGATAGATAGATAGATAAAATGTATTCAAGTGTTTAAATTGTAATTTTTTCTTGCATACCAGGAACTTGAAGAGATGGTATAATCTTATCAATGAGATTAATACTTTTGTGAATTTTTAATTGAATATTTGCATATTTCATACAGGACATCTTAATCTTCTTTGCACCCCCTTCCTCACTGGCACCCTCCCACAGCCCCACTACTGGAATTCATACATCCTGTCACTTGTGTTAAGCTAGTGTCCCCAAACATCCCTCAGTGCAAGCTCATCCACTGGGGTCTAATCAGAGTCTCCTTTTAAGAAGATCGGTTCTTCCTCACCCACCAGCACTCAGCTGCTGATAATTCTTCACTAAGATTAGGGCCTGCTGCCCATTTCCACGGTTCTATGCTGGATTTCTGTATGCTTGAGTTTGCATGGGTCTTGTGTGTGCCGATACCATTACTGTGGGTTCATATGAGTAAGGTCCCAGGAGCCTGTAGGACTCTGTTTCTGTATAGTCATGCACCTGGCTCTTAGAATCTTTCTGCCCCCTCTTCTGCAATGGTCCCTGAACCCTGGGTGGAGTTAAATATAGGAATTCTGTTGAAGGACCACACTCTGCAGACTGTTATTGTCTGTGCTTTGGCAATTTGTGACTTTTTGTGTTCTTGGCCCTCTGTTACACAAGGAAGCTTCATTGATGAGAATTGAGAGATGCATTAGTGTTCTTCTCTTTAGGCCTTATTCTATGCTCTGTGAGCCCCAGGTTGTAGAACTCTGTAATAATCTCTGTCTGTTGCAAAAGAAGCTTCTTTGATGAGTGGTGACTGAGATACTTGTTTGTAAGTATAGGGATACATATTTTCCATATAGAAAGGAATAACATTTTTCAAGGGATGTGACAGTCTTGGGGTTTTCTCTAAGATATATGACCTCTCCAGCCATGTGTATTTGGCTCTTTATAGTACCACACATGAGTTTCCTCCAATTGAGAGGACTTTAAGTTCAATCAGGTAGCTGTTGATTGCCCATAAGATTGCCCATTGGCACACACTGTATCAATGTGTTTGCTGTGCTGGTAATTGATATGGTTATTAGGCCTTAAAGCTGGGGTGATATTCTCCCTTTGCAGCTTGCATAGTGCTCTCTAGAGCTATGAGAGCTAGTCTTCAAGGAAGTGGCTTCCAGGTCAGCTCCATTGTTTGAAACCTGGTCTCTGAAGTATGTCCTGTCTTCAGCAATGGGGTCTTACCTTCAAGTTCTTGGAGGCAGTCAAGGGCTGTGGGAATAACCTATGTAATTTGGGGAGTTTCTTGGACCACTCTGGCCAACAATTCAAAGGGAGGTTTCTCTTGTCTGGCACTGTTCCTTGTTATGTAGCCTTTGGCTGTATACATGACTCATGTAGAGATATTGTATGTGTAATTTGTCAGTAGGTTTTTTTAAACTGATATGATTTTCTTTGTTTTTTTACATGAGCTAGACACGATTTATCTTTCCTCTCTCTCCCCGTGTCTAGCCCTCTCTTCACGCCTTCCCCGTTCAAAGTGTCTCCATTTTCCCCTTTCCTCTCTTGATACTTCCTGTGTCCTACGGCCCCACCTCTCTTGAGCTCCTTCTTTCCCTTTATCCCCATAGTTCCGTGTGTCATCCTCCCTCTTCCTCCTCCCATTTAAATATCCCTATTTTTTCCATTTCTCCCTTAGTAACACGTGTCTCCTACTGTTCTATCTCAGGCTTCTTCTTTCCCTTTACCTCCAGCCCCGAGATTGATATTTTAAAACTTGGGTAATAATGGAATAAAAGACAGTTGAAGATTAAATTGTCATTCTACTTGGAAAAATATGTACATTATGTTGCAGTTGGAGCTCAGAAAATGAACCCTAAACTGCGGCACTTTGGCATACTGAGAACTTTGAACTAACACATCCTGGAACTCCTTAGAATCGGTGGCAGAACCAAGGTATCTCTGACCTTCTCCTCACTTCCTGCCTCCTGACGTCATTCTTTCCCAATGTGAATCAGAGAAGCCAAAGTTCTTCTTGTCCAAGGTAGGGCATAGAAAATCTTACACTAATTTTCTCTCACCCTTCTGCTTAGGAGCTGGCTGGTGATAAAGAATTTCCTAACCTACTGTGTGCAATAGTGGGCCCTAAACTGCTCCTTCCAACGAGTTCTGTCCTGTCCCATACAGAAGAAGCAGGACTGCCTTATGTAAGAGGCCAAGAAGAACCTCAATAGACAGGTTTGTCTACTCAATCTGCCCTGTTACCTTATCAAACTCCCTGCAACCACATTTCTATACCTCCCTCCAGAGAAGAAAGAAACAAAAATTCCTGGAACCAGAGGACAGAGTTGCATGATTTCAAGGCCCAATAGTGAAAGAGATAAATATTTTTCAGAGGAATTAGAAAGTACTTTTATTTTATTAATTTTATTTTTATTTTTGCATTTCTTTCTTTCTTTCTTGTGTGTGTGTGTGTGTGTGTGTGTGTGTGTGTGTGTGTGTGAATACTTGTGCACATAGAGGTCAGAGGACAACTTGCTGGAATCTGTTTCTTCCTGCCACCACTTGGGTCACTGGCCTCAAACTCGGGTCCTCAGGCTCGACAGAAAGCACCTTGACCCACTGAACCATCTTGCCAGCCCAAGAGAAAGTAGTTCTGTATACAATCTCCTGAGACTATTCTAGTGAGCCATTTTCCCATGGGGCATATTTATTTTTCATTTTTTCTTTTATCCTGGGGTTGAAAACCTCAAGTATTTATTTTCTTGATTTTTCAGTAGTATTTTTAGAGAGACTCACACAAACTCTTTGATTTAGTCCATCTCACATCCATCTTTGTTCAGATATGGTTATGTGCTAATGAGCCCCAAATTTATATCTCCTCTAGGACTTCCTCTTGAAACCAGGATTCTCACATCCACCTCCCTAGCCAACATTTCCTTTCCCATGATGTATTCATCACTTTCCTGTTGTGGCCACAGTACCTGACACAATAACCTAAAATAAAAATAACTTGCAATAAAATAAAAATAATAAATAAAATATTTTTAAAAATTCATATGGAACCACAAAAGACTTGAAGAACAAAGCTACTTAACATTTTTAAAATTATGTTTATTTTATGTGTATGAGTGTATTGCCTGCATGTGTGTAAGTGCATCCTTGTGATGCAATGCCCATGTAGGTCAGAGGAAGGCATTGGATTCCCTTGGAACTACAGTTATGGATGCTTGTTAGCCACCATATGGGTGCTGGAGTTTAATTCATGTCCTCTCCCAGACCAGCCGGCACTCTAAACCATTGAGCCCTTCCTCCAGCCCCAGAACCAATCAGCTTTAAACATGCGGAAAAGGGCTAGAGGCACCTGGCTCAAAATATAATAAAAAACTTATTCATTCATAGTAATTAAAGTGGCATTGCATGGGAGAAAGAAAAGACGCACAGATCACTGTAACAGAATAGAGCACCAGATAGAACTCATGTAAGAGCAGTCAACTAATCATCAACAACCCGCAGTGGAAAAAGACAAAGTCTATAATAAATGGATGGGGAAACTGAATAGCCACATAAAGAAGGTTAAAATTAGACCCCTTTGTTAATATAAGAAAAAAATAGCTCAAATGACTAATGGTGCAAATGTAAAGTCAGAAACACTAAAATTACTAGAAGAAAACACAAGGAAAGAAGTGGACATCAAAGCACAAGAGACATTTAGAACCCCAGAGACGCATCTCTCCCAAACACATTGTAATCAAGAAGCCAAAACTACAAAACAAACAGTCGTGGAAGATATAAGAAGTGGAAAAAGCTGTAAGAGACTCACAAAGGCAAAGAGACAAGGAAAACATCAGACTCCTCAATGGAAACCCTACAAGTCAGGAAATCATTGAACAATATATTTTATTCCCTGAAAGCAAATAACCATCAACCAAGATTGGTTGGCAGCAAAGTTATCTTTTAAAATTGATGGAGAAATTAGACGACGTTAAGATAATCACAAATTAAATCAATACATGATCACAAAACCAGGACTGCAGAAGATACTTGAAGGAATCTTAAATACAAAAGAGGAAGCAAGACAGTCTTAACCAAAGGAATACAGGAAAGAATGAGATGAGAGCTAACAGGGGATGATGCAGAGAACAAACAATAATTTAGACAATCTGGGGTCGGGGGAAACCAGCGAACTTAGAAGAATTAGCAAACCTCTCTCAGGAAATAGCTATAAATATAAATGTTCTTATCTCTCCAATTAAAAGATGCAAACTGCCTGATTAGACAAGATCCAACTGTTTGTGGTTGTTGCTGTCATTATTGTGGCCACTACTGCTGTCACTGCTGCCACCATTGTCACCACCAAGAAACACCCTCACTGGCAAAGACATAGACTGAGACCAAAAATGGTGGGACTCTGTTGGGCATAATGCAAGGTGGGCCTAGCCAGGCCATCTGCTAGAAGGAACAGAGGAATGGCTCCTGTGGGTGTAGCATTCTGCTCTGGCTAGTTGAGAGACCAGCATCTGGAAAGTACCTGCCTACCCGGGGACAAACTTACTATTGGCTGTATTTGGGACCCACCCCATAAGGTCATTGGCTATCCAGGCCTGTAAGAGCTTGTGCACCATTCAATAAATGAGTTTACAGTACCACGGGCTTGGCCTGCTTCCCGTCCAACTCCCAGAGTCTGGGGCTTGACTCTACATGTACTCACCCCCAACCCCTCAGGCTGGACCCCCTCAGTCCACTTGGGCTGGCCCTGAGTGGTGAGACACGATGGTAACGGAAATGATGATAGGACCCAATTTATAAATTAAGTGGAAGCCTAAAGCAAGATAGCACTGTAACTCTGACATCTGAATAATTAGTCATAATATAGCAAGACTACCTACCACAGTGGCCTGTCAGGCTCTCCTTTAAGCAAGGTCTCCCTGACTGCATGCTGCCTGGCTTCAGCTGCTCTCTGAAATGGTGTAGGAAGAACCAATGACCCTCCACTCTCACATCTTTCATGCCTCTAAAGCCAGCACCATGTGAACGAACCTTCCAAGTTCTGCTGCCAGCCTGAGATAGATCCTGGCCTGCTTCATCCACATTAACAGGTTTTGTATGTTGTGGTTTTCTAGGAACAGAAAATCCCCTCTGGCATTTTCCTTTCACAAGTTGAAGGCTTAGCTTAGTGTGAACTGCCCTTGAGTGCAGATCTTTAGGTCTTTCCAGCTTGGCTCTAATCTCCTTATCAAAGAGAGCATCTCCTTCAGCACAGGCCTTGACCCCAACATTAGTCTTCCTATCCAAACTGTGCATTCTACATTTCTTTCTGCCCCACCTGGTCTTTTTCATTGTATATCTGCATAATATTTATCACTAATAACCATACCACCAGTTCACCATTAGGCATCTTGAAATTTCCTCCACCAAAGAAATTAGTCCATTATGTATCTACTTAGCCTCAGGCAAGCTCTTAGGCTGCGGGCAGACTCCAGCCAGTCTCTGCCAAAATATCTCAGTTGCTACTTAAGTCCTTATTTTCCTCTGGAACTGCTTTGCTCTCAGTACTACTTTCTTCCAGGAATCTGCTAGAATGGTCCATTAAACTCTGCTTCCAGCATTTCACTGATTTTCTAGTCCAAACTTCCAAAGTTTTTCATAATCCTTAGAATAACATGGTCAGGTTCATCACAGCAATACTCCACAATTCTGGTACCAATTTCTGTATTGGTTACTTTCTATTCCTGTGATAAAAAAAAAACGCTGACTAAAACTAACTTTGGAAGGAAGGGTTTATTTGGCTTAGAGCTCATAATCCATCATACAGGGAGTCACGAAAGGAGCTCAGGGCAGGAACCTGGAGCACAGAAGCATGAAGAAACACTGCTTACTGCCTTGTTCCTCTGGTCCAAGCTCAGTCTTTGTTACACCACACAGGATCACCTGCCCAGGGCTGCACTGCCAGCACTGGGCTGGGCCCTCTCATATCACTCAACAATCAAGAAAATGCCCCACAGACATGGTCACAGGCCAGTCCAATGGAGGAAATTCTTGGTTGGGCCATGAGGATTGATACCTGACAAGCTAATCAAAAAATGAATTTAAAAGGTACAAATTTTCACTTCAATTTTTGTTTAGACAGGGTTTTACTGTGAAGCTCTGGCTGGTATGGAACTCACTATGTAGACCAGACTGGCTTCAGAGATCTGCCTGCCTCTGCCTCCCAGGTGCTGGGATTAAAGGTATGTGCCACCACACCTGCCCCTTACTTCTGATTTTTAAGATCTGAGCATTCTAGGCAAGATAGGGAAGTTGTGCCTATGAAATCTCCGCAGTATGGTAGTCTAGGAAGGTCTGCATAGTGACAAAAGCAGTTGACATGACAAGGTGCACGGGTGGGGTGATGTTATGGGGTCCAACCTCAAGATGAAAGCTATAGACAATCATTGGATGCTGAAGGATGGATAATCAGATTTCTACAGGAACTAGCAACCTGGGTGATAATCCCAAGTGGGCAGACCTAAACACATGGACAGAGAAGCAGCACTAGATGGAATCAGTACAATGTATGTATGTATCTACCTTTATAAATGTGTGTATATGTAAGAATAATAATCAAAGAAAAGGACAAGGAACTGAGGATTTGGGGGATGTGAGAGGAGGCGGAGAGACCGGAAGGAGTGAAAAAAATGCGGATACAATACTCATCTATGAAATTCTCAAAAATAAAAAGTTAGAGACTAAAGAAGTTGAGCATTCGGTCTGAGTATTAATATGTGGACATATATTCAGATTACACAAGATTGACTTGAATGTCCTCTACAGGACTACATGGAAGGCTTGGTTGTTAGCTCATGGTCTTGTTGGAGGTGGTAGAGTCTTCCAGAAGTGGCACTTAATGACAGACGGTTAGATCATTGAGGGTGTGTTCCTCCAGTATTGGGTCCCCAGCCCCTTTCTATCACTGCCTCTCAGCTGTCCTGAGGTGTCCTTTTGCTGAATGCCTCCACCATGATGTATACTGTCTCATGACAGGCCCCAAACCAGCAGAGCCGTCTCTGAAACTGAGCCAGAATAAACCTTTCTTCTTTTAAGTTTATCTCAGGCATTTTGACACAGTAACAGCATGATAACACAAAAGCATATACTCAGATTCAGTACAGCACACAGCTACCTATGACTAACGCTTTAAAATCGACAGGAAATGAAGTATCTCATTTACAGTTAAAGTATCTCAGTTACAGAATCAGTGGCACTCTCATTTCTTGACTTGTTTCTTTAAAATCTTTATTTTATGTTTTGGTGTTTTGCCTGCATGGATGGAAGCGCACTGTGTCATGCAGGGCCTCTGGTGGCCATAAAAGGGTGTCAGAGGAACAGTGACTCAGGGAGACAGAAGCGTCTAAGTCTAATGATGGTTTGTTTGGTTTTGGTGAAGTGTTATATGTTCTGACCCCTTCCTTCAGCTCTCAAATCATCAGGAAAACAATCATTCAAGTCACAATTTGCTTGGTCCATTGATTTAATTCAGTTTTGAAGCGGACAAAGGTGTTGAGGTCTGGTCCAAGACTGGTAAGAGTCATTTACAACTGTGTTCTCCTGTGGATAAGGGTTCATATGGGACAGGTATCCCCACCCACATTATGACTTCAAATGCATCACAGATGGATGAACAAGGCTTGGAGAGTGCAGTTGGCATGGGTGGATCTGTATTTAATTAAATTGCTATTCTCAAAAGTGTATTCCAGTCAGGCGACTTGTAAAGAAGAAGCCTTTGTTTAAAACTCAAGGGCTGAAAAGTATTTATTAGTGTAGGTTCCAGAAAACTCTTAGGCTAGATAAATCTGGATAAGTGTGCATACAATGAGCTGGATGAGCCTTTGTGTTTTATTCATACAACTACTCAATCCTAGTCAGAGTCAAGTTTTCTGAGAGAAGTGAATAAGCTACTGGTCCATGTGTGTCGTGTCCCCCACCCGCCCGCCCGCTCCCTGCTTCCTGATGCAAAGACAGGACTCATTTCTCTGGTTCCTTGACGTTAGCAATTAACCTCAAAATGTTCTTCACTGGGCTGCGGGTTGCTTTTTGGTTTCTACACCTTCTGCTCTGTGTGATGACCCCTACAGTATTTTTTTTTGTATATTTCAGGTCTCTTCCTTGTTAGGGCTTTGATCTCTTTGGTCCTATTATAGCTCAGGTGCTATTCTGAATCCCTGATGGCTTCACCAATGAGCTCAGACTGATCTAGTCTCTGCTGACAGGTGTAGGCTTGGCCTCCAGAAAGCTGTTGTTGGAGTTGCTTCCTGGAACAGCTTAGCCTATAAGTCAGGAGTGTGAAGTCAGCTCACGGGGAAAGCTTTTGTCTCTAGCAGAACAAAGCCTGGAATCTCTCCCTACAACCAGGAGCTCAGGCATCTGTCTATTTGTTTGTTCAAAGACGGGTCTACTACATTGCCCCAGCAGGCCTGAAACACATTCACTATACAGCCCAGGCTGGTTTCAAACTCACAATCCTCATGTCTCAACCTCTCAAGTGCTGGAATTATAGATGTGTGCCTCCACACTGGATTTCAGGCCTGTGTTTTGTAAATATGCGGAGTGCTTAGTGTTGCAGAAACTGGCTAGATGTTTCCCAAATCCACATCCTTTTCTTCCTGGCCTCACATCTCCTCAGCCCACATATTTTGTGCCTGATTTCTAGGCAAATACACGCAGGCAGAATTCACCTGCAGCAGCTCCAGACCTGCATGAGCAGGGGTTGCAATGGTCCAGGGGAAGGCTCTGAGGAAGACCCTAAGGATGAAGAAGTACTAGACCAAAGGAGCCCAACTGGGTCTCTGAATGACAGGGAAAAATAGAGCCCCACTGTTGCCTGCCCTGCCCCTGACTTTGTGATATAACTAAAAATGAACTTGTATTGTCTAAAATCACTGAAACGTTGAGGTTGTTTGTTATGGCAGTTACCCCCACCCTCCGACTCACCAACTAAAATTGAAAAGTGTTAATGAAAATACTTTATTTGACCTTGAAGAATGTGCACTGTAGTGTGTGTAACTGTCTAATAAAATGTAACCTAAGAAGAAGGAGTCACTGAAGCTGAAATTCGCCATTTCTGCTGGACTGGCTGGCCAGGGAGCCCCCAGGATCCTCCTGTCTCCATCCGCTCCCAAAGTGATGGGGTTCAGGCACACGCAGCCACACAGGGCTGTTATGTGGATGCTAGGGATCTGAATTCAGGTCCTTCTACTTGTGCAGCAAGGCTCTGCCCACTGTCCACAGACATTTTATTTCTTCATACTTGAGGCAAGGTCTCACTACACAGTCCAGGCTTGAATTTATTGAATTGGAAATACAGCTGCCTCAGCCTCCTAAGTGCCGGGATTACAGACATGCAGCACCCTGCCTGGTGCAAAGTTTCTTGGTTTTTTTTGGCAACAGGGCTTCTCTGTAGTCTCATTATATAGACCAAGCTGACCTAGAACTCACGGAGATCTGCCTGCCTCTGTGTCCAGAGTGCTGGGATCAAAGGTATGTACTAACCTGCACAGCTGGTTGTGAAGTTTTTTTTTTAAAATGTTTTATTTATTATTTTTATTTTATGTATATACATGTATTGCTTGCATGTATGTAAGTGCACCCAGGTTGTGCAATGCCCGAGAAGTCAGAAGAGTGTGTTGAAATCCCTGCAACTGGAATTACGGATGGTTGTTAGCCACGATGTGGATGCTGGGCACTGAAACCTGGTCCTCTGCAAGAGCAGCCAGTGTCCTTAGCTGCAGAGTCATCTCTCCATTCCCTGGCTGCAAAGTTTTTATTCAAACTGTAAACTGTACAGTTTCATCTGGATCACATCAACAGGGATGCTCCAGAAATCTATCTTTTCACTAAGACAGATGGACAGACTTTTCCCTCTTCTTTCTCCTTTGTAACTTGGCTGTTCTGGCCCACCTCAGTCTTTCCAAGTTGCTCAAGTTCCTGTCTGTCATTTTTACCAGTCCTTCATATCTCAGAATGTGTTCTTATTAGCTAATCTGATACCAGGCGAGCAACTACTGATTTGTTGTGACTTGAATGTTTCTTTTTTTAGATGACCTACATTGATAAAATATATGGTTTTTAATCATGCTTCCAGAGACGGTGACAAACAGTAAAAATTTCATGGACTGTAGAACACTGAAAGAAGTAACCCATAAGGGGCCAGTGGAATGGCTCGGTGGATAAAGGTGCTTGCTGCCGAGCTGAAGACCTGAGTTCTGTTCTCAAGACCCACATGGTAAAAGGAGAGAGTCAGCTCCCACAGGCTGTCCTCTGATCTTCATACATGTGCTGTTTGGCATGCCTGAAACCACACACATACACACAAAATAAATAAATGCAAAAATTAATTAAAATGTTACCAAACCATTGAATTATTATTAGTTTTAGTATTTATTAGGCTAAAGCTTTAGATTGTTAAAACATCAATAAGTTGACAACCAAAAGCAGAATTAACATTAATTAATAAAACAGTAGTTGCCTTGTACTAAGTACATTTAATTCTCAGAACAAGTCTTGGGGAATAGGAGTTATTTTATCGGCATTTTGCAGCAGGCTGGAAGGTATGATTAGATAACTTCTAAGACTGCTCCAGTTTCAAGCTAATGTAATACCTTTAGCATTCTGTTCCTGAAGTGTTCATCTCTTGATGTCTCTGGGTTAGAAACCGGTTGGTTCCTGGGTTCCTACTTGCTAGACCTTGTAAACTGACACTTAGAAAGGCCTGAGGCTAAGAGACAAGAGTTAGAGCTCCAGACACTTCACCCTGTTCTTAAGATGTGAAAAAGAGACACAGTTACTGAGCTGGATACTTTGAAAGGATGGTATCATTTGATTCTCAGAGCAAGACTGAGGAAGTAGTATTATTTTCATTTAAAGAAAGCCAAACAAGTGTGGCAGTGCATATCTGTAATTCCAGCACTTGGAAGGTCAGTTTCAACTACTACATAGCCAAATTCAATGTCTGTCTGTACTATTGGAGCCTCAAAGAATTAATTAATAATTTTAAATATTTAAATCAGGTGTGGTGGCCCATACCTATACTGCCAGCATTTGGAAGGTGGAGGAAGAAGGATCCGGAGGTCAGGGTCATCCTCAGCTACAGAGCAAGTTTGAAGCTAGCCTGGGTTACAAACAAATAACAAAGCTCAAGCTTAATGATTTGCCGAAATGGCCCAGTCAGTAAGCGGTGCAGGTAGGATTCAAATTTGTTGGATACCAAACCCACGCGCACGCCAAGCTCCCGCCTCCCCAAGTATTTGCTATCTCAATCCAGGCTCTCGGCAAACCTGTGGGGGGAGTTCTGACTTTCTTTATTGGACTGATGGGGCAAGTGCCACTCAGCCTGGCGCAACGCCTGGCCAGGTGACCTGCTGCGGCCGGCGCCTCCCCGAAGCCAGGTTCCCGGCAGGTCCCACCTTTCGCGCCCGCAGCCCCACGCGCGGCCCACCGCGAACTACACTTCCCGGCAGGACGCGGCGCGCGCACGCGCACGACGGGCCTCCGCCATGGCGACAGTGCTGTCCAGGGCGCTCAAGCTCCCGGGTAAGGAGTCTGCAGCCCGGCGACCGTGAAGTCGCGGCCTGGCCTGGGGACAGAGGCAGGCGAGGCAGGTCGGGGCCTGGCTCCAGCCCGGCGGGCTACAGAGCCCGCGGCCCGGGTCCTCGCACCGCCGGGGGGGGCGGGAAGGGCGCCCGGGGGAGGGTCGCGGGGCCGGGGACGCTCGGAGACTCTCGGGGACTCTCGGGGACAATCGGGGCGGGGCCCTGGAGGCGCTCGGGGCCGGTGGAGGGGAGCGGGCGGCCGTGACTGTCAGAGCGCGCGTGGTTGCGGTCCCCAAGGGCGGGCGGGCGAGGGGAGCATCCTTCCCCATCACCGAGGACCACGGACCGTGCTGATGCCGGCTGGACCAAGTGCAGGATGTAGGGAGCATGGACCGTCAGGACTGCAGGTGACTCTGGTGGTCCAGCATCTTTACTTACTGACAGCGGCAGGGCAGCAGGAAGTCAAGTGAGGCAGGTGTCTCCCTCCTCTGTAGAGGAGGAAAGCGAAAAAGGTTAGGAAGATGGATAATTGAATTACACGGGTCACACAACGAGGTTGGGAAGCTTGGCCCTGATGACGAGATTCTTTCTGCCTCTAGACTCTCCTGAGTCAACCTCTTCCTCTTGAGGTTGAGCATAGAAAAGCTTTGGCACCTGTAAATTGCCAATAATGCATGAATTAGTCTTTCAGAAAGCTTTCCGGTGTAGACAAGTTCCAGTGCTGAATCAGTACTTCGGGCAGCAGCTTACATTAAAAAAAAAAAAAAAAAAAAAAAAAAAAAAAAAAAAAAATTTCATCTTCAACTTCCTGAATTGGGACTATACTGTTTAAAATTGGCTATTTTAATCAAAGCACTTTTATTCTGCTAGTTAGTAAATTTAGGACGTTAGAAAGTGTATCTCAGATTCCAGCATGAGGCTGTAGGGGGTAAGGAGGTGGG
Source organism: Eospalax fontanierii (assembly GCA_035773235.1). NCBI lineage: Eukaryota > Metazoa > Chordata > Mammalia > Rodentia > Spalacidae > Eospalax > Eospalax fontanierii. The sequence goes on along the minus strand of CM069551.1, from coordinate 26,669,132 downwards.
ATGGTACAGGGGCCTCTTCAGAGATCCAGTCCCACACCTTGAAAACAGCCTGGGATGACTCTGACCCTAGACTTTATGCTTTTAGATTTTTTTTTCTCTTTTCCCCCTCATGGGCTTCTTAGCATATTTGAAAGAACACTGGTGATATCTTCCTTGGAGTTTGTCATACTACTGAAATTAGAAATACCAGGCTTTCCCTGCAAGATTACTTTCTTTTGAAGAAAATAGCCCTGGTGTTTAATTTGTTTATGTATTTTGGCATTTTGATGTTGGGCTCTCACCTTGTAGCTGTGGCTGGACTGGAACTTGCTATATAGACCAGACTGGTCTCAAACTCAGAGAGATCCTCCTGCCTCTGCTTCCCGAGTACTGGGATTAAAAGATGTGTCCCAAAACACCCTGCTAGCCTTAGTGTTTGAATGCTAATGAAATGTCAGACAATTTAGCTTTCTTTTTCCCTTTTTCTTTTAGAGTCATTGTTTTACTTCATCACAGGTGATTGTTACTCTCTGAGAAGAATGCAGAAAACGGGGTTGTAACGCAGTGGTAGCGTGCTTGCTTAGAGTTTGATCCCCAGCACCGAATTAAAAGTAATATTCAAGGGGTGGCGGGACAAGAGAGGGGAATGGGGTGAATGTGAGCAAAGTGCAGTACTATACGTGTGTAAAAATGTCATAACAAAACCCATTGTTTTGTTTACTTAAAATAATTTTTATTGAATTTTTGCGAATTCCATACAATATATTTTGATGGTCTTTAGATCTCCTCCTGTATCTACACCCCGTTATTACCCTTTACCCAATTTCATGTACTCTTATTTTGTATATGTTAATATATAAAAATAATAAGTATTGTATATTAAGGCCTATAGAGTCAAATTTGTGTCCCCAAATGTCCTTCAGTGTGGGTCCATCCACTGGAGCCTGGTCAACCTACCAAGAGTCTCACCCTTAAAATGAGGCTATGTCTTTCCTCTCAGCAACTATCAGTTGCCAATAGATCCTCAGGTTTTTTTCCCATGTCCCCCATGTCTGTTCTTGGATTTTGTCTGGTTTGAGCTACAGTCACCATTGCTGTGAGTTCATATGAGCAACTGACTAGCTGTCTAGATAACTCTGTTTCTTGTTATCAAAATAATTTGTAATGAAAGAATACAGGAAGATCTTGCTTGATCTTGAGTGTCTCACCTACTGAAGCCGTAGCATACACAGAGAACACCTTAGAATATTCCGTTATGGTACTTTGATCAGCTGGCAAGGTAGAGTGAAGGATTTCTGTAGTCCAGTCCTTCAGCCTGTGTTTGGAAGGACATTTGGCCCTGAGCCCTGAGGTATGATCAATACATTTTTAGGTGTAGATACGGTATCCACATATTCCTGTGTGTAATGTGGATTTTTTGTTGTTTGTGTTCTTTTTGCTCGTCCTGCTCTCTCTCTTGCCATTTTTTTCTCACCATCCAAAGTATATAATTTTTGGTTTTTATATTAGGTAGAAGTGGCTTTCTCATAGCTCTTTTTTGGTACCCTGTAATTGGGACTGTGAGACTGCATTCTGTTTGTGTTACTGTGTCCTGTTACCTTAGTTAACCTCTTTAATACTTTTCTGTGTGAGGGCGGTGAACAGAACCAATGGTGGCTAAGAACAGGAGATAAGCTGGGGATTTGTTTTGTTTTGTCTGTTTATTGTTTGTTTTTTTCCTAAATTTTTATTTATTTATTTTTTATATGACTATTGGGGTGTATGTATGTAAGTATGCCATGTAAGTGGTACTTGTGGAGGCCAGAAGAGGGCTTCCCTTGGAGGCCTTGGATCCCTAGAAATGTAATTAGAGATAGTTGTTAGCTGACATGTGAGTGCTAGGAGCCAAACTGCTCTGCAAGAGCAACCCTTAATCATTGACCCATCTTTCCAGCCCCTGTTTATTTTTTGAGACAAGGTTTCACTATGTAGCCCTGGTGGCCTGAAGTTCATTATGTAGACTAGGCTGGCCTTGAACTCACAGATATGCTCCTGGCTGTGCCTCCAGAGTGTTAGGATTAAAGGCCTGTGCCACCATGCCCAGCCAAGCTCAGGATTTGAGTTGACTTGATTGCTGAGGATCAAATCCAAGGTCTTGAACATGCCAGACGAGCAATCTCCCAATCGAGCTACATCCTCACCCAGACTCAAGATTAAATTCAGCATTCACCAATTAGTTAGCTCTTTAAGCTTTGGTTTCCTCATCTGTTATAGTAACGCTGTTCTAGAACATTCTCTACGTGCCACATACTACATTATGCATTTACCTCATAGGGTTATTTGGGACAATAAAAGAGACAGCTGTAGTTAGGAATTTAATTAACTTTGGACACATTAGTTATTATTGTTATCATTAGTTGTTCTATGGTCATTTACAGATCTGGTACCTGAGGGGTAGCCTGATCCAATAATGATCCAATAATAGAACTTATCCACCCTGTGATGGAAGAGTAGTTGCTTGGAGTGCATTTCATAATCTACTCTCTTACACTTAGCCCAGGATGGAAAAGATATTTGGCTCCTCTGCGTAGCATGAGGTTAATAAGTAACTGAGGGACAATGTGACATTCATAAAGCCTGTAGAACAGCTTATCTCTTAGGTATATATTGTTTTAGGCCATTTTCAAGTTTGAAGGTCAAACACAGAAGGGACTATTAGAGCACAGTGTTATTGTTGTGGTTTGTTTTATGATGTGTGACTTAGAGGGACTGTGTGCCTCTAGATAAACTAACCTAGGTTATAAATTATTTACCTTCAGTTACAGATACATGGTGTGTATAAAACACAGCGTACACAGTGTTACATGTGTCATAGGGGAGTGCATGTTTTAGTGTATTTTCCTAAACACACTTAGGAATGGCATACTTGCATCTCTTCATAGTTTTGCTTTCTCTGTATCATTTAGAAATGCTATTGAGTCACTGTATCAGTGACTTTTCCTAGAAGGAAAAGCTATATTGGTGAAAAGCTCATTTCTACCAATGTGTTATGAGATCAGTGCTCACTCTCATATTCTTTGAAGACTTTTCATTGACTAAAAAGTCTGGAGCTAGGGACATGGCTCTGTAAGAGCTCTTGCTGTGATACCATGAGGACCTGAGTTTGAATTCTCAGCACCCACATAAAGAGCTGGGCATGCCTGTAACAGCAGTGCTGTCTGGGCTGGAGATAAGATCACTGAATTTGCTGGCCATCCACCTAGCTGAGCTGTACAATGAGAGACACCGTCTCCAGGAAATAAAACGAAGAGTGATACAACAGGACACCTCACATCCTCCTCTGGCCTCTGCATACCTGAGTGTGCACACCCACGTGCACATTATGTATATTCTACATATATACACCAAACATATACATACACACACAGACACACACAGAGATCTGGTGCTCAATGAAACAGCACACTCAGAAGGAGTGAGTACTGGGGGCCCTAAACTTTGAAGCAGAGCTTTGATGTCTAGGTCTACAGCCTGAGCATGTTACAAGGCAAGTTAAAGACTTTCCTGTACTCTGTTGTTTTTCTGTAAATAGAAAAGGGCTCTTGCCTAGTCAAAACCTGTAATAATTAAGCTGAGATTTGTTTATATAAATATATATATATGTATTGATTAAAAAGAAATGTTTTAGTGTAAGTGTAAATATTTATCCTGCTCCACGGTTGTTCTAGAACTGGCTCTAATCTGTGATCTTTTAATGGCATTGACTGTGGTGGCTCTGTGTTCTTGGGAGCTTGTCTTTATACTTCAAAGATAGCATAGCAGGTCACAGTTCCTGGACTTTATATGTACGTTCTTCCTCTGATGACAACTGTAGATAATTGCTCCACTATTTTTTTCCCCATGTAGCTCAGGATGGCTTTGAACTCACTATGAAGCGGATGACCTTAAATGCCTAATTCTCCTGCCCCTACCTTCCAAGTGATAGGGTTTTAGGCGGTTTTGGACTTGGCTTTTTTCAGGTTCGCCTTTTTTGTTTTATATCTTCTTTAAACACTGGGTTATGGTCCACTTTATTTTCTGGTTTTTCTCTTCAGTTACGCATATGCTGGTTTACCTTTATTCTCTCTGTCAGTTTCTGTGTTTCTTTTTTTGTTGTTGTTGTCGTGGCTTGCTTGGTTTAGTTTGCTTTTTTTTTTTGAGACAAGGTCTCGTATTGAAGCCCAGATTGGTCTGAAACTCACTATGTAGCTCAGGTTGGCCAATAACTTGTAATGGTCCTCTTGCCTTAGCCTCCTGAGTGCTGGGATTATAGGCATGAGGCACCATATAACTCTTTTTTTGAAAGCCTTGACCATGGGAGGTATAGAGTAGCCGTGTAGACTAAGTTTGAACTTACTTGTTCTTAATGAAGGCCCAGATTCTTACTTTTAAAAAATGTATTTAAAATTTTTATGTGTATGTGTGTATTGCTTTCATGGACATAGGTGCACTTATGTTTTGCAGTGCCCTTGGAGGTCAGAAGAGGGTGTCAGATCCCTTGGAACTGGAGTTAGGAATGGTTGTTAGCCACCATGTGGGTGCAGGGAACTGAACCTGGCTCTTCTGCAAAAGTAGCCAATGCTCTTAACCTCTGAGCCATCTCTCTAGCCCCTAAGGTCCAGATTCTTAAATGCCCAAACCTCTATTTCCTTGTCTAGAATGGGAGGCAGTCATCTTTCTATAAAAGAATTGTTATAAAGATTTACTGAGAAGAGATATTAAAAGTGCTTGGGAGAACCTCTCTTGGTGGTACATGCCTTTAATCCCAGCACTCAGGAGGCAGAGGCAGGCAGATCTCTGTGAGCTCAAGGCCAGCCTGGTCTGGGAAGAGAGTTTCAGGCTAACCAGGACTACATAATGAGACCCTACTTCCCCCTCCCAATAATTTCTTTTCTAAAATTGTTTTATTATTTTTTTGTTCTCTGGAGCCCTGATTGTTTACTTTTCATATTTTCTACTGATTTGTGATTTTTTTTCCTTAGAAATCTGGTATCTTTTTGAGTCCTTGTTTCAGAGAAGACTTTAATATCTTGGAATCCATGGGGAAATATGTTTATGTTTACTATTTCTTCCATCTTATGGTAGAATTGGTCTACTTTTGTTTTTTGCTTTTTTTTTCCCAGGGCTGCTTGCTAGGCAAGTGCTCTAATACTGAGCTATATCCCGGACAGCCCTGGTAATTATTCTTTAGCTGATTTGATTTGCTGTGTTTTTTGTAACCTCCTTCTTGAATAGTCGTGGAGCTTTGCAGTATCTATCTGTAGTGGCATGAATGCTAATGTTAGCTCCTTTCCCATAATTTTGCATATTTAAGTGGGATAGTTATTTTACTTTTAGCTATTGGATGATATTTGGGGCAGAGTCAGGGCCAAGGCAGTGAGTTGGGGCAGTTGGAAGCTAGAATTTAATGAGAGCTTATTAGCTCAGATCCTGCTCCGAGCAGCTGCCTGCCTTTGTCCTGGTTAGGAGAATGTGTGGGTCCTTAGTGTGCTGGTTAGCATTTGATTTTCTTTGTGTATGGTGCTAGGTTTTAATCTGTTATTACCTCCAAAGTTCATCTCTGTTGCTTGACTTGTGAAAGTGGATCTGGGCTCTTTTTACTTTGTTCTTTAAGACAGGGTGTCCAGGTCTGGCTGGCCTGGGATGGGTAGCCATCCTCTTGTCCCTGCCTTCCATGAGTTGGGATTACAGGTTTGAGCTATCACACCAAGATATTTTTTGTTGTTTAGTTTCTGAGATGGGATCTGATGGAGCCCAAGCTGGTTTCTACCTCACTTTGTAGGTAAGGATGACCTTGAAGCTCTGATCCTCCTGCTTCTACCTCCCAAGTGTTAGAGGATTAGAGGTATGTCCTGCCGTGCCTGGTTTACGTGGTGCTGGGGATCGAACCCAGGGCCTCTTGCATGGTAGGTAAGTGCTCTACTAAATTCAAGTTTATTGTCCCTAGGCACCTTTAAGTTCTCTTCCCATTATTCTACTTATGTTCCTATTGCAGCTTGGGAAATTTTTTGTATCGAATTTTCTTCTTTGATTATTGTCTGGTTTCTGTCTTGACTAGCCTCACTCTGTCAACAGTCAGCCTTTTTAGAACTAATGTTGCCTACGGTTACTTTCTAACCCACCATATAGACAGCCTGTTCCTTGTAAAGATTATCTGCCTGTGCTTTTTCTCATCAACATTCTTTTGCTTTGACTATGTGATATTGGATGAGGTTCATTGGTATTTCTGTGACCCTAGACTTTATCCTTTCAGGCATGAAATGACTGGTTGGCTTATATATTCAGGAAACAAGGAAGTATCTTATCAGTTAGATCAAGTGAGCTCTGCACTCAAATGCTTGCCTTTGAGTCCTACCTTTCCTTCTTGTTAGTTCTGTGCTCTTAGGCAAATTAACTGTTTATTTCTTGTTGATAAAATAGAGATACCTATCATATAGGGTCATTTTGAGGATTAGAAGAATTAAGACACGCAGAATGTCTGGATCAATGCAGGCTGTCAGTAAATTCCCAGTTCTCATCACTGTCATCGTCATCATCATCATCATCATCAATTCTGTGAACTCTGCTCCTTGCTGGAGTGCTTCAAGTGTATGTATTACTTACTGGATTCCTCAACTAGACAGAAGTTTCCCTGCATTTGGAAATAATTGTTGATACATTGTGATTTGGGAATGTGTTTCTGTCTGTTTGCCTTTCTGTCTTTGTCTCTCTTTGCTTGGCTTGAAGGAAGGGTCTATGACAGAAATACCTTCCTACAACATTATTAATTAAAAGGATGTAATTCTGGTAAAAGGATCATTGGTTTTTCAAAGAATGTTCACAAGCTACTTTATTAAAATGTTCTGCAGTTCTGTAGCAAGTGGTGCCAGGTCCTCTTCCTTCCTGTATTTGACACGATGAAAGCAAATTGCCTTTCAACTGTTTTGTTCGCTGGAGTTTTGTCAGTGGTTTTGCTTTGGCAAAGGCCCTGTCTGGGGCTGTTTGTTACGAAGTGGACACTGACACGACTGATTGTAATATTAGATAGTGATGCTGAGTTTTTCACTTGATGCTCCAAATCTAGCGGCACAGTGATACGGTGTTCTGAATATGCTTAGAATCCTTGGGAGTCTTAGGAGGATTGGCTGGGTAATGCAGCTGTCAAGAAGGGTACCCAGAGTTTAGATGGCACTGGCTGAATCATCCCATATCATCTGGAGAATGAGACCACGGTTCTGCTCAGTCTGGTCAGACTGTGACCGGAGGTTGTATCCAGGTCTAGAGCCATACTTTAAAAAGTATGGAGATGGGCCAGGCATTTAGGAGGCAGAGTCAGGCAGATCTCTGTGAGTTCTAGGTCAGCCCTATCTATATAGCAAGACCCAGGCCAGCCAGTGCTGCATAGTGAGGCCCTCACACTCCTCCTCATCCCCCTAAAATGCAACACAACATAGCATGTTGTGTCAGAGAACAGTGACTGGAATGTTGAGGCTGCCTGAAACAATGTTCTTTCAGGACATGAGTTGAAAGAGATTGAGGTGTTTAGGTTGGGCACAGGCTGGTGGAGATTTAGACTTAACACTAGTAGTAGAAACCAAAATTGATTCGGTATAACCATAAGCCAGGCACTAAGGACCATTTGCATATCATCTTACTTAATCCTCATAGCAATATTATGAGGTAGGAACAGTAAGTATTCTACTTTACAAATAGGGATATTGAGGCCGTACACAGTTAGGGAATGGGAGGGTTGCACAATTGATAAGGGAGCCAAACTTGCCTTTATAGTTGTCTAATTGTGAAGACATGAACAATACAAACTCTTTTCTTTCAATAAGTCAAGACATCATTGAGCCCAGGCTGGCCTTGAAAATGCTATATAGCTGAGGCTGGCCTTTAACTCCTGATTCTCTGACCTCAGCCTCCCAAGTGCTGGATTGCAGACACATGCCACCACACTCAGCTTGAATCCTTAAATTTTTTATTATATATTCCTTCTGGTTGAGATTTGCAAGTGTTGAAAAGGACTGGGATTATGGAAGTGTTGTTCTGGAAATTAAAAATAGGATGGATAATTGAAAACTCTCTAGATACAGGTCTTTGAGACAGCGTAAAGAATTAGTCTTTGAGGTTGGAGAGATGGCTCAGCAGTTAAGAGACCTTGCTACTCTTGCACAGGACCTGAGTTCAAATTCCAGCACTCTTGTTGGGCAGCTCATAATTTCCTGTAACGCCTGCCTCAATGGATCCAATGCCTCCGCAGGCCATGCCCCCATATACTGAATACACTCACACAGGTATACATAAATAAAAACAAATATTAAAATAAAAGAATCATTTTCTCCACTGGAGACCAGTGGGTTCCCTGACATTGGTCACATTCATGTATGTGCGGAGTGACTGCTTCCCATGAAGCTAAGTAATGGGAGGAAGCACGGTTGCTAAGACAGCCAAACCTGTTGCGCGTGTGTTCGGAAGTGAGCTTGGAATGAGTGGGAGCAGATTTATGATCTTTAAAACTTCTTCCAACTCTGAGATTTAAGAATTTGGTAAGGATTTAAGGATTTGGGTTATTCTGTATCAAGAGTATTCTTTAAAATGTTTTGATGTATGTATTTGTATTTTATGTGTTTGAGTGTTTTGCCTGCTTATGTGTAAGTGCAGCACCTGTGTGCAGTGCCTGTGGAGGCCAGAGGAGGCGTCAGATCCCCTGGAACTGGCGTTAAGGATGGTTGTTAGCCACCTTGTGGGTGCTGGGAACCGGAACTGGGTCCTCTGCAGAGCAGTCAGTGCTCTTAACACTGAACCATCTCTCCAGACTGGTCAGTATTCTTTACAAATTTATTTGCTTTATCTTTTGAGACGGTCTCCCTACGCAGACTAGGCTGGCCTGAAACTCACTACGGAGACCAGCCTGGCCTCAGTCTCACAGAGGTCTGCCTGCCTCTGCCTGAGTGCCGAGATGAAAAGTGTGTGCTACCACATCAGGCTCATTGCAACCTCTTTTTAGTGTATAGTACAATAACAAGGGCATTTAGTTTGTTTGCAACCCATCACTAGAACATTTTCATCTCGAAAGACTGACAGTCCATACATACTAAACAATCATTTTTGATTTCCCCTAGATCCAGGAAACTAACACCTGACTTCCTCTTTCTGTGAATCCAACTACTCTGCTGGAATCACACAGAGGAACAGAAGTGAATTCCCGTAGGTGTGTGTCATACCTGGCTTTTCACTTAACCTCATGTTCTCAGACTTCACCATGCTGTAGTGTGTGTCCGCATTTCTTTCCTTTCTGAAGGGGAGCAGGAATCCATGGTGTGCACAGAACATATTTTATCTCATCAGCAGTGTTTAGTTAAAAACAAAACGATCACTTTAAAAAGCATTATGGGAGCCGGGCGTGGTGGCGCACACCTTTAATCCCGTACTCGGGAGGTTGAGGCAGGCAGATCTTTGTAAGTTCAAGGCCAGCCTGGTCTACATAGTGAGTTCTAGGCCAGCTGGGGTTACAGGGAGACCCTGTCTCAAAAAGACCAAAACCAAAAAAAGTGTATTATGGGGGAGAGATGGTTCAGTGGGAGTTCTGCCTTGCTATTCTCTAGGTTGTGCTCCCCTTTTAATTTTCTTCTGAATTAAAGATTTAATAAGATTTTTTAATGAGTACCAGCTTGCCAGGTGATTTCCAAAAGAGAAACTTTTTTCTCTGTTCTAGCATGACATAAGGCATGAGTTGTTCCAGTGACATCCAGGGTGCATCCAAGTCTCTGGAATTTCTCTTAAAGTCAAGGGGTTAAGTAAATGATGGGTACTTACTGTGCAAAACAGCTTTTACAAAAGTCTTCTACCTCGTGTTCCTGCTGGACTTCCGCCTCTCCCAGGACACAAGCTCAGAATAGCAGTTTGTGTGAGGTAAACACTGTTCAGTGAGAGACACACTCAAATCACGGGACAGTTCTGAGAAGTGAGATTTTGGTGAAACAGGTCCAGATGGCATCTGGCGTTCAACTTGCTAAGTTGTTTCCATAGAAACAATCAGGAAGCCACAGATACTACTTGAGAGAAAGCACACTGAAAGAATTGTTCTAGAAGTTTACCAGGAATGATCATGGCATCCTGGCTCTAAGAAAATGGAAGGCAGCAATGCCCGTGTTAGGTGGATGAAAAGTTGATATAAGAGCCATGGCCTTGGGCTGGATGTGGTGGTGCTCACAATGTAATCTCAGCACTGGGGAAACTGAGGCAGGAGGACCACTACTGTAGTGTGAGATCAGCCTGGTCTACACAGTAAATCCCTGTCTTAAAAAAAAAAAAAAAAAAGGGCTGGAGAGATGGCTTAGCAGCTTGGTTCCCAGCACCCACTGGCAGCCAACAACTGTCTGTAACTCCAGTTTTAGGGACTCCGACACTCTTCTGACCTCTGGGGATCTTGCACAGCATGGGTGCACTCATATGCATGCAAGCAATATACTCATCTACATGAAGTAAAAATAACAAAAAATATGTTTTAAAAAGCAGTAGAGTCACTGCCATTTTTATTAGTAAAATTCAAACAAATTCAGCCAGGTGTGGTGGCACACGCCTTTAATCTTAGCACTTAGGAGGCAGAGGCAGGCAGATCTCTGTGAGTTCCAGGCCAACTGGGGCTATAGGGAGACCCTGTCTCAAAAAGATTAAAAAAAAAAAATTCTAACAAATTAAGAAAGCTTTCTCTCTGATCAGCTTTATTATTCAGATTATGTAATGAGCACAATACCCAATGTTTTTTAAAAGTTTTATTTTTGTTATTTTTAATTATGTATATGTGTGTATATATGTGTACTTGAAGACGGATGCCCATAGAAGCCAGAGGCATTGGATCCCATCTGTGAACTCCTTGACATGGGTGCTAGAAACAGCTCAGGTCCTCCGGGAGAGCAGTATATGCCCTTAACCACTGAGCCATCTCTGTAGACCCCACATCCAATGTTTTCACTTTTGATTTTGTGAGGACCAGTGCTTAAGCTTGATTTTATTTTTGAACAGCTACCCAATATGAAGACATTTTGTTGGCTTGAGGTTCAGCCTCCTTTCCCCCAATAGAATTAAGTGTTCTCATGTTGGAAACTTGCACAGATTTGTGTGGAACAAAGCCTAGAAACCCCCCACTCCCAACTGGTGTGGTAATCTACCCTGGTGTGACCTGAGGAGAGAAAAATCTGCTGCCATAATTTCTCTTCATCGGTGTTTAACTTTAGTCAGTCAGAACATATTTCTGTGTTACAATGTAAACATCAATAAAAGTTTGCTTAAATTTGGTGTTGGAGTGAGGGCTCAGCTATTAAGAGCACTGACTGCTCTAGCAGAGGACCCAGCACTCACATGGTGGCTCACATCGGTCTATAACTCCAGTTCCAGGGAATCGAGTGCTTTCTCCTGGTCTCCACAGGCATGGTGCATTTATATACATGCTGGCAAAACACCAATACACTAAATACATATATATATATGTATATATACATATATATATATGTATATATGTACATACGTAAAATTTTAGATGAACTTTGTTTAAAAGAGAAAAATGTTTCCTATAAAAATACAGCTATTTGGGCCGGCGAGATGGCCCGTGGCTAACGTGTTTTCTGCCAAGCCTGTTGACCTGAGTTTGATCCTTGGGACTCACATGGTGAAGGAGAGAACTAAGTGGTACAAGTTGTCCTCTGAGCCCTACACATGCACTGTTGCACCAAGTACACACCACACATGAATGAATGAATGATGTAATTAGTGAAACAAAATACCAAAATATGCTGGTTTCTCTCTCTTTTTCATATTATTTAGGTTTTTTGTTTTCGAGATAGGGTCTCACTATGTAGCTAGCAGACCTGGAATTTTCTACCTAGACTGAGCTAGCCTTGAACTCAGAGAGATCCACTTGCCTCTTTTCCCCCTGCTTCCCAGCACTGGGATTAAAGGGGTATACCACTATGCCTGCCTGGTCACTATTCTGTTCTTTACTCCTTTAAGAAAAGATTTCCTTTTGAGATAGGATCTCATGTATCCAAGACTAGCCTCCAATTAGCTGAGAATAAGCTTTAACTCCTGGTCCTGCCGCTGTCTTCCAAGTGCTCGGATGACAGGTATGTGCCACTGTGGCTGGTTTATTTGGTACCAGGGCTTTGTGTATAGTGGGCAAGCACTCTACCAATTCATCTACATCCCTGATCTCTTTCTATGTTTTTTTTTCTCTTTCTTTTTTTAATTTTAATTTTTAAAATTTTATTTATCTACTGATATTTTATGTATACCAGTGTTTTACCTGCATGCATATAGGTATACCACATTTGTGAAGTACCTGTAGAGGCCAGAAGAGGTTGTTGGATTCCTTGGGCTTGGAGTTACAGACAGTTATTAGCCACCATGTGGGTCTGGGAACCAAACCTGGATTCTCTGCCATAACAGTTGGTGCCCTTAACCACTGAGCCACCTCTTCAGTTCCCACTTCTCTTTTTTTAGACAAGACCTCACTTTGTAGCCAGGCTGGCCCCTAATTCGTGACAGCCCTCCTGCCTCAGTCCAACCAATGCTGAGATTAAAGGTGTGAGTTATCATGCATGGCTCTCTTTGCTTTCAAGATTAATGCTTTAGCTTCCACGTGTGAGATCGTGCAGCATTTATCTGTCCTTGCTTGACTTATTTCAATCAGTGTGGTTTCCAGTTCTACCCTTGCTGCTGCAGCCTTTACGGCTTTCTTCTTATTTATAATTTTAAAAATTATTATTTGTTTATTATTTTTTGTCCTTTTTTGAGTCAGGGTCTCCCTGTACCCCTAGCTGGAACTCACTATATAACCAAACTGCTCTCAGATTTACAGAGATTCCCAAGTGCCACCACACCCAGCTAGAATTTATTTTATATGTATGAGTGTTTTACCTGCTCCTGTCTAAGTGCATTTGTGCATGCAGTGCCCACCTAGAACTGAGGAGGGCATTGGATCCCCTGGAACTGGATGGTTGTTCGCCACCTTATGTGTGATGGGAACCAAAGTGGTTGTCTGCAAGAGCAGCCAGTGCTCTTAACCACCGAACCACTTCTCCAGCCCCTGGGCGTTTTTTCTTAACCTTGCAAAGGCAGTACTTCTAGAGCACTGGGCTTTTCTCTCCACACCCTTCTCTGTGCCAACAACTAATTATACAGAGAGCCACAAAGGTCTTAATGATGTAGACCTAGGTTTCTGGATGTGATTTTGCTTTCTGTGACCACTCCAGGTGTCTGGTGAGACTTTCTCCTTTCTCTCTGTCCTTGACTCTGTCCTTCTATCTTTTTTTAGGGAAGAAGAGCCCAGACCTCGGGGAGTATGACCCCCTCACACAGGCTGACAGTGATGAGAGTGAAGATGATCTCGTGCTTAATTTGCAACAGAAGAATGGAGGGGTCAAAAATGGAAAGAGTGCCCTGGGAGAGGCTCCTGAACCCGACTCGGATGCTGAGGCTGCAGGGGCCGCAAAGCCACATCTTTCAGAAGTTGCCCCAGAAGCGTACCCCTCCGAACCCCTCGGGGGCCTGGAGCAGAAGGCCACCTCTTCTCTGGTGTCTTATGTGCGCACATCTGTCTTCCTCCTGACGCTGGTGATCTCCATGGTTCTGGTGCTCCTCTGCGCCTTCCTCATTCCCTGCCCCCCCAGAGACCTGCACAGCACGTGGAGCCGACGCTTGGGCTCCCAAGTAGGTGAGTTGCGGGATTTTTAGACCTGATTTGTAGATTTTCATATGTTAGTATGTTGAAGTTTTCCTCCAAATCATTAAAACATTTTAAAAAATTTATATATATGAGTGTTTTGCACCATGTGCATACAATGCCTGCCCAGGTCAGAAGAGGGCATTGCTATGGCTGGTTGTTAGCCGCCGTCTAGGTGCTGGGAACTGATACCTGTCCTGCAAAAGCAGCTAGTGCTTTCAACTTCTGAGCCGTCTCTCTACCCCGACTCCAAATTTTTGGAGTCACCACCATAACCCTGACTGACTTGGGACTCACTATGTGTTATATGTTGCAATAAAGGTTGCCACACTGATACAAGGGCAAGGTGAAAAGCTTTATTTTATGGCTGGGCTCTCTCTGGGTTCGGGTACCCAGGGAGAAGCAACAGGCTCAGTTCAGCAAGGTTTTTATAGCACTCTGGAGGGAGTTTCCAGCGACTTTAAAACGAGCCAATGAGGGATCAACACAACCGCATAAGCGAGTGAGCAGCGACAGAAGTGGAACCCAGCAGTTAGCTATGGCAGGCCATTAATTATAAAACAATTGCAGTTGGCTAATTCCTGGGACCTGCTGAGTACAGGTACAAGGGAACAACAAGTACAAGTTCATACAATGTTCAGCAAAATGAGTGCAGGGCAACTTGACCTCACAGTAGCAAGCAGCCATTCACCATGGTAACCAGGTGCATGCTGACCAGGTTGGTGGGTTCTTCTAACAATTCACATCGTACAGGAGCAAGCCAAGCAGAAGGCAGATTTGGCAGTTGTTAGGTATAAGTTTAGGTTTTGATTTCCCAGAATGGAGCCTGGGAAAACAGAACTTTACTTGGGTCAGCTTTGGATCATCATGGAGTTTTGCGTAGCACTTTGGTCAATAGTAATTTTTTAGTATTTAACACTATGTAGTCCAGACTGTCTTCAAACTTGTGGTGATCTTCCTGCCTCATCCTCCCAAGTACTGGGACTATAAGGGTGCACTGCCATAACTGGCTTTCCTTCCAGATCTTAAAAAGGAATGTATCATACAATCTTTTCCCTCTGTGCATAGGTGGTTAGGAGATTGAGATTTTAAATGAAACAAAGATTGCTACACCTCTGAACCCTGGGGATTCGCTGCTTTGTGGAGTGGCATTCATCTTTGTTAGACATAGAGACGTTGATTTGCTGAGTTCCTGTGTGGAGCCAGCGCTGTGTCAGGAGACTGCAGAGGTGCAGAAAGGCGATTTATACAGCAAAGTGAGGCCCAAGGCCTGACCAGACAAGAGCCCATGACTTTTAAGGCCTCTCTGCTTCCTTAATTATACAAGCGCCTGACCTAATTTTAATTTTGAAGTAATTTTTCATAAACAGTAGTTGTTCTCTTTTATTCTTGGCTCCTCCCAGTGGCTGGGATGGTTGGCATGGCTGCTCCCAGTGATGCCTTTTTTGTTGTTGTTTGTTTTGTTTTGCTTTTGTCTCATTTGAAGCAAAGTTCTTGAAGCCTCTTGTTCTGAAACAGGGCTTGTCTCTTAGCTCTGCCCAGCAGCTTGTCTCCTGTCAACCACACCAGGCTATTTCTGGCTAGCTCTGATCAACTGGAACAGGAAGGACTATCTCTGTGTCACTTATCTGGCCCCAGGGGAATTAGCTTTTGATGAATTCCATGTTCCCATCTTCAGTTCTCTTGGGGCCTCATTGGTTTACATGTGTAAAATGTGTTCACAGTGGGATAACCGCAAGCACACTGCTGTGAGCGAGGATGTGAACCATTGCTGAGGCCTCCGAGTCTCCCACCCCAACCTCTCTGCCCACCAGACGACTCTTCTTTTCTGAATTTGTGCTTATTGCTCTTTGACTTTAAAGTTTTACAATATTGACATGGTCTAAACAAAATGGCAATCTTCTGAGGCTTGCTCTTTTTTTGAGACAGGGTCTCCCTATAGCTCCAGCTGGCTTGGCCTAGAACTCACGATGTAGAACCAGCTGCCTTCCAGTCTCTCAGAGATCTGCCTGCCTCTGCTGGGATCACTGTCACATTTGGCTTAGATCTTGCTTTTTTGTTCAACAAAATTTTAATTTTTCTTTGCTGAAATAGGGTCTTATTAATTCCTGCTTCAACCTTCTGAGTTCTGCAATTATAGGCATGGGCCACCATATCCAGTTCCTTCATATAATTTTTTTTGCTTATTTGTTTGTTTCGGAGACAGGATCTCTTGTAGCCCAGGCTGGTCTTGAACTTAACTTGCTGTGTAATTAGAGATGGTCTTGAACTCCTGATCCTCCTGTCTCTGTCTTCCAAGTCCTGGAATTATAAGTGTGTACTATTAAACCTACTTTTTTTGAAACTTTAAAGATTGTTTTTTGCAGTGTTAGAGACTGCACCTAGAATCTTGTGCATTCAAAGAAAGCACTCTGCCACTTGACATAATTTTTAAAGAAACATTTCTCAGAGCTGGAGAGATGGCTCATCAGTTAAGAGAGCAGATGACCTGGGTTCGGATTCCAACACCCACATGGTGGCTAACAACCGTCTGTAACTCAGTTCTAGGGGATCTGACCTCTTCTGACCTTCTTGGGCACTGCATGACACAGGTGCACTTACATACATGCAGGCAATACACTCATACATATAAAATAAAAGTAATAAATATTAAAAAAGAAACATTTTGAAATTAATCTACATAGATGCATGTGCTATTCATTTTTGCTGCTATCTAATTTTCTCTGGTATGAATATCTCATGACTTATTTGTCTCTTTTACTGTTGATAAACATTTAAGTGGCTTCCAATCTTTTTGTTGTTGTTATTTGATTTTTGAGACAGGGTTTTCCTGCAGTACCAGCTGGCCTGGAATTCACTATGTAGACCAGCCTGGCCTTTAGAGATGGTAATTAGAGATGGTCTTGAACTCCTGATCCTCCTGTCTCTGTCTTCCAAGTCCTGGAATTATAAGTGTGTACTACTAAACCTACTTTTTTTGAAACTTTAAAGATTGTTTTTTTGCAGTGTTAGAGACTGAACCTAGAATCTTGTGCATTCAAGGAAAGCACTCTGCCATTTGACATAATTTTTAAAGAAACATTTCTCAGAGCTGGAGAGATGGCTCATCAGTTAAGAGAGCAGATGACCTGGGTTCGGATTCCAACCAATTCCAATTATCTCACAGAGATTCGCCTGTGTCTGCCTCCTGAGTGTTGAAATTAAAGACGTGGGCCACCATGCCCTGCCTCTAATCTTTTAAATAAATGATGCTAAGAACATTTTTATACACTGGGAACTAGAAGTCAACCTGGATCTCATGGGGGTGTCGGTGGCATCTGTATCCGTCTTCTTTCTAGCCCGGCAGCAGAGAACAGGTCTTGGTAACTGGCTCAGGCCCTTTTTGTTTTATTATGTGTGCTCCAGGCGGGGACCTGTCTCCGTTGGAGCTGGCTGACGTGAATGGAGATGGCCTTCGGGATGTGCTTCTCTCCTTTGTGACATCCAGGAATGGGACTGAGGGAGGTAAGAGATGCGTCTTTCATATTTAGAGGCTGCCACAGGGGAGATGTCAAACTGAAGAAAGCCTCAGTCGTCTTCTGAGGGGCGCTGCAGAAGAGGGTCTGCAGGGGCCAGAAGGTTATCACACATCTGCCATATGTGATAAGCCTCCCCAGAAAGTTCCTGCATGTAGTAAAGCTCATTTTAAGAAGCCAGAGTAAGTTCTAGCTGGACTTTGAGTGGTCATCCAGACCAGTGATCTCGATTCGGAGAGGAGATGATCTGGCCACACCCTGCAGTGGTGTCCTTAGTTACTAGCTGTGTGTATGTGTGTGTTGAATGTGCTCATGTATGTGGAGTCTAGAGTCTGCCTCAGATGTCATCCCTGAAGAACCTTGTTTTTGAGACAGGGTCTCTCAAGAGCCTGGAGCTGGCCAGCATTCCCCAGGGATCCTCCCATCTATACCTCCCTGGCACTGGGATTACAAGTGTGGCCACCACACCCAGCATTTTTGTGTGGGTTTCCTGGGATCAAACTCAGGTTCTCTAGTTTGTGTAGCAAGCACTTTACCAACTGAGCCCTCTCCCTAGCCCAGTACTTATTTCTATTTCTTGAGGGGTTTTCCACAGATTATTACAAATTCTGCCCTGCTCTCCCAGCCCTGGCAGGGTTGGTCATGATCACGACTTAACAGCTTTGCACCCAGATGTCTGGGTTAGGTGCTGTCCTTCCACCTTCAGTTTGCTCCTCCAGGTTGTCCTCTGCTGGGAAGGGTGGGTTCAGTTTCCCTTGTCTGCTGGCTCCTTCTGGGCTTGGCCGAAGGTAACACAGTGGGAACTGGAGGGGTTGGAGAGTGGTGTGTGTGTGTGTGTGTGTGTATGTGTGTGTGTGTGTGTGTGTGTGTGTGTGTGTGTGTGTGTGTGTTTATTTATTTCTCTGGGTCTCTCCCTGCCAGGCTTAGAACAAGAAGGCTATGAATTTGACCACTGGTCGCAGCTGGTCTCAAGCTGTCTCTCTTAGAGGACTTTCTTTCCTGGATTCAGTAGTCTCTCCTTCCTTTGTCCTTTTGGGTCTGTCCCTTTGGGAGCAGTAACTGTTCTGATGGGGTGTACTGCCTCAGGTGGGGCCCTACACCCTGTCACATCTTTGTCAATGGTCCTGTTAAAGCTTCAACAGCTTGTATAAGTTGAATGTGCTGTTTCGGGGACTCTGGCTGACACATGGGACAAATGCAGAGACAAGCAAAAATGCACTGCATTTTCATCACAGATACACACACGCGTTCTGCTTTGGTCCCATGATGTCTGTTACAGTGGCCTTGACTGCATCATGTCAGCTGATACAGGAACCCTTCCTAGAGGCCGAGGAAACCCTAGGAACTGCTTTCTAATCCTTTAGGCCCCAAGTGAATGTCTAGGTATGCTTTAGAGATGTCTATACTGTGTGTCTATCTGGCATTATTATAAATGCCTTTCTGAGGCTTGATCGGTGTAAAGAAGCAATCCTGGGGCAGAGAAAGCCGCCAGCCTGAGAGCAGGCTTTTAAGCAGCCTTAACTTGCTTAACCCTTCCTGGCTATGAATCATTCACCTTTGAAATAAGGTCAGGGATGTTGCCAGGCATTTGATGTTTTTGTTTTAAAAATATTTAAATGCATTTATTTCAATTATTTATTTATTTTCATTTTACATGTATGAGTGTTATACCTGCATGTATGTAAGTGTACCCATGTCATGCAGTGCTGGCAGAGGACAGAGGAGGGTGTCAGATCCCTTGGAGCTAGTGTTACGGATAGTTGTTAGCCACCGTGTGGGTGCTGGGATTTGAACCCAGCTCGTAACCACTGAGCCATCTCTCCAACCCTCGTTTATTTATTTTTATTTTATGTGTATAAGTGGTTTGCCTCTATGTATTAAAGTGCACCAGATGTGTAGTGCTCACAGAGGCCAGAAGAGGGCATCAGATCCCTTGGAACTGGAGTTAAGGATGGTGGTTAGCTGTCACCTGGGTGCTGGGAACTGACCCTGGGTCCTCTGTAAGAGCAGTCAAGTGCTCTTAACTGCTGAGCCATTTTTTCCAGCCTACATTTGATATTTTGCTTGCCTTGTTTTGTATCAAGATCCATAGACAAGGCCATGGGTTGGACACTGTGAACTGCCTGATTAGCCCACAGACTGTAAAAGTAGGAATATAACTAACATTCAGTGTTTTCTCTATGCTGTGCCCTATTGTACGTACATAACACATGTGGAAGAATTTGTTCCTCAATATATCCTGTCAAGTGGCTGATAATTATTGTCCCTTTTCCAGATGAGAAAACCGAGACACACTGAGGTTAAGGAAGTTGCTTAGAGTAAAAAGTCGACCTGGGATTCAGCTCTAGGGACCAGGCTCTATGGTTCAAGTCCTCAGCCCTTATGTGTGGATGTACCCATAACCCATAATGCTTTGCATCATAGGGTAGCGAGGGCTTGAGTTATTATTTGTTTGTTCATGATTCACTCAACAAGTATGTATGGATATTGACTAGTGATTGCTGTATACCTTCTCCGGGGTTTTGCTGGTTGTATAGAGAACTCACCAAGAGGAACTATATTCGAAGGGGAAGAGTTAATCCATCAGCACCCCAAAATCATGAGTCAGAGAATGACTGTAGACTCAGTAGGTCCTTAAGCAGGAAGAACACAGGATGTGAGTGTTCTGGAGAAGTCTAGAAGCGAACACATGTCCCCACTGTTCATCACATGTGTCCACCTCTGGCAGCAAGGTTTAATTGTTTGGGGCCTGTATGTTAATTAGTGATGTGAGAACAGGATGAACAAAGCTCTGAATCTTAGGTCTCCTTACTGGTGTTAGTGTTGGCTGAAAGTGAAGTGCGTGAACTGAGCCAAGATATCTTGTCCTGTGGCTGGATGGGTGGCTCAGGGGTTATAAGCACAGGCTGCTCCTGCAGAGGACCCAGGTTTGGTTTCCAGCACCCACATGGTGGCTAACAACTGTCAGTAACTCCAGTTTCAAGGGATCCAGTGCTTTCTTCTGGGCTCCATGTGCACTGCATTTAATAAATAAATAAATAAATAATAATTTCGTTTGTCCTAAGAAGGAAAACAAAACTGACAGGAGAATTATTACTCTGTGTTAAATAGCTACATTAAGGCTTATTTACTGAAGAAGCTGAACTGTTTTAGTTCCAGCTCCAAGTATTAAGTCTTCCCAACTGTGCTTTCCTGCCTAGGGGCAAATTGCCCGATTCTACCCAACTCCAGGCAGCAGGGACCTACTTATTACTGGTCAGTAGTTTAGGTTTATTTTTATTATTTTATTTTATTATTTAAAAAAATTTTTTGAGACAGGCTCCAGCCAGCCAGAAACTTGTTATATAGATCAGGCTGGCCTCAATGTCACAAAAATTCACCAGCCTCTGCCTCCCAAATGCTGGGATTAAAGGCATGTGTCCCCACACACAGCTTATGTTTTATAAAATGAAAAATATTCTAGTATTTACTCTTTGCTCTGTGTAGATTCTGGGTCAGTGTCATGTGTCTGAACCATCATTTTCTTCCTTGGTGGATTCTGTTATGTCCCCCGAATCCTAATTTTTTTCTTTTCATTACATTTGTTTATTGTGTGTGTGTGTGTGTGTGTGTGTGTGCACGCGCGTGTGCCACAGTGCACTTGTGGGGTGGTCAGAGGCAAACTTGTGAGGGTTGGTTCTCCCCTCCCACCGTGTGGGAGTACTACAACACTGCCAGGGGTTGAACTCGGGTCATCGGGCTTGACAGCAGACAACTTTACCCACTAAGCCATCTAGCTGCCCTTGTTCCTGTCTTTTCCTCAGCAAACAATGGGCTGCTTTGTGTACTAGGCATTTTGTGAGGTGCTGAGGAATCAGGCATCAATGAGGCTGTGTCTTTCCTTAAGGACCTCACTAGTTAGTGGGGGCTGAGGTGACAGACAGGTAAACAGATGTTCTGGGAAAGGTGAAGAGACAGAGGCAGTGTAGAAGAGCCCACACATCTTGTCTTACATGAGGTGTGTGAGCAGATGACAGGTTGTGTGCTCACACCTTGTCAGAGGTACAGGAGCGAGAACACGCAAGCCTAACCTTCTGCCTTAACACCCACTGTTTGCTTTTATGTTCTGGCCTCCTGCTCATCTCTGACTCTAATCTCCTCCGCCTCTTTCCCATCTTATCTCTCTTACATGCTTTTAGGTGGTTCACAACCAACTGCAGACCTTGTGTGCCTTTCGGGGATGAATGGCAGTACGCTGTGGTCCAGTCCCCTCCCAGAGGAGGCTCAAGACGTCACGTGCTTGGATCTGATGCTGGGCAGTACGGCTGAAACCGTGTGCCTGGTGACAGGGACACGCAAGATGCTCCGTGCGTTCAACGCAACATCAGGTACAGATCCTTTGCCATATAAGGCCTTTGCTTCTGTGGGCCATCATTTGGGCTTCACGCAGACTTGTTATTATAGGAATAAGATAAGAGGTTTGGGCAGATGGATAAGTAGATCCTGTTACAACTTGTTTGCTGATAAGATAGAGTTAAACTGTTATCAAAACAGAAATTACCCCAAGGCCTCGGCTGTAAATACTGCCTTTATGCTGTTCTTTGTACTAAAGACAAGGGCGCTTTGCCTCTTTCTGTTTGAACTACACGGGTCCATGCATGAACCCGAGTATCAACAGCATGTAAGATGCTGTTTAATCTGTTTTAAAAAAAAATACTAGGGAAAGAACTCAGGCTTTTCAAGGCTGTTGATGTGACTTTTTAAAAGACAGGGTCTTTATGTAGCCCTGGCTAGCCTGGAACTTGCTATGCAGACCAGGCTGGCCCCAAATTCACAGAGATCTGCCTACCTCTGCCTCCCAGTACTGGGATTACAGTCATGCAGCACTATGCCTGGCCTGAGTGTGGCCTTTTGTTGCTTCTTTCCTTTAGATCCATACACAGAGGGGTTGGAAGAGAATCTGGTCTATATTGATATCTCCTCACAGAGTCATGAATGTCCTGTCAGTATGCTTGTCTCCGGGGGCCCTGAGCTCACGAGAAGTTGAACAGTGATGCCCTTCCCACGTCTAGGAGTACCATAGTGGGTGCTTTATTTTTGCTCCCTATCCCACAGTAGCTCAGGCTGACCTCTAAGGCATTCGATCCTCCTGCCTCAGCTGTCTCAGTCCCGGGATTACAGGTGTAAGTTATCATGCCTGACTAGTGGAGTGTATGTGAATGAAAATAAAAGGAGTCTGAGGATGTAGCTCAGTTAGAAGAGTGCTTGCCTAGCACAGACAGAACCCTGAGTTTGATTCCCAGCACCACTTAAACCTGGTATGGTAACCAACGCCTATAATCTCCACGTGCTCAGGATGTAGAAAGAGGATGGCAAGTTCAAGGGTATCCTTGGCTACATAGTCAGTTCAAGGCCAACCTGGGTTACATTGAGACCCTGTGTCAAAAAGCAAAAACCCAGGACTTGGGCAGGCAGAGGCCAGTGGATCTCTTTAAGATTGAGGCCAGCTGGGGCTACAGGGAGACCCTGTCTTAAAAAACCAAAGCCAATCTAAGCCAGAACCAAACAAGGGACTGGAGAGGTGGTTCAGTGTTTAGGAGCACTGGCTACTTTTGCAGAGAACTATCTGTAACTCCAGTTCCAGGGGATCTTGTGCCCTCTTCTGACCTCCATGGGCATTGCACAGCCTGGGTACACTTACACTCATACACATAAAACAAACAAACAAATAAGAACAAGCACAAACAAACAAACAAAAAAACAACAAACGCCCATAAAGCAAGGCAAAAACGGCCCCAAATCAAAAACCAGAATGCACTTACTGACTTAGCTCAGGAATGAAGTCCTTGGAAGTCTTCTGCAGTTTCTCTGGTGCTTTAAGGATGGGCTGAGGGAAGGAGCTCAAGTGGGCTCCTTCGTGGTCATAGAGCCCCCGACAGACCTACTCTCCAGCCCTGATAGAGTGAGTTCCTGTCTCCAGGAGAGATTTTGACACCACTATTTGATGTGAGGTTGTTACATGAAGTTGTGTAAGAGCTCTAGGAGTAGACGGTCAGGATTTCAGATCCACTTTCTCTTCCCTTTAATCCCCAGGTTGGTAACTAACGGGCAAAGTACCGAGAACTGCTGTCAGTTGCTCAGCCCTTCAGTTTCCTTTTCTGGCCTGGGAATGTGGTGTCTGCCTTTTCCAGGGCAGGAAACCAAAGTGATGATCTACCTTTGTCCTTCTCTAGGGAAAGCCATCTGGTCTCTAAACCCGAACTATCTGTCCAATGGCACCTTGGCTGCCCCAGTCGTCGTGCTGCCGGACTTGGATGAGGATGGTGTCAGAGACCTTGTGGTGCTAGCCATTGGGGAAATGCAGGTATGATATCCGTTTTAGAAGGTTTGTGTTTCCTTGTGGGGAATGCTTTGGTCATAGTTACTTGGTATCCACTGGTGTTATTGAAAATGCTGCCTAAACTTCTGTTTTTGCAATGGGTTAAGCCGAAATAAGTTCTCTTGGTGAGGTTCAGTGAACAAGTAAGCATTCCAGTCCCATTTTCCCAGCAGTCCCATTGTGGTTCTGTGGTCTGTGGTGCAGTGGAGCTCTGGAGACAGATGAGTTGTGTATAAATTCCTTCCCACCACTTTGTAGCTTTGTGGCCTTGGGCAAGCTACAGCCTATCCAAGCTCTAGTTCCTTCATACATATAAATGGGAAAATTGTATCTATTTATAGGATCTTATGGAAATTAGAGCTGATTAATGTAAAGTCCCTAAGAACACTACCTCTTTGTTCATGTTAATGTAATGCTAGTTTTGCAGTATTGTATCTGTTTAGATTTTTAAATATTTATCATTTATATTTTATGAGGGCATTGCCTGCATGTGTATAAATGCACCCGTGTCTTATAATGCCTGAAGAGATCAGAAGAGGGTGTAAGATCCCCTGGAACTAGAGTTACAGGTGGTTGTTAGCTGTCACGTGGGTGCTGGGAATCAAACCCAGGTCCTCTACGGAGGAGCCAGTGTTCATAACCATTGAGCCATCTCTCCAGGCCCCGCCCACATTTATATTTTACTTCGACTATAAAATGATAGGATGAAGTGGTAGAAAACTCATAAGCTGTAGGCTGGGGATGTGTCCTACTGGCAGAGTACTTGCCTAACATTCATAAAGCCTTAGGCTAGACCTCCTACATTGCATAGATCAGGTATAACAGCATATACCCATAATACCTGCACTTAGGAGGTAGAGGCAGGAGAATGAGAAGTTCAAGGTCATCCTTGATTGTATAGTGGGTCTGAGATGAGTTTGAGACAATGAGGTTTTTGTTGTTTTTTGTTTTGTTTTGGTCTTTTTGAGACAGGGTCTCCCTGTAATCACAACTGGCTTGGAACTTACTATGTAGAACAGGCTGACCTTGAACTCACAGAGTTCACCTGCTTCTTCCTCCTGAGTGCTGGATTTAAAGGCATGGGATTCCTGTCCAATGCATGAGACTGCTTACAAATAAATACATTAATAAAATTTTTTAAATTTCATTTTCTATATAGAGAAAAATATTGAGTCAAACAATAACATAAGTGGCGTGCCTCTATAATCCCAGCATGCAGGAAGGTTGAAAGTTCAAGGCTAGTTTGGGCTACATATCAAGACCCTGTCTCAAAAACTAAAAACAATCACAACCCCTCTCCAAAGCATCAGTTATATCAATGAACAAAGAAAAGAGAATTGTGCTCTATGCTGTAAGAGGATAGTCTTTTAAAATGGGTGTCATAGCTCATACCCCAAATTCCAGCGTTTGGGAGGTCAAGGCAGGAGGATTGGTCTAAGTTCCAGGCCAGCCTGGTATTAGTGGGTTCTAGACCATTTAACACTACATAGTAAGACCCTGTTGTAATTCCTCCCTCCCTGCTAAAAAAGATAGAATTTGATTTTAGCACAGTGGCTTCTTAAGTCATGGCTCATAAGCTATGGAGTTAGTTACTCTAGGGTCTGAGGTGCCTGGTTTGGAGTTACATATTCTGTACACAGATAAAGCAATAGTATTTTCCCAAGTCTCAGGAAAGACCAAATTAATGAACAATGATCTCAATTTAAATTTTTATTCATGAGCCACTTCTCAAAAGCAAAGTGTTTGTGTGTAAAAGTGTGAATGCAGATTATTTTGTCTCATTTGATAGGCTATTTTAATTAAATATGTTTATTATATTATTTATTCAGCATATGTGCATACACACACACACACACACACGACACGACACGACACAGTCAATAACACAGCATATGTGCAGAGGTTAAAGGATACTTTGCTGGAGCTGGTACTTCTACCATATGCTCAGGGATTGAACTCAAGTTGTTAGGCTTGGTGACAAGTACCTTAACCCTCTGAGCCTTTACCCTTCCTGGCCCAGCCTATTTTAATTTTAAAATAAAAGACCTTGTGGGTACCTTCTGTTAGTTTTCTGCAACTAGCCTCTTGGTCTTAATGTTGACCTGAACCAAGGATTCAAGAATTATTCACATAACATTTAATATTTTTTTATCCTAGCCTCTACAAATAAAAGGGAAAAATCAATTATTACCACTAGTGGGTAGGGAGGGGATTTCTGAAAGTGTGCGAGAGTGTGTGGGAAAGCTCTTTCCAATGGAATCCAGTCAGCACAGCCAAGCAAGGTACTTCATCATCACACTTAAAGATCTTGTTTCACAGATTTGGAGTGACAGGCTATCACTCTGTAGCACAGTCTTGCCTTGAACTTATGTGAGATCTTCCTGCCTGAACCTCCGCAGTACTGATATTACAGGTGTGCACCATTGTGCCTAGCACAACTGTTAGTCTCAGTACCGTCTGCTTCTTACACCGAGTGGTGTTGAGGGGCAGTGGCTCAGGCTTTAGGGACCGTCCACGGTAGGGGGCTCTTCTTAGAGGAATCAGCTCACCTGCTCTTACTATGTCTTTAGGTCTACCCTGTCACTCAGCTGGCATCACAGAATTTATCCATTTGAGCAGTAGTGCACAGAAAATGGAACAGTCTCTATTCTGCCTGAAAAGTGACAATTCTAGAAAACTGTCAGAGAGATGATGGGTTTAGAGCAGCAGCCTTGGGTTTTTTTCTGACCTCTGCCCTGTTTACTGGCAAGAAAGAATCCGAGGAGCCATGCAAGCTACAGATATGGAGGACACTTTCTTCAGAGGAAATGCATTAGGCTTATGATGTAGAGTGTTGGATTCTGAGGTCTGAATGTAATGTCAGCTGAACTTGGCAGAACTTTGCAATCAGGAGAACTGGTTTGATGTAGAACATTCTGGGAGGGGACACAAGAAACCAGTGGTTGCTACTGTTACACTGTGCATCAGTCTGAGTCAGTCCACATTTTGGGTGTTCAGGCTGATGTGAATATCACTCATTTGTGAGGGACTGCATTGTGCTGTTCATCAGCTCTGGAGAATTCTGTTTTGTTGTTGGAGATGTGCTTTCTCTAGCTTCCAATCAGTGTCCCAGCATCAGTGCCATATGGCATCTCTGAATATGAGCCCCATCTCTAGGAAAGCCCAGTTGCTGCTAGCCTGGTGCTGTCAAACCTGCTGCTCTGGCTGAATCTTCCCCAGCTTTTTACACTGCTCCCTCAGTAATAGGAACTCCAAATCCCTTTTGTTCTTGAGTCTTTCATCTTGAATACTATCTATCTATATCTCCTTTGACATTTGGTCCCAATGTCTGCAAAGAGTTTTATTCATGATATAACAAGTGAGCTAAACCCAAGGATATTTGCTGTTACTTCTTTTCAATGAATATTTTATTTCTATTTTGTAGCTAAAGATTCTCTTTCTAAAGTTTGTTCTTTGTTTATAATCAGTATATATCTTTTAATTAATCAGTTAATTAGCAGAACAATTTCTTCTTACAGATTTTGACTCATCTTCCATCCCAAGGCCTTGTAGAATCTTGAGTCTGTTGTGTAACATAATATTAACCTTCCTTCCCTTGTGGTAAACTTAATTCCCTCTAGGTTAGCATTGACAGAATAAGTACTTTTTTCTGGATAAGCTACATCTCTCTATTTTGTCTATAAGAATTTATAATGATAGACTTTGTCAAAAGCTTTATTGACAGGGCTGGACTGATTGCTCAGTGGTCAAGGGTTCTCAGTGATCTCGCAGAGGACCCAAATCCAGTTCCCAGCATCCATGTCAGGAAGTTGGCAACTGCTTATAATTCCATCTCCATAGGATCTGACACCTCCACAGGCCCCTGCACATGTGTGGCATACACAGACATACATACACATAAATAAAAATAAAAGCGCTCTATCGAAGCCAGGGTATTCCTGTTTCCCAACTCATTCTCTGTCATCCAAAGAGATTCTTCTGGAGCTGGGGCTTGTAAATCTGATCTTTGGGCTAAAGCTTACCCACTGCTTGTTTCCCAAATAAGTTTTTTGGGAATGTACTCATCCCCACCCATTTATGTGTTGCCTATGACTGCTTTTGTTCTAGAACAACAGAGTAGTTGCTGTGGAGACTGTGTGACTCAAAAAGCCAAAAATATTGATTGCTCATTCACAGGAAAGCTTTGCTGATCTTCCATAGTAGTTGACAGTAGCCTGGCCGGGCAGCTGATGTTTTGAAGGGGGAATTCCACCTGGACAAATGCATTGCTGGGTGTATTAGCTACTTTTCATCTTTAGGCTCCCAGTTTGAGGGTCCATCATGACAGAGAATGCACGGTGTCAGGAGTTTAAGGTAGTTGGGTGCATCACAGCCAGAGTCAGAACACAGAGAGAGAAGAATGCTTATGCTCAGTTCGATTTCTTTTTTTTTTTTTTTTACTACCACCAAGCCCATGGTATGACTCTGCCCACATTCAAGACGGGTCTTTCTTACTTGGGTAAACCTTTCTAAAAAAAAAATCTTCAGAGACACACCTGAGGTATGTTTCCAAGGTGATTCTAAGTCCCAGCAAGTTGACAACCAAGATCATTTTGGGGGCCTGACGTGCCAGCACACAGGAGACTGAGGCAGACAGATCTCTGTTGAGTTCAAGGCTAGCCTGATCTACATAGAGAGTACCAAATCAGCCAGGGCTACATAGTGAGACCCTGTCTTAAAACGAACAACAACAAAAAAGATGACTCTGGAGGATTCCTGGTGTTCTGGTTAGCTTTCTGTTGCTGTGATAAAATCACTAATCAAAACCAGTTTGGGGAGGAAAGGGTTTATTTGGCTTACAGCACAGTCCATCATCAAGGGAGGCCATGGCAGGAACTCAGGGAAGGAAGCTGGAGCACTGCTTACTGGCTTGCTCAGACTGCTTTCTTTCTTTTTTAAAAAATATTTTATTATTTTTATTTTATGTGTATGAGTGTATTGTCTGCATGTACATAAGTGCACCTATGTCATGTAATGCCCTTGGAGGTCAGAAGAGGGCATCAGATCCCTGGAACTGGAGTTACAGATGATAGTGAACTGCCGTGTGGGTGCTGGGAATCAAACCAGGTCCTCTGCAAGAGCAGTCAGTCCTCTCAACCACTGAACTATCTCTCCGACCCTCAGCCTGCTGTCTCATACAACACAGGACTATCTGCCCAGGGCTGGCACCACCCACAGTGGAGTGGACCCCCTCACATCACTCAACAGTCAAGAGTGCCCCATAGGCATGTCCACAGGGCCAGCCCAATAGAAGCAGGTCCCCAGTTGAGAGTCCCTCTACCCAGGTGTGTGAAGGTGACATCTAAAGCTATCCAGCATACCTTATATGGAAGTAAAGACCCTGCCTACATCAGCCCTCCTGTAGTTAACGCTAGGCCTTGGAAGGTTTTGCAGCCAGCAAGCACTATGCTTCAGAGAACCTGAGGTATCTTAAAGATGCCCTTCGTACATATTGGGAATGAGCTTTTGCCTTATTTTTCACTTCCTGGGAATAAGGGGATAATCGAGTTTGGCTTTGAGCTTTCCAACCACGGGAAGTGTTTCTGAGCCTGTCACTCAGGAGACTGTAGGGATCCTGTGAGAAAGCTGTTTCGTTAGGAAATGAAGGGCTTTCACTGACTCAGCCGGTCTTTACTTCTTCAGCCAGATCTGTGTTTTCTGCTGGTGTCTGGCCGCACAGGGAGTCCGGTGGGCCGACCTGTGAAGTACAACGTCGTTGGAGTGGGGAATCTGATAGGCCCGCAGGTGTACATCACTGCTAGTGGGGCTGTCTACATCCTGTTTGGCTTTGGTAAGAAGCAAGGCTGATTTTGGCTTCTGTTCCCCTGCTGTAGGTGGCTAGGTCTCCCTGTGAAACAAGGCCCGGGGGTTTCTCACTCTGGTGGTTTCTGGTGCCAACTTCCCTCCCCTCCCAGTCTCCTGTTGTGGGGCTTCTCACCTATTGCCCAACATCATTCCACTTTCTCTTGACTCCGCTGGAGAGGAGACTGCCCAGCATCCACTTGATCACTTCTCCATCGCTGTGGGACCAGCCTGAGTGGGTGCCATTAGACCATCTGATTGGCTCCGTGTCTTCTACCCAGATCCCCACCCTGACTTCTCAGTGTTGGTTCTTCCTTTGGTGCTAGGAAACATACAAGCTGTTGCCCTGCGGGACATTTTTGTTCAGGCCCAGAATCGAGACAGCTCACCACCCTCTCTGCAGATCGAAGAGCCAGGATGGGAGAAGCGAAGATCTGTCAACCTGTCTGAGCTCATTGATGTTTATAGGTAGGACTGATGTCTGTCCTTGGTCATGGGGAAGTTTCCCAGGAACTCATGCACTATGGAGGCTCTGAGTTTGGGTGGACTGGTGACTAAGGGCAGAGATTTGGGGGAAGCAGTGCTGGCCTTAAAATACCAACCCTTAACATGAGTGAGGAGTTTTCTTCTTGGTCACATCATGTGTTGGTGACCATGATTATCATTACTTCATAACTAGATACAGGGAACAATATTGACTTATGGTTCTAAATCAGAACTGATAGAAAGGTGCTTACTAAAATAACTGTGTGTAGGGCTGGAGAGAAGGCTCAGTGGTGAAGAGCACTGGCTGCTGTTGGCGGAGGACCTGGTTTGATTCCCAGAACCCATATAATGGCTCACAGTCATCCATAACTCCAGTTGCAAGGGATCTGATACCCTCTTCTGAGCTCCATGAGCACCTTATGACATGGGTGCACTTACATACATGCAGGCAGTACACTCATACATGTAAAATTATAAAAAATCATTTTGATAGAAGCAAGGATAGGGTGCATGAAATCTTATTTTTTATTTGGGTTTCTTTCTTAACTAAAAGTATGTAGTTGTCATATGAGTGAATTGTTTGCATGTATGCAAGTGCACACATGTTGTGCAATGCCTGTGGAGGTCAGAAGAGGGAGTCAGATTCCCCTGAAACTGGAGTTATGGATAGTTGTTGGCCACCATGTGGGTGCTGGGAGTCAAACCTGGGTCCTGTGCAAGAGCAGCCAGTGCTCCTAACCACTAAGCCATCTCTCCAACCCCATGACATCTTATTTTTTATTTGTGTTTATTTCCTAATTAAAAGTATGTGGTTATCATATGGAGTGAAACCCATGTAACTAATTCTCGGCTCGGGTAATTGTTGTTTTATTCTTTTCTGCTGGAAGTTAGTATTTTCTTAGGCTTGATTCTGTTGTTTAAGTGAGTTTGACAAGTATTGAATAGCCTGGTCCCAGGAGTGTAGAGAAAGAAAGAATCTGATGGAGTATCTGCCGGGAGTTGCTGTCCACGCTTAGTGACAGTTCCGGGCCTCCTGTCTTAGTCTCCATCTGTCTTCTCTGCTGTTATTGATGTCTCTGTTACTTTCCCCAGAGTGTCCGGGGTAAGAGATATTGAATCGCCACATTGCTCTGTGAACTTGCATGGAATTTTCTGGATAGGAAAATGAGGTTCAGTAGGATTGACCAAGTGTGGCGCTTGTTAAGACCATGGTGGGGTAGAGATATAGTAGTAGAGTTGGCTGTTCATATCCTGGGATCCACATAGTTGAAAACATTGTGTCTGTACTGAACATGTCTATAGACTTTTTTTTTTCTTTTTCTAGTACTCCCTAAACAGTATAGTATAGCAACTATTCACAACACTAGGTATTGTAAGTAATCTAGAGATGGTTTAAATCACACAGGAAGATATAGATTGTGCAGAGACATTGTATCATTTTGTGTAAGGGGCATGAGCCTCAATTTTGGTATCTGTAGGGCGTCCTGGTACCAGTTCCCACACAGATTCCTTGAATGCTAAGTGGTAACTGTCTCTGTAGACCGCATACAGTAGGGGATGAAGGGAATCTCTACCCTGCCAGAGACTAACTGTCGGGGTTTTGTTTGATCCAGTGATGGAGTTGAGCTTCTCCAGATGGTGAAGGCACCAGATTCTAACTGCAGCAACCTCCTGATCACAACCAGACAAGGCCTGGTTCTGCTTCGGGGCCAAGATCTTATGCCTCACTGGAAACTGACCCTGCAAGGCCTGCGCAGGTCCGCAGTGTGCTCCTCCTTGTTTCCCGTTCCCTCTGTCCAACTTTCCCATGTTAAAGAATTGCCTAGAACCGTTGCTTGATGTCTGTGACAAGAGAGAGGAGGGAGGGAGTCGCTGACCCTTCTCCACTGTTCACCTCTCCCCGTTTCTGTTTGCAGCCAGCCTGCTCCTGGGTATTTCACTGATGACCAGACATTAGACTTCTTTCTGCAGATACAAGATGGAGTTGGGATGAAAAAGGTAAAGCACTGGGACTCAAATCCATCAGGAAACTTGGAAAGAATATACTCTGTGTCCAGCCCAGGGCAGGACACTGGAAAGAGTAAGAACCTGACTCTTTCTTCAAAGAACTCATGGTCTAGATGAATGAAGAAAATGAGCATTCCCAGTCCAGTGCTGAAATACACACCATTAATTCCTTTTCTAGACTAACCTGCCTTTGAAGAGTTCTTTCTGGATCTTTGACATAGAGCTGGCAGGCAGAGACTTCTGACACGTCTGCACAGGGAAAGGCCTGAATAAATAAATGTTACACCTTGGTACAAGCACACCTAAGCTCTCAGACAAGGCTGGGATTAGCAGTGACTGGATTTTAATGGAAGACTTCTAATATAGATGAGTCTTTAAGGGTGGATCCAGGCGAATGGGAAGGAATGCCAGATTAGAGATGCCAAGACCAGAGTTCAAAGACAAACGCTACAGCTGGGTCAGGGATGCTGAACCATGGGGTCCACATTTTGACTTTGGTTTTTGAATTTTTATTTTCTGTGTCTGAATGTTATGTATGTGTGCATATGTGTAAGTGCACCCATGTCATACAGTGCCCGTGGAGGACAGAGGGGGCTGTTGATCCCTTGGAACTCTAGTTATGGACAGTTGTTATCCACCATGTGCGTGCTGGGATTCGAATCCGGGTCTTCTGTAAGATCAGCCAGTGCTCTTAACTGCTGAGCCATCTCTTCAGTCCCACATTTTGGCTTTTATGTGAGGTTGTGTGTTGTGAGGATGTAATGTGTGGATACAGTGTTCATTTCATGTTAAAGGCAGAATTATACAGTTTATTTTTTTAACTAATTGACTTAGCTTTGTACATTTTTATTGTTTTTTGTTTATTATTTTTATTTCATGTATATGAGTATTCTGTGTACATGTGTATAAATATACGACATGTATGCAGTGCCTACAGAGGCTGGAAGAGGGTGTTGAATCCGCTGGAACTGGAGTCAAGGGCAGTTGTTAGCCTCCATGTGGGTGCTGGGAATTGAACCTGGGTCCTCTCCAAGAACAGCCAGTGCTCTTAACTGCTGAGCCATCTCTCTAGCCCCTATTTTTATTGTTTTTGTTATTTTATATTTTTGCCTAGATTTTTTTGTTCAATCTAAATTAACCATCACAACAACCAGCTGTGGACTAACACTAGTTAAAAAGCATTGTGTCTGTACTGGACTCTTACAGACTTTTTTCTTACTAGTCCTTAAAGAATACAGAATAACAACTATTGATCTGACATCTACATTGTGTTAGGTATTGTAAGGAATTGGAGATGATTTATGTATGCTTAAGAGAGGCTTCGTGCAAATGCTGCCATTTTATAGAAGCTTGGCATTTGACAATCGGGGTGTTGAGGTGCTAGAGCCTCATATACACTGAGGGAGGACCGAACATTTGCTGAGAGTCTTGGGGGTTTGTCTTAATTTTTTTTTTTGTCATGTGTTTTCCTGGTCTGCTACTTTTCCAAAGTATTTCCTCTGCCTTCTCTTTTGCAGATGATGGTGGTAGATGGTGCCTCTGGCTCGGTCACTTGGAGTTACAGTGTTCCATGTCACATGAAGGAAACGCCAACTACTTCAGCAATTACTTCAGACCAGAAGTCAGTCTTCCTCTTCTGGGCGGAAGTGCTATCAGTTGCATCTCTCAGTTCTGTGAGTGAGTCGTGGGGGCTGGATGGGGTAGGAAGGAACGGGGGAGGAAGAATAGGAGGAGGGGGAGTGGTTCCCTTCTTCAGTTTGTCTAATAGCAGGTGTTCTGTGGGGCTGGAGTGGGTCTCAGGATGTTATCTAACCAGTTACCTTCTAGGGTTTGTCCTTCCATGTCCTCCTGATCCAGGTTTCCTTCTTTGCTCAATATGAACTCAGATAACAGCCCCTAAATACTGACTACTGACAGAGGGGGCTGAGTGAGAAAAACTCTTCTCAAGATACTAGGTTTGGGGGCTGGAGAAATGGCTTAACGGTTAAGAGGACTGGCTGTTCTTGTAGAAGCCCCGGGTTTGATTCCCAGCCCCCACATGGCGGGAACCTCCATAATTCCTGTGACGCCCTCTTCTGACCTCCTTGAGTACTGCATGACATAGGTGTACTTACATACATGCAAGCTCACTCATACACATAAAATAAATAAATTAATTAATTAAAAAAAATACTAGGTTCAGATCCACAGAGGAGTACACTGCAGACATCACTATGACTGTTCTGTTTGAGCAGAGGTTTCTTAAGACCTGGCTCTGAGGTGAATAAATCTAGATAGCAGACAGCGTGAGAGGGCGGGGCATTTGGGGCGGGATCCTGAGTAGGCCCATGCTGAGAGGTTAGTGGGAGTCAAGGGAGAGAAGGACAGACACCTAGAAGCCTGAATTAGAAGGCTTTGCAGGTTACACTGTAGTATTTGGATGGGGTCGGTGAAGCAAGGTGTAACACAGGGACCTGGGACTCAGCTGTAAGTCCACCTGACTGTCCAATGTTGCACATTCTGAGTCTACATTTGCTGTATACCAGGCCCTAGAAGTCTGTAGGGACCCAAGAGTAACAGCAAGCAACTCTGAGAGAGGGGAGTCTGGTGAACATAGACCTGATTCATCAACTATGTAGGCTCATAAAGACACTAATCTCTCCATTTGATGATCAGATTCCCCTAAAATTTAGATTATAGTTCTAGCTTTCCCGGGCCCCTCATGACCAGTTTAACTTTCTGGTTTCCTCATCTAATAAAGTGAGGGGATAAAACCAGATGGTTTTCAAAATGAGCTTCTATAAATAACTCAAAGGGCATATTACAAATACTCTAATGGTGATACAGGCTAAGACCTGTAGATGGGGCCAGCGAGATGGCTCTACAAATAAAGTAGCTCGCCACCAAGCCTGAGGTCCTGAGATTGGTCCCCAGGATCCACATGGTGGAAGGAGAGAACTGATACCTCCAAGTGTCCCTTGGCCTCCACTTGCACATTGTGGTACGAGTACCCATACACATGCGTGCAAACAAAAAAGTGTGATAATAATGTAAAAAACGTAGAAAAGGAAAGGAGATATTTCACCTGGGGTAATTAGCAGTGTATTCAAGAGGTTGGATACAAAGGGACCTGAGGACAGGAAGTACTTTAATGTGTAGACATGGTGGTGGGGGAGGGAGGGTTAGACAATCCAAAGGAAAAACAATGTGATTGTCAGTAGCTTTTAAAAATGTTTATTTTTAGCTCAGTATGATGGCAAATGCCTTTAATCTCAGTATTTGGGAGGCAAAGGCAGGCAGATCTCTCTGATATTGAGGCCAGCTTGGCCTACATAGCAAGTTCCAGGCCAGCTGGGGCTATAGAGAGACCCTGTTTCAAAAAGACCAAAAGAAAAAGTATTTTTATGTTATATGTATGAACTTTTGCCAAATGTATGTGCACAATCTATATGCCTGGTGCTCATGGAAGCCAAAAGAGGGAGTCAGATCCCCTGGAACTGGAATTATGGATGGTGGTGAGCCACCAAACGTGGGTGCTGGGAACCAGATGTGGGTCCTCTGCAAGAGCAGCCATTGCTCTTAATCGCTGAGCCATCTCTGCATCCCAGCAGTAGCTTTTAAAAAATCATTATTGTTATTTTATGTATATGAGTGTATTGCCTGCATGTATGTAAATGCCCCCGTGTCATACAATGCCCAAGGAGGTCAGAAGAGGGTGTCAGATTCCCTGGAACTACAGTCAGCCACAGTTGCTAGCTGCCATGTGAGTGCTGGGAATTGAACCTGGGTCTTCTGCAAGAGCAGCCAGTGCTCTTAACCACTGAGCCATCTCTCCAGTCTCCAGCAGTGGCTTTTTAAGAAAGCAATAGGGAGTGTGGATTTAGAATACTCATCAGACATTCATAAAGCATGAAACTGGCAGCAAATAATTGCAGTTAAGTTTAGAGAAGGTGAGATGGAAGGCTTTTGCTTCCATGCAAAGAACTTTGGGCTTTGTTCTGTAAATAAGGAGGAAGGCATTTGTCTATCTTCAGGTCCTGTTAGTTGAGTCTGAGATCAGCCCTTCCGTATGTGGGCATATGGAAATGCCTGCCTCTGCTGTAAGGGGCGGTGGGATGGGGGTACGGGATCCTGGGCACCTTCTCCTTTCACAGTGGGCTTCTTTGGGGTCTTACTTAGCTCATGGAGGCCAGGACGTCACTGCCCACATGTGTAGCCGTCACAGTCCATTCCTACCCAGAAGATAAGCGGATGAAGTCCCAGTGGGTGTTTCTTCTCCTTCAGGGATTTGGAGACTTGACATTCAGACTAGGAAGCTTTTATTTGTAACTGATGATTTGCTTCTGCTGGTCAAATCAGTCTTTTTCTTTCAGGAACTGATGAAGTTTTTGTGATGTTTAAGCCTGATGCTTGTACTGCTATCAAACCCGGGCTTTACACATGTTAGGCAAGCATTCTGCCAGCCCCTGCAGTTAGCTTTGACAACCAATGAAAGGAAAATGTCTTTGGACACTGTTCAGAAATAGCTTTTCTCTCTACACAGCCTCACCTGCGGTCAGGATGAATGAGCTTCCAGCTCTGCCATAGGCGGAAGATAGGCCGTCTACAGCAGACTCCTGGGGCATGCAGATTTCCTTCCTTCTTCCCCTTCCTCCCCTCCTTCCTCCGTGCAGTAAACATCTGGAAGTATCCCTTCCCTCTCTTCTCCTCGCTCCCCTCCCTCCTCCTTTTCTCCCCTCACCCTGTCTCTTCCTTCCCTTCCTTCTTTTTCTCGTTTTCCTTATATATTTAATCATTTATTTATTTCAGGTGTATGAGTGTTGGGCGTGCATGTATACAAGTGAACCCATACTGTCCTCGGAGGACAGAAGAGGGTGTTGGTTCCCCCGGAACTCAGTTCTGAATGGTTGTTAGCCACCATGTGGGTGCTGGGAACTGAACTTGAATCCTTTTCAAGAGCAGTCAATGCTCTTCACTGCCGAGGCATTTCTCCAGCCTGCCTTACATATTTTTGCCTGTAGAGAATGATTTGAAGGAATTAGTGGTGAATCAGTGCTTTGAGCTGTGTGAAATGACATGTGTCTTCCAGATGCATCCCTGTAGTTGGGATCAGGAGGGAGGCTAACCCTGCCCCGTTCCCTTGAGGGTTTCCTGTGTGGGGATTTATAACCACCTGCGCTCTCCTTTCCTGTGGCTGTTGTCAGGATGCCATCCCAGGAGCCGAGTCCCCGGGCCTTTACCATCTTTACCTCCTTCACCCGGCCTTTCCCTCCATTCTCCTGGATCTGGCCAACACCACTGGCGTGGTGACAGCTTCGGAGGGTGAGTCTCTGGGACGCGAAGAAGTGTGTCCTGACTGTGTTGAAGATGCCCTTTCCCCACTGAGAGGAGGTTGTGGGCTTTCCAGGAGGCAGCCTTAGCACATTCTTCTTGTGCCTGGAGTCAGGGGCACCGCTGAGGGTCCCTCTTCCTGCCCTGAAAGCTGAGAGGAAAGTGTACCCACCATTCCAGTAGGGCTCTGGGGTGTGATGACGGAACGCTCATCTAATGGACACTCACTGAGCCTCAGCTGTGTTTGAGGCATTGTGTTTGACCCTTTAGGGCCTTAGGATTTGAAGTCTGCTGTGTGGGGTCGGGTGGGCTGTGTTTCTTTCGGGGAATTGAACTTCTGTAATGAGTAAGCATGTACATTGCATAGAAATTAGAGTCAATAGGAAAACCAAAGAAGAAATATTGCCTGTGTCCTAGCCACTCAACCCATTAACATCTGAAGCTATTCTACTTTATATGTCTTTCTAAATACTACTATAAGGCAAACCTGGGGTCACATATTGGAGACTTCACTCAGGAACCCAAAGCCCTGGGGACTGAGCCACTGCTGTCTGATAATGTTGACTGTCTCCTGGTCTTTCCCTCATAGATGCCTTCTTTTGGTGGGTGGATAAAGAGGAAGACCAGTCTGGCCACATCTCCCCTTTGTAGCTCAGGCTTGCCTCAAATTGGCTGTGTAGCTGAGGAAACCTTAAACTCCTGATCCTCCTGCCCCCACCTCCTGAGTGCTGGGGTGGCAGGCATGCACACCAAACTCTATCATGCCTTGTACACTCTCTTTCCTTTTGTGGACTTGCTACTTATAGCTCTTTGTCTTGAGTTGAAGCAGTGCCTGTGACTCTGTCTACTGGGCTCCATGGAGGAGCCACAGCTGATCTGGAGCTTGCATGCACACCTGTTCACTGGCTGTGGGTTCCTGGAATCCCAGCACTGGGTGGTGGACCAAGGGGGTCAAGAAGTTCAAGCTCATCCTTGGCTATGGAGCCAGTTCAAGGTTGCTAAACAAGCTAGGACAAATACTCTGCCCGGGCCCTCCACATGGTCTGGGAGCCAGGCCCTGCAGTTACCTAAAACCTTGGCCAGAGGAAGAGGATGGCAGTGGAGGAAAAGAAAAGGTGGGATGAGCCGAAACAGACGAGCGAGGACTGACAGAAGCTCTAGGTGACAGTGTATTAAGTGAGGCCCCAGTGAGCTTGCCTTTCTGTAGCTCCCAGGGATGAACCAAGGATTGTATGAAAAGAAAACATTTTTCTTGGATCTCGTACAGTGTTTACAAAACTTCTGCCAGCTGCTATTGAAAGACAAGGTGATCAGCAGGTTGTGGGGCTCACACCCGTAGCTCCAGCAGTCAGAAGACCAAGGCAAGAAAAGGAGGCCGAGTCCAGCCCCAGCTGGCTACATCGTTTAGGGAACGTGCGCTGAGCATCTTGGGCCTTGTAGTCTTTGGGGCCCCCTTTTCTATAGCACACCTGCCATACCAGGTACCTTCTCTCATTTGATGAGTTGGACATTGCTTCAGAGAAGGTGCAAAGACTTCACAGAACGTGCTGCTGTCTCCCATCTTTTCGCCCCACTTCTGGACTCACTGCTTGTCATGTTATGTGTTTAGCTGGTTTCTTGTATGAACTTGCGAAAGGAATCACTGGACCCGTTGCTGACCTGAGCCACCTTCCTGTTAGGAGACACCATCCTTGTTAACCTGCTTACTGTTTTTGACCTTCTTTAGTGGGAATCAACGACATCTGGAAAGATGCCTTTTATGTCACCAGGACAACAGGGCCCAGCCTTGAAGGGCATTCCACATCCTTGGTGATCAGCAA
The DNA here is from genome assembly GCA_035773235.1 of Eospalax fontanierii. NCBI lineage: Eukaryota > Metazoa > Chordata > Mammalia > Rodentia > Spalacidae > Eospalax > Eospalax fontanierii. The sequence continues at coordinate 26,630,096 of CM069551.1, read as the reverse complement.
GCTTAGCCTGCGCTGGGCACTCATGGAGGGCCAAATGGTTCAGCTGAAGGAGACCACCCCTAAAATTGGCCGTGGAGAACTTCGAAGATTCCTCTCCAGGATAAAGTTTGTTGATTCCCCCTACCAGGTGAATAGCTTTTGAGATATTTGGTTAATTACTTTTTTAAATTAAAAAAAATTATTATATTTATGCATGTATATGGGCCCACATGTGTCTCAACACATCTGTAGAGACCAGAGAACAACTTGTGGGAGTTAGCTCTACCACATAGACCCAGGGATTGAACTCAGGTTGTGCAGCTTGGTGGCAAGTAAATCCACTAAGCCATCTCACTGGCCCAGATTAATTGCCCTTGATGGCTTAAGACACATGTTGCAGCTTTGACTTTGCTTCTTATAAAGTAGGGAAAGTGGGAGCTTTCTGGAGTAGGTCTATAAAGAGCCATTTGCTTGGGGACTGGAGAGATGGCTCCGTGCTTAAAGAGCACTTGATGTTCTTGTGGAGGACCCAAGTTCAGTTCCCAGCATCCACATGATGGATAACAATCATTTATAACTCCAGTTCTCAGGAATCCAACACCCTCTTCTGGCCTCCGAAAGTATTGCACAGCACAGGCTTAAAAAAACAATTGTGCCAGGTGGTAGAATCCTTACCTAGCGTGCAATAAGGCTGTTAATATAATCCTTAGCGCTGCGGAGGCGTCAGCACTGTTTTCCAAGGAGTTTCCTGAGCGTGAAGAAACCGTTTTTAGTTCATTGTTCTCCACTGAAAGTGGTACCATATCCTTTCAGGAACATTTAGAAATGTAGGCTTGGATCTGGAGGGATGGCTCAGTGATTAAGAACACCCACATCAGGCAACTCCAGTTCCAGGGGATCTGACACCCTCTTCTGACCTCCATAGGCATTACACACGTGTGTTGCACTTACATACATGCAGGCAAAACACTCATACACTTAAAGTGAAAAAAAATGTTTTTTTTTTCCTGGTGTGGTGGCCCATGCCTTTAAATCAAAGCCCTAGGGAGGCAGAAGTAGGTGATCTCTGTGAGACCTAGGTTAGTCTGGTCTATACAGGGAGTTCCAAGCTAGGCGAGGTTACTAGGAGACTCTGTTTAAAAACAAAACAGAAAAATGTAGGTTCATGGTTGTTTGATCATCCCAATAACTAGAGGAGTGGATCCTTCTGGTATTTTCTGGTTAGGGACCAATAATGCTAATATCATACAGGGCTTATAGCAGCTACATACCATGCAGCTTATCTTGCTGAAAATACTGCCCTTTTCCCCGAAAAAATACTTTTATCAAGTTCATAGTTAAAGAGCTTGTCACAGAGGACAAAGTCACTGGGCCTCATAAACTATTGGAGCTAGATAAGAGAAAGGAGAATGCAACTTCTAAAATATTTTTTAAAAATTTATGTGTGTATGTCTGCATGAGTTTATCTGCACCATGTGCATGCAGGTAATTCCTAGGCACTAGAGGGCATCAGCTTCCTCTGGAACTGGAGGTAGTTGTGATCCACCTGACATGGGTGCTGGGAACTGAACCCAGGACCTTGCTGTTAACCACTGAGCCATTTCCCCTGTCCTGGAGAAAACTATAGATTTCTTCCATTTCTGTAAAAATCTCTACTTTGAAAAAAGGGTAATTTTAATCTTCTATATTATCTTTTCCCACAGATTTAGTGTGATGGAATCTTTAGTTTCAGAAGAACTAACAGAGTGGGTCCTGTCCCTCCTGTCCACCGAAAATCAATTCTCTGGAGAGATGACTTCAGGGTCATTCAGCACTGATCACTGCACTTTGGGAGCCCACTGGAGCTCTTTGATAGCAGCATGACCCAATTAGCTGGGGTATCTTACTACCTTCCCAATTCCTGCATTAACCTCCCTAGGACTCTGTGTGGATAGTTTGGAAATGTGAATCTCGTGTTTGTTTGTTTTTTTTTTCTTTTTTGTACATCTAATTTATAAACTCTTGCTGGGGAAATCCTGTGGTCTCTGAGCAGGACATTTACATTATGCTGTGTGTGTGTGTGTATGTCTATGTAGAATGATAAAATTATTTTCAAGATATGCCCCAAGCTTCAGGGATCCCATTGTTTGACCTCCTGAGACTCATCTGGTTCGGTCATTTTGATTCGTACAGATGGGCCTACCTCTGATTCTGAGGATCACCCGTCAGAGGATCACCCATCATTCTCTGTTTTTCTTTCCACGGGGGCTGTGGTACTTTCTCGATTAAAGATTTAAAAAACACTGGAAGTGGAGGACTGAGTCAGTCATCAGGTCTTTCCATCTATATTATAAATATGTTTCTATCACAAAGGGATCAAGAGAAATAGTTTCAATGACTCTCCTTTGACTGGGTCTGTATGTTGTATCCTATGAGCTTTTGATGGCTCTGTGACTATGACCTTTGCTCTGCGTAGCTGTGTGTGCACATTGTTCTTAAGAGTTCAAAGAGTCTAGGGCGTCCCATGGCCTTATCCCGGCTGCACCTCCACTCTGCTTTCTTAGCATCTTTTCCTCTGGAGTGTCCTCCTCATCTCTTCTTCCCTTGCTGTCTCGTTTATTCAGGGATATGTTTCTGGACTTTTGCTTCTCGAGTCCAGTATGCAACCATTTTGCCCTCTATTCTTCCTTCTGGAGCCTTTGAAGCATCATATTCTGAGAAAAATCTTATGTAAATACTGTAACTTTTATAATGATTAAGTTCTTTAGAATTATCTCTATCACTTACCTCCCCTTCTCCTGTATAGATTTGTAGCTTCAAGTTGGAATCTTCTTCATTTCTAGGCTGTTGTCTGATATGCTGTACATTCCTATGGTAACCCATGGAAAATGTACTTTTCTTCCTGACTAATTTTGATAGATCATTCCTGAGTGAAAACCAGATTCTCTCCTTACTTGGTTTTGCACCTTTTCAGCTTGTGTTAATGAAGAGACCCCAGAAAACTGTAGATTCCAGATCTAAGAATTGTCCATTGATGGGTATTACAGATTAACAGGAGATTGGAAGCCACCCGTCCTGCAAGCTGACCTTCCTACGCTTATTGGCGCCTCTGCCTTAAGACCTAAAAGTATACTTGTTTTTAACACTTGGAAGTCATGTGGGAACCAGCTTAGTTTTGGGAAAGGGGAACAATTCAGAGGGTGCCTGGAGTCTGGGGATGATTCTAGATTCATTTCTAGGAAGCGGAGTTTCCTTGGGTAGAAAGGCCTCAGCTGTAGTTTGGTTTATAGACTTCTCAGGACTAGTTTATAGTGGACACAACTGCCAAATGGATGGTGGTCCTATGGCCTGGACAATCGTCTAGATATAGTGTGTCCTCTGCTGTGTTGATACTCTCTGGGAAGCCAGTCAATGTTGGAAGGAGTGAAATGCAGATGCTGAATCGAGTCCTGTTTGGGTGAGATTGTTTTGGGGCAGAACACTGTTGTTTATGTAGGCCGAGTCTCAGATAAGCGGCCGCTAAGACAGACAGTATCACAGAATTCTTGGTGTTTTGGGAAATATAACTTCTTATTAGAAGCATGAATCCCATCCTTGCTAAATGCACTGAAAACTCTAGGCTACTTCCTGTTACAGCTCATACGGACAGGTGGCTGAGGACCAAGGAAGCTTCATCTGACCATTGCGGGTGCTGCCTCCTGGCCAATGCCTCCCTAAACTTCTTGCTTTTTGCAGACAGCTACCTACCCATGTATCCAAGATAGAAAGTGCTCAACATGGTAGCCAGAAAAACCAACATGACCACTGCTTAGAAGTGGTCAGGCCCTCTATGAGTGCAAGGGTCTTCCTCTCAGCCCCTCCCTTCCTTCCCTTTAGAAGTCCTCCCTCTGCCCTCCACAACATCCTCACCAGTCTCAAAGAAGTGTTGTGGTGATACCAGTTAACCCAGGAATGTGAATTGCTGTCCATGTTGACCATACTAAAGAGGAGCCAGCTGGTCTGTTGTCAGAAAGCACTGTTTAAAATGTGAACTGTTACAGAACAAATAAATGCTGTGTACAGGAATATACCTGTGGACTGGTCTCATTTTTTCTACTAGCAAGAATGGTTTCTTCTCCTTTTGATAAAGGTGAGATGATGGATGGTGTCCATCTTCTTGTGGAAGAAGCAGTAAGGCCAGTTTCTGAGAACTCCTGAGCAGGTGGGTATCCAGAGAGGAGCCTCTGCCTGTCTCACTGACTGTATGGGTCTCCTCTGGGAACCTGGGAGGCTCATTTCTACAAGTGAACTTGATCCTGTGGGCTGTTGGAGACTTCTTATCATTCTGCCCTCCTAATGGCTTATGGGCTAATATATAATAATATAAAACAATATATTGTGTATAAAATATTAACGTATCATATAAAATAATGTAAATCTAATATAAAAATAAATACCTTTTTTGGTCTTATAGCCACAGCTGGCCTGGACTCACTATGGAGACTGGGCTGGTCTCCATTTCACAGAGATCTGCCTGCCTCTGCCTCCCCTCCCAAGCACTGGGATTAAAGGTGTGCACCACCATGCCCAGCTTAAAGTTAGTATGGTTAGTTTTGTTTTGGGGGTGGGGGGTTGGTAGGAGGTGTTTTTGATTTTTTTGAGACAGGGTCTCACTATATAGCCTTGGCTGACCTTGAACTCACAGAGATCCACCTGCCTCTGCTTCCCGAGTGCTGGGATTAAAGGCATGTGCCACCACATCAGGCCCTTCTAGAGTAATAACATCTTTATTTTTAAACATTTTATTATCGTGTATGTTTATGATGTGAGTGCAGGCACGTGTGTGCCACGATGTGCACATGGAGGTCAAAGGACAACTTTGGGGGTTCACCACGGGATCTAGAGATGGAATTCAGGCTTCGAGGTTTACATGGCAAGTACTTTTACCTACTGAGTCATGCCACCAGCCCATTAACAACACTTTTATTACTGCATACTATGTGGATGCAAGACACTAGAAGGCACATGTGGAAGACGCTTTCAGTCACACTTTCATCTTCCGCTGTGTGACTTCCAGAAAACTCCAGTGCACCGTGGATAGCTGAGCCATAGATAAACCACCATTAAGTTGCTTACCTGCATTTCTCCAGTTTCCCGATAGGTGACCGGATTCATCAGACCCTTAAAGGCAGGAACTGTATTTCCCTTGCCTTGCCTTTAAGTGTTTAGTCCAGAACCAGACCCATAAGCAATCAGTAAAGAAGGGCTAGGGATTGTGGGTACACGAGATAGGGGTGATGGATGAACTGAGGGGGAAAGGGAGCCGTGGCCAAGCCCCTCTGGACTTAGCTTCGATACTGTTAGCTTCTAAAAACCATAGTCAGGAGACACTTTGCTTAAGCAGATCTTGATAATAAGCAAACACGTAAGGTAGGGTTCAGCCTGCTCCCCAAACCCACTTAATTCCTAACATTGCTCTTCTTCTACAGATGACCCAGGCACTTCTTTGAGCTCTTGGCTGGTCTCCTGTTGAAATCCCTTATCTTGGAGCACTGAGTTGAAGTCAACACCTTCGGAGACAGAGTGAATGGAGGGGTTGGGGTACGGATGGCAGCTGGTCAAAGGTTCCCCTGTGTGGGCTGCGCATGTCAGCTGCGGAAGGAAACAGTGGTGTTGATACCCGAGGCAACCGGGGTTTGCGGTGAAGCTCTTACTGTGCCTGCACTTGAACGCCAGCACCATCCTTGTGTATGTGTTGAAGGTGGTCACTGCTGACGCCATGCAGCAGGTGAAGGAAACCCAGGCTGTGCTAGGGACAGACACAAAAAAAGGGACAGTCAGAGCCTGACTGCACTGAAAGAAAAACGCCATCTCTCCTACCACAGACTAGGCCTGTGCCTTCTTGGGGGCTCAGGGGCCTGAGAATGTTCCTGTCTTACTTTGTAGTCAAAGAGAATGATTTGTTAAGTACTAAGATCAGATGAGTTCAATGTACTCAATTTCATTAACTTGTCAGTGTTGTGCTGTATGTGGTGGTGGTGGTTTGTGAGTGTGTTTACCTTTGTAAAACCTCTAAGATCCCACAGACCTACCTGTAAAACCTCTAGGATCCCATAGACCTATCTGTAGCTCTGTTCTATGTGGTGAGCACAGCCTAATGTATGCACAAATCCTTCTTTTATCCCTACATGCACTTGGCCAAAAAGCTTCCTTTACCCTGATGCTGGGTGTAGTCAACCCTCCTCTCTACCTACTTTTGTTTTGAGCTTAGGAATCTTAGGGTCCCCAAAGTTGAGTCATTCATGAAAGCAGTTACTACAGATCTGAAGATATTACACGTTGCACTAGTGGAATTTGATTATTAAGAAAACTGTGGTTCTTGGCACAGGATAGTTTACGATGGAAGCTGAACACGAACAGAAGCTGGGTGGATTCCTGAAAGAAAGAACGACTCCAGGGAGCTATACCAAACACAGTCCTAAAGACTTGGAGAGCCAAACCCCTCAATCTCTGTGTCATTCTTGGAAGCCCATGAAACAGGAAGCTTTGTGAGGTTAGGAGGGGTTGCCACGAGGCCAAACTCTGGTTAGAGCCAGACCATGCGGTACTGTATGTTCCCGTTTGTTGATCTGACAGCCAATTCAGCCTGTGTTGTTTCTGGTGGGACTTTTGCAGTCTAAGCCCCAACTGTTTTCTTTATTTCCTCTGTGTGTGTGTGTGTGTGTGTGTGTGTGTGTGTGTGTGTGTGTGTGTGATGTGAGTGTATGTATGTAAATGTGCATGCACGCTTGTGTGGAGGTCAAAACGGACAGCCTCATGTCAGTCTTCACCTTTCACCTTCTTGGAGGCAGCTTTCTTCTTTTGTTTTGTTTTGTTTTGTTTGAGACAGGGTCTTACTGTAACACTGTCTAGACTGGAACTCTTTATGTAGACCAGGCTGGCTTCTAACTCAGATTTGCCTGCTTCTGCCTCTTTCGTGCTGGGATTAAAGGTGTGTACCACTATCTCAGGCTACCTGGCACATGAACTTCCAGGAATTCTCCTGTCTCCATCTCCCATCTCACTGCAGGAGTACTGAGATTATAGACATGCATTACCATGTCTGGCTTCTACATGGGCTCTAGGTATTTGAACTCAGGTCCTTATGCTTGCATGGCAAGTTCTTTACTCACTGAGCCATCTCCCCAGCCCAGTCCCACCATTCTAATGCCAAGAACTGATATGGGGCTGGTGGATTAGATGAAAGATTCAAAGAGTCCAGAATCACAAAGGAGGTTTTGCAGCCTGAGAAAATGGTAGACTCAGATGTGGGAAAGCCTCTGTAGCACCTTCAGTGGGGTGGAGACATGGGCCCAGCACGACGTGTTTTTCCCTCTGAGACAGTTCCCGTGAGTCCAGGTTGGAATCTCTGTGGTCAGTAGAGTGCTCTTCGTGGGAGAAAGCAGAGGACTATTTTTTTAAATAGTTTTTTTTAGCAGAGCCTATGTAGATTTATTGAGAAAAAGGAGAATGGACTCCTAAGACTGGGAGGGCTCCAAGGGGAGGATGCCTAAGAATTTAAACCAAGATAACACTGTTTGACTGTGTTGAAGGTGTCATGTACCTGTAATCCCTGTACTTGGGGGATAGAGAAAGGAGGATTAGGAGTTGAAAGACCAGCCTTGGCTACATAGTTGGGGGCTAGCCTAGGTTACATGCGATCCTATTAAAAAAAAAAAAGCTTTAATCCTAGCATCCACCCTCAGTGCATCACTGAGTACCAGCCCAGCCTAGGCTGTATAATGAAACTGTTTTTTTTTTTTTTTTAAAGAAAACAACTTAAAATGATTATCTGATTTTTAAGAGAATGTGGTAGAGAAGTTTAGTTCTAACAGTTTGGTAGCATAAGATTAGAAATGCTGAGTTAGGAAGAAGTTACTCTAAAACAGGAGTTTATAATGGATGAAAGATTGCAATTGAGGATCATCAATGGATCAGGTGGAATTCAGTCCAAATGTCAAGGCTATAATTATTGTCCATTTCTCTTATACCCTGAATCAAAGTCTAAAACACAACCTAGTACCCACAAGCCATGTAAGACAAGCCTCATTACTCAAGGAAAGCACACAGATCAGGCAAAGAAGCAATTATTACAGCTAGTAAGCAGAAAAACCGGGCCAGGCCACATCCTCACAGCAAGAACAGAGTGGTCTGCTTCTCCTGTCTTTGAAGGCAGGGAGGGAACAGATGTCATTCCCCTCTGCCCCCCATCCAACCCAGTGTTTGGATGAAAGAAAAGGAGGATGACATGGGATGAGAGTAGACAATCCCATGAAGGGCAGCTGGAGTTGGGCTAAGAAGGTTCCAGATAGTGAGGATTACTTACTAAAAAGCCCAGCCGTAATTCCAAGTGTGTGGTCTCCAGTCTTCAGGACCTGAGTTGGCAGTTGCCTGGAAGACTTGTGAATACAACATGTGGGCCACCATCCCCAGAAGGCCTACAGAGGAAACAAGAAGGCAGAGCCCATGGAGACGGTTAGTGTGGCTGACTGGCTGTTGGCATCAGGTACCGCCTATGTCAGGGCATCCATTTTTCTTTGACTGTCACAGTTCCCAGGAGACTAGTGGACACAGGGCAAGACTCCCTGAATGCCTCCTTTGTAATGGTTACCCCAATGGTGAGAGCTGCAGCAAAATCTGAATCAGTGCCACACTCAGGGCTGTTGCTTGCTTTGACTCTAGTCATCACACATGCGTGTGCACTTGCACACACACACAGCTCATTATGTCCAACAGAAATATTTCAGCTGAGAAGTAAACCTGGCCGGAGGTTTAACATATTGAAAGAGCTTGCAAATAAAGGAACCTAGAGAAAAACCATTGTGTAAAGAAGAGTTGGGACTGGAGAGATGGCTGAGTGGTTAAGAGCACCGGCTGCTCTTGCAGAGAACACAGATTTGGTTCCCAGCACCCACACAGTGGCTAACCATCATCTATATATAACTCCAGTTCCATGGGACCTCACGTTCTCTTCTGGCCTCTGTGGTCATTGAACGACACAGGTACATTTACAGACATTCAAGCAAAACATGCATACACATTAAAAAAATCCCAAACGTAATGATCCAACATATAATATCACATGCTACTTCAGTTTAAAATGGAAGGTGACTGTACAGTATCTTCTACCTCCCTCCTGTGTGAGCATGCGTGTACACGTACATGCAGAGGAGAGTTGTCAGGAATTTCCTCTATTGCTTTTCTTTTTTATCTCCTTAAAACAGCATCTCATTGAGTCTGGAGTCCTGAGCTCACTGCTTTTTGGCTAGGCTGACTGTCTAGCAATCCCTAGAAACCTCCCTGTCTCTGACACCCTCAGAGATGGTGTTATAGGTGCATGTGGTCAAGCCCAGCTTTTTATGTGTGTGTGCTGGAGATCCTAACTCAGATCCTCAACTGGAGCCATCTGAACCATCTCCCCAGCCCATTTTTCCACTGTTTTGCCTCTCAGTTCCTCCACCTCTCAAGGGACAAAGACCCAAGCCCTGCTGGTGGTTAAAGGGACCCTGAGAGCCAAGGTCTACTGTTGGCACTCAGAAGCCTGAGGCCTGTCTGGGCTACAGAGTGAGTTCTAGTCTATCAAAGGCTACATAGGAAGACACACACACCCCATCAAAGCAGTGGTAAACAACACATCCAAAGGGGCCTCAGGAGGAGCCACCTTCCACACTGTGGTCACTCACCTGATAGGACAGAGGAAATGGCAGCAAAGGCGCTCAGCTTGAGTCCGCAGCCGGGGTTCCCAGTGAGCAGCAGGTCAGTCAGTAACAAGAGGAAGCTTATCAATTGAAGTCCTATGTAGGCAATTTGGGCTCCCAGGGATAACCCGAGGATCTCTGCAAGAGGCCACAGGAGAAGGAACCCCACCCTGACAGTTAATAACCACGGTGAACACAAGCTGCCCGCTGGAAGTCAGGAGCCCACAGAGGTGACAGGAGGAGGAGGAGGAGGGGAGACACACTGAACCCAGAACCTGTTTTTGTGCAGGACCGCATTTCATCGTGTAAATGTGATGGGCTGTAAATGCTTCTAAGGTGATTTGTGAGAAAGATCACCCATGTTCCTAAATCATGTGGGGACAGAACTTGGCTAACTTGTCTTTTTCCTTAATCAGAGGATAATTTTTATTTCCTTTTTCTTCTCTCAACTTCTCACTCCTTCCGCTAGGCCTGGTGGCATCCACCAGGGATCCCACTATTAGGGTGGCACAGATAGAGGGTGCGGAGTCCAAGAAAACAAACAAAAACCCAAACAGAAAACTCCATAAGCTTTTCAAGTTGTTTTCTTGGTTGGAGCTGCAGGTGTTTTTTCTATTGATGAAACTTAATTATCCCAGCTGTTCCGGTTTTACATTCCTGCATATGAATGAGAGTTCTAGATTTCCCATCATCCTGTGGGGCTCAGAAGAAGAGAAGAGCCAGGAGGTCACAGTGAAGTTTAGATCCAGAGAGGCCCCAGTCAATGGTTACTAAATTCTTTAGGAACACATACTTGCCACGGGCCCCAAGGGGAGGTCGGGGAGGAAAGCCTTCTCCATCAACCACTCCCCTCCAGATCGGAGAGCGGGGTGACATGGGCCTTGCAACGTGGCAAATTCCAGTAGTCCTTTCTCACCTCTCTCGGCTGGTGGTGTGAGTTCAATGAAACTTCGGCACTTCTCCCCTGAAACACACAAGGCTGAACGTCATGAGGGGCTCCCTTGGACTATGTGGACGGAGACATTCCACCTGACACCCAGTACTGCTCTGTTTGCTCTGATGCAGCGCCTGCCCAGAGCATGAAGCAGTCCGGTTTTGAAAGCAGGAGAGAATGCATGCAAATGGACCAGGCATCCAAGATTCATCATTTCTCCTGGTGAAGATTATCCTTTCTTGAGAGCGCCTGTGCAGGTCAGTGTTCAATTTCCTGTCCTGGTTGGTAACAAGTCCTTTTGATGCCGGACCAAATGGCTCTAAATTGTTTGTCGACCTGTGGCTGGGGTAGTGTTAGGTGGCACAGTACCACACACACACACACACACACGCACACGCACACATTTTTAATTCTCTTCCATTAGCCCATTTTGGTGGCAGTTAGCAATCTCAAATTGAACATGATACCAGGCATTAGAAAACAAGTCATCACCAAGCCCTTTCTTTCCAGACCCCAGTGTGATTTTTCAGTGCTCTGAGCAAGGTAGAAGAGGAGGAGGCAGGGAGTGTCTGCCTTTGGTGTCATTTCTTCTCATCTAAGGAATACACATTGACTAATTAGTGTGAACTCATACAATGTTTTCAGTGAGTGACAGGAGACTTGGGAGAGTCTGTCTGCAACTTTTCCAGGGCATTTTTAAAAGACCATGTACTCTTTGGGTTTCAGTCCCTCCTAAAATTATCAATCATCGATGTAACTGTGTAACTATGTATGTATCTATCTATCATCTATCTATCTATCTATCTATCTATATCTATCTATCTAATCTATATCTCCAATTCTTGGTTTCTTTGAATCTATCTATCTACCTATCTATCTATCTGCATCTCCAAAGACAGAGTCTCACTGGGTAGTCCCAAATGTCCTTGAACTACGCATGCAGCTCAGGCCATTACTGAACCTCTCTCCTCCTATCTCAGCCTCTGAAATGCCGGCATCACAGGAGCATGTCCCAGTTTTCCTTTGCCTTTTAAATTTCATCAGTAATCCTTATTTAGAAAGAAATAGGTTTTAGAGGTGATCTACCATCATCTTTTTCATCTCACAAATGGGAAAATCGAGGCCTACAGAAATGAAGTTATTTGTCTGTGGTTCCATTTGGGCAGGGTCAGGGTTGTTTGTAAAATCTTCTCTTGTTTTCCTTCTAAATAGCATTTATAGCGCAATTCTATGGGAGGTCTAAAAGCCTTTAAGGGTTAATGCTGTGTTAAACCTGCAGGTCTACTAAAACTGGAGGAGCTGAGGAGCCACAGGGATTTTTGATGCTGTTAAAGGGGCCTAACATAAAGGAAGGTGGGGCCCATTTGTTGTGGGGATGTGCGACCTTCCCATTGCTCCCTGGCTCTTCCCTGCCCTAATTAGGGCTTCTTGACCTGCCTAAAATTTCAGCATTTCCTGTCCCAGTCTTGCGTGGTATCTTATATCTATAATACCAGTACTTAGAAAGCTGAGGCAGGAGGATTGCTACAAGTTTCAGGTCAGTCAGGAATATAGTTCTAGGACAGCCTGGGCTACAGAGTGAGAGAGATACTGTCTCAGACAATCAGTCACTCAATCAATAAATACAAATCCATAATAAAAATTTTTTGATTTAAAAAATTTTATGTGTATGTTTTGCCTACACGTATGTAAGTGCACCTGTGTCATCCAATGTCTGAAGGGCCAGAAGAGGGCATCAGAAACCCTGGAACTGGAGTTATTGATGGTTGTTAGCAGCCATGTGGGTTCTGGGAACCAAACCTGGGTCCTCTGCAAGAACAGTCAGTGATCTTAAGCACTGAAGGGTGCGTGTCTGCTGCTAAGCCTGGCCCCTTGAGTTTGATACCCAGGACCCTATAATGGAAAGAGAGAACTGATTCCTTCAGGTTGTCCTGTTACCTACACATGTCTACACTCGTACACAGACAGACAGACACACAGACACTGAGACACACACACTAATAAAAATGTACTTTAAAAATCTGACCACGTTGGAAAGCTGGTGTAAGGGACGTACCTGGTTCTTCCATGGTTTCCTCACAGGATAGCCACATGCCACTGTGGAAGGCAAGGAAGGAGAAGCGGTCATCCCCAGTCTCCCAGGAGTATTGTACCACCTCCTTGACTGATGTGCTGGTGATGCCCCCATCCAAGGACATCGGCATGCCAAAGCATTTGCCTGCCAGACCTTGCCTGCCGCACAGGGGCTTGGGCACCTTCTGTGTGCCCACAAACCATTCGCTGCTGAGCAGGGATGCTGTGGAGAGGCCGAGTGATAGCATGTTGAGGACGGCAGATAGGAAGGTCCGTTGGCCAGAGCAGCCCGTCTGGAGTTCCATCTGTAACACACAAGCGCAGGGGAAGGAGACAGCAGCTGGAGCGCCTGCTCTCAGAGCCCCAGTCAGTGTGAGGATTCATTTCTCTTCCACACTGAGGGGGCAAAGCTCTTGAATTTTTTCTCCAGGAGCCCTGTGGAAGCCTTGCTACCAGTGGCTGGGAGTGAGCTCTGTAGTAGAGCTCTGTGTGGCTCTTCCAGAAAACAAGCATCAAAGTGATTTGTACAGGCAAAGTGATGGGAGACTGGACACTGGACAGGGTAGATGGTTCCCAGAAGGTGATACTGAAATCAGAGTGAACTGATGGGGCAATATCTGTTTCTGCTTCCGAAGGTGACCATCGTGTGTGCAAGCCCCAGGGAATGTGTGCATGTGTACCTTGAGGGAGGATCCCCTCAGGAATCCCTACAATGGGTTCTTGGCTGCAGTCACCAACTAGTAGCATTGAATGGACAGAGATAGCCCGAGGACAGGCTGCTCACAGCAAATGCTCTGAGCTGGCCAGCCTCTACTCTTGAGGTGTACTTTGTATTCTTTTTCCATTTATAAAATAAGTTTCAGGGCTGGAGAGATGGCTCAGTGGTTAAGAGCACTGACTGCTTTTATAGAAGACCTGGGTTTGGTTCCCACACCTGCATGGCAGCTAACAGCCATCCATTAACTCCAGTTTCAGGGGAATCTGACGCTTTTTTTTGACTCTGTGGGTATTGCATGACATGGGTGCACTTACACACATGCAGGCAATACTCTCATACACATAAAATAAAAAGAATTCCCAAATTAAAAAGTAATGCGTTTCATGATGACATTTTCATATGCATGTCCTTGTACTTTGCTCAGATCTATCCCCTCCCCCATTTACCCTCTCTTGCTCCTTTGCCCGCCCCCGCTGGATCTTCCCCTCAAAGTTCTATTTTCTGCTTTTATGTCATATATAATATATATAGTTAATCTGGATTCTGCATTTAAGAGAAAACATGTGATTTTTTAAAATCCCCCTTGTTTCTTTCTCTCGCTCCCTTTAGATTCCTTTTCTTCATCCACATGGTTCCCCCTCTATTTCATGTCATATGTGTACATAAATATATATTTTACATACACATATATTTTATATAAGAGAGAAAACACATAATTTTTGTCTTTCCGAGTCTGACTTATTTTAACATGTTGCTCCCCAGTTTCATCCATTTTCCTGTTAATGACATATTAGTTCCTTCTTTATGACTGGATGAACTCCATTATGCATATTTACCACATTTTCTCTGTCTATTCGTCAACTGATGGCTGTCTATATAGCCTCCATTGAAATCTTCCCCTCGGAGGCTTACCCTGTGTTTTAGGAAGGTCTCCTCACTTCCAGGCCTTCCAGGACTCTTGGGTGTTGCCTTCTTTGTGGTGCCCTTCTCTCACTGATCCACAGTTATGTTTTATTTCCCCTTTAAGAATGCAGATGGCCAAGGCTGGGATTGGCTCAGCCGTTCAGAGCACTGGCTGTTTTTTTGCAGAGGACCTGGGTTTAATTCCTAGCACCCACATGGTGGCTAACAACTGCCTGTAACTTCATTTCCAAGGGACCCGATGCTCTCTTCTGTCTTCCATGGGCATTGTATGACGGGTGCACATACACATAGGCATAACACTCATACACATAAAAATAAATGAAAAAATATTAAAATTGCCCTAGGAAGCTACCATGGCTTTATTTATTTTATCTATTTTATTTTGGTTTTTAAAAAGAGGCAGGGTTTCCCTGTAGCCCCAGCTGGCCTGGAACTTGCTACAAAGACTAGGCTTGGCCTCCATTTCACAGAGATCTGCCTGCTCTGTTTCCTGAGTGCTGAGGCTAAAGGTATGTACCATCACACCCACAACATGACATTTTCATTTTAGTCTTCCTCACAGTGTTTCGGGTATCACAGGACAAAACAGCAAGTACAGGTCTATCTGACAACAACCTCTGCCAGAATGGGATTAGACCTTGGAGGCTGTAATCTACAGTGTTTACAAAAACGATGGGCTGAGACTGTAGCTCTTGGTAGAGTGCTTTCCCAGCACAAGTCCGTGGCTTGTCCTCAGGGTTTAGGAAAGAACAGAAGCACTTATGTTGCTTCTCATAGTAATTATTTTGGGTTTTGTCTTCAAAGATAAAACACTGACATTCTGAGCTACTTGTTATTGGACTAAAGTGGGTTATTGGTGCTCTTTTTCCTGTGTAGTCTGTAGACCTCTGAAAAGAGGGGAACATGCCTTACTTGGGAATGTTAAATTGGATTGCCCCCGGGAGCAGAAACTTTGAAGCCTTCAGGATAAAAGATGGTGGTGGGATATAGTTCAGTTGGTAGGGTATTTGCGTAGTATGCATAAAACTGGGTGTGGTGGTACACACCTGTGGTCCCCAAACTTGAGAGGTAGAGGCAGGAAAATCAGGACTTCAAGGTCATCCTCAGCTACTTAGTGATTTTAAAGCCAGCCTGGGCTACCTGAGATCCTGTCTCCAAAACAAAACAAAGACCAATGTTAAAGTTGTCAACCTAGCTGAGTAGTGGTTTGGATTGAATTTGATGTAGAAAACTGTAAGCCGGGTTAGCAATATTCAAGTTCTGTTAAAACCTGGGGAACGAAAAGGAAGCTCGTGCGTAGCTACTGCCAGATGGTTCCTGAAGGAAACCATCTTGAGCTTTCCAGGGATCTCTCGTATCAGAATTAATCAGACCTAAATCTGCTTAGCTTAAGAGATGTATATAATACCACAGTCAAATAAGCTACAAATCTGTGTGTCCACCCCCAGTTTAGCAGAATCTACATTTAACAAAAGACTTCAGCTTAAGACTATGACCCTTTTCTTTAGAATTGTTAGAATTTCCAGAGATGAAAGCAATGCACACCGCAATACAAAGTGCGTTATTTGGGGCAGTAAGCAACATGCATTCATTCCAAAACAGGAAGAAATGGCTTCCGGAAAATCATCTGCTAATGTGATTTTGTTTTTTCAAAGTACTCAGCAAATTAATTCCACTAAAAGTTAGTCTTTGCAAGACTCTGCATGACCTTGAATGAGGACAAAATCAGTTAATCAATCAATCAATCAATCAATCACACCAGGGAATGGGAGAGATCTTTCACTCCAGATTCTCTTGTTATGTGCTGTCTCATTCAGAAAGGATGTTTTCTTCTTTTTAGCTCCCAAAATATTGGCTTCCACCCTTGTTCTATTAATATGAGCTTTCCTCCCTAATTTTTCATGAGTTTGTTTTTTGAGACAGGGTCTCCCTATAGACCCAATTGCCCTGGAACATGTAGAACCTGGCCTTGATCTCACAGAGACATCACCTCTGTGAGGAAGCACCTCTGCTTCCTGAGAACTGGGAATACAGGTGTACGTGTGCTGTGACGCCCGACTTGAGTTTCAAGGCCCTTGGTTTCATCGCGGCATGTTTTCACAGTCCTTTGTTCTTGGTCTTCAGGCCCTTCCTCCTCTCCCCCATCTCACCGCTGTTGAGCTTGGTCCCTGCCCTCTCTCCGTCAGATCCTCTTCTGTTTGCACGGCACGTATATTCTACCTTTGTGTTCTTTTCCTCCTTCCACTGAAATCTTCCTCCTCCTCGCGATCCTCTCTCTTGTTTCATGACCCAGACTCCCCCACATATTAGAATCTAGGGTCTGTGTAGGAGAGAAAACACGGGTATTTTCCTTCTGGGTTTGGCTTGTTTCACTTACCATTGTCCATTTCCATCCATTTTTCCTGCAGATGTCATTTCAATTTTTATTTATAGCTGAATAAAATTCCATTGTGTCTATGGATCATATTTTCTTTATTCACCTGATTTTAAGTCATCTAGGATGGTTCAGTCCCTTCAATACTGTGAACCATAGCATTAGACTTGGATGTACAATTATGTCTATGGTGGCAACCTTTCTAATTATTCTTCTGTCTTCTGTTTGACTAGGAAATGAACTTCCAAGTAACACATCTTTGCCTATTATGTTGCCCAAAGACCAAACTAAGGTTTTAGCTTCCAAATCTCTTCCTATTCCAGGGTTCAATTTTAACAGCTGTTTTCCATCTTTGTTGGTTTGGAAAATGTGTCTTCCACATCATATTCCAGGTTATTCAGAAATGTAAAACAACGAACTCTACTCTGAAGCTGTGGCACCAAGATGACAAGGAAGAGGTGAATTGAGAAGCAAAGGATAAAGAACTTCATCTAGTTCTTTCTAGAGGCTCTTTCTAGAAAGACTGTCCACCAAAGATAGACTTCAGGACCCCCAACTTGAAAATAATCCACTTCTTAACCTCTTACTTCTCTTCTTCCTCCTCTTCTTTCTCTTTCTCTTTCTTTTTCTCTTTCCTTTCCTCCTCCTCCTCCTCCTCCTCCTCCTCCTCCTCTTCCTCCTCCTCCTCCTCCTCCTCTTCCTCCTCTTCCTCCTCCTCCCTCTTTCTTTTTGTTGAAGACAGAGACTCTTATAGTCTAGATTGGCCTCACATTGGCTATGACTAAAAACTTTGAAGTTAATCTTGAACTTCTCATCCTCCTGCCTCTACCTCCCAAGTGCTGGGATTACAGGCACATGCAATCATGCCCAGTTTATATTGAGCATTGATCCCTGGGCTTCGGGCATGCCAGGTGAGCACTCTACCAATTGACCTACCTCTCCAACCCCAAGAATTCTCTTTTTGATAGTTGAAAGAGCATGCCACTCAGAAGCCTTCTCAAGAATTACCACAGCACCCATCATGCCACATCTTTTGTCACATGCCTTTTTTCTATGGTTGATCCAGAAGCTCCCTGAATTGGAAGAACCGAATCTCATTTTGCAATAGTTTCCTTAAAGGAATCCTGCATACAGCCATAAGACAAGCTCTTTTTTTGCATATACTGACAGATCCCTTTCCCAAGGTGTCCCTTTACTCTCTAGAAAAAGACAGAGTGGAAATGCACACGTGCCAATATGCCAGTCATCCTTGCATCAATGCACATAAACTGAAAAACATGACGTTAGCATGCACCAGTAAGGACAGTGAGTCAAAAGAACTCTCTTATAAAAGACAACAAGTGCAAATGTATCTTGTGAGCAATAAAAGGGTGTGTGAGGAGGCAGAGGAGGAAGCTGGTTACCTTGGCCATGGTCAGCGTCTTGCAGCCTGTCTGGAAGGATGGAAGGATGTCATCTGCACAAGTCCCTTTGGTTTAGTGTAGCCAGAATGCAAGCCGCCTTCCTTCCTTCCTCCCTTGCCTCCTCACCCCTCCCCGTCTATCTCATAGTTTTTGGAGTGCCTCTTGATTAAATGCTGCATTACAGCGAATGCAGGCATTTAATAATTGACAGTGCAATCACAGTCCAGCTGTTCTGGGAGATTATGCCAGAGAGCTTGCCAATGGGGCTCTGGGATTCAGTATAGAGCAGTAGGGATCTGCATTTGCAAATGGGGACTTAGTGTAAAAAGTAAAGCATGGCTCACTTTCCCTCTGCCATTCTCTAGGTAAGTGATGTAATGATTTTATAGCAAAATACCGGGCATCCACGGATCCACCACTGCTAGTTCCCATTGTCCTAAGTTTTCTCTTCCCTTGGAGGGAAGAGAGGTTTCTCAGGGTTTCAAGAGCCCCAGATGGAATAGCTAATTCCCTGGTGGTCTTCACTGTCTAGGTTGTGTTATGAATAGATACTGTCCTCCATATGGAGAATGGAGAGAAGGGTGTTGGGAATAGGGGTGAGGGGTGCAGCAGGCTGGAGATAAACTCCAGGGAAGGTATTGCTCCGGATGTATGGTGTATATCTTCTCTTCCAACCTGAATTCAAGAAAGGGATGAAAACATTTTATCCCCACCCCCACCCCAAAGAGTTTCCAAAATTTTAAAAAAGAAATCCAACCAAGCGACAAGGAGTGGGCCATGTTGATCTTCTTACCACCAGTCACCTAGAAATATGATTCTTTTCTGCCTAAGAAGTATACACATTAATAGATGAGATTCCATGGCTGCTCCTGATTCCCTGATTCTTAATGCTCTATTGATGCTTTTCTTTCTACCCAGAATGCCCTCAGTCTCTTCTGACCTAGTTAACTGCCTCTCAATTTTAGTGCAAAAAATCATTCATTTTTTGAAAAATGTTACTTTTTGTTTCTGTCCTTGCTACACTGTGTCTCTGTTACAACACTTTTCTTTAGTGTGTGTGTGGAGAGGGGGTGGGGGGGTGGCTCATGTGTGGAGGTCAGTGGACAGCTTTGCACAATTTGGTTCTCTCTTTTTACCATTTGGATTCTAGGACCCAAATTTAGGTTTTCAGGCCTGTCAGCAAGCACCTTTATCCACTAAGCCATCTTGCCAGCCCTCCATAACACTTTTTATATTTTGTGGTAATTATTTGTCTTGGTTGTAAGTTTCTCAAAGACACCTCCCTTATTTCCAATCAGCCATTCTCAATTCTGACCAAGGATTACAACCCGAGGAAGTCTGAAAATACTAGATCCCACTCTGAGAGTCTATAGTAATTTTGGACTGAGACCCAGTTATCAGTCATTTAAGAAAGTGCTTAATATATACTCAGGGAATTACTGTAAAATGATACCTGTTTGATTCATTTGGGGCATGCAGTTAACAAAACCTCTATATCCTGTCCTGCCCTTCTCCACCTCTTCTGGTTTAGCCCAGGATATATCCGCCATGTTTTTGCCAGTCTTAGGCAATCAAAGGCAGGCAGGCTCCCTTTCACTTGAGTGCAAGAACAAAGCCACATTCTAGCACAATGTATCTCTTTGGGCTTTTGCTATGCAGTATGTTATCTACTTTTCCAAGACTGATGTTAGCAAGCAAATCTGATACACATGTGCCTTTGTTCATTTTTCCCCCCAAACTTTAGTGTGTGTGTGGGGGGAGGGGGATGCCAGACTGCGGGAGGCAGTTCTCTCTTCCATCATTTGGGTCCTGGGGATTGAACTCAGGCTGTCAGGCTTGGAAGCAAGCAACTTTATCCGTGGAGCCATCTTGCAGGCCCCCAGGTATATTTAATATATCAGTTAAACAATCCTTCATTCACTGTGACTCAACTCACTCTGCTTTGGGAGAAGGGGATGGGGATTTTGTGGTTCCATTTTGCTCTTGAGTCAGCTGCTTTCCTGACTTCATGAGTTCCTCTCACCGCTGGGTGGCGCTGTCCTCTCATATTTTTTCCCTCTGCTGTCCTTCCTTTGTCAGCCAGCGTGGGTGGAGGTGGCTGCTCCTTCCAGGAGGGTTTGTTCCCGGCCTGCATTTGACTTCCTCCCCACGTGTCAGTCTTACGGAATTCAGGGCTGAAAATGAACTTTGGGGGCAACCCAGCCACTCCTTGGAGGAACATTTGTAGGATTTCCTATAGCACATTTTTGTTGGTGGCCAATTCCAGTTCACAGTGACTCAATAGATCCTCAAATACTTCCCATGGGAAACACAACTCCACAGTATCAGAAAATACAGTTAGCCAACATTTCCTGATGAGTTTTGTGCACATTTTTCTCTCCTTAATTGGATCCTTATTCTCTCTCCACCCTAGAACAGTGAGCAATTCTTTTCCCTTCTCCGAGTTTCCACCTTTCAAATACTTGCAGACGCTTCTCATATCCCGCCTTGAGTCACAGTTTGGCACAGCCTTGTGTCTTCGCCTTTTATTGCCTTTGCTCATAAACCGCACCCCCGAAGCCTTAATAGCCTCAAGTTTGCCTTCTCCAGGGAAAAGGGGATGGGAGTGGTGGAGTCTTGTTACAAGAGGAAGCCCAGAGGTAGATTTAGTGTGAAGCTAATGAAACCAGTCCCCTGCTCCCCCTCTTAATCTCTGCTGTTTCCAAGGGCCTGTGACCTAATTCAGACTTGTAATTTTTGCATTATTTTTCTTAAAGAAGATCTCCAAAATACTGGTTCAGGGCTCCATAAAAGCTAGGATCCACCCATTCCTAGGCTGTGTGTTTTGTGTGAGTACTTGACTGGCTGCTTGCTGGATATACCCAAGTCTTGGGTTCCCTCTGCCCAAGGACATTGGACTCCAATGTCTGATTTCCTCTTTTTGACAAAACATGAGTTTCTCTGCCTGTCCACAAAAATCAGAGCCCAACATCCCATTTATTTCCTTTCATTGTAATTCAGACATGCTCCCCACCAACCCCGCTTCCTCTCTTAGAATAGAAACAGTAATTGCTGGTCAACGTAACAAATATAATTAGGCTAGGCTCAGAAACTCACAGCGCATTATAGATACAAATAATAAGCCTACACTTTACAACAGTATTTAACCTTGCTATGCAGGACTGTTAACGATTTCAGGGTGACTTCCACAGGGATACGTATGTACCTCATTTATGACATCACAATGCCAAGGGTTGGGATTCACCTTCATGTGCTAAGCTCCCCAGTCTCAGTCTCTGTTCCCTGTGTTATATGGAACCAGTTTTACTGGATATGCATAAAGAGAAATGAAGATCTTGAGCCACACACACTTTGTAGATAGAAATTCAATTTACTGTTTTGTGAGTACGCTGCAGATTAGAGGTGATTAAAAGGATGGGTAAGAAGGCTGAACCACAGCAGGAGCATACATGATCACTGTCATAGCTCCTGGAGCCTAAGGGATCCATCCTGCCATCTCCTTTGCCCCGCCTTGAGGGAGTTTCCTTGTGCTCCTGGGAGCCAGAATTCTTGACCCATGCCCAGTTAACTAATTCTTTTCCGTTACTCAACAGACAAAAGACTTGAGTGGAATTTAAATGTTTTGGCTGGCATTGGCTAATGTGTGAGGCTCTACCCTCTGCTTCTCCATGTGCTGACACACACAGCTTCCACATACAGTACCTCATTGCATGACTTGTCACACTCATTTGACTAAGTCACTGCATATAGTATCAGTGACCATGTTCTTGAGGTCTAGCATTGTCTTTACATCCATGAGGATGTAAATGAGGTTTCTAATGCCAACAAGAATTATGAGTTCCACTGGGAAGCCTGGGGATGGGTGATGTGTCCAAATAGCCTATATGAAGACAGGATTCCTCCCAATTCAATTACAAAAGCTATGGGAAGTCACAAAAGACTCAATGTCCAGAGACATGACGGAGGCCTTTCCACAGGGACACAGTTTTCATCAGGCAGATCCTCTGCCAATTCATTTCCTTCCAGCTCTGGAAACGGTCCTGCTTTTCCATGAGCAAAGCTCAGAGAACCGCAGTGATCACATCACCGGTATTATCTTTAGTTTGAAGAGACCAGGGGATGGGCTGGAAATGTTCTCTCCTTTTCAAGCTAGGTGATTCCCTTACGGACTCCGGTCACTTTGGATGACATAGCTAAAGCGCTCTGAACTTCAGTTACATTTTTTTTTTTTTTAAAACTCCAGTGTAGGCTACTGAACTCCTGATAAAGGTGAGGAAAGTTTTCCTAGAGGATATTTGGGGCTCTGCCCAAGAAACCTCCTAAATGTCCTCACTGTATTCAGATCTGTGACCTTCCAGCCTCAGGCTAATGATTTTCAACCTAAGGGTCCACACGACCTCAGATGCTCCCGAGGTGGGTTGTGAGCACTGGGAACCGCTCCACTTATGTCCAGTGGGAAGGACCAAAGGAAAACACTTGGAGTCTCTCTCGCCCCTTCCCTTTCCGCTTTGTAATGGAATTGTTTGAGGGCTTTTGCTGTGGCAGTCATTTCCAGGAGAGGAAGCCGCCGCCTTTCTTCCAAACCCCAAGCCCTTGGCGCGAAACAGAGGGACAGCCACATCTGCACTTCCTGTGGGGCAATCGCTCACTCGCAAGTGAGCGCAAGTGACGACTCAGGACAGGGCTGACCAGGGTTGGTCTGGGCTGAGGGCATTGAGGGGGTGTCTCCAGGACTGGGGGAGGGCAGGTGATCACAGGGGTCCCCAAGGGTGCAGCTGCCTCCAGGTCGGGCTGGGCTGCCCCCTCCATCTTTGCATGCACGTCTTTTCCTGTTCCTCTCCCCATCAGCCCCATCCCCTGTCCCGGTACCTGAGCCCTCGCAGCCCGCCTCCCGTCACTATCACTCTCCTCTCCTCCTCCTCCCTCCTCTACCCTCTTCCCCTCTTCCCTCTGCTCTCCTTCCCTGACCCCTCCTCCCCTCCCCCTCTCCTGGATGAGTAACTCTACTCTCTGGGTTTACTAAGGGCGGGCGCCCCGGTTGCCTAGCAGCAGGCGCGGTTGCCAGGGCAACGTTCTTGGAGCGTGTTTTGAATTGTTTGGTAAGGCCCCGCCCGAGCTCAGTCTGCCAGTGGGGACTTCTAGGCCAGATGGGGCCCAGGGCCAGGGCTGTTTCTTCCTCTTAGGCTTTCAGGGATGGTCCTGTGTCCCGGGAAGAAACTGGGTCTTGGGGTACACAGATCAGTTGATGTCAACTCCAAAGTTAAGCAATTGCCTTTCCCTAAGCATTCCGGTCCCTGGTCCTATTCTGATGAAACTGTGGAGTACGTCTGCCTGGTTTTGTAGATGTGATGGGAGATGGGACCCAGAACCCCTCAGCCCATCTACCGTCTAGTCAGGATCATTGGCACATATGACAGCTACCAGGCCTGAGGGCTAGACTCCGCAACCTCTCAGTCCTCACACCCTACCAGAGACAGTATTCAAAACCTGCAAACCTTAGAAACTTGACTCTTCCCTAGCCACCACCCTGAAAAAGAGCCGAGGTCATTGGTTACCTTTAAGAAAAGTCACAGCTCCTGAGGCAAGGGTGTGTGTTCGCAAACAGCCTGTCCCCTAGCCTCACCTAGAAAACCCATGGTCAAAGATAATAAAACATAAGCTGACCAGCTTTTCCTATCAGGATCATATCTGCCTCTAAGGGCTCTCTAGTTTATGGTGCCTCGCTTTGGGCTTCAGAATTGGAGAATCTTGTGTCAGTGCGCGCGTGTGTGTGTGTGTGTGTGTGTGTGTGTCTTTTAGTTCTTTCCATTCATTTTCCCCTCCTGAGAAAATGAAACTCTTAAAGAATGAAGGTCATTTTAAATTTTAGTGGGTCTTTGATCTGGAAGTTGGCAGGGAGGCTGGTCAATCCCCTCAGCTGTCTGTGAGGGAATTCCTGGGTCTGGAAAGTCCCTCAAGACTCCCAGATTCTCTGAGGAATAGCCGAAAACTGTGTCCCTCTTCCAAGTTCCAGATCTCAGCTGGAGTCCAGCAGGATTGTGTGTGTGTGGGGGTGCCTGCCTGCCCTATAGATCTGTTTACTCACTTCACGGGGAGATGTGCATCTCCATCTGTGGTGGCCTCTAAGCCATCACCAGAGACCAGGTTCTGGCAATAGGAATATTACAGATGGAAGAAAAAGCGAAGAGTAGGTTCCAAGAAGAAGAAAAGGAGGGATGAAGGAAGATGAAAAAGTGGGGAAAAGGAAGTTGATGAGGCAAGGGAAAGGACAGATATAGAAAATCAAAAGGCCAAGCTATGAATGTACTAGGTTTATCAGTAAAGAACAGGCTTGACCAGCCGATTTCATGTTGCCCTATTGCGTTTCAGTATGTGATTAATCGGTACACATCCCACACTGGGTACTCACGGACTTTTGAGCTGCTGTGTACCTACCTCCTGGGTGAGACAAACATTTTGAGTCAGCTGAGAGGGGTTGCTCATTCACTGTTGTACTTCTGAAGCAAAGAAGTTTCAGTTTCTGCTCCCTTGGGTCTTAATCAGTTGTGTGGCACAGGTGTTAGGTGGAGAGGGTGCACCAGGCCCCCTCTTACCAGCAGAGGGGTTAGGTGGTATGTGGTGAGTTGGAGAGATTGAATGCCCCTCAGGGAGAACACCAGCTTGGGTGGGGCTGGGTTACTATGACTACCCTGTGATGTCACAGTGGTGGGTAGGGCTCTCCCTGCTGCCCCGCCTCCTCCTCCCCCCATCCCCAAGACCAGGTTGGGAGAGTGGGCAAACAGGTACCTGTGAAAGGCCAGATGCCTGCTTAGTCTTTCAGTTAGTACTTAGTGTACCTAAGAAAGACATGGGGAGTTTGTTCAACTATAATTCTGAAGAGTAAGGGATAGCCATCCAGGCCACCTTGGGTTGTAAGGGTCTAACCTGTTGCCATCAAAGAGAAACATAATTGAGAGCCACATACATCTTAAAATTCTCTAAAAGCCACAATGAAAACAGTAAAATGGACACACAACAATATAACAATGAAATTTTGCCCAATGCTATGGTTAAAGAAGCTTTCCCAAGACAATAAGTTGTGTTCAATGGAAAAACACACTTCTGTCATTTAATTAAAATTTAAATGGATTAAAATGAAATAAAATGACTCAGTTACACCATCCACATCATAAACAATAGCCATGTGTGGCTAGCAGCTACTCTATTGGACTTTGTAACCCTATACCATTCCTGAAAAGCTTGTGAGCTATGCACATGAATTGGTGTTCTAAAGGTCTAGCATCTAGAAACCTAGGAGACATTCACTAACTGGTTTTTACTTTTATTTGAAACAGCATCTCACATGCCCTATGGATCTGAGGCTGGCCTTGAACTTCTAATCCTTGTCTGTCCGCCTCCCAAAGCTGGAATTATGGGAGTTCCCACCACAGCTTGCTTTGTGTGCTTTTGCTTTGAGACAGGCTTTCACTCTCTAGCCCCAGCTGGTCTGGAACTATGGAACCTAGGCTGTCCTCAGACTCATAGCAGTCCTCCTGCTTTTACCTCCAAGGGCTCGGATTGTAAGAGTGAGCCAGCACACCTAGCTCACTATCAGAGTTTTAATAGGCACGTGATGATATTGAGGCATGACTCCCAGTCTCTGTAGAGGGTTGTTTCCCAGAATTGAAAGGGTCTGGATGGGGACCTGCCCTGTGTGATACATTACCCACAGTGCATCTCTGAGCCTTTACCAAGGACTCTCCTCATCGAGACGCCTTCTTCCTCCTG
This sequence comes from Eospalax fontanierii, assembly GCA_035773235.1. Lineage (NCBI taxonomy): Eukaryota > Metazoa > Chordata > Mammalia > Rodentia > Spalacidae > Eospalax > Eospalax fontanierii. The sequence goes on along the minus strand of CM069551.1, from coordinate 26,604,229 downwards.
ACCTTTAGAACATATGATTATAGTCCCAGTGCCCCATCGTTCCAGACCCTGTTCCTCTCCCTTTCCTCTGAGTGTGTATAACATGCCTGGTATACCATGGCTATGTAATGGGAGATTTCTCCCTCTCTCCCTCCCTCCCTCCCTCCCTCCCTCCCTCCCTCCCTCCCTCCCTCCCTCCCTCCGTCCCCCCCTCCCTCCTTCTGCCCTTCCTTCCTTCCTTCCTTCCTTCCTTCCTTCCTTCCTTCCTTCCTTCCTTCCTTCCTTCCCTCTTCCACATCTCCTTCCTTCTTTCTGTCCCGTCCCTCCTTCTCTTCCCTCTCCCCCTCTTTGTCCCCCCACACTTCCTCTCTTCCCTCCCTCTGTCCTTCCATCTTTCTTCTCTTCCCTTTCCCTCTCTTCCTTCTTTCATAACAGGGTCTGTCTTTGAAGCCCAGGATGGCCTCAAACTCTCAGTCCTCTTGCCTCAGCCTGCTTGAGTGCTGGATGATAGGCGGTGCTCAGTAGTGGGAGGCCCTTTACATAGGGACTTGGATGATTCACTTTGCTTTAGGTGAGTTAGTCTGGATTTTTCCCCAGGATATTCTAAGCTATTTGAGGATAAAGCCCACTTACATCTGTGATGCTAGTATAGTGCCAAAGGGATAATAGTTACTAAATAAATAAATATCATTCTATTGAATGACCTGAGATATCTAAGTCAATAAGAGAGAACTTCAGATCTGAATGTGGAGGGACAGAAGGAACAGCATGCCTTGACCTCGGTGTGTCTCAGTGATCAAGATGCAGTTCTCCCCAAGTTCATTTATAAGTTTAATGTAACATTAATAAGGTGATCTTTCTAAATGTTTTATTTATTAGTTTTATTTTATGTGTATGAGGGTAATATGTGTAAATGCACCCATGTTGTGGATGCCCTCAGAAGTCAGAAGAGGGTGTTGGATCCTCTGGAATTGGAGTTATGGATGATTGTTAAGCCATCATGTGGGGCCTGGGGATTGAACCTGCCTCAAACTCATAGCAATCCTCTGAAAGAGCAGCCAGTGCTCTTAACTACACTGCCATCTCTCCAATTCAGCCAATGACCATTTTTAAAGACCATGGCAGTGCTGAGGATATACCTTAGCATTATAGGGCTTGTCTATAACACAAGGCCTGGGTTAAATCCTGAGCATAACAAACAAAGAATAAAATAATCTGAAATTTTTAAAAAGAGAAGGCTGGAGAGCTGGCTCAGTACTTAAGAGTACTGGCTGCTCTTGCATAGGACTCAGTTTGGTCCCCAGCACCCACGTGGTGGCTAACAACCATCTGTAACTCTAGTTCCAGGGAATCTGATGCCCTTTTCTGACCTTTGCAAGCATTGGTACACTTACATAGATAAGGCAAAACACTCATATACATAAAATAAATAAATCTTAAAAAAACAACAGATCATGACAGGCAATTAAGGTCTGCGGGGGGGGGGAAAATGCATAAGACCAGCTAGGAAAATGCTGAAAAGGAAGAACTCTGAGGTAGGACCAGCCCTGGTAGATAAAATATAAAGCTGGTGGGGTTACAACCAATGGTACTGCTCCATGACTAGCCAAACAGGCCAATGGAATCGGTCAGGAAATGAACAGAGGGGCTGAGAGATGGCTCAGTGGTTAAGGACACCAGCTGCTCTTGCAGAGGACCCAGGTTCAGTTCCCAGCACTCACATGGTGGTTAACAACCGCCTGTAAGTCCAGTTCCAGGGGATCTGACACTGTCTTTTGACCTCCTTGGGCATTGCACAGCATGGGTGCACTTACATACATGCAGGCAAAACACTCATATATGTGATAAATGATTTTTAAGAAGGAAATGAAGAGAGTCAGCTTGGTACCTCTACTGTGTACTGAAAGTGATAACCTGCAATCCTTGGAGCAAAGATGCCTTTCTCTTTTTTCCTTTTGAAATACGAGCTCACTATGAGGGCCAGGCTAGCCTAGAACTCAATATATAGCAAAGGCTGGCCCCAAACTTGTATTGATCTTTCTTCTTCAGCCTTTTACATAGCCAGGTTTTGTAGCAAGACCCTGTCTCATACAGCCAACCAACCAACCAGCCAAGTAACAACAATGATTATAAATTTAAAAATGAGTAAATAAATATTAATAAGGAGAAAAGATGGACATTCTTATAGGAAAATTGTACAAAGCTTAGGAGTAGACAGTGCGCAAAAGATGTGAAAGTGTCCCTGAGTTATAGAAAACTGTCCAGTTTCACATATAATGCAAATTTAAAGTTAATCCCAACATCCTGAAGCAGAGGCAGGCAGATCTCTGTGAGTTTGAGGCCAGTCTGGTCTACATAGCAAGTACTAGACCAGCCAGGACTGCATAGTGAGACTCTGTCTCCAAAACAAAACAAAACAAAACAAAACAAAAAAGAAAAAAGGTACAATAACATACCATCTCTGCCAGATAGGCAAAATTCAAAAGCTTGGCAATCTTCTCTGTGGGTGAGTCATTGGGGGAAGGTTCTCTCCTACACTGCTGATGGGAATGCAAACTGGAACATCCCTGAATAGGATGATTTGGATATATATATATATATTATATATGGAGTTATTTGGCATGGATATATGAAATTATTACATTGAAAAAATATTTAATATGTAACACACTTTGGAGTAACGTGTAGCTATAAAATACAAAACAATACCAAATGAAAGAGATTTCTGTGAACTGATATGAACTGCTTTCCAGGAAACAGTAAATGAGAGTATTCCAAGTCCAGAGGAAGATATGTAATATATTATCTTTTGTGTAAGAAAGGAAAACAAATCTTGTTTATCTGCTTATTGCTGCCGAAGAGCCATGGGAAGGATAAATCAGAGCACAATAAGGTTGATGATTTGCTGGAAAGAGAGACTAGGAATGACTCTAGAGGGAGTGACACTGTGAGGACTTTGCAGTATTTTTGACTTTTAGAGCCATGCTAGTCTTCTGCATATTCAAAAATAAAACTACAACAAGATAGGGAGAGACAGAAAGGTGAACAAATGAACTCATAACGAACTATTTCACATGAGTATTATGACCACACAAAATGAAGAAATCCAAAGAATGTGGGGACACAGTTCTTGGAAGCTGGTCAGGTTGAGGTGAAGGGAGGTGCAGGCAGCTTTGTAGATCATGCACTTTAATCATCTTGTGCTGGGTGTGTGAAGTCATTGTCAGAATACTCTAGATGTATTGTGGGATAAATAAGAAAATGTGTTAATGCTGTTGGGAGTAAGTTCTCATGGGAAACTGACATCAGATTATGGGATGGATGAAGGAAAGAAGGACTGCTATGGAGTAGACTAGAATGAAAGGCATCAGTGAGAATCCATGATTTCATATGTAGACGTGTATGTGTATTTACATTCCACATGTGTACATATATACACAAGTGTGTGTGTGTAGGAATATTCTTTTGAACTTGGAAACAAAGACTTCCAGGAGCAATGAGGATTTAGCACTCAAATCATGATCACCTAGCATTCAAGTCATAATCTCCATACTAATGGGAACTCTTCCCAGAAATGGCTGGTTCTTGAGCTGGGACAAGATAAAGTTGGAACATCTTGTTATTCCTGAAAGTAAAGAAATTCAGAGAGGGAAAGGATGAGGGGCAGTTCATAAAGGCACAGGAGTCCTCTGAAGGGATTTCTATTGGCTTGATTTGTTTGAGCACCAAATAGTTACGTGTAGTATGAAGTTATAAACTGCTAGAATTAATGAGTTTATACTAATAACACATAATTACATAATGAAAAAAAGAAAGGAAGAGAAAGAAAGAAAGAAAGAAAGAAAGAAAGAAAGAAAGAAAGAAAGAGGCTCTTCATACTCTAAAAACATGGAAGGCTTGCTGAAGTTGAGAAGTCATATTGTAGCAAAGACTGACTGAGACATAACCCTCAACGGATTGTGGCTGCAGGGGTAGATACAAACTTTGGTAAAGCAGGCTAGTTGGATTGTCTTTAATGATTTTTATTTATATTTATCTTCTGTGTATGAGTGTCATACACATATATAAGTGCACCCATGTCATATAGAGTCCAGAGAAGACTGAAGAGGGCATTCCATTCCCTGAAACTGCGGTTATGGACAGTTGTTAGCCACCATATAGGTAACGGGATTGAAACCCAGGTCCTCTGTAAGAGTAGCCAGTGCTTTTAACCACTGAGCCATCTCTCTAGCTCCTGGTTGCATGGTCTTAAAGTTTCTCCCCATAGAGCAATTATAAATTGCAAGAGAAAGAATAACTTTAAGGTAAAGAATTCAGGTAACACCAGACACCATACAGCAAGCACACAGTGCATTAATTAGAGTAATTAAGACTTACTTCCAGGACTGAAGAGATGGCTTAGCAGTTAAGTGAATGTTTGCTCCCCTTTCAGAGGACCACAGAGTTCGGTTCCCAGGACCCACATCAGATGTCTCACAGCTGCCTGTAGCTCTTGCTCCAGGGGATCTGACACCCTCCTCGGCCTCTGTGTGTATCCATGTGCCTATGTTACCACATACACACATGTATACACATAATTAAAAATAAAATACCACAAAATCCCAACAACCTAAACTGACTTTAGTAGTGAGGTCTAGGTAGACATTGTGTGTCTCTGGATGAGTCCTGGGGAGGACGCAGCATCACGTCTGTAATATGCAGGTGGAGACTGAGCAACCTGCTCAGAAAGGGAAATGGGATTCTGGTTTCTTCCAGTGCCTCTTCTGTTAAATCATTCCCGAAGGTGGAAAATAGACCTATCTCTGGGGTCCCTACACATTGGAGCACAGATGCTGACTTGAAATGGAGTGAACAAACCCAGATTGTTCTGATATCTGGAGCCTTGTATGGAGAACTCAAGACAAACATCTTCAAAGTTGAGGAGAGTGATCTAGTCAACAGCTTTGCCAAGCTTTCTGGTTTCAACTATGGTAAAAGTCATATAAACAAGGCTGGATAAAGATTTTACTATAAAAAGTAGTGTTAGTAAGCTAAGCATTGGTGTTCGATGTTTGTAATCTCAACACTGAGGAGAGGCAGGTGGATCTCTGTGTGGTCAAGGCCAGCCAGGACTACAGAGTAAATCCCTATCTACCCTATAGAAAAAACAACAGGAGTGTGGTAGACTGTAAATGGTCCCGAAAGATATCCAAAACCCAGTCCTTGGGGCTTGCGAATATTATTTGCATGACTGGGTAAGGATGGTTGAGCTAAGATTTCCCTGGATCCTCAGGGTAGCCTAAATGCAAGCCCAAGCATGCGAACAATTTAGACGCAGGGAGACCCACAGAGAAGAGGAGAGAGTGTGTGACCTTGGAGGTAGAGGCCTCAATGATGAAGACACAGTCAGGAAATGCTCAAAGTACCAGAAGGCTGAAGAGACTGGACAAGATCCTTTTAGAGACTCCAGAGGCTGGGTGGCTGCTAACTTGATTTTGAGCAAAACCAGATTTTAGATTTGGGATTTCCTCAACTCTGAGAAAAGAAGTTTCTCTTCTTTTAAGCCACTAAGTTGATGTCAGTTTGTTACAGTATCATTTGGAAACTAATACAGTCATTAAAGTGGAACCTACTTCAGTTTGGTCCCCTGTCCCAGCTCATTCCTAATGTCTCAAGGAGGCATGATTTTTCTGAGTCTTAGTGTTTTTCATTTGTTCCCTCCAAATCTTACTGCTTTTAATTAAAAGAAGTTAATATAGTTGTAGTTATGGATGTAGTTCAGTTGCTAGAGTGCTTGCCTAGTGTGCACAAAGTCCTGGGTTTGATCCTCAATACCTCACAGTTCAATGTGGTAGCACAAGCCTATAATCCTAGCACTCCGGAGGTGGAGGAGGCAGGAGAATCAGAAGTTCAAGATCATCCTTGGCAACATATTTGAATTGGAGGCAATACCTTTAAAAAAAGGAAAAGTCTAATTGCATGTACTTGTTAGTCATTCTGCCCTTAAATTTAATATATTTCAACTTATCAGGAATAATAAAATGACTAGGTAATCTTTATTGACCATTTACAATGTGTCCGTCATATCGGCATGGACCATTTCCTGTTTGTTTTTTGAGTCAGTGCCTTACTATCTTCTGTTGGCCTTGAACTTGAGGTCCTTTTGCTCTATAAGCTTCTGGAGTGCTGGCATGACAGATATGTGCCACCACATCTGGCTTCTATAGATTTATTTTGAGGAGGTTAATAAGCACATTTTAATATAGGAGGATGAAAACGTCCCAAGCTTAATATATACATGTATGAAAAATACATTAATTAAATAATTATATAAAATTAAATATAACAATTCTATAAGAATGAAATAATTATAATAAGGATATTTTAATGCAGACTTGAGCATAAGGGCTAAGAGACAGAGAGGTGCATAGGAGGGGAGGAGAGACCTCCCAGGGCCTGGGTGCGTGATTCTCTGAGCGAGTGAAACCACGTTGTCTTTCCAATGGTCATATATACAGGACTCTGGTGGGTTTTGAAGTTATCTTCAAAGAGTTGCTAAGGAACCTAAATGCTAAGGAATCACAGGGTGGTTCCTAACAGAGCTACAACTCATAAGCACAGGTCTAGATCATAGGGATTAACAGCAGGAAGCTAGTTAAAAGTATAAACCTAGCTAATAGTCTTTTAAGAAGCTGATTTTTAATTGCCAATCAGTTTTATTTATTTATTTATTTATTTATAAACAGGGTCTCACTATGTAGCCCTGAGTGGCCTGGAACTCACTATGTAGCTCAGGCTGGCCTCAAACTCAGAGATTGGCCCGCTTCTGCCTTCTGAGTGCTGGAACTAAAGGCATGCAAATTGTGCCAGGCCCTAAACAGTATTTAAATTTTTTTATTTTATTTATTTGTGTGTACACACATGCATGTGTGTCATTTGTGTGGAGACTAGAGGACAACTTGTAGAAGTCGGTTCTCTCCTTCCATGATGTGAGTACTGGGACTGAACTCAGGCTTGGGGGCAAATGTCTTTGCCCACTGACCCAACTCACTGGTCTACTAATAAGTATTTTTTTATTGCATTTATATATTCATTTATTCACTATGGTGTACATGCCATGGGGTATGTGTGTGTATGTGTATGTGCAGAAGACAATTTGAAAAAGTTGATGACAATCATCTTTATCCACTGAGTCAGCCCCAAAGAAAATAGTCTTGACTGATATTCCTAAAAAAAAGTCTGGGCAAAGGAATGAGGCCTTACTCAGGGTCAATAGGCTGTCATGCTATAAGCCTGGCTTATTGCTGTTTTAACATAAAATGCCTTTATATGAAAGGGATATTATCTCTGTGTTGGCAACCTTCACATTTGCTAATGTTAATTGTGCTGGAATTCTTTTCAGACTCCAAAAGACAGGTTTCTTTCCCGTCCCATTTCTCCATATCGTCCCAGTCTTTTTATCTTGCTCCAGTTTCTCCCTCGGAGACTTTGATTCCTTAATCTTATACGTCGACAAAGACTGAAGTTCTGTTTTTTATCATTTTTTTTTCCCATGCTGATCAGGGCCATAGACCCTGCCTCTCTAGGGATCAAGAGTCTCAGCCTGGGGCTGGAGAGATGACTCATTTGTTAAGAGGATCAGAGTGCTCATCCCAGCATCCATGCAAAACACCCAGGCATGGTCCTGTGCATGCCTATAACCCCAGCACTGCAGAGGAAGATAGGCTTGTCAGTTGCCAGCCTAGCACAAAAAAAATGCTAGCTCCAGGTATGGCTAGAAATCATGACTCAAAGGAGCAAAGTGGAGAATGCTAGAATACCTGACACCCTCTATTGGCCTCTGCATGTGCACACATGCATGCCTAGGCATGCAATTCACATATATATGCATATCACTCACACAGACACACACACACACACACACACACACACACACACACACACACACACACACAGGATCTTGGAGATTGGAGGACCATCATCTGAAGGCAACCTGGAAGAGAAGATATTCTCACTCAGAACACCAAACCACATGAACAGCAAAGGCTGCAGCAGATTCTTATGTCTAAGATTAGCTCACAAAACAGTGGTGCCTTTTATCTAGTTATCATGAGGGACCCGATAACTCTGATGCTGTTAAACCATTAAAACTTCTGGAAGAATCTGATAGAAATTTAATTAGGGAATGTAAATGTTGGAGGATGGAGGACATACTGTTGTCAGGTACATGCACCATGCTACTAATTGCACAGTTTTCTCTTGTGTTGCTGATGGAATAGTAAGGACCTTTAGTTCTCATAAGAGCGTTGGCTTCATTGTCTTCATGCTATACATTTAAAAAAATGTATTTTATTTTAAGTTATGTGTATGTGTGTGACTTTGTAGAGGTATGTGCATATGAGTGTAGGTGCATGTGGAGGCCAGAAGAGGGTGTCAGATCTTCTGGAGCTGGAGTTACAGGCTTGTGAGCTGCTAGATATGGTTGCAGAGGAGCCACACTTGAGTCCTCTATAAGAACAGCCTGTGCTCTTAACCACTGAGCCATCTGTCCAGCCACTGGATATATATATATATATATATATATATATTCTCATAGAATTTCTATAATGTAATAAGGGGACTCTATTAATATCCTCTTTCTAAAGAGAAACCTGAGGATGTGATGTTATTGATGGTGTCATGTGACTCTCTCATAGGATGTAACAGGATTGCATTTCTTATGGAAATTCTATGCATGCTTAGGTAGTACAACCTAAAGGCACACCTTGCCTGACTCTATGGTGCTTAACAAATATAACAAAGTTTCAAAGATGATGAGTCTCTGTGGAAGTGAATTGAAGCCAGGATGTGTGGAGAGGAATTTTGGTGGTATCTAGAGTCCTGAGTCACCGGGTACCCAGACATAACCCTTATTTTAGAATGGACAGGTGTTCAAAGGAGTCTGCTCAAGGATCCAGCCATCTCTGGCACCAAGTGTCTCTGAGAGGAGTCCAGGGCAGGAATCTTTTCCAGTTTGGCTTTGGAGATTCCAAACTAGCTGTATTCCCTAAGGAGCAGAAGGCACACTTTGGAAATGGAGATAGTACAGTGGTCAAGAGCACTGTCTACTCTCACAGAGAATCCACAGCAATAGGGGCCTGGAGAGAAGGCTCAGCAATTAAGAGCCCTGGCTGCTCTTGCAGAGGCCCCAGGTTTGGTTCCCAGCACCCACATGGTAGCTAACAACCATCCAGAGGACCTAACACTGTCTTCTGACTTCTAAGGACATTGTATATCATGGATGCACTTACATACCTGCAGGCAAAATACTCATACATATTAATGAAATCAAATCAAGTAAAAAAGACAGATACTGTAACATGTGAATCTCATCCTGGCCACTAGCAAAGGATTAAAAAACAACATGGGTTTCACTCCTGTTCCTCTGTCGGTCTCAAGCCTAATTCTAATATCCTGCATTTCCTTCTTGTTCTAAGTACTGGCTGGTATGATAGGGAGGAGCTGGGATGGACTGGGATGCAGAACAGAATTGAAGGATTCCTACCATAACTCTTCAGGAAGTTATCAAGCCTGCTGGTGATACTTCCTCCAACAGAGCTGGTAAAACCTTTCTGCTTACCTCATGAGGGCATCATAAAGTTAAAAGAAGAAATGCAAATTTCTTAAGAACTTTGGATTTAGACAGATCTTATTTTTAAATCCTGCCATTCCCGCTTACAAGCTATGTGACATATATGAGTATATAAATAAATAAATAAATAAAGTAAATCTTCCTAGTCTTCAGTTCCATATAGAATCTCAGAGGAAATGAACAATTACAGAATATTTAAGACTGCCAGACACAGAATAAGCACTTCATTGAGAGACTCTATTACCAAGTAACCATAACTTATAGAAAAGGAATTTTAAAAGTGAAAAGGAATTTGTAATATATTAGCTGTTTTGCTCCCCAGGCTTGTAAAATTAGAGTCTGCAGTTAAAAATATGCAAACGTCTGAGGCTGGAGAGCTAGCTCAGTGGATTAGGGCACTGGTTGCTCTTTCAGAGAACCCAGTTTCAGTTCCCAGCATCCACCTGAGGTCCAACAACCATCCGTAAATCCAGTTCCAGGACATCTGACACCCTCTCCTGGCCTCTGTGGGCATTGCACACATGTGGTACACTGACATATAGACAAAACACTCGTACATATAAAATAAAAATAAACATCTAAAAATGAATGCAGATGTGTTTTTATTTGCTTATGACAGTAAACAAGGCTAATATTCTTGTTGAAGCAATTGGTCTCAGGTACAGAAGTATTGCCAGTCCTGACCATTTTTCCCTGCCTGAGGATTTGTCTGCCTGTATTTAGATATTTAAGCTCTGGCCTCCTGTGAAGACTTTTGTGCTCTCCATCGCTTGCTGTGCATTTTCTCCTTCCTCTGAAGACTGTAAATTCCTTAAGAAAAAAGAATTTTCTCTTAGGCCATAAAGCCCTGCCATGCTTGATAAGAGCTGTGTATGTGTGCTCAATATATTAATTACTAATTGGTGCCCAAGGGGAAACTGGGGTTGTTATTAACATTTCCAGCCATGTGATTCTGGGCTGTTGTGTACAGTACACATGCAGAAGGCACAGCAAGAAACCGAAGATTTGCCAGGAATTTGGAGCCTCCTACAGAGGAATGTAAGTACAGTTGTCTGCCTGGGGCTTACATTTACAGTGGAGAGAATGAAAGTAAGTTCTGGACAACAGAGGATTGGCTGGGTAGCCTCTGTTTCTCTTTTGAAGTGATGTCTTTCATTAATTTAGACACCGAAGTCCATGCTCTGACAAACCTCCCTAGCTCTGGGGGCTTGAGTATGTCAGTCAGGGGGTCACTTTTGAGCCTCCATTTTTTGATTTTTGATACAGGGGTGTTAGTATTAGGTGTGTTTGCTTTGCAGGGTTGCCATGAGCATCTAAGATTCGCATGCATAAAGGCCACTGTAAAGCAAGGTACCCTGTGAGGTGTTATTGTGATGTCACTCCCTTGAGGCCTTCTTGCTTCAGAAGTGTCAGTCTTCTATCTTCAAAGCATCACATATTCCTCTGACTGCCAGGAGGAGCGTCTGTCTGTACAGATGAATCTGTTGGTGGCCCTAGCTTTCTCCACACACAGGCTGGGTTTGTTCTTAGAGAGCTCGGTCACACTCATGGCTGTCCTTTAGAAGCAGATGTTCACAGATTTGTTCTTCTATTCAAATACTCATGTATTTGCTCTGCCTATCCATTGTGTTACCCAGAACCCCTTGGAATGACTGGTGGGTGTTTAAGCAGCAACTGGTTGTGAGTAGATTGTGGGACCTTGAGCAGTGTCCCTGAGGTAGGGCGATCAGCCCCAGACTGTTGACTACCTGGCGCTGGCTGCATCTTTTATGAATATTTCCACCCTGACCCCTCCCTCTCTTTCCTTTCCCTTATGGCATGGGTGACCCACTTGTGTACTTGTCCCATGGAACTTAAGCCTGACCTGGTGTTAAGGGGTGAATGTGAAAATGACTCACATAGGCTCATGTGTTTGAATACTTGGTCCCCAGCTAATGATGCTATTTTGGAAGGTTGTAGAACCTTTGGGACATGGGGGCCTACCTAGTTCACTAGGGGCAAGCCATGGAAGGTTATATCTACCTCCTGGTCTAGTCTAGCATCCTCTCTCTCTCCCTCCCTCCCTTCATTCCTCCCTCCCTCCCTCTGTGTGTGTGTGTGTGTGTGTGTGTGTGTGTGTGTGTGTGTTTGAGACAAGATCATGTAGTCTAGGCTGTCCTTAAACTTGCTATGTAACTGAACTTCTGATCCTTCCTCCTCTCCCTCCTAAATGTTGGAGTTACAGGAAAGAATGACCATGCATGGCCGATATGGTGCTGGAGATTGAATGCAGGCTTTCCTGCATGCTACGCTCTACCAGCTGGGCCACACCCTAAACCTTCTCTTCTTTCTTTTGCTCATCTTTTCTCCTTTATTCATCTGTTGCTCTTTTAGTCACTAGGCATGTGATGTGTTTCTTCAGGAGAGGGGAAAAGGAAAGAAAAGGCAAACAGAAGTAAGCCGCTTCCTACTTGGGATATGGGGACACAGCCTGGGCCCTTCCCACCCCTCCTGCCTGTACCACTTATTTGTTTTGAACCCCGATCCCTTCACCAAATTCCCAAGCTCGCAGAGAGCCGCCTGTTCAGGCAGTCCCAACACCCTTCCACCCTGCCCATCCTGCCTGGTCTGCTGTGGAGTTCCAAGTCAAACAGAGCTTTCCTGCCTTTCCCACTTAGCACCACATTCCTGGGCAGGCAAGTCAAAGGTAGAGGAAAATTTCTTGAAGAAAGAAATATGCTGAAGAACTGCAATGGGAATCCCGCGGGAGCAGATAAAAAGTACTAAGCCCTGTCCTTAGAGATAACTAAAAGATTGTGTTTGCAAAGATACTACATATGCAAATGTTAAGACCATAGCTCAGAAATGGATTGATGCCTATACAAGTTATCTGGCATGGAGGAGTTATATTTTCTCTCTGATGACCAGTCCCTGAGTCCCAAACTAAGACCCCTCGATGAAGAAAGGATGCCAGGAACGCCAGAAGTGTTCCAGCTTGTGCTTAAACTCTTATATTGAGACTAGGCTTGGAACATTTGCTGAAATTAGCTTGTCTTTGTGTGAATTTCCTGCCTTAGATCGTCAGTTCTTCCTCCTCCTCCTCCTCCTCCTCCTCCTCCTCCTCCTCCTCCTCCTCCTCCTCCTCCTCCTCCTCCTCCTCCTCCTCCTCCTCCTCCTCCTCCTCCTCTTCTTCTTCTTCTTCTTCTTCTTCTTCTTCTTCTTCTTCTTCTTCTTCTTCTTCTCCTTCTCCTTCTCGTTCTTCTTCTTCTTCTCATTCTTGTTCTTGTTCTTCCTTCTTCCTCTTCCTTTTCCTCTTCCTCTTCCTTCCTCCTTCTCCTCCTCCTCCTCCTCCTTCCTCCTTTCTTCTTCTTCTTGGCTTTTTGAAACAGGATCTCCTGTAGCCCAGGCTGCCCTTGAACTCATTATGTAGCTGAGGATAAGCTTGAAGTCCCAATCTTCCTGCCTCCACCTCCCAAGTGCTGGGATTGCAAGCATGTACCACACCACGCCTGGATTTTGCTGTTGCTTTCTTGTTTGGTCTTCCTGAGACAGCATCTCACTGTAGAGTACCCTGGAACTGCCTGCCTCTGCCTCCTAAGTGCTAGCATTAAAGATATGTACTACATGCCTGGCTTGCTGTTGCTTTTTTGAGACAGGTGCTCACTATGTAAGCAAAGCCGGCCTTGAACTTTCAATCCTTCTGTCTTAGCCTTGTGAATGTTGGGATTTCCAGATATGGACAACATAGCCAGGCTGGCTAGATATATTTAAAAATTTTTATGTATAAGAGTATCTTGTTTGCATACATGTAAGTGACCATGTATGTGCACTGCCCATGGAGACCAGGAAAGGACATTGAATCCCCTAGAACTGGAGTTATGGATGGTTGGTAACTGCTATGTGAGTGCTGAGAACTAAACCTATGTCCTCTGTAAGAGCAGTCAGTGCTTAGCCACTGGGTCATTTCTCTTGCCCCGCAAGAATTTTTTTTAAGAAGCAAAACCTATATGTCCCATGGGTACTTCAGTCTGAAAACTCACCTTCTGCCCTGCAGACTGCAGTGTCTCTGTGGGAGGACAATAACAGCCCTAGCCTGCCATTAATTCCTTCAGGCTGCCAGGTCTTTTCTCCTGGAGTATGCCAAGGCCCTGGAGTAAGAGAAGGAAAAACATTCATTAAAATGTTAATATTTGAGGGCTGGAATGATGGCTCAGCAGTTAAGAGCACTGGCTGGTTTTGCTAAAGATCCAGGTTCGATTCCCAGCACCCACATGGTGACTAACAACCATCTGTAACTCCAGTTCCAGGGGAATATGATTCCCTCTTCTGACCTCCAGGGGATTTTCATGACATGGGTACACTTACATACATGCAGGCAATGCACTCATACACCTAAAATAAAAAATAGTGAATAAAATATGTTTAGAAATGTTAGCATTTGTGTGGCAGGTACAACTTTTCCGGATCCATTCCATTATCAAACATGCTTCTCTAGGTTTTCAAATCCTTTTAAGAAGTTTGCTTATTCCATCCAAGTCATTGTTAAATTTCAGTGGCCAGAAAAGTTTCCCTAGAGTCACCCTTCTGCCTATTTCCTTCCTCTCTGGCAAACTAGAGACAAAAGGTTGGCTTGAGGTTTCCTCTAGTATTGTCTCTTCGAAAGTGGAGTGAAAAACAAAACAACAGGAGCTAGGGAGATGGTTCACGTGGTAAAGAGCTTTGCCTTGTAAGCCTGAGTAGTTCTGTTTGATCCCCAGAACTCAGGTAAAAATCAAAAGTTCAGTTCAGTGATATGTGTTTGTAATCCCAGTGCAGGGGATGTGGAGTCAGGTAGGTCCCTGGGGCTTGCTGGCCAGCCAGCCTAGCCTAATAAGGTGAGCTACAGGCCACTCAAAGACCCTGTCTCAAAATAAGGCAGACAGTGCCTGAGTAACAACACTATTGACTGACCTCTGGCAGACAGACAGACAGACAGACACCTGTGTGCATAGGTGCATCCACATACACGAACATGCATGCTCAGTACACACACATACAACACACAAAAACAGTAGTAGCAGCAGCACTTTAAGACTAGAGAGGAAGAGGGCAGTGATATTGGATTCCTGCAAACAGCCCCACTGACAAGAAGATATTTATCTCTCCATCTCAAAGGTATTTATACTTGATCTATCAGCTGTCACCATAATTGTCCTTAACTTGTGAAAATAATCTTTAGACTTCACCAAGATGGGAGATGTACCTCTTAGGCCACAGTAAGGTATTGCCTTGTTGAAAAGATTAGTCCATCGATTCTGATTTTTAAAATAAGTCAACAATGTTCATTAATAAAAAAAATTTCAAAATATCGTCTCTGGTCCCAATTCTGGACAGCGTGGTGGGTCTGACCACCCATACTGGAGTGACTGCATGGTGGGTCCATTCGAGGTTGCCACACGCAGTCAGGAATGATGGAAGGCTGCCTGACAGTCTTATTCACCATCATTCAATCACAAATCCCTCATGTCCTGGTGAAAGTGAGGGCAGAATGTCATGTCCTGATCACCCTGCATGATGGCTCTCAACAGGGCACGCCATCTGCCTTTGAATGTTCCTCGTGCCCTCTGTCTGCGGTGATAGGCCTTCCTTTTGCCCTCTGCTCATGCTTGGCTTCACCAGTGAAACTGGCTTCTAACCTCCCCCAGTTTTGCTCTCTGATCCCTGACTTCTGGCTTCTTAGGGAAGATGGAAATCTTGAGAGAAGGGAACTAACATCTGGTAGATGCTTCTAACAAATCAGAAGCAGATGCATTTCACTTTGTTTCATCAGTTGTAATGTTACCCAGGAGCCCTGATGCTTTTGGAGATCCACAGAGGTTAACATGTGCATTAGACCAGGACATAGGCAGTGAGAAGGCAGGGAGGGTCAGTGAGGCTTCCTCTCGTCTTCCCATGAACAGAGGCTGATAACACTAACATGTCAGGGTCTAATACAGACATACTTTCATGTTGAGGCACTTCTGTGGGGTGGTGAATCTTCATTTACAGGACTCCAAACATGATAGATTCGTTTTGCTTTGGACAGCGACACTTGGTGTGTCCATTCTGGTCATTCTGTACAAAGAAGTTTGATCTTTATCATAACCTGACAGTGTTTTCAGTCCTTAGTTTCCCCTGTGTCTGCAGAACACAGCCGCCAGACTATGAGCCCGGGACCAGATCTCTTCTCTCCATCTTGCCAGACAAATATCTTGGAGATAACAAACAGCTTTTTGAATAGCATAATAACCATTTTGTCCTATCCTCTTTATTTTGGTTTCTATTGCTTTATTTTGTTTTTGCCCATTACATTTATTGCTTACTGGCCCTAATAGCTTAGACCTTATAACTCTATTAATATCTTTTGGAAATAGATAGCATGCTTTGTGGCTCAGAGATCCCAGGAACAGGGAGAAGCTGTGGCTTCTGAGGTTTGACCCTAAACATTCTTGTGGGTGAGCAGATGGCCTGTTTCTCATGAGGAATTGCTGGAAAGAGCTAATGTGAATGATTGCAGTTCACTTTGCATATATTAATACTTAAGGTCTGTGCTTAATAATACACTCAATGCAGATGTCCCATGATCACATAAACTGCTTGGCCAGCCTCAGATAAATTCAATGGGTTTGCTATTCCATAGACAACTCTTACCAGCCTACTGTCTCTCCAAGCTAGAAAGCCTGTGTTACAGAGACAGTAAAACTGATTAAAAGCAAACCACATTCTTCCCTACTGACTTTCTTGAGGCTTCCCATGGTAATAGGTATGCAGAATGGTGACATGTGAGATATAATCAATTTACAAGTGTTTATGGCACCTTTTGTGTTCTTCTCATGAGCTAAGTATAGATGCCTGATTCAGAAGTGGGAGAGAGGTGACCCTTACCCTCCCTCACACGAGAATAATCAAGTTGCTGAACTAAAAATAACACCCCAAAAAGAAGAATACAAACTTGAGACATGTATATACATTTTGGAACTGACCTCTGTCCCAGAGGATTTGGAAAAGCCATTATGCAGGTTAAGGGAAGAGGGGCTAGAGAGATGGCTTAGAGGGTGAAAGTACTCACTGCACCTAGTTTGAATCCCCAGAACCCAAATGAAGCCGGGTGTGATTGTGCATGCCTGTAATTCCAGTGCTCCCATGATGCAGGCAGAGACAGGAAAACTGTCAGAGGCTCCCATGCCAGCTAACATTGGTGTATGCAATGGAAAAACAACAGCTAACTTGTCTCAAATAAGGTGGAAGATAAGGATGGACACCCAAGGTTTTTGGTTGATCTCCACATTCACACTTGGCACATACATACCCGAATTCACACACATGGATGTGGGCGAGCATGCACACATACTGTACACACAAATACACACATTGTATGCACATATACATTTATACACATGCACTGTACACATTGCACATAATACACACATACATCGCATATATGCACACACATGTCTACATGTAGACACATACATTTCACATACATGCACATATGCACATGCATCATGCACACATATACACATTGTACACACCCGTTCTACACATCCATGGTGCACACACACTATACACATACACATAGAGAAAGGTGATGGGGCTTAGAGGAATTAGAAAACTTACAATATTATTAATAACTATGTACAACAAAATAAATACATTAGCATTTATAGTGAGTTCTATGGTCTCTGAGATAGATGATGGAAAGAAGAAATAAAATTAGTTGTGCAAATTGCAAAGTGATCACTTGACACCTTCATAGGAAATAAGTTTGATTAAAGAGAAGAAAGCCCAGGCTTATGGAACTCAACTCTTTTATAAAGAGCAGAAGACTGTCTTGGCTTATGTTCTAAAGGAAAATATTATCTTTTTTTGAAGGCTATTTGCTAGAGAAATATCTTCAGAAAAACAATCTGAAATGTGGAAAAATGTAAGAGACCCACAGAAAACAATCTCTGTGCAACTTTCTCCAAGACTTCCAGGTTATAAGCATCTGGCCTAGGACCCGAACAAGAGCCCATTCAGGGGCTCGAGTGATGGCTCAGTGGTTAAGAGTGCTCCCTCTGATTCCCAGAACTCACATCAGGTGACTCACCATGATCTGTGACCCCAGTTCCAAGGGCTCTGATGCCCTCTTCTGGCCTCCATGGGTACCTGCATACATGTGGCATATACATGCAGGCATACAAATATACACATAAATAAAAAATAAACTATTAAAAAAGCAAAATCTCCTTCAGATAAATTTGGTGATCTTTGATCATAGCTCCTTGTCCAAGACTCTCAGGCTCAAATCTGCCCAGTTCTGGGGCCATCTCACTTCCTGTTTGCTGGTGGCCTGTTCTTGCTTTGTCTCTGTCCATGGGGCCAAGTCTCAATCTTAGTTATCCATTCTCATGGCATTGTCTTCTTTCCAGGAGGAAGTGCCTACCTTGGTCTTTGACTCCTTCCTTTAACTCCAGGAATTCAGAGGCCATGTCTTAGCTCTTTCTTGGTCCACTGTGTCTGGACCTTTCTGTCTTCTCTTCCAGATGTACCACTGAATTTGATCTACTTGTCACACATGCAGCAATCCCCTGATACTGACCTGTCCTTTAAGACCTTTCTCCTGTCACTCCCTCTACTGTTCTAAGACTGCTCCACTGACTCAGAAGAACTTCAGACACCTTCTCTTATCAGATCTACTCCCACATGTTCGCTATGTTACACAGTGTGCCTTATTGCTGGACTATTGTCTCAGTCCCTTTTGACAGTGGAAAGAGAATTCTGTGGACTGAATGGGTTATAAATAACAGAAGCTTATTTCTCGTAGTTCTGTAGGCTGGGTGCCAGCAGGCAGTGACAGGTAAGGGCCTGTTTTCTCATCCATAGCTGTTTGCCTCCTTACTCTGTCCTCAAATGGCAGAAGAGGCAGGCTCCTTGGAGTCCCTTTATAAAGACATTAATTGCATGAATGACCTAATTACTTATCAAAGATTCTGCTTTCTACTACCATCACATGTGGTTAAGGGTTTCAATATATAAATTTTGGGGGGTAGGTACTAACATTTAGTCAACAGCGGTCATTGTTAGAAGGAAAGAGGTGGTACTTTCAAGTCAAGGGCAGCAGTGTACACACCGCTCATGGATCCTGGGCCAATCCAGAAGCCAGCCTGACAAATTTGATGACCTCACTGCCCTTTATTCAAGGGGAAGAATGGGAAGAAGAGTCTTTGAATGACAGGCCAAAGCATCACAGTGGCCAAGTCTTAGTCTGGCCCAAAGAGTTCATGGGAGTGTTCATGGCTGGATATCACACAGGACTTGGAATCAGTGAGAACTGGATTTGGGTCCTGGTTCTGTAGCCTGGTAGAGGTGTACCAGCAGAACTACGGCTCTGTATTTCAGAGATGATCATCTTGAACATTGTGGTAACAATATTAACCTGACGGGCTGTAATGGGCATTGTTGATACACTGTCTAGCCTGGTGGCTTTGAATTTTACACTCACGCACCAAGAATGATGACACCTATAATCCCAACGCTTGGGAACTAGAAGCAATTCAAGGCTGGTCTCAACTGCATATAGTGAGTTTCAGGCTACCCTCCACCACATGAGACCTTTCCTCAAAAGAGTGAGTGAAAGGGCAAGAGGGTCTGGAGAGATGGCTCATCAGTCAAGAGCACTGGCTGCTCTTCCAGAGACTCCGGGCTCAGTTCCCAGCACCCACACATGGTGGCTAACAACCATCTGTACTCCAGTTCCAGGGGATCCAACACCCACTTCTGGCCTCGATGGGCATTGAATGACATTCATGCACTTACATACATGCAGGCAAAACATTCATCCGCATCAAATAAAAATAAAAAAATATTTGAAATGAGTAAATTAATTTTAAGTGCCCAATATGTTGGCAACTGTCCTCTATGGAATGTTAGCCTCAGAAGAGATCTCAGGGTTGCGTGTGGAGGCTCATGAGTATGATTTCGGCACTCTGGAGGCAGAGGCAGGAGGATTGCTGCAGAATAAAGGAAATTACTTTCTTTGACAGGTGATTAGAAAGCTTATATTGCCAAGTACATATTTGTGCAATGTGTATTATAGGTCGGACTGCGTGAGCACACTGCTTTTTCTCTATTTGGTTCATTTCATCTTTCAGTGATGCTTCATTGGGGACCTACTTAGTGCAAGGACTGGCGTTTGGAAACTGTTATCCTAAAAGTCACAGCCATCAGTTAAGTGTAGCAGTTGCTATTGTTCCACAATGCTAAGGGGAGCAACTTTCTGAGTCCCAAAGGTTTTCATGACAAATGTACCAAATATTCTTCCAAATTTTATTGTTTTGGCTCAATTTTTATCCCGAGTGCTACTTTTTTTTTTTTTTTTTAAGTGGGTAAACTCCGTTTTGTTGTAGTGGTCAGGGTTCAGCACACACTACAGCAGGGCCGGGAGATATCAGCCCAGAAAGACAAGGACCAGTCCTTCTGGAAATGTCATTTAACCAAAGTTTAACACAAACCCCCAGTAGTGGCTGAAATTTCCCACGGAGCTGTCAGATCTGGTGTGAGAACACAGCACAGCTGTGCAGGGAACAGCTGCCACAGATTCCCAGCTGAGTGGTGACTATATTGTCTCTGGAAGCCATGTGCTCAGGTGAGGTCTGGCTCTGGGAGGACAAGGTCATGTGCTTCCAGTTTACACAAAGGAGAAAGTCTGGAGGTGGCTGCTTAGCGAGTCTCTTCAGTGTGTTTATTACAGGATGGACTTTGCAAGCAGGGAGGTTCAGATCTCTGCTCCACTGCCTCTCTGACTTTGGGGAGTTTGGAAATCTCTGTTGCCATGTCTGTAAAGCAAGCCTAACAGCAGCATTCAGGTCACAGGTAAGATCAAATGAGATAAAGCAGGTGGCGCCTCAGTAGGGTGGCTGGGCTTCCTGCTGCCGATGTTGATAGAGCCTAGAGCCGTGATCCTGGAAGTTCTACAGTCAGAAACCTCATTTGTGCTTCGGTCTGAGCTCCTCTTTCTTACCAGCATGGCTGGTCCTCACTGGTGGCTCTTTAATATCCCCACCATTCTCCTTTACTACAACTAAAACCCATCTGCCATCTTCGATGTCTTTCTCTCCTTCTCCCACACCTCCACTATGTCTATAGCTACTGAAGTCTATGAATTCTCCCAACTCCCCTTGCCTTCCCCTCACCTGACTCCAGCTACTTGGTTCACAATATCGTCCTTTTCATCACAAACAACATCAGCAGCCTCCACACTGGCCCTATGGCTAATCTTTGGAAACATAAGTCTGATGTCATATACTCACTTGTTTAAGACTATTCTATTCAGTCTATAGGATGAAGGTAGACACATTTCTTTGGCAGTAAGTATGGCCCTGCAGCATGTGACCGGTCTTTCTGCTCCACCTTGATCCTACATTGCAGGGACACGGCCCTCTAAAACCTCTCTGTGGCTTTATGGGGTTTCCTGTCTTTCTGTCTTGGGCATGTCATTCCCCTTCCCTGGAATGGCAGTGATGACAGTGATGAGGAGGAGGAAGAGGAGGAAGGATGTCAGGAAGATGCAGCCACTATGCATTGGTCTTTGCAGTGTATTGTTCTCTGGGGTCTGTGATGTAAAGGTATAATTTGTGTTTGATCAACCTTGGCCTGTTAGGGAACTCAGTAGATAGAATTACAATCTTTAAAATTTTTATTTATATATTTTATGTGTATGTGTGTTTTGCCTATGTAAATGTAAGTGTACCATGTGGGTTGAATGCCAACCAAGGCCAGTAGAGAGCATCAGATTCCCTGGAACTGGAGTTACCAACAGTGGTCAGCCACTATGGGGGTGCTGGGAACCAAACGCAGGTCCTCGGCAAGAACAGCTAGTGCTCTTAACCACTGAGCCACCTCTGCAGCCCCCTAATTACAATCTTTAATACACCTATGAGTTTATTTACATGGCTGCTTCTCTTAGAATCCAGAAGTTTTGACTTTGTGTGTTGCTCACTCACAAGGGTGTGTGGTAACCAGAACCAATTTATTTTCTTTTCTTTCAAGTAGATTTCATTTGGCACAGTTGTTGTATGTAGTCATGTTTTTATAAAGACGTTTCATACAAGTTCATCATGTACTCTGCCCATATTCACCTCTTTAGCCTTTTCTTTCTTCTCCCTTCCCTTCCCATCATTCTGCCTAGACAGTCTTGTTTCTACCTTCATGTCCTGCATACATGTGTCCATATAAAATCGAGGATCTGGGCTGGAGAGATGGCTCAGTAGTTAAGAGTCCTGGCTGCTCTTGCAAATGACCTGAATTCAATTCCCAGCATCCACATGGTAGCTAACAACCATCCATAACTCCAGCTCCAGGGGATCTGACACCCTCTTTATCCTCTGCAGGGATTGAATGACATGATTGTGCTCACATACATGCAGGCCATATGCTCATACATATAAAATAAAAATAATAAATAAAATATTTAATAAAATCTAGGGTCTGCAAATGCAAGAAAACATTGTGTTTGTCTTTCTGAGTCTGACTCACTTAATGTCATGGTCTCCAGTTGTATCCATTTTCCTGCTGGTGACATGATTTTGTTCTTTATGGCTGAATATAACTTCATTGTGTATACATATCATGTTTCCTTTATCTGTTCGTCTCTGGAGGACACATAGGCTGATTCCATATCTTGGCTTCGTGTATTGTCTTCCTGTGGCTGAGGAGCGTACTGTTTAGTGATGAATAACATTCTACTTCTGCATGTTTCATAGTTTATCCATTCCCCTGCTGGGAAGATGTGCTGGCTACTTCCAAGTTTTGGCAATTGTGACTATAGCTGTTCTAGCACCTGTGTGCAGGGTTTGGTGGAGACATGCATTTTTTAACATATCTGGATAAATACCAAGAAGTCCGTTTTTTGTATCATTTGGTAATAGTGTGTTGAGTTCTGTCAGAGACTGCCAAATTGTCTTCCAAAGCAGCTGGTTCATTCTGTATCCATGTCAGTAGACGGGGGCTCTTTCACTCCACAGCCTTCTTGGACCTTGATACTGTCAGCATTTGAATGGTAACAATTCTAATGAACACGTAAGGATTATTTTACGTGTTATAACTGGTGTTAGTTTACGGTTCTGTAACAGTATACAGTGTAGGCACCTTTCCAGAGCTTTTCATCTCTTTATCTTCCACAAGCATCAATTCAAACATTTTACCCATTTTTTAATTAGATTTTATTTTTTTTGAGACAAGGTCTCATGGAACCCAGGCTAGTTTCAAATTCCCTAGGTAGCTGAGGCTATCCTCGAATTCCTGATCCTTCTGCCGCCTCTGACTCTTCCCAAGTGCTGGGATTACAGGCAAGTGTCACTCTATGCAGCTCAGATAACTTTCTAATTGTTGAGTTTTCAGAACGCTGGACAAGAGTCCATTCAAATATACCTTTTACAAATATTTTCTCCCAGCCTGTGGCTTCTCACTCTACCAAGCCCTTAGTTATTTTTGCAGTCCACCGCAGAGGTAACCTTCTGTGACGGCCTATCTGCCCCCATCCTTAGGAGTGCATTATGCAAACATCCATTATACTGTAAATGTTAACCCACCAGGCTGTGACTTTCCTCAGAAAGGGCTCATACCATTTATCTTTTCTTTTCCAGAATGCAACATAGTATCTGTTGCTCACTTCATACTTAACACATGTACGCTGAGCAAACAGAGGCGTTAAATGCAGACACACATGAATGGGTCATCTCTGCTTCCTTCAAAAGCACGGGGTGAGTTTTCCTTCAGTGGAGGTAAGCGTGAACTTGCCCTGTGGACAGGGTTCAGCACGTGACTGTGTCTCTAGATGAAGGTGATTTCGACTGACTCTAACCATTTCTACCACAGATGTGATAGATGGTAGGACACCAACCCCCCCCAACCCCCACTCCTAGCTCAGAGTCAGGGCAACAGGTACAATCCTCTGATGGTCTGCAGGGGTAAGAGGTACATTCATCACCTGCATATAGTCCTGTGTGTGTGTGTGTGTGTGTGTGTGTGTGTGTGTGGACTCAAGTCTTGGTACATGACTCTCCATTTTTTCTGGCCAGTGGAGAGCGATTTATAGTTCTGTGTGCCTCTTCAGTATCTCTGGTTTGGGGAAGAGAATTACAGGTGTGTGTAGACACAGCCATGCTCCAGTGGTGAAATCCTCCAGAAACTTTGACACAGGTTCGAATCTCTCAAACTTAAGTCAAACTCCTTCACTTGCTCCCTTTTCCTTTCATATCCTTCTTCCCTCTGGCTTTTTCTCTTCTCGTCCCGGCCGCCCTTGTATTTGCTTGTAACATTTTTGGAAAATTCTCCCCTCTCAGATCTCGTTGGCATTAAGCTCCAAATGCATTCTGTTGTGTTTAGGACCATTCTCCCTCAATAGGCCTTCTATTGGGGGTAGGCTCTGCATCCAGAGTTGGGCTAAGCCCCCGGGGGATGAAGCTTGGAGAAGAAAGACTCTACACATGATGCTCAGGCTTGTGACCATTTGATTTGCTGCCGTGAGAGTGGAGATTTTCATGTGAGAGAAGAGCCCATAGGAGATCAGCAGATGTTTGCCTGCAAGACTCGAGGCTTTTGATATGAGGTGGGAAAATATCTGGGTTTTTGAATTTGAAATGTTCACAGGGTGTTTTAGAGCTATTTAGAAAATAGCTGTTCTTAGTGTTTTGGGTCATTTTAGGTAATTTAAAGTGTTATCAAAGCATCTTACTCTTGTGATAAGAAGTCTAAATAATACAGACATCCCATTCAGAGTAGAAACTTAAATATCCCTTAATCTATCTTCTTTCTCCTAATTTTGCTCTATTTATTTCTCATTTATTATAATTTTTGTTTTTCTTTGTTACTTGCTGTATAGACCAGGAGATCCTCCTGAGTGCTGGGACTAATGGTGTGTGCCACCTTATTTATTTATTTTAATAACAAGGGTTGGCTATGTAACCCAAGTTGGCCTTGACCTCACTATGTGTGCTATGCTGGCTTTGAACTTGTGACAGTCCTCCTGCCTCAGTCTCCCAAGTTCTTGGATTAGAGGCCATGCCCAGCCAATTTTGTTCTTTCTTGAGATGAATTCCTTGGCAGAATAGGTGAGTGTGGGGCCATTTCCTGTGTCTCTGCATGTACTCACAGGTCTCCCATTAATTTCTATAGAAAGAGTTGTGTTAAATACTTCACTGTGTGATGTTCCTGTTTCCATGAACCATAGAACTTTCAGACCATTCATAGGAGTATGCACAGAAGAGCCTCACGCTAACTGCTGTTCGGAGTCTGGAAGTGTGAGCGCACTCTGCTGCTTATCCCATCGTTGTACCAGTTGTGTGTGTTGGTGCATGTGCTTGCATGTTAATGTGGAAACCATGTGTGTATCTTCTATGCTCTCCTCTTTACTTAGTTTTTGACTGGGGCTCCCTAGTCCCAGCCCTCCTGGAAGTCACTATATGGACCAGGCTGGCCTTGATCTCATAGAGATCTGCCTGCCTCTGTCTCCCAAGGGCTGGGATTAAAAGTGTGTACCACCACACCCAGTGTTTATTTATTCTTTTAATAATGTATTTAAAATTATTATCATGTGTAGGATGTGTGTGTGTGTGTGTGTGTGTACATGTTCATTCTACTGCACTCATGTGGAGGTCAGAAGACAATTTTGTGATATCAGTTTTCTCCTTCCACATTTATGTGAGTTCCAGGAATCTAACTTTGCTTGCTAATGATGGCCCTCTATCTTATTTGTTTTTTATGTGTACAAGTGTATTACCCGCATATGTGTAAATGTACCTGTGTCGTGCAATGCCTGAGGAGGTCAGAAGAAGGTGTCAGGTCCCCTGAAACTGGAGTTACAGATGGTTGTTAGATGCTCTGTGGGTGTTAGGGACTGAACCTGGATCCTCTGTAGGAGCAGCTAGTGCTCTGACCATTTAAAAAAAATTTTTTTTTTAATGTGTGTCTGTGTTAATTTAGGTCCATGCAGGAGCCTGTGGACTCCAAAAGAGTGTGCTGGATTCCCTGATACTAAAGTCATAGGTGATTGTCACCCACTATGTGGTTGCTAGGAATCCAACCCAGGTCCTTTGCAAGAAGAGCAGTAAGAGCTCATAACCGCTGAGCCATCTCTCCAGTCCCTACCTTATTGTATGAGACAAGGTCTTTCATTGAATCCAGAGCTAATGGATTGGCTAGACCAGCTAGTCAGTCATCTCCTCAGTTCTTTTTTTCCCTTCCAACCCGATGCTGGGATTTCAGACAGATACCTCCACATCTGGCTTTTTACGTGGGTGCTGGGGATTTGAACTCAAGTCCTCATGCTTGCCCATCAAGTACTTTATTCACCGAGACATTTCCCCAGCTCTTTCTTCCCTTTCTTTTTATATGTCAAGCAATTATGCAACAAATATCTTTCTGTACATATTTTCCCATGTGTGTATTTATTTGAGACAGGATCTCACTACGTAGCTTACAGAGATCGGCCTGCTTCTATCTCCCCAGCACTGCGATTAAAGGCATGTGCCACTGGGCCCAGCTTTCACTCAGGTATTTTTGTGAGTGTTGTTAAGATTTGTAAATTTTTGGTAATGCAGATAAAGACTGAGCATTTTCTTTTTTCTTTTCTTTGGTTCTTTTTACAAGTTTACTTCAGTTTCTTAGTCTAAACTGTTTATAATTCTTGGAAATCACAGATTATTTTCTTATTGGTTTTAGGGGCTTCTTTCCCCAAATTTTTATCAAGAAAAATTTCAAACTGGGTAAGGTGGTGGTACATACCTAGGGAAGTGGAGGCAGAGGGATCAGAAGTTCAAGGTCATCTTGGCTCCATAGTGCCTTCAGAACTACCATGGGCTACGTGAGTCCCTGTCTTAAAAAAGAAGCAGGAGAAAAAGAAAAGAAATGAAAAATGTCAAGCGTGTAGACATGTTGGCAGGACTATGTGCTAAACACACATGGCCATCTGAGATCTGTAATTAACTTTTTACTGTGTCTGTCTACTTTAATTCTATGCATTTTAAAACGAATTGAAGAAATCAGTACAATAAACATTTCAGATGCGTATCAGGAACAGAATTCCATATTTGTTTACAGTCCTTTTAGATGTGATTTGCTATTATTTTTTATTTCTCTGTTATTATTATTATTCTTTTGAGACAGGATTTTACTGCGTAGCCCAGATTGTCCTTCGGAGCCTCCTGCCTCAGTCTCCTGTAGTGTTGGGTTTTTAGGAATGGATCACCATGCCTTGCTTCCTTCTTCTCTTCCTTTAAAAAATATTTATTTAGTTATTTATTATTTGTGTGTGTGCGTATGTATGAATGTATGTGTATCCTCATACATGTTTGGAGGTCAGAGGACAACCTGCAGGAGTCAGTTCTCTCCTTTCACCATGTGGGACCCAGGAATAGAACTCAAGTTGTCTGATTTGGCAGCAAGCACCTTTATCCACTGAGCCATTCCACCTGCCCCTAATTTGGCAATTTTCTTTATGAACTTTAAGTTTTGCATCTTTCTTATGAAGACTTTTTCCCACCCCAGTATTGCTTTAAAAGTTCCATTTTCCCCAGTGTCTAGATCTATTTTTATTTTAAAAATCCAGATGGAATTCTATTTCATGTGGGGATTGATAAAATTTAATTTTTGCAATAAGAAACTCGTTGTCGCAAAGCCAAAGGCTCTCTTTAGAATTATATGCTGTAGCTTTTGATTGAAAAATGTTTCCCAAATGCAGAGCACGTCAGGAGTAAGGAGGCCTAGAAGATACCAGGCAGGCGGAAGGGCAGAACTGAGCCAGGGCGAGGGCCGGGTCTGGAGTTCTGAAGATTCTAAAGTTGTCACTAAAAGTTTTGTTTGTTTTGAGACAGGATCTAATAGAGTGCAGGCTGGCTTCAAATTAGCAACGTAGCCAAGAATGACCTTGGACTCCTAATCCTCCTGAGTCCACCTCCCAAGTGTGGATTATAGGCATGCGCCACCACATGCGACTGTCACTGAAGGTTTTCTCCAGTGACTGAATAAGGTTGGTTTTTGACAGGAAACAGTAGAAAGGCAAGTTTCACCTTCTACATTCTCTGCCACAATATTCTTTTCTAACTTAAAGAGGTTGGGAAGGTGATACAGTGCTTCGGAGTTCCATGAGCAGTTTCAATCTCTTTCTAGTAGAGAATTATCTCTAAAAGAGTTGGAGTCAAGATACGAACTTGTAAGCTTCAAAGCATGCTTTGCTGACTGATGAGTCTGGAGATGTGTGCAGATGGGGCGGGGGCAGAGAGCAAAGAACAGCCCCCTGCAGGTAAGTAGGTGGTCTGGTTTGCATCTTGCTGGTTCACCATTGAGGCAGAGACTGGCTGACTTGACAAAGGAGCAAAGCCTAAGGTAGATATTGCCTTTTGAGAAACAAAGGAACAGTTGGATCTGTAGTTCTTTAGAGCATGTATCAAAAATACCTGAGGATGCAGCTCAGTTCAAAGAGTTTGAAGTTCTTGGTTTGATCCCCAACACTGTATAAACTGAAAGTTAGAGTCATGCTTATAATCCCAACACTTAGAAGGTGAAGGCAGGAGGATCAGAAGTTCAAGGCCATCCTCGACTAGACCCTGTACAAACAAATAAACAAAAGCAGGGCTGGAGAGATGTGGATGGGTCTCTGTCTCCAGCATCGCTGTTGTATTCCAGCCATCCCAGAGAATGGCGGGTGGTCGAACAGGTCCTCAGGTGGCCCAGAGTGTGATGGGAAGAATTTCCCAGGAGACTACTGAGTCAGTAGACAGTTCACTTATTGAAACCAAGACAGGGATTTATATAGGGAGGCCTTTCTGGCCGTTACAGAAGGTGGGAAAGTTAAAGGTGGGGTCTTTAGGTAAAGGTAGGAAGGCTGTAAGGCTGACGTGGAAATTAGGAACAAGGAAACGAAACTAAAACCTGGTTTTGGTCTGGGATGATCTTTGTGGGGGGGGGGGTGAAGAAGTCCTGCCATCCCTTCAGGGTCTCTGGGGTCACACTGCCTGCTCAATGCCTTTATGCAATAGGCCCAGGTCCCACAGAGAGATGACTCAGTGGTTAAGAGCACTTGCTGCTCTGCAGAGGACACAGGCTCAGTTCCCAGTATGTATTCCATAGCTCCAGTTCCAGGGGATCTGATGCCCTATCCTGGCCTCTGCAGGCACTTCATAAACACAGTGCACTTATATACATGCAGGTAAAACACTCATTCACATTAAAAAAAGTAAATAAATAAATTTTAAGAAGAAAGTAAACAAGCAAACAAGAAAACCTCTTGTTCAGCCTCACAATGCTAGTGTGTTGTTGAGGAAGACAGGAGTAAATGAGAAAAAGTGGAAGGAACTAATTTAAGGCTATGTTTGGAAACTATATGCAAAAGCATTTATAGACTACATTGTACAACATGAAAGCAAATGCCTTCATTATTAGCATAACATAAAGAAAGAAGACAGAGGCTTTGGGATCTATGATAGACATTTGGTGGTATCAAGAGAACTGAATGGCCAGGCATGGTGGTACCTGCCTTTAATTCCAGCACTTGGGAGGCGGGAGGCAGGCAGATCTGTGAGATCGAGGCCAGCCTGTCTATATAGTGAGTTCCAGGTCAGATGGGGCTAGAAGAAGACCCTGTTTCAAAAAAACTGAAGAGAGAGAGAGAGAGAGAGAGAGAGAGAGAGAGAGAGAGAGAGAGAGAAGCCCGTATACCAGGGATTCATGCACACCATGCAAGATCTATTTATTCAGGATCCACTCAAAAAGCAATTTCACTTCTGGGTATTTAGTGAAGAGAGGGGATGCACTAATGCCTATAGCAATTCTGCTTGTAATTGCCCCGCCGTGGAGACAGCCTAAATACCGCTTCACGGGTGAACAGATGAACAGCTGTACAGCTGTGAGGCATCCCCGTTTGAAGTATTGTTCAGCAGCCAAAAGGGATCAAGGAGCAGGAACTCAGGCTCACCCAACAACAGGGATGAAATGAGGAAGAATCCAGCTGAGAGAAGCAACTGGACCAAAGAGAGCTCATATTTTATGTTTCTCTGAGGACCAAATCCTAGAAGATGCCGCTTGGGAAGGAGACACACAAAGCAGGGGATGACGAAGGCTCATAAGCAACGTGGTAGAGATGTGAACGTGTCCACTATTTTTGTTGTTGCTGCCTTTTTATTTTCTTTTTGAGACAGGGTTTCTCTGTAGCCCCAGCTGGCCTGGAATTCTTTGTGTAGACCAGGCTGGCCTGGATCTTACAGAGATCCACCTGCCTCTGCCTCCCAAGTGCTGGGATTAAAGGTGTGTGCCACCACACTAGGCAATGTTCACCATCTTGATTAGACTAGTTTACAAACCCAAACTTTACAGATTTTGCAGTTTACAAAGAGTATTTTATTGTGTGTTAGTTTTGTACACAGTGATGCCGTGATGCCGGAGAATAGTTATTTACTCTGAAAAGCATGATCTTTTTTTGTTTGTTTGTTTTTTTGATACAGGGTCTCCATGCAGCTCAGCTGACCTAGAACTCACAGAGATCCACTTACCTCTGCCTCCTGAGTGCTGGGATTAAGGGCATGCATCATCATGCTTAGCATTAAAATTAAAATGTAAGCTGCATGGGTGACTTGTATTTAATCCACAATTTGATTTAGAAAAATCCAGTTCTACTGGGTGTGATGACATACATCTATAATCCCAGCACTTAGAAGGCTGACGCAGGAGTTCCGGGCTATCCTGGGCTACAGAGTGAGACCCTGTCTCAAAACAACAACCAAAAGGCTAGGGAGATGGCTCGATGGGTAGAGTGCTTGCTGTGACAGATGCAGTCATGTCCTTATGGGTTAATAAATGATTTGGCATCTTAGCGAAATTGAGAATAATATTGTATGTTTGGAAAGATTTCTAGAAAAATTAAGAATGTTTGATTTGAGCAAAAGATTGTAAACTCCAGGAATCTTGAAGATTCAATTGTGATGAATTGTTCTTTCCCCACAACACCTAACAAACGAGACTAATTATATTAGCATGAGATTGCTATAGTTTTAAATCAAGAAGAGTATACATATGTGTTATTGTCTGAAGGCACAGATGTCTGCCTTACCCCTTAATTACCACCGGCTCTGGTGATGTTATGTGTTTCAGATCAGTTAATGCAGCCTGTACTATTTGGGGTGGGGAGACTGGGCACTGACTCAATGGGGTTTGCCGATTGGCAGTAACCTGCTTGAGGGAGGAGAAAGCGAAGAGTGGAGTAGGGTTGAACCCTCTATTTTCTTTTCAGTGTTAATGAAGGACCCTCATTTTGCCGGCATCTCCCCCTCTCTTCTCATGTATGAAAGTCTAGAAGGATAGAGTTAGAGGAATGGGAACGGAGAGAGGGTGGGGCTGCCTGGGGCTACACTGAGCATTTAAAACAAAACAAAACAAAATGCATCTTGATTGCCAGGGCAGGAAATTTCTGCCCAACTGGAAGGGCTGGTTGCTGGAACCCAAGCCTTCCAGAGGCCTTTCTGGGAGGGCTGGAGGCGTGGCTGGGAGAATGCTGGCTTCAGGGACACCCAAGTCTGCCTGCCCTCAAACTGACAGGGAAGTGACTTAGGCCCAGGGGGCCCAATGGAGTGAGATGAGTCTGACCCAGGCCAGAGATCAGAGCAGAATGTGGCCACCTTCTCGCAGGGCCATCTTTGTCACCAGATCCTGTGGGCCCTGCAGGCCGAGGACCTAGAATGGAATAGCTTGTGTAGAACCAAAGTCAGTGAGCCCAGAGCCTACATCAAGACAGGTGTGAGGCTTTCCCTCACCAGCTTATTATGACATGATCTTTTCTATGTATTTTTCTCATTATGTCCTCTGAGTTCCTAGCACAGTCCCTGGCATAAGATCTCAGTTATATACTGCATGAATAGATGGGTGGACAGACAGATGGACAACTTTTCCAGTCTCACAAATGACATGTTCTTGAAACTAATAGTGCTGTTTCTAATTTATCCCCTCAATACATAAATAGAAATAACCTCCCTCTGTGACCTAGAACTCCCAAGGTCAGATCCAAGGTGACTAATCAGGTGCTAAAATTGGGAGAACCAACAAATACACCCTATGTTACCTTTACTCACTGCTTCTCAAAATTTCCCACAAATTGAACACAAACATTTATTTATTTTCTTAGTGAAGGGTTTGGTGGTTTCCTGTTATTCTTTTATTTACACTTAGTACTGAAGTATGTATTCTGGAAGTTTACGGTTGGACAAGTTTTGCCCTGAGGAGGTAGCAGTCTAATTATAATGACAACAAGGGATAGTTATACAGGAATGTCTCCTCTGATCACCTCCAGGCAAGGACTCTGTTCCACAGTGGCTCTGATCTCTCTGAGGTAGGGAGTCCGGGGTCTGCTAGGTGCTGTGGTGTTGGGAGACTGAGCTGAGGGAGCAGGAATGTTAGCTCTACCTTTGCTGTTTTTCCCTGCTGTTCTATGGGCAGAGCTAGCTAACCTTGACCATGGAAGTTGGGTCACCTATTGTTCCGGATCTACACCCAGTTAAGGAACTCACACTAAAGTTGAAAGCTATGTTATTGAAGTGACATTGGTTCAACAAGTTTTTCCCTCCCTCCCTTTCTCCCTCCCTCCCTTCCTCCCTCTCTCCTTTCCTTCCTTCCTTCCTTCCTTCCTTCCTTCCTTCCTTCCTTCCTTCCTTCCTTCCTTCCTTCCTTCTTTCCTTCCTTCCTTCCTTCTTTGTATATGTACACTTGTGTGCACACATGTAAAGGCGAGAGGTTGATATCAGGTATCTTCTATAATCACTCTTATTTCTTTTCTTTAAAAAAAATTTATTATTTTTATGTGTATGTGTATGTGTGTGCCTGCATGAGCTTATTTGTACTGTGTGCATGCAGGAATCGGTGAAGGCCAGAAGAGGGTGTTGGGAGTTATGACTGGAGTTACAGGGGGTTGTGAGTCACCATGTGGGGGCTGAGAACCGAACCCAGTGTTAGATTTTAGGAGAAAAGAAAAGGAAGGCGTTTAAGGTTAAGAAATACTAAGCAGAGCCAGAACACATTCCCTGCCTGTCGCAGGTCTGGCTCTTGTTTCTTAACCTTAAATGCCTTCCTTTTCTCCTAAAATCTAACATTTGGTGGCCCGTAGGGGAGACAGGTTGACTCCACAAACAGCGTCTTTCCGTCTGGGGAGTGACCAATTGATAAGGTTTGAGCAAGGCCAGGCTGTCAATTTAGGGCTAGTTGGTTACTTTAAGGGATTTGTGACTTTATGGCCTCCTCTAACGGAGGATTCATGTGATTCATGCATTCTGTCTTTCAGGTCCTTTGCAAGAGCATTAAGGGTTGCTTTCGATCACTGAGCCATTTCTCCAGCACCTCCACCTTATTTTTTATGTCAGGGACTCTTACAGTGAACCTGGAGCTCACTAGTTCAGCTAGACTGGCTGACTAGAGAGCCCCAGAGATCCACCTGACTCTGATTCCCCCACACAGAGATTATAGGTGTGTGCCACCACATATGGCTTTTATGTGTCTGCTGGGAATCTGAACTCAGGTCCTCATGCTTGTGTAGCAAGTCCTTTACTGATGAGACCATTTCCCCAGCCTATTCCACTCATTAGGATAAGACTTTCTAGATCAAGAGACAAACTTTTTCAGTAAAACGACAACAAGTCAGTATTGTCCGCTTTGTAGTTAGTTGCTTCCCAAACTACTTGAAGTTTAGTAGTTCTAGGGCATATGAAGAAATTGTGGCTGGGTTCCAATCCAATTTTTGTTTGCTTTTTTTGTTTAGCTAAAAAGGTTTATGTGGATATGGTTTTGCAGGGAACAAGTCGGTAAACAAGACTTTACCAACGTGTACTTTGGCTCGCCTCAAACTTACTATGTAGCTGAGGATGATCTTGAACTCCTGACCCCAACATGCCTCCAATTCCTGAGTGTTAAGGATTACAGATATGTACCACCATACCCAGTAACTCATAGTTTCTTTTAGTGGTGTGAGGGCACTCAGAACAGACAGGGGAGGCTCCAGAGGGGTCATGTGGCTCTTGGTCAGCAGGACGCTAGACAGGGTTTGTCTTCTGTCTCTAACTAGGTCCCCCTCACCTCTGTCATGTCTGCCCTTCTTCAGGTGACCCTTGAGTCCCAAGAATCTCTCTCCCAGAAAGGCTTGGCTGCAGACATAACCAAAGACTTCATGCACCAAGTGGGATAGAAAGTGTGACTGGGTGAGGTAAGGAATGCTTGACCCCTGACCTGCCTCTTCCGCAGTGAAATGTTCCAGATGGGACCAAAAGTCTCCAGGGGCATGGCTGTCGGTAGCCAGTATCATCATCTGTCACCCCAGATACAAACCTGGTGTTCTCCTTGGTGATCCCCTCTTCCACACTGCTAACATGCTAGGCACTATCCAGGCCTTGTGACCTGCTCGGCTATGACAGTCATCCCAAAGTCAGTGTCTGTCTACACTCAGGGATCAGCTCATCTCTGTTCCCTCTAGTCTTCTTGCCTCACTGTACACACAACTACAGCCAGGGTGACCTCTGTAACCCACAGATCTGACCCTTCAATGATCGCTCATCTTTTCCAAGTCTCCGGCCCATGCCCTCTTCGTCTGCTCTTTGGTTGGTTGCTTTTCTAGATTGACCATTCATCACTCCCCAAACTTACCTTTTATTTTTTTTAAAGATTTATTTATTTTTATTTTATGTGTATAAGTGTTTGTTTGCATGTATGTATGTGTACCATGTGCATGCCTAGTGCCCGTGGAGACCAGAAAAGTCCTCAGGTTACTTGGAGCTGGAGTTATAGGCTGTTGTGAGTCACCATGTAGGTGCTGGACCCAAACCTGGGTCCTCTGCAAGAGCAATCAGTGTTCTTAACCACTAGACCATCTCTCTAGTCCCCCACCTTTTCTTTTGCCTGTTGCTAAGACCCACTTGTCCTTTAGGTTCCAGATCTGAAATCATGTAGTCATGTCCTAGGGAGAGAGTGTATGTGTGTGTGTGTGTATGTGTGTGTGTGTGTGTATGAGAGTATGGACTTTCTCTTTCTCTCTAGAGGACAGGAAAGGGTAGTTGCTAAGTACACAAGTTCTGAATTCAGGCTGAGTTATGTTCCAATTCCATCTTTGTCATATACTGGCTGTGTGGTCGTGGGTAAGTTATGTACTTGCTCTGGGCTCAGATTTTGTGGGTTTGTTTTTTCGTTTTGTTTTGTTTTTATCTTGAGGATAATAGTAAACTTGTTTTCATCATAAAGGTGTTAAGTGGACTGAGTAAAATTAAAAATATATATCTAACTTATTTTTATGTGTTTGAGTGTTTTGCCTGAATGTAAATGAACCATATGCATGCAATGCTCAGGGGGAGTCGAATCCCCTGGAACAGGAGTTATAGATGGCTGCTAGCCACCATGTGGGTGCTGGGAATTGAACCTGGATCCTCTGCAAAAGTGGCCAGTGCTTTAAAATGCCGAGTCAGCTCTCCAGACCCATGACTGAATACACTAATCTATGTTAAGTACATAGAGGTGTGTTTGTCATACATCAAACACTGCTTTAGTTATCAGGATCATTGCTATCAGCCTCAATGCTTTCTTATTTTATCTATTGCTTTCTGACTAGGCCCCTTTCGGATGCATTCCATTATCCTGCTATCACTCTATTCCAGAACTTACCACACTCTGTTCCTAATCTCTTTCCATTTGTCTCCTTGAGAGACTGTCACATTTTCCTTCACTGAACCAAAATGTTCAGCACAGAGTAACACAGAACATATGGTCAAAATATATTCTTTGAATTAAGGGATGAACGCCTGAATTGAATGAGCCTCACTTAGCACATGAAACTCCCCCAAACCTGGGATCCTGCATAGTGCTACATCAAGAAGCGATAAGGAAAGTGGCCATGGTGGCACACACTGTAATCCCAGCACTTGGGAGGTGGAGGCAGGACAATCGAGAGTTCAAGGTCATCCTTAACTACATAGTTAGTTTGAGGTCCCCTGACTACAGAAAGCAAGTGTGATCATAGCTAGAAGAAAGATGTCAGACCCATGTGGGACCCAGTGTTGGCAGTAACAATGACGACATCTTCCTAAGCAACTGGTTGCTCAAGGTGCTGTGCAGGTGCTCTGCTCCATCTGGTTTCTAACAATGGGGCTGGTCTACCCAGATCTGGGCTGCTTTGAAAAGTGAATAGCACATGTCGAAGTGTTTTCAGAGATGGGATTAGATAACAGTTTAAAAGGCTGAGTTGAGTAAGATGGCTTCCCTTTTAATCCTAGCCTGGGTGGAGCCAGTTACTCCACTTCTATTTTAAGGAGTGTGCACTTGAAATTGAGCTCCAGATGGGAGCACAAATTTCTACTCTTTGTAACACCCACAGAAGGGTGTATTTATGGAGCTAGGGAGATAGGACAGTGGATAAGATAGCTTGCTGTGAAAGCAAGAGGATGTGAGTTCAAATCCCAGCATCAGTGCCTATGACCCCAGCATTGTGGGGAGGTGACAGTTGGATCCCAAAGCCAGCCTAGCTGAAATGTTGAGCTTCCTGGTCAGTGAGAGATGCTGTCTCTTAAAATAAGGTGGAGAGTGATAGACGAAGACTCCTGAGGTCCCCTTCTGGCTTCCACATACACACACACAAGTGCATGTACATGCACACACCACAGTCACGTGTGCATAAACAACACACACATCGAGAGAGAGAGTGAGTGAGAGAGAGAGAGAGAGAGATCATCATGTGATTGGGTGGAGCAGCCGCAACTCCTTCCGAGAGTTAGTCCAATGTCAGCACGTATGACAAACAGTTCAGAAAGCCGCAGCTCCAACTCCAGAGCAGTCCAAACACTCCATTTGTTTTCCTTTGAATTTTAGCTAGAATTTCCTTTTTGAAGTGTATTTTTTTAAACTTTGAGATAGGGTATGATTCTGTAGCCCAGGCTGGCCTGTAATTCACCCTGATTCTCACTTGCCTCAGTCTCAAGAGTGCTGGGATTACAGGTACAAAACCAAAAGAAGACTGGGGTGATGGTGCACACCTTTAATACCGGTCTACATAGGGAACTCCAGGCTAGCCAAGGCTGCATGGTGAGACCTTATCTCAGAAAGAAAGAAAAGGAAAAAAGAAAGAAAACCAGGAGAAAGTATGTTCCACAGGTCTGAGAATAAAAGATACCTCTCTTCCAGAACTTTCTGTGTACCCAACACTTACAGTTAAATTCCTTTGAGTTAACTTCAAAGTGCATTGAGGCTGCCCCTTGACTTGCCCTCAGAATTTGCTTGAGTATATAAAGTGCTTCAGAAACAGAGTTGAGAAAAGCTGTAACTTCACCCAAGAAAACCAAGGAGGGCTTTCCTGTGGAGGTGTCATTTGAACTGGTGCTGGCTGAGCTTTCTACACAGGGAGCAGCCTGCAGCCTGTGAGGCTTACTCAGGATGTCATCAAGAGTTTGTGTTTGGTGTGAGGTTGGTGGCGGTGTAACCCATGGAAAGTTTGAAACATGCATACAGCTGGCACAGTGCAGTGTGATCCCAACACTGACTACTCCCTACCCTCTCATCCTCCACCCTCCCTTCTCTTTATTCACCACTTCCGGCCACAGCTAAGTACTTCCTGAAATGGCCGGATGTGCGGCTCTGCCTCAGCAGTGTTGTGCTGGCTCTGACTCAGGGAAAGCTGTTTTCCAGCTAAAGATGGGGACATGTTTCTGTCTTCCGAGTCTCTCCCCATCCAGGCATCACTAGGTGATCCTTAGCCTTGGGGCCCTAGGGTAGCTGGTGTCATATTTTCAGTTAAGAGTAAGTGAGACTGGCTCAGCCGCCTTTAGAAACCCTTCTACCAGGATTGCCTGAGTGGGACCTGAAGTGAGATTCTACGTTTTACTCTGCCATTTGGGTGAAATGGAGAGATTCAGGGTCCATGGATATGCAATCTTCATATCCCTGGAATGAAAGGAAAAGTGAATTTCATGGTTACACATCTCTGAAGAAATATAGGAAGCAACAGTGGAATTTCTGGACTAGGATAACTTATTTGCAAAACTTAAAGCCTGAAGAGATGCTCTGTCAGTAAGAATGGGCCACAGGAAGCAAAGACTTAAACTCACATTGTTTATTTTTTAAAGATTTTATTTTTATTTTATATGTATGAGTGATTTGCCTGCATGTGTGTAAGTACACCAGCTGTGTGCCTGGTGCCAGAGACCAGAAGAGGGCATCAGATCTGCTGGAACTGGAGTTAAGAGCGGGTGTTAGCCACTATGTGAGTGCTGGGCACAGAATCCAGGTCCCCTGGAAGAGCAATAAATACTCTTAACTGCTGAGCCATCTCTCTAGCCCCATTCATAATAATTTAAACAAAACAGAAATTTGCTTTCCTTTCAAATATAAGAAGACGAAGGAAGGCAATCCAGGGTCGGTACAATCACACAGCTTATAAGGACCCCAGACTTTAGTCTTCACACCTTGTTATCCACGTGGTTTCCATCTCATAGCCCTGAGTGGTTGCACCATCTCCAGCCATCACACCCACACTGTTAGCAGCAGAAAGAAGGAAAGCAATGAAGGGAGAAAATTATTATAGAGATTTCTTAGAAGGGTGTGCATATTGGCGAGAACTGAGTGGAGGTTACGATAATGTAATTTCTCCAGGCAAGAAGGGAGTAGACAGAATATTGTGGACCATTGGCAGGCTCTGCTACAAAGTCAAGAGCAAGAGACTGTGTGATGGACAGTTGGAACCCACTTCTTTCTCCCTGTACAGTCCATATCAGTGGTAGGGCTCATGGCAGAATTACTAACCCCTCCCAAAGATCTATCTTTATGATCTGCTTCTCAGTTCCTTTTTGGATGCTAAGGAGAGGCAAGCACACCCCAATTTGTTACCATTCCAGTCTTATGGGTTCCTTGAGACCATTACTACAGTGGAGTCTACTTCAGCAGAGTCTTACATCTCAGGGTTTCATCCCCAGAATGCTGCTTACTTTAGACACCGCCATGATTATCAAGGTCCTTATGAAAGGACTTTCTCCAGTTCCCTAAACACAGGGAACAGTCTGTTCTTTTTTTTTTTTTTCTGGTTCTGAGAATTGAGCCCAGGGTCCCATACACACTAGGCAAGAAATCTACCACTGGGCTATAACCAACCCTAGGCGGGAAACAGTCTGTAGCTGTCTGAATCCTGCACAAGAGGTATCTGGCATCCTTTTTGACACAATCAAATGAATTTCCTCTAACTACACCAAGGAGAGAGCAGGGTTAGAAAAGAGGAGAAAGAAGAGGAAGACGAGGAAGCCAGTAACTTGGGGAAGCGGTGGTGGGTGAAGCCAGCTCTGTACAAACACTCAATGATCCTGCTGCTTCTCAGGGCTCTTTCCAGTCTTTGGACACAGTCCTCTCCAGTGCCCTCGTGTCCTCACTCCCTGCTTGTCACCACCCTTGTGTCCTCTTAAGATTAGCTGTGACCAAGCTTCTCCTTCATCTCAGTCAAAAAGAACATCTCTGGCTCTGTCTTTACGAATTCCTAAAGGCGATAACATTTCAATAATGACTAAGAAGTTGTAGGTTCTCAAAATAAACTCTATTTACCTACTCTCTCCTACAAGCCTGATAAGCGTATTTACTTCCAGGATTGAGATAACGGTGTCCTTTTCCTAGAAGTTAATTTATATTACATTTCTTTCTTCTTTCTCCCTCCCTTCCTTCCTTGGATTTTTGAGCGACATGTAACCCAGGCTAGCCTACTCACTTTGTAGAACAGACCGAATTTGAATTTCCAGAGATCCTCCTGCCTCTGCTTCCCATTTGCTGGGATTACAGGCTCCAAGTTCAGGTTGTGAGAGATTTCTAAGCCTAAACCTAAAGGTATATTCGTTGTTTTGGTAGAACTCTAGTGAAGGGAAGATAATTGGGTAGGAGGTAGAGGATGGCCCTACACTGAGTGGGATCTAAAACCCTAGTGGGAAGGATGGAGATACAGGGCTCACTTACATCACAGAACTGGCTTAAGCCAGGCTCTGGTCAGTTCATACCAAGTGATTAATCTGTAATAAATCAACACTTCACAAGGCCCTGGGGTAAGTGGGCTACACGGTGAGTTCCAGGCCAGCTTAGGTTACAGAGTGAACCCTGTCAAAAAACCCAAACTAATCAAACAATGCCACACACACACACACACACACACACACACACACACACACACACACGCACGCACACTGGTGTTCAATGGTGGACACTCCCCAGTGGGAAGGGCAAAAGAAAAGAGTGATCGTTAGATCCCAGGGAGCGATGACTGTGGGGTGGAAGGGAAGAGATAGATGCTCTCTCTTCCCATGCTCTAGCTTTCTACCTGAACTTCCTGTTGGAAGTTGCACTTCTAAAAGTCAAACAGCAGGGGGGCATAGGTGACTCAGTTCAAAGGGTTCAGCCTCCCAAGGGTATGAGATGGAGAGTGTAAAGTGGGAAGTGACTCCCAGGAGGCGAATAGAACATTTAGCAAGTAGTTCTTGGAAGTTTATCCTTCAGTTCCAGACACAGACATGTGCAGAAAACCCTACTGAAAGGCAGTGATGGAAGATGAGACCAGACCAGGTGACATCACTGGGTAGAGGACCTTTTCAGGGAGCTGAAGGAGATGAAGTGGGATCCTATTAGGACCACTCAGTGGAGGATTGAGTTAGGGCTGTATAACAGCTCAGAACAGCCTGCACATCTGATTCATTTTATGAATCTTGTTTTCAAGAGCTGCTGGTAAACCCTTGGTGTGCTGTGTAAGCATGAAATCCTAAGATCAGGTGTAGCTGCCAGTCAGGACATCCTTCCCCACATCATCCTTTCCTTCCACGCAGCGAGTAGGAGTTGAGTCCTTTGCGAGTGGCAGGCAGTGCGCACTTGGTTGGTTTGGGCCCTTTCCTGTGCCTTTCTCTGATTCCTGTGCAACAGACTTTCCAAATCCTTTCTGAGAGACAGTGATTTTTCCTGGTTGCTGGGCAGGGAGCTGTTGTTGCCTAGGACTGAAAGAAAGATGATAAGAAGGTATTTCCCAAGGAGCAAGATACAGGGACAAGGGAAAGGAAGGCAGGACTGAGATTCTGGAAATTCTGGAAGAGAACGAAGAGGCCGGTGGCCATAGAAAAGAGGGATATCTCAGAGATTAGTCAGCACCAGTCTCTTGGCCCTCGTTCCTTCTGTAAGGAGCCAGCACCGATGTGTTGGAGAAAGTATTCAAGTCTTAAAGACAGAGCCCTTGTTCAGTGTCTGTGACCCAGAACTTAACCCCTTTTTAGAGTTACACCAGGAATTTAGCAGTGCACAACATTCATTCAAATGGTCCTAGGAGCCTGACCTGGGGGCACAGGCATATAATCCCGCTACTAGGGAGACTGAGGTAGGAAGATCGAAAGTCCAACCAATCCCGGGCTACGGAGTGAACTCAAAATGGACTTAGTAAGACCCTGCTCTCCTCCTGCCTCCCCACAAGAAAAGGTAAAAAGAAGGCTGTGAGAGCTAGGGAGATGGCTCAGTCAGTAGAGTGCTTGTCTGGATCCCTAGCACGCATATACAAAGCTGGAGGTAGCAGCACATGCCTGTAGTCCCAGCTTTGGGGGAGGCGGAGGAAACCTACGTCTTGCTGGCTAAGCTAGTCTCATTGAATCAGTGATCTCCAGGTTCAGTGACAGAGCGTGTGTCAGAGAAATAAGGTAGAGGGCAATTTAAAAGATATCTGACATTGATCTCTGGCCTTTGCACAGACAGATGACAGACAGACAGACACACACACAGGCACACACACGTGTGCACACACATGCACACACACACACATGCACGTGCACGCATCTATGCAAGTGCCACATACCACACCTACACAGTCTTCCTCACACATGGTTGGAAATACAGCTCATTGGTAAACCACTTGCCCAGTGTATGTGAGGTCCTGGGTTCAAATCCAGTAATAAAGAACAAAACCCCAAAAGTCATATTGTACTAGGATTATGAAACAAAGAAGAAAGGCTTTGGGACACTTGGCAAGAATTTCTGACTGCTTTTCTTGCCAAACTGCCTCCCCCACCCTGTCTGGGGGACATGCCGGCTTATCTTTCTCTCTTCTGCCAATGGTCAGTGACCTATTTCACCATTTCTTGGGGGAACAATTTTCCAGTCCTCTTGACCTCTGTCCCTTGCAGTCATCACTCTGGTACTGGTCCATGTGGCCAGCCTGTGTGAAGCCTCTCTTTGGTATGTCTCAAGCCCCCTGTTCTTACTGAGTAGCTTCTATGTGTCAGACAGATAGTGCATCTCGCTGCTTTCCCAGCTCCTCCCCTCCCTCAAGGTCTCCCAGTATCAACAATCCCCACTGTGGTCCTCAGTCTTCACAGCTCAGGGTTGACAGCTCTGGCATGGAGGCTGTTGTATTGCTTACAATATTTTTTGATCACCACAGAACCCCTCTGAGCCTTCATTTCCTTATTTGTAAAAGGAGAACGACATTGGTGCTAATTCTGGGGGACTTGTAGAGATTAAGTGGGAATTGATGTGAAATGCTGCAGCTTGTGCCTGAGCATTGTGCAGCCTCTGGAACAGTGTGCTCTTGATACGGCCACTGTTGGGATTCTTAATATGACTCAGGACATGGTGTTGACCTCTTTGGAGTCTGGGTGCTGACTTTGACCCTAAATTGCTCTCTGTGCCTGATTACAGGGATCTTCTAGCATGGGGTTGACCTAACAGTTTCCAGGTTTATCTGTAAATAAGTTCCCAAGTTCCCACAAGGAAGAGATGAGGATGCGTTCCAATCCCACTATGAAAAACTATGGGCTCCTTTTAGGACTTTGTCATAGTGAGATAACCAAAAAATGCTGGAGGTAGAGGTCCTTCAGGATCATTAAAGCTACATGGAGAGATATCAGATGGAAAACCAAATGATTTTTGCAGGTTAGGCTTGTAT
The DNA here is from genome assembly GCA_035773235.1 of Eospalax fontanierii. Taxonomy (NCBI): domain Eukaryota; kingdom Metazoa; phylum Chordata; class Mammalia; order Rodentia; family Spalacidae; genus Eospalax; species Eospalax fontanierii. The sequence goes on along the minus strand of CM069551.1, from coordinate 26,561,717 downwards.
CAGGACCAGCAGCAGCCTAGACTAGAAGCTATTTTTCTTAACTCCCGATGCAACAGTCTTGCTACCTCAACAGAGTTTTTTGTGCTATATGTTGTCTGCGTTCCTATCATTCTATTTGTCCATCCATCATTTATCTATCCATCTATCCATTCATTATCTATCTATCTATCTATCTATCTATCTATCTATCTATGTATCTAATCATCTAGTAGTCTTCATCATTGCATGAATTACTCTTCTCATTGCTGTGCCCAAACAACGTGACCAGAAGCAATTTATAGGAGATAGTGGTAGATTTAGTTCATAGTTTGAGGGTACAGTTCACCATGGCAGGGAAGGCATGGTGGACAGGTCAGAGCACAGCAATGGGAGCATGTGGCAGAGGCTCTTCATTGCCGCGGTGGACCTGGAGGCAGCAGAAAGGAGTTGCCGGTGCTTGCTTTGTTTTCTTCTTTCCCTCACTTTAGTCTGTCTAGCTCCCAGTGCTTGGGATGGTGCCTCCTGAGTTCCTCATGGGTCTTCTCCCTTCGGTTACTCTCTGGACACGCCCTCATAGATAAACCCAGAGGTGTGCCTAATAAGAATCCCCTACATTTCCTAATCCAATCAAGTTGGCAATAAAGATAAACCGTCATAATCATCACCATCATCACTATCATCATCATCAGCCTCCTCCTCCTTCTCCTCTTCATCCTCACCATCAATCTGTCTATCTGTCTGTCTTATCTAGCTCATTCCTCTGAATCTTTCCTGGTTAAGTCTTCTACAGATCTCTGGATTATGAGGCAGGAATACTGAACTGCTCTGGCTAAATGGCTTCATGCACTCTTGGTCTTTTTCTACCTCTGCATCAGCCATTGGACCTGCCTACACGGCTCACTCTTTTATCAGTGTTGGAACATCTTTTCTGTGGTTTCAAACTTTGTCGTCTAACCAGTTTTCCTGGTTTGAGCTCCTGAAGGAAGTCTGTCTTACAGCCGGGGTTGTCAACTGATAGTCTCTATACCATGCACACTATAAATGATGAGGGCTTTGGACACCTCACCCCGAACTTTGCGAGCATTCTGGACCCTAAGGCAAACAGGCCCACACCCCACTTTTATCAACACAAATATTTCTGTTTTCGGCTTTTAGCACACCAGGATCAAGTTCCAAAAATTCCATCTAATTTCTTTGGCTTCTGTGTTTAGTTACAGCTGGGCCACAAAGGGTCCTGGCACCAAGTCTTCAAGGAAAAGGTTGTTTGGTTGAACTTTGTTGCTCAATTTTGCAGACATTGTAGGCTCAGATAAGGTTGTTATGGGTGGCCCATTAATTCTTTCTACATATTTCTCTGAAGCAGACCTGCTCTCTGCCACTCTCTGAGACTCCCTGTTCTAACTATAGTAATAATGAATGACCACCCCTGAGTTTAAAGTTGGGGTTTCCTAAGAGCCTTCTTTCCTCAGTGTCTCCCTCCCAGCTATGTATTTCTCTGTGTTTCTGGGGCAGGAACAACAATGCCTCTGGCTTCTTTGAAGTCTGTGGGCCCAGGGTATCTCTGTGGAGGCATGTGTGTGCATGGTCTGACTGTTCACAGAAGGTGAGTAGTAGAGTTTTGAGTGTTACTTTTAAACTCTGCCCCAGTCATCTGAGCCTCTTACTGTAGTGGTTACAATGAGAGCTATGTGTAGTTTCTTTCCTAACTCAGGTAGCTAGATACTTTGTGTGGTGTGTGTGTGTGTGTGTGTGTGTGTGTGTGTGTGTGTGTGTGGCGTGCGCACAAAGAGCTCTCTCATTTTGCAAGTTCCATGAGGTCATGGAACATACTTACCAGGCTTACTGCTATATGCCCTAAGTATGGTCCATACCTGATACATAGTAATCACTCACTAAATACCATATTATTTGGAAGAGTGAATAAATGTCTTACTGTATTAGCACATTGTATTAGTCAACTTTCCATCACTAAACCAAAGGCCTGAGATTTATAAAGAAATAAAGTTTGCTTTGACTCACAGTTTTGAAGGTTTCAATTCATGATCACTGCTGTTTTTAGACCAGTGGTAAGGCAGTCAATTATGGCAAGAGTATACGGCAGAGAAAAAAGCCATTCACCTTATGGTTCATGCTTTAGTCGTCTGTTATAGTGACAAAATGCCCGAGATAAACAACTTATAAAGAGTGAAAGGTTATTTTGGCTTATAGTTTCAGTCTGTGGTCAGTTGGCCCTGTTGTTCTTGAGCCTTCCCGAGGTAGCATATCATGATGGGACTGTGTGGCAGAGAGAGCCATTCAGTTCACGGTGCTGGGAAGCAAAAGAGAGGACAGAAAGGGGCAGAGCCCCAATGTCCTTCCTGTATCATGCTCCCAATGCCCTAACTTCTTGCCATTAAGTCCTAGCCCTTAAAGATCCCCCCACCTCCCAGGAGGTCCACTGGTTGCGGACCAAGCCATTAACAAATGAGCCTTTAAAAGACACTCAAGATCCACACTAGAGCAGCACATCTGTTTTCCCTTGTCTGCCTGAGATCCAGGACATAGACTCCAGTGGGCTCTGACTCTATTCACAAAGACTGGTCAGTAAGGACTACCCTTAAATTACTTATGAGGTATGTTTTGAAGGCTATTGAGGGTCTCTGACACCCAAAATAATCCCATACTTCGAAACTCAACACAGTGCAGGGTTCTAGATGAGTATACTTGAATCTTTTTGTCATTGTTTTGAGACGTGGTCTTATTTTTAGCCTAGGCCAATCCAGAATTCACTATATAGCCCAGGCTTGCCTCAAATTCATGACATTTTCCTGACTCAGCCTTTTCAGGGTTAGGTTTCAGGCTATGTTTGCTCAGCAGGATTTCCCTATGAAAATGCTGACACTCTTGATGACCTTTGGATTTGTTATTAAGATGGAATAGTGAGGTATAGTGGGAACTGGGTCAGAGGCTGATGGATGTTACCACCTCTGTCCATGATGTACTATCTGTGTGGCAGGGGTATGTTTTTCTGCCCTCTCTTGGTACTTTTTTTTAAAATTGGCAAAACATCTGTAAACAAGGACAATATGCCAGACTTCAATATTCATGAACGTTAAATAATACCGAATAAGGTCTTCAGCTGTGTATTAGCACATAATACTCAACAGGAAACCTTGTGTGAATGTTTGTACTGTGTGTATGGTATGTGCGCATATGTACATGTATGGTGTGTGTATGTTGCATGTATGGATATATGGTGTGTGTACATATGTGCATATCTGTTCCTATTCATTTGCATGTAGAGGCCAGAGATTGATTTTGGGTGTCCTCTATTGCTCTGCCATTTAGCTTTTGAAACAGGAAGAGTGAAGAAGATCTCCCGCTCAGCTATTCAGTTATCTCTCTAGCCCCAGGAGATCCTTTATCCTGCTCTTCTCCTTCCTGAGAGCCAGGTCCTAGGGTTGAGGCTAGGGCTGAGGATAGGCAGTGAAGGTAAAGAGACTAGAGTTGAGTGCAAATGAATCTTGTTATAGATGTAAAAATCTGCCTGATACTAATCCGGTTGACAAATATTGTCTGATTGGTATTTAGAACTAGAGATGAGAAAATACGAGTCTTTTCTACATATTTTACTGGAATAACCTAATAGATTTTATAGAGTAACTTTGTGAAGACTCGAAAAGGCATCTCCACTGGGGGTTTCAGCCCTTTGGCCATATGGCTTGGCAACCTGACTGTGCCTTTGGGTGCATTTAGAAAAGAGTCACTTCTAGGAAGATGATACCATGAGCCAGGGTACATAGCTTTGCAGAAGCAGTCCCCACTTACCCCTCAACCACTTGTCCCTATTCAGTGAACTACTCAGCTCTCTCTAGGAGATGAGCCTGCCAACCTAAGAGCTAACCTTATTTGCAGTAAACTCAGGCTGAGTCATTAAATGCAGTAGAAATTTGTGGACAAGTCTAATCATTAAGTCAGAAGACCAGGTTTTAAATAACTTCTACTACAAACTCTTTAATCTAGGACGAGGTTCAGAGACAGGTCAATACTTAGTCTGCGTTTCTTCATCTATAAAACAGTGACAACAGTATCATATTAGCTATCCATTGCTGCGTTAAAAATGACGAAGTAGCTTTAAAATGAATCATCATAACGTCACACAGATTCTGTGGGCTGGGAATGCAAAAGCACATTCGTTGGTTGGTGGTGGCTCAGGATTTCTCATAAGATCATGGTCCACATGTTGATGGGCTAACGGATGTAACTTAACATAGCAACAGCATAAGAAAGGAGGGCCTGTCATCTTCTCAACAGATATAGAGAAAACATTTGACAAACTGACACACTTTCATGATCAGAACCCTGAATGAACTAGGGCCAGAGGGGAACTTCTTAACAAGGTAAAGAGTATCTACAAAAACCCTACAGGCAGTGTTGTATTAATGATGGGCGACTGTGTGTTTTTCTCTGAAGATCAGAAACAAGACAAGGATGTTGCTCTTGCCTTTGTGAAGCCATCATTCTATTAGTGGGTCTAGTTAGGATAATTAGACAGGGACGGAACTACAAGAACAGAAAATCTCTATTCATACATAATATGACCTTTTATACAGAAAATCTTTTAAAAATTATTTTAAAATTATTTCAAGTTCCATATATATGTGTCTAAGTGTGTGTGTGTCTGTGTGCGTGTGTGTGTGTGTGAGTGTGAGTGTCGTGCCTGAAGAGGCCAGAAGGCAGTGTCAGAGCCCCTGGAGCTGGAATAGGTGATTGTGAACCACCATATTTGTGTGGTGGGATCTGAATTTGGGTCCTCTGCAAGAGAAGTACATTGAGCTATATCACTCCAGCCCCAATATAGAAAGCCAGGTGACATGGCTTATCCCTGGAATCTCAGCATTAAGTCAGGAGGATTGCTGTGAGTTCAAGGTTAGCTTGGGCTAACATAGCAAGTACCAGGCAAGACCCCATGTCTCTAAAAGCAAAACCAAACCATGGGGCATGGTGGTGTCTCCCTGTAAGCAGGCATTGGGGAGGTGGGTACAGGAAGATCAAAGGTTGGAGGCCAACTTGGGCTCTGTGAGACTCTGTTGCAAAGAATAACAAAATGAAAAAAAAAAAACCAAAAATTTAAGAAATCTACCAATCAATAAAACAAACAAAATGAGTTCAACAAGATTTTAGAAGGTGAAACCAATACACAAAAATCTATTGAATTTTTTAATGCTTAAAGAATTTGACAATAAGCAAACAATACAACATCAAGCAACTCCAGATTAGCTCTGCTTCCATCAATGAGAAGCAATGGACTCAGCAGCAACTGTGACGACTGTCATCTAGTACTGCCGTTGGTCCCATGGCCAGGCCTGCTCTGCACACCAGAGCCACCTGCCTTGTTGCTTTGGTCAGCTCTGCTCGTTAAAGGAGCAAGGAGTGGAGGCACACTGCCACCTGAGGGTCTAGCTGAGATGCCTCAGTCGTCTGTGTGGCAGACCAGGAGACACATTTTAGAAAATACCACCATTGGGCTTGGTCCTGGACTCAGAACAAAGACAGGGACACTGGACTTTGCTTCTTATTGATAAACCACCTTAAAGTTTTTATTTTTGATGCTTAGCTCTCTTCCTGGAGCCCTGGTCTTTTTACCTTTGGAGTTGCTATTCTTTTATTAACAATATATCCCATGGATGAGCTTAAATTCCGTCAAAACATAAATCAAGAGCTATAACTATCTAAAACCTTAGGGACAGACAGCTGAAAAGAGTCACCCTAACTCCAACCCTACAACAGCTCAGAGCTCCCCTGCTCCGTGGGAAAGGGGAGAAACGACATGCATCGTTGAACTTGGCCACACTACAAGGATCCCCAGGACCGCTTCAGCCCCTACTTCCCAGACAGCTGCTTGTGAAGTTTGGGGACATAGTCATCCCATTCGGCCTGGTAACACGTGCCGGCCACCGGAGCTCCCAGGTGGTATTTCTTGCGGAAGGTTGTGACCTTGAACTTGCCGCGATGGGCTCCAGATTGGTTGCTGAGAACAGGCTCATCACACTTCAGCGGCTTGTCCTGCTGGTACACTAGCCAGACGTAGCGGTGGAGGCCCGTGCCACTGGGAGGCGCCGATCCCACATAATCAGAGAGGACAGTTCCGCTGCCCACATCGTTGCCCTTCATGTTGACCACTAGAAAATGGTGCCACTCCCTGTATTTGGGGTCCTTCCTGCTGGGAGCATCCGGATCTGTCAGGACCAACGTGTAGAGTTTCTCTGGGTCAAGGCCATCCCACGAGATGCTGCTGGGTCTGTTCTTAACCTGGGTGGGCGTCAGCACTTTGCCCAGCTCGTCCACCTCCACCCCGGCATAGGTGACCTGAAGAGGGTGCTGGGGTCTCTCATCCACCTCCTGAAGGCTCAGTGGCCCGGCCCACTTGCTAATGTTGGCGGGCATGGCAGGATATAGGTGGACGGTTGGGCAGGAGCAACTGGAACCCACGTGCTGCACCCGGCCAAGTGAGCAAGTGGCCAACTGTGGCTTGAGATCACGTGGGCCATGTGGCCCCTGGAGGGCACCCCATGGATTCTTATATGCGTCGATGAAGAATCCAAAAACTGAATTAAGAAATCGATTCTGTTTTTAAAAGTGCCCAAATTAAAATATTTAAGAACAAAAATTATAAAAACCATATTCTGAAAAGGACAAAATATTGTTGAAAGATATTGAACAAGCTCTAAATTCATGGAAATCACTCCATGTTCAGAGTTCAGGAGACTTAACAGTTAATAAGCAATATCCTCTAAGATGATGTATAAATTCAGTGACCCTCCCATCAGAGCCTCAGCTTCCTTGTAGAAACTGATGATTTGATGCTAAGATTTATATGGATTTGTAAGGAGCCAGAATAGTTAAAAGAACCTTGAAAAAGAACCAAATTGGAAGACGCACATTTCCTGTTTTAAAGTCAGGACAAACGAATAGTAATAAATACAGTGAAGTACTGACAGAAAAGCAGACATATAGATGAGTGGGTTAGGTCTGAGTGCAGATATTGTATACACCTTAGGTCTGTGGTGAAGTGATTCTCAACAAAGATGCTAACACGCTCTAGACAGGAGAGAATAGGCTTTTCAGTAAATGGTGCTGAAACTACTGGACAGCCACATGCAAAAGAGTGAAATGGGATCCCAACGTGATACCAGACAGCAAAGTTAATTCCAAGGGCTGCAGAGATGGCTTAGCAGTCAAGTACTGGCTGCTCTAGCTATGGACCCAGATTTGGTTCCCAGCACCCACATGGAGGTTAACAATAGTCCTTAACTCCAGTTCCCAGGGCTCTGACACCCTCTTCTGATACCTGTGGGCACTGCATGTGCAGAAGCACTTATATAATATGCAGATAAAACACATAAAATAAACACATAAATAAAACACGTAAAATAAAAATAAAATCTTTCAAAAACAGTTACTTCAAAATGGAGCAAGGACCTAAACATAAGAATCTCTAAAACAATTAGAAGAAAACATAGGGCTGAATTTTCATGACCTTGGATTTGATAGTGGATTCTTAGATATAACACCAAGACAGGGGCTGCCAAGATGGCTCAGTGGATAAAGGCACTTGCTGCCAAGCCTGGTGGCTTGAATTTGATTCCTGGTACCCAGGTGGCAAAAGTTATCCTCTGGCCCCCCAGTATGTGTGGTGATATATTCACCTACATGTACAAGCACATGCACACACACATACACAAACACACAAACATACACACACCAGAGACACACAAAATAAATGGATAAAATTTAATTAAAAAACAAAAGGCAATATGTAGAATGAGGTAAACATCTTCATAAATCCAATATTTGGTAAGAATCTTGTATTTTGAGCATATGAAGAATATTTACAGTTTAATAATAAATGCCAAATGATGTAAGCAAGGTCAAGTATTTAAGAACATATTTCTCTCAAGAAGGTACGCAAATGACCAACAGCAATGAAAAGGACACCAAGTCATTAGGGAAATGCAAGTCAAAATCATAATGAGATGTCAGTTCACACCCACCCACGATGGCTAGAAGAAGAACGACAATAAAAAAGCCAATACAACAAGTGTTGTTGTGGAAAAACAAGAGCCTGCACAGATTCCTGGTGGGGATGAAAAGTGGTGCAGTTCCTCAAGTTGCTAACCATAATACTTTATGACCCAGCAATCTGATCCTAGGCATATACCAAGAGAAGTTAAAATACATACCCACTTACACAAGTGCATATGAATGTTCATAGCAACAGTAGTCATTATAACCCAAAGTTATACTGGAAGCAGTCCAGTATCCATGAATGGATGAGTAGATAAAACAAACTATATTCATATACAATGGAATTTTATTCAACCATAAAATGGAATCAAATTGTGATGCATGGTATAAAGGACGGACTTTGAAAACATAATGGTAAATATAAATCAGTATCAAAATGAAGGACTAGGGCTTTTTTTTTTTTTTTGCCAAGGAGAAAATATTCTCAATTTGATGATGGTAATGGTTGCATGCATCTATGGATATTCTAAAAAGTTGTCAAACTGTGCCCTTTGAGTGGTTGAATTATGTGGCATGTAGATTGTGTTTCCATAAAGCTATTGTATGAAACAAAGAGGCGTTGCCGATCTCTGAAGTCTCTGTGGGGACCCAGGGTCCACTTGCTAACTGTCCCTGCCCATTGTCAGGTGGCCACAGTGCCTCACTCCATTGGACTGTTGAGTGCTCCAAGACCACCCAGTTCTGGAGGCCGCATTCCATCATTTTTGCAAAGTTCTACTGATTCCACAGGTCAGCCCCAGCCCAGTGGGGCGTGGTGAAACAAGGGTGGGAATACCAGGGGAGACAATCATCTGGAATCAGCTGCAGCTGACTACCACAAACACCTGCCTTACAGGAAAGCTTTCGTTATCAACCGAAGTGGTAGTATTGTAAATGTTATATGAACCTTAAATGTCCATTTTATTATTGACCTAGAATGTTCACAGCCAGAGGCTCAGAACTTTTACTGACTCTAAGAATTCTGCAAATATCTGCCAAATTGAGATATAGCAAACAGAATTTTACCATATTTTATTTATTTATGGGGGGAGTGTAGAGGTCAAAGGACATCTTGGAGAAGTCAGTTCTGTCTACCATGTGGGGCCTGGAGCTCAAATTCAGATCATCAGGCTTGGTGGCAAGTGTTTTTACCTGCTTAGCCATCTCTACAGTCCCCTTGAAGATTATATTTGAGGCTATGTGTCTTTTAGCTGAAAGGGGGAATGCTGCCTACTTGTGAAGGCAGAAGAGAGGTAACAAATTATGTTGCAAAATTAACAAAGAGGAGCAGAAAAGAAACCCAGGATGGACGTGCTGGGTGAGTCCAGAGAGATGCATTTTACACCCTCGCTTGGGTGGTGTCTGGCTCACTTCAGGCCAGTCCCAGGGGTGTGGCTTCAGACAGGATGGAGAGGAGGGTGTGGCAGAATTGTAGCCAGATGTCTGAGGAGCCAGCTTCCTGCCCTCACGGCCACCTCTCCCTCCTATGGCTTTAGACATGCAGCCTTTAGAGACCAGAGCGGCTGTGGACTTCAGGCTGTTTCCTGGGTTCCTTTGCTTCGGATGCTATCCCAGGCAGTCTGTGAGAGTTTAGATTCTTGTAGTTACAAGAACAGGTTATTCTGGTAGTCTGCTTCATTGGCTGGGTATTGCCTTCCAACTTCCAGAGTCTGGTACTTATCTCCAGGGGTCTTTTGGGAAGTGCCCACACTCATTGAGGACTAGCAGACTCACGTCACTGTCTAAGGCATTTTTTGCTTTATTAAAAAAAATTTATAAATTTCTTAACACTATATTAGATTTTTCTAGAATTTTCACTGTGATCCTGGGAAGTAGGCAACACCATCATCCGTTGAAGGCTGAGGACATTCAGACATGAAAGATGGAGCAATTTGTAGGATCAATTGTTTCTAGCACACAGCTGGCTTCAAAAACTTGGCTCTCTGGGTTTCTTCTGGAATCAGTTCCTCTTTTCTTCTGCCACAGATACTAGGGTTTCCTCTTAACTCACAACAAATCTGCTGTTTCTTAGGGAAGACATCAAACTGTTTACTCAGGCCCTGGTGGCTGTTATAAGGGTCCTTCCTAGGCCTCCCTTTAGAAGTTAATGAACAGACGCTTAACCTAGCCCAGAAACTATGACAAAATGAGTTTAGGATAACTCAAGATTAAAGTCACTTCTGAGGACTGGAGAGGTGGCTCAGCAGTGATGGCTCAGTGGTTAAGAGCACTTCCTGCTGTTCCAGAAGACCCGAGTTCAGTCCCCAGCATCCATGTTAAGTGGCTCACAAATGCCTGTAACTCTGGAATTATAGGGGATCCAGCACCTTTTTCTGGTCTCCACGGGTACTTGCACTCATGGGCACATACCCAGGTGTAGACACATGGCTAAAAATAAAATAAATCTAAAAAATATCAGTCCTGGAAGCTCTGGATGAGTTCTAAAAGGCTTCTATGAGCTCCCGAAGCCTTGCGTGGGTTCTGGAATCACGTTTACCTTCAGGTGCTCCTCCATGTTGGATCAGAGGGCTCCAGTTTGGTTTGGACCCCTAGGTTCTTGCCTTGTGATGAATTAAAAGCTGGGCCATCCCTCTGTGGCATGTGGTGGTCGCCTTATGTGGTGAGCCAATGACTCTTGTCTTGTGGTCCTGCTTTGCACCTAACATGAATTACTGACACTTGCTTAAATTATAATTTAATCAAATTATAACCAATAGCCTCTCAGTTTTACCCTTCAACTCTTTCTGAACCTCTATAGCATTTGTGTAGGATGTTAATATTTTTAGAGTCACAGTCCCCTTCCCACAAGCCCTCCACAGAACAATGTGGGATTTAAGCAAATGGAATGCTCTAGCAAATGATCACATTGGTTTTGTAAGCATTCTGCCATTTTTATGCATAATGTATAGGCGTTACAAGGGATCACTGATTCTACCTCAACTCTTATTTCTGTATTTTATTTTTCCACTTCCTGAATTAAAAAGCTATTATTTATTGCCCTCCACGCCCACTCCAAGAAACAACACAATCCTGAATTTCTGTGGGTGGCCTGGGAGGGTTTCTGAGCAGATGTTCATGGCATTAGCTTTGAGCATCTGCAGACTTGTATCTGAATTGCCTGAGTAGCTGAGTGTTTAATAAATCGTCACTGAGTGCATCTGCTCTCACTGCTATCTGCATTTCCTCATCTTGGTTCAGTTCTATTTTCATTTATTTATTTATTAATTATTTTGTGCGTGAGAGTGTGGTGTAAGTTTGGTAGGTGTGTGTTGTATAGGATTGTTCTCCTAGTCAGACAGATGCCATCTTCCTGAACTCAGCTCTGCCTGCTTCCTAAAGATCATCCCAGCTGGGCTTGTTGACGGGACCCTCACCCGAGAATTCAGGCACACCTCCCAACATGTGGTGGGCACGTGGCCTGGGGAAGGACTAGATAATACAGGTGAGGAAGACTGAGGGTGGAAGGCTCCATCTGTGGTGGACGAAGACTTTTCAGTGCAGCTTTAGTGGGGAGTATCCATGCTCCTGTAAATAACCCCTCAACCACTGCTCTGTAGGCAAACCCAATAAACTCTTTGGGTCCCTGGAGTAAACGTTGGTGGACTCGTACCGCTTTCTGTTGTTGGGATGTTAGGAGGAGGAGTGACCTGGTTTGCATTCTCCCCAGAAGGAATTTTAACAACAACATGTGTGTGGGTGTGAGTACATATGTGGAGGCCAGAGGAGGACATCTGGTATCTGACGATATCACTCCCAACCCTCTTCCCTTGAGACAGAAGTCCTTCACTGAACCTAAAGCTACACCAGCATTCAGGAGATCCTCCTGGCTCTGGCCCCTCATATCACCGGGGTTACAGGTGTGTGTGCCACCATGCCTGGCTTTAACGTGGCTGCTGGGATCTGAAGTCTGGTCCTCATGTGTGTGCCGCAAGCTCCCTTACTTTCTGAGCATCTCTCTAGCCTCCATGCAAATACAGCTCTTCTCTGTTTGTTTGTTATTCTGAGACAGGGTCTCCCCGTAGCTGTAGCTGGCCTGGAACTTGCTATATAGACCAGGCTGGCCTCTATCTCACCACCTGCCTCTGCCTCCTGAGTGCTAGGATAAAAAGTCCTGTGTCAATGTAGCTGGCTGTATGGATTTTGAGAAGCATTTTGTCACATTTTCTTCTAGACTTGAGCCATGAAGCACTGCAAAACTGTGGTTGGTTCAAACAGAGATGCTCAGTGAGTATAAAATGAAGACCAGATATAATTATTTAGTAACATGTCTTGTTAGTAATTAAAAAAAAATGAAATAGGGTCTCACTCTATAGTCTATCATGGCCTGGAACTCCCTATGTAGTCCAGGCTGGCTCATGTCTCCTGATGGCCCTACCTCGACCTTCTGAGTGCTCAAATTACAGGCAGGACTTACAGTGACTATAGTGTAAATCTTTTAAGTAAAATTTAAGTTGGAGGGCATCTTAATGAGCCTGTCTGGATGAGGGTTTCAATCTGGGTTGATCCCATCTGCAGCTGCGTTGTGTTGGCCAACACATCTTTGCTGAGAGTGACCAATTGGAGGACTCTGAAGGCCCATGTGGAGGGGAAAATCTGAGGTGACATTTAGCACTACCTATAGGACTTTGAGAGCCCAGAGCCCTGGCCTTTTCCTGAACCTAAACTTCCTAAACACCTAAAACTTCCTCTTATGGGGACAGTTAATGCCCCCTTCTCTGACACCGAAGAAGCTACCTGATCCTTTAGTTATGAAGTCAGAAGCAGTGCTCCCAATTCAGGATACCTCAGTTGAGTCCAGTTGTAACCCCAGGAATCCATGGAGCAGCTGGAAGCTGCTGATTGTAGGGGTCTTGCTCTACTGACTTTGGGCCAGCCTCCTCTGGTCAGTGTGAGCATTAGTATCTTCTTCTACATTGCTAATGGTGCTGGGAGGATGGTTGGAGCTAATTTAGTAGCTTTGGAGGATGGACCACTCTATTCTTTTATAGAGGTTTTGGACTGTCTGTGGTTGTCACCTAAGGAGCTACATTTAGGTAAAAGTGGCCACTGTAGGAAGCAGAGTTCTTGTTTGGCCTTGCCAGCTGTGGGAAGCTTACTGTCACATCTGACTATATACAGCCCTAGTGCTGATGTTACCAACACATATGGCACATTGGGAACTTGTTGCTCTAAGGGCTGGTACCCAAGCCCCACTGGTAGTCTAGTGCTGGACACCAGGTAGTGGTTGCATTCATTATTTTCAGTATAGTCTTACCAATGACCAGAAAGCTGTCAGATCCTGACTGGATCCATCTTGTACCTGTGAGTATATTTTCCAAGGCTAGAAAGGATGCAGCATGAGTGACCAAAATACTCTGCCCAGCCAGTGTCCTGGGACAGTCTTCTGTGTCCACATCTTTGCTACTAGTCGTTAACATAGAGTCTACCAGACATAGCGTCTCCAGTAGGCACTCCAGTGGCTGTAAATAAACTCCAATGAGCCTGACCCCTCTCCAGAGGTTGAAGAAGGCCAAGAAGGTATATAGAGAGACTTCGTTGGGATGCTTAAACAATGAAAAGCAGGAAACGATTATTACATTTTCTACCTGACTGGAAAACCTATAACAGGAAGCCACTACTTTCAAATCAAGCACTTGGAGAGAAAGTGGGAAGTCTCTGCTTTTAGTCCCAATCTTGCTGGCAGTAGGCCTAGAGGAGTAATCTCCAAAGCCTGTGCACAGGTAGTAGGTTCTTTACAATATTTATAGATAATTTAATGTCATCCCAGAGCCACTCTGTCGTTAGTGGGCACCCAGGTCACAGGGCCTTCAAGTCTGTGTAGTGTGAAACATGCACAGGGGTCTACATGACCTGGGGTCATGCACAGGACTCCCTACCCTATAGATCAAAAGAGGGGACATGAGTTGGAATTCTAAGTAGGGAAGCATATTTATAGAAGCAAAAGCAGAAGTTAAACATACACTTGTTTTCTTAAGTCAGCAAGAGGACAGGCTTTTCAGGTTAATTGGTCTGGGTTTTTCTCAGTTAATTTTAGTTTTCTTCCTCAGTTCATTCTAGTTTTCTTCTTTACTAGAGTCAGATATTAAAGTCCCCTACTCTGGTGTAAGGACAGACCTGGCATCTCTATGACCGCAGGGACCAGGATCCAGGATGCCCTGTGTGTTCTAGAGAATTCCCAGATTCTGGAGCTTATTAAGGTTGGTGAGGGATCCAAGAGCACCATAGCAGAGGCTGAGGAGGGTCCAGGGACAGAAATAAAGACAGGCCTGCTGGATGCCATGCTGAGCTCTTACCCAGTGACCCAGATTGACACGTAAAATCAGAGGTAGAGCAAAGAGGTGTCACCTCTGTGATCATTCATCTTCATCATTAGCCTAACTGCATTTAAGATCACCGAGGAGACACGCCTCTGGGAGAGTCTGTGAGGACATTTCTAGGAGGATTAATGAGGAGAGAAGATGTATCTCGCAGTGGATGGCATTGTCTCCTGTGCTGGGAGTCCAGACTGGATGAGAAAGAGAGAAGGGGAAAGTGAGCTAAGGGTCGGCACTCATTTCTTTCAGCTTTCTGACTGAGGACACCCTACAACCAGCTGCCTGTCACCATGCCTTCCCTGTCGTGATGGACTGTACCTTTAAACTGTAATCTAAAAGAAATTCTTATTCTCTTAAGTTGCTTCTTGTCAGGTATATGGTCACAACCATGCAAAAAGGAACGAATTCATCCTTTCTTTCCGCATTGCTGAGATGCCGAGGAAGACCCGATCATGGCCTTGCTACATAGGAAGGGTCTCATCATCCGAGTGAGCTCCCTCGACGCTGCTCTGCCTTCAGTTCTGCGTCCTTTTGCCTCATTCTTTCAGCTCAGTCACTGCCTTGATTAGTCCAGATGGCTCAGCTGTCATGGAGAACTTGTCCTTCATATTAACAGAACCCTGTAAAGCACCATCACCCCACAAAACCATAGTGGCACGAGATTCCACCCATGCCACCCTCACGCCGGCAGGTGTTTGACCACCCTTAATGGTGAGGACATCAGTAGCCTGCAGCAGCTGGCCTTCCACACTGTGGACACCACCAGGGTTTCTTGAATCTACAGACCCACCTGGAAGAGAACATCAGTTCTATGGAAAGCTCATTCAAATGAGAAGGGTCCGAAGAAGCTCTGTACAGATCTTCCATTTGGAAAGATGGATGGTGACTGAGAGGAAGCCCCTAAGAACATCATGAAATGATTCCTAATGTGACTGTATCATCTGTGAGACTGCTAAGAGGGAAGAGGTGCAGGCGCTCTAAATAGAGAGACTCTTATTACCTTTGTCAAGAGACTGTTCACAATGGGTATAGTGGCATGCCTTTAATCCCAGCACTTGGGAGGCAGAAGCAGACAGATCTCTATGAGATCGAGACCAGCTTAGTCTATGTAGTGAGTTCCAGGCCAACCAGGGCTACATAGTGTGACTCTCTCAAGAAAAACTAAAATAAAATGATTAAAATGTGTTAAATTAAATATCAGTCATTATTGAGCATTATAGGAATAGTACTTTCTATCTAGACAGGTGGGTAAATGAAGATCCAATAGAAGAAATGCTATTAGAAAGAATCCCATGAAGAGCTGGGTATGGCAGTGAGACCCTGTCTCCGAAGAAAGAAAAATTAAAGAAGAAAGAATGGTTCATGGTCTCTGAATAGGCAGGATGCTGTTGAATGTCAGTGTGGACACATCTTTTTAAAAAATTTTAATTTTTAAATTAAGATTATTTTTTATGTGTAGGAGTATCTCACTTGCATGTATGTATGTGCACCATATGCATGCAATGCCCATGGAGGCCAGAAGAGGGCATTGGATCCCCTGAAACTGGAGTTTCAGATGGTTGTTGGCCCCCATGTGTGTGGACACTGGGAATCCTACCCCGGTTCTCTGGAAAGGCAGCCAGTGTTTTTAACTGTTGAGCCATCTCATCAGTTCCCATAAATATGTCTTGAAGACTACGTCCTCTCTCTGAATCCCAGAACTGCTCAGAGAAACTGAGAGAAGCTGAAAATGAAACCAAGTCCTTACCCAAGGCAGGTGCAGACCGAGGCTCTCTCTGAGTAAAATTTCTCCCACACTGTGACTAGGCATATGACAGGATTCTCTGCTGTTTCCAGGAAGGCAATGTGGAGTCAGAGACCCTTCCATGTCTGTGATGGATTCTTCATTGAAAAGTACATGAAGGCACTAGAAATGTAGCCTAACAATCTCTAAAGAATTTGTGGACACTTGTCAACTGCAGTCATGCTAGTTTAAGAGCTCACCAGTGACCTAGAAGAGAGGCGGAGTTAGCTTCAGCTGTGGCTCTTGCTCTCAGCAGAGCAGTGGAAATGTCTATATACTGAAAACACATAGAAACTTCTTTCACTTGCCTTTGGGACTCTAGTTCAAAGATATCTAGAGGTTCAGGTTGGGAATTTAACACGTCCACAGAACTGGGAACAGTATCTCTGAACTCTTTAGGAATCTGCCTGGTGTGAGGTTTTGCTGAAGTTTCCATGGCCTGTAAGGACTCAGGGTCAGAAGGTGGCTATTGAGTCAGGTGTGCTGGTAGAAGATCATAATCACAGCACTCTGGAGCCTGGGATAGGTGGATTGCCGCAAGTTCCAATCCAGCTTGGGCCACGTAGCCAAACCTTATTCAACAACCAAAACCATCATCACAAAACACCCCTAGGGTTGGGGAGATGGCTCAAGTAGTAAAGTTCTTCCTGAGTAAGCATGAAGACCCGAGTCTGGATCCTCACACTCAGATACACACCTGTGAGTGTACCATCTATGTCATAGCACTGAGGAGGCAGAGACAGGCGGCTCCCTGGAGCTTGCTGGCTTGCCAAATCAGTGAGCTTCAGGTTCAGTAAGAGACCCTGTCTTAAAAATAAGGTGGTGGGCGGGGGTGATGACTCGGTGGGCAAAGTGCTTGCCATAGAAGCATAATGACCTGTGTTTGGATCCCTAGCATCCAAGTAAGTAAAAGTCAGGCATGACAGACTGCATCTATAATTCTAGCACTGGGTGCAGAACAGGCAGATCCCAGGGCTTGCTGGCCATCCTGACTAGCCAAAATGGTGATCTCTGGGTTCAAAGAGAGACCCTGTCTCAAAAATTAAGGTGAAGAAGCAATTCAAGAAGACACCCTGTTTAATCTCTGGGATTTTACTGGCCCCGAAGTATACCCATGCATGCAACACACACACACACACACACACACACACACGCACACACATCAGAAGGTGGCTTAGGAGAGCAGGCTTTGCTGAGGTTAATGGGCATCCTACCATATTTTTTTTCAGGAGACAACTTGGGGGCAAACAAACGCTAGCAGACCTGGAGTCTGGCCAACCCCTTGTCAACAGACATTTGATGGATGGCCTTGAGGATATCATGCTGGAATTTTTGGATGTCAGTGTCTCTGTTGAGGCATCTACCACAACCACCTCTGTCTCAGATACCCCAAGCAACCCCAAGAGGATGGGTGTTCCCCCTAAGAATTATTCACACATTCTTTGAAGGTTGGAAGAGTTACTCAGACACCAGAGAGCAGTGAGGATGCCTGTGTCTCTGGAGCCAGTCTGTAGCTCATCAGGCCTAGGTGTCAGTGGCTCAATTTTCCCCCAAGTTCTGGTTCCATTTGCAGCAGATGACAGAGGATACATGTATTTGGTTTTGGGGGAACATAATAGGAAAGAGGAACATTTTTTGTGAAAATATTTGAAGAGTTCATCAGTTTCCTCTAATACTTTAAGAGATTTTTTTTCTTTGCTAGGCTCATTTTCCATTCTGGTTGTCTTTCTAAATTATTACATTTGTGTGTGTTTGTGTGTATGTGTGTGTGTGTGTGTGTGTGTTTGTGTGTGTGTACTGCATGCACACCATGGCATGCATACATGAGGAGGTCAGATGACAACTTGAAGGAATCAGTTTTCTCCTTCCACCAGGCGGGGCCTGGGGATCAAACTCAGGTCACCAGGCTTGGCAGCAGGTGCCTTTACTCACTGAGCCATCTGTTAGCCTTCCAACTTAAAAAAAATACAATCTTTATGTGTATGAGTGTATTGACTGTACAATGTGCAATGTCCTCAGAGGTCAGAAGAGGGAGCTGGATCCCCTGGAACTAGAGTTATAGATGGTTGTTAGCTGCCACATCGGTGCTGGGAATTGAGCCTGGGTTCTCTGCAAGAGCATCCAGTGCTCTTAACCACTGAGCCATCTGTTTAGTACCACTTTCTAATTTTTACAGGTGGCAACTGTCCAGGTTCTCATTTGCCAGTGGATTTGTATGTGATGCTCAGCTCACAGTCTTCTTCTCCTGCTTCACGAATTCTTACAACCCTGAAGGCTGAGATGGTGAATATGTGAGTAAACAGAACCTTTGTGTATAGTCCCACAGCTGGACCAGCCCTAAAGTACAGGTCTATACTACATATACCACTTATCAGCATAGCACAGATATCTTTCTGTGTCTTTAAGAACTCCATAGAAACACCACCTTAAGCAAATGACTACATTAATAGTCTCTCTCATGGCTAAATCCTAGTCTCTTAATTTATAGTTTCATTCCCTGTTATTGGCTGATTATGCCATTTCTTTTTTCCTTTTTACTGTTATGGACAATGTAACAAATAAATCCCTGAATACAAACCTTTATTACATCCTTGTCTTTGTTTCTAGAAGCTCAGCTAATTACTAAGCAAACAATGATGGATATTTTTATACAAACTGCCAAATAGCTTTCCCAAGTATTAGTAGTAATTTATACCCTTACCAGCAGTGAAAATAGTTTTGATAATTTGAGAAAATGATAATGAGTTAACTTTGGCTAGTTTGAAACTACTGAGATGATTGGATTTTCCTCTTTAATCTGTTAATGTGATGTATTAATTCAAGGATGTTTTAAAAGCTGGATGGGGTAGTGTATCTCTGTTATCTCAGCATTTAGATGTGAAGGAAAGAGAATCTGGAGTTCAATGCCAACTTGAATTGCACAGAAAGTCTGAGGCTAGCCTTGGTCTCAAAGAAGAAGGTTTTTGTTTTTTTGAAAACACATTGAAATGATTCACTTTAAAAAAGTATAATTACAATATTTTTAATGTTTGATTCTGCTCAACTAAACAATTCTTTAACATTTTCAACATTCATATAATATCCTGATGCATTCAACATTATTGATTAAATACCTTTCATAACAGGCATTAATTGGAGGGGAGAGAAATACAAAGATGAAAAGCTTTTAAAGTAAAAAATCTAGGGCTGGAGAGATGGCTCAGTGGTTAAGAGCACTGGCTGCTCTTGCAGAGACCTGGGTTCAATTCCCAGCACACACATGGTGGCTAATAACTGTCCTTAACTGCAGTTCCAGGGGAATTTGATGCCCTCTTCTGACCTCCACAGGCAAACAGGGAAACTCACATCCATGCAGGTAATACACTCATACACATAAAAATAAAAATATTAAATGGAACACATATTTTTAAAACCTACCATTTCCTTAGAAAAGTAAGAGAAAGCGAAGGGGGCAGATAGTAAGTACTCTGTGTTTATTCTGCGCTAGGCATTCTTTTAGTTAGCTTAAAAATGTATTCAGAGTTAATTCTAATTCTTCTGTAGCTTTGTAAAATGATTTTGTCCATTTTCTAGATTAGACACCTGAAGTTCAAGAATAAAGCAACTGGCTCAAAATCAGGGTTCAAAGGGAAACTTTCTAGCTCTGAAGCCCATCTCGTGCTGGCACTATGCAAGGGTCTTGATTACTGAGCACGTGGAGAGTCATGCTAAATGGCTGGGAGCTTCCATTGAGGCCCTCGAAGATCAGCAGGTTCCAGATAGCCAGGAGCAGCAGACCAGTGCAGAGGAAAAAGGAGGTGAGCAGAGGCAGACAGCCCAGGGATCGAAGGATAGATCCATTGAGTGTGGTGTAGAGATGATGAAAGGCGCTGTTGGGATGGGCCTAGAGAGTCTTGTAATGAGAGGGGCAGAGATTTAGAGTAAGGAAAGACAGAGGCTTCGGTGAGAGGCCACCAGGGTAGTCAAACAGGTCTTAGGGTACACCCCTGCCAAATGACTTACCCCAGTCAGCCAGGCTGGCCCTCCCCTGCCCCTTCGTTTTTCTAGCCTCATCTTGCCCTGTGCCCTCTCAGTTCTCACCTTCTTGATCTCCTCCTGTGTTCCTTCTGACCAAATGGGCTTTGCATCAGAAGCTGTGTCAGTAGGCAACCTTGCTCCCCTTGGGTAGGCTACCTCCATTTATTCAGACAAAATCCACCCCTCACCCTCCCCTTTCCCCTGTCCTTCTCTTGGTTTTTGAGTCAGGTTCTCACTCTGCAGCCCAAGTTGTACTAGAACTCACTATGTGGCCCCAGCTGGGATAGCAGGCATGACCAGCGATGCCTGGCTCACACTTCCTATCTCTTAATTATGCCTTTTTCCCTTCTTATTGCTCACTTCAACTTGTAATTACGCATTCATTAGCGTTTTCTTGAGCAATGATAGTCTCTTCTACCAGGTTATAAATTCTACTGCTAGATCAAGGGCAGTCTGTATCTGTGTGCTTTTCTAGTTTATAGCACAAACCCTGGTGCAGAGTATGCACTTAAAACCTATTTGATGAATGAATGACAGAGTGATTAACCTGAACCAGGATAATGTTGGTGGGAATAAGGTGGATAAGAAGGAAAAGAGACTGTTAAAGTTTTGAGAAAAAAGAACCAATTACCTTGGTTATTGGCTAAATGCTGGGGAATTAGAAATGGTTCTCAAGCTTAGTGCTTAAATAATTAGGAGAGAAGTTGTACCATTTAATAGAAACAGAGAATCCAGAAAGATTATGAATTAAAACTTAGATAATCAACTCACGATGACAGCCTGGTGGAGGGAGGACAGCAGCCATGTGTGGAGCAGCAGATTTTGAACTCACCTTCAAAGTGGAACAACCAGTCACTTAAGGAAGCAGATGACAGTCAGCCAGGTGTGGGAGCTTATGCCTTCAATCACAGTACTTGAGAAGCTGAGGTGGGAAGATTGCCTCAAGCTTGAGCCCAGGCTGGGGTACATACTGACTTTAGGCCAGGCTGGGTAACTTTGAGAATAGAATGTTGAGGATTCCAGGTTCAAAAGAAGTAAAAGAAAAGGAGCTAAAAACAGGGATGTGGAAACAGAGGGATGTGGAGGCATGAGGGTTCTGGTGCCATGGAAACCATGAGGTGGAGTCCACTGACTGGAGCATTAAAGGCAGAACAAAGACAAGGGACCAACAGTGAGGCATTGACCTTTATACAATTCCTCAGTGACCTTTGGAAATAGTTTTTTTCTTAAAAAAATTTTTTTTGACTTATGTATTTTAATTTTATGTGTATGAGTGTTTTGCCTCCATGATGTAAGTGTACCACATGTGTGCAGTACCCATGGAGAGGGCATTGAATCCCCTGGGACAGGAGTTATAGATGTTGTTAGCTGCCATGTTGTTGCTGAGAATTGAACCCAGGTCTTCTTCAAGAGTGGCTAGTACTTTCTGCAGTCCCTCTTTTAAAAATTAAAAAAAAAATTAATTTATTTTTATTTTATGTATATGAGTGTTATGTTTGCATGTAGGTAAATGTACCTGTATTGTGCAGTGCCTGTGGAGGCCAGATGAGGGCTTCAAATCTCCTGGAACTGGAGTTACAGATGGTTGTTAGCCAGCATGTGGGTGCTGGGATTTGAACCCGGGTCTTCTGTGAGAACAGCCAGTGCTTTTAACCACTGAGCCATCTCTCCAGCTCCCATTCAGCCCCCCTTTTAAAAGTTATTTTTATTAATCCTTTGAGCATGTCATTTAATATATTTTGATGATATTCAACACTTCTCCCCTATTTCCTGTTAGATCCTCCCCAACCTCATATCTTCTTTCTAAAAAGTTTTTTAGAGTTCATCCAGTTCAGTTTGTGTTTTCGATATATTCTCTGGTGTGGGCCCATCTCCTGGGATGTGGTTACCGTATCAGGGGTCATACCCTTAAAGAAAACTGACTCTCCCTTTCCCAGTATCTGTCTATTGCCAGTAGCTCCTCAGCTTGGGTGGGGCTTCCGGCCTACCTCCCGACTTCATGCTCAGGTTTTGTCTGGCTTGAGTTATCGAAGGCCCTGTGCATCATATGCTGTCATGGCTTGTGAGTTCATATGTGCAGCTGATGCGTTGTGCCCAGAAAACTCTGTTTTCTGTAGTCATCCACTGCCTCCTCTTCTGTGATGATCCCTGAGCCTTGGGGAGAGGGGTGTGATATAGGGCTGAGTGCTCCAAAGTCTCTTATTCTCTGCATATTGACTAGTTGTAGGTCTCTGTGTTAATCACCATCTACTTACTGCAAAAAGAAGTTTCTCTGATGAGAACCGAGAGATGCAATAATCTGCGGGTACAATGATAACATCATTAGGACCTGACTTAATACTATGTCCATTTAACAGAATAATAGCAGGAGGCTCTCCCTTAGAGTCTATGATCTATCTAGCCACAGGGAGTAAAGTTTCTGTAGAACATGAACTGGAACTGATGATTTATGGGGCGTGGTGATGAAGACAATAGTAATAGTATTGTAAACAGAGTGAGTAGTGGAAAAATCATCCAGGAATATTTTTGAGATTATTTGAAGACAGCAGATGTCTGATAGGAGGAGAAACGAAATGGGCTTTTGGGTGAGGTCAGGAGAGTGACCAGGCGCAGTGAGGGAGGAGGAGAAAGGTGTGTGTCTATTGTGAACACTAGAGGATGCTCACTCTTCCACTGGAGGAGATGAAGAAGGAAGGTGAGGTGTCTGTGTTAGGCAGGAGATGAGCATTTCTTGTAGAGACTGCTGGCACCCTGGAGTGGGAGGGACAGATGGAGTGCTGGAAGGGAGTCCAGGACGAGGAGTCCAGGTTCCCAGCCTGCTTTCCTTGCACAAGCTGAAGCTGGGAAAAGGAATGAGTTGTTGCCCTTGAGCAATCCTGTCTGCCAGGCCAGTAGTGACACAGCCTCTTTAAAATGCCACAGAAGCCTGAGAACCAGAAAAAGAAGTTAAAATAAGTAAATAAGTAAATAAATAAATAAGTCAGGACAGACAGCATTCTCAGATCCCGCATGCAGCTGGCCCTAGCTATGACCGGCCCCAGCCGCGCCTCCCTCTCAGGGCTGTGGGAAGAGGTGCTTTCTGGTGCAGAGGTGGGGCCCGACCTCAGGGCCAGTCTTCAGCCCCGCCTCCCTCCCCACCCAGCGGCAGACGTCCTCCCTGTGGGCTGAGAACTCCACTGCTCCGTCCTGCCAGTCTAGGCATCCCTCACATTTGTTTCCATGGCAGTGTCCCACAGGCGTCCCCCAAACGTAATCTCACGAGGGCCTCAGGGCACTGTGGAAACACTGTCCTCCACTGGAAGCTACAAATCAGTGTAGGCCTTGGGTGAGAGCACACAGCCAAGGCATATTTAGGTCTTCAGTTTGAAAGCCAGAACTCTCATACACGTCATACGGTAACAGCTGATGTGCTTGCTCTGGAGGAGGTGCACACATCTGATGCTAGTGCTTTGGCGTGAGGTGGCGGCCTCTGGGGTTTAGGAGCTGAGAATGGAAAAAGAATTGCATGGCAGGACCTGGATGGCAAGAAGCCTGTGTTTGCCATCAGCTGGAGCTTGCCACGGGGAACCAGCTTCTGTGCCCTCATGGGTCAGGAAACCAAATCTATTCTTTTTCTTGTGGTTTTCGAGTATAAAGTTTTAAAGTTTATTACTATTTTTTTTAAGTTAGTGTGTATGAATTGGGTTTCGTTATATTTTCGTAGTCAGTTGTACCTTCTGTTGGAAGAATGAACCACAGATTTCATGGAAATAAAAGCAGATGATTATTGGGTATGTGACTGCGTATATGTTCCTGTGTATATGTATATATGTGTGTGTGTATATGTGTTTCTGTATGTGCACTTGTATGTGAGCATGTATGTATTTTTGTATACATATATGTATATATATGTATGTGTGTATGTGTGCGTAATGATAGGGATTGGGACACAGACAGGAAAGGAAATGTCTACACTTGCCAATCTTAAGCAAACCTCATGTCTTGAATCAAGAGGAAAACAACCTGCTTCCTTCTGCTTCACTGTGGATTACGGGTGGGTCCACCCCAAGGTGAAGGGCACCGACCAGATGTGTGACCCTCGCCAGGTCACCACATCCCTTGGGCTTGAGCCTCCTGTTTTTGCAAAAAAAAAGATTCAGGTGCTTGCCCTGGAAGGATCTGAAGGTCTGACCAACTTGAGACTCTGAGTTCATCATTCTTAGAAAACAGAACTCATGGGAGTGGTAGAGGAAAAGTTTCTTCCCGGGAATTTCTTCAAGACTCTTCCTATGAAATTATTTAAGGGTCGGTGAAAGAATACCATTTCCTTGGGGGTAGATTATGACCTGTGGCGTTTTCTTAACTTGCCAACTAATCATCTGCCCAACTAGTAACTGACTAACTTGAGCCTGATTGCAGTCAGAGAGACTAGCTAAAGATCTGCTGTGGCTATCCCAGGAGACTGTGGAAAGGGGAAATCCGGGAACTACAGCTTAAGGCCAACCCCAGGTATGAACCACAGTTCCTGCAAGGCCATCTGGAATGCTCCTCCAGTCAGGCCAGCAACAGTTTCCAAGTATGAATTTTCTTTACTCGAGGATGCTTCCTGACACAAACGCGTCCCTGCCCAAGGCTCCGGTACTGCAGGACACAGGAGACTTCAGTTTCACAAGGCCTTGCCAAGCGTGGAGAGAGGCCCCGTGTGCACTTTCAGTCACATGACCGGTGACTCAGGCGCTTTCTAGTTCCTGCCTGTCACTGAGCATGGGAACCAGGGAGGAAAGGTGAGAAATGACTTTGCAGTGATTCTCTGGGAGGATCTGGGGTTGGATGACACTTTGCTGTTCTAAGGCTGCCCTGGCCCTTTTTATGTGAGGGTAATAAAGTTATCACATAGGCACAGATAACACATAGGTCACTTCCAGGTGACCGGTCCATAGCTCCTGACTCCGACAGGAAGGGGATCTACTTGATGAGCAAAGTGTGGGTAGTTAACCTCCCATGAGGGGAAGGACTTTTTGAACGACCTAACCTGAATCCACCCTGCCACGTGTAGCATGCCTGCCTTCGCTCTGCTAGACAGAGTGGAAAATTCATTCCACGACAGGAGGAATGTCTAAGAAATCTGGGGAGAAAATACTGATTCTGTTTCCCTTTCTCGGCCATGTACACACAACTCTCCATTCTCTCAAACTGCATTCTAACAGACCGCAGGTGGAACCGCTCCTTTCCGTGGACAAGACAGAGAACCCACTCCAGGGTTTTCTCATGTAGACTGCTGTCTTGAAAACCCTTTATGTACTTCAAAGCACAGTGTTCTCTGCATTTTGGGAGGGGTGAGGGTGGAGGAGGTCTTAAGAGATGTCTGGTGCCTGCCTGTATATGGGAGAAAAAAGGGACCAGCGATGCGCTACTTAAAAAAAACAAACTTGTAATTTCATAAGCTCACAGAGTTCACCTTTGAGCCATCTCCTGTCTCCTGAACCACCTCAAGCCACCTTTTCCAAGTTTTATCTGTGGGAATGGGGTTTATTTGTCTTGTTCTCTTTGATTGCTGAAAGGATTTCTTTTCCCCAGGAAACAAAGGATCTTGCTGGTCCTTAATCCTCCCTTCCCTTCCAAGCAGGCTACAGACATGCTCAAGTCCTTTACCAGCAGAGGGTGAAGAGGCAGGAAGGAGGGATGGGGCCTGAGGAACTCCTCCCTAAGGCCTCTGAGGAAGGAAGCAATGTTGGGGTGGGACACCGAATCTCAGCTGTGGCCTAAAGTCAGCCTGTGGCCAACTGAGGGCTGGGCAGGTGGCATGTTGACAGAGGGTGGGGCGAAGTCTTTCTCCACCAGGCCAGGGAATGAACAGAGGCGGGAGGGGCCCTGTCGGAAGGTCATTTCTGTTCTTTGGGCAAAGCAGGTGAGGCAGCTTTTTAAATTTCTGCTCCCAGGGTCATGGCCCAGGATAGGATACAGGTGGCCAGTCAGGGGCCCCGTGGGGTGAATTTTGTTTTATAGAAGGAAAATTCAGAGCTGAGTTACACACATTTCTCAGGCAGTGGCACTCTGTCCGTAGCTGGCTGTGAGGAGGCTGAGGTCACATTCCAGTTTCATCCTGGTTATTTGGCTTTTGTCTCCAGCCCAGATCATCCTGTCATTTTGTCTGTCATCTTGCAGATTTCCCTGTCTTGTTTCTGCTCACATGGTGTGTGAATGGTGAACCTCCCTCCTTCCCATCCTTCTTTCTTGTTGTGGTGTTGTTTGTTTATTCTTTAAACTCTTTTTAAAAAAAATATTTTATGTGTATTAGTGTTTTGTCTGCATATATGTAAGTGCACCATGTGCAGGCAATGCCTGCAGAGGCCAGAAGAGGGTATCAGATCCATATGGGTGCTGGGAACCAAACCTTCGTCCTTTGCAAGAGTAACCAGTGCTCTAAACTACTGAGCCATCCCTCCAGCCTGTTTGTTTTTAAGACAGGGTCCATATACAGCCCCAGGTTGGCCTTGAACTCATGATCTTTCTGCTTCTATTTCTTGAGTGCTAGGATTACAATGTGCTACCACAACCAACTCACCACAACATTCTGGTACCTGTGACCATAGGTATAGGCACACACTTCTCTGGGCATATACCCATCATCAGAATTGCTGGGCTACAGGGAGTGAAAATGCATATTATCAAACACTGTCTGTTTACTCTCCAGAATGGGGCAGGAGATGGTTTAATATGACTCTAGCAATATAAGAATGAGCCTGTTATCCCCAAATCTTCTCTAGCACTTGGTATTATATGGTTTTCTAATCTTTGTATCCTAGAAATGTGTAAACCAATATGTGATTTGAATTTGCATTTTATTTTCTAAGAAGGTTGTACATCTTGTGCCTGGTATTAATTATCACATTGTATATTATGTGTTTTGCTTAGTTTTGTTTTGGGATCCTAGTCTTTCTCATACTGAGTTATAGGAGTTTCTTACATATGTTAGACCTACATGTACTGTAATCTCAGCTCTTGGAGGTTGAGGCTGGAGGATCCTATGCTTGAGACCAGCCTGGGATAAATAGCAAGACCCTGTTTCTTTCCATATATATAGATTATATTTGCTAGTTTCATAGAGTGATTGGTATTTTATTTTTTATAATGGTGGTTTATGCAAGTTATCAATTTCTTCTGTCAA
The DNA here is from genome assembly GCA_035773235.1 of Eospalax fontanierii. Lineage (NCBI taxonomy): Eukaryota > Metazoa > Chordata > Mammalia > Rodentia > Spalacidae > Eospalax > Eospalax fontanierii. Next base: position 26,534,431 of record CM069551.1, on the reverse strand, counting down.
TATAGTACTGTATAACATCACTCTAATTTATCTAGGTAATCTCTTCCTTCTTACATTATGTAACATTCTCTAAGTCTTTGTTCTTCTTTTTCATAGACAGGGTCTTACTACATACCTCGGACTGACCTAGAACTTGCAATGTAGATCAGGCTGGCCTTGAACTCACAGAGATCTGCCCACCTCTGTCTCTGGAGTCCTGGGATTAAAGACTTGTACCGTCACACCCAGCTTCTGTCTTTTAAATTGAAGTTATAATTTTCTTTAATTCTGATAATTCCTTCCTTCCCTCCCTCCTTCCTTCTTTCCATTGAATCTCACTGTATAGCCCAGTTTTCAAACTTTCAGTCCTCTCCCCTCAGCTTCCCAAGTGCTGAGATTATAGGCATATGCTTCGTAGGTTTAAGTATATCTCCCTTCATTAATTCTGCTATTTTTCTTTCTTCCACTGATGGAGATATTGAGTCTTTGATGTGTGTCTTCACTCTCTGAACTTTCATTGTTTTAGTTCTGTTTTGGGAAAAAGTTAAAATTAGTGTGGTACCTACTTGCTCATAACTATCGTAGGCTTCGTAGTGTTCCTTGTATTTATTTCTCTTCTTACTGGGGGCACCTCTTCCAAGAAAATATTAAAAGTAGTTTTACTGCTGGGTTTGGAGCCTCATGTCTCTAATACCAGCACTTGGGGAGGCTGAGGCAGGAGTGTAATTGATTAAAGCCAGTGTGGGCTACACAGTGAGTTCCAGGTTCCTCTGGGCAACAGTTTGAGACCCTATCTGGAAAAAAATTGTTTTACATATGCCAGAGATATCATTAATTTGTCCCAAGATTTAAAGATGTTTACTCAGAGTTAAAATTCTAAGTTTGTTTGTCTTTTAGAACTGAGAGGTAACCCTGTTGCCCGGCATCAGTGTTGATATTGAAGATTCCTGTTCTGTTCCAAGAGATCTGCATTTTCTCTCAAGAAATCTCCAATTGTCATTTCTGTTTTGGTTTCGTGAAACACAGATCTGTTTTCTTTACCACCTGAGCCCCTTTGACATGACATCAAAAGAGTAGAAATGGATGCATCTCTGAATCATCCCGAGGCTATGTATGACAGCTTCTAAGTGTAGATAGTAGTTACATAGCAGTATTAGGAATAGTTCAGCACAGATGCAACCTTTTAAAAATCAGGTACTTTTCATCATTGGTTGGTTGATTGTATTGATACAGAAGCCCTGGGAAATGGAAAGACGGGGGTAAGTTAGAGATCTGTAAACATTTATTATTGTGGTTTGGGAGCACGAGTTCTTCCCTCCATCCATATAGCTTATGTCTTGGTAATTTCTCTTAAAGTCATTACAGGTTTCTTTCAGGCAAAATAACCTGTGAAAGGCCAGTGATGTGGGTGTAAAAAGAATTACCGAGACACAAACAGACAAAGAATTTATTGAAATATGCCACAAGAAGGTAACGTGTTAGTTCCCAAAGAGCCTATCACCATGGGGAGGGGGAACTGTAGGTGCTTTTAGAGTGAGTAGTGGGGCCGGAAGTTACTTGGTCATATCATCCTGGTACTCCTATGTGGGCCCATTTCTGAGGGGACAGGCGGCCCTCTTATTATCTTAAGTAGCAAACTTTACAGTATGTATTATCTACTCCAGACTGGCTAATGGTGTAAGGTTGTTAGTGTTACAGCAGAGAAATGCAAGTCAAAGTGGTAGGTTTGGGAAAGGAGCCAACATAAAATTACCCTTCAAAATGAGCCTTATTAGGAGAGAAAGCCTCATGACCATAGAGGGACCAGGGCATGAGCAGGTAGTGAAATGGAAGAGCAATGAGAAGAGACAGCAGCATACCAGAGGCAGCATGAGGGAGCCGTACTGGGAGAGAGCCTTCCCTTAACACCCAGAGGGGAACTACAAGGAAAGATAGCCACCAAGTATAACATGACCGGCTCCCGAAAGGGAGCCTTCAAACCCTCCCAACAAAGGGGTTGTCTGATTTTTATAGTTTTTCAAAGAGGCAGTGAGAATTTCCATAATACTTGATTTAATCTGGTTCAGCCTATGTGCCAAGCCCAGATCATAAACTTGTCCTGAAATTGTTCTGGAGAGAGAATTGGCTTGTTCAAGCTGCAAGTGGGAGAAAGAGAATTACCAGGGACAGGGAGAGAGGTTGCAGGGGGCACAGCCTGACTTCTGAAGGCAGGAGGAAGGTAACCAGAGGGGCAGATCTAACAATGAGTAGTTAAGCTTGCCTATGTAAAGCACTATAGGTCAGGCTCCAAATGGTTATAGCCCAGTTCCACAAATGTGGGAATTTGGTTTTTCATTTTGGCCTTTTATCGTTATATCTTCCATTTTTGGTTAGTTGGCTCCATGGACGCAGAACTCCTGGATATGGAGGGCTAGTGGCAGGAATTAGTGATCTGTATGCACCCTACCTAGCTAGGGACCATGAGCTCTTACCCCCCCCCCATTCTTTTAAAATTTTATGTGTATGAGTGTATTGCCTGAATGTATGTAAGTGTATTTGTGTTGTGCAGTGCCTGTGGAGGTCAGAAGAAGGAGTCAGATCTCCTGGAACTGGAGTTATGGACGGTTGTTAGTTGCCATGTGGGTGCTGGGAATTGAAGCCTGGTTCTCTACAAGAGCAGCCAGTGCTCTTAACCACTGAACCATTTCTCCAGCCTTCTTAATGCTCTTTAGAGCATTAATCCAGGTAGTGTATCTTAAAGTCATTAAAGGTTTCGATTAGGAAAATAAAAATTATCTTTTCCATGTGTGCTGAGCACTCACTGTAGCTGGAATACAAGAGATATATGTAAGACTGCTAAATTAAGAACAGCTGGGCATAGTGATGGATCGTGGTAACTCTAACACTTGAGAGGCAGAGAGGCAGGAGGACCAGGAATTCAGTCATCTTTGGCTACATAGCAAGTTCCAGGTCAGCCTGGCATACACAATACTCTGTTTTGAAAGTCAAAAACCAATCCCCCCAACCCAATAAATAGCTGTATAGAAACCAGGAAATCATTTCTAGATAGATGAAGATAACCTTCAGGGTAGAAAAAAATTTAAAGTGACTGAAGATTTATCAGGAGTGGTAAAAGAAAGGAAAAGAGGAATACAAGAAATTATTGATTTATATTTTAAATATTTTGTACTTAAAATTAAATCATATTACTTTGAAAAACTTTAAATTTGTGTTTTTATTTTCTCTTTCCCATTTTTTTAAAAAAGATCCTTTATTTATGAATGTGTGTATGACTATGTGTGTGTATGTGTATGTATGTGCAGATATCTGAGAAGGCCAGAAGAGGGCATCAGGGTATCAGATCCCCTGGAGCTGGAGTTAAAGGTGGCTGTAAACCACCTTACCTGGGTTCTGGGAACCAAACTGGCCCTCTGCAAGAGTAACAAGCACTCTTAACCACTGAGCCATCTCTTCAGGCCTTTTCTTTCTATTTTGAGACAAAGCCTCAGTATGTAGCCCTGGCTGGCCTGGAACTTGCCAGGCTGGCTTCAAACTTGTGAGATCCTCCTGCCTTTGCTTCTCAAGAACTTGGATTACTGGTGTATGCCACCATGCCTGGCTTGTATTCTGAAAAGGTGAATAGGACTTGCTCAGGAGATAAGTCAATGGGACATTCTATCAATGTGTAAAATATAAAAGGAAGCCCGTGGCTTGGTCTGGAACAGTGTGGTTTCATGGCTAGACTGTGGGGCAGCATTTGTGGGATGACTCTGGAAAAGTAGGCTAGAGTGAGCTGTGAAAAGCATCGATGGCCATTCTAAGAAGTTTGGAATTTCCTTTGTTGGCAAAGGAGGTAGGGAACGTTTAGAGCATCTGTGTCTCAGAAGGATCACGCTTTGCAGTATAGAAGAGTGGAGTGTGGGGATGGCAGGAAGTTGGAGGGCCACATCAGAGGCAACGACCTCAGTCATAACTGGGAGTCTGAACCTGGGTATAGGCTTTCCACCTGTGTAGAAAGTGATGGTCCCATAATGATAATGAGAATAATACCTCTCCCTGAGCAACCTCCCTGGACTGAGGACTGCCACCTAGCATCTTCTGCTTGCTGTGTGGCCCCAGTGGGGCAGTCAATGGGCAGCAGTGGGTGGACTACACTGCACAGCCCACCTCTCTCCATTCAAGAGCCCTTACCAGGGCTGTGTCTCATTTCAGCGTGTTAGATCTTTCTATCAACTATTTCTTGGCTGTATTTCCAGATATGTCTTTGTGTTTGGCACAGTTCTTACCAACTTCTCTCCACTCGCTCTCCACACCCTCTAATGATTCTCTTGGTTTTATAAGTACTTTTTCAGTTTTTTCCTCCTGGTTTGCCAGCTCATCTGAGAAGTAGGATTTCCCCTCTTTCCTTTATTATTAATATTTTTTAAATAATAAAATGAGAAAAAAAGAATATTTTTATACTTCTTAGTCCTGCTTTCTAGGTTCACACCCACTAACACCCTCCCTGGGAGACTTAGTAACATTCCATCCCCGGGTGTGTGCCTGTGAGGATGAACCCTCAGCACTTTAGCCTGTCTTTCCAGCACCACAGTTTCCTCCCCACCTTCCTCCAGAGAGACCTCCATCCCTTCCTTCCTTCTGCCCTCTGGTTGCCAGGCAACATAGCTCAGGGGTGAGGAGAGCTCCCTATTTCTACCTGTGCAGCAGTCTGTCTAAGCATCAGCAGCTTGCTGAAGGTCAAAGGCAGCCATCCTTAGCTCTGGAAGTCTTTCCACTAGTCATAAACCTGACTCAAGAAAGGAAACATTTGTGGGCCTTCCATGGGGTGAAGAAGGGCAGTTCGCACCTACTGCCTTCACACCCACGAGGCCATGTGTTTCCTGCCGCAGGGCAGGAGAGGGCAAAGGTGGATCTTTGCTGGGCTTTGTGCACTTGAGGAATGTAAGTTTCACTTCCCTCTGCCTCTGTTCTTCCACTGCTGGAGAATTAGCATTTACAATGCAGAATGACAAGTTTACACGTTAACAGAGGTTGAGTTTTGTTGGAGCCCACTTCCCTAATTCCAAGTTACTCAGTTATGCTCTGGAAGTCTCAGCACCAGCCCCTTCTGGGAGCTTGTTAGGAATGCTGACATCAGCCCCTTTCTCAGACCACCGAACCAGAATCAGCATTTTATCACAACAACTGGGTGTTTGTACCATGTTATCAAATACTCTATTATTGACTTGCTGAAATTGAGAGCACATGGTTGTCAGCAGGCTTGTGTGTTCCAGAAACTCTTGCCTTCCTCTGCTCAGTAGTACATAATGGAGTCATAGCCTGGGGTCTTTCTTGGATTTAAGAAGGGGTGTGCAATGCAGAGACTATCTCAGCCCAACCCAAGCCTCTTTTCCTCGCTCTCTCCTTATCTTACAGGGATATGAGACAATAGTGTTCAGATATGTTATCTCACCCCATGTTCACACACTTGGGGTGGGGACCTAAAGCAGGGATTATGCCTTCTAATTTTATTGATGAGGAAATGACCTATTTGCTCAAGGTCACTTTATTTTCCATCTTCCCTTTGTATGTGACCCAGACCAGAACTTCCAGTCCTTTACAACACGAAGTTCATAAAAAGTAATTATATAAAAAAAGAAATCAGAAACATAATGTTGGGTTTGAGTCATAAATTCCATCATGGAGAGCTGAAATAAGGACATTTTCCTGAGCCTCTGCAAATGATTCCAGTAGTTCAGGGGCCCTTTTGAACAAGAAGTTACATGGCTTGAATTTCAAAGAAAAATGTCCAAAGAAATCTTCCAGTTGCGAATGGCCTCCAGATGTGAGCATTGCTCTTCCAGATGTGTGGATGAAGGGGGGTGGAGGGGAAGGGGAGATGGATGCCTCACATGTCTGCAAAATGAAATGGAAAAACCTCTCTCAGCCACAGGGGAAAAGCGGGACAAGAGAAAGAGAATCCAAGCTCGACTCTTACTGTGGGGTTGGGCTGAAGGCTGAAATGTAGTAAAGGACGGTATTCACTGTAGACCGATGTTTTCAATGCGCAGTATGCAAGGAGACCACACCTCACAGTGCTGTTGGAAGGCATCCCGCAGGAACTCACTGTTCTTAGACCTGAGAGGACCTGCTCTGGGCCCCTGGGAGGAGCCTCCTGTCCCGGAGCCATGGGCCTGACAGGCTGTAAGACTTAGTCAGGGGAGAAGGGAACTGAGCCCAGAATGCGGAAGGAGAAGGAGCCAGGAATTGCACAGTCCTTTCTTTCTTCAGTTTCTGAATCAGCAGCCCACTCTCTCGGGGATCACCAAATTTATTCCTTTATAGTGGTTAGAAGGTCCCATGATCCTCAGATGAGTAAATCTGAAACCCCAGAAAACAGAGGCCTGTGGCCCAGTCAACTTGGTTTGTCACATTTCTACAAAGACGAGCCATTGTCAGACTTCTGGCTGCATGCAGTTAACCTGCTTTATTCCCCTCTGCCAGCATCGTCACCTGCAAGAGGCTCCGCCAGATAACAGAGCTAGACTTTCATCCACTCGTGTCTCCACTTCTCTGGACTTTCTTATTCTTCCATTTAGAGGCTGTCTCAGAGTCCCAATTTCCACAACACCCTGAAGATGTGATTTTGATTTCCTCTTATCCCTATGTCATATATTTGTTTATATTATTTATGTATGTGTGTGTGTACAGGTATGTGCTTTCCATGGCCTGTATGGGGAGGTCAGAAGACAACATTTGGGAGTTGGTTTTCCCTTTCTACATGGAATCCAGGCCTTGACCTCAAGTCTTCAGGATTGTGCAGTAAGTACTTTTATCCTCTGAGCCATCTTGGCCACCCCCAATCCCTAAATTTGTAAGCAACACAGATAACACATTGTGTTGTTCCAGCTAACGGAGGAGGTATTTACATTTTTATTTCTCTCCAAGGGTTCCCAGCATTTAAAGGCTATATAGCAACAAAACAAATCCATTTAAGATGTTGCTTATTTACATTATTGATCAAATATACATATACACCAACTGGCCTAATCCCTGGTTAATGTGCTGATGATGTATTTAACAGTTGTTTAGCTGAAAAAGTTAACTGTCTTTTCTATTGAAGTTCATAGCCTAAATTCAGCCTGGGATCTCATCCAACACATTTTTCAATGGCCTTTGCAGTCAGAAGGTTGACTTTCCAGATGGAAAGTACTGAAATCACTGCAAGGGTGGGCTCAGGACTAGTATCTGTCTGGTCTCTGGTTAGACATATGTCACTACTCTGAGTACCCAATATCAGTAAGTATAGATTTGAACCCATGAACCTCATCAACACCACCATCAATGACTAGGAATTCTTCCTGCCCTTTGTTCTTAATCTAATTGGTGTTGAATGCTGGAGTTGCTATTTGTTTTAAGTTGAATTCTCTGCACACTTTGATATTCCCATCAGTTCCCAGTTTGTAGTTTTATAGGATTGATTCTGCCCTGGGTTATTAGGTAAGTGCATTTTAATTATTATCATATATAAAGTCACTTTGGATGAATTTAAAGCATAGAAACGTAAGTCTAATTCTGCACATGATCTTAAAAATGCATATATTTTACACTGACTTTAAAGTATGACCTTTGTGTATTTCATGTTTCTGAAGTCGACAAGATTCTTGTGTTTGGTATGGGTCATGGCAAAGCTGGTATTTGTTCTTTTTTATCATTTAAATTTTTTATTTATTATTTTATGTGGATGAATGTATTGCCTGCATATATGTAAATGCACCCATGTTGTGAAATACCTGAGGAGATCAGAAGAGGGCATTTGATCCCCTGGAACTGGAGTTATGGATGGTTGGTAGCCTCCATGTGGGTGCTAGTAATTGGACCTGGATCCTCTACAAGAGCAGCCTGTGCTCCTAACTGCTGAACCATCTCTCCAGCCCTGGTATTTGTTCTTATAAGCTAATAATAGCCATTATTATTTGGAAAGGTCCAGAAGACCTGATGCTACCAACAACCCAACTTGCCCCCACGTGCCACACTGTCAGCTCCTAACCATTGCATCTATCAAGTGTCAGGTCATGAAGATTCCCTGCCTCTCTGAGCTTCCCTAACCTCACAGCCCCAAGGCAGGAGAGAGGATGTTTTGGTTAACTTGCTTCCCTGGGGTTAACAGGACTGTCCAGATATAATTTCTGCCAGAGAGGGGATCCCAGTCATGTGCTCTACAATGTGTCATCCCCAATAGTGACTAAAGTTCAGAAAACCCAACCCTTCCCTTTGGAGTCCAAGGGCGTGATTTCCTTCAGAACGTTCCTTCCCATTGAACCATTCTCCGCATTGCTTTACACCTGTCTGTTTTACTTAGTTCTCCACCTTCTGGGCTTACTTCTAAGCCTTTGCTGACCTGAGCGAAAGAAAACGCCTCAGGAATAAACTGTTTACTTACTAGTCATTCTCTGGCATGCTGTGACACTGGGTTCTCTAATAACAATTCATTGGATGAAGTCTACCACTTCTTGAATGTGTGTGTGCCAAGTAACATACATGCATCACATTTATGGTTACCAACAGCCCATCTGACTGCATAGTGTGAAAAGATGAGAAAACTGACTCAGAAAGAGACTGAGTCCCTCGCACAAGGCCCCACAGCAAGAAATCAAATTAAACCAGGTCTATCTGATACCAGGGACTCCCAGCTCTGATTCAGTTGTGATGTCAAGGAATTCTGAGATGCCCAAACTAGTCTGTTTTAATTCATCTTATTAATAAAAAAATGCGTATGTGTTTCATAGATAGTATAATGTAGGGAAGGAGATGTAACCAGGAGCTTGGAATTCGCCCTTCCTCACTAAAGGAAGTTTTCAGATTGTAAATGAGATGTTTCCCTGCAAATGACTTTTGCCGTTGCCATGTAAACTTGCTACCACCCTTTTAATTAGGTGGATTGATTTAACCCTGGAGCTGAACCTGACTGAGGAGAATACTTCCTGGTTCACAACCCTGCTACTCAAGAAGCAGAATCTTTCCCTGGTAGTCTCTGAGTAACAAAAGGAAGAGCTGGAGGAATTAGGGTGGGACATAACAGGGCTCAGAACCTGATCCTTGTTTTACCAGATAATTCAGAGTATAGAATTTCTAGTAACAGGGTAACATTTTTGATAGAAGAAAGTATAAGCCATTTCCCCTTCTGTCCTCTTTGTATCCAGACCCTACCCCTGACACCTTGAAGAGCACCTAACTGGGCTACCACAAGACTAGCCTGAGTGTGCGTATGTTTAGACGTATGCTTGAGTATGCATTTGTGACCTCTCTCTGCCTCCTATCAGAAAGTAAGACAATTCAGGTCTTCGACGTGCCCCTAGAATGCCACATTGTCCCCACCGAGAAGCCCTAATGCTGTGAATCACAGGTACAACTCTGAAGTCTGTCACAAGATGCAGGATTTCTGGGAAAAGCACAGGCAACTGACTGTTTATAGGGTATCAAGAACACTATTGATTCCTGCGGGACTGAGAGGAAAAGGTTAGGAAACTTTTGGTTAGAAAACAAACAAAAGGAAACAAATGGTTAGAAAAATGTCTTTAAAAGTATTTTATTTATGATTTTTATGTGTATGAATGTATTGCCTACATGTTTGTAAGTGCACCCGTGTCATGCAGTGCCCTAGGAGGACAGACGAGGGTGTTGAGCCCTGGAACTGGAGTTATGGATGGTTGTTAGCTGCCATGTGGGTGCTGGGTTTCAAACACAGGTCTTCTGCAAAGGCAGCCAGTGCTCTTAACTGCTGAGCTATTCTCCAGCCCCCAGAAAAGTGTCTTTTCATCCTTTAATAGTTACAAACAAAAGGGATAAAATCACACTCTCCTCAGAACCCTTCCTTTTTCTTTCTTTTACTTGGGATAGGAACAGCATCACGGGACCAACACCTCTTATTTGTCAGTTGTATGCAGTGTGTGTTCAGGAAATAAGAGCCAGTGCCTCATAATCTTTATCATGATATATTCATTGTCTTACTGGTTGACTCTATGGAGACTGTCATATGACGATATGATGATAACCCTGTGCCATCAGTCTTTCGTTGTGGGGTTTCTTGGCCAAGTCACCTTCTCCTTAATTTGTAGAGATGGAAATAAAAATCCAGAGAGGTCACTAGTTGAAGAACAGGTCACTAGCAGAGCAGGCTGGGTGGGTGCTCAGCCTCCTTCAGCTTGATCTGCGGCCAACAAGCACTGAGCTCAGTCATGAACCTGATCTTCATTCCTGACCATCAGTATCTGCCTGGGATGCACAGGTAGCCAGCCTGAAAACTGAAGTAGGATGAAGTAAATCAGATCTATCCACTCCTGGATGAATAGTTGTTCAAGGTCAATTATCTGCCCTAATCATTAGCAACCATCCTTTGAGTATCTATATGCCAAGAACCACACTTGACATCAAGGAGAGCCTGCAAGGGTTATGGCTTTTCAACACTAGTACACAGAAAAAGGACAGGAATGACTGTGAACTGTTCCTGGGCTGCAGGGGGCGGGTGGGGGATGAGGGTGGGGTGGTGGGGGTGGGGTGGGGGTGGGTGGTGGTGTCAATGAATAAGCAAGGGAGAAAAAGGTGTGATGATGCACACGTCTTAATTTTAATTTTAATTTTATTTTATGTGTATGAGTGTATTGCCTGAATGCATGCATGTAAGTGCACCCATGTCATGCAAGGCCTGTGAAAGTCAGCAGAGGGTGTTGCATCCCCTGGAACTGGAGTTATGGACAGTTGTTAGCTGCCATGTGGGTACTCGGAATTAAACTCAGGTCCTCTGCAAGAGTAGTAAGTGTTCTTAACCGCTGAGCCGTCTCTCCAGCCCCCAATCATGCACACTTATAGTCCCACTGGGGAGTCAGAGACAGAGGATCCCAAGGTCACTGGTGAGCTAGCCTAGCCTACTTGGTGAATTCTAGGCCAGTGAGAGACCATGTCTCAAAAACAAAATGAAACAAACAAGTTGGATAAAACCTGAGGAGTACACCAAGGTTGCCCCTCTGCCCCCTCTGAGAACACGATTTGAGCCATTGGGCCATGTAGTGCTGTACTGTAACTTGTGATGAAGTAGAGAAAGATTTGGGGTGGGAGAGTAAGGAGGCAGACACAGATTCAGAGCTAGATAGGAAATGGTCCTTGAAGCTAGTTGTTCTGAGCAACTACCTGTGGTATATAAATTAGCATAAAAAAGGAAGCCAAGGAAAGACAGAACTAATAATTTAGCACTGAAGACCTCAAAAGTTGAGTGAGTGCGGACAGTTTTACAACAGTGGAAAAAAAATGATCCTAAAACAGGGGCCATGGCAAAGGACTAATTAGGTGGGCTCAGTCAAGAAGTAACTGAAATAACCATGGGGAGGCCTGGAGATGGCTCAGGGGTTCAGAGAACTTGCTGCCCTTGCATAGGTCGTTCCCAGAACCCACGTGGGGCAGCTCACAATCACCTGTACCTCCGTCTTCTGGCTTCTGAGGGCAGAAGTGCACATGTGCACACACATCCAAATACAGGTAAATCTTAGAAGTAAAAGAAGCAATTATGAGATTGAAGGAGTGATTTTGAACATATTCTTGTTGTTTGGGAATTTTGCAACTGGGGTGGTGGTGGTGGGGTTTGAGCCGGAAAGGCTCCTAGTTCAATATTCTTGGTTTATTTCAGAAAGCCAAGGCCCTGTGAGATGAGTGAGATTGTGCTCCATAGATATAACAGGGGTCAGTGAAGTTCTGGTAGACCTATGTTATATTTAGAAAATTACCAATATATTTCATGTTTCAGGCATGGAAACTCCTGCAGCATACTTGGGAGACAAGAGGAAACCCTGATTTTGACTTATGACCTTTGCATTCTGTTTCCAAAACCTTGACCTGGCTAAGTCACCATCCTTAAACACCTTGATGGACAGCAAGCTGTACAGCACTGGGGTCATCCAAAAGCTAAAATAGTTCTAAGAAAGTCACCAAATTCCCAAAGGGTGGGAAGCACCCTGGGCAGGGGGCTGGTGGGTCCTGAGAGTAGCATCCTACTCTTCCCCGCTCTGAGAATAGCCAGGCTCGGTGGGCGGCTGGCTGTTTCCAGGATGCTCCATGGTGGTCTTGGTCATCCAGCTGCTGCCCAGATTACATCTGTTTTGAACACTGTGATTATCTACGATGCTTCAGCCAGCTCTGTGTCTCCATACCGCACTGTGTCAAAACAAATAAATAAAAAGAAGTTAAGTCTCTTTCCCATGGACTGGGAATGCATTTTATTTAACTTCATTTAAAATACGTGGTTAAAGTTATGTTCTACTAATCTGCTAGATACTATAAATATGTATGAAGTCCCAGTGGCCTCCTACACTCTTGGAGGGTTCAGCTTTGGGATGGATAACAGACGGAGAATTTTAAGTACATCCTGTTCCACCAAAACAGACATTTTTTTTTCCCATTCCTTTCTCTTTTCTTTGCTCTTTTGCACCAAGCTCCTCCCATCTCTGAGGGCTAGCCTGGCAGAGCTGATTTCTTCTTTCTTTTCAGAACAGCGTTGCAAAACCTTCAGACTGTTAAGGGGCTAGCAGCCCTCCCCTAACACACAAACACACTCTGCTCTGGCAAACAGGAAATGATTCCAGGACTGTGGGCTCCTGAGCCAGGAAATGGCTCTTTGCTGTCCTGGCTACCTTCCCCACAGGTTCTTCCTGGCCATTCAATACAGTTAAAAATAGTAACCACCAAAACCAGAAGAAAAGATGATTTTATTGTCTAGCTACCGTAATTTGTGGCCAGATTCGGGTGACTGTAGATGGACTTAATCCTCTGACTCGGCCCCTTGAGAATTCTCTTGGGGATGAGGCTGATCCCTCTAGCAAGATTTCAACATCCGGTGTCCCCTAGGAGTTGGGAAAGGTGGGGACTCAATCAGGGCAGTCTAGCCACAGAACTGCAGACATGTGCACATTGCAGGTGAGACAGCTGTGGAAACCTAAGAGCTCTGCTTGGCACAGCTTGTGTGCCATGTAGGTGGCTTGTGCCCACCCTGGTTTGGGAAGGGAAATGTGAGGCAAGGCCTCTCTGCTACCTGAGCCAGTTTCTCCTGCTGAGGTCTGAGGAACGTGCATTTAGTCTCATATAGTCTTGGCAGGTACAAGAATTTGCAGAATATGCTGAATTCACTTAGTATGGGGAGCTGTCAGGTTCAGAGGGACCAACTAGGCTCCTAAGGCTGGGAGAAGAGAGAAATTGTTTCAGAAATGAGGGCCAGAACACTTAAACTGAGAAATCAGTTTTTATCAAGAAGAGTTCTGCTCTATTGCCTGCTGGGAGGCTTAAAATCCTCCAAAGCAGAGGTCCGTTTACAGCCATGAAAAGACCTACATTTTTCAATCTATGCCTCTGGTCCTCAGTTTTGACAAATTCGCTGCTTTGTCAGATAAATGGATTCTAAGATAACTTCTGTGTGCTAGAAATCTTCTAAACTGTGGTGGAGACACAGAAGATATATGAAAGGGCCTCTGGGAAATGGCTCAATGGGAAAAGCGCTTGCCACACAAGCATGAGGACCTGAGTTTGAATCTACAGAACCCACGTAAAGCCAGGCATGGTAGAACCAGGATGCAATCCCATTGCCCCTTTGGGGAGATTGGAGATGGAGACAGGAGGAGAAGCTCAAGCGCCAGCTAGTCTGGCATATACAGCAGCGAAAAACAAAAGGAGCCCTGTCTCAAACAAGGTGGGAGGTGAGGACTGACATCTGAGGTTACCGTCTGACTTCCACTTGTGCGCGGAGGCATGCAAGCACCCTCATTCACACATGAACGGGTGTGTACATACATCATGCACATATACACATATATCACACACACAGAGAGAAAAGATTATGAAAGAAGATATATAAAACTGTCTACCGTCTCTGAAGACATCAGTCAGCTTTGCGTTACTGTAAGAAAACACGTGATATAACCAACCCGAAAACAAAAGGCTTATTTTGGTTCAGAGTTTTGGAGGTTTCCCTCTGTGATTGGTTAGCTAGCTCTGTTGCTTTGGGTCTGTGATGAGACAGCACATCACAGCAGAGGTTTATATAGAGAAAAAAACTGTTTACCTCATGCTGAGAAGCAAGAAAGAGCTTCGTACATAAAATAAAAGTAATCAATGAAATGTTAAAAAAATAAGGTGTAGAGTGATCAAGGAAGGATCCATGGTGTCCACATGCACAGATGTACACTTGCATGGACAGGTGACTAGGACAAAGACACCCGCATGAATATGTACATGTACCACACATTCAGAAAGAGAGAGAGAGACAGAGACAGAGATAGAAAGTGAGTTAGAGAGAGAGAGAGAGAGAGAGAGAGGAGAGAGAGAGAAACACTAAAATAACCAGGAAAGGAAAGTTCTTGATAAAGGGATGTAAATAAAAATGTGAAAAACACAACTACAGTAGCTCTTCAGTATCCCCTGGGGATTGGCTCCAGGACATCTTAAATACCCAAATCATCCATTATGCAAAACGGCCCAGTATTTACATGAAACCTATGCACATTCTCCCATATGATTTATTTGCTTGTTTGTATTCTGGATGTGTTGAAGTTGTTTCTGGATCTGACTGGGTCTGTGAAACCTAGGCCAGTCTTACATTCACAGTCCTCCTGCCTCAGCCTCCTAAGTGCTGGGACTGCAGGTATATGTCATCATGCTTGGGGTTGTTTCATATACTTTAATTTAAAAAAGATTTCTAATTTTTATTTGTGCATGTGTGTGTGTGTGCATGCGTGTGTGTGTGTGCCACCTATCTGTGGATACCCACAGAGACTAGGAGAAGGCATTGAATCCCTTAGAGCTAGAGTTACAGGTGGTTGTGAGCTTCTAGTGTGGGTGCTGGAAACAACTTGCATCCTCTGGAAAAGTCTACTGAGCCATCTTGTCATCTTTCTAGAACCATTTACTTTAAATCATCTCTTAGATTGTATTTAACAGAATGCAAATGGTCTGTGAACTGTACTGTTGAAGAGTAATGAAGAGAAAGAAAATCTCTATGTTAAAAGCAGACATGTCCTCCCTGACTCCCCAAATACTTTTAATCTGCAGTAGGTTGAATCTGTAGATGCAAAACTTGCAGATACAGAGGGTTGACTGTACTAAAATTGTATAGTCTGGGCAGGACAAGTACTTAAAAAAATGTTCCTTTTATTTATTTTGTAGGGTAGGGGCATGCCATGGTATGCATGTGGAAGTCTAAGACAATTTGGGGGAGTCGATTCTCTCCTTCCACTATGTGTGCCCATGAGATTGAACTCAGGTCATCAGACTTGGCAGCAAGCCCCTTTACCCACTGAGCCATCTCTCAGACCCAAGTTTCTGTGCTCTTGGAGTGAGTGGGAGATGCTGTAGGGCAAAAGAAGAGGGAGATGTTTTGACCGAGGTCCAGCCTGGCTTCTCAGCTGGGTCCCCAAAGAGCTTCCCTAGGAGTCACGATGTGGACAACACTCTTTTTTTAAAAAAAATATTTATTATTTTTATTTTATATGCATGCTTATTTTAAGTGTATTGCTTGCATGTGTATATGTGAACCCATGTCATGCAATGACCTCAGAGGTCAGAAGGTGTTGAATCCCCTCGAACTAGAGTTACGGATGGTTGTTAAGCTGCCATGTGGGTGCTGGGAATTGAACTCAGGTGCTCTGCAAGAGCAGCCAGTGCTCTTAACTGCTGAGCCATCTGTCCAGACCCTGGACAAGTACTCTTAAAAAGAGGCAGATCAATGAATAGAAAGAGGAAATTAATGCAAAAGTGAGGCGTAATCTAAACCTTTGAAAACTGGGAAAGCTTATTCCAGTCAAAAGAATAAGAAGGACAAAATCGTTCTCCATCATGAACTTCGGTATGGGGTAACAAAGGTTATCTTTTGTCTGTATCCATGCATTACATGCTTTAAAGGAGATAAATTATACCATTTGGCAAGCTATTTAAGCATCCAGAAATCTCCAGGGATGTCCAGCAGTCCCCGTCATTGCACCTGGGCCTGTGGTAGCACAGGTGTGGCTTTCTAGTCGTGCTCACTGGAGAGGGGCCTGAGCAGAAGGAAAAGAACTGTACCCTTAGCCAGGGGGATTTGGTTCAAGCCCTGCTTAGCTACTTCCTAACACTGTGGCCTGGTACCCACTTACTTCTGTGAGCCTTAGTTTCCTCATCTCTAAATTGAAAACATTTTTTAAAAAAGAAAAACCAGGGTCGTTGCAGGTATATATGAAGTACTAAGTCACACCTATTGTTATTACTATCATTTAACTATGTGAAATGAAATGATGGCCACCTAGTTGTTGTGAAATACGGTCCTAGGTCTCAGGGGTGCTAACATCAGTCATCCCAGACCTCTCAGCCTGGGGTAAGTGACTAAAGGGGGGACAAGGAGAGGCACCCGATACTATGAGTGATCACTCACTGTGACCTGTAACCAAAAAGGGAAGAAGAGCTGAAGGATGTAAGGTGACTTCCAGGGAGAGGGGCATCTAGAAGAAGCAGGGAGGAGGTAGGTGGGACTGACCAAGGAGTGGGTCTGAATCAGGAGTTCATCAGCACCCTAGAGTTGAGCTGAGTGCCATTCAGGTGGGCGTCAGGGGGAGGGCACTGGAATTCCCGCCTTCCTCCCTCGTGTACTCTTTCTTCCCAGCTCTTGTTGATCTTGACAGTCACCTATGTGAGCACACAGTAGCTATGTAAAAGTTAACAACCTCATTGTTAAACTGTGAGGAGTTTGGGGTATTTAAAACTGGCCTGGGTAAGACCGAAGGGTGTCTAGAGTGAGTCAGAAAGGCCAGCAGGCACTGGGAGAGCTGGGAAATAAAACATGGAGTCGTGAGCACTGAGTGCTTCAGAACCAATTCAAAGGTGATGTACGGGATGAGTGGTGGGGACCAGAACTTGCTGGAAACGCAACATTCAGTTCCTGACACTGATGCTCCTTTCTAGCTGCAAACCACTGTGCTCTGGCTTTCCTTTCAGCACAAGGGTCAAGCATTTCTGCTGGTCTCTCCTAGGTCCAATCTAGATTTCACATCAACATGGTGACGTTCTCTTCCTACGGGCTTAATAAGCAGCCATTAAAATGCTTGCTGATTCATTGATCATCAAGGCATTTACTAGGGCTTCTTAACTCTTGATCCATTTGTAATGTTTATTAAATATTTATTGCACACCAGACAATGTGCCTTATGTCCATCATCTCATTTTTTTCTCATAAACACTTTATGGTGCATGTACTCATATTTGTTATGCAGAGAAGGAAAAAGCCTTGGAGAGGTTTTGTAGTATGCCTGCTCCTCACAGTTAGTAAGCAGTAAAGGCCATAATTCAAACTCAGGCACTGCTTTGCACTAATGTCTGTGTGCTTGAATACAATGCCTAGTGACCTTTATATCCGTGGTTATTTAAGTCTGAATAAGCAGGTTCCTAAAATTTGGATCTTGGTTAACCAGGAGTGGAGTAGGAAGATCAACCTATTTATAGAACGTTGATATTATACCAAAAATATTTTCACCATCTTCTATTTACTTGTAAGCATATTTCATTCAATAACAGGGCATTAGCCATGCTTAGGCATTGTTGGTAGCTGGTGAGGATCCAGAGGCAAACCATCCTCGCCTTCCAGGACCTTGCCATGTAATGGAAAAGGGGAGACATATGAGCAAGTGAATGCTGGCTTTCCTCTGTGCGAAGTATAAAAACAGGTGTGCTTAGGCTGCGGGAGCTCCCGTCTAGAGGCACCAGATCCCCACAAAGCAGAGGGCGTTTTCCTATGGGAGCTGATGTCCAAGGTGAGTCTTGTACAGGAGACCAGGGAGAAAGGTATTGCTGCAGGACAGGACACTGAAGACCTGGGAGGTTCAGGCTAGGCTCTGTATGGCTGGGAATTAATTCGTGAACTGGGGAGGAAGAACTGGTGACAGGTGGGACTAAGAAGGTCTGTAAGGTCAGGCTGTGAAAGTCTTTCATAATAGCCAAGTAGTCTACCAACAATGGAGTGCCGTTGGCATGCTTTTTGTAGAGGTGCGGAAACTTTAGGAAACCAATCTGAGAATGAGGACAAGAATTAGTACCTGGCTGGGCACAGTAGTACATGTTTGTTACCTAGAACTTGGAAAGAGCGGGCAGGAGGATTGTTGAGTTTGAGGCCAGCATGGACTACGTAGCAAGTTCCAGGCAGCCTGTGCTACACGATGAGATGAGATACTACTTTATATTTACATTTTAATTTTTTTGGTCTTTTTGAGACAGGGTCTCCCTGTTACCCTAGCTGGCCTGGAACTCACTATGAGACCAGGCTGCTTTGAACTCACAGAGATCCTCCACCCTCTGCCTCCCAAGTGCTGGGATTAAAGGCGTGAGCTACCACGCCTGACTGAGGCAGTACTTTAAAGCATTCAGAATGAGAGCTTCGGAAGACAAGCAAGGAGATAAGCACAGAGATCCTAGAGTGAGCAAGGATCAGAGCTGCAGGGTGTGTTGACTGGTGTGGAGCAATTTCAACGCCCAGTTACAGTCTGTCCCAAACCAGGACCGTGTTATGCTTAATTCTTAGTATTAGTCCCCATATCTAAATTCAGGCTGGCATTTCCATCTTGTGGCTAATTCCTGTTGATTATAACTAATAAAATCTACAAACTGCTATGGAGGACCTCTGAGGCAGGTCTTGTTGGAGCTCCCGTCACTGATGTGTTATTTCATCTTCCATCTCCTCAGATGGATTTTACAGTCTTCATCCTATAGATGATGAATTGAGCAATGTCAGGAACAGGTTCAGAGTACTTTAAAATGACAAGGTTGGGATTCAAACGAAGCCCAACATTTGTTTTAGAAAGGGCTAATTCTCCCTTTTTCTCACCCACACCCACGCTTTATAACTGTGTATTAGTAATCCAGGTCACGTAAGAAATGCATTTTTATACCCTCCAATTCTCATAATGAAATAAGGGTCAAAGGTTGTGCTGGGCATTGTAGTTCTCAAAGTATGTCTTTGGGCTGGGGAGATGGCTCAGTCTGTAAAAGCAGAATTCAGATCCCCATCCCATGTAAAAAGCCAAGCGTGGTAGCACGTATTTGTAATCCTAGCACTGGAGAGGCAGAGATAGGGCCTGCTAACCATGCCGAATCTGTAAGCTCCAGATTCATTAGTCTAAAAAATATGGTGGAGCAGGCGTGGTGGCTCATGCCTTTAATCCCAGGACTTGAGGGGCAGAGGCAAGCAGATCTCTGTGAGATGGAGGCCAGTCTGGTCTCTATAGCAAGTTCCAGGTCAGCTGGGACTACAGGGAGATCATGTCTCAAAAAGACAAAAAAAAAAAAAATTGTGAAAGGTGATAGAAGAATACACCCAGTGTCCAACTCTGACTTCTACATGTGCACACACATGAGCATATATATATACATATATATATATATACATATATATATATACACACACACATACATTTTCTTCTTTGTTACCCTCATCTAAATGAAGTGGACAAAAATTCTATCCCCATGTGCTAGTTCAGAGTACCAGGCACTGCTTGGCTGTCCTGCTTTGAATCTGTCCATTGCCTTTTTATTGTCTTTTATTGACCTTGCACTCAGGTGGCAAATGGCATCACATGATAGTATTTGGTGAGTAGACTCTGGAGACAAAGTGCTTGACCTCTTTCTTATTTCTGGTTTTATGTCCAACCCAACCCATTCAAGAAATGCTGAGTGCCTACTTTCATCCAAGATGTCTGGGTCTGCCCTTGGGAAGCACACAGTAGGAGAAGGAAGGACCCAGTGGAGTTTGAGGTGAGGAGTAGACAGGGAGACAGCCTGCTCTTCACGGGGAGGGACTAGTCATCTCTGCTAGGGTGAAATGAAGGGAGGGGGCAAGCTCTACCCAGAAGGTGACATCTGAGCTGGCTGTGGAGGCAGGATGGCATTTCTTCAGGAGCAGAGCAGAGTCAGCAGTAAGTGCCGTATCTCTAGTTAAGTCCTTGCTACACAGCTCTGACTTAAGAACTTTACAGGTGTTATTTATTTGCTCCTCCCAGGAACCCAGAGGTGTCAACTAGTATTAACACTATTTTATAGAAGAGGAAATGAAGGCTTGAAGAGGATTTATGCCTGAATGATCCGGTTCTAGCCGATTCTCTTGTCTACTGCATAGAACTTGATCAAAGCCTCAGAGGAAGGAAGATGCCTGGCTCCTTCAAGGTGCCGGGTGGGTAAAAGGAAGGAGGAAGACAAAGTGTGAACGGACCCTGGACCAGAGCGTCAGGGACTTTCCATGATCTTCTTTGCCCAGCATAGTTAGATAGTAATGGTCAAGCTGTTTGGTTTTTGTTTTTGTTTGAGATAGAATCTCCCTATAGCCCCTGCTGGCCTGGGACTCACTATGTAGAGCAGGCTGGCCTCTTGGATCTCACAGAGATCTACCTGCCTTGGCCTGCCAAGCACCACAGTGCTTAGCTTGGTCAGGTTCTTGTTCTTTGGTTAGATCAGGCCTGTGTTTCATACAGACACCGAGATGACAAAACCGAGAAAGAAGCATCAGTGTCCACAGGGGGCCAGGTCCAGAGAGCACTGGAGGCTTGTAGCTCAGGTGGGAAGCCTTATCACTGCCGAGGTGGCAGGCACTCAGTGTCTCGCTCCTCCCCATTGACTGTAGCTCTGCAAGAATGAAGCCCCTTTGCTGCCCTCTCTCTAATCTTAAAAGAAAATTTGGAAGACCAGAATTCAATGTGAAACTTCCTGATTTGAAAAATTTCCCGATTTGAAAAATGTAATAAATTGCAACTTGGGGATATAGGTCAGTGGTAGAGAAAAATGTAATAAATTGCAACTTGGGGATATAGGTCAGTGGTAGAGAACTTGTCCAACACATGCTCTGGGTTCAATCTCCAGCGGAAAGAAAGAAAGAAAGAAAGAAAGAAAGAAAGAAAGAAAGAAAGGAAGGAAGGAAGGAAGGAAGGAAGGAAGGAAGGAAGAGAAAGAAAGAAAGAAAGAAACAAAAGAAACAAAAGAAAGAAAGGAAGGAAGGCAATTATTTATCAAGTATGGATCATCTCCAAGTTATTGGGACCTGAGACAGAGCAAAGATAAGATGGATAACCTTCACTCAGAATCTAGTGAGGGGTCTGCTGGAGACTAAGCAGAGAGACACCTGCCCCAGTCTCAGGGAACAAGTGGTTAGGGAAGGTCAGGCTGATAATGCAGTCAAGTGTAGGTGTGAGAGAGGTCCATTAAACTAGGTCATACCTTTTGTCCAGCCAGTGATACCATTTGACACCCTCAGTGATGCTTTTAGTTTTGTGACATTTGAAAGCTGGTGGCTTATTCACTCTGTCTTGCTGTCACATTTTCCTTCAAAATACTTCCCATCAAAATGCTCAACACCAGCGTGTCCGTGGCTGAGTGTGTGAGGCGAAGAGGCCCTTACTGCCATTGTCTTCAAGATGACCCGGGCTTCCCCTGATCCCCACAACAGTTGTGATGAGTGATCTGCTTTCTTTCTGGCATTATTATTGTACACTGGATTACTTGCTACACATTCTGGTTTCAGATGCAGGGAAGGTTCTGCTTCATTTGTTCAGGACGCTAACACGTAGGGGACACTGTTCTAGGCTGTCCACAGACAACCTTGCTTTTCTTACTGACCTGACCCTTAGGGGACGTGTATAGGTGGGTGGCTCCCTCCAAGCAAGGAGAATATGTTCTCCTGTCTCTTCCCAAGTGGGGCTACGCCTCTCTCCATCATCAGAGACTTTCCATTCCATTCTGGCACGATTGCCCACAGCATGGTAGCTCAGTTCCACTGACTTTTCTAGGATTGTAAGTCCTGTGTCCAAGTTCAAAATATCATTGTTCCTCTACATCCTCTGAAGACAAATTGTTCTCTTCAGGGGGAACAATTTAACTCTATCCTTGAATCACACCCATTAGGCACAAAACTAAGCCAAGAATGAGGAACCTAGAAGCTTTTGCAGGGGATCCTTTGGGTGAGGCGAGTTCCTCACCCAGAAAACAAGGCTGCAGAGATCTTCTGGGATCATAGACTACCCTGTGAGGATCTAGAAAGTTCTAGTTTAGTTGGCACCCAGCTGGGGAGGTTCAAAGCCACCACATATCCCTAGGAATTCTACCTATTTGGATCATTCTGGGTCTATGGCAGATCCTTCATTGCTTCTACGACCCATAAAATGGCAGAAATATAAAGCAAAAAAAAGAGTTAAGAATCCACATGTGGTTCCATAGAAATTTTGTGGCCTCGATAAAGTAGTCTCATTTCGACTTTACTTTCCCAGTGTCTTAGAATGAGAACAGAGGGACTATTGGAGAGATGGAGAGATGATGGCTCAGTGGATAAGAGCACTTGCTGCCCAAGCAGAAGGAACTGAGTTTGGATCCTTTCACCCACATAAAAACTAGGTAGGCCTGGTTATACTTTCCTGTAACTCTGGGCACTGTGGGCAAGACAGGAAAATAGGAGAATTTGTTGACTGCTAGCCTTGCTCTGGGTTCAGTGAGAGAGTGAAGAATGGGTTTAAGGGAATAAGGCATGAAGTAGTGGAGCAGGACATCCGATGTCCTCCAGCCTCCACATGCATGCGCAAGGGTGAACACAACCACATTTACACATGTATGTACACAGTACATGCACACACACATACAGAGATAGACAGACACATACACACAAAGGGAGCGTGCTTCAAGCTCAGTGCTTGGGAAGCCAAGGTAGGAGGATTGCTATGAGTTCAGGGCCAGCTGCGATGCCTAGTGAGTTCCAGGCCAGCCTGGGCTATGGGATGAGATCCTGTCTCAAAACGACAGCAACAGTAAAACCCTAGCAGACAAACAAAACGAAGAGGCTGATGTGAGGGAGTATGTCCAGCAGCTATTACGCAGATATGTTGTTTTCAGTCTTTTTATGATTGCTGCAGGTTTTATTTTTTATAGGCCTCTTACTTGAAGCTCACACTAACCTGGACATGAATCTTCAGGACTGTCTCCCTGAAGGCCAAAGACAGTGCCAGAGCTAAAGCCCAGTGGGCCACACCCAGCCCCGCCCATCCCCCCAGTCAGCCCTGGCTGGGGAATCTGTGCAGCTGTCCCTTCGCCACCAGCAAGTCCCCAACTTCTCATTTTATTGCTTCTCAGCTAAGGCCGGAAATTCCTCGGCAAGAACTCAGCAGCACAGAAATGACTGTCTCCACCAGGCTGTGGAGGGAAGCCCACTCTAGTGGAATGCCAGCATCTGTATACTCAGTGGGGACAAATCGCCAGCACGTTGCCTGCTGACCCTATGAGTCTAAGGTGGAACTAACAAGGGTCACATTATGAGCCACAGGGGCTGAGACATAAAACAAGGATGAAATGACTGCATAAATCTGGAATGTGGGGAAATGGGTGTGCTCCAACTGAGAACAGGAATGGAGATCTAGTCAGAATGAAAGGACCGTTTACATCTCAGCTTGCTAGCCGCCCCCTAGCTCCATCTTTAGGGCTATGCAGTTCTGTGTAGCTCTATGTTCTCAGATGAAAGATGGGATTTAACAGTATGAACTGTCAAGCATCACTCATAAGATAGAAAAGAATGGGGAAGCCAGGAGAAGCAGTTCACATCCATTTACCTATGCCTCCCATGAGTTTGTAGGACTGGAAAAGTGACCATATAGTGCCAATACTAGAAAGAATACTGGAGGTCCTGAGAAATGTTCCCTTTCAAGAAACTGAGACCAGGAGTGCTTAAATAAGTTCTCTAAGATTACACACCATTGAGTGATTAAATCAGTACCATATGCTACGCCGATAAAAGGAAAACACAATCTTTAGTCAAGATGAAGGCATATCATTACATTTATGCATGTGCTATGTACAGGAATCTTCAACATAGTATTGATTGTGGTGGGAAAGATGGAGGTACTGTGAATATTTATCATCCATTAATAGGGAATTGGTCTTTTTGTTTTGAAGCAGGAAGGTGAACTTGAACTCCTGATCCTCCTGCCTGCACCTCCCAATTGCTGGGATTATAGGCATGTGCCTCCATGCTTGGTTTTTATGTGATGCTGATGATCAAACACAGGTCCTTGTTCATGCCAGGCAAACACTCTACCAACTGAACTACATTTCAGCCCCATTAAAAGGGAATTACTTAAACACTTTATGGTGTATACACTTTATAGAATGCTATGTAGCTGTTACAAGTAATACTGGGATATTGAGGGGGCTTTGATAGAGGGACATTGGGAACCTTTAGTTATATAATAACAGCTAACAATATATATATGTTATATATATCCATATATAACAATATATGGATAGATTTTTATGTTAAGTACCTAAAAGATATGGTTTTGAATTAATTTTCTTACATACATATTTATGCACTGTTTCAATTTTTAAAAATAATTTATGTATTATTTTTATTTTATGTGTATAAGTGCCTGCATGCATGTAAGTGCACCCATATCATGCAGTGCTCTCAGAAGTTAGAAGAGAGTGTGGATCCCCTGGAACTGGAACTATAAATGGTTTTTAGCTGCCATTTGGGTGCTGGGAACCAAACTTGGGTCCTCTGCAGGAGCAGTCAGTGCTCTTAGCTGCTGAGCCATCTCTCCAGCTCCCCATTGTTGCGATTTTGTCCAAAGATCATATGTCATTTTATTTATTTTTATTAAGGTATAGGTCACAAATTAAAATGTTGTTTTGGGTAAGATGATCTGTTTGCTTAGCAATTTTCTTGCACATAATACTCTATGATTAACGCAGTATTATTAACTGTAGTCACCACACTGTGCAATAGATACCCTGAGCTTATTCATCATAATTGAAACTATGGACTCTTCAGCCAGTATCTCCCAGCCCCATCTGAAGCCTTTGGTAACTACTCTTCATTCTACAGGTTCCATCTTTCTCAGATTCCGCGTACAACCGAGATCTTGTATTTGTCTTCCTGAACCTGGCTCATTTCACTTAGCGGTGTGTCCTCCAGGTCCATCTGTATCATTGAAAAACTCTAAAGAAAAGGACTGGTGTAGTTATGGGCAAGGGTGACTAGTTTGAAATTTTAATTGGAACAATGAAATGGTATTAATTACATCAGATAACGCTGTGATTTGGCTGAAGACAGGCTGTTCGTGGGTAACAGAGCTCTTGAATTTATGGGGGTGATCCGTATCATCCAGAAAGTGAAGATCTATGTATTCATCAGCATTTATTCAGTCTTGTCCAGGGAAGGATGGCAGAGAAGCCTGTGGTGAAGCACTCTGCCAGACACTTCCCTGCCCAGCATCTGTAAAGTAGGCCTTCTCAGACTTTTTCTATTTGTGACCTCTTTTGTCCTGAGAAATTTTTCTCCCACTCCAGGCACTTGGTACATAAAATAGGTACATAAATAAAATATTCACTGATAATAAATCATGAAGAAACAGATTTTAAAACAATTCTTTGTTATACACATAACCTTATTATTCGTTAACAATGAAAGTAAATTTGCATATTAATGAGATGGCTCTACTTGCTTATTTTTACATAAAGAATTAAATCTTGGGTCATGCATGGCACCTCTTGCCATTAACACTGGGAAAGCAGAGGCAGGAGGATCTTAGTGAGTTCAGGGCTTGCCTGGTCTTCATAATGAGCTCTAAGCTAGCCAGCCAGCACTACATAGTGAGACTCTGTCTCAAAAAAGTTTTTTTTGACTCAATATTTGATACTTCAGGGCATACATCATCTTCAACATTTTCAGAGATAATTGGTATTTTAGTTTTCTAATCATCAATACTAAAAATTCCATTTCACATAAATACATAGTTCAAAATAGCAGAAGGATGTTTAGGGCCATTTTAGAAATTATTGGAAATTCTGTCCTAATCCAAAGCCAAAATTCATTTAATTATTTGCTTATGAAACTTAAGCCAGCAACTCACAGTTTTTAAAAATATTTTATACTTATTCATGTGTGCATATGTGAATATGTGTGTGTGTGTGTGTGTGTGTGTGTGTGTGTGCACGTGTGGAGGTCAGAGGACAAGTTGGGAGCTGGTTTTCTCTCCTTCTACATGTGGGTTGTGAGGATCAGCCTCAGCTCATCAGTACTGGCAGAAAGCATCTTTACACACTGATCTGTCTTGCCTGCCCTGAAACAGTTTTTAAAATCAAATACTATAACACAAAACAACCCAAAGATCTATTTGGCAGGTGAGATGACTCAGTGCATGAAGTACTTGCCATGAAAGCCTGACAACCTGATTTCAGTCTTCAGAACCCATCTGGTGCAAGGAACTATCCCTACAAAGTTTCTGAACTTCCTGTGTGTGCTGTAACACATGACCATTGTACTCACACATCATACACACATACACAATAAAGAAAAATGTAGACAAAAGAAAGGTTTAAAAGCTATACTAAGTTGATACCTGGTAGGAAAATATCTAAAGTCTTGGTTTGCTGTGATTAAACCATTGTGCTTCTATAAGAGCAGAAAACTTTGTATATATTGTAAAAACATTGTAATTCTAAACATGCAGTAGTCTTGAATCTGAGTTCAGATATCTGAGGCAATGTGGTCAGTACTACATGGTATGACAGCCTGCACAGTGGAGTGCACCTGTTGTCCTCAGAGCCAGGGCTGTGGTGAAGTCCCACAAAGCAACATGTCAAGTGTGCCAGAAACACCTCAGATTCATCATGTATTTGATTCTGAGTTAATTTTTGGTCATTGGGCAGAAACATATTGTTACCAAGTTCTTACAACCCCACACTGTTATGTGACCTCAGTTTAAGAAGCTGAGCCAGGGGACTGGAGAGATGGCTCAGTGGTTAAGAGCACTGGCTGCTCTTGCAGAGGACCCAGGTTGAGTTCCTGCACTCACGTGGCAGCTGATGACTGCCATGGAGGTCTGACACCCTGTTCTGACCTCTGCGGACATTGCATGAATCTAGTGCATTTACATACATGCGGGCAAAACACTCATACACATAAAAATAAAGAAGGTATGCCAAGGCAGCTGGACCAAGCATTAATATGTATCAGCGACAAATAATAACTTGTGTGTATGCATGCCTAAAGGCAGTCTTGTTTTGTCCTATAGTACTTTAAAAACTGGACCAAGTATCCTCTAACCTCTAACTTAACCAGAAGGAATATCCTAATGCATTCCCTATGAGGCTGAGTAGTTAAATCATCCTCGTTAGTGTTTTCACTATATCATATGCCTTTTCAAAGTGTCAGCTAGTCTTAAAGATCACTCCTAAGCGTGAACCTGTGTGCTTTGCGGACCATGTGGTCCCACTGGATAATATGTTTTCAGGTACTTAGGCTGGACTTCTTGTCTTTGTGTCCCTTTCAATACAGTTTCCCTTAGGCAATTTTACAAACATGTACCAACTGTTTTCCCTAAGTGGTGGAGGGCTTTAGTTAGCGGGGTACCCTGATAACCCACTGAGTTTGAAGGAGATTTTTTTTGCTTAGGTATGAGATGCTTAGTGATTAAATGTGTTACGCTTTAGTTGAATACTGGCTGTGTAACCAGTATCTGCTATTACACGCACAGGAAAGATAGTCTTTTCTTTATTTTTTTTTTTTTGTGTATTTTTCAATGAACTTTTGTGTATTTCATAAGAACATCTCAATCTCAATCATCTTTATACCCCCTTCCTCACTGGCACCCTCCTATAGCCCCCGCATCCCTGGAATTCTTACATTCTGTCATTTGTGTTAGGGCCCATTGTGTCAAGTTACTGTCCCCAGACGTTCCTCAGTGCACGTTCATCATCTACTGAGTCAGCCTATCTAGAGTCCCTCCCCTTAAGAAGATTAGATCTTACTCACCCAGCAGTAATCAGCTGCCAATAGTTCTTCAACTAAGATTGGGGCCTGCTGCCCATTTCTGTAGTTACGTGCTGGGTTTTGTCTGCTTGAGTCTGCAAGGGTCTGGAGCCTGCTAACACCATTGCTGTAGGTTCATATGAGCAGGGTCTCAGCAGCTTGTAGGACTCTATTTTCATATGGTCATGTGATAGTCTTTTCTTAGTCACTTGTGGTAGTAGTTATTTTTCTGTTGCTGTGATAAAACAACCATGACCAAGGGAATTTATATAAGGAAGAGTTTATTTGGGTTTATAGTTCCAAAGAGTCCGTACCAGCAGGGGAGGAATGGCAGGAAGCCACTGGAGCCGGAAGCTGAGAGCTCACATCTTCAAGTACACACAGGAAACAGAAGAGAGAGAGAGAGAGAGAGAGAGAGAGAGAGAGAGAGAGAGAGAACTGAAGAAACTAGAAGAAGGGCAAGACTGTGAAGTCTCGTAGCTGGTCCACAGCGATGTGCTTCCTCCAGCAAGACTGCCCCTGCTAAACCTCCAGAAACAGCGTCCCCAACTGGGGCCAAGTCTTCAAATATGTGAGTCTATGAAGGACATTTCTCATTCAAACCACCACACTTTTAAATACTCAGTTCTTTACCTAAAATGATCCATGAAGCGGTAAGAACAATGCTTTCATGACATTCAATTTCAAGGTAAAGTGTGAAAGAAAACCCATTTATTCAAGACCCCCATAGGTGTGTCTTCTAGCACTTCACTTCTCATTCATTGGAAAAAGATGGGATTTTAAAAATTCTTTACTTTATTTCAAAACTATATTTAAAAAATTATTTGTTTTTATTTTATGTGTATGAGTATTATGCCTGCATATAATCTAGAACTAGAGTTACAAATAGTTGTTAGCTGCCATGTGGGTGCTGGGGTTTGAACCTGGGTCCTCTGCAAGAGCAGTTGGTGCTCTTAACCAGTGAACCATTTCTCCAGCCCCCTTCAATACTCTATTTTGTTTCCTTTATAAAATGTTCTTGATGAGCTTACTTTTATTTCATGTATATTTCATAATATTGCCGACATATTTAAGTGTGCCACATGTGTGCAATACCCATGGAGGTCAGAAGAGGGCGTTGGATCTCCTGTAACTGGAGTTGGGGAGAGTTATGCATTGCCATGCAGGGTGCTAGGAACTGAACCTGGGTCCTCCTCAAGAACAGCCAGAGCTCTTAACCACTGAGTTGTCCCTCCATCCCCTATATTTTATTTCTTATTCCAGTGCTTGCTGTTCTCCTTAGGCTATAGAGCCATGTCATTAGGCGACGAGGCTCAGAAAATGTTTTCTCCATATACGTCCCCATTGCCCAAAGAAACTGATCACAGTGGTTGGTACCAATCTGATAGCTGTTCTCTGTGTCAAGGTTACCCGCCTCTCCTACTGAAGTCCGATGTCCACGTCTCTCCTACTGAGGTCAGATGTCCTTGTCCACGCAGCCACCTCTGTTCTGTAACTACAACTACTGCTCCGTCAGCAGTCTGGTCCCCTCGGCTGGGCTGGAGGTTCAGGCACTTGGAGCCCTCTTGGAATTTCATCTACATTATCTTTCCTTAGCAATTTCAGCACAAATTAGCTAAGAGACAAGAAATTGAGGCACGGAGGGGATTTTAGAGACTTCTCATTTTATGAAACTATATTAAAATTACATTTACAGGGAGGAATTTCAGAAAGTAAGCAAGAAGGGCAGGAAGAAAGGAGCCCAAGAGAAAACCAAAGAAGACGGCAGCAGAAACAGTGAAAGGAATGGCACAAGAGGAAGGAAAAGGAATTTTTGCTAAATTCTCACTTTTTCAAACAGGAATGGCAAGGAACAAACATTCATTTGACATTGGACAAAAACTGCAGACATGTTTTTTTCAGTCTATTTAGCTATTTAGTGTTCGCTAATATTAAAAGTTGCAACCTGTGAACATATAATACATTTGGGGACCATGTTGCAGAGATTAGAATTCTTTTTGGCTGAGTTTGAGCAAAACCAAGATCAAGTTATTTTAGTTTTCTTTTCTGTGGGCTGCAGGGAGCCAGACCTCCCTGAGTTGACTTCTCCCCTGTATCAGACATCAGAAGCTCCTGATGGACGAACCCATTAAAAGTGTTTACTCCAGCACAGACTTGACCATGTGCCCTAAAGGGCATCAAGCCAGAAGTAGATTTTTGTTGCTTCAGAGAGAGGGAATGTGCTCCTGTGCCAACATGACACTATTTCACTGGGCAAGAGGGGACATTCCTTCCTAAGAATATAGGGCTTTACCAAAGTCCAGTGAAACTGTGCCTGGCTCTTTGCCTCCGTGGAAATGAACATGCCCAATTCACCTTCCAAGTGGGAGAAATAGGAGCCGAGCGGAGAAAGGAGACTATTTAAATTGCTTGGAGTGACCCTGTCCTACAGAGTCCAGAATGAGGCAGTTGTACCCTCTAGCTTTATACAACTTTAGACCCTTGAATCTTTAACTATCTAAAGTCACAGTTGTGCATGCCATGAAAAGAATCAAATGTAATACTTGTTCTTTTTCCCATTTTTTTAGTAATTTATTTATTGTTTTTATTTTATGTATATGAGTGTTTTGCCTGCATGTGTCATGCAGTGCCCACAGAAGTAAAAGAAGGTGTTGAATTCCCCTGAAACTGGAGTTATGAACGGTTGTTAGCTGCCATGTGGGTGTTGGGACTCAAGCCCAGATCCTCTACAAGAGCAGTCATTGCTCTTAACCACGGAATCATCCCTCTAGTGCTTCTTTTTTATAAAGCAGGGTCTCGTTTATCCCAAAATAGTCTCCACATCATATGTATTAGAGGATGATCTTGAACTTCTGATTCTCCTGCCTCCATCTCCCAAGTGCTGGGATTACAGATGTGTACCACAATACTCACTTTTATCTGGTTTTGGGGATAGAACCTAGGGCTTCATGCCTGATAGACAAGTACTCTGCCAGTTGAGCCAAACACAACCCAGTGTCTGTGTTTCAAGCATGCCCATTATTTTATAAAATGAGCTCAGTGATATCCAAGGGCTAATTGTGAGGTGTTAGGGGTCCTGGATGGGCATTCATCTTTAAAATAATTTATAACAACACAAATATTCAGTTCTCTCTGTCTCTGTCTCTCTGTCTCTCTCTCTCTCTTTGTCTCTGTGTATAAGACCTCAACACATTTAACATTTTCTCTCCAAATCCACACATCTCCAAACACGTAGGACAGTGAGGTTTATTAGTTCTCATCTACTGACTTTATGGCTGACGTGCAGGAGGCAGATCTCTCTGGGTCCCCTTAACTGCCAGTAGTAGTAGAAGAGGAAAAACTAGAACTCCTGCTTTTTGGGTTCTGCTTTCAGAGCCCCTCCCTCTGGTCACTGGCACTGGAATGCAGTACGGGAATCCAGAAAAACCAAACTCTTCTCTACTCAAGTGTTTTAAGCTAAGTTTCTGTGTTTTCCTTTGTTAACTCTGAGAAAAAATGTGCAGGAGAAAAAAATGCCACCTCCTTGACAGTCCCTGACCCCAAGTCTCTGTTTTTAAAATGCAACCAGTCTACATACTCCTAAGAGTCTCAGGACTCTGCCCCTGGAAGCCAGCTAACACTCTGCTGAGGGAAGAGAGAATTCAAACTGGCAGAAAGCACTGGGCCTGGGGAGTCCATCCCAACAGCTTGGAGGCATCAGACCTCACCAGATATCTTTGTCTCCCCAGGGTCTGGCTGCACAGCTCTCAGGGGCCCCAGACCAGTTCTGTGAGTGGCTACTTAGAGACAGACATGTTTATTATCAAAGGAGTGAGGGCAGAAAGGGAGGTGAGGATATACATGAGAAACTGTACAATCTTTGTCACATCATCAGTTTTTAATGAAAAATCTGGACAGGTTTTATCTCTATAGGGATAGGATTCCATTCTTAGTGACTTGTGAAGAGACAAGATCAAATCACAGTGTGTGTATGTGTGTGCGTGTGTGTGCGCGTTTGTCTCTGTATCTGTGTGTATGTCTATATATATGTATCTGTGTATCTGTGTGAGTGTATCTATATGTGTGTCTGTGTATTTGTGGGTATGTATATGTGCATATCTTTCTGTGTGTATCTGTGTGTATACATATCAGTGTGTGTCTCTCTGAGTGTAAGAATGTGTGTGTATGGGATTCCTCAAATAGCCACTTAAAAATATTTTCTTCTTTTCTATAAAAGCATAGTCTCCCCCTACCTCCAACCCACCCAACTGGGTGGACTGCAGAAGATTAAGAAAAAATACAGCAATATGACTGAGAATCACTAAGATTCACTTACAGTTTTTTACCACCCAATTTTATCAACATTCTGTTGAACTGTCACTCAGGATTGTCTATATTTTCTGTGGAATGTAAGTTCCAAGAGGGTAAGGATCTATTCTACCTTTGTGACCCAGTTCTCTTATCAGGGCCCAGGGAAGGTTGGCATGCAGCGTCTTCTGGCTGGATAAATGAATAAATAACCACATGTATCAGAGTGAAAGAAGTTGTCAGGATTCAGAAAGAACAGCAGAAATGAAATGGTTGCTCAGGTTTGGCTCGTACTGTGAGTTACTGTATCTCCTTTGAGAAGTCGCTTCTCTGTCTGAACTTCTTCAGCTAAGTAATCATTGCAGTAGTACTGATTGTGACTATTATAAACAACATTATAATTATAAACTTTATTTATACAAGGTTTCTTGTATCTTAGTCTGGTTTTGAACTTATTATATAGCAAATGTTCTTGAACCTGTGATTCTCCTGCCTCTACCTACCAAGTGCTAGCATTTTTAGCTGTGTGCTACCACCCCCTGTTTATGTGTATTTATTTTTATTTTATTTGTCCTCCTTTTCTCTTTCTCTGTCTTGAGATGGAGTCTCACTCTGTGGTCCAAGTTGGCTTAGAACTCACAGCAGTCCTCCTGCCTCAGCCTCCCGAGTGTTGGGTTTACATGTGTGAGCCACCACACCTGGCTCATACATGTGTTTCTTGTGGTAATTGTGTGTCAGGCACCTACTGTCTCTATTATATGCACAAGAAAGAAGAGAGGGAGAAGGTAAGTGCTAACTAGAGAAGAGCTGGGCTCTTGGGTGTAGACACTCAGGACTTGAACTTGGGTTGTGGGATACGTGGGATTAGATAACTCTAAACCCCCGACTCCTAGTTCCAAGATTAAAAAAGGTGTGGAACAGGGAGGAGGCTGTGATGAACAGGCTACTGGCTGGGTTCAGGAAAGTCAATTGTGGATCAAGGTCCAAAACGATTATTACATGAAGATCAGAACGCAAAGTCCTTAACTCGGAGATTTCCCCTGGAATGTGTGCAGTCCATAAGGACGAGGGAATGTAAAGACCGGTGATGGCCTACTCGCCGTGCTTCACTCAGAGTTTGCTGGGTGCGTTGCTGCTCTGTGGACCTCGTTCCACAAAGGACAGGACATGAGGGTCAGTCCGAGAAGCTGGTGAGAAACTAATCAGATACTTCCTGGTGGTGAAGCAGCCGCTGACACAGGCGACCTGGAGGAAGAACGGGAATCCTGTTTGATGATCGGCTGGCCTTTTAATGAACAGGGAATGTCCCTCTCTCTGCCGCACTTCCCCTCTCCTTCCCCCACTGACCCTAACCTGCCTTTTGACTTACGCCCATGGCAACCAAGATCCCTTTCTGGAGAGGAGGAATGGGCTTCAGTAAACAGATCTATTTGTGTGAGTCCTATTACTCATTTGAGGCAATGTCACTCCTTTTTCCACTGCGGTCTGTGTGTCTGAGTCAGAGGGAGCTACAACAGGGTTCTTTGAATTGATGGCTCACTCCCAGCCACTTCTGACTGACTGCCAACTTAGCAGGGCGTAGCTTACCAACATTTTTTTTTTTTTTTTTAAAGCCAGACTGATTCATAGAAACTCCTTTAAAACACAGGGAAAAGAAACCGCCCATCACACACCCCAGCACACCAGCCGAGGAAACTTATAACCTCGGGAAGCGGGTGCCTCCTGTCACTGCAGTCAAATACCTCCAGAAGAGCGGACCAGAGCCACTACCAGCTCCGACCACTCGTCTCTCAGGGCATTTGCCACTGCTGGACCTTCCTGGTAGGTAGGTCAGCTCCCTGCTGGGAGACCTCTACAGCTTCTTGTCTAAGCGTCTCCTCTTTTCTCTTCTCTTCTCTTCTCTTCTCTTCTCTTCTCTTCTCTTCTCTTCTCTTCTCTTCTCTTCTCTTCTCTTCTCTTCTCTTCTCTTCTCTTCTCTTCTCTTCTCTCTCTTCTCCTCTTCTTTCCTATGG
Source organism: Eospalax fontanierii (assembly GCA_035773235.1). Lineage (NCBI taxonomy): Eukaryota > Metazoa > Chordata > Mammalia > Rodentia > Spalacidae > Eospalax > Eospalax fontanierii. The sequence goes on along the minus strand of CM069551.1, from coordinate 26,500,363 downwards.
CTCTCAAAGAATCAAGTCCTTGAAACTTTTAGTTGAAAAGTAGAGACTCATTCTTTCTCCTCGAAGTTCAGAGAAACTACCTGTTTTGGAGGGATCTGAGTACATGAGCAGGACCTGACTGTACTCACATTCTCTTGCTCATCTTGGTGGGTTCATGCTCTGAGGATGTGGAAGGAGCAGGGACTTTGGAGTAAACCCGAATAGAATATTCTTTATGGAAGAAACACATGTCTTTGAAATAATATAGCAAGCTTGCCAGATGTTTTAGCTCTTCCGTTTTGATTCAAATTGCTCTGAAATGAAATCCAGAAATAGAGTATCTTATGAAAATATTAAATTTTTTTCTTTTGATTTCTATGCAGTTTTCAATAGGCAATCTCTAAATGGAATGGTTACTTTGTGGCTTGTTTGTTAGTCTTTTATTTTGGGGGTTAATGGTACATAAATACCTGGTTTTCAGTTTATTTTTGCTATTGATTTTTACTGCCCCTTTGCCTGTCTGTGCACTTCTGTTTAAGTGTTTTTTTTTGTTGTTGTTGTTTTTTGTTTTTTCCTATTCTCACAGGATGGGAAGAGGGGATTGGTTTGTTTAAAGAAAACCGTTAGAGAAACAGAGAGGGAGAGAGAGGCAGAGGATGTTTCAAATAAAACGTGGGAGGGACTGCTTGGGTGGAATGGAGAGATTCCAGAATCCTGGGCCAGATGTGGAGGTGGGGGAGAAAGGCTGAAAGAGAGGGTGGGGGCCGTCGACTTCTGGGGTTCTTGTAAAGACTGTTGAAAGGCTTTAAGTTTCCACCCCAGCCAGCTGCTTTCAGTGCTAAGTAAAAAGATGCTCTATCAAAGATGATTGAAGAATTTTCCTAGTGGAGGTGGAATTTTCCAGCGTGGCAGTGGACATTTGGGAACATTTATCTTATTGCTTTTCCTCAAAATATTGTCCAAATACAAAGGCACGTGCTGAGCATGAAGCCAATCCAGAGGATCGAAGAAAGGAGTCGGGTCTGTTTGCTTTTGTTTTTATTAGGTTAGCATTTTGCTTGAATGTTTGTGGAGGTGTGGCTCATTTCAACACAGATACTGGTATATTTTTTTCTTCAGGTAAACAAGACTGGAGAGTGACAGGATCTAGCTTGCCTGATGAAATGAGGCCTTTCCTTTAGAAAAGCAGGCTGCTGTCTGGGAGAGAAAATTTAAAAGCAATCAGCCTGTATGTAGAGCAGGCAGGCCTTGTAAAACTGCCCCCAAGGGGGTGATTAAATAAGTGCTAGGGTAACTTCTCAAGACTTAGGGAACAACTGCTTTTGCTTCTGATGTTTATTACTTCCAGACAGACTGCCTGGGTGTGAACTAGGGAAGCCCTGAGTCAGTTAGCAAATGGAGACCCCAAAGGTGTAAACCATCACCTATTGTATGATTTGTGGAGCTGGTTCAATCCCTTTGTAACTTTATAAATGAGAAGATAATGTTTTGTGCCTCCCACCCGCCATGGAGTTGGAGGGCAAACTTTTAAAAAATCACTGCTATGATTCCGGCCATCTGCTCCTCCAAGCAATAGGAGAGGCCCTCAGCTGTGAGTTTCTCTGGGCTTCAGATGTAATTTTTTGACAACCCTGGAACAGGAGGCTCTTTTTTCCCACTTGGCCTCCCATCCTCTGTCGGATTCGGTTCCACCCAGTCTGCAGAATAGGGCGGGGGTGGAGTGCTGTCCAGGGCTGCTGGACATCCGGTCTGGCACCCCTGAAAGATAACCCCCCAGATTTTACATTGTTCAAAGGCACTAAACTGTCCTGGAAGTTGGCAAAAGCCCATTAAGGTCCAGCCTGGAGTAGATCATCCTAAGACCTTGGCTGTTTGCCCAGGGTAGGGGACAGCTCTCTCTGCAGACCTTGAGGACTAGCTGGTTTCATCACCCTTCTCTGATCCCCTCTGGAGACAAAATTAGGCCAGTTCCAGCCCTAAGAAGGGTTTCACAGAGGACAGCAGGGATGTAGGGCTTGCTTCTTGGCTCTGGGTGGCTTTGGGACAGCAGTCAGAGCTGCTCAGTGGGAAGAGGGGCTCACTGCTACAGAGGAAACAAAACTGTTTTTCTGTAGCCTGGGAAAAGCCTGAGGGGTCTCGGCCTTGGAAGTGGCCAAAGCAAAGGGCATGAGGCAGATTGCTTCTATTCTCTCCCTTATTGTTTTCATGGAATTCTAAATTTGGAAGTTGATCATAGTAGCTCAGGACTGAGATCCCAGGGCTCCCAGCTGGGAGGCAAGGGATGACCACCGAGTGATCAAGGCTAGCCAGAGGTATGTAGTGAAACTCTGTCTTAACCACAAAAACAAAGCAAAGAAAAAGACAAGTTGGGGGAACTCCTGGAGCTAAAGTCAATTTCTGTCTCTTGCCCCATGTTGCAGTTTTTTAACTTTCTCGCCATCTTGGACCTATAGATGATCACCCTGAGGCTCACAGCTCCTTAGGATTCCCAGGCAGGGAGACTCTACCTCAGAATGCATGTCCCTGTGCACGGTCCTGCCTTTGCTGAATAGCTCTGAATTTCTGAGTTCCCCACATTCAGCAAAACTGGCTTCTCTGTAAGTTCCTGGTTCCTCTAGCCTGAAATGTCCCGGGGGGGGGGGGGGGCGGGGGGATTTGATTCCATTCTGTCGCTCCACCCAGTACCTGGGGTTTCTGATCCCACTTCATCTTCCTTTAATATTTAATTAATATGACTTGAAGGAGCAGCATTGTCTATGATCAAGTTTTGTTTTCTTTATTTCTTTTGTTACCAAAGTCTCAGAGCTTGTTGTTGTTGTTACTGTCTTTTTTTTTTTTGTTTGTTTTTTTGAGACAGTATCTCCCCACATAACCCCAGGACTCTGCATCCTTCTGCCGTAGCCATCCTGAGTGCTGGGATTGTATGTTGGTGTGTACCACCACAATTGGCAGAATGAGCCTTTTGAAGTGTTGAAGCTAGGCAGCTTGTCAATCATTCCCACACGGTTGATTCCGAGGTATTTCATTTTCTAAGACCATGGCTGTGATCCCATCTATAACTTACCATATATGTATACATTGTTGCCTAACCCATGGGCTCAAAGCCTGCTGGGACTCTCGGATGCACAGAGTGACACTCAGTGTGCTACCTACTGGGTCGTGGTTAAATCAACCCAATGCCCAAAATACACGCTTCTGACAACCTTTTGGTGACTATCCCATAATTTGGTCCATAGTACTTGCAGTATGTATTTACACATGGTAACAACCTGGTGTGGTAACAGTCTGCCAGTCAAAGCTGGGCTCTGTCTAATTGCCACCAATCTGAGTAGCAATTCTTTAAAGGGTCATAATTCTTGATTGGTGTGGAACTGGAATTTTCTGGCCATAAGTCTTTCTTTTCAAATACTCTTCTCTGAAGCCATATGGATTCAGCTAGAAATTTCTTTGAAATTTCAACACTAATCCCCTTGAACATAATTCCCCAAGAAGATGTTGTGACACTTCAGTCTCTGGCACCCTGACTGGTGAAACCACTTCCCTCAATTTAACTGGGAGATTCAAGGATAGCAAAGCAGAAAGATAAAAACACAATCATGGGAATGACGGCTTCTATCTCTTCCTTTCAAACAAAATATTGGGAGTCACTGGAACCAAAGGGACTCTGTTGTTGGTGTTCTTGTTCTTATGTGGCTGGGGCTAGCTTGGAATTTCCCGAGTTTCTTGCAGGAATTCTTCCTTCTTTCAAACAATAAATTGCAATAGAGAATCCTTTGGTACAGGTTAGAAATGCGGCAAGACTTGTTTGTGTTCGATGGCTGATGTAGGAGATGGGGCTGTGGTCTTCCCTTGGGTCTTCTGTGTGATCAAAAGCAAATTGCTAAGAAAAACAAAAAAAAGAAGGAGAAGAAGAGCCCGGTGATGTGGTGTATACCTCAACGTCCACACCCAGGAGAGGCAGGGGGATCTCTGTGAGATTGAGGCCAGTCTGGTTTATACAGCAAGTTTTAGGCCAGCTGGGGATACAGGGAGACCCTGTCTCAAACCCCCCCCACCCCCCAAAAAAAAACCCTCAACAACAAAATGAAGAAGAAACAGAACTTGGCCACCAAGGCTCCCTCTTGAGCTCTGAAAACCCAAGATCCTTCTGCTCCTATTTAAAGAAATCCCTTCAGTTCACGCTGATAGCTAATTTAGACCATAAAAGTTGGTAGGAAATAAAGAAGCTAGGGGCTAGAAATTCAGCCAGTGATAGTACTACCGAGAGAGAGAGATGGAGAGAGAGAGACAGAGAGACAGAGAGAGACAGAGACAGGAAGAGGAGGAGAAGGGGGAGGAAATCAGAGGAGAGGAGACGAGAGAAAGAGGAGAGAGTGAACTCAGGTGGCCTCCACTGGACCCAAGATTCCTTGGGTAGAGTGTTCAGAGAACTCACATTGGCACACTGTACATCCTCTCCAAAACTTGGAGAGAAGGATGAAGTTGAATTTGAAAACAAAGGGTGCTATCTGAGGAGGAGCCTGTTAAGACGTTAGCAACAAGAAATTCGCTAGGTACAAAATAGGGTTTAGCAGAATTTGCTTTGGGAAAGGGGCGGGGGGCAGACTTGCAGGTGTGGATGGGAGCGAAGGGGGAGCAAATTGAGAGGAAAGAGAAGGTTAGAGGACAGGAGGGGAGTGAGAGAGGGTCGAGCCAGGCATGTCTGAGGAGGAGGCAAACAGAAAGATCCAGAAGGATGAGAAAGAGTAAAGTAACCAGAGAAAAGATAAATGGGTCAGAGTGATGTGGCAGGGTCATTTCCACTCAGGTTTCTACTCCTGCCTCCCTCTCTCTTACTTGAGAGCCACTCAGTGTTCTTTGATCAAGTCTGTTCTTGGTCCTTCTGCACTTAGTTCTGGTACTGCCGATACCTGCTTGGGGCCGTTGGGTTTCTGTGAAGTGTTTCATGGGTGACATCTTGTTGTTTCTCCTTTCAGAGGGTCAGATGAGCACTGAGGACCCAGTGAATCCCTTGATCTTAGACCTGTTCTTCCAGAATAACTTAAGTCCTTTCCCCTGGGGACTGCAAGAAGAGGAGAAGGAATGAGATTTGCTAATCTGAAATAGCTAATTCTGTGCAAACACTTGTGTTCCTGAGAGCTCAGAGAGAGGCAGAGCCCCAAAGCTTCTCTTTGCTAAAAGCTGCTGCTCTCTGAGCGTCCGCAGGGAGGGGACGCCAGTGCTGAGGGTGTGGCTGAGAACTGGAAATCGGTCTCAGGATTGGCGGGGAGGGGTTTGGCAGGGCGGATGTCTGTACAGGGTGGGCCTTTTTGGCAACCTGACAGAAAAGAGCAATGGCCTTTGAAAGACCCTTTGTGTACACCATTGGCACTGTGTTGAGGGACTGTACTGACTTTCTGATCGACTTTCTGATAGTGGGAGGAATAAAGCCACCAGTAATTGTCAAAGCCTCGGACAGCTGATGGGTGTGGTGCTGCATGCCTAAAACTTTACTAGCACCAAGGAGGTTGAGGCAGGAGGACTGCTGTGAGTTTCAGGCCAGCCTCCACTACATAGTGAGTTAAGGTCAGCCTGGAATACATAGTGATTGATTCTGTCTCAAAAAAAAATCAAAGGTGGGGCCGGGGAGATGGCTCAGTCAGTAAAGAGCTTGCAGCACAAGTCTGAGGACCTGAGTTTGATCCCCAGAATCCGCACGGATAGCTGAGTGTGGTGGTTTGGATTTGTAATCTCAGCCTTGGGGAGGCAGAGACAGGAGGATCCCTGGGAATTATGGCTACCCAGCCTAACTGAATCTTGAGCTCCAAGCCAGGGAAGAAATCTTTTTTTTGTTGTTCATTATTGTTGTTGTTGCTTTGTTTGCTTATTTATTTATGAATCAAGTCTCTTCATTGGCTGGAACCTCAAGATTTGGGTAGGCTGGAAAGATACCTGTTGTCCTTTGGCCTACATACACACACACACACACACACACACGCACGCACACCTGAAAGAAAAAGAAAACTCATTCTGACTGCGTGTGTGTGGTCAAAGGGCAGGAATCCCGATACCTCTCAACCTGTAAATAGCCAGCTGCCCTAAAACTGCAAAGCCAGTAGCCCACCTAGCACACTTAGGTGCCTCTGCCCATCCACAGCCCTCCGGATCTCTACCATCTAAGAGGCTGTGGCTTTGCTGGTTGAAGCATGTTGCCGCCATCTGCCATCAGACGCACCCAAGTGCCTCCAGGGCCCAGTCACACCTTGAATTTTCTCCCCAAACTCTAGTTATTACCTTGGCAACCTCTCCCTGGAAGATAATCTGGCTGCCGGATGCTGCTATCCTTACCCTGGGGACATTGCCCCATCAGTTGGCCAGCTGTGGCCCAGGGTGCGGCTGAACTTAGGTCTCTCAGTCCAGGTCTATCTTTGGCCTATGCAGATGTTGTTCAGATCCACCCACTCCACTGGACACAAAGGAAGAGAAGCGGAAACCAGTGAGAGAGCGGGGCTATTCTCTGAGGACACATTTGCAGAAACAACATTCATGCTGTCTGTTTGACTTTTGCACAGTCCGAGGTCCTCAGGTGCAGAGGAGTCTCACGCTCATCTCGCTAGTCCGAGTCTTTCACATTACACCAATGAGTAAACACAACCTATAACCAACTGCTTTGGCTCCGCACCAGATCATGCCAGCCCTATCAGGTCCATGGGTGACTGTTAAGAAGTGTTAGGGTTGAGGTTTGAACCTGGAATCTGTGCTCTATATCACTTGGGACTCTGCCTTCCTAGACTCTACTGAGCAAACATGTTATGCAAAAAAAAGTCTTCCAGCTCTGGCCATTCGCCAAACAGTGTTTATGAGAATCAGCCTCGCCTTCATAATCCGCCTCTCTCAGGAGAGCTCCCTCTCTTCTTCTTTTTCTTCTCTTGCCCCCTCCTCCTCTTCTTCCCTCCCTGCCTCCTTCCCTCTCTCAAATCTTTCTTTCCTTGTGCCTTTCTACCCCGCTTTCCCTCAGTTCCTTCTTGCTTCTCTTCCTTTTCTTTTTGTCTTTTCCTCCCTCGCTTTCAGCATGGTTTCTGGTCTCCAGGCTAACCCCTCGATTCCTCATTCCAATTAAGGGCGACAGTGTACGTTAGGCGATATTAGTATCAAATAGACTTCCCCTATTCAGTAGTTACCTCATTTACAAGAACCCACATTCCTAAACTGTAGCCCTCTTTGCCCCAGGGCCATGAAGAAACAGCCTTTCCCTGGATCGTGCAGATCTCTGTTTCTTTCACTGCTTAATTACTGATGTTTCTCCTGGGCACCAAACCGGACTGTGTGTTATTAAAGCATCATCCTTAGTGAGAGGCATACAGAGCCAAGAGCAACCTGCAATGTTTCCTTCCCACACCAAGCATCGGACAGCGAGAAGCAGGAAAACCTGGTCCTTTAGGACTCTTTTCTTCAGATTTCCCACACAGAACCGCCTGTTCTCCTTCCTCCCCATCCCTGCTAAAAAACAATATTGAGATTGGAAAAGTATACTTGACATAAAGCAACAATAACAATGAGCAGGAAAGCTCATCCAGAGTCCCATCTACTTGGCTCACTTTTAATCTCATCTTTCCCTCTTGTGGATACATCCTCCTGGCTGTTCCCAAGAGGCAGAGCTTCCTTATTCTGCGCTTGTGTTCCAAAGACATCCATTTTGCCAACCCAAATGATCCTCAGTGGGATACAGACAAAACCCAAAGAACAGGAAGAGTGCTCCTGACGCAGGCTTCCATGTCTCCCTGCACAGTGTTCTTAGGAAGCAGAGACAGCCTTGGTTTCATTTTGGGTGTCACACTGAGGAAGATGTGCACCATGGGGGCGGGGTGGGGGGGCTGACTCACAGAGGCCACATGACCAGAGTACTTGCCTTTCATCTTTCCTCCTGCCTTCGAGGATGTGCCAGGTCTTTGATCAGATAGTGTAAAAAGTTTTTGCCCTGGTTTGCAGTTAGCCAGCAGGAAAGGGGACTGTCATTGCAGAAAGGATGTTGGGCAATAGAAAGACAGAGGAGGAGCAGCTAGTAATGGAGTAATCTCAGGACTGGCCTTTTGTTTGTTTGCATGCTTGGTGTGTGTGTATGTGTGTGTGTGTGTGTGTGTGTGTGTGTGTGTGTGTGTGTGTGTGTTTGAGACAAACTGGCCTTGAACTTGCAATGTGGCTGAGGATGCTTTGGACTTTGGATTCACTGTCTCCAGCTTCCAACTACTGGGATTGCAAGTGTGCCTCACCACACCCGGTTTATGTGATGCTGGGGATTTAACCCCGGCCTTTCTCCATGCTAGGTAAGCACTCTTTACGGAATAAGCCACGCCACCAGTCAGTCCCTGGCTGTGTCTTGATTGGATTTTGAGACCTGAGGTGAGGTCCTGTGAAGAGTCCTCTTATAGGCTGGATCTTCTAGAAGGCTGACCATTTTGGAAAAAGGATTCACAAGCTTAGTCAGGAACCTCACAGGCAGGACTAAGACATGCACAGAGAGCATACTCTGATGCACAGCCTGAAGGGTTTTTCTGCCTTTTCCTCCCTCCCTCCCTCTCTCATGTTCTCTGTCTCTCTTACTCTCCTTCCCTTCCTTTCTTTGTTTCTTCTTTCCTTTTGTTGTTGTTTTGAGACAGAGTCTCCCTGTAGCCCCGGCTGGCTGACCTGAAACTTACTATGTAGACCAGGCTGGACTAGATCTCATAATGATCTACCTGCCTCTGCCTCTTGAGTGCTAGAATTAAGGCATGTGCCACCATGCCTAGCATTTTTTTTAATTAAAAAAAATTAAAAAAAAAATTTAAATGTATATGAATATTTTGCCTGCATGTATCTAAGAGCACCTGTGAGTGCAATTCCCAAGGAGGCCAGAAGAGGGCATCAGAGACCCCTGGACCTGAAGTTACCAACATTTGTAACTGCTATGCAGGTGCTAGGAAGAGAATCCCATCCTCTCCAAGAGCAGCCCAGTGCTCTTAACCGCTGAGCTAGCTCTCCAGCCCATGAAGGACTTTTCTAATGGGAGTCTTGGTGCACAGTGAAGTCCCCATGACTGGAGGAGTTTCGGAGTCATTTACATTGTTCTCCAGGGCAAGTTTGTCTAGGAGTTTCATGTTTGGGGAAGCAATTTAAAAACTCTCCCATAGCCCACAGATTCTATAATCCCCAGAAATTAGGAAAATTAAATCTGCGGACAAATGAATACTTAGAAACTTAAGATGTTTCTTGCATCTCAAATACAGCACGCATGTAAACACTGACAGAAGTATATACCCTCATGTGATCAAATGTCAAAAACACACAGGACATAGCATAGCACACATGCTTATGTGGCACTTTATATGGAAACAGAAAACTTATAATCTGTATATAATAAGATGTTCAACATACACTTGTAGCAAAGTATCAAATAATTTCCAAAAGTGATAGAAGTCTAAAGTTTGCAGGTGTTAAAAGAAAGGTGGCAACAAGTTTCTCTTGAGTCCTCTGTTAGTGGAGCTTTCAGTCGCCTTGATGTTATTTTTCCATATAGAAAATGTTGCCGTCTTCAGTTCATTTATTTGTGTATTAACGAAATTTATCTACTAATCGCCATAGATAAGACTTGTTCCCTTTAGGAAATCAAATTCCTAGAATTCCAAGGGCCACTGGAAGGGGTCTGGAGGCTCATTTCCTGGTGATGGGTGCTGGTCATGGTAGGGTTAGGAAGGTGGAGGACGCTGAGGAGGGACATGGTCAGATACCCCAGTGTCAGTACAGCGGATGAATGTAGAGGGGCGGATGCCAGTGTGCAGGCTAGGAGGAAGGGAGGATGAATGATAAGATGAATAATACTGGTAGAGAATTAATAGTATTCTAATAATAATACCTCAGTTTGGGTAGGAAAACTGGAACGAGAGGCCAGGGAGAGGGTGGAGTGGCAGCTGACCATTACTGCTCTCTTCTTCCCGGTGATGGACTGTCTGAGACTCCCCATGAAATACCTAGACTGTTCTCAGCTAGAGGCCAGATCTACTGACATGCCGTCAGGAAGCATCGTGCACCATCTCGTCCTCTAACTCTTGGTTCCCAGCCCTTAGGCTCAGGGCTCAGGGTCATCTTCAGAGACTCAGGTCTCTGGATATCCATCACTTCCTTTGCTGGAGAAGTGGGTTTGGCGTGGCTTTGTTTTATTTTATTGCTCCCAAATATGGTGGCTTAGACCACCCTTAGAGAACTGCTTTCCTCACATGTGTGTGTGTGTGTGTGAGAGAGAGAGAGAGAGAGAGAGAGAGAGAGAGAGAGTGCTCAATAAATACATTGACTCCCTAAAAGGAAGAAATGATTTCATCTGGAGCTTAGCCATCATCCAGCACCCCAAGCATGCACATCTAAGCTTCTGTATTGTTCTTGAACAGTCCTTCTCAAAGTCTCTCTGGAATTAGTTACCCATCCGCAAAGGAAAATGTCACACAGGGTTCTCATTCACTTCTCACTGGTCAGAGCATCCTATAAGTGTTAGGCCACCTGAACAAACAGCTAGAGCCCAGGCAAAGCAGTCCGTGGACCATGTTTTTTTGATGGTTTGAGTGTAGTTTTTGAACGAGAGGAGGAGGAGGAGGCAAGGAGCCAGGGAAGATTTAAGCGGGTGGAGACAATCTGAGAGAGAAAGCCACAACCTCACTTCCAGGGACTGTAGTTTATTTTCCATTAGGAAAGAATTTAGTGCAAATTCAGAATGGCTGGTGTTTTGAGGCAAGCACTGAGTTGGAACTGCTAAGAGATGGCTGCCAGCGTGTGGGACCGAGGGAAGCAGAGGATGACCCATGGTCAGAAACCAACACAGCAAATATGGAGAGGCAACTGCCAGGCCTGTTGGTTAGGGCAGAAGGAAAGCTGCATGTGGTGGCTCAGCACTTGGGAGGCTGAGGCAGGAGCATTTCTATGAGTTTAAGGCCAGTTCAGGATACACAGTGAATTCCAGGCCTAACTAGGCTACAGAGTGAGGTCCTATCTCGGAAACAAAATAAAACAAAACAAGAGCACAACAGACAATAACAATAACAACACACAAAACAGACAACACCTCCCCGCAACTCCAAAAAGGGGTAACAGAGCCGCATATGGCTCCAAGTCTTTGATCCCCATTTCTCTTAACAAATCCTTTTTAGCATGAACATTTGTGGCTTCTAGTTCTTTCTCAGCTTTCCTAGTCCCTAGCCACACCCGAGCCCAGCACGCTGTAGATGAGGCCCTTGCTGCGCTCACGGTGGATGTAGAGATATAGAGGTGTGTTGTTCTTGGAATGCACGTAGAAGCTAGTGAACCTCTTACCTTTTAAACATTACTAACTGGCCAGCTCTGATGGGCCAGGCTGGGAAATATAAACATGACAAGTCACACACTTCTAGGAGACCCCAACAACCACCAACACTCTTTGGGACTGTCCATGCAACAGTGTTCTGGGAGAAAGATGGATACATGATGGATTAAGTGATGCTATATCCTCTGATTTTCCATTAAGACCTTGAGAGTTGCTTCCTTCTAGACTGAGGGGTCAGGGGTCTAACATAAAGGCTGGGTAACTACGTTAACTACAGGTGAGCCAGCAAAGAATTATAATATAATGGTTCATTTCTTTGCCTGCTCACCCATCCTGAAGCAGGTAGGATCAAGGACCAGGTGCTGAGGCCAGCGTGAGAGCCAATGGTGAGAAGAATGCATGCTCTGGGGTTGCAATGGGAGGATAGAGACGATGAGCAGGGATAAAGTGGACAGAGTCCCAGGGCAGCCGAGGAGACAGAAAGTCTCTTGGATTCCACCTGCCTGCCAGGGAACGAACTCACAGTTCTTTCTTCAGCTCATTTAAAGTAGTCTCGCTTGGTGGATTATATTCCATTCTTGGCCCCCTCAACCACTTCTCACTATTAGGAGGATATTTGTAAATTAGAAACGAAAAGAACAAGAGAGTCATCTAAAGGGGCCAAGGAGGTTGAGCATAAGCTCCTATTATGTAATATTTGTAATTTCCTGCTGTTAGCTGTCCCTTCCCCTTGGCGGGTCAAGGTCTGGATGGAGGGAGGTATGAATGGCTACTGGAGTGTCAGGAAAATGAGCTAAGAAGACCAACTTTTTCTGGTCATTCCTCAAGGTGTGTTTCTAGTCTCCCCACTCAAGGGGCAAGGACTAGACAAAAGTGACAATTATTGAAGACCAATTGATTTTAGACACACTGCCTCATGTGGACCATGTGGACCAGCTTGCTTGCAAACATCTTATTCTTTGCTCTTGACACGGGGCAGCCTGGTGATTAAGTAACTGGGTTGGGTTGGTAACAGCAACTCAGCTTTATAGAAGAATAACAATAGTAATAACCGATCACAATCACTGCAACCCTATGATTAGTTCCTGCAGTGTGGCAGACACCATGCAAGGTGTTTTACTTATATAATTCAGTTCAGTCCTCACACTTCCCTACACAATTAGCGTTAGCAACCTCTACTTCGTCTACAGAGATCAAAGCACTTGGAATGATTCTAGTTCAACCTCTAATTCAAAGACCCCCATCTCCCCACGCATGAAAGGCAGGCAGGAAGTTGTGGAGGTGTTCAAGAGTCAAAGACGAACTGTGAGCTTGAATGTGGTGAGAGACGATTAACTGGCATGAACACTTCGATCTCTCTACTGGGACCACAGGAAAGAAAAACTTTGCTGATTTGCCATTCCCTGTTAAATTGGATTCATTCTTTGCGCCCCCTACTCAGTACCCCACCAAAAAAGTTGGAAGGAAGTAGTCGGCAGGAAAAAGGTTTTGGAGAGTGGAAACTAGTGTCTACAAAGAGCTAGGTACCCAGGCATGCCTAATGAGAAAGCAAGAGGAGACAAAAGACACCTGAAGTGTTGGAATAATGATAGTATCTGAGCTCTAATAAATGCCTGGTATGGCATGAAAGTGGCTTAAGCACAATCAAAGCACCAATTAAACCAGGTGGAGAGGCATGCAATTGCAGGATTCATGCAGCCATCTCTTGGTAGGTGGGAGTATCCACACACACTCCCTGCCTAGAGGGTGAATAACCCCCAGTCCTTTCCTTTTGATGTCCCTCTGAGTCTGCTCTGTGTCTTAACTGTCATGGGCATGACACAAAGATTATGCAGCTCACATAAATCAGAACAATCTCCTCCGCGTGCTGTTTCTGTAGTTTCTAGTTCTTACGATAAATGGTTACTCCTCTGCTGAAATTATGACTGAGAGCTTTTGTTTATCCATTCACACCATTAATCTATATTAGTTGCCATTCTTTCTACTTGTAAACTTGTGTATCTGTTTGTCTTCTGGGTTGGATCCTTAAGGACTGAAGTTGATCAACACCCCTTATGAGTTAAAGGCACATCTGGTATTATCTCAAGTCTTATGCTTCGAAGCCCCAGAGCTGTCATGTTGAGCCATAGGAAATCTAACATTGTCCCAGCCCCACGGCAGCATCTCCACCAAGAGGCATGTAGGGCCAAAGACTCAGGTGTCACAACTATTAGCCTGAAATGCTAAATCAGGAAGTGATCAGACTGTTAACACTATAATTAGGTTGTCATAATATTGAATAACAAAGAGCATTATAATAATGGAAGTATCTCTCCCACGATAAGCCTCACCTGGGACCAAATTAGTAGCCAATTCCATCTCTGGCCATTGAGTAATAGGGGCTTGTTCTGTAGAATGCATCACCTCTATTCAGACTGCTGGATGAGCATTTTGCCCGGAGCATGGACACTTTCTTACTGCAAACTGAAATTGTGTATATTGCTGCAGCAGAGTTCTAGAAATGACAGAGACCTTTTCAACAATCAGAGTCCCACTTTTGACCTCTAAAGCACAAAGAAAATACTAGCAGCTGTTATAAAACACAAAAACATTCTGTTTTTAAAAAATAGATTGGAGAGATGAATCTATTAACTCCTGAAGGGGGGAAACCAGAATTATCTATCCAGACATTGTTGGGTAGGCATTAAACAAACTGGGAGCTAAGTGAAAGGTGTTTTTAGGAATTTGTGATGAAATTGTGATTTAAAAAAATTGTGACCCTTCTTCATTTTAGCATAGACCCACAAAATGAGATGGTTGAATTTATCTTATTGAATCTGACAGTAACCTTTCTGTCTCTTTTGTTTTCTCTTTCCAGAACTCTCTGCTCACGAGTCACCAGAAAGCCAAGATGTTGGTGTTACTGGCTGGTATCTTTGTGGTCCACACTGCAACTGTCATTATGTTGTTCGTTTCCACCATTTCCAATGTGAGTCACGACTTTCTATTCATTCATTCATCCAGGGATCTTTTAAAGATTCGCATAAAATACCACAAAAGGGATCTAAATCATAGCATAGAGAGCGTCTAGTTTAGTTGTGTTTGTGTGTGTGTGTGTGTGTGGTGGGGTATTAAACACACACTCTTACATCAAACAATGAAATAACCAAGGAATAAAAGCAAGTATCCAGACTGCAGTTCTGTTGGGAGACAGGAAAATAAAAGGAAGCTTCTTCCGTTTCTAGAAGGACCTTCTCCACAGCACAGGTAGAAATGGAGTGCACTTGGAAGATGGGTAGGTAAGTGGGGCTCCTTTAGAGAAAGAAGGGGAGTGGAAGAAAGTCAGGACACGTTCTAGACAGGAGGGCTGGTAAAGGTACCTATGTGTGATGGGGATGCTCAGTTTCGGGGAATAAGACATCTGTGTGAATGGACCTTCCCCTCCTGCAGAGGGCCTTGAGGGCAGACGGACATGGAGGAGGAGCTTTGCTTTGGTTGAGAGATTAACCAATTCAAGTTTGGAGCACAGAGCTGCAAGTCAAAGTGGGATTTTGTGGGACGGTGCCAGGTTAACAAAGCAACATAAAACTAGCCCATGAAGCTAGCCAGTCTCTCTGAATCAGGGGCTACTCTGACCTCTAGTGGTCATTTTTTAACGCCCAATCTGCTTATTCTTGTCTCAGACAAAAAGATTCAGCTTCTTGGACTTAAAAGCTAAGGCTGCCTATCATTAGGTAGTCAAATGATGGCTCCAGTATTGGTTCCAGTTCCTGCTGTGGTTAAAGGGTGAATAGGTTTTAAAATACAGACAGAACGTCTTTGCAAACCTCAGTGGGTCTGAGTACAAGCCAGGCTAATTGAAGCATTATGAGATAAGACACAATCCCTTCCGATCCCTCCTCCTCCAGATTCGTTATTGAGCCATTCTTCTTGTTCATTCCTATGCCTCTTAGGATCACACATCTGGTAAACTTCAAAGTGTGTTAAAAGAGGCCCACGTGCCTCATACCCACGCAGTATGATGCAGGACTGAGAGAGCAGGTGATCACACACCTCGGAGCCTCTTGTTTCAGTATGTGCACGTTTTGTACATGTGTAGGCAGGGCGTTTATTTTCTATTCCAGAAAGGGAACTGTCTTTCTTGGTCCAGGCTAGAAGGGATGATGGCATCATGGTGAACCTGGGGGGTTATACATTTGGTTGTCCGTGTGCTTTTGGCTGTCCCTGCACTGAAGCCCTTGCTGCACAATTTTGATATGGGATGACTTTACATGTTGTCCACACAGATGGTCCAAGTCTGGCCGTTCTGTATTGATGAAAACAGCTTATGGACCTCCATATTTGTTAGCATTTTCCCAGTAGCCCTCCTATTTCTGGGTCATCTACAGCAGGGCATTTTTATTTCTTTTTCTTTTTTTAAATAAAAGAAGATTTATTTTTATTAAAAAAAATGTGTATATGGAGCTGGAGGCATAGCTCGGAGGGTAGGAGCCCTGACTGCTCTTGCGGAGGACCCAGGGATTCCTAGCACATGCATGGTGGCTAATAACTCCATGTATCTTCAGTTCCAGGGGCTCTGAGGCCTCTTTTGGCATTGAACACATGTGGTGCATTTAACATACAGATGCAGATAAAACGTACATCTAAGATAATTGTTTTTGAGAGGGTCTGTCTGTAGTCCCAGCTGGCCTGTATGGTATGTAGACCATGCTGGCCTCAATTTCACAGAGATCCACCAGTCTCTGTCTTCTGAGTGCTGGGTTTAAAGGCGTGTACCTCTTTGCCCTGTAGAAAGTTATGTGTGTGTCTGAGTGTGGGTATGTGCACATTCCTTCAGAGGCCAGAAGAGGGTGTTAGATCCTCTGGCACTGGAGTTATAGGTGGTTGTGAGCCTCTGCCGAAACATCTCTCCAGTCTTCTTTTTCTGATTTTTTTTTGAGACAATGACTCATGAAGCTCAGGCTAGCTTTGAACTTACTATATAGCTAATGCTGGTCTTGGGTGCCACCACACCTGATTTAATTTTTTTTTTTTTTTTAGCTAGGTACTTAAATGAAGCAATCTATTAGAGTGTTTGAATCATATGTACTTTAAACCAATGTCTTCAGGCAAAAGTTTTGTTCCTTTGGACTTTAGAATTTTAAACCACTGTAGTGGAATTATTGTTATTTCCATTAAATTATGTTTCAAGCCATGAGGAATGAATTCCAAAGAGGGAAAGTGACGTCTTCTTTTTTTTTTTTTTTCCCTTGGCCACAATTCTCTTCTGGAGCCATATGATTTTAGATCTAATTTCCATGAAGAGATAGAGGGCTTAGCTGTACTCACAGTTGCATAGGATGTCTTGGTTAAGATTTGGTCCTGGGACTGGAGAAATGGCTCATTGGTTAAGAGCACTGGCTGCTCTTGCAGAGGACCCAGGTTCAATTCCCAGCACCCACATGGCAGCTAGCAACCTTCTGTAACTCCAGTTCCGGGGCATTTGATGCCCTCTTCTGATCTCCATAGGCATTGTATGGCACAGGTACACTTATGTACATGCAGGCAGTACATTCGTATACATAAAATAAAAATAATAAAATATTAAAAAAAGATTTGGTCCTGACACATGCTGATCTTCTGTTTTCTTTTTAAAGAAGAAGAGCAGTTCTTAATCCACTTTGTCTCCTTCTGGTTTTAGGTCTGGGTGGTTTCAGATTCAGTAGCATCGTCTGTGGGTCTTTGGAAAAACTGTACCAATGGTAACTGTGAAGACACCCTATCATATGGCAATGAAGGTATGCACGCAGTTACCAATCCCTACCCGACAGTGTGATCAGGGACTCAGGCTGTCTAATGCCCTTGCTCTCTACCCTGTGTCCACAGATGCCCTCAAGGCCGTGCAGGCCTTCATGATCCTTTCCATCATCTTCTCTGTCATCTCCCTCATGGTCTTCGTGTTCCAGCTCTTCACCATGGAGAAGGGAAACCGGTTCTTCTTCTCAGGGGCCACCATGCTGGTGTGCTGTGAGTATCTCAGGGCAGAGCCTGGTTGATAGGGGGCAGACATTATTTTTCTCTGTATGTTGCTAGGGATTGGACCCAGAGCCTTGGGCTACCGCTGAGCTAGATCTTCAGCTCTCTGTGAAAAGCTTGTATGCGACCTACCACAATCCTGCAGTCATCTCACAGATTATTAGCACATGGCTTTGTGAAACTGCCTCGTGTTATTCTCCTTTTGTTACCTGTATATTATTGACAACCTGGTTTAGCCGCTCACATTAAGAACTCTCATCTGTTCTAGTGTTTAAAAAAAAAAAAAATCAGTGCTCTTAGCAGCTAGTATAGAAGATGCTAGAAGAAGGCAAGAAGGTGGGAGTCCTCAGCATGATGCAGCCACTGCCGTGATGCAATGTTTCATCACTTCCCATTCTTCCCAGGAACTCCCAGTTTGGTGAAAGGCCCGGCTGGTCCCCTAATACCTGTCTAGACACATGGCGGTATAGGAGAGGCAGGTGGCA
Organism: Eospalax fontanierii; assembly: GCA_035773235.1. Taxonomy (NCBI): domain Eukaryota; kingdom Metazoa; phylum Chordata; class Mammalia; order Rodentia; family Spalacidae; genus Eospalax; species Eospalax fontanierii. The sequence continues at coordinate 26,482,603 of CM069551.1, read as the reverse complement.
AACTTGGTACTTTGTGTTGGTCTTCTTTTCTTGCCTACAAATTGGTGTAAATGTGACAGCCCAGATAGCTCTAATTCACCAACACACCCATCAAGCTTGAATCTGGGCGAACCAACAGAGCCGCCTTTTAGGAACAATCAGACTTCATGTTCCCATTGCCAGTGAAGGAAACTGGGTCTTTAAAAGACAGGATGAAAACATTCTCTCAGTATTAATGTTAAAACAGCACTGCCAGCAGTGACTATGCCTTTGTCCCCCGCAGGGCTGTGCATCCTGGTTGGAGTGTCCATCTATACTCATCATTATGCCAACAGCAACAATAACTTTTCTGACAGCAGCCACCATGGCTATTGCTTCATCTTGACCTGGATCTGCTTCTGCTTCAGCTTCATCATCGGTGTTCTTTACACGGTCCTGAGGAAGAAATAAAGCTGAACTGTTGTGCGGGGATCGAGGGAGTGGGGAGGGGAGGAGGAAGCAGCTTAATCTGGGAGGGAAGTGGAAGTCATTGGGTAGGAAACAACCAAGAGAAGGGAGGGGGAGGGGGAGGGGAAGGAAGAGTGGGAAAGTTCAAACCCAAACCACCTTGAGGTGAGGTGTGTGTGGATTCTTTATTGCCAAGTGCCTGCGCTCTGGAGAGAGTTTTTTGGCTACTATGCCGATGTTTCCCTGAGGTGGCCAGAGAGCCCTCAGCTAAGCACCAGAAACACCCTCGGTCTGTCCTCAGTTGTACACATGACTTGGGTCCTCATCAGCTCCCATACCACTGGCTCCACTTTTAAGGGTGAATTCTGGGTCACACATTGAGGTCTTGTTGACCTATGTCATCAAGTTCCAATCGCGGTACAACTCCCGTCAAGAGCAGAATCAGTCTCTGTGCTGAGCCACTCTGTCCTTAGAACCTGAAGCAAAGCAGGATCCCAAGTGCCTATAGGAGTGCTTTAGTCAGGGAGCCACTGTCCCCATTTGGTGGAGTTTTGACAAAAGGGTGGGAAGAGAGAGGACTGATAAGGTCACATTGGTGAAATTAGCTAAACCAAGCAACAGAAGTTCTGTCCTGGAGGGCCTGGGGAATTGGCAAAGCCACGGTCACACCACAGAGTGCACATCAGAGGGGTCTCTTGCCGTGGACTCTGCTAGCCTCTTGTTTAAAGCCAAGGCAGCTCTTCTGGAGTTTCTCTAGAGCCACTAGTACCAATAGCAGAAGCACCCCATAAACTGTAGAGTCAAAGGGCTCTTCTGTCACAGAGCTGTAGTAGGGTTATGGTTTTTAGGGTTCCCTTTGAGGCATAACAGGAGAGAGATGCATGTGGCTCCTTGCAATATGATCCAGTTACTCTTCCTCTAAAATTATGAGCTTTTGAGGAAGTCCTGTCTAATGATCTGCATTGGGGGGTCTTTGTAGCTTTGACACTGGCCCGAGTAGTCCCCTCTCAGTGACTTTGCTCACATTGCTTCCTAAATGCGGCATGGCACTCTGGATGCCAATTAAATCGCATACAAGCAAATCTGAACCAAAGAACAAGTCCTTGGCAGGGGGTCAGGGGACTCTCTAGTTTTAAAGTATTAAACTACATACCATATTTCAGTCATGATAGGAGCAGAATGCTTGCTCGCAGGATTTTTTTTTTTTAATCCCATGAGATGAATAAAGTATAGGTGATGGGAAGATATATTTTTTTTTAAAAACAGCAAAGACTCTTGGGGTATCCAGTCAGCTAGTAGCTGAGCTTTTGGGGTCCACAGGAGTATTTCTATATTAGACTTAGAAGTAGTGTGTTATTCCTGGTTTAATGGGCATAGCTCTGTCTAAAGCAGCTAGTTTAAGCCATCTCAGATTCTGCCTGAAGGGTTTTTTTTGTGGAAATTATTTCCTTTATTACCCCTAGAAGATCTACCCCAGGAAGAGTCTGAGGCATCTTGCCTACTTCCTCCTTTTAGGGTTCTCTTTATCCATTTCTTATATACCATTCTTTTGGGGGGGGGAGTTGTTATGCCATAATTACTGGTATTTATGTAAAGGGACTATTACTAAGTATATTTCTCTATGTTTATTCTGTTTAAGGGAATGCTAAAGGCAGGTTACTAAATTAAGTGGAGCTGAGGATAGAAAGATTGTGAAGTAAGAACTTTTAAATTATGATTTGATCATCACATCATTAGTCAGGGCTGTCTAATGTGTGGAAGGATACATATCTACATATTAGCTATAGCCAAAAAAGGTCTCATTTTGTTAAAAAGTTGAATTACAACTGTAGTGGACCATGCATTCCTTGTCCTTTACTTTTTTTCTGTGACATTTACATCTTATGTAATTTGCATTGCATTGGTGGGTTATTCTAGTACTGTATTTGGCATCATTAATAGACTATTTCATATACTATAATTGTAAATATTTTGATACAAATGTTTATAACTCTAGGGATATAAAAACAAATTCTGATTCCCTTCATTGTATGACTGTTTTCTTTTCTAAGGAGGTGAAACATATGGATAATAGTGTCATTTTATTCTTCATTAAGTTACCTATCAGTTTGATTTGGAGAACTTGACATTTATTTGAAGCATTCAGCTACTTTCTGGGAATACCTTAAGGATTTCTCTAAGAACTCTTTCAGGCAACTGAATGGTTATTTAATATAGTTTTGTCTTGCTTTAATTAAACCTCTTAGGCAAAAATGAAATTTCATAAGCTCATAGATCAGAGAGAGGCTATTATCATCTTAAATAAGAATGGCTTGTGACGTTAAAAAATGAAGCCTTTACAAAGTCCTGTTGAAATAGCCAGCTCCTCTAGTCTTCCTGACATATAATGATTCACAAAGCCTTGCATTTACATATAGTTGAAGGAGCCTATTCATTGTGTAAACTGTAGCTTCTCTGCAGGGACTCTATGAGTTTAGGCAAGATTTCCTGCCTTCTGTGAGCAGTAAGGCCTGCCGTTGATGGTGGATATTATGTATTTCACTGTCATGTCAACACCAGTATGATAAGCAGGGTACCACACACACACACACACTTTAACATATTTGAAATCAGTGCATGTCCCGTCCAGTGGGTTTCAACGGTGAGCCTTGAGACTCTGGAAACCTGGAATGAATCTCTCTGTCTGTCTGTCTGTTTATCTATCTATCATCTATCTATCAATCTATCATCTATCTCTCACATATCTATCTATCTTCATCATCATCTATCGCTCAATCTATCACCTATCTATCAATCATCTACCTATCATCTCTCTATAAATCTATGAATATCTGTTTATTGATCTATCATTTATCTATCATATATCGTCTATCTATCATTTATCTGTCATCTATCTACTTATCTATCAATCTGTCATCTATCATCTATCATCTATCAGTCTTCTAACTATCTGTTGTCTATCTCTCATCTATCAATCCGTCCTCTATTTATCATCGTCTATCATCTATATATCATCTATCTGTCACTTATCTACTTATATATACCTATCATCTATCTATCATCTGTCAATCTATGATTATCTATTCATTGATCTATCATCTATCTATCTTCTATTTATCATTTTCATCTATATATCTATCATCTATCTATCTCTCTATCTACCTATCTATGTTTCTGATGTTGTAAATTGGGTCTTCTGAGTCTCTGAGTGCTTTGTTGATTCCCTTAATCTTCTGGTACAAAATCAGTTTTGATCCTCCCATTTAGGTTAGCATATGAATGGCTTAAACTTGGTTTATTTAGATACTTGTGAATGATGCCAGCTCCTTAGTATTATAATTTACAGGCTTTGGAGCATTGTGAAATCCTACTATTTTAAATTTGAGTTCACTACTTTTCTTGTCTTATAAAATGCTGACATTCAGCACATATATAATTATAAATTTTTTTTGAGGTAGTATCTCATATAGCCCATGTCAGCCTCTAACTTCTTATCTAAGATTGACTTTGAACTCCTTCCTGATTCTCCTACTTCTACCTCCTGAGAACTGGTATTACTGTTGTTGAGCCAACCTCCACCCAGATCTTGTATTTTTTAAAAAAAGTCTCACTTGGTATCTCTGACTGGCCTGGAACTCGCTATGTAGACCAGACTGGCCTTGAACTCACAGAGATCTACCTTCCAAGTGCTGGGATTGAAGGCATGTGACACCATGCCTGCTGTATTTATAATTTTTAAGGTGAATCAAAATTGTACCTGTTTTGAGTACAATTTGCAATAGTTCTTGAGATAACTAGGTACCACGGAATCAAGTTTGAGAGTTATAGTACTTTCTTTGTTGAGTGAAATGGATGACATTAATTAATCTGACATTTAGTCATCTTGCCTTTTAAAAAATGCTAATACCATTTGGGCAGTAATATTAAAATCCAGATTTCTTTTCATGAACCCAGTTACAGAATGCATGTCAACACAGCATACCAGAACTGACTACAAATAGCGTTCCCCAGGGTAATTCAAATTCTGTTCTTACAGTGCTTAATACTTGTCAGAGCCTCTGGAGAGTAACAGGAAAGCTACATGCAGACCATTATTAATTGTTTGGTTTAAATTCATTTCGGCCACTCAGTCCCTGACCTTGGCTCGGAACTCTCATTTCTCAGCCTTGCTTGTCACGACTCACGAGGCTGCTCACCCACTACTCTTCCTTCTGTGGCCTGCATCTTGGTTCTCTTGGCTCCTCAGGGATGCTCTGTAGATTCTCCCCGTCTCCCTACATCTCCAACCCTCTGTCTACAGAAATGTTCTCTTGTGGATCAAACATGCTCATGTTCAGCATATCTTAAGCAAAGCATAACAAATGAAGAACTGACTTTTTGTTTTTACCTCTGCTACCATGTCTTCATCTGCAAGTTTCCTGGTCATGTGGCTTATTATCTCTGCTTCCATCAGGCCCTGTCCTGACATTTGCAGTGCCGAGGGGAAGATCACAAATAGAGGCTTGGACATCATATGTCTAAGTATATGGAGAAGAGCAGGATCCAATTGAAAATGCTCAGGATCTTTGGAGTTCTGGGAAAGAAGAGAAGTGTTGGTACTGAACCTCTGGCTCACAGCCAGTTTCCTGCATTGCGAGTGTCTGTTTCCTGCTTCATCCTGAGTGATTTGGGAAGTGCATACATGTGCGTATTCCAAGGCCAGTCTTCATCCTTTCCCTTCGTGCAAAGAGAGCTCCTCACATGGCTATGCTTTGAGCTGAGAGTACACATCCTATGCACAGGGCCTGCTGCATGTTACAGCAGGGACATGGGGAGTGACAATTGGGCAGGAATCAGAATCTAGTAGGAAGGAGGAGGTGGACTACAGGTGAGTCTGTTCCTTTGGCTTGAGTCCCCGGACTCCTTCTCCACAGGAAGGTGTGGCTAGGGGACGGTTGGAAGAGCCTAGAAAGCTCCAGTGTAATGAAAGCATCTCTTGCCTGACTCTGGGTTTCACATTCTGCCCCGGCCTCGCTCAGCCTCATCAGGTGATGGTTCTCTTAAGGGTTAACCAATGGAAAGTTTTTCTTAAGTCTAGTGAATGTTCCTAGCCTTTATCTCGTTTTTTCCAACCCTCTGCACATTTTGTATCTGTACTCTGTACAGGTGATTCGGTTAAAGTTCATATAGTTAATGATCACCTGTCTTATGAAGGTGCCAAACGCTACATTTTAATTCAGACCAGCCGTCTGGATCAAGCCCTTATGAACTGTAGACTCAGCTGGCTCTTCTCTCCCTTTTCTGATACTTTCTTCTGTCTCGGGAGCTGACGGTTGTGACTTAGACACACAAGCCGTAGATGCAAGGGTTGCATACGATTCTTGCTTTGCTTCTCATTCTTGCCATCTCATTAATAACTGGTTGTCATTAGCTCTAACTTCTGAGTCTTTCTACACCTCCCCTAGCCTTCCATTCTCTTTGCTATGATGATCTTGGTTCAGACGTGTACTAACATTTACTTAAAGTGGCTGAATAGACTCTCAGCACTCACTGCCGAAAGTCATTTTTCCATCCTATTGCAAAACACGAGTCTCTTAAAATGCAAATGAGATCATGCCAATCATCTGCTTTTAATCCTCATTGGCCCCTTTATGTTGTTCAAGGTAAATCTGGAGCCTTAAGTGTGTTTACTGCTGCCTTTTCTCCCCGTCTCCACTGTATCCTTGAACCAAAACACATGGTATTCTGTCAAGGGTGGGGAGTGCTTCCCCAGATGTGACTCCTTTTTCCTGAAGGCCCTTCCTATGCTGTCTGGTACCTACCCGCAGTTCTTTAGACTCAGCACGTTCATCATGGCTGACAGGGCATGGACTTCATCAGTATTTACCTAGTGCATATCCCATCAGACCATCTTTTGCTGCTGGCTTAACCATGGGCTTCTCTGGCTAGACCATGAACTCTACATGGGCAGGAAAGTCATCCTTCATTTCTATACCCTCAGCATTTAGCACGGTGCCTGGCAACTACCTTATGTTCAGTACAGTTGTAGGAGAAGGTGTTGAGGAAGTGCTGGGCATGTCCTGACAGGGTGTTGTGACAGGTGTTCCCTACAGCACTTTCTGTCTGGTGGGTTAAGAAAGAAAATTTTCCAATGTACATGAAGTGCAGTGGATTCAGAGAGAAGGAAGGGAAATGTCTCTAAATGAGTGTTTCTTAATATCATTAGGGTCATTAAATTCAATTAAAATTGTCTTTATAAAAAACGTACATTTTGTTTTGTTTCTTTTGTCTTTAATAAAATTTAGGACATTTGGGCCAGCATGATGGCTCAGTGGGTAAAATCATTTGCTGTGTTAAACCTAAGGATCTGAGTTCAAACCCTGGAACAGACTCTTGAAAGTTGTGCTCTGACCTCCACAGGCACATGGATGTGTACACACACACACACACACATCCACACATCCACACACATCCACACACATCCACAAATTCCACTGGAACTATCCATTACTGACTTATCCATTACTAGCCCTTAGATCTAGGCAGATATGCCTCCCTTTTAAAACAATACATTCTGGTTCTCCTCCAGGTATACCCCATGGGAATGTGCATTTAAAATGAACTCAAAGGGTGAGTAAAATTTTAGAACTTACAAAAAGTTGGAGGGTGACGGATGAGCCAGTAAAATCACAGAGTTGGAAAATCTGGCCGAAGCAAATGACCATTTAGAAAGATAAATTAAGGTCTCTATAGCAGAAAGCCTTGACTCCCAAAGTCAGGAATTTGCACTGGTTTGGAGAGACAACTGGAGACTATCAGATACTTTTGCAGGACTGGCGATGTAGCTCAGTTGGTAGAGTGCTTGTAGAGCTGACTTAAGGCCCTAGTTTTGATCTCTAGCACCACATAAAACTGGGTTTGGTGGTGCATGCATAATGATCTTATCACTCAGGAGGTAAAAGTCAGGATAAGAAGTTCAAGGTCAAGTGTGGGTGGGTCTCTATCTCCAGCATGGCCGTTGTGCTCCAGCCATCCCAGAGAATGGTAGGGCTGTTGAACAGGTCCTCAGGCAGCCCAGAGTGTGAAGGGAAGAATTTTCCAGGAGACTTCCTCAGTGGACAGATCACTTATTGAAACCAAGGCAGGGGTTTATATAGGGAGGCCTTTCTGGCCATTACAGAAGATGGGAAAGTTAAAAGTGGGGTCTTTAGGTAAAGGCGGGAAGGTTGTAGGGCTGACGTGGAAATTAGGAACGAGGAAACAAAACCCAAAAACCTGGTTTTGGTCTGGGGTGATCTTTGTTGTGGGAAAAGAAGATTAAGCAACTGCTGAGGAATAAGGATGTCATATCTGCGGTGGCTTCCTGGGACCTAGGTTATAGCTTCAGGCAAAGCAGGCCAGGACACCTGCCATCCCTTCAGGTTTTCCAGGGTCACACTGCCCGCTCAATGCCTTTACACACAATAGGCTAGGTCCCACAGTCAAGGTCATCCCTGATTACATACTGAGTTTGTGCTCTAGGAGAACAAATTGGCAGACTGTGGAGCGGGCTCCAGGGGAAGAGAAAGAAAGTAAGGAGACAAAGTTGAAAGGTTAAAAACAAAGCAACCGAGTAGAGTGGGTGGGATGAGGGTGCAGGAGACAAGTATCGAGGCATGGCTGAGACTCTGGGTGATTCAGCGAGACTGCAGGGTATTTAAGTATTGTGGTTTGTGTGTAAAATATCTCCCACAGCCTCGCATGGTGGCTCATGCCTTTAATTCCAGCACCCGGGAGGGAGGTGGAGGCAGGAGGACCTCTGTGAGATCAAGACCAGGCTGGCCTACATAGTGAGTTCCAGGCCAGCTGTGGCTATAGGGAGACCTTGTCTCAAGCAACAACAACAACAACAAATCTCCCATAGGCTCATGCATTGGGATCTTGGCTGCCAAGGGATGAGCTTGGGGTTGTGATTGGATCCTGAAGGTTTTGACCTACCAGTATATTTATCTCTTGTTAGATTATAACACAATGGCATTATTAGAGAATGGTGAAAAGCAGGAGGTGTGGCCTAGCTGGAAGAGATAAATCAATGGATATAGCCTGTCCCTGGATCCTTCTCATGCCTTCCTGCTTCCTGTCCATGATGAGGTGAGCTTCTTTGCTCTATCACATGCTACCATCATGATGCTCAGTCACGCCTCGGCCCCACGGCTCACTGTGGATCCCTGAAACTTCGAGCCAAGACAGATCTCTCCCCCTTTGGAATTGTTTCTCTCAGGTGTTTGCATAGCAATGAAAAGCCAGCACAGAGATCAATCAAGTCTGAAAATGTAAAATGTTCTGTGATAACTGTGAAGGATTTCATCCTAAAGTCCTGGAGGTTACTAAATATGCCATTCTCTAGGAGGCTGGGTATTACCATGTTTAAACTCTAGCTAGGTAATATTTTCATCATTGTGTGTTATTTTTCTTTTTGGGAGGGTGGTATGATGTTCTATGTATGGGTGTGTATGATCTCTCTCTCTCTCTGTCACTGTGTGTGTGTGTGTGTGTGTGTGTGTGTGTGTGTGTGGTGTGTGAAGGTGTATTCATGCCACAGCACTGAAATGGAGGACAATCTTGGGTTTTGGCCATTACCTTACACCCTGTTTGAGGTAGGGTGTCTGCTTCCTATTTCACAGGAGACCCGATATCATATGCTACTGTGTGAATTCTGGGGATTCGAACTCAAGTCTTCCTGCTTGCACAGCAAGTGCTTTACCCACTGAGGCATCTCTCCAGTTCAGGCCACCTTTCTTGACTGATTTTCCTTATATTTGTTGGGATTCAGCAATCTCGTTGCCAATTTTAACTTCCTCAAATTTGCATCTCGTTTTCTCTTAATGTTTCCAGCTCAGATTCTGTACTCATGGGTGTTTAAGGGTGACAAGAGGACAGAACACAGATCTGGGACACACTTAGACTTTTAATTTTGTATCCCATGAAACTTGTTTAAAATATCTGATCTGCTTCAATTTGATTCTCAAAGTTGCCTTTTACCGAATTTTGTTTTCCAACAGTTTTTAACATCTGGTTTTGTTTTAAAAAGAGTTCTTTTCTTTTTCTTTTTCAAAAACATCTTTTACTTTTGCTCAAAATTCCCTCCCTCCCTCCACATGGAGACTGCTTTTGGGCAATTTATTTTGATGCCAAACCTCTCTGAGTGTTCCTTCCAATAATGAGAGACTTAGGGCCGTTTGTACACCCAGTCAGCAGTGACCTGGCATGGTGATTAGCCAACAGCTGTTGTCAGAAAGCTCATGTGATACCAGGGCCTATGAAGAAATACAGAGATGACAGGCAACCATCCTTTTATATGCTGAATCAGTCTGAATTAGAGCACTCTCGTCAGTGTTGGTTACTGTTCAAAGAGAAATGAAGAAATTGGAGGGACTGGAGAAACAAGTAACAAAGATGATTAAAGGACTAGAAAAAATAGGTCCCAGGATGAAAGATGTAAAAGTCTGTGACTGTCTCCAAAAGAGAAAAGTTAGGTGGGACGTGATTCTGACAGGGTTTTTAAATCTTTTATTCATTATTTTGATTTTATGTGTATGAGTGTATTGCCTGCATGTGTGCACCTGTGTCATGCAATGCCTTTGGAAGTCAGAAGATGGTGTTAGATTCCCCTGGAACCGGAGTTACAGATTGTGAGCTGCCATGTGGATGCTGGGAATTGAATCCAGGTTCTCTGCGAGTACAGTCAGTGCTCCTAACCTCTGAGCCTTCTCAGTAGCCCCATGACAGGGTTTTTATAAAGGGATGCTTAAGAGAAAGACAGAAGATGGAAACCTATGAGAGGAAGACTGGAATGAGTGTAAGAGACAATGTTCTCTCTAGGATTTAGGCCAGAGCCGAGCTTCTATCTGTTCCTGTAGCCACTGCTAACTAATCAGAACTACCTTTCCTGTAGAGTTTGAAGCACCCCTCCCCTAGTCCTCCATAAGGAAATCCAGGAAACTTCTACCAAGATGGTGAAGTTTTTACTGAGGAAGCAATTTATTTTTCTACTCAAGCTTTAGATATTTAACTCACTAAGAGCTGGAGGCTTAACCAGAAAATATCTCAAAGCTCTTTTGAACGCTGTGATTCTACTAAAGCACTTGATTAAATGAATTTCCAGAGAAATAGACCTAATTTGTGGATGATAATGACACTATGAGCAAGCCAGGGCAGCACTGGGAGGCCCTGAGTGAAGGAATTGGAGACCGGGCTGTTATTTTAACATAGAAAGTTTAGTTGGCTTTTCAAATAGATTCTCCAAAGGTTGTCTAGAAATTTCCATGATGCTGACTGAATGAAACAATTTGGAGGGGAGAGATAAAAGAAAGATTTCTACCAGATCTCTTTTGAATGTCCTGTTTGGCTCAGAAGAGGAAAACTGGGCTGTAGGTTGACCCTGAGAGCTTATTGGTTGAGGACAGCATCCTGGCGCCCTAATGAAGTTAATTGAAATCCTTGCTTCATCTGTAGCTCTCTGGAGTGTTACGAGAAACTCCAATGAACAGTGGTTTTCTGACAAGGAGTTTCTGGGAGGTAGACAATGATAAATGGCCACTCTGGAAACTGATGGGCAGAATCAATGGTGCAAGGTATTCTGAGGTGAATTATGACAAGCCTTCAGTGAGACAGGCAGATGTTGTTTTACTTACCAGGTTCTTTGAACTGTACTTGGTTTCTGAATTCCCTTTCTCCCTGGGTCTAAGTTTCTATCTTTGGCACATATATTCTAAACATGTGGGAATGTTTAGAAAGTTAAAAGGTGGCAGGTCATCTTACCTGCTCACACCTGCCTTCTCTTCCCAATTTATCTAATGTTTCTAATGCTGACGGGCGCATCTTTGCTTCTCTAAAGGATGGCCTTTGGGTCACAAGATGACTGTAAATGGCATAAAATAACTGCTTTTAAAACAAACCCATAAAACCTTAAGACTCTCCTAAATTTCAAGGGCAGTCTTTCTCATCCTTATTTGGCTCATAAGCATACATTCCAGAGTCATGAAATTTGAAAAAATAAAAGAGATTTTTAAAAAGCCATCTCCCCCCGGCCCCAAATGAGGTCGAGCAATAATTTCACCAGTTAAAAAACGAATTCACAGCGCCCAGTTGTTACGTGACTTTTCCCAGGGAGAGGTGAACAATAGCCATTCTGGAGTAGGGCACTCAAGACACATCAAAGAAACTGTTCCATCCAAGCACAGCTGGATGAACCAGAGCTCTACTGGGATTACTCACAGGAGCACGAGGGACTTGGCAATTGCCTTACCTCATAGTCCACCCCAGCATGGATGACATCTGATGAAAGAAACACCCTCAGAACAGAGCCTCCTCTCCCCTTGCAAGTGTTTACTACTGACATAATGGTGGGGAGGATTGTGTGTCTTGCAAGTTTTGTGAGCTTCCAGAGTCTTGTGGGTCTTCCCTCTCCCTCCCGGAGGGAAGGTTTCAACTCAGAGGAAGCAGCTCCCAAGTCATCTGTTCATAGGTTGAAATTTCATATCCGGACAACAAACAATTAAAGGCTTAAAAAGATTGCTTTTTGGGACCAGAAAGATGGCTCTGCAGTTAAGAGCACTGACTGCTCTTGTCGAGGACTCGGGTGAGATTCCCTGCACCCATATGGCAGCTAACAACCATCTTCTGACCTCTGTGGGCCTTGCACGCCAGGGGTGAACCTACCTACATGCAAGCAATACACCTATACACATAAAATAAAAATAATAAATAAAATATTTAAAAAATATTGTTTGTTTTCCATCGCTTTGGCAAACATCCGAGAGAAACCCCTTCAAAGGGGAAAGTTTGTTTTGGCTCATAGTCTGAGAGCTTTGAGTCCATGTGAGCTAGCTCAATGGCTGTAGGTCTGAGGGGAGACCAGACAGCATGCTGGGGGAGCAGGTGACAGAGGAGGGGGCTCACTTCCCTGCTGGTGGGGGTCGTAGACGCAGAGAGGGACTGAGGGTGACGTATGTGCTTCTGAGAAATGCCTGTCGGTGAGTTACTTTCCAACTAGGCCCTACCTTATAATTGCCCATTTAATCATGTACTATTATTAGTGGGGTGCCTTCATGGTCCAGTCACCTCTCAGTAACATAACCAGCTTGGAAATCAAGCCTTCAACACAAGTCTTTGGGGGAATGCTTCCTATGGAAATCGGAACGGATTTATTTTGGCTATTCAAAAAAAAAATAGATTCAAGAATTTCATGCAATGCATTGTGATCATATTCAGACCCCATGCCCCATCTTGACCCTTACCACCATCTCTCCACCACTTCATGTCCTCTATCAGCAATGAAAACCCCACCCATCTTACAAAACACATCTAAACTAGGGTGCCAGGGATCTGTAATTCTTACACACAGATGGGCCAAAGGGCTTACTGCTTGTCCCTTGTACATGATTTGGGTCAGAATTTATCTGGGTTTCTTGGAATGGAATTTTCACACTTGATCTCTGTTTCTCCTACGTGCTGCTTAAGGATGTTGAGTAGGGACTTCCCTCTTACTCAGAGATCAGAAACCCTTGGGTTTCCTCATCAAAATCAGTTATTCGAAACCCAAGGGCACACAGGCTACACTTTGGTTGTCACAGGGTCTCACATAGTATAGTCACTCTACTGTGGTCCAAGGAGTTCTCCAATAGGTTGATTCCTTACAGGGTTTTACTGTGAGTAGAAGCAGAAACAAGGTCCTCACAGGCCTCCAACCCAAGGTTCTCTGAGTAGCAGCTGGGGGTGTGTCACAGCTTTACAGAACTGCTCTACACCAGTGCCTTCTTTTTTCTTCTGAGCTCTGTTGACTTCTCAGGTTTCTATTGCTGCGGAGAACTATAGCCAGGACTCGACAGTCACCAGCAGTGATGAGACATTTTCTCATCCCGATACCTTTTCCCTGAGAGCTCCCACAGTCGCCTTCTTGGTTCCTCAGCCGCTCTCCTTCCCAGTTGCCAAGTCCCTTCTCTGCTGCGCACAGCTTGTCGCTTGGATGATGATGATGGCCAGGCCCACCGAGAGTGTGCTGTGCAGTGGCTGCTGGCAGCCCCCACAAAAGACCAGGGAGGACAATCGTGTTTATTGATTTTCCTGCCTTTTCCTTATGATACCTCATCTGGTTCTTAAAAGGAGAAAATTGCTCCCTGAAAGACTCTGCTTAGACACCCCCTATTTTCTGCCTGTTGATTAAGCAGAGAACCAGTGTGTTAGGTCTTGAAGAAGCCCATTTCACACATGCACTTGTTACTTACCTGAGTCAGCTGTGCCGTACCTTCTAGAACAGACTAATGAGATATTGGGCTAGATAGTTAGCCGTCAACTTGACACACCCAGGTTGAGGGATCCTCAATTGGGGAATTTCTTCTCATGGATTGGCCTGTGGCCAAGTCTGTGGGGTAGTTTCTTGATTGTTGAGTGATGTGGAAGGGCCCAGCCTACTGTGGGAGGTGCCACCCCTGGTCAGATTGTTGCCTATTGGATAATGAAGCAGGCTGAGCATGGGCCAGATGAGCAAGCCAGTAAGCCGCGTTCCTCCATGGCCTGTGCTTCAGCTCCTGCCTCCAGGTTTCTTCCCTGAGTTCCTACCTTGGGCTCCCTGAGTGATGAACTGTGTCATCCAGGAGATGGTAAGTGAAACAAACCCTTTTCTCCCCAAGTTGGTATTGGTCAGAGTGTTTTGTCACAGTAATTGAAAGCAAACTAGGACAGGTCTCAATAGTCAAGATTGAGAATGCACCTATCATAGTGCTCTGTCTTCTAGAGCATTGAAACTGTTGAAGGAATGGACCCCTCTTGTCTCTGTCCCCACTGCCCTCCTGTCTGAAGGTTCACCTGACCAATCTATAGGCTAAACTGTGGGGACTCAGGAAGAGGCAGACGCTCCTGCTAGGTGTAATGATCATTACTATATCTAATGAGGGGCTGCAACCTGGGAAGTCTTCCGGACTTAAGTCTTTAAGTTAAAAAAATAATGGTTTGGGGTCCTACAACTTAAAGTCAGATCAAAAGTTTCCTAAATTGTGACTGGAGAGATGGCTCAGTGATTAAGAGCACTGTTCCTCTTTGCAGAGGACCCAGGTTCGATTCCTGACATCCACATGGTGGCTAACAACCTTCCGTAACTCCAGTTCCAGGGGACTGGACACCATCTTCTGATCTCTGTGGGCACAACACGGGTGCATTTATATACATACAGGCAGTATATGCATCCACATAAAAGCAAAAAATAAGTATATATATATAATTTCCTAACAGTGATGGGGCTGTAGTTCAGTGATACAGTGAGTGCCCAGAGTGCATGAGAGCCTAGGTTTAATCCCCAGAACTAAAAAGAATTCCTGAGCTAGGACCTAATAGACAGCAGGTGCACCTCTCCAGATTATAAGCACTCCCGGCTCGTTCTATGGTGCTTTCCTTCATTGTTTTCACATGACCAGTCTTATTGATGAAGTTCCATATGATCCAAGGTGATGGGCAATCAGAATGAAAAATGTCACCAATGATTTCTGGAATGGTTTCAGCGGGATGCTGGGAGAAGGGCATGGGCTGGTGCTGCAGGCTTCATGTTTCCTCCTGTTGACAGAAGGTGCCCACTCCCGCCTCTGCCCCGTGACTGGCTCCTTTGTTTGCCTGGGTTATCTGAATTTCCTTCTGGTCCCTGCAGGAATTAGGGCATTTCTGGCGGGATGGCATCGGCGTGGTATTGGTAAATGGTTTTTCAAAGCACATACCTTTATGGCACCATCTCCTGACGTGCCTAAAGGGAGAAAGTGCGAATGAGATGGATCCCAGAGTCCTGCCCCCAAGGTGTCGTCACGGCCCGATAAAGCATGTTGAGAAGCAGATGCCTGATGATGCCCCACTTCTGTTTTCTTTTTCCTTTATTTTTCTGTGTTGATACCTCTTGACCTATATTGTGAATTCTGAATCCCAGAAACATCAAGCATAAAAAGGTCACATGAAGACAGAGAGGCGGTTGGAGATGATTCAGAATAAGACAGTTTATCAAGATATAAGCCATAATTTCTGATTTCTTCCCAACCAGGAAGTAAGCAAGCATGGAGGACACTCCGTCAGGCTTTGATCAATAGCATATCTTTTGTAATAAGAAAAATGATGCCTTCCTAGCTTCCAAGTACTGCTTCTCAACCTCTGTCTTGGACCAACTGTTGAGGTTAGCGTCTTGGGGGCTGTTTATTGGGGAACCCTGCAAGGCCCTGAGAAGGAAAGGCAACCTTGAGGAATGTGGCTTGTCAACTAGGTTCACGTCCCACCTCTTCCTCATAGTGAGTCTGATTCCCAGCCTGTCATTTTACAAGCTGACACTAGATGTCAGGGAAAGACTTGGTGTTGCTAGTGTGGTTGGGAACACAGTGGAAAACTGGCAGATTTCTGGCCGAGCCACCAGAGTCACCAGCCCGCTCAGGCCACGTTAGACAAGCTCTGGAACCCACTTAGAAAATGAGGTAGATCCAGGTCATTTCATAGAAACAGATTTTCTGGTGGAAGGAATGATGAAGTGATCAATTTACACTCTCAACTTCATTACCAGAGATAGTTTTACTTTAAAAAAGGACAACAAACAAACAAACAAACAAAAAACAGGTGGAGAGATGGCTCAGCAGTTAAGAACACTGGTTGCTTTTACAGATAACCTGAGTTTGATTCCCAGCACCCACATGGCAGCCAACAACCATCTGTAACTCTAGTTCCAGTGGATCTTATGTCTTCTTCTGACCTGCATGTGCATTGCACAACATGGGTGCACTTACATACATGCAGGCCATACACTCATGCACATAAAATAAAAATAATAAACAAAAAAGACAAAAAAGACACAACACAGCCGTGTTTTTGTAATCAATTTTATTAGTAAATGAAGAGCTAGCCAAACTAGTTAAAATTTATATAGAAAGTCTCATAAGGTCTTTCTGATACTCTGTAGTGGTTTCTTTCACTTTGCAAAGATGACATTTTGTTTTAACTAATAATTAGGCAAAATCATGATTTGACTGCAAAATAAATTTTTATCTGCTTTCATTATATTGTCATATTTCAAGGTTCTTGTTTCCTCAGTGGGCTTTCTGGTTTTATAGAGAATGATTTATTTTTTCTTTGGGATGGAGTATTCAAATGTCTTCCTCCCCCCTCCTTCTTCCTCCCTCCCTCCTTCCCTCCCTGTTTCCTTTCCTCTTCATCTATTGAATGAATTTTCTTTAAGGATGAAATGGAGGAGCTGGAGAGATGGCTCAGCAGTTAAGAGCACTGGCCGTACTTGCAGAAGGATTAGTTCCCAGCACCCACATGGTGGTGCATAACCTTCTATAATTCCAGTTCCAGAGGATCTGATACCCTTTTTTGGCCTCAAGAGGAATTGCACATACATGGTACACTTACATACATGCAGGCAAAACATTCATACACATAAAATAAATAAATGAAAATGAAATGGTTTAATATCTCAAAATATTAATAATATTTCAATTTTAATAATATTTCATAATATTTCTTAGAATGAAAGGGAATACCTTATATATGCCCCATAAATGTATTTGTGAATGAATCAATGGGTCAGTCAACAGATCAACAAACCAACAGTACTGACAGACCTTCACGCTATTATGCTGTCCGGAACTTCTCTCTCCCCCTTCCTTCTTTCCTCCCTCACCCTCCTTCCTTTCCTTTTCATGACCTCCTTTCCCAGAAAGAAGGAAGCCTGAACATGCTGGAATCAGGTAGGATGGTGGCAAAAGCCTGAGTCAGAGGCGAATACATGGCTGTCCTCATCGGGTAGATCCTTCCCATTCCCCGTTCCAAAAGATCACAGCCATGTGTTTTCAACCGCCCTTAGGAAATAACTGAGCATCTACCCGCCCAAGGTCAAAAATAGCACTCCTCTTGGTAGGAGGAGCCTGTAGAGGGAGGAAGGCCAAGCAGACATGTGGAACACCCTGCCTGCATCAGGCAGAGGTGCCAGAAGTCCTCGTGGTGATGCTGGGAGCCATTACATCATCACCCAAAATAGCACTATTAATACCACATGGGTGTGCCCTTCCTTCACTCCACACTGGATGCTGTGCAAAGCAGGGCAGCATCGAAAGGAGCACTTCCCCAAAGGCTCACAGCAGAGGCCAGAGAGAACGGTGCTGGAAAACCATTCCAGCCTAGCTGCTGTCTGCGATAACAGCACCTGTCAGTTACAGCCATCATGACAAGCGCTTCCTCTGGGACCTTTTGGGTAAAAATTGCTGTGAAAAAAGACAGTTTAAACGCATAATTCAATCAGAAGATTACTCAAGAAGGCATGAAACTAAGGAGAGTTGTGATACTGCTGATTTATTGATTATTGATTGACATGGGCCAAATGGATGGCCACCCATCATTTGAAGAAGGTGGCAACATTCTTCCATTTCATCCTTTAGATGACTCTGCTAAATAGGTACCAGTAGTAGCCTGCATTGCAAGTGAGTCAACTGAGGCACAAAGAGGTGCCGTGAGTAGCCCAAGAATTCACAGCTAGGGCTGGAATCCCAGGGAGTTCATTTTGTTTATTTATTTTTCCCCTCCCCAACTTGAACTTTGACCTATAAGCCTAAGATTTTTTTCTTTTTACCCAGAAAGAGTTTAACAGCATATGAGTTGACACGGTGTGAGTTTGGGACCCCTTCTATCCTGAGTCTTCCCTTCCCCATCCTATCTCCTCCTCCTCCTCCTCCTCCTCCTCCTCCTCCTCCTCCTCCTCCTCCTCCTCCTCCTCCTCCTCCTTCTCCTCCTTTCTGTTCTTCTCCCTCTTTCCTTTCTCTCTCTCTTTCTTTCTCTCTCTCTCATCTCCTGCATTCTTGAATGTCTGATCCTCGTATTTCCACCTCCTGAGTTCTGGGATTACTGTCATATGTCACTATGCTGTGCCTGGTTTATATGGTGATAGGAATCAAATCCAGGACTTTATACATACTAGGCAAGCACTGTACCAGCTGAGCTACATTCTAAGCCCCTACAGCCTTGCTTTATATAATGGCAAGGATAATGGTGACGGGTTCCTATGTAAGTGGGAGAATAAAAGGAGACAGATCAGTAAAATTCCACATTCAGGGGTGTGTGTGTGTGTGTGTGTGTGTGTGTGTGTTTGTTTTATATAAGTGTGCAAGTATACATGCCCATGAGCTTGCATATAGAGGCCAGAGCAGGATGTTGAGTGTCTGCCTCTATGGCTCAGTAGCTTTCTACTTTATTACCTTGAGACAGGGTCTTTCGCAAAATTATAAGCTTGCTCTTTCATCTGGGCTGGCTGGCCAGTGAGCTCCCATTATCTTCCGGGGATTTGAACTCAGGACACCATGTATGCACAGCAAGTACTCTTACCCACTGAGCCATCTCTCCAGTTCAGATTCCATATTCTTGATACACAGTCTAACTTCCTGTAGAAGGAGGTCTCTAAGATCATTCTCATGGTCTTCCTCTTGATGACAATACACTGACTAGTTCCTATAGGGCCAGCCTATGTGACCAGTGGCCATGAGAGTGTGACTTCTGAGGTCAGGGCACAAAAACCCTGTGCCTTCTTTCATCTTCCATAATTGGTTATCACTCTGGGGAAAGCCAGCTGTCATGTCATGGAGACCCATGATGGCCTAGAAAGACTCCAAAGATGGCTGAAGCTCCCTGCCAGAGTTATTGTCAATAAGCTGATCATCTGACAGCCATGACTTTCTAGTCAGGACTACAGATGACAGAAACCCTTTTCTGACATCTTGATTAGGACCTCATAAGACACCTGATGTTAAAGAATCATTCAGTCAAGCATAGAAAGAATACGAATAATGAATATTTAAAGTTTTTTTTTAACCCCACTAGGTTTAGGGCAGATTATTACACAGCAATAGCTGACTAACACTTTCCCTCAACAACTTTCTGATAGGTTAAACCAGACTCTCGTCTCCACTTCTGTTACGGGCACTGTTGTCATGAGTGGTTTGTTCTGCACTCCTCCCTCCATCTTACCTACCTCTGATGCCAGCTGGAAGTGTGTCGGCCTCCGCTAACCACCCCTGGAGCACAGCTGCCTACTAGTTCATCAGATATAATTGCCACTGTGTGTCTCTTCCACATTCAGTGGAACAGACTGTGTGGACGATGAAGTGCTTTTAACCACTGATCCTGAGTTTTCCTTACATTGTTAGGCGTGAGTCTGGTCCTGGTTGGGATTTTCCTATGTGTTGAAATATGTACCAGATTCCTAATTATATCCTACTAGGCCTGTGATGATTTGGATGTGGAACACCCCCATCCACTCCTTCTCATTCTCTTGTGTTGGAATACTTGGTCCCCAATGGGTGGTGCTGTTTTGAGAGTTTGTAGAAGCTTTGGGAGGTAAGGCTTGGGTGGAGGATGTGGGTCACTGAGGGACTGGTGCTGATGTTTATAACTCCACTTCACTTCCTGTCCTTTCTCTGCGTCCTGGTCCACAGAATGTGAGCAAGCAGCGTCAGATCTTGATGCCACAGCTGGGAGCTTCTCTTGCTCCCTGCCTTTCCTGACCACGAACAAATTCTCCCTTCCTTCAGCTGATTTCTTTTCAGGCATTTGGCTGCAATGGCACAAAAAGTAACCAACAGAAGTTCCTTTGGATTTGCTCCCTGCAACCTCTTCAGTTTATCTTGTACCCAATCGTTCCTGCCTCAGGCTTTCTGTCCCGGGAGGAGGTCAAGGGCCTTGTCTTCCTGGGTCTTTGCATTTGCTGTTCATGAGGACTACAATCCTCTTTCCCCAAGTCTTCATTTGATTGGTTCATTCAGCATTTAGATGCCAGTGCAGAGAGGCGTCCTCGCTTATCACCGGGTTAAACAAGTTTCTTCCCTCTCCCACCTTTCCTGTTAGATTCTGTCATACCCCTGGGCCCACCTCTTCACGGCAGCTGGCACTGTTTGAATGCTCTCCTTCCCCTGTCTGTCCACGTGGTCTTTGAACCCCACACCCATCTTAGTTTCTTTTTCTGTTGCTATGATAAAATATCTTGACAAATGCAATGTAAAGAAGAAAGGGTTTATGCAGGCTTGCAGGGCTCAAGGTGTAGCCCATCATGGCAGGGACGTCAAGACAGTAGAAGTTTGAAGACACTGGTCCTGTTGCACCCCCACACAAGAAGAAACAATGAAGGGGCTGGAGAGATGGCTCAGCAGTTGAGAACACTCGCTGCTCTTGCAGAGGACCTGGGTTCAATTCCCAGCATCCATACGTCTGCTAAGAACCATCCTTAACTCCAGTTTTAGGGGGATCCAGTGCCTTTTTCTGATATCCTTGAGCATTGCACGACATGGGTGCACTTACATACATGCAGGCAATATACTCAGACATATAAAATAAAAATGATAAATAAAATATTTTAAAGAATGAACAATGAGGCCAACTTTCTGTTCCCTAGGCCAGGTCACACTGCTGGAGAGCTCCTGAGTAGCCTGACAAGGGTACCTTTCGCCACTCATCAAAGAAGCTCCTTCCTGTAACAAATGAGACTATTGCAAAGTTCTACAACTGGCCAAACACAGAGACTAAGTGACTGTGAGATGCCCAGTCTTAAGTGACACATCAGTGCCATCTCTACATCTAAGGCTTAGGGGACATCTTGGAAGAGGGGCCAGAAAGAATGTGTGAGCCAAAGGGACAAGACACCTGTTGCTAGTTAATGCATTCTGGACATGACAGGGAAGCTTCACCCATGAAATCTCCACAGTATGGCAGTCTAAGTACATAATGACAAAACCAGGTGATATGCCAAGGTGGGAGAGAGAAAGTTCACGGAGTCTCAGCTCAAGATGAAGAGCTACAGGCAATCAATGGATACTGAGGGAGGGAGAATCAGTTTTCTCTAAGGACAGGTCCCTGTGGGGTTACCTAACACCAAGGGGGTGTCCCTAAATGTAGGTAGATTCTAGCCGAGAATTCTAGCCACCGACAGTGGGCAGGTCTGCCCACCTCAATGACGAAAATCAAGATAATCCCCACAGATGAGCTCAGAGGCCCATCTCCCAGGTGCCTGCAGATTCCGCCAAGTTGGCAACTAATCCTAACCATCACACACCTTCACCTCCCAAGTCACTTGTGCTTTATGAGCAGGACTGTCTTATGGATTCAAGAACGATAGCTCTCAAATAGAAGCTCAATAAGCATCTTGATGAAGGGACGTCTCACACTTGGCCTTCTTGGCCAGAAGGTTAGACTGTACAGCCGTGTGCACAATTCTTGAAACAGTAGGGCTCTCAATAAACGTGGCTTTCCACATTCTCTCATTTTGCAAACTCAACTCATGTCTCCTAAAATCCGAAGCATCCCAGGCCTCTAGCTTTGGTTCCTGTCATGATCAGCCCGTGTCTCCACCTTCTCTCCTGTGTTATCCTGTTTGGTCTACACCCTTGATGGAGTCCACTTTTCTGGTATCTGTGACAGTTGTTGATGCAACTATGCCCCCTGGTGGCCACTTTAATTTTTTAAGGAAAGGTCACAAGCAGTTGAGGGGGTTCTTGAACTCCTGATCCTCCTCTTTCTTTCTCCTTAGTGCTGGGATTAGAGATGTGTGCCACCATGCCCAGCTTACTTTCAGACATGACATCCATGGGGGATGCTATTGAAGGAGAGATGTTACGGTCATTTACAAGTAGTTTCAAATGGGGGCAGGGGCAGACTCAAGTTCAGATAAGCCTCGGAGACAATAATGGTCTATGTATCCGTTCAAATCTGAAATCTGAATCTTCCTCTTTGACCTTACTGCCTGGTCCTTTTTCAGGTCCACAAATCGCCTCTTGATTGTTGTCTACTCCTGCCTGAAATACATGCCTCTAATTACTTTCTACTCTACACATTTTCATCCCTGGAGCAGACAACCATTTTTCCAAGTTCAGATTTTTCTCAGGCTCTTATTCTACTCAAATAGCAATCATTAGCTCTCCAGTCATGTGAAGACTGAAGCCCTGATCTTAGCCTCACATTCCAGATGCCTTAAAGCCTGAATTCCACCTGCCTTTCTGGCTTCGGCCTCTTCTGCTCCCTCCTCCCTCCCCTTTCAATCTTTACATATGGATGTGCAAGTCATCCTGACTACTTGAAAACACTCCTGTGCTCTGTCAAAGCCACGCTGACCTTCACAGTGTCCTCTCTACTTAAAATGCTCTTCCGCTTTCCCTGGGCAGTTGAATCCCACACCACTCAAAGCCAGTTGATGGGCGCTGATCAAGAGCTGCCTTCTGTCCCAACCCCAATGTATATAAACTGTTGTTCATGTGCTCATCATGATGCTCCAGTGCTTCATTTATTGTAAGAGAGGCATGAGCATAGCAGGTTATCAATATTTGCTGAGGAGTAAACAAATGGAAAGACCCAGACCGGAGTTGCTGTTTTCTGGGCCGGGTCAGGTTGGTCTGAGAAGGGAGAGGCCACACACTGTAAAACTCAGATAGAACTTTTGATGTTGGAACTGTCTTGGGGGAAATCATGATGCACATTTACCCTATACTGGAAGTACTATCTCCCCCGGAATTCTGTGGAGATTAGCTTCTTTGGGGTTATGATGGGTATAGTCATTTCTGAATCTCTTTATTTGTGTTGAAAAAATAAAGGGGAAGATGGGAAAGTGGCTTCTGTTCCCTTTTGTGCTGATAGCAAAGGTAAAGTGTAAAAGCTATATTATGAGGATATAATAATATATGTTCCTGAGAAACTTGTTTTCAGAAATATTTCTTGAATCTTATATTTCTTTGGCTTGTATCTCAGTGGTGCTGAATATTACAAGTGGTCGAGGCAAACAGCACTGATTCAAGGAAGTAATCCCTCAGTGAATTCTGAGACCCAGGAGTCAGGAATTTCTAAAGCATACAGCAGGGACAGGACAGCCAGGGAGATTCGATCTCCATACATATCAGTTCTTCACCCCAAGGCATCTTGTATCATTTCTGACAAGACACAAGATAGGAAAGATCTCCTAGGCTCATGGTTTGGATGACTTCATACTGGGAAAATGGCTATATACCACAAGAAATTTACATGTTCAATACCATCACCACCAAAATTCCAGCAACACTTTTCACAGAACAAGAAAAAAACAAATTAGAAAAATTCTTAATAGTCTCTTCGAGAAGTTCTCTCATCTGAAATTTGGAAAGGATGTCTGATTTCCAGTCTTATCAAGTTAGGTATTCAGTGAATGCCAATGAAATCATACCCCCAAAGCTAAATGTTTTGCAAAAAAATTTACTATGTAGGGAGTTAAGTTTGAAGTACATTTTGGGACTCATCTTTCTCTTTCACAGACCGGCACCCAACACAAGATTAGAGTGTGCTGGCTTCTGCCATTCTTGGCTGTTGGGGACGATATTCACCTGACTCAGAGAACAACCCCCTGCTTCTTTGTCTGTTTGGATACCAACTTCCTACACACAAGATCCCATTTCCTATTTATGATACAGTAATACTGGCTAACATCAGACAAGGCCAACCCCGAAGCCAGCCTCAACTGGAGGAGATCCAACCATTGTAGAGATTGGTAGCCTCACTAAGCCACAAAACTGGCCTCTCGGTTGCTGTGTCTATTTCTGGGTCGAGGAATATGTTGTATCATGGGCATATCCTACCCCCCCAAAAGGGCAGAAGAGAAGGAGAACCAATGTAGATTAATAAGCAGGACACATCACAAGGTAAACATGTTCCTTGGCTTAGTGTGATACATACTAAATACCCCAGTGGAGTTTTTAGAGTAATGGAATTCTGATGGATTTAGGTCAAGTTTCCATTTCATGAGGTTTATGAATAATCTTAGGCTAATCTTAGTCTTAGATACTTTGGAGACCAATTAACTGGCAATCTCCTTGACTGTCAAGAACACCTTTCTCTTTGCTCTGATTTGACAGTGACCTTGAGAGTCATGCTTGGCCTAAGGCTTAGGGATGTCTTAAGAACCCCAGGTAGAACCTGGCGTCCTCAAGACTGCCATGCGGATAAAGTGCTCCCTGAATTCAACCTGGGTCTGATTGTCATGCTCATGTGACATTATAGAAAAATTATTCCAGCAGGCATCACCCAGAAGATGGTATGTGATTTATGTCATGTTCCTGGTAAACATATGATCTCTAGTATGGTTATGCAGTACATGACCTCTCATGAGAAGAAATCCACAGCCCACAACCACAGCTCTGTATATGTGCTGTGGAAAAGTGCTTAATGTCTCAGTATATTCCTATTAGGAGCTGTCATAGTTAGCTTTAACTGTCAACTCGACAGAGCGTAGAGTCACCAGAGCGGGAAGTCTCAATTGAGGGATTGCCCAGATAAGATTGGCATGTGGAAGAGTATCTTGATTGTTAATGGAGGCAGCTCACTGTGAGTGGTGTCAGTCTCCAGACAGGTGGTCCTTGGCTGTATCAGAGAGCTAGTGAGGCAGGAGCCTCGAGCGAGCCAGCTAGTGATCTTCTACCATGATTTCTGCTGTATTTCCCTGGCTGTGAGTGAGCTCCTTGGTTAGAGGTAATGCTGTGATGAGTCGCAAGCAGATTCAGTTCCTGTCCTGACTTGCCCCAGTGATGGATTGTAATCTGTAACCTGATATAAATTGCTTTTGGTTATGGTGCTTGTCACAGTAATAGAATGAAAGTAGAACGCGAGTAAACCAGGTTTCTGTGATGAACAGCTAGTCCTATGTATCAGTACACTGTTTACTCAAAAGTCTCTTTCAAACATACCACACTCTAGTGACTGCCAAGCATGGAGCGATTTGGAAGAACCTGTTGCTAAGCTAGGCATGAGCTATATTAGTCAGGTTTTCTTTATTCTTTGACAGGGTCTCAGTTTGTAGCTAAGGTTGGCTGGGTACACACTATGCTATGTAGGTCAGAGTTGGCTTCAAATTCACAGATTCCTCTGTTTCAGTCTCCTAAGGACTGGGATGACCTTGCCTTGCTTAAGTAAGTTTTTCACTGCCGTGACAAATCCTCAAGAGAAACAACTTAACAGAAGCAGGATTTATTTTGGCTCATGGTTTCACTCCATGATTGGCTTTGCTTTTTCTGGGTCACAGTGAAATAGTGCATCATGGGAGAAGGCAAGTGGTGAAGCAGTGCTGTTAATGTCATGACAGCCAAGAAGTGGGGCAGAGAGGGAATCATAGCGAGATGAGTTCCCGACTATATGCTCCCCTGTAACCCACTTCCTCTGACTGGACCTCATGTTCTAAAGTTCCCACCACCTTCCAAAATAGTGCCGTTGGCTGGGAATCAAGTCTTCAACCTAAGAGCATTTCACAGTCAACCCATGACCCAAGCCCTGTTTAACAGCTTGTATAGGTGTCACAGAACTTTACAAGGAAGGTTGCCCCACTAAGGCAGCCACTGGCCTGAGCTCAGGAAGTGCAGAGTGGTTGGGAACACGCTTAGCAGATGAAACTCTGAAGTGGGGATCGACATCCTCTGTTCCAAAAGCCAGTGATGTCTCCCATAGCATAAATGCAGCTGCAGTCAAATGTGCATTCAGCTGTGTCCTCCTCAGGTCCCTCGCTGCTCTGAGGAGATAACAGCTAAAGCTATTCTATTGGTTGTGTGAAGTACAAGAGGGTCAGCTTAGAGCAACAGGTTGTGAGAAGAATCCAGTCTTAATGCAATCCTAAGTCCCCAAGCATAAGCTGCACAAATGGACTTCGTAAACAGCAATGATTGTCATTTGATTTTTCTGTGCACTTGGGCTTGAGACAGCGAGTGTGATGGAGTGGTCGGAAGGAAAAGATGGAGGGAGGTAGAGAGGAGAGAGAAAGACAGTGAGAAAGATGAGGGAGAATGAATAATGGCAGTGGTACAGGGAAAGCAATATGGAGCTGGGAAGGAATAGGAATGGAGTGATATGCCTTGATACTGGCGGAAATATATCATAAATATAACTGATGAGAAGGCAGAATGGGGACAGTGACCAGGAGGGTAGGGAGAAGACAGGATGAATGAATAATGAGAAAGAAAGACAAGAAAACAGAAACGAAGTCCTTCAAGTCAGGAGACCAGATGTGCGTTTGGAATTTCAATGAATTATTTGTCTCCCAAGTTTTATAACTTACAATGTGTTCTCTGGATGATGGTCCAGTTCTCAATTAAGATATGCTAATAAGGTTGACCACATACCACAGACTCACCAGGCCTGATAAGCAGTGTCTTTTGTTTTGGGGGTTGGGGAAGGTAGTTATCTTGTCTGTCCATACTGAAGTTTCTCATTGGCCTGCTTTTTCCAAACACACAAATGACCCCTTGGTGCTCTGACACGAGTCTCAGTCTAACACGCTTTTCTGTCTGCAGAACTGACTATAAACTTCTTGCATAAGCTTCATCTTCGTCTGTCTGCTTTCAGTTGGTTTGATCAAAGGTAATAATCTTCACACGAACTCGTTTTATTCATGGAGAACTAGCTTCATGTTGGTCTGTTTATCTGTGGATAGATGTAGTTATCTCTCTATATGTAAAGGACCTTAGGGGGCTGCAAATGTAGCTCAAGGTAGCCTTGACTAAAAGGCGGGGTTTGTGGTACAGTCAACTCGCCTGCCTGCAAGTGATGGATGGATCTGGGAAGCACACACAGTCATTGAGTGTGACTCTGGACTGTACTTCAAGGTTTGTCAAGAAAGACTGTTAGAGGGTCTGGAGAGATGGCTCAGAGGTTAAGAGCACGGGGTACTCTTACAGAGGACCTGGGTTTGGTTCTCAGCACCCACACGGTGGCTAGTAACTGTCCCTAACTCCAGTTCTAGGGCATCCAACACCCTCTTCTGGCCTCTGTGGGCACTGCATGCATGTGATACACTTACATATGGGAAAAACACACATAAAATAAAAATAAAGAAAATAAAAATACATAAATTAATTAAAAAGTTAAAATGGGGGAAAGGTTTATTTTGGCTCGCAGTTTCAGAAGTTTCAAATGAAGGTCAGTTGAATCTACTCCTCTGGGTCTGAGACAAGATAGCCTGTCACAGTGGCAGGAGGGAGAGGCTGTTCACTTCAAGGTGACCAGGAAGCAGAAAGAGAGAGGAAGTGACCTGGATAAGACACCTTTGAAAGGCACACAACTCGTGACCTACTTCTTCCAATCAGGCTCCACCTCCTGGAGTTTCTATTAATTCCTTAAATAGCGTCACCAGCTGGAGACCAAGCCATCATCATCTAGCCTGTGGGGGACATTTCACATCCACGCTGTTACACGGGTCCTCTCTTCATTTCCCACTCTAACACAGATTCAATGGCACAGAGCAGTGATAGTTAAGATCATGAGCTTTGTAGTCAGGCTTCTTAGTTTCAAGCTTAGACTCTGACTGTTACTAGTTAGTTGTACGGCATTACACAGCTTACTTAACCTCTCTGAACTTACATTTCTCTAGGATGGGGCTGCAGATAACACTGTGTCATTGATTCACTGTGAGGATGAAATCAGTTAGCAATAAAGAGAGTGCTTAAGGACAATACCTGGTGCTCTTGTGTGTCAATAAATGCTAGCCACTAGTGATAGTTTGCAATGGTTAAGACTTTCTATCAAAGCCTTGCAGTCAGAAGACTATAGCTTTGGGGAGAAATGATGAAACTGAATTTCCAACACTACCACTGCTAGACTCTGCAACCACTTGCTGATTCAGTCTACCTGGGGGGTTTCCTTAGCCACCTATTCCTGCCATCTTCATGGAGTTCCTTTCTAGTCCTCACATCAAGGACCACAGCCTCTGATTTCTGAGTCCTGAGGCAGCCAAATAGCAGGATATTCTCTCACCCCAAAGAAGATAAGTTTCTTCACTTTTCAGAAGCCTCAAGCCCTCATGGTCTCAATCCCTGTTATCAGCTTTCTGTTGCCATGACAAAACGCTCGCCATAAATCAGTGTAAGAAAGGGAAGTTTGATTTTGGCTCATGGTTTTAGAGGTTTCAATTCACAGTGAATTAGTGCCATTGCTTTTAAGTGGGGAACATGGTGGAGCAGAGCTGCTCAGCCCATGGTGGCAGCAAACAGAAAGCAAGGGAGGAAGGGACCGGGATAAAATATCCCCTTGAAAGACATGTGCACAGTAAGGGACCGGGACAAAATATCCCCTTGAAGGACATGTGCACAGTAAGGGACCGGGACAAAATATTCCCTTGAAGGATATGCTCACAGTAAGAGATGGGGACAAAATATCCCCTTGAAGGACATACACACAGTGATCTAGTTCCTCTAGCTACCTGAAATCTCCCACATCCTGAAGTGTCCACTGCTTCCCAACAGGCTGGTATGACTAATCCATTCATGAGGTCAGAGCCTTCACAAGTGCCTCCCAAAGGCTCTACTTGCTACACTGGGGACCAAGCTTTAGGACATAAGTTATTGGGGACAGTGCAGATGTAAGCCTTAGCAATTCCTTTCCCCAGACTGGGTTCTAAGTCTTCCTTATATTTGCACAGCCACAGTCCCATTCAAATGTTTCACAAATGATAGTCTCCTAGAGAGGGAAGGAATTCTCCTGGCTTTCCTAAGAACAGAACAAAGATGCGGGAACTAGGGGACCTTCCATCGATTCAGAATTTCAAATTGAAAATACCCAAATACATCCTTTGACTGAGGTGACCTTGTTTTAGGTCCTTGAGAAATGTTTGGGACATTTGAAGAAAAAGAAAATCTGAGGTGCTTCCAAATAGGGTCTGACTGCTTCCTGAGTAAAGAGCTGGCTGAGAGGGGTGGCGATGACTTTGAACACTGTTCTTTGGCAATATCCGAGGAAGCTAATGATCATATATTCATCTACACGCTTCCTCTGACTACACAATATACTGCTTTTCTCTCTGCTCCTGTTTTCCTGACTTGGATTTCCACCACCGGGCAGAAATAATTTCTTGAGAACTTTGAACATCCTGGGAGTAGGTGCTATGTTGGGTGCTAGTCTCTTAATCCACACCCTCACTTTTAACTTTCCAGAACATTTGGCATTACTGGGATGTGTCCTCTCTTGGAGCACCTAGTCCTTCCAATGTCCTCATGTCCTTTGAATGTCTCCTTCAATGTTTCTGTGGCCTTTTCTTTTGCCTCCTTATTATGGCCCAAGGCTTTGTCTTTGACATTTTTTTCTGTTTCCTACACTTTCTTCTTTAATAACCTAGTCTATGCTACAGTTCCACATAAAATTTGCCTGCAAATGAGTTCCAAACTCCGATCTCTAGCTTTTACATTTCCTTTGTATAGTCTAACCCTTTCAGCTGTCTTTGTATTTTCCTATTTAGATATTCAGCAGAAACTTTAATCTCAAAGTCGTCCTTAAAATTCTTGCCTCTTTTCAATGTCTATTATTGTTGTTAACTAATGGTGCCAAAGTCTTAAATTAACACAGATTTAAAACTTCCAAGTCAATGTTTCAATTTTGTAAAACCATGATCCGTTATAAGGAAAAATATAGTTCACGTTTTGGCTTGATGATGTCTACACATGGACACACATATAAACACAACTAAAACAAAATTTCTCAAAACAGTAGTTACCTTTTGTTATGTGTCCTTCCCTAAACTCTGTGTTTGAGTACTTGGTACCTACCTGGAGGTACTGGTTTGGAAAGTTGTGGAACCTTTGGGATATAGGACCTGGTGAGAGGAGGTGTGTTTCTGGGGGATGGGCCTTGTGGTTTATAGTTCCACCACGCTTCCTGCTCTCTCTGTTTCTTGTTTTACTAGATGTGAACAAGCAGCCTCATGCTTCTGCTGCCACAGCAAGAGTCATTCCCACTGCTGTGCTCTTGTAACGACCGTCCTCTCTGAATCAGACAGATGCCATCTTCCTGAGCTCAGCTGTGTCCACTCGCCAAAGGGCATCGCAGCTGGGCTTGCTGACTATTCATGTCCCACATAAAAGGAGGGGCAAGTCCAGTCATGGAACCCTCACCTGAATTTCTAGCCACATCTCCCAATTGTTGTGGGCAATAGGGGCCTAACTGCCCGTGGGGGAGCATCTAGAGAACATGGGTTGAGGAGGACAGAGGGAGGGTCTCTTGCTATCTTGTGGCTATGTGGAAGCCATCATCCAAGCTGTGGGGCGGGGGGAGGTGGGGGGGGGCGCTTAGTGGGGGAACGCCCACACTTCCGTAAAGTAAATCCTCACTCATTGTTCTGCAAGGAAGCCCAATAAACCATTGGTTTCCCAGACTGCATTTTGGTGGCATCATTCCTTAGTTTGTTGTCAGGACCCAGGGAGGAGGAAGTGAGTGTTGTTTTACATCCTTGCCACCAAAGGAATTGTAGCAACAACTCTTAAACTATGAACAAAAGAAAAAGATACCTGTCCCTTACATTTTTTCTTATAAAGTAGTTGGTTACAGCAACAAGAAAACTAATACACCCTTACTATGGGTGATACACTCTATTTTATTTTAATTTACCATTAAAATGCAGGTTATGATGCATTAAATTGATTTCATGATCTACTAAGGATATATGACTTGTATGCTGCTTTCCAATACCCTTTGACTCGGCTTCCCCTTTCAACCTCCAGATCTGATCAGTCACTGAGTCATAGATTTACTGTCAGAATGTTTTTCATATTCAGTCTTTTTTTCTTTCTCATTTTCTCCCTGGTTCTTTCAAATGTGGACTTTACTGAGAAGCCTTGCTAGGTTTCCCCAGACGGAGGCAATTGCCCTCCCCTCTGTGCAGTTCTGGTTGTATCTCTCCTTAGCTCTCTTAAATTACATAATCATCTAAAATACCCCACATCTTTCCGTTTTCTTGCCTTTATTTTTCTTCTAAGATCTTGTCACTGGGAAATATACAACATATTTATATGTATATTTATTTCCTTGTGAGACCCAAGATGACAATGGCTTGGTGTGCCTACTACGTAGAACTGAGTTGCACTTGGGACACTGGGTGTCAGTAGAGCATGGAAGAGAGAATAAACGGAGAGCTAACTCCCAGCAGCAATCAAGACATATACTTCTAGGTTTGGAGAGGAGTCTCCCTACAGTCGTACTTTCATGTCAGACGCCTTGGCTCTTGTGTCCACGCTCATGGACAAAGCCCTGATTGGGCTGATGTCTCAATTCATGGCTAGACACAAAATCACTCACTGCAAATTGTTCCAATCAAGGCCCAGGTGTAGAGTGAGGAATGTGGGCTATTCATCCTAAACACCTGGATCTCTCCATGGCCAGGGTGGGGGGATGGGCTGGAAATGCTGATTGGCAATTTCAATGCTCCTGCTAAGATTCAGAGGGGACTGTTAGAAATAATGACCTTCAAAATCAACTCAGCATTCCTACTTGCACATACTAAGCAGACACTGCACGAAGCTGGCAGAATGACACACACCTCCCTCCGCCCCTCCTTTCTCCTTAGTTTCTAAAGCCTACTACTTGTCATTCTTTAAAATATAGAAAAGGGTTCACTGTCACACAATTTCTTTGAAAGGGATAGAAAGAAAGCTCGAATGGAGAAACCAAGGGTTGCAATTCTGTACAATGTGCACCACACAGAAACCGGAAGGATGTGGAGCACTATTCATTAGAGTCAGTGATGCCCCGGGGGGAAAAGCAGTGGGACATTCAAAGCCATCTAAAGCACCACTGGGAATTGTTCAGGTTCCAGTGGCAGAGAACTGTCCCCAGAAAAAGTGGTTTCTGTAACGTTGAGGTTCCCTCCAGCTGTCAAGGACTGTATCCTGCAGTAGCCCCTGAGCTAGGAAGGGCCTGTGGATTCACAGCCAATCCACACTGAGTCATCATGGTGATGGCTGCATCCACTCCATGTACTCACTTTCAGCACCTACTGTGGCTCATCTACCTGACACCACAGAGAAGGAGAGTGTAGCCTTTATCCGGAATTCTCAGATCCTGAGATACTCCTAGTCAGGTAGGGCCATGACCATGTTCTCTGAGCTCACAAGAGCTGTCCATGGTCTGTCTGTTGGAGGACAGTCCTATGCAACAGGCAATGTCATAAATGCGAAAATTTAGGACTGGAGAGACTATAACTTTCTTCATTTAACTATCTTTCATCTATTCAGCCAATGCTCTGGATAGATGCTTCCAGCCCACCACATATTTTACTCAAAGAAGCACAAGAGACACGTGAGAAAAAGACCTTTGACTCTGATGAACTATCATTTGAGTAGAACAGAAATGTAGTAAATGCTGATGATAATACCAGGGTTATGTACATAGCTGGTTAATAGATGAATAGAGGTCACAACTCTGTGTGTGTGTGTGTGTGTGTGTGCGTGTGTGTGTTTGTGTTTGGTTCTTATCTGGTAACACTATTTTGACAGGTTGTGGAACCTTTGGGATGTGGGGCCTAGCTAGGGGAGGTGGGTTTCTGGGGGGCGTGCCCTGTGGTGTATAGTCCTATCCCATTTTCTATATGTGTGTATCTTTTTTATTACACTAAACTGTCTCTTTCATTATAGAGCAGATTTCCTCATGTATGAAATATTAATATGCAAAACATGGCACAGCTAACAAAAACAATGCAGTTTGCTTCTTGGAGAAGAATATTTTCAACAGCATTAATTAATCCAATGACATAAAAATAACAACCAGGGTCACTTTTCAAGCCATCATATAAGACTGCCACTGACCCTTCTCTGCCCTCATCACCCTGCCGTGCCCCAGGAGCTGTGGCTATCAGTGGACTAAAGAAAATACACCGTATGAAATTCTTGAATCAATAAGATTTCTTAGAAAGAAAGAGGAATCTCAGTGTGAGCTCTGTGCTTCTTAATTCTGAACTGTATTAAAATTCTTCCCCATACAAAGTAGCATTTCATTCCCAGTCAACCTCATTTTCACAGACTTTGCATGGCTGTCCACCTCCATTAAAAGGACAGGTGAAAGGAAAACCTGAGGGGCTGTCACCTGCACAGTGCTTAAAGGAATGGTTTGAAGCCATGTCATGTATAGTCCGATGACAGGAAGTCAGAGTCACTGATAACAATGTACCAATCACACTGTATTGAGGAGCTGGACCTTAGGGTCATCCCATCCCACCCTGTGACATCACTGAGGCTGGAGCAGTGGGGAGGGGAGGATCTCACAAAGTCAGGGACAGATCAGCATCAGAGATAGGACCAAAGACAGTGTCAATCCCCAGTCTCCTCTGGTCCTGATGCTGCCAGAGCAGGGACAACAGACTCTTCTTTTGGCCAGATGCTTTTAAGAGGCATTTGGCAGGAATGAATGAAGAGATAGGATATGTAGGAATTGGGATTCTGTTTTTTCAGTTCTGGCCAGTCTTTGAAACATATTTGTGAAGTTGTTTGTATCATAGATCTGCAGCTCTAATCTGTCTTTTGCAACCAAATGATTGTTTAGTTGTTGAAGCTTTTCATCTTTGTTGTTTTGGATGAGAGTAGGTTGCATGTCTCCTAAGGAATGAGATGAATATGGAGACATTGTCTTTAGAGAACTATATGTACATTACACAAACTTAAAACCATTTTCAAGGATTTTATGAACTTCTTGAATCTCACTAATGACTCAAAAGCAGGATTTAGATAGCTTTAAAGAGGCTCTGTGGCTTGAAAAGGTTGATAAGATACAACGACCACCTAGCTCAGCAATCTCTAGGGGGCTCTGGAAGGAGGACAAGAAGGAAGCTCTTGCTCATGATGACCTGACCGCACCTGCAGCTCTCCCCAGGGCTCCAGTCTGTAGTCGCTTGAGACTTCATTTTCCAGCCTCGGAAATCATGTGAACTAGGTCCTTTATATCTATCTGTGGTTCTAGTACTGACTATCTATCTATCTGTCTATCTATCTATCTATCTATCTATCTATCTATCTATCTATCTGCCTGCCTGTCTATCTATCTATCTACCTACCTATCATCTCTCTATTTTCAACTATATATTGCTATCTATCTATCTATCTATCTATCTATCTATCTATCTATCTATCTATCATTGATCTCTCTGTCATCTCTCTATCATCTATCTATCTATCTATCTATCATCTATCTTTCTGTCTCTCTAGCTTACCTACCTCCTATGTATCTATCATCTATTACCTATGTATATATTTTTCTATTGTTTAATACTCAATGATTCTCTCTTTTTTTATCTATCAATCACCTATCAATTTATCATCTGTTATGTATCTACCTATTATCTTTTATCTATGTGTCTACTTTTTTATCATTTGTCATCTATTTACCTATCATGTATTTACTATCTATTTAGCATCTACCTATCATCTGTTATCTATCAATGCATCATCTGTCAATCTTCTGTCATCTGTCTTTTTCTTGAGAAAGGTTCTGCTTGTAGCCACAGCTGGCCTAGAACTTGCTATGTAGACCAGGCTGGCCTCCATTTCACATTGATCCTCCTTCTTCTATGTCCTTAGTGCTGGGACCAAAGGTGTGCATTACCATGCCTGGCTTAATCTGTCATCTGTCTATTATCTATCATCTATCTATCTATCTATTTTCATCATCATCTATTTTCTTTGTCATCTATGAATATCATTTATTATGTGTGTAGTTATTGTCTATTTATCATGTATTGTTACTCATTCATCATCTATCTATTCTCTACGTATTTCTGTTCCCCACTCCCTATGTGTCCACACCCTGTTAGTTCCAGTTTTCTGGGTGCCTCAGTGACACAGATCACACTGGAGAGCAGCATACTAAAACTGCAGTGAAAGACTGGGGCTTGCAGAGGCTCATGCCACCTCCTAACCCAAGTAGTTGTGAAGCCCCTTGCTCCTGTAGCAGATGGAACTTCTGATTTTTCTGCCAGTAACTCTTGTAGCTGTTTCTGAAATCTCATCACTTTAGGGAAATAGATTCTAAAGCACTGGGGTTCAAGGGAGTTGGCTCAGTGGGTAAAGTGCTTGCCATGTAGGTGGGAAGATCTTAGTTCTGACCCTCATGTAAAGCCAGGCATGATAAGTAATCCCAGTGCTCCCAGGGCAAGATGGGAGATAGTGACAGGCAAATCCCTAGAAGCTGATGGGCCAGCTAGGCTGGAGAGTGTAGTGGTCACAAAAGATCCTGTCTTAAATAAGACTGAAGGTGAGGGTGAAAGGTGGGGACTAACACTTGATGTTGTCCTCTGACCTCTATATACATGCGGAGACTTGTTCACACCCACACTCACATAGGAACATGCACACATTCATGCATACAATAGATTGTAAAGAAAAAGAAAACAACACTGGGTTGTCCAAACAGACTAAAACAGATCAGATTCCTAGGCTAGTTTATAGAAAGCCAGGCATAGAGTAGTCAGGTCTGCCTGTAAGTCTGGGCCCCACAGCAGGATTGAAAGAATAACTGGACAGTATATGACTGAGCTGTAGTTCTCTGAAGCAGCCTTGCCGAGGCATGCCTCAGTGCCTTTGCACACACCCCTTTTTCTGCCTTTCACAAAACCTGCTCACTTGGTGTATCCATCAGAGTTCTCTAGAGAAGCAGAACCCAGAGGATGTGTACATAGAGAGGATGTTAAAAATGCAGCTGTGGAGGCTTGCAAGTCGCAAATCTGGAGCAAGGAAGGCCTGCAGGCTGGTACTTAGGAAGAGCCACTGCTTTATTTCAAGTCTGAAGGCCACCTCCTGGCAGAAATTCTCCCTTGTAACCAGGAGTGGTGGTTCATACCTTTAATCCCAGCACTGGGAAGGCAGGCACAAGCAGATCTTTGAGTTTGAGGCCAGCCTGGTCTACATAGCAAGTTCCAGGTCTGCTAGTGCTACATAGTGAGACCCTGTCTTTAAAACACATCCCCTTTCTCAAAGGACGTCATTATTTTATTCTATTCAAATCTTCAGCTGATTAAATGAGGCTCACCCCATTATAGGGGCCAATCTGCTTCACTCTGTATCTTCTGATTTAAATGGCATCTTCACCCCTAAGTGCACTAGAGAAGCATCCAGATTTATGTTTGAACAAAAATCATACATTGGCCCAATAGCATTTAGCATTATATAATGATATGTAGTTGACTGCCAAGTTCTCCTAATTCTTTTCACTTTAGATTTTATGTTTTGAGACAGAGTATGTCTTACAGTATGTCACATAGGCTGGCCTTAAACTTGTGATCCCCCTGCCTCAAAATCTCCAGTGCTGGCCTAACAAGTGTGTGACATGTTGTTCTTCCTTCTAGTTTTTTTTTAAAAGATATTTTTTGACTCGAGAATTTAATACAATACATATATTTTATGTGTGTGAGTGTAAGTGCACCCATGTTGTGCAGTGCCTATAGAGGTCAAAAGAGGGCATCAGATCCCTCTGAAAGTGAAGTTACAGACAGTTGTTAGTGATCATGTGGGTGCTGGGAACCGAACCTGGGTCCTCTGCAAGAGCAGCCAGTGCTTTTAAACACTGAACCACTTCCACAGACCCATACCATTTATTTTGATTATATTAAGACTCCCTTCCCCGTCTCTACGCCTACCTCACCACCCCACCCTGACTTCATGTCTTCTATTATTTTCATTCTCTTTTTGTTTAAAGGCTTACTGAGTCTAAAATGCTCTTGGGTGTAGTTCTATTCTTTGGAGTCTGGTCAATGTACCAGACTTCACACTAACAAGGAAAACTGACTCTCCCTCTCCGAGCATCTATCAATTGTCAATCGAGCCTCAACTAGGGGGTGGGACTTCCTGCTTACCTTCCTCCCTCACGCTGGATTTTTGTCTGGCTTGGTTTTTTCCAGATCTTGTGTATGCGGTCACAAGCTCTGTGAGTACATATGTGCAATTACCCTTGGGTCTCTAGATAACACAGTCTCCTTGCATTCGTCTACCACTTTGGGATCCTAACAATCTTTCTGCCCCTCTCTTCTGCAATGACCCCTGAGCCTTGGGAGAAGAGGGTTTGATGTAGATGTCCCATTTAGAGTTGAGCACTCTGCAGTCTCTTACTTTCTGCATGTTGACCAGTTGTGCATCTTGGTGTTAATCATGTGCTTCAAGAAGCTTCTCTGGTTAGAGTTGAGAGATTCACTAATCTTGGGTCTAACAAATCATTAGGAGTCGGTTTAATAGGATGTCTATTTAGCAGAATAATAGTGGTAGGTTCTCCCCTGTGGCCTGTGGCCTGTCTAGCCACAGTTGTTGGATCTGGTAACCGTGTCAGCTATGGACTGCATCTTGTGAGGTGGGCCTTCAATCCAGTCTGAAGGTGGTTGGTGACCGCCATACCGTTAATTGTGCCACTGTTGCACTGGTTGGCGCATTTCCAAGTTAGTTGTTCACTAACTTGTGAACCAGGGTTCACAGCTGGGTAAGGCTGATGATTACATTTCGTTGTCAGTAACAAGCACCACACCTTCTAGCACTATGAAAACTAGCCAATCTCTACTGGTTCCGATGAAGGTTCAGGGTCAGTATGAGCTTCGTTTCTCCTAGTTTGTTCCATGATTTAGGTATGTACTGTATTCAGCA
The DNA here is from genome assembly GCA_035773235.1 of Eospalax fontanierii. Taxonomy (NCBI): domain Eukaryota; kingdom Metazoa; phylum Chordata; class Mammalia; order Rodentia; family Spalacidae; genus Eospalax; species Eospalax fontanierii. The sequence continues at coordinate 26,444,786 of CM069551.1, read as the reverse complement.
ATAGAATCATGCCACTGAGTTTTGGCAGGTAATCAAGTACAACAGCAATAGCCACTAATATTTCCCTGGTCAGCAACTCCAAAAGCAGGAGTCCAGTCCTGACACTGAGCTTTTCATTTGCTAGCCCATAGTGTCTATTAGGGTCACTGAACCCCGGCTATAGGGTAAATAAATTTAAATGCATTTTTATTGTATATGTTTACAGTGAAAGAAGCTTCTACGGGTTTCCATAAGACTTTTACAAAAGGCTTTTGGTGTCAGCTATCAATCCTCTTACTCCCTCTTTTAATTCTTAAAAGCACAGATGAAACTTCATGACCCATCTGAGGTTCTTCTTCATCCGACCTCCAGGTTCAACATTTCTTCTTTTGTTATTGTTATTGTTATGTGAGTAGGTGCTGCGTGTATTTGTGTTTGGGGTGTGTGTGTGTGTGTGTGTGTGTGTGTATGTGTGTGTGGTGTGCATGTCCTCATTTGTGTTCTGGTGTAGGTGCAGGTGTCTGTGTGCATGCACAAAGAGGCCAGAGGAGGGCATAAGGTGCTCTCCTCCATCACTTACTCCCTTGAGACAGGATCACTTACTGAGCCAAGAACTAAATTGACGGTCAGTAAATCTTAGCAATCCTTCTGTTTCTGCCTTTCCACTCCCAGCACTGGAGTTATAGATGCCTACAGCCATGCATAACTTTTTATGTGGGTGCTAAAGATTCAAACTCAGGTCTTCATGCTTGAACCACAAGTGCTCTTACCTCCTGGGCCATTGCCCTAGCCCCTTAATATAATGTTATATTTTAATACTTGTTTCACAGCACTGTCATGATTCCACAGTATTTACATGACTTGGGCTCTACTAGAAGCGAGTCTTCTCATGGTATGGACCTAAAATATTGCTGAAGATAATATTGCAGGACAGTATACTAGACCTACCTAGGCCATATCTATCAGAGAGAGTTGCTCAATGTAGTTCACAGAATGAGGTGATAAACTAGTGTGGGTGGGGGAGTGAGGAGCTAGAAAAAATCGAAGCATTAAATTATTTAATTACCCAATCATGAACTCTGCCCCCCGCGCCCAAATATTTGTTTCATCAGAGATGCAGTGCAGCTGGTGGATTTTCCTGGTCATGCTGTCCTAGGCATGTGTGTATGCATATACCCGTGTCTGTGATGGCAGACCCTGGAAAGGTTTGCCAAGTTCATAAGAGAAGCATGTGATGATTGGTTCTTGCTTGTCTGTCTGTCTTAAAGCAGAGGGAAGAACCAATTCCCCAAAGTCAGACTGTCTAACTCTCTGAATTTGGGCCTGATTCTTATTATCCCACTGCCATCTCTTTTTCTTTTCTAATCAATCACACAAGTAACAATAATAAAAAGATCTATAACAGTGTTAGAAAAATTCAATCCAAGTGAACTTAGTCTAAGTCGATCCTCTTCCCTCATCCATGTTTGAGTTCTTATCTAGGGTGCAGTGCATGAATTATTGCATGTGATCAGAAATATGTTGGTGAGTTTCAAAGATCAAAGATACTCTTTGTGTTTCTTGATATTCTGTCCCCGCCTCCTTGTTGCCTCTTCCTCCTCTTTCTTCTTCTTTTACTTTTGGACTGAAATGGATAATGGAAGCTCTGTAGAAGATGCTCTGGGGACGCAGGACAGGGAAAGTGTTTTCTGTTGAAATTAGTGACTCCATCTTTTTGAGGACCCAGGAACTTTGAGGAGCAGAAGAAAGCTAAAGGTTTGTTCTCCAAGAAAATGACCATAAATGAGATACTTTGCCTATAATCTTAAGGAACTCATGGTCCCGCAGGCTCCAGATAAGGAGCACCCTGAGTTAAAACCTTTCTTCCTCAGGGTTGGAGAGATGACTCAGTGGTTCAGAGTACACTTGTTACTATTACAGAGAACAGAGTTCCCAAGTTCCACTTCCAGCCCCAATGTTGAGCAGTTCACAACTGCCTGTAACTTCAACTCCTGGACACCTGTACTCAGACACGCACACACACACACACACACACACACACACACACACACCCCACACCCCTACCTGAGTGTCTCTAGTTTGTGTCAAATTGACAGCAGCTAACCAGCACACTTGTTAAAATATATTACTCTAAAATTAGCTCATTTAATCTTATACTAATCCAAAATGGTGGTGCTATATTATCCTCATCCACATCATTAAGAAGAAAAATAAATATTTTTTAAATTAATTTTTATTTTAAGTGTATGAATGTTATGCCTGCATGCCTATAAGTGCACCCGTGTCGTGCAGTGCCTGTGGAGGACAGAAGAGCGCGTTGGATCCCCTGGAAGTGGAGTTACAGATGGTTGTAAGCTGCATGTGGATGCTGGGATTTGAACCTGGGTCTTCTGCAGGAACAGCCAGGGCTCTTTACCACTGATCCATCTCTCCAACCCCATGATGACATCTTTTAATCATGTATGTCATTGTGTTTTTGTGCTGATGACTTAAAAACACCAATAACATAGTTATTTATGTACAAAACCTAGGGTGCCACAAATGATAAATTCATTCCTCCCACGCCTACACACAAATCAGGAGAACTGTGGCTAGAAATCTCTTTTCAGGAAAAAAACCAAAACATTATCTCTTATCTGATTTGTTTTAAAACTATGGATTAACAGAATAGATACAATGTCATCCTAGATTTTTTTTTCCTCAGACCCAGTGAGATGTGAAACCACTTGTCCATGTTGTGATTCTTTTTTTCACACTATAGTGCAAAAATCTTCCACTGGGAGAAAGAGCTGGAGCATTTGCAGACATCAAGTGGGTTTATATTATTTTCTCTCTATCACTTAGGCAGAGTCTCTAGATTGCCTCATTTTCACATCAAGACAAAAAATGTATACCATTTTGCCAGTTTATAAAGCTGACATTTTCCCATGTCAAGTGGCTGGAAAGAAAAAAAAAAGATGAAATAAAAAGAGGGCTGGAGAGGGGGCTTAGTTGGAGGGTAAAGTGCTTGCTGTGCAAGCATGAAGACTTGAACTTCATCCCTGGCACCCACATAAAAGCTCAGTGTGGCAGAGCTTGCCTGTAGTCCCAGGGAGATGGAGATAAGTGGAGCCCTGGGGCTTACTGGTCAGCTGCCTACTTAATCAGTGAGCTCAAGCTCCTGATGAGGTGGGGGGCTCCCAAGGAACAGCCCTGGAGGCAGACTCTGACCTCCACAGGCAAGTGCATATGCATACACACCACACACACACACACACACACACACACACACACACACACACAGAGAGAGAGAGAGAGAGGGAGAGAGAGAGAAACGGAAATATGCATTAGCATCATTTTTACATTTTTAAGGCAAAAGACTGTCTAGAATTGAATTTATTTCCATTGATTTACAGGTCTGTCTCCTTCCTCCTCCTCTTCCTCCTCCTGCTTGGAACCATTAACCACTGCAGGGATAAAGCAGACTTCTCTGGCTAATGAATTGTGATAGTCCTGTGCCTCTGTCCCATGCACTAGGGGAAGGCGCAGCTGAGCCCATGTCTAGAACATGGTGCTGTCTGCAAAACCCAGCAGAGATGCAAAGGCCTAGTAAGAGACAGGGAAGGAGGGAGGAGCAGCGAGGGAGGACTACGCAGGGGCAGAGGTCTGCGTTCAAATGTTCCTAGAACTATGAATTGTTAATTTTAAAGGGAGCACTAATTTCCATGCTAATTGTAACTAAATCTAAGTACAAGGAAACATGTTTGGGATTGTCAACAAGCCTGATGAGCCGGATCTCCTAGCAGCCTGTTTGCAGGAGAATGGAGGAGCCTCCTGGGAGGAACCCATCCTGGGGGAGCACACTGCTATGAGCTGGACCAGAGACAGTTTGGTCCTCCATCCTTAACTGCTAATTATGCCAAGGGCTTGCTTGGAAGTGGCTCCTGTGTACTGTGAACTCCAGTCTATATCTTACAGGGCAGAGGCAGAAATCGATGCAAACACTGCAAGAGATGCTCTACTGTAAGCATGGTTGGAAGCTCCAGGGTAAACCACAAGGCCTTGGGATTCTTCTAGTAGAGTCTAACTCCAGAGAGGGTCCCAGGTGACAGCTGATCTGGCTTTCAGTGCTGTGACTGTGGCTCTGAATACATTGGCAATAACGATGAGAATCATCTCACATCCGGAACATATTTTCTTTTAAATAAGCTTTTCCTCCTTATTTATCATATTTATTTTATGTGTAGGAGTGCTATGCCTGCATGTATGTGAGTGTACTCATGTCGTACAATGCCCACGGTGGTCAGAAGAGGGTGTTGGATCCCCTGGGACTGGAGTTACTGATGGCTGTTAGCCACCAGGTGGGTACTGGGATTAGAATCTGGATTCTCTACCAGAGCAGTCAGTGCCCTTAACTGCGGAGCCATCTCTCCGGCCCCCTGTGCCCAGAACTTATTTTCTACCTGGCCCTTGGCATTCATCATCTCATTCAGGCTTTAAAATAAACCTAGAGAACAGGTCTATTTGCAGTCTTACTGTATCAAAGAGGAAACTGAGGCTGACTCAACACGTACACAGAACTAAGAAGCTACGGGATCCAGTTTGAACCCAGGTGGGTACACGGCTGCCCTCGGTGCTTGCCTCTTCAGGAGCATCAGGGCCCATCCATAGTTTATGCCTGGAAGTTGCATGTAAGGAAATCCTGGCAGAAGGCATTGACCCTTCTGAGTCATGGCATTGTCTTGACATCTTTGTTCTCCTTCTGGACTTGAGCCAGGTCTTGAAGAAGGGTTAGAGAGAGGGGCCAGGCGTTTCAGGTGGGGGTCTAAAGGGAGGAACAGGGTGATGGCAGGGAAGGGTGGCACGTGTCCAGGGGCTTCAGTGCCTGCTGGAGAGGTAGGATCACGAAGCCTGTTAAGTTGGGTGGACTTCAAAAACAGTATTGATGGGCACAAACAGAACACAGAATGGAGGCTGAGGTGGGCTTCACTCCCCTATGACCCTGGGAGCTTTGGGGTTGTCTTATGCCTGTAAGTTCATTTGTAAGCCTCGCATCTCGGGTGCTGACTCTTTATAGGTTTCAGTCAATGCAGTTTGAAACTGGCATCAGAAATGAAAATTTTAAAAAATGGAAAAAAGATGGCAGAGGATATAACTTTTCATTTTCAGTCAATTCTCAATTATCTGTGAGAAGTAAAGTTAACTGAAATCTCCAGATTTCAATAGCTAATAGCGCTCACTTCTTATGCAACCTATCTTTCACCACAGCTTCCAGAAACTACCCAAACGGACTAATCCGAGTTTCACATTTGTTCCTTCTTGTGAAGTGCTAATTAGTGAACTGGCCCTGATGTGGACAGTAGGAGAGAGAGAAGAGATCCAGAGGGCCAGGGAACACCGTGCCCAACCCAGGGTTCTAAGAAACCCAGAACCAAGTGTTGTGTCAAGGCTACTGTGGCTGGCTTTGCGGGGCAGAGCAGAAATAAGATGGCAGCGGGGTGTACCTCTGTGGTGTAATAGCTGCAGGTGTCAGGGAAGTGCAGAGACCCCACCAAAGCGACATGTTCTAAGGGACCTGAAACAATTAGGGGAAAACAAAAATACCTCATTGGGGAGGTTTGGTGGGGAATTTGCAGTAGGCACAAAATTGGGGTGAACTGAACTGGGCACTGTGCAAGGTGAGGCATTCAGGGAAGGGACTTCATACCCTGGACTCGAACTCAGGGCCTCCGCGTGCTTGGTGAGTGCTTTAGACTGAGTTATATTTCAGCCTTTTAAAAATACTTTTCATTTAGAGAAGGTCTCACTAGAGTACATCTTGGAGTTGCGATCCTCTTGCCTCAGCCTCCCCAGTAGCTGGGATGACAGGTCTGTGCCATCCGGCATGGCTAAGTAGGGCCTAATGTCGATGTGCGGATGCGGGACCTTGAGGAGAAGGGCTGTGTCTGAGAGGAAGGCACATTTGTAGACATTCTCTTAGAAGCCATGGAAGCAGGTTTGGGTTTATCATGGAGGTTTTGAGGGGGAGTGACAGCATAGAGAGCTAGAGAAAGGAAGGCAAGGGAACCCCAGCCACCCCAAAGTCAGGGCTTTATGTTGCCTAGGCTGGTCTCCAACTTGCTATGTAGCTGGGGCTGGCCTTGAATTACCGAGCCTCCTGACTCCACCCAAGTGGGTGTGCGGCATCATGTCCTCCCCTCCCTTCCTCTTCTTTTTCCTTCCCTTCTTTGTGTGATACGGTCTTGCTATGTACAGCTCAGGCTGGCCTGGAACTCATTCTGTAACACAGGCTGGCTTTGTGTTCTTGAGCCCCCTCCCTCAGTCTCCCAAAGGCTAAGGTCGCAGGTGAACATCACCATGCCTGCCCACTTCCTATCTCTTTTGCTAGAAGAAGCTTATCACAGACAGATGGCAGATGTCACAGGTTGGGGGATAATCAGTCTGCAGTCAGGGGAGATGGGGGTACGGAACAGAAGACAGGCAGAGCAAGTGGCCTCTGCTTACACCCTCCTCTATGGTCTCACAGGAGCTGCACAGAGATGAAGGGACCATGGGATCTTTTGGTGTCTACCGTCTCACCTGTCCTCACCTCTGACAGCTATTGCTCTGTAGCCCCAAGGCCCAGCTCTCTCCTTCCCATTTCAAGCCCATGCTCAAGGAGAATACAGAGCCTGCTGAAGTGGTCTAACTGATTGCCTGGGGCCATGCATTCTTGAATGTCGATGGCGGTGGAGGAGAGGAATACCTTCAGAGGAGGGAGGGTGAGAAGCAGCAGTTTTGAATCCCCGCAGTGCTCCTCCCATATTCTTCATAAACATCCTCCCTTTTGAGCACAGAATGTGAATGCCATGATAATGGTGGAAAGGTTGAGGTGAGCAGGAACTCTGAGTGCAGTTATAAAACAGAGAAGAGATGTCTATGCACTTCAGGAAACTACTCCCAGGAGTTATTATGCAGCTTCCTCTCTTGCTGTCACGTCAGGAACTTCTGAGACTTTCTAGTCAGATGTCATTTTTGACTGTGACCCTCGGGAGGGAGGTAAGACTCCTGTATGCTGGGAGTCTCAGAATTGGAGTAGTGATCCCATTAAAGTGGGACTGGGAGATGGGAGAGGCTTAGTCACTGGGTTGTTAGTTGAAAGGTAGGTGTGCTATTACTGCTGTTGATGTCAGTCTTGTAAAAGCCACATCGCCAGCCATCCCCACCTCTTTCTTCATCCAAAGGATGAGGGGGTCCTGTGAACAGAGACAGAGGTTGCCATTCACAGAGAACAAGTTTTTTATTCTAAGTGCTTAGACAAACAACGTATCTCTCTGCTTCCTCATCCACAACAGGGATATCTTACTTTCTACTATGAGGATAGGCTATTTGTTTTCTCTGTGGCTTCTGTCATTGCTGTGCTCCGTTATGTGAACAGAGTCACACCAAGCAAGTTTCCCGAATGACCGAGTGAGCATTCTTTGTGCTGGGGAAAAGATCCCCTCCCCCTCTGTATCTTGGGCTGTCCTGAAGTGCACTATGTATCCCCACTGACTCAGACTCACAGCAATCTTCCTGCCTCAGCCACCTGAGTGTTGGGACTACAGGCATGTACCACCACATCAGGCTTGATGGTACTATTTTTTTTTTTTTTCTTGCCCTCTGATTTTTGCCAGAGTTGTGTTGACTAGTTTTGACCTGGACAGCCCAGTGTGAGTCTTCTGTGGCTCCCAGTGAGACCCCACTAATGTCCCAAGCTCTTGACACCATCTGGGGCTCAGAGCCAAACCAGATCTTCATTTCCTGGAAAACCTGTACAGCTGCGTATGCTGGAAATAAAGACTCCCTTTACTGCTCTAAACAAACACACACAGGTTTATAATTGCTTTTGTATTTCACTGTTGTAGCCACCAGAGCCTCCCAAATTGTGGTTGATTTTAATGTCAGTGGAAATCTACTGGGAATTAACAGCAGCAACAACAAAAAGATCTTTTAGAAATTGAATAGCAGGCCTAGAAAAGTTCAAAGTCTGCTACCTTGTTCTTTCTACATTGCTATTCATACAAAATGTCATGCAAATTAGTTCTTATTTACTGAGCACTTTGCTTCAGTGACCAAAAAAAAAAAAAAAAAGTTCTAAGAAAAAAATTGCTTATATTTAACCATCCATTTTTCCAAAAATAGGACAGCAATTAAAGTAGTACCACATGATGTCACTGATGATGTCAGTGCAGAAGAAGAATGCCAGCTTAGTGCGTGGTGCTCAGAGCTGAGCATCTGTCTCTCATCAGGGAGTAGACACTGTGTCCAGAAGAGAGTTCTGGGGCTCCAGGGCCATAAGGATTGTAGATGCTGTGCAGGGTGTGGAGTGAATAGCATCTTTGGTGGTGTGCAATCATGACAGCTGGGCCTTTCAACAGGGGAGCCTCAGAGATGCTCTGGGACCCTGATTCCAGATCACTGGAACACAGTTTCTTCTCTGGCAGAAACGAGAAATTTTTGACTATGCATGGTCTGAGTCCCCATGATTCTGTGATTTCTAGGGCTGAGTATAGAGCACTGTGTATATGTAATTACAACACAGGTGCTTTGGAAACTTTGCTCTCTTGATCCTCACTGTTTTAGCTACTTTTTTTCTCATTGCTATGACAATATACCTGACAAGAAGCAATTTAAGGAAGGAAGGGTTTACTCGGGTTTACAGTTTGAGGGGGATCTAGTCCATCATGGCGGGAGGGTCTGGTGGCCCGGACAGGAGGCTGACTGGTCACACTGCTTCTGCAATCAGGAAGCAAAGAGAGTAAACAGGAAATAGGGCTGGGCTATAAAATTTTAAGGCCTGTCTCCAAGGATCTACTTCCTCTGAGTGTTTGTTTACCTTCTGAAGGTTCCACGGCCCTCCTAAGCAGCCCCACCAGCTTGGTACCACGTGTTCAAACACATGAGCTTATGGGGGTCATTTCACATTCAAACCACAACACTCACATAGCCTTCGTGGCAAAGAATACCCAACTCTATTTCTGAAGTTAAGTCAATTTCCAATGGCCACAGCTTGTAAGTGGCAAAGCCAAGATTTGTATTCAGATTGCCTTGATTCCAAAGCTTCTCACTATCTGACTCTGTCTAATGGATTCCCAAAATGAGAATAAGGTTAAGTAACTTCAGTTAGTAGTGCAGCATTCAGTACTGGTGGCTGTGTGGTTAAATCACACTGATGGCAAGCTACAGGCCATACACACAAGGCTTCAGTACGTGGAGCTGATTCTCTCTTGTGGTAGCAGTGGAGATGGATGGGCAGTCCGGGGTCTGCGGCAGGCAGGTGGCTCAGGAACCCAATTCCTTTTGTTTACTTACCTGTTCTTGTTTCTTCATCTGCCCTAGTTTGTGACAAAACACTCTGACCAGAAGCAACTTGGGAAATAAAAGGTTGATTTAGTTTACTCTTCCATGTCACAATCTACCATTGAGGGAAATCAGGGCAGGAGCCTGGGAGGCAGGAACCACAGAAGAATGCTGCTTGCTGGCTTGCTCACGGGCTTATGCTTAGCTAGGTTTCTTAAATCCAGGACCATCAGCTTAGGGCCGGTGCTGTAAACAGTATGCTAGACCCTCCTACATCAATTACTAAGAACCCCCAGCAGATCTGCCCATAGGCCAGTCCGACCTAGGAAATTCCTCAGTCCAGTCTTTCCTCTAAGATGACTCTAGGCTGTGTCAAGTTGACGGTTAAAGTTAAAAGTTAATTACGACACCATCTTGAGCTATGGCTTATACCAGGGTCACCCTGTGGTATAAGATGGCTGGTAGAGATCCAGCCACCATACTTGATTGCCTGGGAAAAAGGAAGAAAGCAAAGTACATTGGCAGTTTTCTCAGATGAGATGTAAGACAGGAAAGGAGTAACCTATTCCTTTAAGTCACTGGGATGGCAAGACAGAAGAAGCCAGTCTGTCTGTAGAGCATCCTAGGCTGAACTCTGTGTGTTGAGGGTTGAATAACATGTATCCATACATCCCTCCCCTCCCCTCCCCTTCCCTGCCCTCCCCTCCCCTCCCCTCCCCTCCCCCCAGCATTTCAGAAGTGCCATCTCAGCTCCTCTGCTCATGTTTCCTGGGCCAGTGTTTAATCCCTTGCCTTGTTGAAAACAGAAGACGGAGGAATGTAATCTTTACTCCCAGTGGCAAACTGTCCAGCTAAACACCCGGATTTTATGGTACTGAGGAAGAACAATCAAAAGGTATCAGGAAACCAACTTCTACCTTTGTCAAAGTTACCAACCCCTTTATCTGGCCTCTTTCTGGGATGGTCCCCAGCCTTCCTGGCAGTCCTGAATTATCAGTCAGGCCTGACATCATTCCCTCTAGCCATGACTACAGGTGGGAGAAGGCTTCTGAGAGACGCCTCCTTTTTACAGAGAGACACACTGGCAGTGTATCTGACTCTTCTATATACCACATTGTCTGCTCATGACTCCCAGAAGCCTAGGCTCCATCTTGGCGACCCTGCGAGACCTACAGCTGAGGACTGGGCTGGACCTGGTAGACAGCAGAGGCGAGAGACAGAGAGAAGCTGGGGTGAACTGCCTAATTCAGGAGAGGCCTGCTTCTGGACTTGGGAATACCATTCCATGTTTAAGTCAGTTCAAAGAGGGGATGGAGTTGTTACAGCAGTCAGATAGATGCCTTCTGCCTAAGAAGCAGGAAAGGACAGGAAGTAAGTCATTCTTGTTTCGTATGGCAAGATATAATCCAGTCTATGCAAGTAGCACTCCTGGTCGAATCCTCCTCATTGGTAGTTGAATCTCCTGTATCTATCTAACTTCCATCCGTCCTTCCCTTCCTTCCTTCTTTCATTTTCATGGTGCTGAATATCAAACCAACTACCTCATGCAGGCCAGGCAAGTATTTTATCACCGAGCCACACACCCAGCGTTCTATTTCTAATAAAGGAATTTTCGCTTTCGATTTCCATAAAGAGGACTGTGCTGGTTATTTTTTTTTGTCAGCTTGACACAAACTAGGGTCACCTGGGAAGAAGGACTGTTAACCAAAGAAGTTCCCAGATCACGTTGGTGCTTTGCCACATCTGTGAGGCGTTTTCTTAATTGCTAGTTGAGGTGGGAGGGCCCATGCCCAGGAAGGTGGGCTTGGGCTGCATTAGAAAGGTAGCTGAGCAAGCCAGGGAAAACAAGCCAGAAAGTAACGATCCTCCATGGTCTCTGCTCCAGGTTCCTGCCCTGAGCTCCCGTCCTGGCTTCCTGTGCTGATGGACTGTGAGCTGAGCTGTAAGCTAAATAAACCCTTTCCTCCCCAGGTTGGTTTTGGTCAGTGTTTTAGTACAGCAGCAGGAAAACAAGAACAAGGTTACTTTTAGACAGAATATTTGATAGGCTCAGGTTATATATCATATTATTTTAAAAGCACAAGACCTAGCTAACTCCTTTATACTGGCTTAGAAAGAGTGGGTGATTTCCCCAGGGTCACCTCTTGGGGGTTGAGCTGGCCAGGGATTAGGAGTCTGGCCTTCAAAGGCGTCCTGTTCCATCCTCTCTCTCAGTTTACTTGTTTACTTTCAGTTCAACTGCTGCTGAATGGTCTGGAATGCTTGTGGGCCCGTCTCAGTCATGAGTGGACTGTTTCCCAAGGTCATCCTTGGATTTGGCTTTCTGCTATTCCACATGAGCCCTCTTGGCTCCAGGCCTTGGGTCTGGTCATCTGGAGAAAGATAACTTGGGGTTGCAAAGAAGGGGGGTGATTTTCAGCCTTAGCTGCTGCCAAGCTTATCAACTCTGACTGTCGTCCTCCCACTGACTCCTCTGCTGGAGCAGCCTGGAAATCATTAAGACAGCCATGTCTCCTTCCCAGGAAACCAGGCCCGAGAGGGTTTCCCTGTACCCAGTCCCATCTGCTTCTCATTCCAGACCATGTCCTGGCATAGTTATTCCCAATCATGTCTCATTTGGTCAGGCAGCACACACCTGACTGGGGGAAAAAAAATGCTCCCAGCTGGAATCAGAAGTGTCTGCAGCTGTGCGGGGATGTGTGCGGTGCGGGGGGCGGGGGGCACTCAAGGACCTGGGTGACAGGTTCAGCCACGTTCTGCTTATGTTCTCTCGGAGATACAGCATGGTAGTCAGGCAAGGCCGGTGAACCCAGCTTAGCTACCGCTGTTCATAAGAACTGGGATAGGTTAGGAGCTGGAGAGAAGGCTCAGCCGTTAAGAGTGCTGGCTTCTGTTGCAGACAACTTAGGTCTGGTTCCCAGCACCAAATGGTGGCCAACAACCTTTGCAGAGTTCTGTTAAAAGGCAACACTAGAAAAGAATGATTAGGAAAACAGGAGACCCGGGGTGGAGACTGAAGGGGAATGGTGGGGTGAATGTGATCCAAGTGTTATATGCACGTATAAAGTGACACAACAAACCCATTTATGTATACAATTAAAATATTCTAATATGTTCTTTTGAGACAGGGTCTTGTTATATAATCCAGGTGGGACTAGAGTGCTGGGGTTACAGGAGTGTACAGTCTTGCTCAGTTTTATTAAAAAATTTAATCTTAAGGAATGCTAAATCAGGGACTGGAGAGATGGCTCAGTGGTTAAAGGCACTGCTTGCTCTTGCAGAGGACCCAGGTTCGGTTCCCAGCACCCACATGGTGGCTCACAACTGTCTGTAACTCCGGTTCCAGGGGAACCAATATCCTCTTCTGACCTGTGGCCATTGCATGACATGGGTACATTCACATGCAAGCAGGCAATAAATACACTGATACACATAAAATATTTAAAAAGAGTGCTAAATTAAGGCGGGAAGTGTAGCTCAGTTGGCAGAGTGCTTATTCACAGAGCCCTGGATTCAATCTACAGTACAGCATAAACTGGGATACATGAGACCCTGTCTCAAATATCTAAATTACACACATTCTATGTTACATACGAGGTACTTGATAAATTGTTAATTATAAGCGTCCATTTGTCAGGAGTGGTTATAAGCGCATTTGTCAATCAATGTGTCATGACTTCTAGGTTAAAATGTTATGATGTCTAGCTTGATACTTTCCGGTTCCCTGGGACCAAGAAAAGAGGTTAGGGGCCTTTCCTTTCAGTTTTAGACTGCCAGGGTTGAAGGGAACTTGGAACCCTCTGCTCTGCCTTGGTCCTGGGCTCTCATGCATTCCTGCTGAGCAAACAGGTCCAGAACAGAGGGAGTCAATCCAATTTTGGAGCCTGAGTTAACATTATTTTGTAAGTCATTATTATAATCACCTTCCCCGAAGAAAATGTCTCCAGGAGACCAAGAGAATCACACCATTGAGAGCCTGTGGCGGCCTCAGCCTTACTTCTAACCTGCATTACCTCTGCTTTCTGGCCCTTAGTCAGCTGGGTTGTCTCTTTTTCTCTAATGTTCCTTGGGTCTCATGTGGTCATTGAAAAGGTAGATGAGAGAGAAGCACTGAGCTATATCCTCAGCTATCTCATTCTTAGGAAGAGAAGAGGCCAAAGGAATGAAATAAAAGAAATATCTATCCCCTTTTCTCTGTTCATGGAGTCCCAACTCATGACTTGCTTATATGACCTTGAGACCTTCATATTATCTTTGACTTGACCAGCCTATCTGGAGATGGACTGAGAGAGGGACAGAGACCTTGAATTGTCCTGTGAGTCCTCTGGATGATCGCCTGTGGCCTAATGATATCTGGTAAACCTGGTTAATTGTATTCGTGTCTTCTCTTTAGTCACCGTGGTCATAGTGGCTCAAGCCCAGCTATGTGAGTCACCTCTTATTAGTTTCCTGTCTGGACCGATGACTTAGGAATATGAGCTCTTCACTCTGATGGTCTGGTGCAAGTATTTTCAAAGAAACTTTGTCATCATCCAGGGAATTCCTTTCATACTTTCTATAGAAAACAGGCCAAGAAAAAAAAAAATAGAAAAGGCCAAGTAGATTGTTAAGAGGAACATTTGCTTGATCAAGACTGGAGTAGTTGGAAGGCAGTTCATGATAAAGTCAAGCAGCTGTATCATGGGGACAGTCAAAGCATCCTCATTAGGCACTTGTCCTGGAGAGTGCTCTGAATGTGGAACGAAAGCTTCTGGGGCAGAGCTTGCACTACAATGTCAAGGACCAAGCCCTGAATACTTCTAGAAGGCCTTGTTCTCTTTTGGTTTCTGGTTTTAAAGACCAGAGTCGTGCTGGAAACTGGTGAAGGAGATCCTTGGGAATGTGGTTCGTCTTGGCTTTTGTGCCTCCAGTAGCTATGTGCAGTTTGTCCAGAGGGTTTCCAGTGAGGGAGTGGCCCAGAGTGGTCCTAAATCTCTTCTGTCTTATGCCCTGTGCTTTGCACTTCTTTCCAGGGGCAGCAGATGCTACCATGGTACCATTTTCCCTATGTGGGACTCACCCCTCCATTCCCCTCCCCCTCGTCTTTTGTCTTGTTCTTCTAATGTATATCACAAATTCCTTCCTTTTATAGTTATTGTCTGTTTACTTTTCACCAGTCTTTTTATTTCCCAGTTCCCAGACATCCATGTGTGCCTTGGTGGTGGACTGGTGCGCACAGCTGCCTCCCAGTTGCCAGACATCCTTTAACCTTCTCTTTCCTCTCTCGAGAATACGCTTTCTACTGCCAGTTTGTTTTCTGTGCCCTCACCTTTGTTAGTGCCCTTCTCCTCAAAGTATTCACTGAAGGCACTTAAAGACAGACTTCAGTGCTTTGATACAAACAGGAACTTGAAGCAGAACCATTTTTTTCTAAGAAACCCCTTCTCTCTGCTAATCCTCATGGATTAGCACACCCGTGTCTCATGCTGACATTCCTCCACATATGCATTATTTGAACTGTTTCCCTCCAGGATTAACTTACTTGTCCCAAGATTTGTTACTAGTGGGCTAGGCAAGCTGTTGTTACACACAAATAAGCTACATGGCTGAACTTAGTGCTATGCAAATATGTAAGGACAAGATGAGAGCAGCAAGCCCTCAGGTAGCTGGGACTTGAAGGTCATGGCCTCTGAGTAGTCTTATTCCAGAGATAGATTAGATGCTGCTGAGCTGCATATTTTTTCTGTTCTATAGCCTTACCAGCCCATCTATATTCCTAGATATCTCCACCATAAAAGCAGAACCTCACAGTATGTCTGTCACTAGCAGATACACAGTGCATGAACCTCCACCGTATGCTAAGAGGCCTTAGTGAGAGCATTTGGTCTCAGACTGGTTCTTGCCAGCTCACCCTACAGGGGTACAGTTTCCATCAGTGGATACTGTGAGAACTCTTCATTTGTATAGGAACTAAGAGAACACTTTGTATCAAATAACTCTCCCAATTAATTATTTAGCATTCCTTTCCAGAAAGACTAGGAAATGAAGGTATTGGAGACACCAAAATAAATGAGTGTTCTTCCTTGTTCTTTAGGACCTGGGAGTCTAGAGTTGGATTCATGTCAATCCTTTCATGTTCTATTTATACAACTAAGTGACTAACAGCAGTCCAAAATGGGAGTCCTCCTTTGGTCTCCTCTTCTGGCCTGTTGGGTCTGGGGTATGGTCAACTGCTCTGATATCTGTTAGTGTGGTCCATGGGTCTGGAAGGTGAACTTCCTTTAGCTGGAATTTTCCAGGTTACAATCCCCCCACTTTAAATGAAGACTTATTTTCCTCACCAGGGCTATATAGGATGTACTATCAAGTGTGTGGTGTGTCTGCCAGAGATGATCCTTCACACATGATTTTTTGTTGGCAAATATGTCTGCAGCCAGTTTACCCCCCGCCCTCCCCCACCAGAATTACTTCCAGAATTGTGAACAGATTGCAAAAAAATCACTTGGTTGGGAAGCTACATTTAGTTCCCAAAAATGTCATTGAGTCCTGCCTCTTACCCATAGTCATGTGGCTTAGGAGCTGATCTAATTTAAGGGATTTTAAAACCTCAGTTGTCCTAACTGGAGGAAATTTTGGAGGATGACAGGTAGGCTTATTGTCTTGAATGCAGTAATGGTTTACAGATATCTATTAATATGCCAACACCTGTCACACTGTACACTATAAATATAGGTGATTCATTGTATATCAATTAAATCCCAATAAAGGTGCTAAAAAACACCCTCACTGGGTCCAAAATTTCTCCCCTTCTTCTACCAGAAATTAATCATTTTGCTTCATCCTTCTGTCTCCAGCCTCACCAAACAGTCATTTGGTTCTGTCAGATTTTATGAAGCAGGCAATATCAGGAGAATGAACAGACAGTGAACAGATCTTGTATCAGTGAAGTAAATGGCTTTCTTCTTATTAGTTGGGCTTTGCGGTTTTTTATTTATTTTTCTTTGCTATGTATAAGTGTTTTGCCTGCATGTATGTATATGTGTCCATGTCATGCAGTGCCTACAGAGGCCAGAAGAGGGTGTCAGATCCTCTCAATCCAAAGCTACAGAGGATAGTTGTTAGCCACTATGTGGGTGCTGGGAATCAAACCCAGGTCCTCTGCAAGAGCAGTCAGGGTTCTTAACCATTGAGCCATCTCTCCAACCCGACTAGTTGGGGTTTAGAGCTATGCAAACGGACAGAGCTGGAATTCATATGAGGAGAGGCAGAGCAAAAGGTAACAGTTTGGGAGGATGAGGAGACAAAATAATGAAGACCCAGCTAGGTTCTGGGGAGGAAGCCCAGGAGATTAGAATGGTAAGTAAATTTATGTCAGAAAACCCACCATCAAAGACCCATGCCCTGATTCTTCTCTTCAGTGACATGAGTGGCAGATGTACTGGGGGTTTTGCAGTAAGGTGAACCCTTAACTACTGATCACATTGCTGATTAGCTAAGAACTTTGGCAAGTCTCTCAGCTGACCTTCACTTCAGTTTTGTACTGTGTAAAAGGGCATGAGAATATTTATCTCATGTGAGTTGTGAGGCTCAGACAGGATAAAATAAACCCAGAGGTTTCCAGGTGTCTTACAATAGTAGGACACACATTTCTACCTATCCTACCCTGTCTTATCTTTCCTTTCAAAATATTTTACCCAGGGATAAGGAGACAAGAGAATTGATAAAGTGCTTGCTATGCAAGCATGAGGACCTGAGTGCAATCTTCAATACCCACATAAAAGTTGGGCTCAGTGGCACATGCCTATAACCTCAGTGCTGGGGAGCCAGAGACTGGAGGATCCCTGGGGCTCACTAATTGTCCATTCTAGCAGAATTGGCAAGTTCCAGGTTCAGTGAGAGACCCTAAAAGTAAGGTGGAAAACGATTAAGGAAAACACTAAATGCTGACCTGTCTCCCCGCCTCCTCACTTGCTCACTTGCTCTTGGTTTCCCTCCCTCCCTCCCTCCCTCCCTCCCTCCCTCCCTCCCTCCCTCCCTCCCTCCCTCCCTTCTTCCCTCCCTCCCTCCCTCCCTCCCTCTCTCCCTCCCTCTCTCCCTCTCTCTCTCCCTCTCTTTCAGACATGTAATCATACACGGAATTTTTTTTTAACCTATAAGTACATATCTTTTGAAGCTTCATCAAGCCCAGCAAATCTTTTTATATACTTTCATTTTCCTCCTAAGTATAGAAGCAATCTCTTCTAATATTTAAAAACACTTTGCTGTTTTTATTTTATGTGTATGAGTGTATTGCCTGCATATATGTAAGTGTACTCATCTTGTACAATGCTGCAGAGGTCAGCAGAGGGTGTCAGAGACCCCGGAACTGGATTTATGGATGGTTGTTAGCCACCATATAGGTGCTGGGAATCAAACCCAGGTCCTCTGCAAGAACAGCCAGTGCTCTTAACTGCTGAGCCATCTCTTCAACCCCATTCTTATATTTTTGAAAGGATACAGAATACCAATCAATATGAGGAAAATCTCCCTTCTATATGAATTCTTAAGGGAAAACAAGCACCCTAAACATAAATATGTTCCTTCTCAACAACAAACCCATTAGGAGCATATGCTATTGTACGAAGAGAGGTTGGAAGGGAAGAGGACCGAATGCATTTGGCTTATCCCTTTGGTTGGCTCTGATTTTCTTTTGTACGTCTTTTCAGAGATAGCACTGTCTTAGTCTAATCACAAGGTATGAGAAAATTTGGTATCATTTTAGATTGCAAAGTTCAAGAATGCTTGCTCAGGGTTGAGAGCAGAGGGTTGCAGGCACCACGTGACGCAAAGCAGCTCTTACTGTTCTTTTGTTTCCTTTTAAAAAGGGCAAACCCAGGGCAGCCAGTCCTATTCCTGACTTTTTCCTTTCTTCCCAACCTTCAAGCATAGCTGAGTTAGCCAGCCAGCCTAGGAGCCTCCTCATTCTCTTCATTGCTGCCTACCTCTCTAGTCACATAGTCTCCATCTCAAACTCCTCCCCCTCCCTCCCTCCCTCCCTCCCTCCTTCCTCCTCCTCCTCCTCCTCCTCCTTTAAGTTGGGTCTCTCCATGTATCCTAGGTTGGCCTCAAACTTGGAATGATCTTCCTGCCTCTGCCTCCTGAATGCTAGGATTGCAAACATGTATCCCCACACCTAGTCCTGTTCCGTAATTTCTTGTCCCCTCTGAAGCAACTTTATATACACAGAATCTTCTTTTCGTCAGCCAATCACTTCACAGCCAGTGCCAAACCACCCATCTTTTAAATATTTGATACCACAGCCAAGCAGCCAAGTGTTGGCATTTTTCTAGCTAAGATATGCTGATTCTGATATTTTAATGTCCAGAGATGTGAGGACTGGGATGAACTAGAAGCTTGGAGCAAAAGTGGAGCAAGGAACAACTTGCCACATGGAACTGGCCAGGGTCACTAGCATCACTGACTTAAAGGCAGTGGGAGTTCAGGAATCCTTTAATGTTGTTTTATGTACATCGAGGAAAAACCCTTCTCTCTCACAGTTTACCTATTGTGCCCATCTTGAACCCCAAACCCTCATGTTTAATTCTGTACTGGAAGGTCAGGCTCTGTCCCCTGAGGTTGCCATCATGTCCTCACTACGCATCCCAGACACTGCAGGCACACGGCAGGATGGCTCTACCGAAACCTTAGATCTTCACACTACCCTCCCTCTGACTAGAATGTTCGAACTTTTGCCATACAGAAAGCACCCAGCTGACCCCTTCTTTTGTGACTCTTTGTGCGCCTTTGAGGTCGCTTTCATGTTATCTTAGGACTCTGACATGACAATGATGATGGCATTCATGGAGTATGCTAATGCATGTTATTTAATCTTCAGAAGCAACTTTCTAATGAAGCTGTTCACAGGGAAGAGAAAACAGACTTAAAGGCAATTAGTCAGTCACCCCAGATCATAGCTAGGAAATGCTCACCCAAGGGTTCCAGTTCCAGTTGGTTTTATTCCCAAGTGACACGTTGGTTCATTCTTTGCTGTCTCAATGACTACTCAACCCACTGAGAGTGGGTTATGCATTTCAAGGACAGAGGTCATCTATGTCTCCTCAATGCCTAGAACAGTGCCTGGCATTGCAGAAATGTTTGTTGAATAAATGCATAAACAAATGAGTCTCAGCAGGGCCCTTCCTCCCTCCAGCGGTCCTTGAGTCAAATGTAGAGTCTTAGGAGGAGGTGTCTTTGTTGGTGTCCAAGAGCAGCTGTCGCAGATGGTGCCGTTGAGATCTGGGATCTGCTCCCCTTCACTGAGCTTCCCACTCTCTGTCCTCTCTCTTCCCTCCCTGAGTCACCTCTTTTTCCCAGAAGTTGGCCAGTTGAAGCCAGGAGCCTCCCAACAGGAAGTGCCTGGCTGGTCAAAGCCTTTTGCAAAGCTTTGTCTCCGCAATTACTTTTCTTTCCCTCTCTTCCTCTGATTTCATGCAAAGCCAACTGGTATTTCTTTTCAAGCAGCTGAGAACACCAGATGGAGGGGTGGAGGGAGGTGGGGGCAGAGTGAAAGGCAAGGAGGTGAGGTGAGCAGAGCTGGAGAGGAGGGTGCCCCAGTAGGAGACAGGTGTACGGGGACTATGCCAAGCAGGTCAGGAAAGGTAGGAGAGGCAAAAAGAGCCGAGGAGGCAAGCCATCACTGTATGTGTGCACGTATACACATGTAGTGCTTTCAACATACCATTAAAACAGAGAGAGAAAAATGTTCTGGTTTCCGTAGCAACAAGGCCGATTGGTGTCTCAGCCAGAGAAACTTATTGGGGGCAAAAAAGGCATTTGCCTGTTAAGGAGCCTGATGAATTGGGGGCTAATTATACAGCATTCCGCCACCACTAACGACACAGGAACACACTCCAGAAAATATTCTAAAGAGCACGGATTGCTGCAAATCCTGAAAAGGCAGAGTACAGGAGGGAGGGGCAGGGGGCATGTAGGGAATGCCCCAGGAAGTGGACACTTGGTGTGAGGGAGCAGCTCCTAGGTCAGTCATCAGGCGCCTAATATGAGGTAAAGCTGTGCATGTGTGTAACGATTCTTTAGGGTGTCTGATCATCCTTTGTCCCATCAGGAAACGGGTGGGTGGATCTGTGAAGTCTCAATGATTAGATTTAATAAGAGGAGTTTGGTGATCAGAGTAGGAGAGTCTGTGCTATTTGGGCTCTGCTTCTGTATCTCCTCAAGTGCCTGGGGGAACTCTTAGCTGACCCCTCAGGCCTACAGAGGGACTAGAACAATAGAGTTTTTTAAAAAAAATTAAGCCATGTAGTACAGAATCTTGGCTTAGGTGAGAAGGAAAAGAAGCAGGTAATTATCTTGTTTTCTTGATAGCACAGACTCAATGCCAAGTACATACTAATCAATAAACAAAATGCTAGAAGAATGTGGGGGGTGCCTCAGCTGGTAAAGTGGTTGCCATGAAGCACACGAACCTGAGTTCAGATCCCCAGGGCTCATCTAAAAAGCCAGACGTGGTAGTATGCACTTGTAGTCCCAGTGCGGCAATGCAGAGACAGGAGGGTCCTTGGGGTTTGCTGATGAACTAGTTTAGCTGAATTTGTGAGCTCCAGGTTCAGTGAGAGGCTCTGTCTCAACAAGTAAGGTAAAGACAGGCATGGTAGCATACACTTTTAATCCCACACTTTGGAGGCAGAAGCAGACTGGTCTACATAGTGAGTTCTAGGCCAGCCGGTGATACAGAGTGAGACGTTGTCTCAAAAATCCAACAGAAACACAAAAGGCGAAGAGCAGTATGGGAAGACACTCGGTGTGAATCCCTGACCTCTACTTCTGCATGTACATGCACACAAAATCCTGAGAGAATGAGAAACTGTATAGGTGGATGGACAGACGGCTAATAAATGCATGGATAAAAATTACAAGTAACGTCTCATCTTCTGTCCTCTTGCTTAGCACTGGGAACCTAGTTACAGATCAGCTGATGAGGCGTGCTGGGAAGTCAGACTCAGCGGTGGAGTCTTTGGATGAATGGCCTTCCTGAGAGAAACTTCAGGATCCTGGGACTAGAGGTATTTATGCATCCTCAGGAGATGCCCACTTTTGAGGAGTCAAGTCTTCTGAACATATTCTCTGTCTCTGGCCTGGTGATATGCCCTGTAGCCAAACATCGGCTCTACCCAGAGCTAGATCAGCTGTGTACCTTGTACACCAAAAACACACAGTACACACTAACGCCTGGTGAGTTTCCAAAGTCAGACACAGGCTTGAGGGCCGTGTGAACTGATTCGTGGGAAAGTGGTGGGTGACATGTGCTCGCTATCCACAGTCTGTCAACAGCCTAGCTCCATCACAGTCATGCCCCAACGAAATCCTGCCAGGGACCCGTATTGAACAACTCTTCACTCTATGAGGCAGGAGCTTCTTTAGTACCACAATCTTAGATGTACATCTGGCTTGTATTCTGTTTTCTGGACAAGGAGAGAGGCTCAGAGAAGTTGAGAAAACTGTTCAAGGTCACACAGTCAGCACCACATGTTGAATTTATTGGGTGTCTTCCAGTGACCAGGCTTTCAAGTCCTGTATCCCTTTGACTCTTCGGACCCAGGCTCTCTGCAGGCACTGGAAACAGCCAGCTGTAGGTTTTTAGCTCCCTACTGGGATACCTCTTCAAAAATACAGCCTAGTTGGAAAAGATGGGAGAGAAAATTAGATCCGAGTTGGAGATGAGCGAGGCAGGGTTCAGACAGGGGAAGAACTTTTAGTGTTATTTAGTGAAAGCATTATATTAAACAGATTCCATTCCAACTACAAGCAGATTTTCACATTTCCATCCCCCTCCTCAGCCCCCACCACTTCCAACAGATTGTTCCCTTCCTTCCTGTTTATACAGTAAGAAAGCAAAATTGAATTTCTTCTTATTCTCTGCCTCCTGCCCTGCACCATCTGGGTCTTCATATTTTACATTGTCTTCCCTTACTTTCTTAAAAAAATGTTCTTTAATATCATCGTCATCGTCGTCACCATCATCATCATCATCATCATCATCATCATCATCATCATCATCATCATTATCATCTAGCCTTACTGGGGATTGATCCTCAGGCCTGGCACATGCCAGACAAGTATGTGCTTTACAAATGAGCCACATCTCTAACCTGTGGTTTTCTTTTTTAACTCTGTGACAGGGCTCTTGTTCATTTCTCCAGGCTGACCTGGAGCTTGTGGTCCTCCTGCCTCACCCTCTCAAGTAGCTGGGATTATAAACATACACTCACTGGAGGCCGGCTCTTTTTTGTTTTCCTTTAAAAATGATTTGTTTTCAAGTCCGCCTGCTCTGCGCAGTGTCTACCGGCCGCCAGGGGGCGCCGTTGGGCAGGCAGAGCGTCCTCTCCGCAGGGGCGCAGGGCCGCTTGCCGGGAATCTGGAGCACAGCTCCTGTATAAATCAGCACACAGCATTAATCAGACGCAGCCTCTGCAGTGCTCTCGAAGGGGAGTAAGAATTCAGGGCTGGGAAAACGATTTTGCAGGCAGCTAAGGCCAGGGCCCTCAACAGTTCTACCCTAAGCTTCCAGCAAACATGCTGCTAGGCCAGGGCTCTGGCCCAGAGTCCTGCCGGGGCTCCTAGGGATGGAATTCACCTAGGGCCAGGGTCTGCTGGGCTGACTTCCGGAGGGATGGAGAGAGCAGGTAGATGACTTCACCCCCATAACCCAGGTCCTTAGAAGCAAGCTTAGCAAGCAAGCATGCACGTGGACGCTCACCACTCTGGCGGTTTCGCTCTTGCAGGCTGCTGGAAAGCCGGGCCTCTGCCAGGCTCGGATCAGATGGGATGCAGGGGAAGCGAGGGCGAGCACGTGCTCCGTTTAGCAGGAATTTTTCAGAGTTACATTTGCATCTCTCTGTCTCATTTCGCTCCGTTCCCTCCCACTGCTCTTTTCGGACATAAGGTGGAGCTGGGGAGAAGGCTGAGTTGTGTGGGCTTGGGATCCTGCAGAAGCTTGGGGCTCACGGTTGACTGGCTCTCAGTCTTGGGAAACACCATCCAGCAGTTTTATTTAAACCCCTGGGGAGAACCAAGGCGGGCTTTACTTTCAAAATATTCCACTTTTCCTCTCTCTCCTCCACCTGTGCCTCCTTTTCATCCCTTTCTCCATTCTTCCTCTCTTAGAGACAGAGTTAGCATACGTGTAGAAAGAGCTATATGCATATAAGACAAGACAATTTGATCTTTTGGAATATGCTTCAGAGAAGGAGCAGGAGAAAGGAATTTTTAAAGGATTTACAAATTTCTTAGTTTTATCTTATGTGTATGCATGTATTGCCTGCATGTATGTAAGTGCATCTGTTTTTATGCAATGCCTAAGGAGGTCAGAAGAGGGCTTTGGATCCCCTGGAACAGGAGTTACCACTGGTTGTTAGCTGCCTTGTGGGTGCTGGGAACTGAACCCAGGTCTTCTGCAAGAGCAGCCAGTGCTCTTAACCGCTGAGCTCTCTCTCCGGCCCCCAGAAGAAAGGAATTTTAAGGAAGGATCTAGTAGCTGGAAAAATAGGATCTGACTTGAATCTTGAACTTCCACAAGAGGGAAGACAGTGGTCTATGCAGCAGCGTCTGAAGAACAGAAAAGTGAGTTTCTGTAACGTTTAGAGAGAGCCACGCAGAGCTTGCGTATTGGTTACTTTTCTGTTGCTGTGATATGACTGAGGAAACTTCTAAAAGGAAGAGTTTATTTAGCTTACAGTTCCAAAGGGGCAAGAGTCCATCATGGTGAGGAGGCATGGGGACAGAGGTGGCTGGAGCAGGAACAGAAGCTTAGAGCTCAAATCTTCAAGCAGGCCCAGGAAGCAGATTAGAGATCCAGCAAGGCTTAGGAACTCCCTAAGCCAGTGATGTGCTTCCCCCTACAGGGTCCACCTTCTAAGACCTCCCCAAACAGCACCACCAACTGGGGATAAAATGTCCAAATACAGCCTGTGGGGGACATTCTTATTCCAACCACCACAGCCTGCAAGTACTTTGGGAAAAGGTAGAGAGAAGAAGGAGGAACGGCTGTATTGGGCACAAACATGCAAAAGTGGGAATAAGGAAGCCCAAGTGAGAGACTGGAGGATTAGGCTCCTTAAGTTGAGGCCTGGACAAGTTTGCCTTGGCACATGGCAGGTGTGCAGTCTAGGGAACCCTCCGAAGGAGAGAGCTTTAAGTACTTTGCGGCTGTGCTGTGGATGGCATGGGAGGTCTGTTAGGAAGCCGTTGTGGTATAGACTGAGGCCATAAAGTTCGTTTCTGCACTAGGAGCAGGACGAGTCTATGAAAAGCCACCAGGAGGGGCTTCCACTTGGCGGTTCAGCCTTCTCTCCTCTCCCCGCTCCATCATAGCTGACTACCGCTGTAATTCTTCACTGGTACATGGAAATTAGTGGGGAGTCCTCTCTTTGTCGTGTGAAACTATTGACCCCATTCACTGCTGGCAGACCAAAGTACTGATTCTACCAAAGACCGATTTGGGAGAAGCAATGAGTTTATTGGACATAGTTACAGATGCTCCCTTCCAAACAGTTACGTCACTACACACAGCCTCACCCCTTTATGAATGACGACCTTGATTACAACCTCATGGAAACTGCACCATAAACTCTTCAGGTAACCTTCCACTTCCTGTGTGTTTGGACATAGCATAGGAAAGGCAGGGCAGGATGGAGCAACATTTGTAGTCCTAAGTGAGAATCCTGTGACCCCCTTCACCCCTGCTTCTTCTAAAGACTGTCAGCAGCCCTGTTTCCATTATTATAGACCTAGTTATCTCTATATTGCTCTACTCAATTAGTTGCTGTGGTTACCAGACCAAAATGGTGACAGGAAGCTCTCCTTATGTGTGGAGGAAAAAAAGCCATGTTGAAATAATCTCCTGTTTCTCTTCATTGAGGAATGGAAGCAAGTGGAGGACTCCCTCTGAG
The DNA here is from genome assembly GCA_035773235.1 of Eospalax fontanierii. NCBI lineage: Eukaryota > Metazoa > Chordata > Mammalia > Rodentia > Spalacidae > Eospalax > Eospalax fontanierii. Next base: position 26,419,581 of record CM069551.1, on the reverse strand, counting down.
TCCAGCTCCAGATCTGTACTTGGACCTGTGTGTCCATGCAGGGCATACCTGTTCTGTCCCTTCCTGGGGTGGAAGACGTTCTCCTTGATTGAAGGCCAGTGCTTCACTTCTGTTCATGATCCTCTGTCTCACCTTTACCATCCGTTTCTCCCTTTTAAAAAAGCACTCTGGAGTACTGAGGCAGGAGGATTGTGAGTTGGAGGCCAGCCTCAGTTATGTGGTGAGACCCTATCTCACGAAAGGAAAATATACTAGTTTGTTTCCACTAATGCACACATACACTAGGTGATCCCTATTTTTACAAAAGCCTCCAGCTGATGTTATAATCCTCTTTACCTGCAGCCGTATGGTCCGTAACAGCTGTCCCAGGTCCAGGCTTCCCACCTCCATTTCTTCACTTAAAAACTATTGAGTTTGCTTCAGTCTGGCTTCTAGTACTGCTCTACCAAAACTGCTTTCCTTTCTCAATCATCTGAAAGCCACAGATGCTTTTCTGGCTTGTTCTTTCAGTCGTACTTGGCATATATGCCCTGACCTCTCTTGTGAAACACAGTTCACTTAGTTTTGTGACATCGATATCAGTAACTTTTCCTGTTGCTCTGACCCAAATTCCTGACAAGAAACAACTTAATTGGGAAAGGGTTTATTTTCCTTTACAGTTTGAGGGGATACAGTCCACTGTGGAAGGGGAAGGCTTGGTGTCCAGAGTGGGAGATGTCTGGCCAGGTTGTATCTGTGGTTTAGAAGCACAGACTGAGCAGGAACTGGGGTCAGGTTATAAAGCCTCAAAGCCCGTCCCCTGTGACACACTTCTCCCAGTGAGGTGCTACCTGCTAAAGGTTTGACAGCCTTCCCAAGCAGCGCTGGCCTCTGGGGACCAAGTTTTCAAATACATGAACCTACAGCAGTCATTTCTCATTTCACTACAGCATCATTCTTTCTTGGATTTGCTCTATATCACTGGTATTTTCTTTCCTTAAAATTATACTGGTTCATCATTCTAGACAGGATGCCTCAGTGCTAAAGAGCCTCAGGACCTTGTTTTGAGCTTCCCTCCTCTCCCCTCCCTTTCCAGCCTTTCCCTTCCCACCACTCTGCTCCTTGCCCTTCTTCTTGTCCCTCCCCTTCCTGTCTCATTCATGAAGATTGTCTTCATGTGTACATGCCCATGGCATCAATACCACAGCCATTATGATGCCTTCTAAATGGAATACCATTTCAGAGCTTTCTTCATGGAGCCCCAAGTTGTTATAACCAACTATCAGCTTGACATCCCCATCAGAGCATCTCGTTGGAATCTTAAATTTAGCATGTCTAAAAGAAAACTCTTAATTCTCTGCTGTAACCAACTGCCAGCTGGCTCCAAGCCTCCTCCAATGTCCCCAATTCAAGAAGTGACATTATCATCCATCTAGCGGCTTCTACCAGAACTCCTGAGTCATCCTCGAGTCTTCCTTCTCCTCATCTTCATTTCCATTCCAACCACCAGTTTCATCAGGCTGATTGTCAACACGCTCCTTTTTCGCTGTGACCCCGGCTTTAAACTAGTTTAAGCTGCTGCTACGTCTTACCTGACTTGGAATAAAAGCTTTGAACTTGCCGTTCTTGGTCCACCTCTTTCCCTTCCGTCCTAGTTTGCTTTTGGTTGGTGAGATAAAACACTGGGTGATGGCAAGGACAGGGTTTATTGCAGCTCGTAGGCTGCAGTCCATCCCTGAGGGAAGTTGGGGCAGGAACTTGAAGCAGGAACCCAGGGAGCAGCGTTGCTTATCGGCTTGATCCTTTGCTCTCAGGGCACCTTTCCTTTTAAGTATAATTTTATTATTTTAAGTGCATGAGTATTTATTATTTAAGTGCATGGTCTCTGCATGTGGTACCCACAGAGACCAGAAGAGAACATCTCATCTCTTGAAAATGGAATTATATATGGTTGTTAGTGGCCGTATTGGTGCTGGGAACCAAACCTAAGTCCTCTGCAGAAGCAACTAGTGCTCTTAACTGCTGAGCCATCTCTCCAGCTCGCTCTGGCCACCTTTCTTATACAGCCCAAGCCCACCTGCTTAGAGATGACACTGCCTGTACAGGGCTGGGCCCTCCTACATCAATTAGCAATGAAGAAAATGCTCAACAGACATGCCCTTGAGCCAATCTCATGGCATTTTTTCAACTGAGGTTCTCTCCTCTGAGGTACGTCAAGTTGACAACCAAGATTAACCATCACACCCTCCATCCATAGTCCATTCTTTATATATCAGTGAAAAGAAACGTCTGAAAACGCAGGACTGGGGTGATGACTCGGCCAGGAAAGTGCTTGCCACATAAGCATAAGGACCTGAGTTTAGATCCATAGCACCCACATAAAAATCTAGGCAGAGTGGCGTACGCTTGTACGGGGAGATGGAGATAAGAGGAGGATCCCTGGGGCTTGCTGGCCAGCCAGCCCAGCTAACTCAGCTCCAGGTCTGTGAGAGACCCTGCCTCAAAAGATAAGGTGGAGAACATGGATAACAATACAAGAAGACCCCCAGTGTCAACCTGAGGTCTCCACATGTACATGCACACGAGTGCACATGACCATGTACACCTATATACATTCACAGATAATATAGGTAAGATCAGACCCTTCTTCTGCTAAATACTACCTTTTAGTTTTCTATATAATGGCCGGATGCCTCATAGTCTCCGCACCTTCCTCGATGTGGTCTCTGCCCATTTCCCTTCATTTAGCTACTATCACTCCCTTCTCTGGAAGCCTTACCACAAATGCTGAACATTGGACATGCTTTCTCTCTTTGTGGCCTTGACATTTGCTGACTGTAAACCTGGGTGTTTGCTTCTTCCCTGAGTCTTTTTACCAGAGAGTCCCTTCTCATCCTAGAGAGGCCTTTTCTGACCATGCTCAGGCTCTTCATTATCTTTAGCAGCTCATTTACTTCCTGCCTAATGTTAGCCACACTGTACAACATTTGCTTGTCTATTGTCTGTGCTCTGAGATTATTGTATTTTAATCACACCTATATTACCACCCAATAAAGACTTTGGATGTGAATCAGGAGTGATATAATTAGGTAGAAAATCTCGTCAGTCTACACAGACAGCAGAGTGACAGAGAAGAAAGAATTCATCAAGAAGGAGATAAAAGATGAGAGATGTAAAGACCTGTCTAGGTGAGATGGAGCAGAGGAGACAGGGACGTGGATAGGGTGCTGGTTTCTGGTGTGTGTGAGACACACATGGGCCTTTCAGCTGTTAAATGAAGACATGGGAAGATCAGGGTGTGCTGTTGCATGCTTGTGACCCCAGAACTTGGGAGGTGGAAGTAGCAGGCTGTTCTCGGCTATGTAGGAAGTTTGAGTCTAGAGCTTGGGCTACATGAAACTCAGTCTCAAAAAGTAAAACAAAAGCAAGAAAGGAAACAAGGAAGAATGTAAGCCCATCCTGTGCCACTGTCACGAAATACCACAGACTGTCATTATAATGAAGAAAAATGCACTGGCTTTCTGTTCAGGGTGCCACAAAGGCCAACATCCAGGCGCCGGAATTGGCAGTTAGGATTCCAAGACGGTGTTTGAATGTTGTGTCCTCAGATGGGAGGAATGCTGTTTCACAGCGCAGCAGGTAGAGAGGTGAAAACGAGACAGGGGCCTGACTTGCCCTTTCGTGAGTGTCCATCACATCCAGAGGGCACCGTCCCCAGGAGCTCTGCTTTTTGTACCACTGGAATAATAGCAATTATATCTTAACATAGGTGTTAAAGGGGACACCAGTTCAGACCATTGCCATACTCTACCAATTACTTACCTCATGACTGAGATAAAATACCTCGACAAAAGGAAGCATCTGTCTTGGCTCACAGTTTGAGGGCACAGTATATCATGGTGTAAGAATCCTCACGGCAGGGACTTGAGGTATCAGGTCAAGATGAATCCACAGCTAGGAAGCAGAAGACGAGTGCTATTGCTCAAGTTCTCTGTCTTCTTACTTAGCCAGGATCTAGCCCTTGAAATGGCACCACCCACATTTAGAGTGAATCTTTTTACTTCAATTAATGTAATGAATAAAATCCTTCGCAAGCGTGCTCAGAGGCTCGTTTCCTAGGTGATTCTAGTTCTTGTTGAGTTGCCAATCAATATAAACCTTCACAGCACACCCATACCCAAGTGTTAGATGAAATGGATTGTGCTGGGCAGAGCAGATAGGAGTAAAAACTCAGGAAATACCAAGTTAAACTTGAGAAAATGGGAGGAGTTTGCAAAGGACCCTGAGAGAGAGAAGAACTGGGAGCAAGAACTGACTCTGACATTCAGAAAATGTAAACTTCTGAGAAAAAGTCATATTAAGATTTAGTTCAGGCCAACAAAAATTTCTTCTGAGCTGGCTAGATGGCTCAGTGGGTAAAGCTGCTTGTTGCCAAGCATAAGGAGTTTGATTCCTAGGACCCACATGATAGAAGTGAGAACTGACTTCCTAAAGCTGTCCTCTGACCTCCACATGTCTGCTATGACGTGGTTGTGTGTGTGTATGTACACAGACGCACAGTAAACATGATGAAAAATTTTAAAAAGTTCTTGTGCTGTCACTCTGTGCCAGACTCCGTATTTCTATTTTGTTTTTCTCCTTTCTTTCTTTTTTTTTAAAGTGCTTAATTTTGAGCCATGAGCTTCATGCATAGGAGACAAGCTTTCTACCGTTCATCTGTACCCCAACAGGCTCTGAATTATTTACTGATTTTTGTTTTTTTTTCCTCGCTGATGGTTTAGCCTATCATGACAGGAAAGGCAAGGCAGAAGGAACATGAGACAGATGGTCACATTGTGTGCAGTCAGGAAGCAGAGAGAGATGAATTCTAGTGTTCACCTGGCCTCTTCCTTTCTATTGAATCCAGGACCCCAATCCTGCCCACAATGGAATCCTGCCCACACTGGAGTCCTGTCCACATTGGAGCTGCCCTCATTCAGAGTGGGTCTTCCCACCCTCGTTAATCCCCTGAAACATCCTCACAATTTTGCCTAGAGATTTGTTTTCTAAGTGATTCTAAATCTAGTCAAGTTGACAATTAGGATTAACCACCCCAGGCTAAAACTTTACACAGAACTCCAGATATAAATAAGTTTTTATCTTTTTTTGGTATGTGGTGAGTTATAGTCTGTCAGAAGAAATAGATATGTAAAAACATTTATGTAACTAAAAGTTATTTGCTCACACAAAACAGCACTATGTACTTATAAGAGCATACCCAGCCATAAAGATATATATCAGAGTTGTTAGAGCACTTTCCTATCAAGGAGACGAGGAATTGAGAGCGATAACGAAAGAATCAATACATACATAAAACAAGACATGGAAGTCACAGCTCTCCATAGACTGAGGTATCTGATTCTGCTGCCCCTTTGAAAATTTTTCTTTAGTGTAAGAAAAACAACCCTTTTTTACTATGAAATACTAAATATTTATTTTAAAATATTTGAATGGTAGAAAAATATAAATAAAACAAGCACCACTTGAAATCCCATTGCTGGGAAATAACCTATGCTAACACTAACATTTTGTTTTCTTTCCTTCTCACAGGCCCCTCTGTATATTTATATGCATATGCGTATAAAATCTGTATTTTGGGTGCCTTTAGTTATTTAAGAATTACCAGCCATTTCTGTTTCTAAATCACACAGGAACAGATCCAGTTTGGTAAATATTTATCTACATCCTTTAGGTAATTGATGTAAAGCTAACACTACTGTACTCTGCTCTAGGAGAAAAGTATATGGATTACATTTTGGTTTCCCAGTAGCCTGAAGCTGAGATACTGGGTTGATGAAGATGGCTAGGAAACTTTTCCAGTATGCTTTGCCTCCATTGATTTAGAAAGAGCCAATACTGTTTTACTTGAGATCCAAGGCCATTAGCACATGTCCCATAGACTTGTAGAAGCCTAAGTTGCAAAGAAAGAAATAGGAAGAGGTGTGTCTTATCTACACCCACAGAGAACCTCAGATTCTTAGATTGTTGATATTCTTAGATTGCATGTTGGAGAAAGGTTGTGTTGGTGTCGACTGTGAAAACACTGTGTCCTCAAACAGTTTCAACGCAGAGACCCTGACCTGTTTCATCTAGAGTGCACACAGCTGAGAATTCTTAGGAAAGACATCACCTCCCACCTAACTCAAGAGTCATTGGAACCAGCTCAAGGGCAGCTACAGCCTGGTTTCTGCTAACACTTCCTGTGGGGGGCAGGTCCTTGGCCACAGGGTGGGTTCCCTTGGTCCTGACCTTAGGACTCAGGGATCATCTGCTGAAGCAAAGGTTTCAAGTGGCAGTGACCACAGTTATAGGTCAAAGACTGGGCTTTTGGCACATGGACCAAACTTTCCATTTTCTTTTCTCTCTGTTGCGGGCAGGACAATAGTAACTGATTGCTTTGGCCTGAGTAACCTGCCCCAAAGAGTTGACTGGGAAGGAAGGAAGAATTGCTCATGACGAATGAGATGAGAGTGTAAAGTCCTTTGGTTTTCAAATGAAAGTAACTTGATATTTACCTTGAAACAGAATAGTATATATGGGTATATGTGTGTAAATATAGATGTGTGTGTGTGTGTGTGTGTACATGCATGTATGACATGCTTCTTTCAGTATAGCCATACCTCCCACAGATTCCATAACCTTCCCCAAATATCAACATGAACTGGGGACCAAGTGTTCAAATACTTGGAGCCGATGAGGGACATTCTCATTCAAAACCACCACAAAGACAGACTATCTGTTCCCCAAACCCAGAAGTTTATGTTCTAGTAGGAGAGTAGATAGACATGTAGTAAGGGATTTAGTGTCACCCTAAAAGTCCTCACTTCTGAGAGGAGACCTTTAAAGCTTTGAAGTCTTTGCACTGATAGGAATCATTTTGCCATTTGTTGCTATGTCTTGGGTTTGGAGCATCTCCCAAAGGCTCATGTGCTGAAGACTTGATGGCCATCTTGGCAGGCAATTGAGAGGAAGTTTAAGAGGAGAGGCTTAGTGAGAGGAAGTTAGGTCATTGGGATTGTGCCTTAGAAAGGGGTACTGGGACCCCAGCCCCCTTCTTGTTTCTCTCTTTGTGTCCTGGCTGCCATAAGGTGAGCGGCTCTGCTTGCTGCTTATTCTCCGCCATGGTTGCATTACAAAGGCCCAAAGCAATGGAGCCAAGTGACCATGGAACCTCTAAAACAGGGAGCCCGAATACCCTTTCTCCTTGTGAGATCACTGTCTGGGGTATTTTGTCATGGATAGAAAGCTGACAGTCATAGTGAATTAGGCCTTTTCTCATCATTTATGCTGACCAGGTGGCTCATGGGGGCTGTGTAATATGAGTCCCACTTCTGAGGATGATAGAGACCTATAGATTGGATTTAGTCATGTGGACAAGGATTCACTCAGTCATATCCATGTAATCAAACCCTAGTAAAATCTGAGGACACCGAAGCTTAGTGCGCTTTCTTGGTTGGCAATACTCTGATGCCACATCCTGTGGTCTGGGGGAGGTAACATCATGTTTTATGAAGGGAAGGCAACCAGGAGCCTCACTTTTGAATCTCTTTGCCAGATTCCACCTTCTGTGTATATTGACTAATTTGTCTCTATTTTCTAGAAGACATGTGGCCATGAATATAATTGCTTCTTCCTGAATTCTGTGGGTTTTTCCAGCATATTATTGAATTGGGTGGTGGTTTTGAGAAACCCCTAAACTTATAGTTGTTGTCATAAGTTTTGGTTAGACATAGCTGCCCGGGGACTGTTCTAAACCTTAATGTTTGGCTAGCTTTGGTGACAGACCAACAATAGCAAAAATCAAGTGAGCAGAAAAGTTACTTTCAGAGTGTGTTGAGTTTCTTAGAGAGAATGAAATAGGGACATGCGACAGGACCAAATCCTTTCCCTCTCTTTATCATGGCAAAAGTCTGATTGAATGCAGTCCATTTAGTGGCTCTGTCCACTCAAGGTCCTATGGTTCCTGTGGGTGGGGTTGTCTTCCATGACAAGGCAGAGACAGCCAAATATCTGGGGACCCAAATGATTTCTCAGATGACAACAAATTAGGTGTATGTGTGTGTGTGTGTGTGTGTACACGTTCTGTTATGTGTGTGGTGCATGCATGAGAGCATGTGGGTGCATGCAGTCATGCATGTGCATGCAGAAAGTGGAGGAGGACACTGTTTTCCTCTCTTGTGCTCCACTTTATTGCCTTGAGACAGGGCCTTTCACTGAACTGGAAGCTTGCAATGTTGGCCTCACTGGCTGGCCAGTGAACTCCCAGCATCTCTGTGTCTTCTTCTCCATGCTGGGGTTACAGGAATATGTAGTCATACCAAACTCTTTACACAGGTGCTGGAGATTTGAACTTGGATCCTTGTGCTTGCAGAACAAGTGCTATTACCAACTGAGCCACCTTCCCAGTCCCTAAACTATATGTTTTTGATGAACAGGAAAAGAATCTTGTATGGAGTGTGTAGGCAGAAAGAAACAGTATGTTCTTCAGGGCTTCATAGACTGGGTCTATACTCTGTAAATTCCCTCGAGGGATTTAGACAAGTGATGTGTCCGACTTCTCTTTTACATCCACACGTGATTTACACAGAGGCCTTGCAGCCTTTGCTATTAAATAACTTGTTACTTTTGCTGTGGAGCATAATAATATGCAGTCATATCTGTTTTGGATAGGATGTGTAGTGACAAATGCTTGCAGAGGGCCTGTGGGAGCACAGGGTGTGGGCACCTTCGGGAAGTGTGGCTGCTGTCCTTGAAGAGAAAGCCTGAGGCAGCTTCTAGAAGATGAGAGGCACAGATTAAAGAAGGCAGCAGTGGAGGGACTCTCAGAGGAAAGAACTGGAGGAGGGACTTGGGGAGGCCGGCACCTCCACGAAATGCTGCAGAAAGGCAGAATAGGATCAAGAAGCCCTTGGAGTTGACTTTGTAGAGGAGTAACCATCAATCTTTAAAAGATCAGCTTCAGAGGCATTGAGGGGATGAGATTCAAGCAGGCATGGTTGGGTTAGAGAGACAGAAATCATTCAGCTGAGAAGGGCTGCTGGTTATTTTCAATGTACTATATAGTCCAGGCTACGCTGCGATTGGAAACAGAAACTCAGCAACAAATCCCTCTGTTAGTCATGGCAAAAGTCTGATTGTTGGAATGCAATCTATTTAGTGGATCTATGCACTCAGGTCCTTTCTACTTGGGTTGGCTGGTAACTTCCAAATAAGGAACAGGAAGTGGCCAGGCTTCCTAAAGCATGTCCCTGTAGCCATTCTAATGATGAAGAGAATAGCCACCAGAGCCAGAGTGCCTACATCCACTCTGCCATTTCCCAGTGGTGTTATCATGTGCCGATAGCAGCCGGTCTCTGATCAGTTTCCTATATGGAAAAATGAGGGTGCTAATGATAATATTTATTGGGTGAGTTATAGTGAGGATTGAACAATTTAGTACATAGCATTTATGTGCTTAGAACGACAGACATCAGGTAGAAGTAGGTCATCTGTTATTTTTGGAGAGGGTATGATGAAAGTAGCAGAAAATGGAAGGATTATTCTTGAAGAATTGTGAGCGTGAAGAAAAGGAGAGGAACATGGTGGCAGACTCTTGGGAAGTCTGAGTGGCAGGGAATGCATGGGACATAGAGACTTTCACAGTGCAGGTTGCAGGTCCATCAGTGGAGTCATCTGTGAGACAGCATGGAGAACGGAGAGGTCAGCAGAAAGGGAGCAAAAGGAACGGGATGAAGAAACTGGGGAAAGGAAACTGAAGTCTGACAGCCCCACGTGTTGCAGTGAAAGAGCTCGTTGAGATGGGTTAACACTGCATGTTGGCCTTTGGCAGATCAAAAAAGCTTCCGGCTTTAGATGCTCCTCAATGAAACGGAGAAGACAAAAGTCAACAAATGTAATGAGTTCCTCTTGTCTCCACACACCAACAACGCACACCAACACACACCTGTCGTACAGCCCGGGATGTGGCTCATTCTTCACGCAACTCCCTGGCCCACTTTAGATGCTAGCTCTGCAGGACCACAAGCACTGGAGGGTCACAATAAAGTTTATTTAGCTCTTCTCCAGAAGAATGCAACTCAGGAACACCTTCCTATAACGTGCAGTAAGGTGCTATCTGTCAACCAGTCTCTCCTCCTGTGAAATTAAAAAAAAATAATTAAAAAGACAGGCAAATGCTGCCATGAGCTGAAGACTGGCGAGTGATTTGTGAATTTCACCACTTTTCCCTTTTTTTTCTCTTTTCTTCTCCTTTCTTCTTCTCTCTTCCTCATCGCTTATATATATTTTGAGACAAGGTCTGAATATGTAGTCCAAGATGACTTTGAGCCTGTGATCCTGCTCAGCCTCCTGAGGGCTGGGATTCCTTCTGGTTTCTCAGTGGGGGGCTCTTTGCTGTACAGTGGCTGCACAACTGTCAGGGGCGTGGCTCTGGGCGTAAATATTGTTGTCTTTTTAGTGGGCTACATAGTGCCTAGTGCAGAGTAGATAATCAGAAGCACTGAACAAATAAACAAATTATGTGGATGTGGTTAATTATGAATAGAACCTGGAAGAATGGGAGAGAGACATCTTTAATTGATAGACACAATCTATGCCTTAAAACAGGTTTGTTGAATGAATAGATGGCTACAAAAGTGATGCTAAAGTCTCAACTGAAGTCAGGAAGAAGGTATATCTTCTGTCCAAGGCTTCTTGCTTTCTGATTTTCATGCCCCATCATGTGCACAGTGGCTGATAAGTCCTTGATTGAACTTATCTTATCCAGACTTACAGATTCCGCATGGTATTCTGGGGCAGAATCCACAACCCAGAGGTTTTCAGTAGTCCTTGAAATTCTAGAGTTGGGCTAGAGAGATAGCTTGGTGGTTAAGAACATGTAATGCTCTTGAAGAAGATCCAAGCTCCCCAGCACCCACATCAGGCAGCTCACAACAGCCTGTAACTCCAGTTTCAAGGGATCCAACATTTCTGGCCTTAGAAGGAGGCTGTATTCACATGCACACACCTATCCCCTCACAATCACAAATACACATAATTAAAAATAAACCTTAAAAATCCCTGTGGCCTTTTGTGTTGGCACATGCATGCCTTTAATCCCAGCACTTGGAAAGCAGAGGCAGACAGACTGCTGTGAGATCCAGGGCAGCCTGGGATGGTCTTCATAGTGAGTTCCAGGTTAACTGGGGTTACATAGTGAGACTCTGTTTCAAAACAGCAACAACAAACAAACCATAAAACAAAACAAACCCCCCAAATCCTCTGGAACTGTTTCTAGAATGAGTCCCTCCAGGATGCTCCCTCAAGAGTAGTACTATATAAGATCCTGAGTTTGGCATTTTCTGGGTTATCAGTCAATTCCTGAGGTGACCTGAGATTATTCTGAGTATAAAGTGACCATTATCCCATCATCTTTGGCTGATTTGTGAGCATCTCAGTGGACCAGATCACCAGTCCTCTCCTGTGCCAGTCTCCCTAGCCCAGAGGATCAGCTGTTGTTGAGAGAAGGATACTGTTGGGTGGTAGTTCTCAAATTCTAGGGTGAGCCAGAATTTCATGGAAGGTTCCGTCACTGGGCCTGACTCCTGAGAACTTCAGATTCAGTAGGCCTGACATTGTGTGCTCTTAATAGTTTCCCAGGCGTTGCTGCTGCCACCATCACCCCCGCGGCCACCACTGTGCTGCTGCGGCTGCTGCTGCTGCGGCTGCTGCGGCTGCTGCGGCTGCTGCGGCTGCTGCGGCTGCTGCGGCTGCTGCTTGTTTCTGGACCACATTTGTCCTGAGCCGTCTTTCTTCTTGTCTTCCCCTCACCATTGCTGAACAGAGAAAGATCTTCCCAGCCAAGGTCAGGCCCTCGGTTCTGCACCCAGGCTTTCCCCCAGCTCCTTCCCTCCTTGACCACTGCGGTCCAGCTGCTGTGGGCTCAAGAGTGTGAGGAAACGTGGAGTGGGAGGTTCGCAAGTAGAACCAGGTGTTGTCTCCCTTTTGGACCCACACAGTTGTGGGGCTCCCAGTGCCCTTCCCCGCGTTGGTGCAGGCTGAGGACAGTTGGAGGGCCCAAGTCTGGGACTTTGCTCTCAGTTGACGGAGGTGCTGTTATTTTTCACTCATGTGGCAGTGGGTCTGCTGGCTCGGTAAAGGCTCTGACCTCCCCTGGCACAGCTATCCTGAGTCTCTCTGCTCAGCCCCAAGGTCTTGTCCCAGTCAGACCCTCCCTTACCTTCCTCTCTCTGGGCTTGCCAAGGACTTGGTCCCATCTTCCTCAGTGTCCCGTGACACACATTGCCTCCCTCTGGCAATTGTCTCTCTTTTCCAGGTACTTAAGACTTGAGTTTGACTATCCCAGGGACCATGACAATGACTTCTTTCATTTTGAGTATCTGTCCCACGGCTGTGGTGGCACACAGTAGGCTTTTAGTATCTGTTTTCCAAATGTAGCAAACATTTGAGGCTCATTCTACTTGGGCGCATTTCACCCAATCTTCCGTCATCAGATCCCCTTCTCAGTACACACTTCCAGTTTAAAACCAGCTCTGCCATGCTTCTCTTCTTCTCATATATTTACATTCTAGGGGATGGGGATGCAGTTCAGTGGAAGCGTGTGTGCTTAACATGTGTGAGATCCTGGTTCCTGTCTTCTGCATAGACAGAATCCAAAAATCAAAACCCAAATCCCAACCCAAGCAAACAAAATACATAAGTTCTGGTAGTTATGTTGAAGAGGGTCTATTCCAGCTTCCAATCAGCTATAATCACTGTTTGGGGGAATGATTTCTCTGGAGCTCTGAGTGAGACAGGCTCCCTCCCCAACCCACTGATGTTCAGATCTGGAGGCACATCACTGATGAAGACCGTGTGTGGGAAGGAGATTGTTGGTTATTGACAATCAAAGGCAAACATGGTTTTATGTCTTTGTGTTTCAGATTTGTATCTTTGTTCTTCATCTTCCAAATTGGATGATGATACCTGCAGAACTTACCTACTGTGCTTGTGATTTTACAATACCTGAGATTATGAAAATGCATTGAAAAGTACGCTGCGAGTTGTAAGTCTTGACTCTAAATCCTCCATTCTGATATGGCACGTCTTATATGCATATCTGTGTGTCTATTTTAGTATTGGCAGGAGCTTTTAAAAAGATCTACCCATAAGTGCATGTCAGGGATATCATGTGGATTCATTGATATGTCTAGGTTTAATGAAGGAAACTTAAAGCCTGACCCTCGATGACTAAATTGCACACAAATTCATTACATGCAATCATCCATATACATTCAGATATATCATAGTTTACATTTTGTCACCTTTAAACAGATTATATGCAGCTGAAGTCTAACTTAATAGCTTTAAAGGACGATATTAGTCCTGTGCCTTCAGCCCCATGTTTTCCAAGTATTTCTTTTTTAAATTACTAAATATTTTATTTCATGTGTCTGAGTGTTATGCCTGCATATTTATAAGTGCACCTGTGTCGTGAAAGGCCTGTGAAGATTAGAAGAGGGTGTCAGATGCCCTGGAACTCTAGTTACAGATGGTTGGTAGCTGCAATGTGAGTGCTAGGATTCAAATATGGATCCTTTGCAAGAGCAGTCAGTGCACTTAACCACAGAGCCATCTCTCCAGCCCCCAAATATTTCTTCTATATATGATTTTGGATTAGCATTCATAAATTGGAACTAACCATTGCAAATCAATTTCTCAGGGATCTGTTTATGTTTCTTCTCTTCTGAAAGGTCAGCATACCAAGGAAGCTCCTAAGTTTTGGTGAGAAATGTCATTCTAGGATAAGGCCACTGCAACTGGGTCCTTCTTAGAAAAATAAGACTCCACATTTGAAATATTCCTGGGAAACTCAAGTACCCTTGGTGAGGGTGACAAACACAGGCAATCTTATTTCACATGACTGATTGCATTTGACACGAGAAATACAGACTGCACTTTGACTCCAATTAATGAAATTGCTAATGGCTATTTACAGACATTAGCCCAGTGCCTATGATATGATTGTATAATCTCATTAATTCAGACTTCATTAATTTAGAGTTTGGGTTCCTTCAGAGAGTATCTTGCTTTCCATTTATCTCTGTCTTAACAGCAGAAAAGATTATATTATAGAATTAGAGGTGTGCACAGTGATACAGGGGCCATATACACATACCTGAGTATCAGTTTAAGCAAGCCAAGTTCCCTCCATGGGCATTGTTCTAGGTTTCTTTCTGTTGCTGTGGTAAAACACTTTGACAGAAACAACTTAGGTGACAGCAGGGTTTATATCGGCTTAACATGTTACAGTCTACCATGGAGGGAAGGCAGTGCAGGAGCCTGAAGGCAGCTCTCCTTGCTGTTCCAGGAAGCATTATCTCTGACCAAAGAGCTTACTCAAAGCCAGACAAGTGCAGGAGGTTCACAGACCAGTTTCGACTTGGTTTTCTTCGAACAGTTCAGGACTGCTTGCCTGGCGATGGCACCACTCGTGGTGGGCTGGGCCCTCCTCCGTCAACTACTAAACCAGACGTTCCAACACAGATGTGCCCAGCAGCCAATCTGATCTGGCCAGTTCCTTCTCAGGTGATTCCAGGTTACATGAAGTTGACAGTTAAAGCCAACGGAGATAGGTATTCTACCACTTTGCCTTTGAGTTGTTCAAGGGGTAATTGGTGTGGAGATGGGGACAGCATTGTTGTAGAAAGATTTTAGTCAAAAAAGAAGTTGGGCCCAGAGTTCTTTCCATCTTTGATTGCAGTTTTCTTGTTCATAGCATCTTTGTGGCTCTCTTCTATATGATCCTCTACCTCAATAATCCCTCTGTGTGTCCTTGGTTTCTGGGACGAGATAACTTCACCTTCCACCTGGTTATTCTGTTCTTACTCCCGATGTCCAGTCTCCTAGTGAGATCACTTTCAGAATTCCTATAAGAAAATCACTTGTGTTTTAAGCAAAGCAACATAGGCTCTATGTGACTCGTCAGACCATACATTTAGCCCTTGGGTTCAATATATTTTGACATGTTGGAGGAGAGATATGTATTTCAATCCATGGTCACCTAAGTAGGACATTGTCTCTTGAGATAGGGACCCGGGATATGCCAAGTGTTTTGTAGTTGGTGATTCGGTTGACCTCAACAATGGAGGGAAATCTGGTTCATACAGGATAGCACTTCAGTTGTAGCTACAGGCTCTCCAGGCATATCTCGGCCTTCTTCTGCCTCTGATTTTGTGCCATGTGAAATATAAAATGTTCACTTTGGGTGGTAATGTACAGGAGCCTGGGGCCTGTGCTGCTTTGCCTGGGTTCACACATTGCATCCATCCATAGCAGGTCCTCAGGCCTCTTCTACAGACCCTTGCTGTGAAATCTTCATTTAAGCTCAGGCATTAGACCATCCATAATAATGAACAGAAAATCTATGTCCTTAGCTTAGTTCTTCTTAAAGTTCCAGACTATTGTGTCTCATTCTTTCTAGCCATTTTATCTGTTTGCCTCCTAAGGACCTGACATCATCCTTCCCCAGACCACTTCTTATGTTATTGCTCAACTTCTTAGGTTTCCCACTGAGCAGTTCTGATGCCGTTGGCCAGCATCCAGTGGAGTAACATGAAGGATGGAACTGAATGACAACTGTGAAGCTGACAGTCTGAAGAGAGCCTTGAGTGGTCATGGCCTTGCAGTGAACCTTATCTTTCTTCCTACACCTCATTTGAGGACCTGTCCTCTCTTTTCCTCCTTTCCACACATCTGACAAAAAACCCAAATGCTTCAGATATTGGGGTGCAGACATAAGACCCTCTGTGAGGACAGGAGCTGGCCTGGTGCTGAAGGTACCGGGATTGGTCTTAATGGCAGACTGAGTTTCCTAGTCAGCCTAGCTGGCCCTGCAGAGTCTCTAACCTACCTGATCTCCTTCAGTATATTTCTTTTATGCTTACACAAACTGGGGAGCATGGTGTTTCTGTATTTAAGAACTCTTGACTAAATGATAATTCCAATAGAAAACACACATTTATCTATGCATCTGAATATGTATATACACTGCATTCATATTTTATTGATGCCCTAAAAAATTACCATAAGCTTAGTGGCTTCAATCAGCACAAATTCTTCCTCTTAGAGTTCTGTAGGTTACAAGCTCCACACGTCTCACTGGTTAAAATCAGGGTATTGACAGGGTTGCATTTTTCCCCCTGGAAGCTCTAAGGGCCATCTCTCTCCTTCCTGTGTACAATTTCCAGAGGCCACGTACCACCTTGGGTTCTTGGTGCCCTCCCTCCGTGTTCAAAGCTGGCTGCAGCTGGCTGAGACCATTTCACGCTCGGCTTTTCTCCTTCCTTCATTGCTCCACCTCTGGCTGACCGAAGCTGGGAAAGGCTTTTTCCTTTAAAGACTCATGTGATTAGACTGGGCCCACCTGGGTAATCCAGGATAATCTCCAGTCTCAAGGCTCCCAGTCTTAATCATATCTGCAAAGTCCCTTCTGCCATGTCAGGCAACATGTTTACAGGTCCAAGGATTAGTGAGTGGATGTCTTTGGGGGGCCAGTATTTCCATCTCTCCTTCTCTCTGAATCTCCACAAACCCTTTTATTTTTATTCTGGATTTATCATGCATGCCATATATATAACTTGGTATGATTTGGTTGCCTTTTCTGTTACCCCAAGCTTATTCCATGTTTCAAGGACATAGGCTTGTCTTATTCATCTTCCTGTGCCCACCATATAGTTGATACTTACTGAATACACTGTTGCCTGTGATGCCAGCTGTGTCAGATCTGGGCTCTGGCCGGCAGGCAGCTCCTTCCTGGTCTAGCTGTGATGCTGTGGCTATATTTGGGTGCTTTCTTGATGCTCTGTTGCTTCGTTCCATGTACTAGCTGTTACCCCAGCACCTGGGAGAAGTCACAATTCCTTCCTTTAATTAATCCTCTAGCCTTTCAGAGGGATGAGGGTCACTCAGTGGTGGAGTGGTGGCAACACAGGGGACCTCGGGCTTTTCCTTGGCCACCAAAGGGGAGTCTGGAAAGGCCAAGAGAGGGAAGAACTTCTGGGCCCAGCTTAGGCCCCCTTCTCTGGTTCCATAGCTCCCTTCTGCTTTTCATGATCTGCCACATAGTCACTGGGCTCAGTAACAGAGAGACAGACTGTGAGGGGGAAAGTCGAGGGTGGATTGTAAAGCCCAGGGCATTTTCAGAAGAGAGCACATCTGGCAAGACCTCAAACTGAAGTTGGCCTAGAGTCTGTGAGGAAATAAGCTCACAAGCATGGTGACTCTCTAACTTGTGAGAATGTAGTGAGAGAACTTAAAAACAGTACATAACCATAAGGAACCAGAGTCTTACAGGCTTCTGGGAACTCGCTCATCTGAACTTACAGCAATGGTATCAGCGCACACAAAGACCCACATGAAGTCAATCAGACAAAAACCCAGCACAGAACTGGGGAGATGGGCAGCAGGCCCCAACCTTAGCCAAAGAACTCTTGGCAGCTGACTACTGCTGGGTGAGGGAGAGTTGATCTTCTTTAAGGGAGTGACGCTAGATAGGCTGGTTAGACCCCAGTGGATGAACTTGTACTGAGAGACGTCTGGGTATGCTAACTTGACTTGATAGGCCTCAACATATATGACAGAATGCACGAAATCTGGTGGCGGGGGTGATCTAGGTTCGAGGGGGTACGGATGGAGGCGTATTAAGGTTGTGAAGATGTTTTGCATGAATGCACAAAAGTTCAATAAAATATACGTAAAAGAAGCATTCTTGTAATTAACAGGTGATAACTGTGCAGTCTGCAGGGTTCCCTGTGAGCCCCCGCAATGCTCTGTTGGGGTAGTGTCTGTCCACACTTCTAGTGCCCGTTGCCCACTCCCCTCTCTCCTTCTGCGTCCTACCCTTCCCCAGTCTCTCTTCTGCTTTCGTGTCGCTTTGTTTCAAGCATCCACCTATGATAAAAATGCAGGCAATAGATGTCTTTTTTCTTTTAGCACAGGGGTCATTTTTTTGAGCATAGGTGACACACACATGCACATACACACACACACACACGCACACATATTTCTCCTTTTCTAGTACATGCATAGAAATCCTGTACAGCTGAGTCAAACGTGTACATGTATGTGTACATACACAGACACCAATGTAGTTCTTTTGTGCTTCAGACTTTGCTTCCTATGCTGTCCTCCAGGTCTGCTGTCTACCGAGTGAGGGATTCTGTTCTTCATGGGGTTGTAATACCCCACTGTGCATAGGAGCCATTTTCTCTATCCGTTCACCCACTGGCAGGTACTCAAGGCTGGTTCCACATCCTTGCTATTGCGAATAGAGCCATGACAAACCTGGGTGAGCAGGGGTGTCCACTGAATGCTGAGGACATTCCTGGATCATCTTGTGGTTCTATTTTTAGTATTTTGAGGAGCCTCCATATTGTTTATAGTACTAGCGTATAGCTTATATCCCCACCAACCTACCCACAGTCTAGTGAGAGCTCCTAAATGACTTCCTCTTGCTCGTAGATAATGCTGATTGGTAAGCATTTACCTGTTCCTGCACGATGTGGCCCTTGCCTCCCTGTGGCGCCAGCAGCTCCCCGGCTCTCAGAAGCTCTGGTTCTTCAGGTCTACACCCTTGGCTGTTTCCTTTCCATGAACTGTTTTCCTCCTTTCTCTTTTGGTAACTAATTCAGCTTCTGCTTGAGGTTTCTGCTGAGAGTCGCTCACTCTAGGAAGCCTTCCTTAACACGCCAGTCTAGGTTCGGTCCCTCTGCCATAGAGTCTAATAAAATATGTCACCACTGTAATTGCCTAATTAATTATCAGTAGTGAGGTAATTACATTTTAAGGTCAATCTTGCTTCTTTAGACTCTAAACTCCACAAGGAACTTATCTCGTTCCTTCTTTTATCCTCAGAGTATAACACAGGGCCAGAATAGAGTTAGCACTTAATAAGAATTTGTTGAATTAATACTTTCCCAGTAAAATCCTACCAATATGCTAGAGGAGATATTACTAGGACATGGCACGTTTCCAATTCTGTTGCAGATTCTGAGGCCAGATTCCTTGTTTCACATTTCCAAATTCATCTCCATTATTTTAAATATATAATTTATTCTTTGAAAATTTCATTCCTGTATGCAAGATATTTAAATATTTTATTATTCCCTCCTTCCCTCCCTTCTTCCCTCCCTCCCTGTGTGTGTGTGTGTGTGTGTGTGTGTGTATGCCTGAATGAGTTTACGTGTACCACATACATGCAGATGCTCTCAGAGGCCAAGGGATGTGGAATCCCCTAGGACTGGAATTACAGGCAGCTATAAGCTACCTAATGTGGGTGCTGAGAAACAAACCTGGATCCTTTGGATGAGCAGTAAGTGTTCTTAATTGATGATCCATCCCTCTACTCCCACATGCAATATATTTTTAATAATATCCAACCCTCTTCCTCCAACTCCATCCAGGCCTCCCCAACTGCATATCTTTTTAAATGAATAGAACCCCTAGTACAGTAATCAGTGTTGCTCACAGGACCATCTCTTGGTATCTGATCGACCTATCAGTGGCTATAGCCCTGAAGAAAACAGACTCTGCTTTCCCCAGCAGCCACCTAGAGGCATGCTCACTAACTAGCTCCCTAGGGCTTCTCAGTCCAATCAAGTTGACAGTATATATTAACGATGCCAAATCTACACCTTGTCAACTTCACACCCAGACACATCTTCTTAAACTCAAATAGTGACAAGACTTGGATCTACATCTTTAGACTTTTATGCAGCTTTTCTTAACATTTAATTTTTTTTATTCACTTTGATGTCTTTGGCCTATACCTTAATACAGACCCACATAAACAAAGCAGACATTAACCTGGGATCCACCTTCCAGAAGTCCTTATCTCTTCCGTCATAGACTCCTGACCTATGGAAGTTCAGATGGGGGCGCCAGCACTCTCACAAGCAATGAAGATGGCAAAGTTCTGACTTTTTTCTCATCTGAGATGAAGACTGAACAGGAGTTTTCTCCCTCTGGCCAGGCCTCTTATAGTCTACAGGTCCAGACCAGTCTAGATAAGCCCAAGTCAGTCCCGGACACATCTCAGCTTGGAGCTGTGGACCTATCAAGCTTCTCTTTGTTTAAGTTGACCAATCTAAAACTAGGGGAGGGGGTCCTTCTTTATGCCACCAAGAACACTTAAAAGACCCAGGCCCTCCTGGGGGCTTTGAATTTCGGTTTCTGAATCCCCTCTGTACTTGTGGAGGGTCTTTCTCTCTGGGTGAAAATCTGTATGTGTATGTTTCTTTCCTTTTAACAAAATTTCTTGCTTGTTGTTTCTGAAATTCTTACTGCCTTTTAATCCTTTAATTGGAGAAGAAAACCAACCTGATCAAGACCTTTAGTTGCGACAATACTTACATAGACTTGGTCCTCTTTGAGTTGCTGCTTCTGCTGAATTAGTTCAGGGTAGATCACCCAGATGACTAGTGTGTATCTTCCCTTTCTCTCACTAAGCAGTTTATTCACTCCAACAGGTGGCAGATGGCTTCCTCACAAGGCTAGGGTATATGTGTGAAGTTTCAGGCCCTGGAGGGAGCTTCCATTTTTGCATCACAAACATCTTCACTGCAGAGCAGACATCCTGTTCTTCAGTGTTCCTGGTCATTTCCTACTGTCTACTGTTCTTGGCAAGAGGCAGCTCCCACTATGTTACATAAGCTCTCTTTTTTTCTCTCTCTCTCTTCTAGCTCTGAGTTCTATTACTTTTCTGTGTCAAGAAACCCAGCCACATCTTTGCCACCTTTTAGATGAAGCTCTTGAGACCCATCTTCTCTCCTTGGCAGAGATATCAAGTACCATAGTTAACTATTTCCACTGAATTGAAACAGCCAGGCTCATGAGACCCAGGAAGTAAATGCCACAGAAGAGGCCCAGGAAGTTCCTGCAGATTAGAGTATTAACAGTACCCATCTCCAGGGTGATATAAACAGTAACAACTTCTGGTGAGAGGAAATTCTCCATGTCTACGAGTCATGCAACCAGCTCCAGGGACACAGCTTTTGAGAGCTGTCATCCATGCTGGGGTGGAATATTTGGTGATACAGCTGCCTTTGAGTCCAAACCCCAATAAATGCACTGGTTCATTAAACTGGACTTGGGTGAAATTGTTTCTTTGGTTTGTCACTGCTGCCCTATCTGACGTGAATAGATGCTTGTTCACATTACTCGGGGAAAGTGACACAACCATGCGACGTTTTTGTACTTTCCAAAATCCATGTGTTGGAAACGTCATCCTCAGTGCAACAGCATTGGGAAGTGAGACTTAGTAAGAGGTGCTTAAGTCATGAGAACTGAGCCCTCACTAATGGATTGACACTGCTATGGAAAGGGCTTATGGGAGTAGGTCTCTCTCTCTCTCTCTCTCTCTCTCTCTCTCTCCTCTAGAACTATAAGAAAACAAATTTCTATTCTTTCAGTTGTTTTTTCTTTATAGCACACAGGGTGTTTTCCTAACCATAGGTAGTTCTAGTCCTTAAATAGCCTACTGTTATATGTATGAATATATTCTTAAAATCTCCTTCTTAAATTTATTTTTGAGTCCAAAATCTTTCCAGGGAAGGGCCAGGAATGGATATAAATATCCAGCTGACTACTACAAAGAGCGTATGGCAGAGGTCAGGAAAGATACCTCTAAGAACCACAGGCCTGAAGTGGGTTGTGTGGTGAGGCACACAGCATGATGAGGAGTCAGGGGAACTACTGGACCACTAGACGAAAGCCCAGCCCTGTATCTGTCGCTGCAGTCTGCAGAATTCATGGCCAGTCAGAGGTCAAGATGAGGATGGAGAAGGAACGTCATTCTCAGACAATAAGGCTGAGGGTGGTACCTGGGCAGAATTAATTTTGAGGACCAGCGAGATGATGGGTCTACAGAGGAGGGACAGGGACATTCAGAGACTCTGTGTGTATGTAGGCATGCATGTGAGGCTACAGATTAACTACAGGTGAACTACTAACCTTGGCTTTTAAGACAAGGTTTTCTGTTAGCCTGGAGCTCAAAGGTGAAGATGGCCAGCAAACCTCAGGGATCCATCTGTCTCTGCCTCCCCAGCACTAAAATTACAAGTTCATACCGTCACGCCTGGAATTTTTCTGTGGGTTTGGGGTTTGAACTCAGGTCCTTATGCTTGTATGGCAAACATTTTAATTTTTTTCCTCAATGTATTTTTATTAAGTTTATTTTTATTAAGTATTTCATACAATACATCTTAATCATTTTTAGATCCTCTTCCCTATCCACGTCCCCATACTTCCCCTAACTGGATTTCATGTCAGGTCTATTGCGTCCAGTTTGTGTACCAAGATGTCCCACTGTGCAGGTTTATCCACTGGAGTCTAGTCAGCCTATCGAGCATCACTCCCTTAAATAAGATCATCTCTTCCTTACTCAGGAGTAATCAGTTCCTCCTGATTGTCATAGTTCCTCAGCTAAGGTTGGGGCCTGCTGCCCATTTCCCTAGTTCTATTCTGGTTTTTTGGTCTGTTTGAGTTTGCCTGTGTCTTATGCATTCATTCTGTCACCATTGCTGTAAGTTCATCTGAGCAAGGTTCCAGAGGTCTGGAAGATGGTTTCCTTATGCTTGTGTACCAACCCTAGCTCTTACAATCTTTCTGCACACCCCTAACCCCTGCCTTCCTCAATGGTCCCCAAGCCATGTGTGGGTGAGATTTAATATAGGAGTCATATCAAGGAACACACATTCTATAGTTTCTTATTCTCTAAAACTTAGCCAGTTGTGGCCTTCTGTGAGCATCACACTCTCTTGTATGAGGAAGCTTCACTGGTAAGGGTTTAGAGTTGCATTAGTATTCTCTCCACTCCCTTTCTACTATGTTCCATGAGCCTTAGGCATAGAGGTTCCAGTGTAGATGTGTCACAGGGTTGGGCATCTCGTAGACACTCTTGCTCTGTGTGTGGCCAGTTGTGGTACTCTGTAGTAGCCTCTGTCTGGTGCAAAAGAAGCTTATCTGAAGAGTGGTGACTGGCATACTTGTCTGTAAATACAAGGATCCATATTCAGCATACAGTAAGGCATTACATTTGTCTAGGAATATGACAGAGGTAGGGTTTTCTCTAGGATCTATGTCCTCTTCAGCCATGTGTATTTGGGTTTGTTTACAGTACCACACATGAGTTCCATCCTGTTGAGAGGACTTTAAGTCCAATTAGACAGCTGTTGATTACCCCAAAATAAAAGTTCCACTACTTTACCACTGTAGTTTGTTGAGCCAGTCATTGTGGTTATTAGGCTTTACAGCTGGGTTGGACTGCTGATTGGTTTTCTCCCTTAGCAGCTTGCATAGTATCCTCTAGAACTATGAGAGCTAGTCTTCAGGGACAAGGATTCCAGGTCAGTTCTAGCTCCATTATTCCCAGTCCTGTGTCTGAAATGTGCCCTGTCTTCAGCAATAAGGTCTTACCTTTAAGTTATGGGAGGTAATCAAAGGCTGTGACAATGGCCTGTGTTATTTTGGGAGTCTTGTGACAACTTGAAGGGAAGTGTCTCCTGTCTGGCACTATGTTTCTTGTTATATAGTCTTCAGCTATGCACATGGACTTATGTTCAGATATTTTATGTGCATTTTCAGTGAGTTTTTGAGATAATACATTTTCCCGTGGTTTTTCATGCCACCTAAGCTTTATTTATCTCTTCTTTCTCTCTCCATCTAACCCCCTCACTTTCTTCCCCAATTAAAGCACCCCAATTTTACCCTTGATATTATGGGTCTCCTATTATTCCTTGTCTCTTGAGCTCCTCCTTCCCCTTTAATCCCAAGGTTCCTTGTATATCCTTCCTTCCTTCTTCCCTTCCCAGTTGAATACTCCCATCTTCTCCATTTCCCCCCTTTGTAACATCTGTTTCCTACTCTCCCCCTCTCTTGGGCTCCTTTACCTCCATGGTTCCTTTCTATTCTCCTGGCTCCTGCGCTTACATCAGGATATATATGCACATGAACGATTTGATGCTCAGATCCACAAATGAGAGAGAACATATGTTGCTTGTTTTTCTGAGTTGAGGCTACTTAGTATAACAATTTCTAGTTCTATCCACTGATCTGCAGATTTCATGATTTTGTCTCTCTTTACTCTTGAGTACAGCTCCATTGTGTAGATGCACCACATTTTCATTATCCATTCACCAGTTGAGGGACAGTTAGGTTGTTTCCACTTCTTAGCTGTTGTGAAAAGAGCAGCAAAAAAAAAAAATGGATGTGTAAGTATCTCCACAGTAGGATGTGTCCTTTGGGTATATGCCAAGGAATGGCATAACAGGATCTTATAGTAGATTCATTTTTAGTTATTTAAGAGTTCTCTGGACTGTGGCCAGCACTTTACAGAATGAACTATCAGGTCTTATTTCTTCCTTCTAGGACACAGCCCACCCAATCTGAGAAAGTTAAAGTCTCATTTGTTTCCAGAAGCTCCTTTGTTGTATTGCTTGCTGCCCCTGGCTTGCACAGGGGATCCTACTTGGGGAACCACAGTGTCCAACTTTCTTCCATGTTAATAATTATGGTAATGGGCAACAATTTCAAATTCTTTCCATGTATTTTTCACTTACACAGAAAGTATCTCCCTACTTTACAGGTGAGAAAACTGTGAGATGGAGAAGTGGAGGGTCTTGGCCAAGGTTAGCCTGCTGGAGCATATTGGAACTGAGAGCCAAACTGAGTGGTTTACTTTCAGAATTCAAATAGTGAACCCCTAGATCACCCGATTTGAGAGGACACTTAAAGCATGAATTGCGTATGTCTGCATCAAGACAGAGGGTAGCAAGAGCTAGAGTGTAGCTCTGTGGTAGTGTGTGTAATTAACATGTTCAAAGTCCTAGGCTTGACTCTTCATCAGTGAAAAAGAAAGGTCATTAAAGATCACAGGTGACCTAAAATACAGTCCAAGAGACGTAGTCTGGCCACTTTGAATGAATAAATTTTTCATCAACTATCAATTTACAATATTAAATTGATTATGGAAAAATTTAAAGGGTTATATACCTCAGGGTTCTGAGTTGCAAGGTACAAAAGCTGACTCTTGCTGTGCTGCTAAAATAGGAGAGGGATATAAACAACGTGTACCCCCTCTTCCCTTGGTTCCAATGACAAACCTTGGTACAATTCCACTCTGAGAAACCCAATGGGTTTATTGCGCTTTCAGAGAATGGGAGAGGGTTTCCTTACAAGAGTGTGGGTGATTCCCCACCTAAGGCTGTGGTGGAAAGTCTTCACCCAAAGATAGAGGATGGATTTCCACAAAATAGCAAGAGACACTCTGTCTTCCCCAGCCTATGTGTTCCAGCCTTTCCCTGAAGCCATGTGTAATTAGGGTTGAATTGCTCATTATGGGCTGGGAAGTGTGGATGGACAATCAGGTGAGGTTCCTCTGACTCTCCCTGCCCCTTCTTCTATCCTGGGTGTGAATAGCACAGCTGTGAGGGAGGGTCTTTGGCAAGCAGCATAGCTGAACTCAGGAAGATGCATCTGTCTGACGTGGAGGGCAGTCCTGTATAACAGGCTAACATGAAGAATGTTGAGCAGCAACTGAAGGGGGACTTTGAGGGTTAGCGTTATGAGTAAAGCTCCTTTATTGGTAGCTAAGGAACAGGTACTGTCTTTGCTGAGGGCCCCAGACCCTGAGGGTTATTATCGGCTCTGATATCATTCAAGTAAGGTATATATTTAAAAATGTGAATTATCATGTTTGCAGCTCAATATTATTAATTGACAGAGTGAACACACACCAAGTACCCAGAATCCATTAAGAAGTCAAAGCTTACTATCATCTCTATGAAAAAGTTCAGTGCCAATAAGTATTTAGAATAATTTCCCAGAGCACAGCCCCAGTCTGTATGCCTTTCATCAAGGCAAAAGAATCCCAGGGCCTCCACATCCTTGCCTTCTCCAGTCCTGTGCCATCTTCATTCAAAGTCACACTGGGGGATTAAAAATGACGTCTCATCATGACTAAATATGAATGTCTCTCAGAGAGGGGAGGGGAACCTCATCACATCCAATTGGCTATTCAATAATCTCTATTGTCTCTCCTCTCCCTTAAATTTTTTCTTCAACCGACTTTTGGCACTTAAAATCTTTCTACCCTTCTGTTTTGTTTCTTGAGCCTTGGGGGGAGAGGGATCATGATGAAGATATCTGTTTAGGATTGAGCATTCCACAGACACTTCTCTGCATTTTAACTGTCTGTTAGTTACTGTGTTGGTCCTTTCCCCTGTTTCTCTCATGAGGGGCAAGAGTTGTGCTGGTTTATAAGTAAGTATGAATATTTAGAAGTCAGTTTGATATTAAGTCCCTTAAAAAAATGGTAGAACCTATGACCTCCAAGTCATGGGAATTTACAGTACCAGACGTGAGTTCCTTCCTGTGGAATGGGCTTCAAGTCCAATTAGAAAGCTGTAGGTTACCACTTAAATATCCATTCTACCAGTGAGAAGATCTTGCCAGGCTGCTTGCTGCTTGTTGCTCACAGGTTTCACAGCTGGGTAAGGCTCCTGATGGCTTTTCTACCCCAGAAGCATGCAAGCACTCTCTGCGCTAGGAAAACCAGTCAGCAGAGTGGAAGCTTCCAGGTCAGTACCAGCTTGATTTCTTCATGTCCTATGATCAAAATGCACTATCTTCAGCAATAGGGTCTTACTGTCAGATTTTGGTGGGTAACCAAAAGCAATGGCAATAGTCTGGATTATTTTGGGGGTCTCTGAGACTTGTCTGATCAAGAACTCAACAGTTCTATTGATCTATCTATAGATAAGTTTTATTGACTTTTTCTATCTACCTTTTTCTTACTGGTTTGTGGAAGTTCTTTATATACTCTGGACACAAGTCCTTTAGCAGATTACTCTATTGCAAACACCGTCTCCCACTCAACAGCATCTGCTTTTCTGGTCTTATGATATTTTTGAATAAAAGTTCCTAATTTTTAGTGTAGTCCAATTGATCAAATTTCTTATCTTTATCGCTAGATATTTTGTATTCTATTTAAGAACTCTGCCTACTCCAAGGTCATGAAGGTATTTTCCTGTGCTTTACCAGGGTATTGCTTTTAAAAAAAAGCTTTTAAATATTTTAATTTTGACAAGGAGCAGTTAGAGTTCCTCTGAGAATAATTACTGAATCTGTGCTAAAATGTTTTGTCTTCTTTTAAACAAATTATGTTGGGTTTACGTCAGATAACCACTGAAAGCATACAATGCTGGTAATGATTAGGATCATTTAAGGCTAATGGGATTTTTCCAAAACAATTTTGATTATTTGAAATAAAGTAATTAGGCAACAGTTCCTTTAGGAGAGGAGAAACTCTTACTTTATATTAGCAGTTAAGCAAAACTTGTATAGATATTTTCTTTTTATGTTAAACAATATTGAAAATTTGACCCCGAGTAGCTTAGGGGAGATAAAGGGACAGAGCTGATTCTAAACTCTACTGCACAGGATGGGCCAGACTGAGGCACTGTAGCCGCATCCTCTGCCCTGGCGCCTCTCTGCTCCTCTGTATCTGTCTCCTTGCATACTTTGGTGTCAAGCTCCAGATGGAGACAGGTTGGCCACTGGAATTCTACGTCTCTATCATTATAATTTATAACAGAAGGGTCACCATTTTTCTGAATATTCAAATGTTAATCTCCAGAAAGAGTTTTTTTGGACTTATAGATATCCAATACCTATTTCTATACCTTTTACTATGGTCGGTGAGATGGAATACTATACAGTCAGCTTGAGTCACATGGCAATGGCAGGGTGGGGTGGGAAGAGCTACTGTGAGGAACACTTTACTTTGCACACAGGTTAAGGTTCTTTAGTAGGAAACTGAGGCAGCATTTTCGGGCATCCACTGAAATGCATTTGTGGTAGATTAGGGTGGCAAGTAAAGGAAGGTTCCTTCAACACTAGGGTTTTCTCAGTCTTTCATGGCATTTCTGTTTCTTACAAAAATATGTATGCCAAGTGCTGGGCTTAGAGACAGGAAGAGCAATTAACTGTGATGTGGAGGAATGCATAATTTTTTTAGGTAGATGGAAACATCACAAGGCAAAGGGAAGAGGTGGAGAGGTGGGTGAGAGCTTGGGTCCCACCACTCATGTCTGGCAACTCACAACTACCCGTGACTGCAGCTCTGGGGGATCTAACATCCTCTTCTGACTTCCACTGGCACCCGCATTCATGTGCACAGACCCACAAACAAGCACACACTCATACACAGAATAAAAGAGGCAATTCCAGGATTGCATAATATTGCAAAGGGAGGCCCGTGCAAGTTGCAGGGGTATGTCTAGGATCCCAGATAAAATGTAAACTGAACTTACTTTTAAACACATGAGTTTTTTCCTGGCTGTTAAGTAGAGAAAGAATAAGGGTGCTTTCCAGGCAAAAATCACAGCTTGGCAAAGACACAGAGGCATAGCACCCTAGGACATGTTCAGTGGGAATTCAAGTTCGGTATGCTCCATTCATGCCAAATGAGGCGCAGGGGATGGCATTAAAAGGGCCAGCAGGGGATGACATCATTAACAGACAACATTATGACCACTGGGGCTTTAGTCCCTAGAAATGGCTGCACTTAGACCATACCAAAATGGAGACTTGTCTAAGGAATTTGTTAATAGCTTTTGGGACATGTGAATGCAAAGCTCAACTGTCCTGTGGCTTCTCATCAAAACAAGATGTGCAGTTCAGAGCTGTGGTTACTTAGAGGACCATGTAGATGTGAGCTAATTCAGTGTAGTCTTTTCACTGTGCTATGTCTCCTTGTGTTCTCTCTCTCTCTCTCTCTCTCTCTCTCTCTCTCTTTCTCCCTCCCTCCCTCCCTCCTTCCCTCCTTCCCTTGCATGCATATGCACACCTGCATGCTCTGGTATCTTTCTCTCACTTTGAAAGGCTGCCTGCCCTATATCATGTTGACAAGGAGATGAGGTGCTGAGAAAATGTCACTGCTGAATGGTCCTAAGGGAGACAGCTTTGTCAAATGGCAAGCATGTTGGAAAGACAAAGGCCCACTGCTGTCTAGAGGGAGTGCGACAGTGACTAAGCAAGTGCAGTCTAGGGGATGCCCATTGGTGCTCCCAAGATAGCTTTAGCTCTTGTTTCTGAGCAAGCTAAGGGCACACAGCTATCACCATGGAAGGGTGGGGTGAGGCTCCTATTAAAATGCAGGGCTGAACCTTTCTAGTCATGGATGGGTTGAGGATGAGTTTAATCTCTGAGGATCTGGAGCCTCTCCCGAGTCCAAAGCTTCTCAGCTAAGGACATATTTGAATCCCCACAAAGGGGTATGTTTGTTTGTGTGCATGTGTGCATACATATGTGTATATGCATGCGTGGGTGTGTTCATGTGTGCCAGCACATATATGTGAGCATGTATGTGGAGGCCAGAGGACAACCCTAGAGGGTGTCCCTCAGGCATCATCATTTTTTTTTTTTTTTGAGACAGGGTCTGTCACTGGCTAGGTTGGCTGGTCAGTGTCCCGGGTATCTGCCTTTCTCTGTAGGCTCAGCATTGTGGTTACAAATGGATACCACTGCAGCTGTTTTTTTCTTTTTTTATGTGACTTCTGGGGACCACACTCAGATCTGCATGTATGCAAGGGAAGCACTTTACAGACTGAGTCATCTCCCCAGTCCCTCAACAGGGTCTTGATGTAGGAGGAGCAGAAGCTGCGGGGAAGCTAAGCGTCAGGCAAGATTTTCAGGAGTCTTATTCCAGTTCTGTTTTGGAGTTCCCAGTGCAGTTTTCCCAAGACCTTGAAACTTTGCATTAGCAAATAGGCATAACTGTAAGTTCTTCTACAAAACCACAGATAGGTGGGATTGGTGGTGTTTCACTTTCTGAGCCACACGGAAAGCAAGCTTTTCTACTTAGAATGCAAAATGCTGGGTGCTATATAAGAAACCATGTTTGTGCCTTTTACATCAAAAAATCAAAAATTAAAAAAGATTAGTTCTCTTTATTTCATCTTCCGAAGGTGATCATGAGATTACCAAAATGGTGAATATTCAGCAAAGGGTCTTCTTTTAACTTTTTTTTCCCCTGGAAGCATGTGAAATCCTACATTTATTCTTATCTATGCACCCCAACTGGACCCAGATATACAGAAAGAAACAGGTGAGGGGAATTCAGTACCAGACAGAAGCCGAGATCATCTGTCTTCAAAGTATCGCTGTGTGCAGTGATTAGTCCCTTTTATTTGTGGACATTTCTCACATTCAAGACATACCTGGTTAAAGGAGTAAGACAATGGCTATTTTGTAATCATTTATTCATTCACTTTTTTAATGAACATAGTAAGAGATTATGCTTCATGCTAATAATTTGGAGGGGATTTCCAAAAGGAGTGGTAGACTATCTCTAGGAACTTTAGACTCAGGAGGGAACCAAATATAAACAGACACTTCATTGTAAGAGATAATAAGCACCATAAGAAAGGGTTAAAAGATGGAGAGCGGAGCTGAAGAGATGGGTCAGTGGTTAAGAGCACTGGTTGCTCTAGCAGAGAATTTGGGCTCAATTCCCAGCACCCATATGGTGGCTAACAACTGTCCATAACTCCAGTTCCAGGGGAATTCAATGCCCTCTTTTGACCTCTGTGGGCATTGCATGACATGTGTGCATTTACATATATGCAGGCAATACATTCATGCACATAAAACAAAAATATAAAATGTTTTAAAACTGGAGAGATAGCTCGGGCTACAGAGAGAGCCTGTCTCAAAAAAAAAAAAAGGAGGAGCCGGGAGAAACAAACATTTAAAGGGCCATGCAAGCCACATCTAATTGATTACAGGCAAATTATGGCTCCGAGCCAAAGAGATTTATGAGAATCCTGAGAAAACTCACAGGCTAAGCTTTAGAAAGACAGAAACAGTAAAACCAGGAACAAAAGGTGTGGGTGCTTGTCTTAAATGTCCCTCCAAACCCCATGTTGAAGTTAATAATTGCTACCATAATCTTGTCAAGAGGTGGGGCCATTAAGTGGTGAGTAGATCATGATTATCTCTGAGTGTATCTCACCAATCAGTCAATGCTATTGTCACAGGAGCAGTTTCCTGAGGAAAAAAAGGTGTGTTTGGTCTGATTTTCTCCATTTCACACATGTTCACTTTGGTCTGTAATACAGCACAGAGACCTCTTGAGAGATCTGGACTTCCCCAGGTTCCACAATCATGAGCAAAACAAACTCCTGTTGTGTCTAATTTACTCAGTCTGTGGTGTTCTGTTACAGCAGTAGAAAATAGACTAAGCCTGCATACTTCATTCTTAGAATGCTGCCCAAGGCTGTGACTGAATTCCATCTTGTTACTCCTCCTCCTATTCTACTCAGTCAGCTTGTACCAGTCTCTGGCTGTTTCTTACAGCATCTTACTGGAGTAGCCAGGAGACTCTAAGAGCTAATCCTACCAGGAAATGGCTCCTCATTCTCCACCATTATCTTAGGAGCTGTCACTTTCCAAGTGCTACTATCCAGACAGAGCAGGTGAGGTGCTGTGCTTGGTTAGCCTGGATCAGTGTCTTCTGGTTGGTTTGAGGGTGAAGAAGAAGAAAGAAAGGCAAAAGAAAGAAAGGAGGAGGGAGGAGGGGAGGGGAGTGCTTGGCAGAAAAGGACATCAAGCTACATCCTGCAAGTGATCTTTCTCTGTCTCCCCTTCTCTCTCCTTCTCTCACTGGGCATAAAACCCAGGATCTTGGGCATGCTAGGTAAGCACTCTACCACTGAGTTACAGCCCATTCAGATTCTCAGAAAGATGACAGAGGACTAGATGCTAGAATTAGTGGCAATTTCAAGAAATAGTTAAATTTGGACTGCTTTTTTTTTGTTGTTGTTGTTGTTTTTGGTAGAGACGATTTAGGGAGATTTTCTAGGACTTCAACTTCTGCTAAAAGAATGTTCTCCTTCTAAGCAATACAAGAAATCACAGTCAAGTTTACCTCCTTGGCCATAGCTGAGTAGATGGGAGGTGAGTCAGTTCAGTGCAATTGGCAAGTATAATTGGCGAGACCTCCTTCCTATGCATTGGGAATTGCTGTACTGCGGGATGATAGTCAGTGGGGTCAGTGGGCTAGGAACAGAGCATACATGTAAGAGGCTGAGGTGGCTGTATTTGGTCAATAGGCATAGGAAGACAGAGAAAGCAAAGACGGAAAGTAACAGATTAGACCCTCAGAAGAAGTAAACAGAAGACCTTACTTGATTACTTAGGGAGGAAGAAGAGAGCAGACTAAGAGAATGAATCATCATTCTCTATAGCTTCCAGTTTCTTATCTGGTCCCTTGTCAGTTCTTCTGCCTGTTATCTTTGATTTTCATGAGATATCTTTCTGTCCAGTGAATTCTGTTTGAGTCAGTTTCTGTTTTTTGCTATGATGTGGGACTATGGAATGGGAATTTGCAGAGATGGCCGAAACGGTGGAGAAGAATTGTAGGCACACTGAAGTATGCCTAAGGTGGGGAGAGTGGGACTTAAAATTTAGCAAGACTATTTTATCTTGACTTGTTCATTCTGTGAACAAAGGCTGGGCATTGAGATGGGCAAGTAGGTAAAGCTGGATTATGAAGCCCAAAGAGTCTGGAGGCTCATTTGGATGTAAGGGGGAGCTATTGAATTTTTCAGCTGGAGAATAAAATGGTCCAGTTAGGCTTCTGGAAAGATCATGGTGAAAGGGCATCATATTTGTATCCAAAGTGGGGACAAAGCTGCTTTCTAGGAGGAAGAAGGGAAGGATCGCCTCTATGTCTCTTTTCCATCAGGTCTGGCTGGGACAGCTTTCTTCCTACAAATTGGATTCTCCCTCAACAGTGGGTAGCACCCCTCTCCCCGACAAATTCGAGATTCATCTATTCTGTTTCCCAGAATAGTCTTATGTGAGCCCGGTGTGAGGGAGGGAATAAGAAAGTTACAACCCAAATGGTCAAAAATCTTTGGAGAGATCTAGTATCAAGGTGAATTTCCTCTCGTTTGTAGTAATCAGATGATAGAAACCAGTAGGATAGTCTGGTTTTGAGAATGCAGTTGGGATGACCCTGAATCAGTGAATGAAAGTCGCTCAATGATAGAAGTTGCTTATAATGACTTTGCTGGGGAGACATTAACAAATGTTTACTTACCCTCAAAAGGGCACTAACTGCAGACCCGAGAACAATACCACCTAAGTCTAGCTTGGTGAACCAGTGGGTTTATTGGGGTAATTTACAGGAGCATTGGTGATGCAAAGTGCTGACAAGCCTTCCACAACATAGATGATGACTCAAGACAGCTGGATCCCTGGAGTTCCCTGTAAAACTTACAGACAGCAACATCAGAGCGTCTCCCAATCATCTATGATTGACGGCTTCTATAACATTGGGGGGGCCTTCTGGTGAGTCTAGTAACTCCCTGAGCCTTGTAAGTTTTGTCAGCTTAGCCCTGTAAGTCTCTGTTTTCCTTCGCAGAGGGAATGTTTCAATTGGAAGGAACTACTTTTTCTTGTTAGTTGCACAGACATATACTTTCACGTCTCAGCTGGCTGCAAAATAGAGTGGATCTGAAGTGCCCACTTCAAGAGTGCCTTGTCACTCTGGGCTCACTCACTATTGTGAGGCTCCCGTGACAGGAAGGAAGCAGAAGAGAATCAGTGAGCACCAGCTAATTGAGCAGCCCACGTTTCTATCTCGGCAGTGGTGGCTAACAAGCAGGTTAGAAAGCAGAGGCAATTATAAGTCAAAAGCACTGTGGAGAGGACGTAGAGTCCTAGTAATGGACTATTTAGGCATGTGTGCTTAGCGGGACTCTGATGGGTCCAGAGGAAACTTTTAGTCTGAGATGGAAGATTCCACACAAATAGGATAAGAAGGGACAGGCCTGAACAACACCCTCCTCATCTCGCCCGACTCTGCGTCAGGCAGTGAGCTCTGCTGTTGCTGCTGCTTCGG
Source organism: Eospalax fontanierii (assembly GCA_035773235.1). Classification (NCBI taxonomy): domain Eukaryota; kingdom Metazoa; phylum Chordata; class Mammalia; order Rodentia; family Spalacidae; genus Eospalax; species Eospalax fontanierii. The sequence goes on along the minus strand of CM069551.1, from coordinate 26,385,620 downwards.
CAGTGGCGAGGAAACATTCATTCACAGGAGCGATGTAGCGAGAGTTAAAATAGTGGAGATTCTGAAAAGAGGCAGAGGATTAAGGTTAGGGGTGGAGGTGGTCTGTTTTCTCAGCAGTTGTGTGGAACGAGGTCTCGGCTGGTGCTGGGAGGAGAAAGTGTTTCACTCTGTGTCTATGGACTGTGAAATAAGAACTCCAGACAGAAAAGCTTAAGGGCTCATTCTGATGTTTCTGTGAGCAGTTCTGGAGATTTCCAACCAAACTCACTTGGAAAGGCAAGAGAGGGGCTAAGGCTCCCATGAGGAGACCTTGTCCAGAGACACAGGAATGACGGTTTGAAAGCAGAGAGTCACAGTGCAGCCTGGCTGGCTTCCTGGGGCGTCATACCATTCTGATAAACTGAGAAAGCAAGGGCTTCTTTCTGGTTTTTCTCAGAGGCGGGTCCACTATGTCCAACACTCTTTGATTCTTGGACAGAAAGAGGATAAATTCTGCAAAACCAAGGTTTGTGTAATGGGAAGGCAGCCTTCTGCTTTCATTTTCCTCAGGGCTTAAAAACTATTGTTTCAAGGTGTTTTTAAAAACAGTAGATTCTATGTTTCTGGCTGATGTGATTGAAAAGAGTAGACTTGATTAATCCAGCCATCTCCCTGGTACAGAAATCTTCTCTCTGTTTGATTCCTGTGTTCCTTATCTTACACCAATAATACATGTTCAGAGAAGGGGGAGTGAATAGAAATTCAAGTGGTCCATCTACCCTGTGTCTGGAATAGACACAAAGGCATAGCATCCTACAGACCTAGGTCTATGCAGGGCTTTTTGTCTGAATGAATTTGCATGAGTCTTATGCATGTGATCTGTTCCTGTAAGATCCTATGAGCAAGTTCCCAGAGACCTGAAATACTGTTTCCTTATGCTCGTGCACCACCCTGGCTCTTAGGTCTTCTGCAATGGTCCACATTCACACATACACACACGTGCACACATGCACACCGCCCTCACCCAGGACCAGTGTCTGCATGTGATAGGGTTGATGCAACATGTTCTTTATTTTAAAAATCAGAAACGAAAGAAGAAACATACTTTTAGTAACTTTGGTAGGCCTGCTTTTTAGGGTCTCTTGCTGTTGGGTGATTGTGTCAGAAAATGCTTCCTTCACCGAGCCCAAGGCTGTCACTGTTTTCCTGTGTGTTCCCCTGGCCTAGCCTCTCTTCCTCTTCTAATTATTATTTTTTTTAGTGGGGGAGGGCTTTATTTTGAGACAGTCTTATGTACTCTCAAACTTGGAACTTCAGAGGTAACTGAGAATGATCTTGAACTAAGGTTTCTTCTGTCCCTGCCTCCTGAGTGCTGAAATGACAGGCATACACCACCATACCTGGTTTTATGTGGTACTCGTGGTCAAACCTAGGGGTTTGTACATGATAGACCAGTGTCTACCAACTGAGCAACACCTCAGTCTCTGTCATTCTTTAAAATCTACCTCAATGTTGATTTTAGTTGCATTTCCCCTGCCACTGTGGTGGTTTGAAAGAAAATGTCCCCCATGGGCTCTAAGCATTGGGATATTTTTCCCCAGCTGATGACACTGGGGAGGTCTTAGATGGGGTGGCCATACTGGAGGAAGCACGTCATGTCGCTGGGCGTGGGCTTAGAGTTCTTAAGCCATGCTGGGTCCCTAGCAGCTTTCTGCTTCCCGTGCCTGCTTGAGGAAGTGAGTGTTAAGCTGCTGCATCTGCTCCAGCCACCTCTGTCTCCACACCTCCCCACCATGATGGACTCTTGCCCCTTTGGAACCGTAAGCTTTTATAAGTTCCCTTGGTCAGTGTTTCTATGGCAGCAACAGAAAGCAAACGAATACACCAGGATTTCCTTTCCTCTGTTTTATATGACTGAAATTCTTAACCCCTATGTGGTGCTGTAAGGAGCAGAAGTTCTGGGCCTGCTCAGCTGCCTTTGGGAAATCTCCTTTTCCAGAACTTCATTTTGTGGAGGCGAAAGTTCAAAGAAAGTGTCACTGAGGTCCTGCGTCCTGCGCACTGAGGTCTGTGCACACCTCTCCTGGGACCTGGTATCCCACTTGCCATCTGCATTCTCAGGGAAGTGCTGTGGCTTACTGAGCAGAAACACTGTGCTGCTGATCAGCTGGACTTGGCTCTTTCCTCTTCCAGCCCTTGAAGGGTTCATCAGAGCTCGGGAATAGTAAAATGTCAAACCCTATCTGTACCATCATGAGATTTTAGGACCACCTCTGTTTGTCCAAAAGGCAAAGGGAAATGAACAAAGCCCCTAGCTTCTAGCTGTCCAGCTTCTAGCAATAGGTTTGCAGTAAGGACTCTCTCTCTCTTGTGATCTTTAGTCTGACTTGAGCTTCTTTCTTCTTGGTTCTTTAATGCAACACAGACCTTCTAAGTCGGCCCCCTCCATGGCCTATCATTCCCCTGGTAGAGTTTATATCTGCTCTCCCACTTCTGAGCCCAAGCTTTTAACAAGCTTTTGATAATATAAATGTCAGGTTTTGCTCCTGGCAGCCCTTGTTAGTTTACTAGGTCACAAAGATTTTTAAAACTAAATCAAACATTTTCAAGTTTATGAGCCTGAAGTTTCTTGCCTGTAAATCAGTGATAGCAACTGAAAGAGAGAATCAAGTTTTAAAGCTTGCTTTGAGGTATTGAACAATCATATTTGTACTGAATTTACAACCTTGTGGCCATTTATTTTGAAATCATCATTTGATGCCATGGCTTGGCCACTTACATTTTTCTCAATCGATTTCTCCTCTAAGCTTTGTGTCTTGGCTCAGCACAAGTGTCACTTTGGAAGAGGGCAACTTTTTGAAATGGGGTAATATTTCTTTGCATGTTGGCTTCTTGTCCCCTGTCTACTCTATAGAACTTTTAACAGATGAATTAAGAGCATACCACACCCACAGACCGAGGAGGAGCAACTGCCCAGGACAGGCTACAGGGTCAGCTTATCTGCTGTGGTCCCAGACACGGCACTGATTTCCTCATGGCCCCTGTTGTACTCACCAGAACACACACTCCTTTGAGGTTTATCACGTTGCCCCTATTGTCAAGGTGAAGACCTTTAAAATTATGGTCCATAGGAAGACAAGGCAAGATCAACCCAGAATTAGAAAAAGAGAGGGCCAAACTGTGTCCCAACTATTTAACTATACCCTGGAGAAGGTATCACAGAAATATTAGTAATGCTGCTTTTGAAGATTTCAGTTTTCCATTTTCTCCCTTGCAAATGATTTCTCAGATCTTTACTGGCTTGTGAAAAAAAAACAAACAAAAAATTCCTATGTTGAGGGTACTCTAGCTACTGTTTTATTATTATTAATTATTATAAGTTTGTTGTTGGGCATTTCATACATGTATATAATGTGATCTCATTACATTTCTCCAGCCCTTTCTTACTACCTTCTAACAACCCCCGCCTACCTGCCAGTTCCCTTTCCAGATTCATGACTTTTGGTTTGGTTTTGTGGCCTATTTAGTGTAGCCAATGGATTGGAAATGTTCATTAGGGCCTGGTGGGTGTCATTGGTGGGTTGTGCAATTGAAAGCAATAAGTTCTCTGCTTCCTGAAACTATCAGCAGAGACTTGAGCAGGGAGGAGTATCACTCCACCACCAGAGTCCCTCCGCGACCATGCTGGACTGTTGACTGGCTCGTTCTCTCACAGATCCAGAGCATGTATTCACAACTGCTGTGAGCTCAGCTTGCAAGGCCCGGCTAGAGTTTTCATTCCAGACTCAAACTGTCTGCATAGCATTCATGGGCTGACCAAAGGACTGCTGAAATTTAACATGATCAGCACAAAAATACCTCGGGCCTCTTATACTTGCTGCTTTCAAAATCATCTTCTTCTTAATAATGAGAACTCTAGCCTGGTTTCTGGGGACCCAAACCTCAGAGTCATCCTTGAAGTCTCTCCCACTCCATGCTGGATTTAACTAGAACTCGTTATCTTCAAATCATATCCAGATCGGATCACTTTTCCTAACTCTGTTATCGCCACCTTGATCCACACATTTATCATTTCTTCCTGTGGCAGAAGGTTCCCAACCAATGCACCTGCTTTTACTCTGATTTCTCTGTCTCTTATTTATAGCTCAAAAGATTGACTGATCCAGGGCTGGGGAGATAGCTCAGTAGGTAAAGTATTTGCTATGTAAGCATGAGGACGTGAATGCGTCCTCAGAACCCATGTGAAAGCACCAGGTGAAATGGAGCATAGTTGTACCCAGTTCTGGGGAGGCGGAGCAAAGAGGATCCCCAGGCCTTGCTGGCCAGCCAGTCTAGCCAACTCCATTACCCTCAAGCCAGTGAAAGACTTTGTCTCAAAAAGCAGGTGGGTGGCTCCTGAGGAACAGCACTCAAGGTTGTCCTTTGGCCTCCATGTATGTGTGTACATTTGTGGATGCACACCTGCACACGTGGAGTGAAAAGGATTGACCCTCCCAAAATTAAATCAGGCTAAGCCACTTCTCTGCTCAGACCTACAGAGCCTGTCTTCTTGTCCTTGTGACCTTCCTTCCTATTCTCTCCTCAGTTACTCCAGTTCCTCTGGCTTTCTGGCTGTTTGTGGATTCATCAGACATGATGTGCCGCAGGGTCCCTCATCTGTCTTTTCCTCTCTCTGCAAAGCTCCTTGTCTACCTCAGTCAGTCAGCTTTTCTCCAGACATCTAAGTGTCTTCTGTCCTCACCTCCTTCAGATCTTCTTTAAATGCTCTTTTCTCTTTTATTTTCTTTCTTCCTTCTTCCTTTCCTTCCCCTTCCCATTCCTCCCTCCCTCCCTCCCTCCCTCTTTCTTTCCTTCCTTCCTTCCTTCCTTCCTTCCTTCCTTCCTTCCTTCCTTCCTTCCTTCCTTCCTTCCTTCCTTCCTTCCTTCTTCTCTTTCTTTCTTCTTTCGACTTGTCATCTCCCTATAGCTCCAGTAGACCTAGAACTGGTGGTAGACCAGGCTGGCCTTGATCTCACAGAGATCCACTTGTCTCTGTCTCCCAAGTGCTGAGATCAAATATGTGCTCCATTATTCCCAGCTTAAGTATTCTTTTATTACTAAGACCTTCTTTGATGACCCCAGTTACCTCATGCCTTCACTGAACTGGCCCCGTTCTACCTATGTTATTTTTTATCTTAGGATTGGTCCACGGTAATAGCCAGTTATTGCTGAGTAACTATCCCTGAGCTATATTCCCAGCCAGTCCCAATGTCTGAAACAGCAGCCATTGATTATTGCTGTGAGCACACCTGTAAGTTAAGGTTAAGCAATCTAGGCTGGACTCGGCTTTTACCTATGCTTCCAGTCACAGGCTGTCTAACCTGGCCTCCCCGCTACAGGTAGGCTCAGGTAGGGTCCAGTTGAGTCTACTGTATGGGGTCCATTCAGAAGGGGCAGGAGCTCACCAAGGAAAGCACTTCCCTTAGTGATGGCAGGCTGGTCAAATCCAACTTAGAAGTGCCATGTTCAGCTCTCTCTGGCAAGGACCGCATGTGCGTGCCAGGCATGGTTTTATGATGTGTTTGCTGTCTTGCTGTCTCTGTCTTGGCTTAGATAGAACCCCCTCCTGCGACTCCCTCTGTCCCTTCTGTTGTTCAGATACCTACTCCTCAGGGTGACTCTCTGTGACAAGAGCTCCTGGTGTAGCATCCCACACTGTTTATCTCCCAACTCTGCTCTGTATAGAGCATCAATCATGAGCTAACATACTGGCAATACTCAGTTGCTAGTTCCTGCTTTCTTTTACAAAAGTATAGGCTTCCTGAGGGTAGATTCCTCCAACAGTGCTCACAGTAGGATTTCAATTTTAAAAAATGGCTCAGTAGGGGCTGGGGAGATAGTTCAATAAATAAACTACTTCTACAAGTATGTGGATTTGTGTTCAAATCCACAGCACCCACACAATCAACTAGGTATAGTGATACACACCTGCAATCTAGTTCTGGGGGCCAGGAACCAGAAGACAAGGGGATCTTGTGCCAGTCTAGGTAGTAAGTGAGCTCCAGGCACACTGAGAGACCCTGTCTCAAAAAATAAAATGGAGAGTGATAGAGGAATGCATCTGATGTTTACCTCTGACCTCTAAATATACATACATAAGCATACACAACTGTACACACCTACAGCCCCCAAATCACTGAATAAATATGAAACACAATGATAGAAGAAATTCCAAGCTGTTTTTAGAAAGCAGTTAGGAGAAAAATTTGACTCTGTGAGATGTGGTGTTACCTTGGAACAGGCGTCTCTTCACTGAAGAGCTGTTTCTGTTTGGTTCCAAGTGCTGAGAATGGAATCTAGGATTTTGTGTGTATTAGACATTCTACCACTAAGCTACATCCCCAGCCCTGAAGGAGTTTGTTTTGATAGAACATCACTAACTCTCTGCATTTATGATTTTTTAAAAATATATTTGCTCATGATGAACTGTCTGTGTCCCTGTAGAAGAATCTCTGAGTTTTTCTTGGTATTGCAGGTGATACTGTGATTGTTTCCAAAGCCATTCTCTGAGTTTGTAATATACCTGTATATTTTGTCTGGTGGAGCTGATCTTAAAATATTCAGAAGCAACTAAGCAGTCAGCCTTGTTTCAACTGTGTGCACTGACTGCTTTTGTGTCTTGTTTTTACAAGCAGTATCAAAACAAAACTCTTTAATGTGTGAAGATATTCTAGTTCAAAAGCAGTCTATGAATGCAACAGATAATGAACAAAGTCTCCTTTAGAAATACCCAAATCTAGCTCATCTCTCCGGGTATTATCTTGATTCTAAATGAGAATGTCATAATCATTGTATGTCCCAAAGAGCCTTATGCTCATTAAAAAGTTTCTCTCTCTCTCTCTTTCGTGCGTGTGTATGTGTGTGTGTGTGTGTGTGTGTACATGTGCCATGATGCATGTGTAGAGGTCAGAGAACAATTCTGGGGAGTGTCTCTTTCTTTCTGCCCTTTTGAGTCTGGGTCTGCCTTGCTGTTTCTGGTGCTGTGATGCGTACTCCAGGGTCGCTGGCTCACGAGGCTCCAGTTGATTCTCCTATCTTGTCTTCTTATTTTGCTACAGCAGTGCTGAAATTACAGATGCACATCACTGCCTCCAGCTGTTTTTCATGGGTTTCAGGGATTAAACTTGGGTTGTCAGGCTTATACTAGTAACGCTTTGCCGAGCCATTTCCCTTGTCTCAGCCTTGCGCTGTATGACGTAGAAATACAGTAATTAGAGGATGCACACATTTGTGGGGTGCTTGCCCCCCTTTTCAGAATACTTTCTTATTATTCACTTTTCTTCTTTATAAGAAAAAGGATTCACACCTACTCCCATTGGGCATGAGGAGAAGTGGTAGAATTAAGAATTGACACTCATTTTTTAAAAAAATATTTTTATTATTTTTATGTGTATGAGTGTATTGTCTGCATGTGTGTAAGTGTACCCATGTCGTGAGGTACCCATGGAGGTCAGAAGAGAGTGCTGAATTCCCCTATTTATGGATGCTTATTAGCCACTGTGTGGGTGCTGGGACTTGAACCTGGATCCTCTGCAAGAGCAGACAGTGCTCTTAACTCCGGAGCCATCTCTCCAGCCCTTAAGTGACATTCTTAAGGTCACTTGGTCAACTAATGACTGAGTCAGTACCAAGTTTCTAGCCTTCTGTCTTGAACAGATCTTGAAGGCTGAAATGTTAATGTAACCCATTCTAATGACTGTCATCGACTATTTTCTGGATTTAAGAACACCAATTAGCTCAAAAAGTAAACTTGAAAGAAATAGAAGTATCTTGGACAAATCAATGAGGCAGCAGTAATCAACAGCATTGCCTTATTGCCCCATTACTATATTAATGAGGACAAAGCCGGATATTAATGAACTAGAGTACAAGAGATGGCAGGAAAGATCAGTGTAAGGGGAGGATGCTTTGCTTAATAGGACTCACACGATGTCAGCATGTTTATAAATGCTCTAGAACTTTCTCTGCCAACCTTGCCTTTCTCAGGATTTCAACACAGGGGCCTAGTCCTGCCTACTACCTGAGCCATTTCTAACTGGAATATCATAGGCAATGCCTTCCAGATGGTAGGATTTGGACTTCCTGTTTTGGATTAGGTACCTGATATAAGCCATGTTTTCCGATATGCCTATCAAGCCTGTGCCTTCTTTTGATGAGGGCAGTGGGCAATCTCTGTGACTAGGTTTCTTTTGGAGTCAGGTACTGGATGCCAGATCATTTACTTCAAACCTCGATGTTCTAAGAACCAATACCAGCTTATTCTCCAAGCAGGTGGCTAGGTTTATTTTTTGCTTCATTTGTTTTTAAGACTCGGGCACTGGTTGGGAATATGATTGGTCTGATGGTTGGTTGACTGGTATTTCTACAACTGCCTGCCTGACTTGAACTATGACATGACTATACATCGCTGAAGCCCCAGTACCTTATATTCTACCCAACTGTGGTAGAAAGCTAAAAAAAAAAATTAATGAAAAAATATATTCCTTGGATTCCCGCGTCTACTTTGGCAATACCTTTTTTGATAGGACAGCCTGATCAAAATCTGAATTATATCATCCTTTTAAGATTATGAGTCTTGGGCTCTTTATCTGCCACCCACCCATAGCTGAGCCAATATTCCCACCTCTGTATTCCTGAGGAAGAATGCACTTTATAAGGGGCTGCAATCCACTCACTCTTTGACCTAACATGTCTGTCTATCCATTATCACCTGTACCTGATCATAAGTATAAAGATCGCCTCTATCCACGTTTAGGGATGTTGAAAGCCATTTCACAATCAAACATGCCTGTACTAAGTGGTTGTTGAAATACTTTTTGAAGAAAAAGAAGAAAAATCCTTGGCTCATGTTCAAGATTTTGAAGGTAGAATTGGTCTTGGCAGCAGGAAGAAATTGAATTCCATTTAGGAGAAACTTATTTATTTTAGAAGTGCTTTTATATGCCTGGAACCACTGGGATGAAAAAGAACAGTTGGTCATGGATTTGCTCTCTAGGGATTAGCAATGTAGTAACAGGATAGACCCATTAGTGGTGAGGTAGGGGCAGGAATTTCAGCATCAGATAGATTAACAAGGTATAACACCTGCAAGGTTCATCAGTTTTTGTTTATTTCTGGGAAGTTGTGGAAGGAAGAAATCCCAGAAGACTACCTCTTTTCGTTGGTCTTTCCATTGTCTTTTTGAGAGCCTTCCTTTTAAATTAGTATGATTTATTATATTTCAGGGCTCAAAACCTGAAATGAATTCAGTTATATCTTAAGGTATCCTTCCCATTTAGAATAGTCCTGCTATTTTTATGCAAGCATTTGCATTGATTTCAAGTGTGTTCTTCCAAGGTGGTGTTATATCAATAATGCAGAGTAACAAGAGATTAAAAAATTTAATGAATTGTTGAGATTTTCATACAACATAATTTTATGGTATTTAGATCCCGTCCCCTAGCCACACCTCCCCGTCCTGCCTCTGCCCAATTTAATGTACTCTAACATTTTAAATGTATAATAAGGCCTATAGAGTCTAATTTGTATCCTCAAATATCCTTCAGTGTGGGTCCATCCACTGGAGCCTGGTTAGCCTATCAAGAGTCATGTCTTTGAAAGAGATGGTCTTTCACCTTCCCAGAAGTTATTGGTTGCCAAAAGTTCCATATGTTGGGTTGGGATATCTTCTCCAAGTCTGTCCTGGGATTTTGTATGGCTTGCAGTTGCTGTTGCCATTGCTGTAATTTCACTTGGGTCACTTACCAGTTGTCTAGAAAACGCTATTTCCTTGTAGTCATCTAAGGCTTTTAAAATCTTTCTGCCTTTTCTTCTGCAATGATCACTGAGCCTTGGGAGGCAGAAGTCCTATTCAAGGATAAGCACTCTGCAGCCTCTTGTTCTTTGCACATTGGCCAGTTGTGGGTTTCTGTGTTAATCACCATCTCCTATATAATGATACTTCCCTTCTGAGAGCTGAGAGATGCATTAATCTATGGGTGTAACAATAAGTCATTAGGAGTCAGTTTAATATAATAACTATTTAGTAGAAAATAAATATCAGGCTGTCCTCTATGCCCTGTGACCTGCCTAGCCTCAGGTTCCTAAGCCTGATATCATTGTCAGGTATGGGCTACATCCTATGAGGTGGACCTTAAGTTCAATTAAAGAATGGTTGGTTACTTCCATAATATTGGTGCCACTATTGCACTGGTGGGCATATCCTGCCAGGCCATAGTTTACGGTATTCACAGTTGAGTAACATTGACCATTACGTTTCTGTGCCAGTAAGTGTCATAGCACCCTCCAGCACTGTGAATGCTAGCTGGTAGAGGTGAAGCTCTGAAGTAAGCAACAGCTTGATTTCTTCTTGTTTGTTTTGTAGTTCATGCATGTAGTGTCTTCAACAATAGGGTCTTCCCATTCAGCTCTGGGGGTAACCAAAACAGGGGCAACTGCCAATAGTGTTTGAATGTCTTTGGGACCCCATTAGCAAGAAGAGGTATTTTATTGCATCATCTTTCTTACTTAAAGGTGAACTTATTACATACAGTCTTCATCTAGCTTTTTTCTTTCAACAACATAATCCCAGACATGATTATATATAAATTAATAAATACTCTCTTGATTCACTTTTATAAATGTAAAGGAAAATTTATAGTTGATTTAATCATTCCCTTATGGATAGCTACTTGGAGTGTTTCCAATTTTCTTCTATTAAAAATAAGGTTGCACAAACCATTGCATCATCATTTCATATGTATGCGAGTATGTCTGTGGAGAATGCCCCATGAGAACACTCATAGACCTGTTTTATTTTCAAATCAAGTTCATCATTACACTCAGGCCCCTGTATTAGTTACTTTTCTCATTGCTGTAATAAAATGCCAGAGAAAAAGCAGCTTAAGTAAGACAGGGTTTGTTTTGGCTCTCAGTATGAGGGGACAGACAGGGTTCATCACAGCCAGGAAGGCATGGCCATAGGAGTGTGAGGCAAATGGTTATTGCATCTGGAGTCAGGACCACTAGAGAGAAAGATTAAAGCTAATGCTAAACTTGCTTTCTCCTTTGTCCTTTTTATTCAGTCTAAGACTCCAGCACATGGGATAGTGATAATCTATATTCAGAATGAATCTCCTGTCCTCAGTTAAACCTCTCTGGACATGTCCAGAGTTGTGTCTACTAGGTGATTCCAAATACAGTCAAGTTGACAATAAAGCCTAACCATCAGAATTCCCAAAGATGATGACAATGACAACCAGGACAACAACAAAAGACCCTTTAATGGTGGAATTCCAGTCTTGTGAAGCATCAGGTGAGATCTTAACACCTCCTATACCTTAAAACACACAAGAATCTACTTATTTCTGCATATCTTCCCAAAATGATTGACTCTGTTATCAGATCCCGATTTCCATTTTCATGAATATTCATGTTGGTCTAGTTAGCTTACTTTGTCTTTGGAAACTTGTTTAGTCAACAAATATTTCCTGAGCGCACAGTAGACCTTGAGTTCTAATGGATACTGGAGTTACAGTGGACTGATACTTGGTCTCTGCTCTCCAGCTCATAATGTATTCAAAGGTGTAGGCAGCCAACTAGAAGTTATCTGCTCTGATAGGCTTTTCTATGAGCATATAGATATAAAGTACAGGAACTGAGCCTGAAATCTTGGATTTTGCTTTGATGAATGACATATATCAATGTGTAGTTTTTCTGGATTGTCAAATCTTCCTTTGGAATGTACGTGGGTATCAAATGAGGCAAGCATTTGAAAGTGCTTTCTAATTATCATTTATATTATCTCTTCCCAAGCAACATCGCTGTGATAATGATCAAGAGTTAGGATAATTTCAGTGATAATTATCATATGTGTCTTTGGGCCTTCAGGGGCTCTTAAATCCCTTTTATTTTTTCAGCTAAATTTGTCTGGGTTACCTGTAATCAAAAGCAGTCATTACAGTTCTTCAATCAGAAACTCACAATTGTCCAAAGAGCTGAGAATAAGTATCTATGGAGTGATCATCTGCAAATGAGACAGCTGTATCCTACTCTTCCCCATGAGGCTCAGGAACCGTTCTGGAAGAGGGCTCAGAACTATTGAAAGAGCCAGAGGTCAGAGAACACTGGAGCAAAACTGCCTTCTTGTGGGAATGATTTTTCTTGGGATGCCTTTTTTCTTACCTAACCTTGGAACCAAAGTTAGTCTTATGTTTTGAGATCATTTAACACTCTTTACTGTGCCTTCTTACTCATTTAAATCTAGCTAGCCCTTAGGAAAACAATGTAAAAAATCTCACCAGTCCTTGGCCCCTTTTGGTAATTAACTCTTATGAGCTAAGTTAAACAAATAGTTTTAATCTTAGATGATGTTCACTATTTCTCTCTCGTGACCCTTCCTTATCCCCTGGCCCATAATAATGTGTGTGTGTGTGTGTGTGTTTGTTATGGAACTATTTAGAAGCAGCAACATTGAAGCAACAAATGATATTCTGTTTATAATGAAAACAATAGGTGGAATTTGGTTGGTATGTGTTTTTGCAAGCTGTTCTGGGTTGGTAGGGGTCAGAAGAGGCAAATTCTTTCCTGATAAGACAAGGTGCCACATTTGTTTACCATGCCATACTGGAGATACTGTTGAAAGGGAGGGAGGGAGGGAAGGAGGAAGGAAAAGAGAGAGAGAGAGAGCGAGAGAGAGAGAGAGAGAACGAACATGTACATGAGTGCTCTTTGTGGGAAGAACAATTCTGAGAACAAATTACGCTCACTGTTGGTTTAAACAACTCCAAGAGTCAGGCTGTGTTTGCTCAGGCATCACTGCATTGTGATGTCTACCATATCTTCTGGACATGACAGGACCACTGCACTCATGAACTCATAGCATCAGAACTGCACATGATCAAGCCAGTCAGATTTCGATTATGGAAGAAGGAGGAGCTTCTGAGCCCACATTCCTAACTGAGGTGCTGCTTTCAGCTGATGACTTTTGGAGAAGAGAAAGTCAGTTTTCTTTCTAGATGTGGCCCCTGGTAGGTTGACCATACTCCAAAGGATGGCCTGACACCCATAAGTATATGGGAAGCACAAATTGAATTTGGTGGGTTATTAAAAAAAATAAGAACATGAAACAAATCACAGTCTTTCCCCCTGCTCAAATCTCAATTTCAAAATGGATCAAAGACCTTGAAATAAGACCCGATAACCCTGAATCTGTTAGAGGAGAAAGTAGAGAATATACTAGAACTTACGGGAAAGGACTCTCTGAACAAGATCTCAGTAGTGCAGGCATTAAGACCAACAATTGACAAATGGGACCTCATGAAACTAAAAATCTTCTGTAAAGCAAAGGACACCATCAATTGAGTGAAGGGGGCAATCTGCAGAATGGGAAAAATCTTTCCCTGCTAGAAATGTGGTAAACGTTTAGTCTCTAAAATGTACAAGTAATTAAAAACCTAAACATCAAAAAAAAAAAACAAAAACCCCACCCCAAACCAAACAATTCAATTATAAATTGGGCAAGGAACTAAACAGAGTCCTCAAATCATTAAACACAATGGCTAAGAAGCATTTAAAAAAATGTTCAACGTCTTTAGCCCTGAGGGAAATGCAAATTAATACTTCTTTGAGATTTAATCTTATTCCAGTCAGAATGTCTTAATATTCAAAAAACAAACAGTGAGGACGAGGATGTCAGGAAAGAGGACCACTTTTCACTGCTGGTGGGAGTGTGAACTGGTGTGGCTATCATGGAAATCAGTTTGGTGGTTCCTAAAAGAAGCTAAAAATCTCCCACATGAGCCAGTCGTAGCACTCTAACCCAGAAGACTCTATATCCTACTACAGAGATACCTGTTCATCCACGATCATTCCTGCTCCATTCATAATATCCAGGAAATGGAAACTATCTAGGCGTTCTTCAACTGTGAATGGATAATGAAGGTACGTTTACACAAGGGAATATATTCAGCTGCTAAGAGAAATCCAGTTAGGAAATTTGCAAGTAAATAGAGGGAGCCGAAAACAGTCACCCTGAGTGAAGTAATTCAGACCCTAAAAGACAAATGTCACATGTTCGCTTTCATATGAGGATGCCAGCTTTGAGTCTTCAGATAGGTGTGCTTCAATTGGAAAATCCTTAGAGATCAGGAAACTAATAAGGGCTCATGGGGGTGGTTCACAGAATGGGAGATAGAATACACTACAGTGATATAGAGAGGAAAGCGGAATAGGATCGGATAGGATGGGTTTATTGGGAAGGGGAATGGGAGGGTAGGGCAGAAGGGGGAGTAGGAAGAGAAGTAACTAACACTAACGGCGTTTAGAAAGAGTCATATAGGAACCTACTTTAGAAGCTTCTTTTGATTTATATATAGGCCATATAAAAATAATTTAAAAGTAGTTACCCTCTAACAGGGGTTTGATGGCCCTAAAGATACCACAGACCCACACATGAAAAGACCAGTGCCAGGAATGGACTCTCTGTTTTGGAGTTGTTCACCAGAGAGATCCCACAGATCCTCAGACAATACTGACTATTGCCATTGCATTTGGTTACCTGCTAGACCTCGATGGTAAGACTCTGTTGCTGAAGACACTACATACCTAAGTTACAGAACAAGCAAGGAGACATCAAGCTCGTGCTGACCTCAAAGCTTCACCTCTACTGCCTGGCTTTAACAGTGCTGGAATGTTCTATGCATGCTACTGACAGAGAAAAGTAATCATCAACTTTACCCAGCTGTGATACCTGTGAGCTACATACAGTAACAAATGATTTGGCAAAATATGCCAGTTGGTATGATAGTGGCACAGATGCCATGGGGATTACCAACCAGTTTCAATTGGATTTAAGGCCCATTTCACAAGATTCGTATATGACATTGTTATCAAGGTCAACAACCTATGGCTAGTCAGAACAGAGAGAGAATCTATTACTATTATTCTGTGAAATAGATATAATATTAAACTGAATCATAATGACTTATTGTTATGCCTATAGATTCATACATCTCTCAACTCTCACCAAGAAGGTTTTTTTTGAAGTGACTGGATCTTAACATAGAGACCCAAAAATGTGTCAGTGTGAAGAGAATAAGAGATTTCAGAGTGCTAAGCCCTAAATGGGACACCTGTATCACACCCTCTCGTTTCAAAGTTCAGGAATCACTGTGGAAGAGGGGACAACAGATTTTAAAAGCCAAAGGTGATAGATTAATACAAGGAAACTGTGTTGTCTGGACACCACAGACTAGTTTAAAATATGAATCTACAGCTTTTATGACAGTATGCACAAGACCTGTGCAAACCAAAGCCAGACAGGAACCCAGAATGGACAGGAGAGGTGGATTGGAAGCCCTAGCCCTAATGGAAGATTTATTGGTAATAGATACAGGAGAGAGAGAATCAGTTTTATTTCCTGGTGTGACTCCGGATAGGTTGACCAGACTCCATGGTATAGACCCATACCCAAGAGCACTTGGGAAACATAGATTAGACTTGATAGACCTTAAAAAAAGACAAATATTCAGGACTGGAGAGATGTCTCAGCAGTTATAGAGGACCCAGGTTTGGTTCCCAGCACCCACATGGCAGCTAACAACTATCTGTAACTCCATTTCCAGAGGATCTGATACCCTCTTCTCATCTCCTCAGGTACTGCATGACATGGGTGCACTTAACATACCTGCAGGCAACACACCCATATAATATTATAAAATAAAAAATAAAATATTAGCGACACATATTAATAGAGGACATGAAGTTTTAAGGTAGTAAGGAGAGGAGAGGTCAGAATATGACCAAAATATGTAAAGTTCTTGAATCAATAAAAATATAAAAATTAAAAAGGATGTGAAATTGGGAGGGTGGAGGATGGATCTAAGAATTAGGGGGAGAAATGAGGGAGTGTGTATGATGAAAATGCATTGCATGCACGTATGAAATTCTCACAGGGTCTAAAAATATTATCTATATAATTTTCCTGCAAGAACTGTCTAAACCATTTTCTGGTTCTGCCCATT
Source organism: Eospalax fontanierii (assembly GCA_035773235.1). NCBI lineage: Eukaryota > Metazoa > Chordata > Mammalia > Rodentia > Spalacidae > Eospalax > Eospalax fontanierii. The sequence goes on along the minus strand of CM069551.1, from coordinate 26,369,601 downwards.
GTCACTGATGGTGGCTCAGTTATCCTTGTTGCTGTTGGTGATGTCATAACCCTGGAGCCACTGAGCTGATGATGAGCTTTTCAGTAAATTGGGGAGGACTTTTTTTCAGTTTGAATGTTTTTTTCTTAATTTTTTTTTATTGAGTTTAGGTATATTTCATAGAGAACATCTTAATCATCTTTATACCCCCCACCAGCACCCTCTCACACCGCCCTCCCCCAAGTGGATTTCATGCATTCTGTCTTTGATTTTAGGGCTCATTGAGTCAAATTAGCGTACTCAAACATCCCTCAGTGCAAGTTCACCCACTGGGGTCTAGTCATCCTATCTAGAGTCCTTCCCTTTAAGATAGCGGTTCCTCATCCAGCTAAGGTTGGGTCCTGCTGCCCATTACCGCTGTTCTGTCCTGATTTCTGTCTGCTTGGATTTGCATGGGTCTTGTGCATGTTGACACCATTGTGGTAGGTTCAAATGGGCAAGGTCTCAGGAGGCTGTAAGACTCTATTTTATATGGTCATGTGCCTCCTGTGGGGAAGAGTTTTTGATGCTATGACCTTCAAATGTGTACCATAAATTGTTGGAGATGAGCCTAATGAATTCCTGTATGCAGAGCTGGGGAGATAGTTCAGTGGATAAGTACTTGCTGCCTGATAGTGAGGACCAGAGTTTGGATCCCTAGAACCCACATAAAGCTGGGTGAAGTAGTGTGTGTCTACAATCCCAGTGCACATACCGCATGATGTGAGGTTGAGATGGGAATTCCCAGAAACTCGCAGGCTACCTAGCCTGGTGTATCCAGTGGTGAGCAGCAAGATACCCTGTCTCAAAACAAGGGAGCAGGTGAGGACTGGCACCACAGGTTGCCCTCCAACCTCTACATGTGTGCTGTAGCATGCTTACATACATGTACACTCACACACATGAACATGCATGTACATTTAAAGAAAATTCCTGTATGCACATGGCACATCCAGTGTCAGAGCAAGGTAAGAATCAAGCATCTGTGACCGGCAGGGTGATGTCGGGGGAAGGAAAGCCCGGACCAGGCAGCCAGCAGATGAAATATGTAAGGGGAGCTCGTCTCAGAGGAGCTAGGAAAGCGCAAGTGTCAACTCAGGTTTAGAGAAGTAACACAGATGAGCAACATCTCATCTGCTACCATCCCTCGAGTGGGGGCAACAAAGGAAGAGGTGGTATCCCCAGAGTCCAAGATCAGACCTGCTCGTGCAATTACAGAGAAGGCATCCCAGGATGAGGCTGTGTTCCCATTTCTGAGGAGGTGCAGGGAGACATTCCTTGCCTTCTCCCTTCCTCCCACTTCATCCTCCTGTTGGCGCCTTGGATGAGCTGAATTCTGTGGGAAGACAGCTGGCAAGGCAGCCTGGGAAAACATCTGTCAAGGAAAGTGAAGGAGTTAATCTGAGTGCAAACAGGCAGATGACCAGCCTAGAAACTCAACACTCAGAAGGTGTTCCACGAAATGGAGAGACCTGCCTCCACTTCCCACTTTCTCTTGCCTTGAGGCTCTGAATATTCTTTCAAGCTCTTTATTATTCTTTTTTAAAAAATCAACCCATCAATGCATTTTTTCTGCCTGTTCTCTTTGACACCTGCCATTATTAAATTAGCTCTTGCTTCAGAGGTGTATAGGGAAGCATAGATTTAATAAAAAAGATGTCAGAATCAATGGGCCATCTGTTGACTGCCAACCTTGCCACCTACACAACCTGGAATCATCTGGGATTAGAGTCTCAAGGAAGGTTTGTCTACACTGTGTGTGTCTATGACATGTTGGCTGGGGCTTAGTATATTAATATGAATAAGCCACAGTATATGGCACCATCCCCTAGGCAGGAAGTCTGGAGCTGTATAACAGAGATGAAAGGAATCCAGCTAAGCACATGCATGCATGCATTCATTCCTCTCTGTTCTTGCCTGTGAGGTATGTGATTGGCTGTCTGAAGTTGCTGCCTTAATTTCCCTAAGTGATGGAGTTGTAATCTGAAAAGCTAAGTGCATGAACTCCCTTGGAATCCTAGAGATGCCAGAGAATTTTGAGATGGAACACGGTGGTCACTGAGGTTTCCCAGTGATCACACTGTCATCCTGCCCCTTGTCAACTGGGCTTCAGGGAAAACCTCACTAAACAGCTTTACGTTTAGCCACGATCCCTCTCGTCTTGATCAGAATGGTAGAATTTTAGAACTGTAATATTGTTAGAAATCATCAATTTCAACATCTTCATTTTATTAATGGTGAAAATGAAACCCAGTGGGGTTAAGCGACATGATGCGGATCACACCACAAGTCCGGGTGTGTGCTGATTTTACACTGTTCCCTTTTCATCTGTCCAAGTCAATTTCACTTAAGGTTCACATTGATTGAGCATTGTTAATGCATTCTTCCGAAAACATTTCAACAATTCCTCTCCTACCACTTTAGAATTTCCCGGTGTGAAGATCACTCTGGATAGCCTCTTTGGGTTTCTTTTGCAGATCACATTCAGCAAATTTTTATTTTCTCCTGCTGTCCCTTCCTCACCAGGTACAAATTATTCTGAGTTTGAGAACATCTAAATTGAGCTCAGATTCAAATTGGCTTGTGGCTGGCTTTGTGGGAGGGTGGAGTTGTGTGGCTCTCCATTCTCTTGTATTGTTCTGACTTGCGCTTGGGAAAGTCCTTTCTGTGAGAGGAGAGTCTGTGATTTTATTGCTAGTAAAGGAAAATGGAAAGCCAATACTGTCATTTTCACTGTAGGTTTTATTTCCCTGGTGATACGTGAAGAAATTGCTTCAGTGAGGAAGCCAGCTATGTCTAAGTGTGGAACTCTATGCTCCCTGGATCCAATGCAGCCCAAGAGAGTGTGTGGGCCGAGGGAGGGTGTGTGGAGTGAGGGCAGGGGTGTGGGCCGAGGGAGAGTTGAGGACTCAGGAAAGGGTGTACATCTTGAACTTTGGTAGAAGATCTGGGTCCTGATGGCTTCATGTCAGCCTCTGGAACCGTGATGGTTTGAATGTCCCCCATGGGCTCCAAGTATGTGGACATTCTGTCCCCAGTTGGTGGTGCTGTTTTGGGAGATTTTAGGAGGGGCAACCTAGCTGGAGGAAGCACATCACTGGGGGCACTAGCTTTAAGAGTTCTTCAGTTTTGTCATATTTCTGGTCTCTTCTCTCTCTGCTTCCTGTATCTGCTTGAAGATGTAGTCATTTGGCTTTCTGACCTGGCCACCATCTTCTGCAGTGTCCCCCACAACCGTTATGAACTCTAATCTTCTGGAACTGTAAACAAAATAGATTCTTTCTTCTGTAAGTTGACAGGGTCATGGTGTCTTATCGCAGCAGCAGAGAAGTAACTAATATGGGAGCTACTTTCCGTAGTTTGGCTTTTATCTCCCTAGAGGAGGACGAAATGGCAGAGATGCCTTGAGGATAAAGATGGAAATAAGCAAGGAGAGAGAAAGAGAGAGAGAGAGAAAGAAATAAGACAAAAGAGAGAAGGAAATGGGAGCCACTCTTGTACAGGAGCCAACAGGTCATGGTAGATGTGAGTCCCCTGCAAAGTCCTTATGTGAAAGCATGTTTTTGGTCAGTAGCACAGAGATTCACTCTTGATTTCCTTCAGTGTGAGATTATCAGCCTCAGGACACATTTCTTTCACAGTAAAGAAGGCCAGGGGCTCAAAAGATGAGGCCAAACCAGTTTAGAACTTTGGGGACCACTACATCAAGGTCTCGCATGGGGCAGAGGTGGGAGCAGGAAGAAGAAGGTAAAGGAAGACACGGGAGCTGCTCAGCCCATGGTTCCAATTGCACACTCAGTGCTGTCAGCCCTTACTCCCTGACCTAAATTCTGATACATTCCTGGTAACACCCATTCAGTGAGTCACACATTCTTTAAAAATTGTTTTGGCCAATATTTGACCAATGATTGGGCATCAGCGAGGTTGGAAGCTAAAGGTGTGGTGTGGGAGGGAATGCTTCATGGGTTAACAGAGCTAGAGTGTGGTTTCTCTGGGATGTAGTGGAGAAAAGGGAATGCTCGAGATCAGGTTGGTGCCAGTATAGCAGAGGGGAGCACAGAGTGGAAAACGACTGCCTTGTTGTCAGGAGGAAGGGAAAATGGGATAACGCGCTTGATAGTCTCAAAGCACTTTGCAATTATGTTTGATAGTGCAAGTGTCAGTCATAGTGCTCTAACTGCGTTCTCGCTCTCTCTTGACCTTGGAGACAGGAGCAGGTTAGAAAGTTAGAGCTAATTGACTTGATCGCAGTGTCCTAACAAAGCCACCCAGCAGTGTCTGCTACCTGGATTCCTAGAGATGCTTTTCATAAATCTTTACGCTACCTGATTCAGAAGCTACTGCTCATTTTTTTCTAGTCTGTCTGTCTGTCTGTCTGTCTCTCTCCTCTCTCAAGCTAGAAAGAATCTGTTTCTGTTGCTTGTAGTTGAAAACCCTAATATAACCATAAATGCTCCACTGTCCTACCAAATCACTCACTTCCCTGCCAAATCTTTGGAATCTCTGTCTCTACTAATAAATACCTTTTACATCTGAGATGACCGACATCATCCACTGCCTCAGTCTAAAGACAAATCGCATAAGCCCAGGCTTCTTTGGGAGCCCTCAATGAGCCATGGGGCTCCACCATGAGCCATGGAGCTCCACCATAAGCCATGGGGCTCCACCATCCTGTGGGTGCTAGACTATATTTTACAAAGTGTAGTGGAATGGATGTTTGCTTCCAATAACATCGTGTGACATCGAAGCCACATTACCCAATGTGAGAGTTAGTCAGAAAACCTCTGATCACAAACTCAACCCTGGGGGCCGGAACAATGGCTCAGCAGTTAAGAGGATTTCCCACCCACATATGCACAAACACACATGAATACAGATAAAATGAATCTTAGAAAAGCAATGAACCCTGCTGGTACTCTGCTTTCAAACTTCCAACCTCAGGAAGGTTAGGGGAAGTTCAAGGCCAGCCTGGCCTATGTAAAGAGACGATGTCTCAAAAATACCAACCAACTAAACAACCAACAAACAAAATAAACCCAAAAGGGCAGAATCAAGAAAAGGAATCAGTCAGAGCCAGGTATAAAATGTGACTTTAGAATTTTCTTATGTGACCCAACACCGAGTGTCACAGAGATTGAAATGCAGCACCTAGCCAGAAAAACCAGAGCTGGCCTGAATACAGAGCTAAGATTTCTACAAGCCACGAAGGCTCTCATTAAACATACTTTAATTTCTGTGTGTTCTCTCCACTGTACCTTAAAATAAATGTATTCTTTATGATCTGGAGAGATACCTACTCTCCTAATTTGGAAGGAATATAAATGTTGGTAGGATGTCTCTGGAGATCATTACTACCTATCATCATTAAGGGAGAAAGTAATGAGAGACTAGAAGATTAACTAGGGGAATCTACTGAAAAAAAAAGAGAGAAAGAAACTGGTACCTTAGGGCCTAATGAGGAAAATTGTTCCAGCAGAGAAGGAGACATACTGAGCAGACCAGGGGTGCAAAATGGGAAAAAAAGGAATGATCAGGCATGCTACTGAAAATATCACAAATATAAATAGAGACACTAGAGAGTTGGCTCAGGGGGTGAAGACCCATGTTTGGATCTTCAGCTCCCACAAAAAAGCAAGGTGTAGTAGTGGCTGTGACTGGACAGGCAGAGACAGGTGTATCCTGGGGGCTTGCTAGCCAACCAATCTAGCCTGAACGGGTAGCTCAGGGTTCGGTGAGAGACCCTGTCTCAAAAAAGAAAGTGGAGCGATGGAGGAAGACACTTGCTGACCTCGAGCATCTGCATGAACCCACTCAGGCAAGCACATCTGTACACATATGCAAATGCCACACACACACACACACACACATACCACACAGCATTTATATATTAGGTATATAATCATTTATGTATAATGTATAAATGTGTGTACCCCTCACAATCTCTCCTGTATATTATGTTGATCATTAGTATTGCTATTATTGTTGCTTCATTCAGTCATAGGGTGCATTTCATTTAAACTGCTCTTATTCCAAACCCAGCATATGAGTCAGTTAGAGAGATCCAAGAGTTGAACTAGTGATGGTTACAGCTAAATTCCTTTTCTCTTTGTGCTGTGCAGGAGGCTACACTCTTAATGACAACAGTAACAACACACATCTCTGCGCTGAATCTGTCACAGGGCTCTTTCCTGAGTTTACTTACTTGCGGAACAATGCTAGGTCTCTATGCTTAATGAAATGTCATCGTCTCATAGTGGATGATCAAATAACTGTTTAAAGTAAATCAGAATGTGAAAGGTGAAGGTGTTTATAACTGGGAGCATAATTCATTGTGATGCTTAGACTCATGTCTCCTGCTCAGGAAAAGATGTCATCTTGCAGGACATGTAACCTTTCAGTACATTCCACCAATTACAGCAAATTCCCCTTTATACAGAGTAGCTGGAGATAGCCGGTTTTAACTGGTGTTCTGGTTAACTGGCTATTGACATATAATCTGATTTTCAAAGACTATAAATTCATCTTCTCTGGATGATGGCCACAGTTTTTGACCTCTCTGCTCCTGTTGTCTGTCTTTGGGTTCATTTTATTGAAGAACACCTCATTTTCCTCAACTCAAACCCTCCTGAAATTCCCATAGCCAAGAGGATAGATGACTGTCAGGGCTGTTCATGATCTCCTGCGTGTCCCTTTCGCCCCCATGTACTTAATTCCTGTAACCTTCACACTCTTCCTTATAGACACCTTGGCCTTTCTCCACGCTAGGTCTTCTCCCCACATAGGATGCTCTTCTCTGTTTCTGCCTAATTAGTTTTATCTATCTGTCTCTTTATGGAGCCTTCCTCTGTCTCTCCTCATCCCCTCCAGTTTTTGCTGAGATCTTCCTCCTATGAAATCCTACATTCCTGATCTCAGAATTTCTTAGGAAACCACTTTCCCTTTTAAGCTATTATCAGTAATAATCATGTTTGTCTTATTTTATGAATCAGTTTCTTTGAATGTGTTATCTGTGACAAATGATGTCTCTTGTGAACCCTCTAGGTCATAACACATGCTCTGCACACAGTAGGTGTGCATTAAATGAATGAACCAAAGAGTCCTAATGCTATCATTAAAACGGATCAGAATGTGCTTTTCTCTTTCTTGGCTGGGTCACAGAACACTCGAGGAGCTCGCGGCGCTTTTGATTGATTATGATTAGCACCAAACATCATTAGAAGGGCTGCAAATAAGTCTGGATAGTTGAATTTTCTCATTTGGGTTTCTGAACAAAACTGAATACAAGTCCATTTAGCATCCAGAGGACTGATAGACCCTAAAGGGGAAACGCAAATGTTCATCGACCTCACATAAAGCACAGTAAACAGCACAGGGAATTAAGAGAAAATTAAATCCATCTAGACTTGGAATAATTTTGTCTAAGAGAGTCTAGTTATTATGTTAGAGTGTGATCAAAACTTCTGTGTTAACACCCACCCCCTCCCAGGAGTACAACTTTAGGAAACAGCTATACTAAGAGACAGCTCTACCTCAGCACTTTCAGGTACTAACAGAGGCAAGGCGACACCCATCTCAACCCCCAGAGCCACAACTGGGGTTTGGATTTTATTTGGTTCCCTGCCCCAAAGCCTTCTGGGCATGGCATTTATTTCCCAGTTGGTACAGTCACTGCCCACAACACCATTCCTGGGAGCTAGCAAACATCCATGCAGACTCCTGGGTAACAGATAAAAGCAGGATGACAGAACCCTGTCTGTGATGCCAGGTCATGCTGTAAGCAGGATCAGTCAAGAAATCTGAAGAAGGATAAAAGGGGATGTAGAAACTCAGGATGGAGGTTAGACTCAGATAGCAACTGGTCAGCTGCCAAATAAGCACATAGAAACCATTCAAAAAGAAGTCAAAGCCAGGAAAAACAGACCAGCCCAAGCAGTCAGCACATATCTCTGAAATCTGCATGAAGCGAAAACAAAGCAAGATGGATTGTCACCAAGGAATATTCTGGAGTATTCCAGAATTTTCTCTCTAGTGAACGTCTTCATGGTCCCAGAATCCTGTAAAGAGCCTTGTGTGAAGATAACTTGCTAGTCTAGTACAACCTGGATTCTATGCCCTCTTGTCCCAGTAAAATACAGTCTGAGGTTTCTAGTGAAGTATTGTAGAGGAATTCCCAGTGGGAGCTGGTGGCTGTATCTGTTAGTGATACATAGAGGATAATCTCCAGGTAGAACCATATTCCAAACACAGCGGCATGCAGTTCTGTAGAAACAGATAATCTGGGGCTGGAGAGATGGCTCAGCAGTTAAGAGCACTGGCTGTTTTCACAGAGGACCTGGGTTTGATTTCCAACACCCACATGGTACTGGAACCATTCCTAACTCCAGTTCCAGGGGATCTGATGTCCTCTTCTGACCCTCACAGGTATTATACTACATGGGTGCACTTACATCCATGCAGGCAATACACTCATATACACAAAATAAAAAATATATATAAAAAGAGAAATGGACCATCTCTTCAAAGTTAAGCTTATGGGAACATCCACTTGAGACTCTTTTTCTTAGATTTGTCTGATCTCTGATCACTTCTTATTTGGTCCAACTGTAAGAAGTGAGATTTCACTTAGCATTCGTTCTAAGCCCTCTCTGTTTGGGCCTTTGACACTGACTGTTTCCTTCCACTCTAGTGTTCTGGTAGTAGCTGGTGGCAGTAGAAACCAGATATAGACAATTCCAAAGGAGCCCAGCAGTCCTAGAGTAGCTCCCAGCCAGACAGCCACGTGTAGTGGGTTGTGTCATGGGACCTTCTAAACGATATATTCTGGAGTGTTACAGAATGAGACCTTTTTGTATTTTACAGAGAAAACTATAAGGCAAGAATTAACGATTCAAGATCACAGATCTTAAATCAGGGAAACCTCAGATCTGAATTCTTCTCTATTAGATTACATACCCTTAGCCTTCAGAAGCCATGTAAGTTTAAGTGATACTTTAATTTTGTGTTAGTTCCATTCACATTGCCAAACACCAGACATAAGTAACTTAAACGAGGAAGGATTTATTTTGCCTCACAATTTCAGTGAGGTCTGCCAATGGTTGTTTCGCTTCATGTGCTTGGGTAGAACACCACGGCAATGGAAACCTGTGACAGGTGCTGTTTTAACTTCACGATGGACAGAGACAGAGAGAAGGGAATGTTACTGGGTCCTTGACTGGTGTTCTTCTTCCCTTCTTTCACTCTGTCTGGGCCCCTAGCCCATGGTTGAATTCCTACCCACAGCAGGATAGGTCTTTTCCACATCAGTTAATCTTCTCTGGAAACACCCTGCCCTCTAAGCACCCAGGTGTGTGCCTCACCAACCTCAGAGTTGACTCTAAGTCCAATCAGGTTGAAAATCAAAACCGAACATCCCATATCTAATTTGTGCATAGGAAATATCATCCATCATCTGTAGAGTGGACTTCTAAAATCGATTATCATGAGGATAGATGTTATTGGGTAAAAATGTGCGACTTCAGAAATTTACTGAACCACTTTGAGCTTGGAAAATAAGAACTTACTACTACCTCATTTGAATAATAATAATTTTTAATAATCATAAGAATAATTACTATTGTTAAAACGTGTGTGTGTGTGTGCATTTGCCATGGTACCCCTGTGAAGATCAGAGCACAACTCCTGAGCATTGATTTTTCTCTACTCTGTAGGTCCTGGGGATCAGAGTGAGGTCATAAAGCTGGTGGCAGGTGATCCAACCTTCTGAGCCATCATGACAGCCCTTAATGAATTATTATTGAGATTAAATTAATGAAAGTGTAGGTTGAACATTAGGTACGTGGGTGGCAAAAGGGGGAAAGATGGTAAGAGCCAGAGATGGTGGATACCCACAAGGAAACTCATTTTCTGGACAGCTGGGCAGTTACTCATATGAAGTCACAGCAGTGGTGACAGCGTGTATAAGACCCACACAAATTCAAGCTAGAAATAATTCCAGCATAGAAGTAGGAAGGTGTAGAAGAAGCCCCAACTGTAGCTGAGGAACTGTTGGTAACTGATGGGTGCTGGGAGGTGGACAGTCAGTTTTAAGAGTGTGGTGTTTGATTAATCAGGCTTCAGTGGATGGACTCACACTGAAGGTCATTTGGGGACACAAATTTGACTGGATAAGCTTTAATATATATAACAGACTACATGAGATCAGTCAGGGGGCATTAGAGGGAGATTGAAGATAGGGGAGGGGCTCTGAATATGAATGAAATTTATAAAAATTCAATAAAAGTAGAAAAAAGAAAATTTCAAGAATGCTGTTTGGCGCTCTGTGCTTAGTGGCATTAGAGCACTCGGAGCTTAGTTATTGTCTTAATTTTCTTTCCGTAGCTGTGAGAAACATGATAGCCAAAATGAACTTGGGGAGGGAAGTGTTTATTTCAGCTTCTAGTACAGTCCACTATTGAGGGAAATCAGGGCAGGAGCTCAAGACAGGAACAGAGAGCCAGGAACTGAAGCAGAAGCCATGAAGGAACGATGCTTACTGGCTTGCTCTCCTCCTGGCTTGCTCAGCTACTTTTCTTAGATGGGCCTAGCTACCCAGGGGTGGGACCACCCACAGTGGGCTGAAGCTGGACTGCCTACATCAATCAACAATCAAGAAAATGCCTCACAGACATGCCCATTGGCCAATCAGAATGAGGACATTTCTCATTTGAGGTTCCATCTTCCCAGGGGTTCAAGCTGACTACCAAGATTAGTCACCTTTCCTTTTGCAGTGCTCTAATGTCTAGAAAGCAGGCCGATGTAAGAGAAGAAAATCATGCATCCCTAGACTGAGAATCAGAGATCTGCATCCCAATTCTGACTCTGTAAACTCTCTGTAGTCTATTAGCATTAATTTTCTCCTCTAAAATTTAACAATAGCATGAGTTTCCGATGCCTCATAGGATTCTTGACAATTTCAAACCGATGATAAATGAACAGACTGTCAGATGATTCAGTCAGTGCACTGAGCGCAGCGGCTTCCATTGCTGATGAAATCATCATGCTAACCCCATGTGGAAAACGTAGCTGGCTTCATTTGAAAACCTGAGTCCAGAGAGATGTCCAGTTATTTGGTAAAGCTGAACAGTCCCTAAATAGGACCGCCACATTTCAAAATGAAGCCTCTAAGGGCTTCTATCAGTCTTCTGTAAAATCACATGAATTGTTGTAACTGTAGGCAAAAATCTTGAATGTTAGCTGTTTCCTATGATTTAATCTCCATAATATATCTATGCAAAGAACTTTTGAAATCCAAGAGTACACCTACCGAGTAGTGGGTTGGGCTGTATCCCTGATACCAGGCAGAAGATCAGAAAGGAGCCATAATTTTCCTGTTTTAGTCAAATGAGAATTGGTAGAACTCTGGTCTGTTGGGTTATAGATACCCCATAGTTCAGCCATGGCTGAGGGAATAGGTCTCAAGCTGTTAGAATCATCATCCTCAAACCAGGGTCTCAGTGTGGTATTTGGTATACAATATCTAGTCACTGTCTTACCGTAAATTGAGTACTCTATAAGTTCAAGCCACACAGAGATACTGAACAGTCTGTTTAGTGATGTAAATTGTGTGTTAGTGAAATATGACTATAAAATGAGTTTTCTTAACATGTGGATTTAGATTGGACTATTCATGAGAATTGTGTTTTGAAAATAAAAGAGGTCAAAATATTTTCTCAAAGATTTCTGGGAGATCAGGAAATAACAGGAGCACTGGTTTCATCTCTCCTTCAATTATACTGTAAAAATAACTGTACGTTTGTTCTGGTATAGGAGATTGACTTGGTATGATCCCGGCAGGAATCTTGATGTTGCCTACCTGGTGCAATATGAAATTGAATAGCTGACTGACTACTGGGGAAATGTTTGCAGATTACAAGGGCTTCCTTGTCTGGATCCCCAGGGCAAGGTCATGACCCATGGATAAGGGTTAGGGGTCTCTCCATGAGGATACTATATAGTCTGACTATTGGTCACTCTGCTGTAGGGATAAGGGAGGGCTACTGGTCAAGAAATGGGAAATTTCTCTGGGCTTGAAAGTGAATTAGGAACCAGGATTGAAGATGGGGAGGAGGGTCTGAATTTCCTAGAGGACTGAGTTCAGCTGGAAGATGGTGGGACTTTGGTGTGACATATAGATTATTTGCTGTGGGAACACTGCATCTCTTACATCAAGCCTTTAGGACATTTTTACGACCATTAGAGATCACCTTGTCTGTAAGCAGAGGGTTGACTACATGAACTCTCTTTCATTTACTTATGAAATCATGTGAAATGTTGGAAAATGATGCTTTCAAATCTTTCTCTACAATGACTGTGATTAGTTTCAATTGTCGAGACTCATCTAGAAAAAGAATTTCAATGAGGAATTGTTGAGAGTAGGCTGACCTGAGAGCATGTCTGGAGAGGGAGGTTGGCTTGAATACTTAATTGACATGCCTAGGAGGCGGTGCCTACTGTGGGGTGGCACCAATCCCTGGGGTTGGATCCTGGACTGTATAAAGGAGAAACTGAGATGAGCAGTAGGCAGGCAGGCCTTAATTCTTTTCTGCTCTTGGCTGTGGACGTGACTAGCTGCCTTGACTCCCTGGCTGTGATACTGTAACCTGCAATTATGACCTAAGCACTTTTCTCCCCTAAGTTTTTAGTCAGGGTGTTTTTATCACACTGACAGGAGAGAAAGACAACGATGACTGGTGTGAGAAAGGAGATAGTGACAGTTACATTTTAGAAGTTGGACACTAATTGAAGAACAGTAACTGACTTAGCAGCACTGGGAATATCTGAGATAAAAGAAAAGTCATTCAGTTACATTGGAAATGGGTGTTACTCTGGAAATAAAAACGAAATGACAAATGATCAGAAACATGCATATTTTTTGAAAGCCTTCTTAGAGCTTCTAGTCTTCCCTCCTACAGACACCAGTAGGACTTCTGTCTCTCTTCTACTGTGGAAGGAGCTAGAAGAAGGCAAATCAGAAAGCAGGAGGACACTGGACACGGTTGAGAGTGGAATCATCATAGTGTAAATGAGAGGGAGTGTCAGCCAAGCCAGTTCCCACCATAGTAAACCCTACCACTACACACTAACTCAGAGCTACTTGATGGTCTTTTCAGCTCTCTGTTTCATGTATCAGCACACTGCCAGGGTAATGACTTAGGCCAAAGTTGGTAACATAAAGACCATCGCTAAGGAGGATGCATAAAGAACATTGAAGCAACTTGGAGGAAACAAAGAAACAAAGACCACACAGGCATGTGCACACTTAGGATATTTGCTATTCTCTGAGGGAGGAGAAGATAATGTATTGATAGAACAAGGATACAATTTTACATACAACAAAACCACTCACAAACAAATGAACAAACTCTTAGAAGTTAAAATGATAGCAGTAATGAAGAAACCAGAAGAACAGAAAAATAAAATAAGTTGGAGAACATTTTAGAAACTGTTACAAGACCAAACGATATAAAACACAAAGAAAAAAAAAAACACCAAAGTTATACAGTTTAGAAAGGCGAACACCCAAAGCATGGGGGCTTTGGAAAGAAGAGAGGAAAGCAGTTACTTAAAGATAATGAAAGCATATTTTATAAAGTGAGGGGCAGGACTGTGCAGATCAGGGAGACCCACATCAAAGCGTGTCCCGAGTAAATCCCTCTGTCGCTCGAGAGCAGAGGTGAAAATGCTTTATTGTATAACATGGTTCTTTGAACTATGGGTATATGTAACTGATAAAATGACATTGTATCAAATGTTTACAGGCCACTTATTGCTGTAGAGGAAAGGTCAACTGGAGTGGGAAAGAGTCAGTGGAAGTAATGAGACCAGGAAGAAGTCAAGTACCAGGCAATTTTCCTCTCTAAGCTCTTGAATGGGGATGTCTAGCAGGAGAGGTAGGTTGTGGAAACATGTTATTGCTTTCAAGCTTCTAGGAAGTGATGTAGAGAGAAAAACCAGGCAAAGAGTGAATTTTTGTGGTACTGTGCATTGTGGCATTCTAAATAATTACTGTTATGTGAGGATGGAGCAGGGAACCCATGAAGGCTGGCAGACATGTGTACTTCCACAATATGTTACATACAGGGATACCTTACAGTATTCTACATGGCATATCTTAAATACTTGTGTGTGTGTGTGTACACAGATGTGCTGTATGCAAATGTTCATGCTTCTGAGACTGTCTATCACATCCTTCCCTCTATCCTAGATGCAGGCCACCTACTCAGAGATGGCTATCTATAATTTCACTCGTTGTTACAGAGGAACTTTTGGTTCTTCATTAATTGATACTCAAGGTAGTGTGTCTATTTTATGTAAATTTTATTTAAATTCCACTCAACTCTCCTATTTTAGCATGAAGGTATTTTTGCCACAATGGGGACTCACCTCAGGCAATTCAGAACCAATTTTCTTAGCCAATCATTTTTAGCTTAGGAAAAATGAATTATATAGCTCTGACAATAGTCGCCCCCCTGGAAATGTAACCACAACTTTGCCTGATGAATAAGGCAGGATTGTGTGTGTGCTGGTGGCCTAAAGATTGTCCCCGCTCCCATCTTTATTCAAGTGTGAATGAAAGGATTAGACAGCATGAAAACCAGACTGATACAAGGTGCCATCTCTTGAATGCTTACATTCACAGGATGGCAGATCTTCATATTCCTTTTACCCATAGCATTAAAACGCCAAGCTGAGCTTTAGGAGACTTGGGCTCATTTCTCTATTCTCAGTACTGCCATCCACTAGCTGAGTCAGAGCACAATAAGCTGGAAAGTGCCCACGAGTCCCTTCTATGGCTGATAGTCTCTGACTATGGTCATTATCTCATTTGAAACCTCACAATAACTCAGTCTGAGAGGTTAAATGACTTTCTTGAGACCACACAGCTGAGTGGGAAAAGGAGAGCAGATGGTACAGCTGAGGCCTTTGACACCTGCTCCAGGACTCTTCCTATAGTATTATCCTGCAGAGAAGTGATGGCCATCACCAAACACATCCCGCTGGTCCCTACACCCTCTCAGGCCTTGCTGAAAAGACTTTCTGTTCCCTGCAAGCAGAGACATCTATTTTCTCAATAGGCACTGATTAAATAGTGGATAAATAATGACTATTTATTATGCTTTGAGTATCACCATTTGGGCTTTCAGTCTAGTGAGATAAGCAGAAAAACAAGCAGCAGAGTGAGGCATTTGATGGGGAGCTCAGGCTCCTAGGTGTGGTGGAATTCTTAGGGGATGTGGTAAGGGAGGAGAGTTGCTAGTGACCCCTTGCAGCTTTCATAGGGAATTTTAAAAGGATGAGCGCAAAAGCAGATAGCTTGCTATTAATGGTTGCCATTTGGGCTGGCTCTAAAAGACTCCCCACCAGAGGGCATGTATTTATCTCCTCTAGTAACATTGTGGCCTCTACATAGAAAAGATTCTTCTTGAGTTACAGAAGGGTAGCAAAGCTTCACTTTTGGAGACCAGTTTGTATCAGTCAGGTTATGCTCAGTTGTTCTATGTTAACAAATAGCTCCTAAGTAGCAGTGGATTGACATAATAGAGGTTTGTTCGACGCGGGCTGCACAGGGTTATGCTTATGGAAGTCCTGCAGGGCTGGAGACTGATGAGTATTCCATCTCTTCCACATATTCTTCCACAATATCCAAAGCAAACAAAATGGGGCATAGAAAGACACAATGTTTCTTATGACGTCTGCCTGTGAGTCACATGCCGCATTGTTGCTCATATGTCTTTGACTGAAGCAAGTCTCATGCTCCTGCTGTTGTGTAGGATTTTTCTGAGGCGACATGAATGAATGTCCATTCCATATAAGGCACCAATGACAGAAACAGAGAAATACAACTTGGTGAACAATGAGTTTTTCTGTTACTGGAGTGTGGGCAACTTATGGGCAGTTAGAAGCTAGAAGGCAACAGCAAAACCTCTCCTCTTCTCTTCTCCCCCCTCTTCTCTCTCCTCTCCCTCTTCTTCCTCCTCTCCCTTCTCTCCCTCCTTCCCCTCTTCTTCCTCTTCTCCCCTCCCCCCTCAGTAGCTATTAACCACCTGTAAATCCTTAGAGGTAGAGAAGTCTCATGAGCTCCTCTCCACTAGCATACCTATTAACTCTCTGTAAATCCTTGGAGAGGGGCAAAGACTCATGCATCCCTCCCTGAATCCATGAAAGAAAGGTAATGGGCTTAATCTTGTGCAGGTCTCCTGTGGGTATTCACAGACACAGATGGTTCAAGTGGGCCATGTCATACCTGAAGGACAGTGTTCCACAACACAGGTGTAACTGCTGAAAGAGCAGGAAAATATAATACTTGATGTTGGGAAAGACAAGCAAACCAAAAAATCTGAGCATATCCCCCAAATTCTCAGTGTCTTAGGAGTCTCCAGCAGAGTCCTCGTCTTTTAGGCTTCCACACTGGCCTCCAAGGTCCTAGAGACCAAGGACTGTGGTTTTTACATCTCTGTATTACAAAAGCCTAGCCCAATACCTGGCGAGAAACAGATTCTCAATAGATGGCTGTCAGATGAATTAATAAGTGAGAGGACAGAACTTTCCTGGAAGAAGAGTTTCTCCCATGGGTAATCACAAACATCTATATTACCTTTCATATTTTAAGATTAAACTGCTGGGCCTACAGCTTCTAGAAGACCATTTTTACGCTCTCCTAACGTAGTTTAAAGACAATCTGAAGGTTTGTCTGATCCTGCCGGAAGGCACAAACTCAGATAATTGTATTTCAATCCTCTCTGATGAATTTTGGAAACTACAGCCAGGAAAGCCCCTTGTGTGCTAGTCTAGCATAGAAGACTGTGGAAAGGTGGGCAAGAAACCAAGTGACTTGTGAATGTGAGAAGTGATTATCAGAGCCCCCATCTACTGAGACCCAAACTCTGACTGTTTGAACAGATACTCTTAGAATGCTCCCAGAATAGGACGCTCTGCTTTTTGAGGTTTCAGTGTCCATGCCAAGTTTCTGGGCCTGGTGTAAAGGCCAAGAAATCAAATAATATTTAGAGGACAGCTCAGTCACCGGATGACTGCTAGAGCATGCCACAGAAGTTGCCAGAACGGGATGGATAACAAACAGGCTATAATCTGATTCGTGGCTCATTTATCACTGCCCTTCATGTTCCAACACCTGGCAGTGATCTCTATCTTTGCTGTGCTGTTGTAGACAAAAAGATTAGTGCAAGAACCATGGGTATTCACACAATAAGGCTTACAGAAGCCTGTCGCTTAGAAGAAAGAACAGCATCAGTTTAGGGCTGTGTGCAATGGAGACCTGAAGACAAGGCACCAAACACCCAAACCAAGACAGAATATTTTCTTTTGGTTATGGGAGTGTTAGTGGGGATAGTAATTGCGGGGGGTCCTGTTATGCAAGACAAATAAGGCATGGCCTTTTCTAATGTTACTCTTTTTCCTTCAGAACTATTCTTATAATTATAAAATCACCTTATTGTAATGAACTCACAAATAAAAACATCACACAGCTGGATTAAGGCAGTCATTTAAACAAACAGCTGGCCAGTCATAAACTTTATGTGTCTCGGCGGACTTCTGTACAGTTAGAATGGTCATTCTGAAGCCATCAACCTGCGCTTGGGGTTTTACACTCACTATCAATTACAGTTTTACGCGCCTATCCACCACAAAAAGAAAGAAAAGAACTATGATAGAATTGACGATAGAAGAGCAGTTCGCTTCGTATCCGCTTTCACTACTCATGCATCCTTTTGGCCATTCCTTTGTAACTTGGGACCACCCCAGTGTCTTAAAGTTGGGGCAATTTATAGCCATCCTTTGTTGCCCTCAGGAGCGGCTTCCATGTTACACATAAAACTGCTACACTCTTCCCGGGGACTGACTTGTTGGCATGTGTGTCTGAATGTGTTAGAATGATTTGAAGTGGGAAGATGATCAAGGTGATGCCTGGTGAGATGTGTGTGATGAAAAGACTTTTAACCATTTTTCTTAGCTGCGTTTAAGGTTGTGGGACTCTTCAGTTCGAGGCTGCTGACACATCTTTCTGGATTGGTATTCCCGATCTTTTCTTCAGCAGGGCTAGTTGGGCAGATGCTTGAGTAGTTACCTTTCCCTTTCTGATGCTCAGAGACTGAAATATAGGTAGAATATTGAATCTTTGGAGAACTGTAGCCTCTACTGAGAGGGGCATCTAAAAATACTACATAATACTACCAAAAGCAACATTACTTACATTATTGACATTACTTACTAAAGAATCTTAGCATACAATGAGAGTTTCAATTTCTTCTGGAAACGAAAGATAAGATACTTAAATTGACTTCTTCTGAATGGACTCTCATGGATAATGAAGGCTTATTCCAAACCATCGAAGGAATTTGATTCAGGAGTTCCTTCTTCACTTTTAGCAAAGAGTCACTAAATAGTTTAGGTTTTGTTTACCAAATATGGTCTGAATGCACAGTCCCTCTCCTTTACTCTCTGTCTTTCTTCATTTCCAAAACTCTTAAAAGTACCAGAGGAAAGAGTGATCTATTCAGTGCCCACACAGAAATAGATATTGAACTTACTGGCCCTTACACCTTAGTTTGTTGGTATATGCTTTAGAGCAAAAAGTGAAACAGACTATATAGCCTCATACAAAGCACCGTAGCGCTTGTCAAAGACCAAGCCCAGTGGGACCAGAGTACATTTGTGTTTCTCATCTGGGTCAGCTGTACACTTATGTAGGTCAGGATGATTTGAGAGGAGCTGGTAACTCCAAAGCCCTTCCCCATCAACCTGACAGGAAGAACATGTTCTTACAGGTCAAGGCTATACCTCCAGAGGTTTCCAGCTGAAAGAAAAATAATCTGGGAAGATGAGGTCTCATGGCTCCAGATGGCTTTCCAGATGGAGAAGTGGAAAAAAATACAGAAAGCGAGGTAGGTAGGTTGAGATGCCTTCTAGACAAGAGTGAAAAGGATGAGCATCTCTGCCTTGGAGAAAGGGAGTTAGGAAAATGGTCCATCTTGACCAACATCACCAGGTTAAAACTCAAATCCAGTGTATGGTTAAAAACACCCAAGAGCGTTAAAGAGGGCAAATTAGGGAATAATGTCAGTGAAGCCCATCTTCTGAGTGGGCTGCACAATGGACTGGGTGACTACCTTTAGTAAGTCCTTAGCAATACCTATCAATTTTCCTTTAGTGGTAAAGTATATCCTAGAATATATCCTGGAACTCAGGGCAGGGCATTGACCAGTCTGGACTGGTTTGGGATACATTTGTAGCAAGGCAAATGGTATCCTCTGAGTATACTTTTAGGGAAAGTTGCCTATTTACCATCTTATGCCTATGTATAATTAGGAATACATTGATTAAAATCAAATGCATCATGGGAAAGGACACAGGAGGTGAAAAAGGCTTTTATAACCCAATACCATCAATCAAAACAATAAACAACCCATGCCTTATCCCTTAGCAATCAACTCCTCCTGCCCTTGGACTCATAGAGGAAAGCCTCAAATGGTAGCCTAGTGCTCTTGAGCAGTCTGCTTTACTTTGAATGAAACTCATTAGTCCTTTGCTTTTAGTGTGCACGTCTCCAGGTCTTTGAGCAAGGTCACGGTCACTGGTGACATGAAGGCCTGGCTTTGTGTGGTATACAGGTGAAGTGCTGGTAGTTCTTACAACTTCCAACTGAGAGACAAAGGGCAATACTGAGGGAGTTCAGTGAGGAACTCAACAGAAGGCCACGAGTTTCCAAAGCCTGCCATAACGTATCACTACAACTAGGTGATTTTAAACAACAGAACAGTATTCTCCCTTGGGTTCAGAGACTACTAGCACAAAACTGAAATGTCAGTATGACCACAGACCACTACCCATGACATTTTGACTAGAATCCTTCCTGGCCTCTTACTAGCTTTCATGGGGAGTGGAGGTTGGTCTCTGGCATTCCTTAGCCTCTAGATGTGTCACAGCCGTCTCTGCCTCTGCCATCAAACTACAGTCTCCTGTGTTCTCTGTCTTCCCATGGCATTTTCCTCTTTTTTACAAGAACACTCTAAAGGCTTCATATCAACTTGTTTACACTATTTCCAAATAAGACCACATTCATGGGTTCTAGGAGGCAAGGCATCATCAATATAGTTTACTAGGGCATGCATACCAACTCCTCACTGATGGTAATGGCAACAAGGTGCAAATGGGTCATCTCAAATGATGACCTCATTGGGTCTCAGAGGACCTACACATTTAGCAAGAGACGAAGTCAAGGGGTGACAGCAGTTCCCACTGGACAGAGAACAGAGAGGGACAAGTGCTCATGGAAGGTCATGAGCAGTCTCTGTGGCCCCTAGCGATGTCTTCAGCAAGATCAGGAAGACAATGTGCAGACTGGTGTGTCCCTCTTTCCTTGATGAGAGATATCATAAAGCTTCTACGTATTTGAAACCTTAGCTCCCCTTACTGTGAGAAAAAAGAAGGAGAAGAGCAAGGGGACTTCCTTGTTATCCAATGAAAGGACTGAGATTATACTGTTTTTCAACTAAGTGTTTTCAACTGATGCTGAACTAGTCTCAGTTGGTAAATTTAAACTCCTCTCCCCTCCATCCAACATGAGATTGAGTCCTAAAGGCCGACAACTCTCTTTATGTATGTCCTCTCCCTTCTAAGTCATACCCAGATCTCCCTCTATATGTTGATGAAATTTTTATTATTGCCAACATGTGCCAGACACTGCTGTCATTTGGACTCTGTGGTGAGCAAGTCAGCATGACCTATGTGTGCCCTTGTTGGAGTCAACTGTCCCCTTAGTCCTGGTTTTTCATTGTAAAAGCTGTGCTCATTCCCAGTGATACCTTTCCTCTCCCCTACCTGCGCTCAGCCTGAGCCTTCAGAAGCAGACCCCTCATTTGCGCCCTCCATTCTGGATACAACAGGATGATAAACACAGATATCACAGGCACAGGTAACTAACCATAGTCTTTTGGCCACTGAGTGCATGTTTGCGTTTTCTTTCCTTTCGGTTCAGAATGCTCTGAAGATGACAGCTTCCTTCTGTCACCCTGAACATCCTTCTTTTTCAACGATTCACATATGCAGTACTCACATATTCACATATGCACCCACTCCAGCCAGATTTTTGAGTGCTGTTATAATCGCTTCAGGTTACACCAGTGAATCGTCAGCTTCTTGATTCTAAATCCCTCTCGTTCTATAAAGCCTCCTGGCCATTCCCACAGATGCTGCTTATCTTGATGGCCTCCCACTGGTTCCCCTTGTCCTAGAATTCCCTCTGGATTGTAAGCTATCATCTATACTACAGTTAGAGTGCTGTTTCTAGAAGGTGCGAATCTGATCCTGAACCTCTTTTCAAATGCATTCGATGTTCTCAGTTGCCTACTGGATAAAATTCTAATTTCTCTTAACTGTTACAATTCCTAATTCCATAGGAATCCACCCCCCGCCCTGCCCCACCCAGAGTGTGGACCTATAACTGTCCTACAATTATATCAACCACTTTGAGTCTTCGGAGCTCTGTGCATGGCTTACCCTGTTCTTCCATGGCCTAGAAATTTCTATTCATGCTTTCACTCTTCATTTATGTTGCTGCATTGGAGCCTTGCTAAGAATCACTTTCTCAAGGTTCCTATGGCAACGCAGGTTACCAGAGCTCTATAAATAATGGTCATTTCAATTAATATCTGTTGTTTATTTACTTCATGCTAGGCATTGAAAATAAAACAGTTGTAGCCTTTAAGGAGCTTTTAGTGAAGGACACATATAATCAATTTCTACTATGGTCTAAATGTTTAGGTCTTCCTGAGGTTTTCAGGCAGTAAGCATTAAGAAGTGGAGTGTTTGAGAGGCGGTAAAATCAGGATGGTAAAACCTTCATTAATGGGATTCGTGCCCTTATAAAAGATCCATAAGGGAGCTTGTTTGTTATTCCCATCATATGAGGACAAGACAGGCTGCAGAAGGCAGGCGATCCCCAGAGGCTGAACCTGCCGACACCCTGACTTTGGGAATACATTTCTGCTGTTTCTAACTTAACTTCTCTCAGATATCTCGTGATACAGCCCAAATGGATGAAGGTGGTCTTGTGTCGTCTTCTCTGACTCCCTGTTGCTTAGCACTCTTGGCATATACATGTTTCCTAGTAATGCTTACTGACAGCGTGAGGGTATGAATGAATGCAGGCATGAAGCGGTTATCACGCAGAAATATGTAAATATGTAGAGTGGCTCTTCTAGGATATTTATTTTTGGTTTCCTCTGAATTTCACTCCTTGCGCATTTCTCTCCTGCTTTCCCAGCAGAGCTCTCGTTTATATTCAAGGAGGCTTTCAATAAAGCCAGGTTCTTGTTGGTTCTCCTCCCTGTGCGTCCCGCTCCCACCATTGTCCTTTGTCCTCATGACATACACTACCTGGGAGGTTTTTTTCTTCTTCAGACACAGAAAACCTTTGTCTTTTCTGGTGGAAAGCGGAGGCATCCCCCGAGACTCTGTCATTATTCCATGCTCTGCTATTCTCAAAAAGTAGAGCAAGGTAAACTCCTCTCATGGACCAGAATCTCTATCTTGGTCCCCAGAAAGATTAGGAGAAGGCAAATGTGATACAGAAATTCACATGTCACTCCACACGGTCCACCTTCCACCAGCCTGATGGTACAACATTACATGGAATTGAGCAAAGAGGCACCGTGACACATCCAGGCTCCGAGAAATGGGTTGCTGAGGCCTGGCTAAGATCCCTGCTTCCCGCATGCGCACAGATTTCTGTGTGACCCCCTGGTCTCACACTTCCACTGCAGACCTGCCTTGAGCGCCCTTTGCTTCTCTTTACCCGTTCTCTAGTCAACAGTCTTTGCGCAACATTAACTCTGAGGTGAATTCACATTTGCTGATACTCTTGACCCAGTTCTATTTCTTACCATTTGCTGAAAGTTAAATATGCACATCACTGACCTGACTCGTGCTTTCCTGGGGGGGGGCCCTAGTGGCTCTGATCACCTGTGATGTGGAGATTCTACACTGAGAGCAGGACGCATTAGAGCCTGGTCCTTAAGTTGATGAATCTTTCCCGTTTCTTAAGACATTGAGTGAACTGGACATGTAGCTCAGTGATAGAACACTTTTTCAGCATGTGTGAGGCCCCCTGGCTTCAATTCTACAAATATTTGATACACAGCTGTTCTATATTCAGTATCTATAAATTCTTTGGGGTTTATATTTTGCTGTTATGACTGAAGATGGAAGACATATTCAGGGTAGGTATATTAATTACTGTTAATATCACTGTTACAAAGTACATAAATAAACAATTTAAGGGAGAAAAATACTTTTTGGCTTGCAATTTCAGTCCCCTCAATGGGAAGGCATGGTGGAATTAATGGTGCCAGGAATATGTAACATTCACATCTTGGTAGATCAGAAAACAAGGATGGTTCTGGAAATGGTGCCAGGCTGTAACTGTCAAGGCCCATCACCAGGGGTCTGCGTCCAACAGCTAGGACCTGCCTCCAAAGGTTCCACCATCTTCCCAAACAATGTTCCCACCAGGTGGGAATGAAGCACTCAAACATATGTGCCTGGGGAGGGGAGTCATTTAAAATACAAATCCACAGTAAGGTTACTGATGAATGACACTAGATTTTCAGAGGCATCTAGCAGTGAGGCAGCAGGACTCATGACTTCCTTTCTAGTCAGAGGGTTACAAACTTCATTCCCTGCTCAATTCAGAAATACTCTGTTGGAACTCACCTCCCCAGGAACTGGTAGTACCCTAGATCTGAAAGTACTAGGTAGGTGACATTTCCCAGAAGTGCCTTAAACCAGTAGCTCTTTAACTTAATTGTTTGGAGCTTGAACCTAAAATTCTATATCATTACAGATAATGATGTCCTTTTCCGACTTAGTGCTCTCTGAATGAAAAGGAAGAACGGTGAATATTACTGTGAAGTTCTACTGCAAGTCCAGTTTTATTCTGGCCAAGTGCTCCTCTCTTTGGGATGCTGAGGGGTTGGAGGGCTTGTGCTCTTGCTGCTCTTCTGTTTCCTAGTCTGAGCGGGCAAAAGCAGAGGGGTCTGCCTGAGCATTGTTCTTTGTGATCCTGATGCTCAGTCACGGTAGCTTTTAGTTGTGAGCTCAGTTTTGCTTGCCCTTAATCTGTAGGAATCCTGATGCCCCAAATGGGGCTGTTTCTCTCCAGATTGGATCTGCATATATAGGTCTCCTGATCTGTGACCACACTGTTATCTTCCTTCAAGGACTTACAAGTGTCTCTGGTTGAATTTCCGGATTTTGCTGCTGGCCCTGAGCTAATGTCCTGACAGCATTACGCCTGTGCTAGGAGGATTTTCCCTTAGGGCCTTTCTATCCTCCCATTTGCCATAACTTCCTCTCCCAGCAGTCAGCTCACCCTTTATGTTGCAGAAAAGATGACTAGCTTGAGTCAGTTTTGGAGAACTCTTGTGAGTTCACTAATGTGTTGTAAAGTTTGTTTCAGCCAGGATCTAGTTGTTTAATAGCAGAAGGGTGTTTTCAGGATATTTTCATCAGCCATATTATAGGAAATTGATCTCTATGTACGTCTGTATTCCCTTCCTATACCATGAGATTTTTAGAAATAAAGTGTGCATATTACCAAAACCTAGTATGGTGCCTAGATTGTGATAAGCACTCAAAAAGAATATAGGAGGTGAAAAAGCTTTCCTTTCTCAAAATACTACCATAGTCATCTTTATTCATATAGTACAGCATATACGCCTTAGACAGAATGTCTGAATGTTGTCTTTGATATTTGTTTTCTGAATTTTTAAGTTTAGGAGGAAAAAGGGCACAGAAATTTTGGGGTTTATTTTGGGTTGAAACTACCATTCTTGGCCTCTTCAGACTCCCCACCCCAAGGGCTGGTATATGATGGTTATTGCTATTGAGTTAAAAGGTAGTGGGGAGCTTTGTATCCAAGTTCAATCTGCTTAGGTGCTTGGGGAGCCCCAGGGACACAATTGGTGTATACGTTTTAAATATTTCTATTACTCACATTTATCACTGCTGGGATCCAGGGGCTCCAGAGTTCCCTGCAGTTCTCTAGTTCAGACACTCTGAGCTGTTCTGCCTTCCGTTTCCCAGCAGAACAAAGATTCCCTGTAACTAAGTTGGAGGGCTTGGCAGCATTCCAAGGTGGTATTATTGCCAGGCTAATGGTATTTAATATTCTATTAGGATTATTCATTAGTATTTTTAACTCCCCCGCCCCCAGTACCACCTGCAGTCAGTTCTGAGATGGCTGACAGATGCTATCCAGATGTTCAGGAGGCCATTTTGTGGATTTACCTTGTTCTATCCAGGCATGCCTAGGGTAGGGAGAGAAGTCTAGGATGTACACACTCAAAGACAGGCAGAGCAATGAACGAACATTTTCGAAAGGGAAGTCATGTAAGACAGGCCTAGTGTTCATTAAAGTTGGGTTTCCTGAGAACATGGCGTACAGATCGTAACAGACAGCCGCTCCGTCTGGAAGTAGCTCTAGCTGGAGAAGCACTGGTTATGGAAAGACCGCTTTTCTCCTTCCTTCACCCACCACAGACTGATGACCACACTCTACCCTCATAGTGTAGAATGGTGGTCGGCTCCACGGAGATCTGATCAATTCATTTCACTTCTCCCATTGTCCAGGAAGTGGGGGTTTCAAGCATACTGGTACGTCACACATCACTACATCATGGAACTAAGGACAGTTTCTATAACATGTGAAAACTGAAGCTCTTACCACGGTATCTTGGATTTATTCCAACCTGCTGATGAAAACCACCCTGTAGCCGTGAAAGCACCTGGCTTAGGCAGCCAGGACTCAGAGCCTGGGTCTATGCCCTGCCTGCATCTTTCCATCAACCAAGCCAGTCAGGATGGACTGTACCGATCCATTCCCAGGACCCTAGGCTGCCTTCTGGAGTTCCCCTTCCATGTTCTTCGAGGAGACAGGGGAATGGGAATGAGCCAACAGCTCAGGCAGCCGCTGTGCCCGGATGCTGGACATTCACAGTGATTATCATAATAAAAATAAAATTCTCACGCATTGCTGAGGGTTTTCCAGGCTTGATTTAACCTCCCAACATCCCTGTTAGTCTTCTAGCATCGTGATCCCACTTCACAGAAACAAATTCCCAGAGCTTAAGTTGAGATCCCACACAGTCACCAACCTGGTTGTTTGATGCCTGGCCAGGACTTCATTTTTCCTCTTGTATAAAAAAACATTTCTTTGTGGAGTCCATAAGAACTGAAGAATAGAGGAATTATAAGGTTCAGCTCGCTATGAGTCCTTGCCGTCTCCTCCCCACTGTTAACACTCTAAGGATACATTCACCTACTAAAGTTTCTACACCGAGGCAACCAACATTACTGACCCTAAGCTCATATTTTGGTGTTTATACGGGTTTCAATAGGTTTAATAATTATATTTTTGGTAGGGCATGCTTAGAATTAAAATATGATAAACTCAATGGAAATAGAATTCTTTTGAGGGACTTTTTTATGACTAGGTAATTTGTGAGAGAAAAATTGGGTGAAATATGTTTATAAATGGCTCATTTTAGATAAGAGAAGCAACTCTCTTTGTTACTAAATAACCTGTTTATTCCTCAGTGTCAGGAGGGATTGCCTTGGCTTGCCCTAGGAGCAGGATGGCCCCAGAAAGCAGAGGTTCAAAGATAAGATCTATGAATGTCAGAGGAAACTAGTCTGCCGATGACCTTGTCTGGAGGACTTCCCTGCAGGCTTTCTCTTTTTGGGGGGATCACCCCATTATTTCTCTAGGAAGTGCCTCCTGGGAGATGGCCCGAGGTGAATGTCCCCCCAGGCTACCTTCTCTCTAGGAAAATCCCTTATGTTTCTAACAAAGGTTCTTCACAGTAAGTGGAAGGCCACAGGGCTGTGAGGTCTGTGCCAGATGCTTGGAATTGCTTGATTGAAGCCCTTCCTTGCTCTACTGTAAAGGTCTGAAGGTTCCACCCCCTCCCTGCTTCAGCACACGTCCAGCTTCCCAACCCTGAGCACTTCCGAAGACTGTCTTTGATGGGAACACTTGGTGCATTGTCCCTACTTCAGGTCCCTAAAACACGAGACTTGGAGGAAAACAACTGTGGTCCAGATGAGTCAACAACTCATTCAGGGAAGGGAAAGACTGGAGAGATGCTTCACAATGTATTCAGGGACATTGTTCCTTCCAGACGCTTCACATTGCATTCAGGGGCATTGCTCCTTCTATATCTACTGAGCTCTTTTATATCTAGACCGATGTAAAACGCTGTGAAGGCCACAGAAATAAAATGCACCCTCCCTCTTAGCCTGGAAGCTAGTTGACAAGGCAGGTGTGACAACGAAACAAAACATTCTTCCATTGCTTTTTGCTTTCTTTTCTCTTTTTCTTCTCTCCTTTTCCCACTCTCCCTTCACCATCTCCCCTCTCTTTCTGAGACAAGGCCTTGCTATGTAGCCTAAGGCAGTCTCAGACCCATTCTGTAACCTAGGTTAGCCCCAGACTTGGCAATCTTCCTGCCTCAGCTGGGATTATAGGTGTGTACCACCATACCTGGTCTACTCATATCTCGATCCTTCCCATTCCTCAAGACCCCTTCAAATGACGCCTCTTCTTTGAGGCCTCTCCCTCGTCTGAATAACCTGCATGTGTTTTGATTGCTTCTATAGACACATTAACTCCTATTTTATACAATTAGCTTTCTTACAATATGCTTGATATTGGAATTGTGGCTACATTTCTTGTCCTAGGATTTAATGTCAGTCTAGAATGTACCTGGGATCGCTACATTAATAAATCATTGAATCAGTGAAACCACACCTGACAAAGATAATCTGAGCCTGACAGAAGAATGGGCTAATCACACGGAAGTAAAAGGAATCCAGAATGTCAGGAGTCTATGATCAATGGGAAAAGAATTAATTATGGAATCTAAGGTAGGAACAAGTTTGAGAACTTAGGTTCATGTTGGCTTGTACAAATCTGTAATGCAGCCCAAAACGAGAATTTTAATGTCAATATTCTGTAAACTTCAACATGAAGGTCATTAAGAAAGCAGTGCAGGGTCTGGGGAGATGGCTCAGAGGGCAAGGTGTTTGTTTGCAGGCATAAGGGCTTGAGTCTGGATCTTGAACATATGTAATCCCAGGGCTAGGTTGGAGACAGATCCCAGGCCTCTCTGGCCAACCATTCTAGTCAAAAGGAAAATTTCAGTCCAGCGAGAGACCCTGTCCAAAAATAAGATAAAGTCATGGAGATACTCCGTCAGCCTCTGATCTCAGCACATGCATTCATGGGCTAGCACACAGGCAAACTCACACATACAGCACACATGAATATAGTATTGATTGAAGCAGTTGTTTTAGTGACTGAAGATGTGATTTATCAGGGGTACAGCTGAGATTCTGAATGGGAAAAGATACAATAGATACAAAGACAGCAATGACTGGGCAAGTCAGGTGAATTATTTCAGGGCTGGAACTGTTGAAAAATAAAGTAGGGTTAGTGCATTTGTGGACTGGCACTAAAGTGGGGAAGGTTAGTGTATTAGATTTCCATGACCGTGACCAAATAACTGAGAAAATCAACTTTAGAGGGGAAGAGGTTTATGTTGGCTCCCAGGTTTTGAGGTTCCTAGTTCATGGACTATTGGACGTACTATTAGGGGCCTGTGGTGAGGCAGAGCATCATGGCCAGGAATGTGTGATAGAGAAATACTGCTCCTTGTGCTAGTAGGGAAGTGACTGTGTGAGGGAAATCTGGGTTGCTGGTGTCTGCTCCAATAATCTCACCCACTTCCATAAGCCCCGATCTCATAAAGCTACCACCATCTCCCAGTGGCAGCACAGGCTGGGTACTTCATATGTCGGCTCCGGGACATCATTTAAGTTCAAAACTTAGCTGTATGTGGTGGAACAGGCCCATGACCCAGCTACTCAGAAGACTGAAGTGGGAGGATAGCAAGCTCAAGGTTCTCCTGGGCTACAGAGAGAAGACTATACTGGACATGTTAGTGAGGATCTGTATACACACACACTACACAAAGAGGGCTGGGGATATGTGATAACTTATTAGAGGCTTGTCAGCCAAGCTTGTGTGTGTGTGTGTGTGTGTGTGTGTATATATATATATATGTATATGTATATGTATATGTATATGTATATATATGCATATATATGCGTATATATGTATATATATGTATATATATATATAGACTCTCTCTTTCTCTCTCTCTCTCTCAACCAGAACACTTAGAGACTCCAGGAGGGTGGGAAAAGAAAAGGCTAACTATGCTTCATTCTGATCAGTAGGACCAAAGATACAGTTGATAAGCACTCCTGGGCTACAGAGGGTCTTAGGAAGTTTCTGGTCATGCTGGCCCTGAAAGCTGTCTCTCTGAAGCCTTCCCTTTCTCCATGTAAGGGTCCCACTACCTTTCACATTAAAAAAAAAAAAGACTATTCAAAGCTGAAGCTAAGTTCAAACATAACAAGTATGTCTCTGTGTGACTTAAAATATTTTTTA
The DNA here is from genome assembly GCA_035773235.1 of Eospalax fontanierii. NCBI lineage: Eukaryota > Metazoa > Chordata > Mammalia > Rodentia > Spalacidae > Eospalax > Eospalax fontanierii. The sequence continues at coordinate 26,340,014 of CM069551.1, read as the reverse complement.
AGTATAAAATGAGCTTGGACCTGCTGGTTCTCTGTCCAGGAATAGTCAGAGTCAGCCAGGAGCTGTGGATTGAATGCAGACAGGAAAGTCTCCCTCCAGGGGAGTCCTGAGGCCTATGGCAGGGCATGGGGGAGGTCTCTCATAGTAAGAGGCTAACAAAATGTCATTGGATTCTTTCTTTAGGATTTGCGGATGGGGTGGTGGAGGGAAACAGACCTAGTCTTCCATCTCACATCAAGGGCATCCGTATGTCTTACTGGGACAAACAATATGGGTTTTGGTCTTCTAGTGGCAGTTGTAGAAAGCTGTACAAGAGAAAACACAAAAACTGTTAAAACAGGCTACAGGAGGCAAAAAGAGGTGGGAGAGAAGAAGAGGAGGAGGAGGAGCAGAAGGAGGAAGAGGAGGAGGAGGAGGAAGGATGAACTCATCCTGGTAAAATTAAAACCCTTAGAATTATCAAAGTAATTCCTGTGGGACCCTGAGTTAGTTCTCAAGCCAGTGAGTTTTTATAAGAAGAGATTTTTCTCTCTTTCTGTTTCCTGTCCTGCCATGTGATCTGTCCCTCTTCAACCCACTCTGGCCACTGTAGTGCCAGCAGTCGTGAGATGATTCAGCCAGGGGGCCCCATCCCAGAGTCCATGCTATGCTGTTGCATTTTCAACCTCCCAAGCTGTGAGCTTAATACAGCTCTTTTCTTTTTAAGAACAAGCTTCCGATATCTCATTCTAGTAACCTAAATGGACTCTGGCATAGAGTAACCTAAAGAAGACTTTAAGTCATGTACACTCAGAATCTTCATGTAAAGACAGAAAAAGAACAGGGAGTTAGGACAGAATAGAGTTGGAAACAAAAAGTTGATGAAAATGAACTGATTGGAAATCTTAGAAGTAAAAGATGATTGAAATGGAAAAAAAAATATGAAGACAAGATAATTCCCACGCCAGACCCAAGGGAGACTGACCAGCCAGTTCTGAGATACTTGGTGGAGAAGGTGTGCAGATTAGAGCCGAGAAATATGAAAGTGCAGATGAGAGACTGTTAGACCCCACTCTCAGCCCGGGGACTCGAACCCCAGTGGGCCGCCTGGGTGACTAACGTCGGGGAGCCTCAAGCCCACTGACCTCCCTCAGCCCAGGGGACTCGAACCCCTGTAGGCTGCCTGAGAGTCAGTCCCAAGAATCCAGACCGTCAGATGCAAAATGCAAGAAGTAGGTTTATTTCACTTGCGCAAGTGGGAGACTCAGTCTCGTTCATGAGACTGAGCCCGCCTGACTCCTGCCAGGCCAGGTTTTTATAGTAAAGTTCCACAGAATAGTTATACATTGACATGTATTTTAACAGACAGTTCACAGACAAGATATTTGCTTACAGATCAAGGTTACAGAAGGGTCAGCTTCTCCATACATTACTTTGCAGTTCACAGGAGATAAACTTTTGCACAATTTATGAATAAGATAATGGAGAAGCCTTCCCACAATTTATGGATGAAATAATGGAGAAGCCTTCCCATAATTTATGGATGGGATAATGGAGACTCTTCCTGTGGAATGTTAAGCCCACAGGCTTTATCTTGCATACCAAGGGATGTTTACATAACTCTCGAATTCCCTGGGTCTCTTCTTAGTTGTTTTTCTAATTAAGGGGGAGGGGGGAGGCCGAACTTGTATCACCGAGTGCCTCATAAAACAAAATGTCTCACAAGACGTGGGTGAGGCGTATGTGTTAGGAATCCCAGAGAATGCAGGATGACAGAGAGCCAGCACTGAAAGGAAACAGCAAAGTGTCGCACAAATTGACCAAAAGTACCCATAATGGCCAAACAGGAGTCCACACCTCGATACATGACAGAAAGACTGAGGAAAAGTATAAAGGACTTTTCAGCCTGCTAGCGGGGGAAACAAATCCAGATGTCTTCAGAAAGAAGTGTTGCTCTTTCCGCTGCCAGCAGGCCACTCAGTACAGAGAGAAGTCAGCAGAGCAACATCGTCAAAGCACTGCACTGAGAAAAAATAGTGTTCAGGTGGGTTAAAAAAAAATCCAGGTTTTATAATATCTGATGTTTGCTAGCCAGGTTCCAACAAGGTCAGTGTCAGATCTCAACTGGAGACTGTGCTGTGAGAGATGGATGTATGCATGTGTCTGTATGTGCATGTGCCTGTGTGTATGTATGTATGTGTGTACATGTGTGTATAGGCCAGAGGATAATGTTATTCTTAAGAGCCATACACCTTATTATCTTTTCCTCTTTTTCTGAGACAGGGTCTCACTAGATAGCACTGCCTAATCTAGGCCTGGCTATGGGCCTGGAACTCAGAGGTCTACCTGCCTTTGCCTCCAGAAGGGACGCCTTCTTCACCAAATATCTTGTAATTGACTGGTCGGGCTCCCTTTGGGTCTAATGTGGGATTTATCTTGTCTTCATTTTTTTTTTCCCCATTTCAATCACTTTTTTACCTCTAAGCATGTGACACCTTGCCCAGCCTGGTTTGATTCCTTCCCTCCCTCCCTCCCTCCCTCCCTCCCTCCCTCCCTCCCTCCCTCCCTCCCTCCCTCCCTCCCTTCCTTCCTTCCTTCCTTCCTTCCTTCCTTCCTTCCTTCCTTCCTTCCTTCCTTCCTTCCTTCCTTCCTCTGTCCTTGGTAGATCTACAAGTCACAGTGTGGCTAGTGAGTCTGAGGCACCCTCCTGTCTGTGTCTCTGTTGTCACATGGCCTTTTTTAAAAAACAAAAAAACATAGGTTCTGGTAATCAAACTCACATCCTCATACTTGCAAGGAAGCACTTTAATGACTGAGCTACCCCCCTCCCTTGAGGGGCACTTTTTAAAAAAATTATGAGTAGAAGATGCTACTTGGAATTACTTGGCAGGGGACACACATATCACTAAAATCCTAAAACCTGTAAGACATGCTACCATGGAAAAAAGAATGGTACAGTCTAAACTTTGAAGAGAGTGGGTTCTGCAAAACCCCGAAATCAAAGAGAATGAGCCCAGAAATGGACAGAGTAGATCCGTTGATCCAAACAGCCACGAAGTACTTTCAAAAGCATTAACAATGTTTGTAAAGATAGAAAGAAATTCTAACTATGAGGTCTTTTCTACACAAAACCATTTAATTGATGACTGATTGACATACTAAAAGTTTTACATATTTAAGGTATATCTCTTGGTGAGGTGGAGATAAGTTACATATATGCAAAAAATATCTAAGTTTTTACAGTCTATATTGTGAATACATCCATCAACTCCAACAGCTTCTTCCCATGATTTTTTATGAATTAGGATTATTGTTCTGTGATGAGCAGCCCTCTTAGCAAATGTTTACCTATGCAGCATGATGTTGTTAATTATAGGCACTAAGCAGTAGAATAACTTTTGAATTTGCATTTGAAATTGTTTTTGCTTTGAAACTGACATCTTCAAAAATTCCTAGATGTAGAAAAGAGGCTTCAAAGAGCTAACTTTCAATGCCACTTTGACCAGAAATTTCTCATTTTGCATAAGTGAATGTCTGTACTCTGTTACTCAAAATGGGTTCACTTTTAGTCCTTAGGTAAAGCAATCTAAGAAGAGAATAAAAAAGGTGAATTAATCTTAGACTGTATTAAAAAGTATAGCTAAGTATGTTTGTTAAAAATTTGGAAATGGGGACGAGAGAGATGGCTCAGTGGTTAAGAGCACTGGCTGCTCTTTTTGAGGACCTAGGTTTGGTTCCCAGCACCCACTTGGTGGCTTATAACCACTTTTGACTCCAGTCCAGGGGATCTGATGCCCTCTTCTGGCCTCTGTGAGCATTGTATGCCATGGTGCATTTACGTACATGCAGGTAAAACATTCATACACATAAAATAAAAATTAAAAATTGAGAATAGGCCTAGTGAGATGACTTCACAGGTAAAAACAGTTGCTTTTTTGTTACCATGGCTCTTTAGATAATTTGAGACCAAGTGTTGTGATGCTTTCAGGATTGCCTGTCTGTGTAGAATTGGTTTGTCTACTGAGAGCTTTTGTATTTCCACATGGATTTTAGAATTGTTTCCTCTCGTTTTGTGAAAAGTAAAATTGGAATTTTAATGGAGGTGACATTGCATCTGTAGATCACATCCAGTAAGATGTCCATTTTCACAGTATTAATTCTGCCATTCAGGAGCAGCGGTCTTTCTACCTTCCAGTGCCTTTATTATTTCTGTCTTCATCGTCTTAAAGTTTTCATCGTTGAAGTGTTTTGCTTTCTTGGTTAGGCTTATTCCTAGGTATCTTATTTGATTTTTGGAAACTGATGTGAGGGCGATTCTTTTTCCTGATTTCTTTTTTTTGGCAAATTTGTTACTGGTATACGTGGACAAGCTCCTGATTTCTGTGTGTTGATTTGTATTCTGCAACTTGGCTGAATGTGTTTAGCAGATATAAGAATTTTCTAATGGCGTTATTCAGGTCTTTATAAACATAGGATCATATCTTCTACACATAGTGATTATGTATCATTTATTTATTTACATTTTGGTTATGCTGTGTGTTCATGTGTGTGAGGGTGTGCACTTAAGTCATGGTGGACATGCAGATCAGAGGATAACTTTCAGAAGTTGGTTCTCTCTGTCTACCATGTGGGCCCTGAAGATTAAATTCAGATTGTCAGGCTTGGCAGTAGGTATATTTGCCCACTATGCCATCTTCCTAACCCATATTTTTAAGCATTAGATGAAAATGCACAGGATAGCAGTGATTTGCTCTGGGTTTGGAGGAACAGAAATGAAACTGGCAGTTGAGGACATTAGGAACACCAGTGTTTTCTGAAATATATTTATCTCTATATGAAAAAATTTGAGGCAAACAGGAAGAGAATGTCAATAATGTTTGCACAATTGCATATAGACATCCGTTAGTCTCCACACTTTTCTGCATGTATAAACTATTTTTCAAAGGGGCTGGAGAGATGGCTTGGCAATTAAGAGCACTGGCTGCTCTTGCAGAGGACCCAGGTTTGGTTCCTAGCACTCACATGGTGGCTCATAACCACCTGTAATTCCAGTTCCCTCTGGATCTGATGCCCTCTTCTGGCCTCTGAAGTCTCCTACATACACATGGTGCAGATCAACTCACACATACACATAAAACTAATCAATCTTGAAAAATAAAAATATATTCAGAAGTACATTACTTTATATGGATTTTTAAAAAGATTATTAAGTTATGTGTATAGGAGGATGGGGTGGGGAGGTCTGTTACAGATGTTGAGGTGCACTCAGAGGCCAGACGAATTGGATCCTCTTGGAGCTGGAGTTACAGTTATGACCCGTCCAACACGAAAGCTCAGAGTTGTACTTGGATCTTCTGCAAGAGCATCTTACCCATCTCTGCAGACCTCACTGTGTATTGTTTTAAGAATGAAACGGAGGTTGTCTCAGAAAAGAAGGGAGAGGACAGTATTCCCAGTAGCGGAATGCAGAGTAAAACCTGCCTATTTTTTCTCCCCATAATGTTGTTTTCTTGCAATCTGATTTTATTATCTTCTAAAAACGTGATTATCTTGTGATTAGTTTAGACTGTTGTATTTAACTATTTATCTGATATTTCTCTGTCAGAGAGGTTCACGTAGGACAATTCATATAAAATAAACAGATCAACAAATAGAGAAATGCATTTGGAAACAGATAAATATGTAGACAAAATATGTTCAATTATCTCTTAGAAGAGACCATGTCTGCGGGATGTAGCAGAGTAGCCTGCAGCTGTGGCTCATGTCTCTGGCAGCAGATTATTCTGGTCCCAGCCTTGCCATTTCAGCCTGAGGACAAGATGTTATGTATATGATAAATATGCCATCTCACTAGGATAACAGTATGCAGTGAAAAATTACCAACACATATTCACCGTTCAAAAGAATGGGTTTCATTGTGAAATGTTCATTTGTATTATGAACTTCCATCATTTCATCTCCTCCTTCCCTCGTCCTGGTCCCCTTCCTCTTTCCAAATGACCTGTCCTCAACTTTCACATCATCTATCTATCTATGTATCTATCTGTTATCAATCATGTCTCTATCCATCATCTATCTATTTATCTACCACCTATCTATCTGTCACCTATCTATCTATCCATCCTTTATCAATCATCTACCTATTATCTATCCTGGATGCTGAGGATCAAACTTGGGCCCCCCTGAAGATCAGCAAGTGCTCTTGACTGCTTAGCCATTTTTCCAGCCTACCCCTGCCCCCTTTGGAGACAAGGTCTCTCATTTGGCCCAGTCATTGCTGATTAGACTAGTGGCTGGCCAGTGGGTCCCATAGATCTGCCTGTTACCAGCTCCTGTACATCACTGCACACTGATTCAACACATTTCTTTTGAATTATTTGAGATTTTCATACAATATAGTTTGATGGTGTATAGATCCCATTCCTTCGCTGTGCCCTCCCGTGGCCTCCTGTGTAGTTTAATATATATATATATATATATATATATTTATTTATACTCTCCTTTAGAGTCTGATTTGTGTCTCCAAATGTCCAGATTTTGAGGCTCAAACTCAGATCCTAATACTTGCCCAGCAAGCACTTTACTGAGACATCTTTCTAACCCCAGGACTATACAATTTTTCTTAGTCTTTTCTAAATTCCACTTACATCCGTGTCTTCCACACTGAGAATTCTGTTTCCCAAAGACACAGGGAATATCAGAATTTGGTAGCTCACACATGTAACCACAGCATTTGGGAGGCGAAGGCAGGCTGATAACCATGATTTCAAGGCCAAATTGAGCTACATAATGAGTTCCAGGGTGGCCTAGACTATAGGGTGAGACCCTGTCTCAAAATAAACTAACAGGCAAACAAGCAAATACAATTAGCAAATCTGTGTTATTTCTTTCCTTTTTCTTTTTGCAATGTGCACCTGACAATTACAGTGCCATAATGAGTCTAACTCCATTTTTCTGTTTCTTCCTTTTTGGAAGATAAGATTGAACCTAAGGCTTCTCACATGTTAGGAAAGTGTTGTACCACTGAGCAGTAGCCCCAGGCCTCTTTGTCATTTTTATCTCGAGACAGAGTCTCATTAAGTTGTGCAGGATAACCTTGAACTCTAGTCTAGGCAGGACTTGAACTTGTAAACCTCCTGTCTCAGCCTCCCAAGTAGCTGGGAAAACAGTTCTGCATCACCAGGCTTAGCTTCTAACTCCACTAGGGGCCTCACTAATGTCAGATGTTTTGGTGTATATGTGACATCACAAGTCTTGACATCTTTGAAGGGTGATCTAGACACTCAGAGTAATTGTAATAGCCACTTAGAAACAATAACCAGAGATGTTAAGATTGTTCTGTACATGCATTCGCCCTTAGCCTTCCTGGGGTGGTGGTTTCATTTCTTTGCAGATGAGAATAGAGTTATAGCCATTTCATACTATGTGTTTAATATTTTAGTCATCATTGTTTACATAACTATATATATATATATATATATATGTATATACACACACACACATAATGTTCCAGTCCACGTAACGAATATCGCTGTGATTATTTTAACACTTTGTTCACTAGTAGTTTCTTTAGGAGTACCCATGAGTACAGTGTTTCCTAGGCTTTTGCATGTTGCTAACAATCTGTGCTCTTTAAACTTTAAGATTAGTCATGCTTGATATTAAATCCTTTTCTTACATTTTCTTTGTTTTGTTACTAATGTTTCTCTATTGTCTTCTAACTTTTTTATTTGGTTTTGAAAAATAAGTTTATTTACATGCACAACAACTCACTGGTTTTGTGGCATTTGGGTGTGTTGAAAACCCTTCCCTTGCTTGGTCACCTTGTATATTGTTTTGTGAGAAATTAAAGACTCATTGGGTTCGTTGTAAGTGATTTAATTTTTGCCTGGTGTAAAGCATTTTGGCAAACGTTCAAGACAATCTAATTTTCTTTTCTTTTTTTGTCTATTATTACTCAAATAGTGAGTTTGGTTTTTCTAGTCCAATTTTATTTTTTTATGTTTTAAATTTATTGTTTAAAAATATTTTATTTCCTTATTTTTTATTTTATGTGTATGATTGTATTGCCTGCATGTCTGTAGTTGCACCTGTGTCATGTAAGGAGGTCACAAGAAGGCATCAGATCCCCTGGAACTGGAGTTAAGGATGGTGCTGAGAACTGAACCCAGGTCCTCTGCAAGAGCAGCCAGTGCTTTTAACCATGGACCATCCCTCCAGCCCCTAAACCTTATTTTATTTTTGTTTATTCTGAGTTGATAATTGTACATATGGGTTGTGCTTTCTCGATATATAGCAAGTTTTTAATTATATGAAAGTTTCATTAGATTATGATTATTTTTATTTGTACTGAAATTTTGAAGATTCCATACATTTTTATTGATTTTAGATCCCCTCCCCCATCTGGACCACCCCATTACTCCCACCCAATATTTTATAATATGGTTAATGTACCAAGAGTATCATCCTTAAACAAGACTGACTCTCCCCCTCTCAGCAGCCATCTGTTGTTGATAGTTCCTCAGGTAGGCTTGGAATTTCTTCTCACCTTCTTGATGTAAGCTGGGGTTTTGGAAGGCTTGAACTTACATGGACTTGTGTATACTATCACTATGCCTGTGAGTTCATACGAGTAACTTCCCAGCTGTCTGGAAAACGGTTTTCCTGTGGTCGGAACTTTAAATTGTTACAGGGTTAGTTATCTTTTTGTTTGCTGTGATTAAAATATCTAACAAAAACAACTTAAGGGAGGAAGAGCTTACTTTGGCTCACAGGTTTAGGATATAGCCCACTGTGGCAGGGATAGCTTGGGGACAAGAGTGTGAGGCAGCTGGTCGCATTGTCTGCTGTCAGGAAGCAGAGAGAAATGAGTTCTGGTACTCCTGGCTTTTTCCTTTTTGTTCTGCCAAGGCCCAACTCGTGGGCTGGTGCTGCCCTCATTCAGGACTAGTCACTTTTCTTCATTTGAATGTCCCTGGAAATGTCCTCACAGACACACCTAGAGAGGGACTTCCTAGATTATTGTAAATCCAGCCAAGTGGACAATCCTGATTAGCCACAGACACTATCTTCTTTTTTCTGCTGTAACTACTTATTGTCTCTCTATCAAATTGCTTTCTCATTATTTCTACTTGACTGTTCCTCCTTTTTACTTTCTAGCTCTTTAAAGGACTTATCTGGGTATTAACTCATCCATGTGTTCTTTTTTATTCAATAATGATTTTTGAGATGTTTTCTTTTATTGATAGTATTTTTTTTCTGTGTTCTATGATGCAATTCTGAGTTTCTTGTGCTTTTGATTTATGTTTTTCATTTTTTCAAGTTGCTTTAAAATGTGTTTTAGTTTTGAAATAAAAAGTTGCAGTTTTGATCTCTTTGTGTGTGTTCTACCCCTTGGAAAACATATTATTCTGGTCTTTATTCTTAGTTTTTCTTATTATTACTTTGTGTAGGATTTAAACTCAATAAGTTTTTCATGCTTTTACTTACATGAAATTAATTTCCTTGAAATTTCAGGAAAAAAAGGTTGTGTTCAGGTCAAGACTGGTTTTCTACCTCCACCCAGCAATCTCACTGTGGCTTTGAACAGCATGAGAGAGTCATCTGCTCACTTTCTGAGGGCTCCTGGCTGTTACTCTTACTAATTCCAAATGGTTTATTTCTTTTATTATTTTTTTCCTGTATTTTTCAGTTTAAATTCCGTTCCAGTTTCTCCTCAGTCTGTGATCCCTGCCTAATAAAGATCCCTGCCCAGTCAGCTTTGAACCTTCCTGGTAGACATCCATACTGTCCCAATCCTCTCGTACCCCCCTCACACAAGCACAGAGGGAGAGGCTGGCTTCATTCCCAGTATCCACTGCGGTCTCCCAAGCTTTTAATGACTATCTGCTGGTTATTTGGGGGTTCCTTATGTTAGTCATTAGTTGGAGGGGTTCTATAGTTATTTAATTTCATTGTGAGAAATCAGGATGATTAGAAAAGAATATGAGAGGAAGGAAGGGGGACTATTAGGGATGTGGAAGGGGACAAGGCAGGAGATAATTAAAAGTAATACGGGGTGAATATGATAAAAGGACATTATACATGTGTACGGAACTGTTACTGTAAAACCCATTACTTTGTCAAGTTAACATATTGTGGACACGTGTCATAGTATATTAGGGTGGTGGCTGGAGTGTGTGAGAACAGATCATATCCTGAACAAGAAGCACGAGAGCTAGATGAGGCCAGGGGCTGGCTTTGATGCTCCCAGGGACTGGACCCTATTCATCTAAGGGCCTTTTACTAGGCCCCACTTCTTACAGCTGCCACCCCACTTGCTAATAGTCCGATCCTGGGGATCAAACTTCTAATCCATGAAACTTTGAAGGACCCAGTGTGAGACATTTTGTTTTATGAGGCACTCGGTGATGCGAGCTCGGCCTCCCCCCCCCCCCCTTAATTAGAAAAACAACTAAGAAACTATAAAACCAGGAGGAAGAGACCCAGGGAATTCAAGAGTTATGTAAACATCCCTTGGTATGCAAGATAAAGCCTGTGGGCTTAACATTCCACAGGAAGAGTCTCCATTATCCCATCCATAAATTATGGGAAGGTTTCTCCATTATCCCATTCATAAATTGTGGAAAAGTTTATCTCCTGTGAACTGCAAAGTAATGTATGGAGAAGTTGACTCTTCTGTAACCCTGATCTGTAAGCAAATATCTTGTCTGTGAACTGTCTGTTAAACTATATGTCAATGTATAACTATCCTGTGGAACCTTACTATAAAAACCTGGCCTGGCAGGAGTCAGGGGGCTCAGTCTCATGAACGACACTGAGTCTCCCACTTGCGCAAGTGAAATAAACCTACTTCTTGCATTTTGCATCTGACGGTCTGGATTCTTGGGACTGACTCTCAGGCAGCCTACAGGGGTTCGAGTCCCCTGGGCTGAGTGAGGTCAGTGGGCTTGAGGCTCCCCGACGTTAGTCACCCAGGCGGCCCACTGGGGTTCGAGTCCCCGGGCTGAGAGTGGGGTCTAACACCACTAAGAGCATATCCAAACAGAGCAACCATCACACTAGCCATTTCAGCACATGAATTTTGGAGGAGACACGTTCAAATCACATAGTTTGTGATTTAGGAGAAAAGACCCGTCGCAGTTCAATTCAATTAAATGGTATTTTCGAATTAGAAGATGCAAACAATGCATATATATCCTGCATTAAAGTGATGCTCTATTTCAAAAGAAGTGAGGAAGGGAGATGGAAGGACAGAAAGGAGGGAGGGAGAGAGGGAGAGAGGGAGAGGGAGGGAGGAGAGGATAAGGTCAGTGTGTTATTTGGTACGTTGCTTGCAGCCAGAATTAACTATCACTACACAGAAATGGTCGCCCACTTTTTTTCTTATTCCACTGCGTTTCCTGCTCACACAAGACTAGATTCTTCAGTGAAAGATCAACAGCTCCTGGAACAGGTTAAGAGCTTCAGGGGCATTCCAGGGCCACCCTCAGGAACAGACGCTCTCCTTTCTTTTTCCTTTTTCCCCTGAGGCCTTAACTCAGCTGACTCCTAGAATTCATTTGTGTTTAAGATATTTTAACTGGAATCAAAGAGCGGTTGTCAGGTGTTGGTAACCAGACTGGGGAACAGAACACAGTAATCAATTTCGGTTCCAACATTAGTTTGTCAGTCACGTGATAGGAACCCCCAGGATTCAGCATGGTACCCATGCTAAGTAGCTCACAGGCTTCTGCAGCCGAGAGCCCTTTATACTTTGAAGCTTTAAGATAGTATTCTCTGCCTTCTTGCCGATAGCAATTGTGAGGGCCACCAGAGCAGAAAAAGAATAACGCAATCTTCCAGGGCTGTGAAAACAACTGTGTCCTGCGTGCATCTGTAGACTGAATGACAATGCAGATGAGGGCTTTTGCTTATTCCTCAGCGTGAAGTACCCGAGACTTTGAGCTTCTTTGATAATATTTCTCCATCAGTTCCTAACGCCCAGTAAAAGCTCTACCCTAGCTCTTCCTTTTATTTAACCTGAATTTTTGTGATTTTCATACAATATAGATCCCCTCCCCTATCTGCACCTGTTCCTCCTCCTACCCCTAATTTAATATGCTCATATATATATATGTGTGTGTGTGTGTGTGTGTATAAAACGCTGCCTATAGAGTTTGATTTGTGTCCCTAAATGTCCTTTAGTGTGAGCCCATCTACTGAACCTACCAAGAGTCCCATCCCTGTAAGACGCCATCTTTCCCCTTTCCAGAAGCCATCAATTGCCAGATGTTCCTTAGGTTGGGTTGGGATTTCTTACCCATTCCCCATGTCTGTGCTGGGATTTCGTCTGGTTTGAGCCTGCATAGGACTTGTGCGAGATGTTACCATTGCTGTGAGTTCCTGTGAGTGCAGCTGTCCGGAAGACTCTGTTTCCTTATGGTCACCCATCACATTGCAATAGAGGGAGACTACCACAGAGTTCCAGAGCTGGTCAAAAGCAGAAAATAAGTATCTGTGAGACATTTCACCTGTGTAACACACCTTCAATCCACCCTCTACACACAGGGTGAATGTATCTCTCAGCTCTCACCAGAGAAGTTTCCTTATGAAGCAGATGGTGATTAACATAGAAACCCACAACTGGCCAATGTGCAGAAAACAGGAGGCCACAGAGTGCTCATCCATGAGAGCTGAGTCAGCTCAGTTTCCTGTTGCTTCTTTTGCATACTTGTGATTCTAATGTTTGCGCTGTGAGTTTTAAAATACGCGCTTTCTGTGTGAGGTGAGCCTTTCACTTAACAGAATGTTAACAGATGTCATTCCTATAGCATTCTCTTTCCAGGATGCCTTTCTCCCTCTTCCCGAGTAGAGAGCAGAGGTAACTAAGGTGCAGCCTTTGTTGTTTAGGGACCAGTCACAGAGAACACTGCTTTGTAAAGAAAGAAATTCTAAGACATATGAAAAGTCTACAGAGAAGGACCGGCTGTGTGCTGTGAGAGTTCTCAGACTAGGAAGCAATTGATTTTCTAATAAAAGTAAAGCCAGAGGAGACAACTCAGTCCTAGAGGTGGCAGTAGGGTGAACTGCTCACAGCATGTTGTTGGAAAAGCTGAGCTAACTCTGGATTCCAGGCTGACAGCTTGATGCTGATGTCATTCAAAATAGGGGGCAACCACTAAAACAGTAAAGAATAAAGATTTCACATTAATCTAAAAAGCACAATGCTAGAATTAAAGCAGAAGGTTCCAGAAGAGAACTGACTAGAAAAGAGTTCCAGAGCTGAGAGTCAAGGGATAGAGCCTACTCTTCAACTCAATACCTAAATACAGTTCAGGAACTGATATCTTCCTCCCCTCCACACACACACACTTATCCTCTCCAAAAGTGTGATTTCTGCACTCAAAGCCGAGCTAAAGTAAATTTTGCAGGCTAGCTCATTAAAAGGCAGGGCACAATTGGGAGAGAGCTAGGAGAAGAAAAGGATATGTTCTTGACACTGGAAGCCACTGGACATGTGTCCAGACTCTCATTAGAAGCCTGAATCCAGCAGTGGGAAATGAAATTGTATTTGAATTGAGAGGTGAGGGTTGTGATTCACTGTGAGCCAAGTTAAGGCTTTCTGCTAAGCTGCTTTATAGTTGAGTGTCTAAGAATTATCTATGCCTAAGAAATTGCCTTCAGTGTCCTTAACTAGGACATTAAGCTGCTCTTCCACTTCATCCCATACTAGGATAGCTGAGGGAGTCATGTGTGTGTGTGTGTGAGAGTGTGTACACACATGTATTGGTGGATATATCGTCACACTGCTGCAGGTGGCTTCTGAATTAGCCTGAGAGATTTAAGGATGCACTCATTTATCCAGTTCCTCCCTGGCCTGTCAATGTCTGAATTGCATTGAGTATTTTCAACTTCAAAGCAAAAGAGAAGCAAGTCTAATTATCCGAGTGTTGGTAAAAGCACATGCCTCCTCACTCATGGTGTTCCTGGTCCTCTGCCTCTGGTTCCACTACTGAAGCTGACTACATTTTAGGGATCCTAAGGGAGGGTATGGAGTGCTCAGCCGTAGATAGGATCTCTATATCATACTCTCTCCTCCCATGGCTCAAGAATCATTGCAGAAAGATGGTAAGAGCCAGAGGCAGTGGATGACTACAAGAAAACTGTTTTCTGAATACAACAGGGCAGTTACACACATGAACTCACAGCATTTGTGACAGCATGAACAAGACGTGTGCAAGCTCAGCCAGACAGAATTCCAGCACGGAGAAGGGAGGTGGGCAGTAAGTCCTACCTCTAGCTGAAGAGCTATTAGCAACTGGTAGCTGCTAGGAGAAGGAAAGTCATTTCCTGTAAGGCTGTGGCCCCAGAGGATAGACCCATACCCATAAGCATATTGGCAGTACAAATTAGAATATATATATTATTTTCAATAACATATAGTCCAATATATATGTGTATATATATATACACACACACACACACACATATATATATGTCTGTATTTTAATGAGGACACGATGATTGGAGTGATGGCTCATCATCACTGTCTGCTTTTGGTGCCCACACCCACATGGCAGCTAACAACCTTCTGTATCTCCACTTCCAGGAGATCTGACACTCTCTTCTCACCTCCATGGGCATTTGCATTGCACACAGTTGGTGCTCATGTTTACATACATGGAGGCAAAACACTCATACACTTAAAATAAATAAAATTTAAAAAGTGAAGAGACAAAGTTGGATAGGTTTGGAAAGGGGTGGGTGGGTGTGGCAGGAGTTGGAGGAAGGGAATATGATCGGAATACATTGTTTGAAATTCTCAAATAATTAACTATAAAAGAGAAGTAGGTAGCCTGGTTGTTTGTTTATAGGGAAGATGGTCAGAGTTGAGTTAAAGCTCCAGAGCAACAACAAAAGACGCATCAGATGGTGTTCCAACTTCGCATCCAAAGAACCTTAGCATGGCTTCCATTCCCACAATGGCTCTGGAGACTGTCAGGAGCAGAGGCCCTCATCAGAACAGGGGCTTTTACTTTTCTAACGTCTTTTTTTTAAAACATGAGAATCTAAGCTCCAATGTCTTTAGTATTACTGATGAAATTATTTACTATATTTACTCAGTCAATGTTTAACTAATGACAGGAGGAAACCATATGTTCCCTGGTTGGTCTATATTGCCCCCTTACAAGATAGTCTCTTATCCTTGGCATGTAAGTCAAAATGTCTGCACTCTGTGCCTTAAATAGTATTAATGTGATCTGTTGCTTTTTTTTCTTAGAGAGAAAATGCAAATAAAACAATATATTTTGGGAAAGTATCCAACATTTAAGCTTAACATCTACTTTATAATTCTTCATGTTTCAAGGCTGCATAATCTCAGAACTTAATCTTCTACACATACATTTTTCTCTGTGGGATCAAATTTTCTTTCTTAGCAAAAAAAGACAAGAAGGACAGGTTTATCTGCCTTTGGCACCATGCTCTCTGCACCCAACTGAGTCCTGCTGTCCAAAGCTTTGTAAACCACCAAACCTCTAGACTCACCCTGTGTGTCCTAATTGTCTTATAGAAAAATGTGACAGAGTTCTTGCCTTTGTCGTTCTGAGCTTTAAGGAAAGTCACAGAGCAGAGGCTGTGGAAATCCCTGGTGTTCTGTTTTCATCCGGTGCTGTCAAACATGACAGGTGAAAATGAGAGCCTTTCAGCCCCCTCCTCAGACTCTCGTGGGACTGGCAGCCTGTGGTGTCCAAGCAGATTGCAAATATGCCGGAAGAGTCTGCATACCTCTAATTTGTCACTGCCTCAGAAGAATCAGAGCAGGTAGCTACAGGGAGCATCCTATTTGCAAACATAAGGTACCAGTAGGAGCACTGACTAGGCCACTGAGGATTTGGGTGAGACATGTATCCCTTCTGAGCATGAACTCTTTACCTGCAGGACATAGGCGAGTGAGAATCCTCATCTGCTGGCCCACCTGAGAATAGGGTCAGGTAGATAGAAGTGTTTTGAAAAGTTAAAATACAAGTGGGTTTTTTGTTTGTTTTTAAAACATTTTGTTTATTTTTATTTTATATGTATGAGTATATTGCCTGTATGCATATAAGTGCACCCATGTCATGCAGTGCCCATGGAGGTTAGAACAGGGCATCAGATTTCCTGGAGCTGGAGTTGTGGACTGTTGTTAGCTGCCATGTAGGTGCTGAGAACCAAACCCAGCTCCTCTGCAAGAGTAGCCAGTGAGTGCTCTTAACCACTAAGCCACCTCTCCAGTATAATGTTTTGTTTGGTTTTGTTTTGTTTTCAGACAGCGTTGCCCTGTAGCCCCAGCTGGCCTGGAACTCACTATATAGACCAGACTAGTCTCAATCTCACAGAGATCCTCCTGCCTCTGTTTTCCTCGTGCTGTGATTAAAGGCATATCCCACCACACCTGGCTAAAATATGAGTGTTTTAAAACTGATGAATGCTAAGTTATGGAATAACTTTTTGGAAGTTCTTTTTTGTCTGTATATGTGGCGGAGGTTTAGTGTGACGCATATACCTAGTGCCTGTCACACGTCATCTGCTGGCACCTATGCGCCACATCTTCTTTCAAATCCCATCAGTTACAGTCCTGGGTCCAGTTCCCAACTCTGTCTCCTCCCAACAAGTCTTTCTTCCAGTATGGGTGGATTTTGTTGGTTTCTGGGAATCCCAGAAAGAGCTAGAGCTATAGAAGAGAATATGTCTACGGGCTCTCAGCTGTCCCAAGAAATGCTTTAGAATTCCCACATCTGTCGCTGGAGATACTCAAAAGAGGGGACTTACAAGAGACTTGGATGTTAGGCGAATATCCAGCTATTCAGGGGAAAACGCAAGAATGCCAGGGGGAGGGGAGAAAAGGCAACAGCAGACTGTTCCATTTGCATCAGGCAAGAGGGGAAGGTACAGAGAAAACACTGCCCTTTGATGGCACTGGGAAAGATGGAAAGTCAGAGTAAAAATGGCACCAGAGGGTGGAGGCTTGCCACAGTGTTTCCTTATTTGGAATGCTTCAAAGAAGGCCAGAGGAAAGCAGACATTCCCAGGTTCCCCTTCTCCAAGGAGGTCATAAAAATCCAGCAGACCGAGGTCTATGTTCCAATCTCTCTTTGCCCTGGCTGTATGAACCATCATCAGGGAGGGTCTTAATGTCACAATGACTGTTTCTTCATCGGGAAAAGAAGGGATTGTAACTAGGTATGGGGTTTCTAACGCTACCACTCCAAGCAGGAAGTTCCTTTTGTCCTTTTCTACCTGTCCACGGATTCCTTTTATGTCCCCCCGCCACCTCCTCCCTCTTCTTCCCAGTGTTCTCTGCCTGAATGACTTATCCTAGCTCCATGTGTCCTATGAACCAGTTCTGAGGCTAGACAGAGTCACTCATCACTTCAGTTGTGTAATTTTGTGTGTGTTTGTGGATGTGAGTGTGTGTATGGCTGTGTATATGTGTGCGTATGATTGTACTTATGCTTATTTGTTTAATTTTATGTGTATGAGTTTTATGCCTGCATTATATAAGTATACCCATGTCATGCAATGCTTGCAGGGGACAAAAGAAGGCATTGGATTCCCTGAAAGTGGAGCTAAGGACAGCTGTTGTCTGCCACATGGGTGCTGGGATTCGAACCCAGGTCTTCTACAAGAACAACAACTGTTCTTAACCACTGATCTGTCTTGCTAGTCCAATTGCATGTATATTAGACAGAAATGGATTCTTTTCCCAAATGTCTCATCAATGTGTAAAATTTTATTATTGATTATTCTTTTTCTATTTTAATTCACTATGTTTGTTTTATATTGAAACAAAGTCTTGCTCTGAAATCCAGGCTTTCCTCGAACTCATTATATAACTCAGGCTGGTCTTGAATCCGGATTCTCCCTGCTTCAGCCTCCCAAGTGCTAGGATTCTAAGCTAAGCCACTATGTTCAGATATCAGATAGTTCTCTCTCTTTTTTTAAAAAACATGATATGTTAAAATCCCGTAAGAGCAATTATATAGTTCTAACCCATCACTGACTCTTCCAGATTTTAAATCTTTCCCGACAGCAGATTTGAGATGAGTACCAGGGTAACAACCCCTTCATGTCCCAGTCCAAAGCTGGCATTCATTCACTGATTTTTCATTTGTTGCCTGGTGGGTGACATGGTGGCATGTTCTTAAGCCCAGTTTGAAAACCAAATTGTACCCATGTGAAAACTCAGTTTTCTGTTATCCCAGAATTGAGCATAGCCAGTGTCCCATGCCATGGGAGTAAATTCTGAAGCCAGAACATAACTCACCTTGGAGCATCTGATTTTGGATCTGAAGAATTTTAATTGAAATGTGCAGTATCCATAGTTGCTTGATGGAAAAAGAAATGCTAGGAAATTTCCTTTTACCGTCCCTATAGCAAGTCTGGGCCACTGGAAGTAGACGCCTCCCCAGATCACCTTCCCATCCATATCTGTGCAGTTTATATGAGCAGAACATCATTTAAATTTTCTATTGCCCGTGTCTTTGCTCTTGTGTTCCAATATCCAATGGCATGTTAAGGAGCAAGGGAACTAATTTTCACATATTAGCAAAGTTATTCAAGGGAAGTACACTCTCTGTTCCTGCAGTTGGCACATCTTTTTCAGGAAACTTGCCTGTGGCTGACAGCCTGCTTGGCACCTTCCACTCTAGTCCTTTGGTGATGCAGAGTAGGTCTGACAGCATTCGAAAGGCCAGATTCCAGATACGCCAGTGAGGCCTGCAGTCTATGAACTAGTGGGACTGAGGCCAGAAAGGGTTATCAGAGATGTGTGTATTCACTCTGGAAAAGGGAATAAGGGAGCCAGTGAGAGTCCTTTAGGGAAAGACAATTAAATGCAGCTATGGATATTTCTGCAATGAAGATAGGGGATGTTCCTAGTCATCTGCATATACTCCTGCATGGAAACCCACTTCATTAGCACACTTGAGGCTACTGGAAGTGCCAAGCCTCAATTTTCTAAGCATTGATTTATTTTCTATGTATAATGAAATCCACTACTAACTTTTCTCCAAACCCAAAGTAATAGTGCTTTGGGAAGCGCTTTCTGGGAAGTAATTACCCAGACAAAAATAAATTCTGGCTCCTTTTAGATTGAGGTATGGCACATGACAAGCTCTGGTCAGGGGAATACAAGGTAAGCCACTCTGGAGCTGACCATGAAGGCTTGTGCCTGTGTTCTTCCATTGAATCTTCCTGTTTCAGCAGTTCAGATCCTATCACTAAGTATACACAACTGAGCAAAGCAGGTAGCACCTCTGTCTCTGCCCCACAGGTTAGGAACCTGATGCTCTGAGCATTTGAGAGATTTCTTTGAATGTTGAGTCATGATATGAACAGAAATCCAAGTGGTCTAAATGTTCAGGCTTCCAGAGAGAAAAAGATAGATGATTTGATGAAGGAAAGGACTGGTTTGGCTAGTCCGTCCACCAGGTCAACTCTAAATTCATGCTGTCTCTCTCCACAGGTCCAGCTGCTGCACCACTGAACTGGATTTGCATGCAGGAAGGACGTAGGGGCTGGAAGAGGCCCCCAAATCACCCAGCTCAATAAGCCTTTCAGATTCCATTTGGCAACAGAAATGCTTCTTCTAATGAAATCTTACATGAAGCATTCAAAGCAGAGCTTGTCTCTTTGAAGGGACCCACAAAGCCCGTCAGTCTCTCTCAAAGAACAACTGATCTGGCCTTTTATTTCACAGGTAAGGATATAGTGGGGTGCCAAGTGTCTGCAAGATAGTAAAAGGCAGAAGGGAACAGAAACCTGAGGTCTTGACCTTCAAAATTCGAAGTACGCTAGAATTTTGAGAGATCGAATCATTAGGAGTTAGACTGCAGAAAATAGCTAGATAGACAGATAGATGATAGATAGCTAATAGATAGATGATAATAAATACTAGATGATAAACAGATGATATATAGATGGATGGTAGACAGTAAATAGGTAGATGATAGAGAGATAATACATAGATGCTAAATGATAAAGAGATAATATATAGATAGAAAATAGAGATTTAGTATGAGGAATTGACTCATATGGCTATAGAAACTGAGCCTGTCAATCCTCTTTTTACCAGCTTGAGGCCCAGGAAAGCTGATCTGTATGTAGTTCTATTCAAGCCCAAGAGCTGAGAAATGGGAGATCCAGCAGCCATGGGCAGGAGGAGGAAAGAACAAAATTGCCTTTCCCATGGCTTTTTGATATATCTGGTTCCTCAACAGATTCAATTGTGCTGACTTGCATTAGTGAGCAAGAATCTCTTCATTTACTCCACTGATACAAAAGTCATCTCCTCCAGAAACGTCCTGACAGACACGCCCAGAGAAGGTATTTACCAGTTATCTAGGCTTCCCTTAAACCACTCAAGTAGACACTTAAAATTAACTATCACAACTGAGTTTCCTCTTTTGAATTAGCCCCAGATCCAAGATGCGTATCTAGGGTAGAACAACAGAAAGAAATAACATCACTTATATTGATTTTTAAATTTCTGTGTAACATTTTACTACAAAGCTCAAGTTTTAAATGGCATCTATGTATCATCTCGGAGATTTGCAGTCTGGGTTGGGGGCTGGAATCAAGGTGCCCAGCATTCAGAGGGACTGGTGAGTCTTTTGGCAGTCTCAAAGAAGAACCCATTTCCAGGTCCCTTCAGTTCTTGTGGTTGTAGGACTGTAGCCACGCCAGCATAGAACTTTTCCTCACCAAATCCGCCTCATACTTCATATTTCTCTCCTATCTGCTTCTGCCGCCATCAGTTGTAGAAAGCTTGCTATACAAAGGGTCCATGTGATCAGGCTAGATCTTCTTGGATAATCTTATCTCAAAGCCAACTGATTTGTTGGAACATTAGCTACATCTCCAAGTCCTTTTTGACATGTAATATAACATAATCATTAGAGTGACATTAGGGGCCAAGGGCCTGGGGACCTACTGAGAACTTTATCTACAGCTCTTAAGTAGATACAACAAACTCTAGAACACATCCCTGTCTCTATAAAATGGCTTCCTTAGGTGGCATTTGCCAAATTTCCTCTGCCAATCACCCGGTGCAGCAAGAAGCTTGGGTGCACATTGTTTGTCTTTGTCTCGTCCATGCTCTGTGGGGAAAAGGCACACATTGCTGCAGGTTATGTAGCAGCTGTGGCAGTGTGAGCTCAGGGCCTAAGCAACCCTATAGGCTTTGCCAACCCATTCTTAGGAAGGTGGGAGGCAGGCTTGGGATCCTTAGGTTATAGGCTCTCTGTTTCTTCAATGGAACTCCTGGAATAATGAGCCCAACAATCTCTTCCTTTTAGAGTCCGGAGGGAATAGTGTAGTTCAACCCAAGTTGACGTGACTTAGTGGAACTGCGAATTCAATGGTGGTTTGGGCTCCTTAGATCAACACCAGGCTCAGCTTCTCTCTCTGCTGATTCTTTGCCACTGGGTGATCTCAGAAAGGCCTTCTCTGGTGTCCTTAGTGTGTTTTCTGCCCTGCAGTCTAGCATGTACAATTGCTGGTTGCATTACCCAGGCCAAAGAAGATGAAAATTGCATAGGCCAAGCATCGAGCCAAGAGGCTGGTGGAACATTCTGGAGACGCTGTCTCTCACTAGCTACAGAAGAAATTGAAATAATGAACACAGGTTGGACTGAGAGAGGTGACAACAGAAGGTGACATATTTAAATGACAAGGTTTCTAGGTTTTTTATGTGTGGGAGTAGGTTTTCATTGTGTACCAGGCCTGGATGATTGTGTATTAAAGCCTGAGTGAGAAGTCTAGAGGCTCCAAGGCTTATAAATCAGGCTGCCTTGAACTTACAGCAGTTTTCCTGTCTCAGTGTCCTAAGTGCTGGGATTGCAGATACTGTGGCATTATGCCTAGTAAGAGAAGTTCACTGGGAAAATCTCCCTGCTGCATTTCCAGTCACTATCTCAAGGGCTCTTTAGGGTGTTTTCCAACTTCTTTTCTTACACTGATCACTAGGAAAAGCACACTGGCCTCCACTAGTGAGGGTTGGTAAGGGATGGCTCCAGTAAATTAGTGGAGCGTATCCAATAAGTCACAAGAGGAGGCCATCTGTTTTAGCTTTGATTGTCAGTTTGACATAGCCTACAGCCATCTGAGATGAAAGCCTCAGTTGAAGACTTGCCTAGATGGGGGATGGGGAGCTAGCTCAAACCAGGGTTGAGGTCCCAGCAAAGATATTTAACAACCATCTGTAACTCCGTTTCCCAGAGGAGATCTGATTCACCCTTCTGACCTCTGTGGGCATAGTACACATATGGTATACTTACATACATGTAGGCAAAATACTCATACATATTGAAAAACCATAGTTGCTTAGATGACTGTTGGGGATCGCCTTGTTTAATAATTGATGCAGAGGGCCCAGTTCACTGTGGGTGGCACCATCTCTAAGACATGTGGTCTTGGGCTATGTGAGAAATCTAGCCTAATATGCACAAAGCTAAAGCATGTACCTGCAAGTCATGTTTTTTCATGGTTTCTGCTTCAGTTTCCTGCCTTGACTTCCCTCAGTGATGAACTGTGCCCTGGAAATGTAAACCAAAGAAGTCCTTCCCTCCCTTAAGTTGCCTTTGGTCGGAGTATTTTATCACAGCAACAGAAAAGAAACCAGAATGCTACCTATGGAGCTCTCCTCTGGGCTTGCTGAATTGTGAGAGGCCCCAGGGCTGGCAACACCCTCACTCCCACTGAACAACTTTACAAGTTCCAAATTTCAAACTCGTAACTAAAAAGAAAAAGACAGCGTGAAAGAGGAGAGGGGCAGACAGAGATTGAAGGAGGAGGCTGTATCAGCTCTGTTTCTGAGATGGGTCCTCTGAAGATGCCTCTGGATTGGAGCTTCCGGGTAGGCTTGGAGTAAGATCAGGCCTCATAGTTACAGGCTTCTAAAAGAGTGTCATGGCATGAATCCAGAGCTGGATCCTCAGGTTTGGAGGGCACTGCTTTTTGCAATGCAAAGCACTCTAGATTGTCATGTAAGGCTGTGAGGCCCATTTCTGTCTATGATTCAGTATCTGGCCACCAGGCTGGCCACGGTCTAATCCAGACCTCAGAGGGGTCCCAGTTAGCAAGGTGAGAAGCCCCCAGGGGTGTTGTCAGGATCTTCACTGCTGAAGATTCCCTTCAGCATTCCCTTCTCTTTGAAGGGATGCCTTTTACAATGGGCCTATTAGAGCCCTAATTGAATCCTTAGCACACCAGCCATTAGCGGCTGCTAATGAGAGAATCCTGGGATTACAGCATCAATTATCAAGTTTGATTTCTGAATGTGGTTCTGCCAAAAGTGGGCTCCTGTGAGAGTCTTTTAGAAAGTGTGACGGAGGGAGGAATGAGCTGCAGTGCACATGATGTGCCTGTGCCCTGGCTCGACTCAAGATGAGTTCTTGCAGAAGCTCACTCAGGTATAACTGCACACAGTGTCTCCCCAGCAATGGGAGTGAGAATCAGTTTCCCTTAGACATGCGCACGTCTCGCCTGGTCTTCAGGCCCTCCGTGAAGTCACGGGCTTCTTGGCCTCATGGTATTTTCTCTTCCTATGTTTCACTGCCTTCCACCTTTGTCATTGGTCATTTACTACCAGTCATTTGTGGTCTTTTACCTCCTCCAACTGAAGTCGTTACGAAGGTCTCTTTACCAACACCCTATCAAGCCCCTGGAATTCCAGCTTATAGAAATCTCTTTTCCCTCTGCCTTTCTTCCCCTTCCTTTTCAGCCCCTCCCCTGCGTTGCCCTCCCCTCCCCTTTCCTAGAAAGCACCCACGTCCCCTCTTCTCCTCTTTTCCTCCCCTTCTTTTACCTCCATCTCCCTTAGCAACTCTTACCATCACCAAGGTAACGGTTCCAGAACTAGGAAGCTGGTCTGTCCGTCTCTCTAGTTCATCACTTCTATGTCCAAATCGTTGCCTATATTTTTTCCAAAAGGCAAATTTGATTGTCATTCTGGAAGCTCCTGTGACTTACAGGATAACATACAAGTCCCTAACCATGACATGGCTCTCCATGATCTTGGTCTTGATGCCATTTCTGCCTTGTGTCCCACCATTGTCGGCTTTCCTTATCTAGCAGTAGTCTCAGTACCCCATCTGCCTTCTCCCCAAGTGTCAGACTGTTGGTTTTATACCTGCAGATATGTCTGCCAGCTCTTTCCTTTCTTTATCCCTTGTTAGGAATGCGTTCATTTTTTAAACCATGTGGATGTAGACTCCCGATTCACCACTCCTGTTTGTGTGCTCTGAATTTATTTCATTGTACCTATTTATACAGATATATAGTTATTCATCTCCCCTGTTGGACTCTGAGGTAATTGAGTGCATCTGTTTCAATATCTAGTTTCAAAAGACCAGTATCTAGCACATCGTGCTTGTTACATCATACCCAATTCAGTTAGCTACCATAACTGTAGTGTGTGTTTAATTAATGGATTAGAAAATTGATGAAGTTTTCCACAGCTCATTTCATGGATCTCTGTTGACGTGTATTTTATTATCCTATGGGGCACTGTTAGTTGTTCAGAGTCTAATTCTTTTGAACCCAAAGAGAACTATCTTTGTCACTAGATCTACCCATCCTCTACCCCAGTAGCTCAGGGCATAGCCTAGGGACCCATGAAAACTCACTGATTTGATTTAAAATTTGCAAGGGTTTATTCAGCACCATGTCCACTCAGACCCTAGAAGTAGGCGCTTGAAGGAAATATCAAAGATCTGAGAGCTGTACCGTTTTTGATTGTTGGTTTTGTTTGCTTGTAGTTTTTGAGACAAGGTCTCATGTAGCATAGGTTGGCCTCAAACTCTCTATATGGCAGCGGTTGACCTTGAACTCCAAATCCTCCCGACCTTGCCTGTTCAGTGATGGGATTACAGGTATATGCTACCACGCTCAGCTACTCCCACTTGTCTTTAAGGTCCTTCCCGTTGAGACACTGACCAACTGTTTGGGCGCCATCATGGGCAAATACACCAGGTCTCTGAGGTTCAGCTGTGGGAAGACAGCATTTATGAGGAAGTGCTTTGCAGACCTAGAGACTTCATGCAGTGACAGCAACTACATCCCATTCATGCTTCCTCTGGGACTGTAACTATGCTAAGGGCTTGACCTGTGCTTTTTCCTATTCACCTGTGATCTGACTATCAACAGCTTTATGCGTGTGTGCTGCTGGTGGCCTACCTATGAGAAAACCAAATCCCACTCAGAGGCAGAGCTAGAGCTTCTAGTCCACCTGCTGTCCGAGCTCCGGGCTATCACCTCATGATGACACATTGTCCTTCACACTTCTGTGGTTAATATAAATCGGTTACTCCCTCAGGGAGGGTTACCCCTTCCACAGCTTCACTCCCTATCCACCTGTAAACATTCTGCAATTCCACTGACTGTACATTAAAGCCTGTCAAGTGGGAACAAATGAGGTAAAAACACAGAGAATTCACGATTACTCAGTCAGGCGCCTGTTTCAGCCAAGAATCCCTTAAAGTTAGATGATTCCATATTGAATTTCAGAGTCTCAAGACAAGGCAATGTAAGCTGTGGTTCACTTCTGTCTTTCCTGCCTATTACAACTTTCTTAGCAAATAGTAGGAACTTACTACCATGCAATAGGAACATTTCAACAGGGCTTGACAGGACTGTGTCTGTGGTTCTCTTTAAGTATATTAATAGCAGGAATAATTTTCCCATAAGTCCATCAAGGAAATCCATAGTGATCTTCAACTGATCTTCAGATTTCTTAGAGTTCAAAGTAATTAGATAGTTGCCATGTGCTGCTTTCTCCCTGAGATATTGGTATTCTAAATTACCAAAAGATGGATTTTTGAGGTAGGGATCAAATTTGGAACCTGCAGAGTATAATTCAAAGGGCCCCTTACTTACAAGGCACTACAAGTTGCCCCACTGCCCTGACTACTATGAAATCAAATAAATGTACACTATGAGCTTTACAGGGATATTCAACTAACTACTAAGAATGCATAAAATTTTCAGTAAAATATGTTATATTAAATCATTTGTTTGAACCACCCTGTGGATGAGTTCATCCAATTCTTTCCTGAAATTAAAGAAACAATGTTTGTATAATGACATTTAAATCATGCTCTGTTGGACTAAATGTGTTTTAAGGGATGTTTTTACTGAGATAATTGTAATGTTACCCACTGTTTTATGAAACAATACAGAAATCCCTTTATTCTTTTTCCGGTTTCTCCCAATGTTAACACTATATCAAAACCAAAATACTGGGGTAACTTTCACAGATTTTGTGTGGGTCTCTCTCCTCCCACCTTTCCCTTTCAATTCTATTTTTCGGTTGGAATATGAAATGTCCTCCACAGGTTTGCATGTTGGATATTTGATTCCAGGTGGTGGTGCTATTTTGGGAGGTGGTAGAAGCCTTGGGGCGTGACAAGTGGTGTGAAGGAGCAGGTCTCTGGGGCTGTGTGTCTTAGCAGGGTAACCTTCCCTTGTCTCTGCCTTCTCTCTACTTCCTGTCTGCTATGAAGGGAAGAAGTTCCTCGGCCACAGGCTCCCGTGACCACAATGTTCTGCCTGAGTGTGTGAGGCCGAGAAACCATGGATTGAACCCCATGAACCCATGAGGCACAATAAGTTTCTTCCTTTATGTTGTTCTCTTGGGTGCTTTGGTTGTAGTGATTCAAGAATAACTAATGAGATCCTCTATAATTTTATCACCTATTCAGGTTGTGCATCTTCCGCGACAGTCAGTCACTGATCAGCTGTGTCAGGGTCCCTCGTGCTCTCTTGATAGCCGTGTCCTCCACCTGGTCTACTGCCCTGACTCCATCTGTTTCCGTGGCTGTATACGATCTCTCACAGTAACACACTGGGTGGCTACAAGTTTATGCTGAATCTTTCTCTCCTTCCCACTTAAGTTTTTTTCATGTATTTTGGATTCTTTCCTAAGTAAAGTCCTAGAACTCAATTTTCACTTTCTGTTATTTCTTTTGACCACTGAGAGTTTACTTTATTTACCAATTCTTCTCCAGGGGAAATTGAAAACTACTTCAAAACCTTAGACTCATGAACAGAGAGGAGAGCCTGGCCAGGACTGGGAGATTCTAGTGCTGCTGTTCCCAGAGGTAATTTCGAAAGAGAAACTGTAATAACTGGAGCAATGAAAGTGTTATTGAAATAACAGTCCCTCTTCCCCAGCTACACAGACAGCAGTTATCAAGTGGAAGGTTGGGCTTTGTTTATAAGAGACACCAGACACATGACCTAGTCGCCTTATCTTGGATGACAGGGGTAACAAGGATAGGGTCTAGATATATAAAATAGATATGGAGGGCTGTTGAGATGACTCAGTGGGTAATGAAAGTGCTTGCATACAAATATGAGGTCCCGTGTTTGAATTCCCAGAACACACACACACACACACACACACACACACACACACACACGCATATGCCAGAAACATCATGTGAATGTCTATAATCTCAGCACTTCCAAGAGGACATGGGAAGTACAGACAGAATTCCTGGAAGCTTTGTGGGCTAGTTATCCTGGAGTCTACAGCAGGAAAAACAGAGACCCTGTCTCAAAATAAGATGGAAGAGATTGATCTCTGACCTCTATGCATGCCTCATGTCTATATTTCCACATACGAGTGTGTACGGACACAAGTTGTACCTACGTACACAAATCAAACATTGGCTCATAATAAAATCCCAAAGAATTTTAAAGTAATTATTTGGTATACATGTAATTTTATGATTTAGTAACGACAAAAGCAAATTTGCATACTAAAGAGACGGATATGCTTATTTGTCTAATGCAACAGAATGCAAAGATAGACTAATTTGATGCTTGCATCCTGATAAATGATGACAAGAAAATGTTAGAACTCATTATTTTCATAATTAAACCATTATGCTTCTTCAAGAGCAGAAAGCTTTGTATGTACGGTAAAAACAGGACAACTCATAATGTGCATACGTTCAAATCTGTGGTTGGGCAGCAGTTATTTGTTTGTGTGGAGTGGTAGCATGCTCAGTGCAAAGTACACATGCTGTATGTTCAGCACTCAGGCCGCAGTGAAGTTGTGTCCTGTGCCATATGGGTGAGCACTGCCAGGAACAACTCTGATTCAGTGCACATTTGATTTTTGATTAATTCAGAAACCGTTTACTGTTGCCTATCTTTCATCCACATAGTCACTGATTCAGCCCCATGTGGGCTCATGACCCAGGTTTCAGAAACGTTGCTCTGAAGGAAGAGCTACTGAGGAAGAGAAAGGTGGGCAGTTTGCAAAGGAGACCAGATAGCTTGTGGGTCCGTAGTCTGGTTCAGGGACACAGGAAGCAATCTTCAAAGTATTTGTCAAAAATATTTAGAGGCAAGAAAACCATTCCAGATCCACCCAGATGAGGGCAAGGCATACCACTCAGCAAGAGTCCCACAGGAGGACTGGGTATCAGGAACCTTCTGTGGTTTTGGTGGGAGCTGTGGTTGGTATATGGAAGAGGAAAAGCCTGCTCTAGGAATGTGGGCTGAGACTTCAGTCTCAGAGTGCCTTTGTGTGCAATGGCAGTGGTAGCCGAAGACCTGGGTAATCCTGCCCTGTCTTAGCCCTGGAATTTGGAGGTACCCCTGCAACAGTCCTCTAGTTCCGTCTTTCTACGGGGATAGAAACCTTTGGGGTTTTCCTATCTAGAGGATGAACTTGTTTGCCCAGAGCCCTCACTTAACCCCATTTTCTAGAGTGCTATGGTCAGCCGTGCTCAGTATCTGAAATACAGCTCTCCTGTCTGAAAAGGTCTTTGGCTTATTCCAGAGCTCTTTTTTGGCCACTTGTTGGAATCTGTCCTCTCAAGGATGTGCTGTTGTGGCAGAGCCAATAGATCTGAGGCATGGGTTGTTTGAGATGTATGGTCAGGGATGTGTAGGGCCTGCAGTGACATGGTGGAGTCTAAAGTAGGAAGAAGAGTGTCCTTTCTCCTCAGGCCTTGGGATTGTTAGGGACAGTTCCTTAGAGGAACTCCACTGGATGAACGAACTGCCTGCTCCTCTGTTGTCCATTTGAAATGGACATTGTTATGTTTGTGAATGTGTCAAGCTCCCAATCAGTAACCTTCTAGAATTCTAGTCTCAGCTCTCTCCACCTCTGTGTGTTAGCAAATGAAAAAAAAAGTTTAAATGAAGATTTTTGGAGTATCCTTAAAGGGAGAAAGGTCTCAACAGCTTATTGGGTTGGGTTCTTTTTTTTTTTAAACTTCAGTGTATTTTTTATTGACTTTTTGTGCGCTTTCATACAAAACATCTTAATCACCTTTATGTCCCTCCCCCTGTCTGTACCTCTCTATAACCCACACTCACCAGATTTTATGTATTCTGCCATATTTTGAGGCCTATGTGGTCAAGCTTTTGTATCCAGATGTCCCTCAGTGCAGGTTCATTCACTGAGGTCTAGTCACCCTTTCCTTTAAAGATCTCTCTCATCCGGCAGTAATCAGATGCCAATAGTTCTTTGGCTAAGGTTGAGGTTTGCTGCCCATTTCCGCAGTTCTATGACGTGTATTTGTCTGAGTTTGCATGGGTCTTGTGTATGCTGACACCATTGTTTTAAGTTCATATGAGAAGGTCGTACATCTGCAGTGGAACCTCTGCACCTAAAGCTTTTTGGATTCCTAAAAGCACATGGGACACTTGGGAAAAATACTTTTTTGCCATATATGATGGCACATACTTATAATCCCAACTCTTGGGAGGCAGAGATGGGAAGATCATGAGTTTCAGACCACCTTGCACTATATGACAAGAACATGTCTCTAAAAAGGAAAAACAAAACCGCAGACGATTTATTTGCTCCTGCTCAGGGAGTCTACTTAATTTGGTTTGGAGGAGTTTCAGAACCAATGACTCTCAGCCTTGACTGAACCCTGGATCCCCTTGGTGGTTTAAAAGTATTATTCCCCAGATCCCTGAGAGTTTGCTTTCCAGGGTCTGGGGTTTGGCTTAGGAATGCAGATTTTCCAAATCTCCTTGGATGATTGTAATGTACAACTAAGGTTGTAAAGCCCTGAATGGGATGTTCTGATCTGAACAGAATCCCACAAGTGACTCTTCTGAGCAGGTAGGGCAGGAGATATTGCAAGTGGTTGTATTAAGAACAGTGGGAAAAGAGTTGTGAATGAAGGTCCAAGGCCTAATCACAAATTATCTTGGTGCATATTGGTCCCTGAAATAGCTGTTCTCTTCTGTGTGTGAACTAACCTCTTGTGACCATTAAGTACATCCTTTGGAATGTATGAACAGACCCCCAGCTTCCATTGACCTCAGAGCTAACAATGTCATCTGAATGAGCAGTCTCCTTTGCTGAGGACCACCTACATGACTTTCCAACCGATGAATTTGAAAAGGGTCTCTATTTATGACTCTATTTGTTCTATAAAAACATCACAGCATAGTTACCATATTGGAACATAGGGTTTGGGGTGACTGCAATCTGTGTTTTGGGGCCATGTTCACTCATATTTGGTTCCAGAACAAACTATCACTTTTTTCGCTCTTGAGGCGAGAGCTGGTTTTATGTGAACTGAGTCACGGGAACAAATGTCCCTGCTTTCAGAACACATTTGGCTTTTGCTTTTCTCTGAACCACCTGGCAAACTCCTTTGTCCCTTACCTTGTGTTTTGTTCCCCTTAAGCAGTATAAGAATTGTTCCATGGCTTAAAAACTCAAGGGTGACCCTCCCTGCTCTCCCTGTAACTGCACAGACTTTTGCTCATTTTCTGAGGAATGTGGAATGGTGGCCAGTGTATTCACCCAAGTCCTAACCTAGGAAGATGCATTGCTGTTTTCTGAATTGAGCGGGGAGGTTCCTTTCATCCATCTCCCATTATTAGGGGCTCACATTCCCAATATGTGATTGGCTCAGCAAGGAGACTGCTGCAGACTCAGGTGTTCAGAACAGGCCACCGAGGACAGCACCGCCTCAAGATGAGAAGGGTGGCGGAATCATCCAAATGGTTGTAAGTGCTCCACTCTGGGTCCAGTGGAGCCTTACACTGCCTTAGGTCCACCCGCTCCACCTGCTGCACTGATTGACCCAGAGGCCTATGGGAAGCCCCAGGACCTCTGAAGGCAGTTCATAGACATGGTATTATAAATGTCGGTTTCCTCGTGTGTACTCACCAGTGTTGGAGGAGCCCACATCAGAAGCTGAAAGCTGACATACAATCTGTGGTCCTGTAGTCAGCGTTGACTCCCTAGAGAAGGGCGGATCTTCCAGAACAGGTACTAGATCTTAAGTGAGGAGAAGAGGCAAACCACAGCCTACTTGTAAGACGTCTGCCACTGCCTGCAAATTAACCCACATGATGGGAACACACACTGGTCTTTTCAGCCATATTTGCCCCTGGACAGAACTGTGGTCTTCACAGGTGGATTCTGAAATCACAGACCTATAAGCTTGCTGTTGAAACGCATCCCAAACTCTACCAGGTTATTAAAGGACATTTCAGAAGCATGTCACCTGATCTGACATGGGTCTGTCCAGGCTATCCATTGTCCTTCTGACAAGATCATGATAGTCATCATATGGACTACTATACATAGTCCATAGGGCATGTGAACCAAAAGACCGGGCATCAAAGGCCTTGCTGAATGAACGTGAAGAAAATGTACTTGTAGCTGTTTGGTTTAGGAGTCCTCTCTAGTCTGTTCTATTCAGGTTTATTATGTATAGCTCAGATAGAAACAGATTTTCAGAAGACAAGACACAGTAAACTCCATCTCTTTCTGTATATAGCATTTACATGTATATCATCTATATCTACATTTATATTTATATCCATCTATATGTACATAGATAAATAACAGGTAAATAGAAAAAAGGTGGACTGGTTCTTTTAATTTTTTATTTATTTTTATTTCATTTTATTTTGTGTATACGAATGTATTGCCTGCATATATGTAAGTGCATCTGTGCTGTGTAGTGCCCTTGGAGGACAGAAGAGGGCATCAGATTCCCTGGAACTGGAATTACAGACTGTTACCACCATGTGGGTGCTGGGATTCCAACCAGGGTTCTCTGGAAGAATAATCAGTTCTCTATATCACTGAGTCATGTCTCCAGCCTGGTAGATTGGCTTAGCAGTTAAGAGAACTGGCTGGTCTTGTAGAGGACCCAGGTCCATGACTCCAGTTCCAGGGAATCCCATGCCCTCTTCTGACCTCTATGGGCACTGCATGACATGTGTGCACTTGCATACTTTTATGTAAAGCACTCACATAAAATTTAAAAATTAATGAAAAAAAAATTTTGCCTTCTACTCCAGGCATAACATGAAGAAACTGTGATGGGCTGGATTAGAAACTAAATTTAATAACAACTTGAAACACTCCCAGTTGAAGAAGAGAAAGAAATGGAGACTAGTGATTG
This sequence comes from Eospalax fontanierii, assembly GCA_035773235.1. NCBI lineage: Eukaryota > Metazoa > Chordata > Mammalia > Rodentia > Spalacidae > Eospalax > Eospalax fontanierii. Next base: position 26,307,612 of record CM069551.1, on the reverse strand, counting down.
TAGGAGTCAGAGCACTGTCTCAGGCATCTAGGAGAAATGAGGGATCCATAGAACATTCTCCACAGGTGGGATACTGGACCCAGACTTCACACTGTAGTACAACACACAGTGGGTCAGACCAAAATATAGTTGTCAGAAAGGCCTTCATATGTGGCTGGATAGGAAACTCTATAATCAGTTTGGTTTTAGACACTCCTAGAAAACCTTAATGGTAGGAAAAATCTTTCCTAGCTATGCCCCGTTATGCCCAAACAATCCCATTAGCATGCTGTCTCTGTAGCTTAAGGCTTTGTTTACAATCTTTTCAGACATCCCTGGAAATCACACTAGTAAATTGCATATAAATGTGAATAAAGAATGGATGTGAAAAGTTTCAAGGGACTGGAAAAATGAAGGTATGACCTCAGGGAGCAAGAGGACAGACATATATTGGGGATTTATGTGTAGGAAATTCTCTGTCATTGTGTGCTCCTCATGACTTCCTCCTCCCCTTCCTCCTCCCCCTTTCTTCTTCTCCATATCCTCCTCTTCCTTCTCAGTCACCTCTTCCTCTCTTCCTTTTCTTTTTTCTCCTTCATCTCCTCTTCCGCCTCTCTTCCTCCTTATTCTTTCTTCTTGTTCTTATTCTTCCTTCTTATTCTTTCTTCTTCTACGTCCTCTTTCCTCCTCCTCCTCCTCCTCCTCCTCCTCCTCCTCCTCCTCCTCCTCCTCCTCCTCCTCCTTTTCCTCTTTCCCCCTTCCAATCTTCTTCCTCCCTCTATTCTCCATCTTCTCTTCCTCCTTCTCCTCTTTTTTTTTGTGGTACTATGGATTGAACCTAGGGCCTCACACATGCTCATAAGCACTCTACCATTGAGTTATATCCCTAGACTTTTGTGTCTTGTTTGTTTTAAATTTTGAGTTAAGATTTCACTAAATAGCCCAAGATGTCTTGAACTTGCCATCTTCCTGCCTCGGCCACCCGGATAACTGGGATAACAGATGTGCACCACTAGACCTGGCTACTGTCTTCATTCTATTTGTTTGGCTCAATCCCATGGGAGGAAGGACTATTCTGTTTTTACTAAGCTCGCATGACCTCATGTTCACTGGCTACAGGAAAAGGCTGGAACTGCCCTTGGCTTTTCTCAGCTCAGACCCATGTGTGAGTTTTTGCTGCTGACTCAGGCCATGGTGCTGATGGAGTGCTGGTTCTGCTGGATGCCACCCAGAGATTCTCCCTCCCCCATCCCTCTCCCCACAGCAATACCCTGCACCAACAAGGGTGCAGGGAGCAGGTGCTTGGCCCTCTGCACTGCCCGTCCTGGCAAGCTGGGAGTCTGGCTGGCCTGGTGCCCAGCTCATTTCTAAGAGCTTCTAGCTAGATATTTACTGGGAGGGAGTCTTGGCAAGAGGAGGCAGTTCAGCAGAATTGCTGCCCAGGTCCTTTCACCCACTGCTCTGTGGCAACATGGGTTTATTGCCCTGGTGGAGTTTGGTTTATGACACTGTATTAGCAAGCTTATTCCTCAGGCTGTTCCTAGTAGGATGCTGTAGAAAAGGCGATGTAACTCCTCCATCACCGGAGGCAGGATGGAATGCTTATTGTATTTCCCTAACTCTGTGGCAAGGAAAATTTGATTTATTTTAGAGTTAATCCATCACCCTCTGGCATCTTTTCAAGACAGGCCTTGAGCATAATTGCAGGATCTGGAGAAAATGGGGAAGTCAAGTTCAATTTATTCCATTAACATTTTAAAAACATTTAATTACGATAAAATCTGAAAAGCATTTAATATGAATAGGACCATGGTTTCATCTTCTCTGAGTGTTCATCCCACCAATCACTCTCTAACTGCTGTCACTGCCGTATTATAGCTCTGCTTCTAGACTTTGATGGTTCCCAAGAGGCCTGGCCCCACAGCTGCCTCGGCTGCCTATGGCTGGGAATGGAATAGGTAGAATGCTCTCTCAGTGCTCTCTTTGGGGACCGAAATCCCTGCCTTCCTTTCTGGATGGTCATTATAGCATCTTCTTCTTATCACTTCCAGGGCTGTGAGACAGCTGTGGGGCCCTAGGTGGGTCCTCTGGGCAGGATTCCACTCAGTGCTGGGCACCTTGTAGCCATAGGAGACTCACATGTAAAGCACAGCCAAGTGATGTGATTTGGGAGGAGACTATTTAACTTCTAAAAATGCCACCAAGGTGGCAAATCATAGGCAAGCAGCATTTTGTTCAATTTCTTTACATGTATTTTATGACTAGGTATTGATCTCACTTTGAATTCCTTATTGGAGTGGAAAGCATTCCAGAGGCCGCTTTGACTTGTCCATCTCCTGTTCCCTAAGAAGTCACTCTGTGCTAAGGGAAAAGATTCAAATCAGTTAACTTCAGAATAAGGAGAGAAGCCCAGATTTTTCTAGGTGACTGTTATATTCAGAAGGATTCATTTTTATCTTTGTTTTTGTTGGTACTGGATATTAAACCTAGGGCCTGTACATGGTAGACAAATGCTCTACTGTTAAGGTGTATCCTAGCCTACCCCCATCCTTTTAAAAACAGGGTTTACGTTAAGTTGTCAGGTTGGCCTTGGACTTGCAATCCTGCTGATTCAGCCTCCCCAGTAGCTGGGATTACAGGCCTGTACTACCAGGCCAGGTCATAAGAATTCTTAAAAGTGGAAGTGAGGCATGTGTGTGCTAGAGAAATGGTTCATAGGTTAAGAGTGAGTGCTGGACTTGCAGAGGACCTGAGTTTGGTTTCTAGGACCTACAAATGGTCTATACCTGCCTCTAATTTCAGTTCTAGGGAGTCCTGTGCCTCTGTTCTCCGTGGATCCTGCACTTAGGTACACATAACTCCCTCCCACACACATTCATATAATTAAAATATAAATCATTTAAAATTTTATTTGAAGGGTCTAAAAGGATGACTCAGCAGTAAGAGCACTGACTGCTCTTGCAGAGAACCTGGATTTGGTTCCCAACACCCGCATGGTGACTCACAACCATCTCTAACTCCAGCTGCAGAGGATCCAAGGCCCTCTTCTGGCTTCCGTGGGCACTGTATGCGTGTGGTACACTTGCATACATAAACCCCTCATATGCATAAAATACACATCAATAAAATATTTTTAAGATTTATTTTTAAAAATGTGGAAGAGGGAGAAGGAGACATGTGAAGAATGATGTGAGAATTCAGCCTGGTGTTATCTTGAGAGATGAGGAAGCCAGGAATGGTGAGAGTCAGAAAGGGCAGGGAAATGGTACATCCTGATCTTAGCCAGTTGGGCTTGGGTTGAGCTCCATATCTATAGACCAGCGGGATAGTAAGTCTGTATTGTTTTACAAAACTTATCTAGGCTCTCCCTGCTTAGAGCTGGGAACCACACCACCACCAGCAGCAAAACATTAGTTCTTGGGCATTTGTCAGACAAATGGTGTTGGTCACTGTCTGTGATAGACCCAGAGGAGATGGTATAGCTAGGTGCTCTGGGAGGGTCTAGATAAAGAGAGCCCAGAATGGAATTGTGCAGCCTCCATCACTTCCTGTTTGGATAAGCTGGGGGAGTTTGAGTTAATGTCTCTGAACTCCTTACATTACAGCAGATGTAATAATGTTTTGTTGTGGATGACAAAGAATGAGTGAGTTAATATTCGCAAAGCACATGTAGTAATGCATGGTGTGTGAGAAAGAACCTGTAGTTATTATCTGTCGTCACTATTGCTATTCTCTGGGCTTTCAGGGGAGACTTTAGATGTGAAGTCCACTTTCAGGATGGGAAATTAGGTAAGATAATGAAAATAACCATGTGCTTCCTATATATAAGTAATATGATAAGTACTTATTTTTATGACAGTAGGATCTGTAGTGGTCTTAGAGCCATTTTCCAGTAAAAACTAGGGCTTAGGAAGGCTAAGTAACATAACTCAAAAATAGGGGTGCAAGCCTATCTTTCTGCTTTTAACTTTTCTGCATTTATTTAAGTAACTGCCTAGGCCGGGGATGGGTATATGCTAGAAGAAAATTAAGATGGTCAGATGGTTTAATGCAGTAAAGCTTGGTATGGTAGAACAACAAACGAAGGATCAGCCTTGGAAGTGAGCAGGGACCAAGCAGCAATCTCCTTGAAAAATAGACTGTGGGGCTTGGGATTTTGATCTTCAGGGAAAGGAAACTCACGGAAGGCGAACAACGGTGTTGTTGAGTGTGAATGTGGCAGATGGGTTATGGACCAGGGGTTTTGGATGGAAACAAATTGGGTAGAATATGTCCTAAGTGTTGAGATAGCCAGGCTTTGCGAAACAACTCCGCTCTCTCATCTGATGTGAGGTATATCTAGATGAGTGAGAGACCAGAAAGGAGAACGCCAGCAGGATCTGGTGTGATTGGCTGACAGTGGGAAAGAGAAAAGGAGGGGAAGGGAGAGAGAGAGGGAAGAGGAGGGGGAGGAGGTAGGAAAAGAAGAAAAGGAACGGGGGGAGGAGGAGGAGGAGGAAGATGAGGAAGAAGAGGAGGAGGAAGAGGAGGAGGAGACAAAGAGGAGGAAGAAGAAACAAAAGGTTTCACAACAAATGACTTGGAACCCTTCTCAGATGGAATGGCTGCCATGGCAGACGGGGCTTGGAGCTTCCTCTCAACACTCATTTTGACTATGGACTCATTGATTCTTGGTGAATATGCATGTAGTTATCTCACATCTGTTGCCACAATTTCTTCATGTGACAAACAGCCATAACTATGCTTGCCTTCTCATGCAAAGACATGCCCAAGGTGGTTCACTTGAGACCACAGCAGTTACAATACTTCAGCAATGAGAAGTAGAAGAGATTCGGCTACTGGATTAACATTAGTCATGTTGGAAGACAACTGGACCAGGTACCCTGGTTCCTGCACCAGGATTGATCTCAGTGTGTTTCTGTTTATTTGATGACAGTCTCAGCTTGACTTCTAGAAGCTCAGGATTTCTGGGTACAGTTGAGAATCTTCCTTCAGAAATAGCAGTGAGCACCCTCTGCTCTTCCTCCCTCACCTCCTGCCACTGGCCCCTTCTCTGCTCCACCCTGCCTTGGACACGGGTCTTTGAGAGAGGCTGCGTCCATCATTCTCAGTGATTAATAAGATGCCTCTTTTCCTTCCAAGAAAGTAGACACACTAAAAAGCCAAGCAACCCCACAGGGAGCTCTGAAGATTGCATAAAGGAAGGAGCTGTATTTGTACATCAAAAACATAATTAAAACAACTCAGCCTCCCTTATCTGAGACATGGAAGAAAAATGAGTGGGAAAATGTCAGAAAGAGGCTCTTATCTCTTATTTTGTAAATGAAAAACATCCCTATTGCTTTCATGATAGCAAAGGGTCAACACCATTGAGTCCATAGGAAGAAAGGGCCCAAGAGTACTGGGAAGATCCAGCACATGGCTGTTACAGCACTCAGGGCCTTCAGTGGAGGCAGGAAAGCCAGGTACAGTCCCATGAGGCTGGGATGGTCTTTTGGGTAGCGGTCACACCATGGTCAACATGAGCTCTGATGGTCCATTTTTGTGATGGTTAAACTTGACTGTCAACTTGGCTGGGTTTAGAATCACCTAGAAGACACACTTACAGGCCTTCCTTTGACAGTCTTTTCAGAAAGGTTTAACCTAAGAGGGAAGACCCACCCTAAATGTAGGTCACATCATTCCACGAGGCTGGGATCCCAGACTGAATATAAAGGGAAAGTGAGGGACTGCAGAGATGGCTCAGAGGTTAAGAACACTGGCTGCTCTTGCAGAGGACCCAGTTTTGGTTCCCAACCTCACGTGACAGTTAACAACTGTCCATAGCTCCTGTAATAGGGGATCCAATACCCTTTTTGACCAAGCATTGCACGATACGGCTACTATGTTGCAGGCAAAGCATTCATCCACATAAAATAAAAATAAAATAAATAAATTGGAGAAAGTGATCTGGGCACCAGCACTTACCTCTCTCCCGCTGCCCACACTCCTGCCTTTCCCGCCATGATGGACTCAGACTTGAGCCAAAATAATCCCTCTTTCCTTTAGTTGATTTTATCAAATACTTTGCTACAGCAATAAGGAAAACAACGGATACAATCTTCAAGGCCAGGTTACTGCCAAGGCATCTGCAGTCCCCCTCCCTCACTCACAGGCACTCCCCATGACATCGGATAGCATCTCCTTTCTCAGTCCTGCATATTTCCCGCTGTCCCTTGTTCATATCATCTGTTGTCACCTCATTGTTAATTTCTGGGTGTTGGGAATTTAATCCCAGCCATGCCTTTTGAGCACTGAGATACTTCCCATGATGCATTCTGCACACAGCTGTCAGGTCAGGGTCAAGTCAAAAGGGAGAATTAGCAGAAACAAGGAAAGCTAAGTTCAGTCAGCACTCTGTATCATGGACTCCACATTCAATCAGTCCATCAACTGTGGATTGAAAATTTTGAGAAAAAAAATCATACTGAAAATGTCATTATCCCCTAAACAATACAGTATAACAACAATTTATATAGAATTTATATTGTATTGTATTTTTTCAGTGCTAGGGATTTAACCTAGGGCTTCATACATGCTAGGCAAGCACTCTTACTACTGAACTATAATTATATCCCCGGCTCTTTACTTTTTATTTTGAAACAGAGTGTTAATAAGTTTCTCAGACTAGCCGTGAGCTCATTCTGGAGTTTAGACAGGCCTTGAACTTGGCAATCCTCGTGCTTTAGCTTCCTGAATAGCTGGGACCCCTGGCTTGCTCCATCAGGCATGTTTTCTATTGGGTATTATAAGCAATCTAGAAATGACTTAATGCATATGGGAGGATGTGCATAGTTTATATGCAACTAGTCCATGCTACTTCTATAAGGGACCCTATGGTTATAGATTTTGGTATCCATGGGGAAGAGGGCTTTTCTGGATCAGCTGCCTCTTAGATATTATGGGAAACCTGCGCAGAGAAGAAGCAATGGACCAGAAGTTTCCACTCATTCTACATTCCAGAATCCTCTGTGAGGAAATCTAGAAGTTTCCTGTGTAGTTTCTATCTTCCCTGCAGGTAGCCATACAAGCCCAAGATCACTCCTCCCCAGTGGAATCTCAGCAGAGAAAATTCATGAGAAACCTAGATTCTCTTTGGAAGCTGAGTTGAGTGCTAAGGTTAAGTAGTGCAGGTAGTGACCAATAAATACAGGGTTTAAAGAACATATCACCAAGGTATTTTATTCTGCTTTAATCAAGATGTTCAGTCATAGTCAGTATCAGAATCAACAAGAACAACAACAAAAAATTATGAGGCATGGGAACCTTGTTTGATGAATGGTTACTGGCATACTTGCCTGTACATCTACAATAGAACCTCTGCACCCACGGCTCCTGGAACATAGTGGAACAAGGGAAAATACTAATGCATCTCTCAATCTCATCAGTGACGCTCCCTCGTGCAACAGAAGGTAATGAACACAGAACACCGCAAATAGCCAAAGCATGGAGATTAAGAGTCTGCAGAAGAGTGTGGGTTTCTGGACAGGATTGCTATATTAAATTTCACCTGCCTAGGGCTCAGGCACCATCTTGGAAGAGAAGGTGGAAAGACTGTAAGAGCCAGAGGAGGAGGAGCGTGACCATATGGAAACAGAGTCCTACAGGCTTCTGGGAACTTGCTCATAGGAACCTACAGCAATGCTGGCAGCATGTACGAGACCCATGTAAACACAAGCAGACAAGTACCCAGTTCAGAACCAGGGAAATGGGCAGCAGGCCCCAACCTTAGCCCAAGAACTATTGGCAGCTGATTGCCGCTGGGTGAGGGAGAGTTAACCTTTAAGGGAGAGACTCTACATAGGCTGACTAGACCCCAGTGTGGTGGGAGGCCCTGTCTATAGCATAAGGCTGCACTGAGGGACATCTTGGTATAGTAACTTGACTCAGTAGGCCTTTATATATATGACAGAATGCATGAGATCTGCTGGGACCGGCCATAGGGGGGATCTGTATAGGGGAGGGAGGTATAAAAATGATTAAGATGTTCTGTATGAAATGCACAAAAATTCAATAAAATATACATAAAAAGTATGAGGAACAAACAGAAAAGAAACAAAATGTTTAGGGAAAGACTGAAAAGTGAGTAGAAACCCTAAAGGGAAAGTTGGGAGGGGTTTCAGAACACATATGTGCCCCGCGAACTTGTATTAACCAGTTTGTCTTACCAAAGTGAAATACCAGAGGCAACTAAGTTTATAAAGAGAAAAGGTTTAAGGTAGCTCGCTTTATAGGTTCTAAGGCATGGTGACTTCATCAACTCAGGTATGAGGAGAGCAGTAGATGATGTCATGGCAGGAATTGTAAGTAGGAGAGGGTGGTCACACCTCAAGTCAGGAAGGAGGAAGAGGTGTGTGGGCAGAGGAGCAGGAGAAAAATTCCACTTCTGAGGCCACACCTTCAGTGACCTAAGAAATTCTCATTTTGCCCTACCTCCTAAAGGTTCAGCCACTTGCCCACAGTGCCTCAGTGGGGACCAGATATTGAGCACATGAGCTTTCTGGAGATATTCAACCCCAAGCCACAGCAGACCTACCCAGCCTCAACGCAATTGCCGGGCACCAGGGCCCCTAGTTATCACAATATTTTAGCAGGATCCACCCGCAGCTTGTGGTCTAGGATCGCCTAAGAGAGGCAGTGGAGAACCTGGAAGGCAGAGTGAGAGGGGCTGATGGTGAGAGACAAAGAAAGCTTAGAAAGCAGCAGGTACGTACTAGGGTGAGAAATGGATTTGGCTTGGAAACCTGAGTGGACGGCAGACGGGAAATGGGTCAGAACTTTGAAGAATACGTCTCAGCACGGTTTGACTTTCTGCAGGATACTACAAAGACCTGTGCTTCCCACAGGGTCTTATTTTAATGAACCCAGTAGATCAAGACTTTTCCCTGAGGGGTGCTCGGCCTGGGCTGATGGCACTCTGAGAGCTTTCTGCTCCTTTGCTAAGTCCTGTGGATTCTAATGCCTTTCTGTTTCTCTCTCTCCCACTGATTTTTGTTTTCATTCTGCTTCTCATCTTTTCCAAGCGCATTATTGAAACACTCCTCTAAATGGGTTCCCCACCTGTGGTCTTAGTCCCTTCCAACCCACCTCCTGCCCCCGTTTCACAGGTGCTTGAAATCCTTTCTCCTGTTGATACCCCTTGAAATGTCCTCAGGACTCGCCTGATCTCCCCTAATGTCCCCTCATCCGCCTCTAGGGCTAGTAGCCCTACCTTTGAGACTCATACTTAGCAGACAGAGGACAGGGCCCCAGATTTACATTACAAATACACATGCTCTATCAGGGTGGGAGGCACTATCTATGGCATAAGGCTGCACTCTCACTTGGCACGGAAGGCTTGTGTTTGGTCCCTGCCCATCTTCCTGCTCTGCATCCTGACCTCTGAGCTGCTTCTCTGGGCCTAGGTTGTCAGTGGGCATCCCACACCGAAGGCTTCTTTGAAATATCAGCTACTGGGAAGATTTAAGATTTAAGCTCATCCATAAACAGATACCCCCAACTTTGGACTGGGAGGAGGAGGAACCAGGCGTTGCACCTGCCATGAAGAGTTTTTGTTTTATTTTTTCCTTCATTATGAAATTCAGACAATAGCAAACTGCAGGTACTAGAGGAAAAGAAATTAAAAAATCACACATAAACAACTTGTGGCATCTAGTGCCTGCTGTCGTTCTGAGGCAAATAGCTTAGTAAGTAAACTAAGGCAGAGCAGATATTATAGCGGCAGTGTTAAAGCTAGCTCTGCTGTGATTTAATTTTTTATGCCTCTTAAGACTTTTCATATTGCTAAAGCTCACATTTTAAAAATATATATCAAAACATGTGTTTCTGATTTTGGATTTATTGATTTGGGATTTAATGAAAGAGGAGTCTCATTCTGCTTCAAACATAAATATCTCAGACTGAGAATTTCCCTCATCTCTCCATTTCTCTTGACCATAATGCAAGCAGTATTCTTAGCCACTGACTCAAGCTTCCAACTCCCCTGTTGGTATGGTGGATAGACAGTTCTCCAGTATTTTTAATTTTATCTACTGTTTAGAATGGATCACTCCATGTATTAGCCTTTTAGGGCTGCTATAACAAAAATGCCACAAAGTAGACTTGAGTAAACAACAGAGTTTTATCTTCGCATAGTTCTGGATGTTAGAAGTCCAAAGTCAAGACACAGGCAGGACCATGCTCCACCTTCAGATCTGGAAATGATCCTTCCTGAACTCTCCTTCTGGGTGTTGCTGGTAATCTTTACATGAAGAGGCATCAGTCCAGTTTCTGCCTTCTTCACAGAATGTTTGCTTTAGGTCCCTGCCCCTGTTTTCTTTAGAATAGGGCCCATGGTAATCCAGTATGAGTTTATTTTAACTAATTCTGTGTGAAAATTATTTCTAAATTAGGTCATTTTATGGAATTCTGAGGTCGTAAGAGGACACTCTTCAACCTAACATAGGCATCGTGAATTCCCCACGGCATTTTCAGCTGAGTCTAATGTAGCCCAAACTGGTCTCAGACTTACCATGTAGCCAAGGATGACTGTGAATGTCTGATTCTTCTGCTTCTTCCTCCCATGTGCTGGGATTGCAAACTTGAATCACCAGGCTTGGTTTATGCAATGCTGGGGATTGAACTCAAGACTTTGTACATCCTGGGCAAGCACTCTACCAACAGAGCTATATCCCCAGCTGCCTTGAAACATTTCTGTCTTCAGTGTCTATTCTGTGTATAATGAATCTGTCTAAATACACCACCATGCACCAACATCTTCCTGTTTTCCTGACTCATTTCTTACAATGGCCTTTAGCTCTTTCCAAAATGAGTAGAATATTCTTATTTTGATTTTTCTGGAACAGGAACTGAGCATATTTTTGACTAAGAGAGCTGGGCTGGGAGTGGTGGGTGTTTTAGTAAACCAGTTCCTCAACTTGCTTAATCACAGGGTCTAGATATTCTATGGTGATCTTTAGATGTGTGGCAAAGACAGAAAGCCCAAAGACTTACTTCTCCTGACTCTCACTGAAGGATCTTTGTCACTAATCTGGCTCATACTATATGGGTTCAAATTCTTTATGATTTAATATTTATTCATGACAAATTAAACATATATTTATGTGTATATATGTATATGTGTAGGTCAGAGGACAACTTGTAAGAATGTGCTCTCTCCTTGCTCTCTGGGTCTTGAGGATCGAACTCAGGTTGTCAGGCTTGGTGGCAAGTGCCTTTACTCATTGAGCCATCTCGCTGACACTCTTCATGACGAGTTTTAAGTTTGTTCCTTGGCCTGAGTCTATGTAGTGAGACACTGATACAGGAAGTCATCCATGCAGTTATCAATGTGTCCACTTCTTCTGAGTATTACCATAGTTCCTTGTACTAGTTCCTTTTCTGTTGTTGTGGTACAACACTGTGACCAAAGGAACTTACAGAAGGAAGAGCTTCTTTGGTTTATGGTTCCAAAGGGGCAAGAATCCATCATGGTAGGGAGGCATAGCGGCAGAGGTGGCTGGAGCAGAAAGAGGAACACTCACATCTTCAGGCAGGCTCAGGAAGAAGAGAGCAACTGGAAGCACCCCTGAGTGACGTGCTTCCTCCAGCTAAGTCACACCTCCTGAAACCTCCCCAAATAGTGCCACCAACTGGGGTCAAAATGTCCAAATACTTGGAGCCTAGGGAGATGATGTTCTCATTCAAACCACCGCAGGTTCCTTAATTTCAGCGGACTCCTTGTACTTTTCTGTATACTACACTCTGCAGATGACTCCACTTCTAGTTGTGAAGATCCCCAGGTGAGATTCTCCTAACTCAGCTCCGATTTCTCTCTTGATCTGAAACATTGTGGCTTCGTCTAAAGTGTGCTCCTTGGTCGCCATCTAAGTACGGTCTTTCAGTTCTAATATTTCCTCTCAGAACCCCACCTTAACTTGTGAGTATTGAGGAACCCACACTCTGGATGCAGAGCTGTTGTCCCATTGCTTCTCCTGTGGCCACACCTGGGAATCCCACCGACAGTTCGTGGAACCGCTAAGGTCAGCTCTGGTACTCCGTAGGAACAGAATACAGTACTTTGTAGACTCTGAAGTCATTGTGATCTCTGGCCTTCCCACTCTCCAAGGGGCTTGCACATTTGGTTTTCTACCTGACTATTTCTGGGTTTGTTATAACCATTAAATATTTTCTTTCTAATCCTCTTGAATCCCTTTATCTCTGTGTTTAAAAAAAAATAGCCAGGTGTGATGGCACATGCCTTTAATCCCAGCACCCAGAAGGTAGAAGTAAGCAGATCTTTGTGAGATGGAGGCCAATCTGGTCTGCATAGTGAGGTTTGGGACAACTGGAGCTGCAGCCAGACCCTGTCTCAAAATAACAAGAAGAACAAAATAATTAAACTTTGATCTCCTGAACTGAATGTCATGGGGCTGCTCTCTACTTTGTTTAGTTTGTTTGTGATGTTAGTCTATTGTTCTCTTGCTTGTAGTGTTCCCAGTTGAGCATGAATATACCATTTCTAATAACTTCCAGATCATTAATAAAGCTGTAGAGAAAGACAGCTCCTTACACCAAACCCTCTGGCACCAGTTAGACACTTACCATGAAATGGGCTCCTTGGCAATTTATCATCACCCTCTGGTCTTTCAGAAGGGTGTAATCAATGAGGCTGGATTCCTGTCCAAGCCAATTTTAAACTAAGTTTCCAAGGGAACATTCTTGAGACAAATTGCTTTCCTGAAACTGAATACTCTTTTGCAGTCCTTCCAGATTCTCCATTTGAAGACCACAAAACATGTCAGATCATTTATTTGGCTTTAAGATTTGTTCAAGGTGGTTACATTTATCTCTCCTCACCCTTAACAACCCTTTCTTCCTTGAGGAAAGGAAGTAGAAAGAGAACCAAATCATTGGGGCAGCTCCCTTCTGATTATCAGCAACGGAAGCTTTGTCTGAATGGGGTTGCAAGGAGTGGTATGTGGTTTATACCAGGCAAGGCCTTGGCCACCCAGTCTGCATCTCCAGACACACCCAGGTTCACAACTCTATGGAAGGGTCTCACAAAGGAAGTCAACGGTATGGGGGAGAGCCTACAATGCTCTGTGTATATGCAAATCTGTGCCATTTTATGGTAAGGAAGATATGATGGTTAATACTGATTGTCAACTTGACAGGACCTAGAATTGCCTCACTTGGGTCATGTCTATGAAGGAATTTCTAGATTGGGTTAATTGGGGTAGAAAGACCCATCTTAACTATGGGTAGCAGCTTTTCATGGAATGGCATCATGGACAGAATGAAAGAAGAAACCCGCCTGAGCACTAGTTTCCTCTCTCTCTCCTTGCTGAGTTGACTGGGGATGCGAGGTGACCAGCTGCCTCACACTCCTGCTGCCACGCCTTACCTGTCATGATGGACTGTACCCTCAAACCGTGAGCCCAAATAAACCCTTCTTCCCATAACAGGCTTTTAATCAGGTACTTGGCTGCAGCAAACTAATGGGGAGGATCTTCTGGGTGTTCCAAATCCTCATAGGAATTTTAGTCCAGATCCCACTGCATGGCTCTAGATGCAAGCTCTTTTCACATCACAGTTCCAATATTTTCTTGTATCACTCCAAAGAACAAAGAAAAATTATTGAGCATCACATACATATTTAAATAATTTATTTATTGTATAAGTGTATTGCCTGCATGTAATGTAAGTGCACCTGTGTCATGCAGTGCCTGCAGAAGTCAGAAGAAGGCATCAAATTCCTCTGGAACTAGAGTTAGGGATGGTTGTTAGCCTCCATGTGGATGCTGAGAATTGAACATGGGTCTTCTCCAAGAGTAGCCAGTGCTCTTAGCATTGAGCCATCTCCCCAGCCCCAAGCATCACTTATATTTTAAGACTTATACCAGAGTTTTTCCATACAAAGCTAAAGATACTATAGTATATACTCTGAGATGGCTTCACATCTGGTGGTGGAGGAATTGTAGGGTTCAGAAGCCAGGTTATCCATCTTTCATCATTTAAAACCCCTCAGGGTTTTAAATGAGCCAGCAAAGGCACTTACCGCCAAAATTGATAACCTGGGTTTCATTATAGGGACCCACATGTTAGAAGCAGAGAACTGATTCCAGTAAGTGTCTTCTGACCTCCAACTTGCTTGTTGGGGCACAGTGTCTCCCTCCCAAGTATACACAAAGAAGAACTGAATAAATAAACAAATGTAACAACAGAAATAATAGTAACTGTTCATTATTCAGGGCTCTGGAAATCATATATACATTCGAAGTAGTATCCTGGCATGATGAAGCTTTAACCTTTTTAACTCAGCAGTACTTTAAGCAGGGCCAGGGTGGCAGAGGATGATGTGCTACAGGTACCTCTATTGGGTGGGTTATATAAGTACAAAGTTATAATGGGAGAGGTCTGAGTATTAGGAAGTCAGCTATGGTTTTAGACACATGGGGAACTCAAAATACATGTTTTCCAAGCCATTGCTCCAAGTGCATGCTTTAATTCCTGCACTAGAATCACATGGGAAATGAAGATGCAGAATGCTAACTAGGTATCGTGGCTGGTACCACTCATCACTCAGGAGCTTGAGGAAAGTTGGATTTCCATGAATTTAGCCTGGGCTAAATAATGAGCTGTTAGACCAGCTTGGGATGCAATGTGGAGCCTTGAATCAAACTATGAAAACAAACTAACAAAAAAGATGGTGTATCCTGCCCTAGATTTACTCTATCTCCATTCCTGAGCATGAGCCTGTATTTTAACACGTGCCCATGGATAATTCTAAATATTTTATTTTATTTTTATTTTCTTGTGGATGAGTGTTTTGCCTGCACGTATGTAAGTGCACCTGTGTCATGCACTTCTGTCCACAGATAGAAGAGGGCACCATATCTCATGGAACTGGAGTTATGGATGGTTGTACCAAACCTGGGTCCTCTGCAAGAACAGACAGTGCTCTTAACTGCCAAGCCATCTCTCCTGCCCCTAGATCAAAAATTTTAAACCTGGTCTCATACACAGATAAGGGCAAAGTTCTCCAGCTTTAGTTACAAAAGGCTTCCTGGAGCATGGTGGAACGTGGGTATAAGAGACACTAGTGGATCCTCCTCTGAGTGTGGGTGGCTCTGGGAGCCCACCTGTGTTTGATTTAGCAGTCTGGAGCTCTCTGGCACAGGTGTTCAGGAGCTCTCATTCTGAAAAACCCTCCCTGGTGCCCTCCCTCCCCTTCCACTCTATTCCTGAGAAATTATACACAAAGTGTGTATGTGACTCTGTGCCATTTTATGTCAGGGAGTCATTGGCTTGTTTGAGATACTGAAAAGGGTTTTAGTTCACAACAAAATTAAGATGCAGTGCTGTGTACTCAGTCACTTCTCAGTCGTTCCATTCTCTCTCTCTCTCTCTCTCTTTCTCTCCCTCTCCCCCCCCCCTGTTTGTGTAGGTACACTTGCTTGTGCTGCTGTGTGTGCAGGATAGAGGTGGATGTTGGGTGTCTTTCTCTGTTGCTCTTCACCACCTTAGTTTTGACACAGTGTCTCTCCCTGAACCTTGAGCCTCCAGGATCCACCTGTCAGGACCACTCCCAGCACTGGAATTACAGGGGCATACCAGCATACCACCAGGCTTTTTAAATATAATGTTATTGATTATTTGAGAAATTTAGGCATGCATTTTGATCATATTTGCCTCCACCAGATCCACTCCCACCCCGCAACTTTTCTTGTGCAACTTGTACACTTATGGGTGTGGTTGACCTATCAGAGGCCACATCCGTAAAGAAAAGTGACTCTAAAGTGACTCTCCCTCTCCTAGAGGCCTTCAACTGTCACCAGCTCTTCAGGCTGGGGGAGGGGCTCATGAGCTCCTCCTTGCTGAAAGCTGACTGTTTTGATGTTCTGTGTGTCTTGTGTAGGGTACCACAGTTGCTGTATGTTCATGAGTCCAGGAGACACCATTTCATTTCTGTTCTTCCCAGTCTTGGGCTCTTGGAATCTTTCTATCTTGTCTTCCTCAGTGGTCCACAAGCCTTTGAGTTAGGGGGTGTGATATAGATGTCCAATTTGTGGCTGAATTTCCATAGATACTTATTCTCTGCACTTTGACAAATTGTGAGTTTCTGTGTTAATCACTCTCCATGGCACGAAGGAAATTCTCTGATGAGGTCTGGCAGTAATCTGTGAGTATAGATATATGAATTTAGAGGGAAGTTTGATATTATGTCCATTTATCAAAATAATAGTAGGTTCACCCCTGGGGCCTAACCATGCTGCCGAACCATGGGTTCTTGTCTGGATTTACAATACCAGGCATGCATTTTCTCCTGTGGAGCAGGACTTAAATCCAACCAAAACCAGTTGGTGACCCCCATAGCAGTCACGCCATTATCACACCCATGCTATATCTTGCCATGCTAGTCATTATTGTAGCCCATCAAGTTCACAACTGAGCAGGATCATTGATGATTTTCTACCTCGAGAAGCATGGATTCTTCTGTTATTAAAGTTATCCAGCAGGGAGAATGCTTCCTGGTCAGCACCAACTTATTTCTCTGTCCTGTGATCAAAGTGATCTTGAGCAATAGGGTCTTACTGTCAAGTTCTGGCAGGCAACCAATAGCAATAGCAATAGCAATAACCTGTGTTGTTTTAGGGTTCTCCAGGACACTCCTTAACAGTTTCTTGGAGGAGCTATTATCCCAAAGTAACACACACACACACACACACACACACACACACACAGCTTAAAAATACTAGGTTTCCGTGTGACTTTTCTAAATATCTTCAGTTATCTTTCCCATAATGCTTCCTCCATCCTACCTTCCCATCCCTCTCCCCACTTAAACATGCCAGGCTTTTTATGTGAATGCTGGGGATCTGACCTTAAGTCTGCCTGCTTGCACAGCAAGCACTTTACCCGATGAGCTATCTCCCTAGCCATCAATACCTTCTTGTACCTCTCTACATGCAATTCAGGGGAAAACACACTAGACATCCACTGCAGAAAGTGATCCCTTATGTGACCTATTTCCTCTAATGATGCAGAAGCTAGACAAAAGATATGCACTATAGACTCTCAGGTCCCAGGTTGGTTCTTACTCATTTCTTTGACTTCCCAGCTGCTGGGTCTTATTTTAAAGAAGTCAATCTGAAATCAAAACAGCAATAATAATTTGTTTTGATCACTAAAAGTTCCACCCCTGGGAATGCATATTTTCTGGCATGAGAATGGTATGCCCCAGGTCTTGTGACCTATCTCACATGAAGGACAACGGCTTTGCGCGTTAATAACCGCAAGACGGGACGAGAGTGCCATCACTGCTCTGCATTTTCACTCATGCATGGACCACTTCATAAGGATTCAATTTAGCTCCGAATACCTTCGTATAAAGCTATTTGTCTATTTTAATTCATTTTCTAGTGTTTCCAGTGGTTAAGGTGGTGGAAAAAAAAACCACAAACCCATGAAACATTTCAAAGTGAGAACGTAGGCGGTCACTGCCAAGGACACAGCGCACCGGAGTAGGGAAAACTCTGTCTTTGAAGATGGAAAGATCTCAGCAACTTGTTCCAGATGACTCTGAGACAGCTCAGGGCCTCAAATTCACCACCAGCATGGAGGTAGACGGCTTCGTTTGAGTTGTCTGGGCAGACTGGTGTTTTCCCAGTCCATCCATGTTGGTATAAGCCCACCCCGGAGACCCCCTTCTTCCTAAAGAAACCACCCATGCCACAAAGATCATAGGGCCAGGTCAAGCTTAAAAAGACTTTAGGTGGAGCTAGAGAGATGGTTCAGCTATTAGGAGCACTGGCTGCTCTCATGGAGGACCAGGTTCAGTTCCCAGTACTCATGGACTCCCTTTTCTGGCCTCCACAGGAATGGCACAGCATGGGTGCACTTATATACATGTAAGCTAAGCACTCAAACACATAAAATAAATCACAAAGGCGACTTTATGTGGTGATAGACGAGGGCTATGTGCTTTGGATCCCCCAACAACGAAACCTCCCTGGTCCCCAGGAACACACGTCCCGTGGCTCTGCTGACCAGTGGCTTTTCTTCCCCCATTTTTGTCTGCCCAGTGTCCAGACTTCCTGGCTGAGTCTTCTCTGTCTTCTAGTCCTCTCATATCTTCCTCTGCCTGCTTCTCCGGTGCCTGGTCATAAGTTCACAGCCATTAGGGGCTCAGGAAACAAGGAAACTCGTCTTGTCCTCAGCTCAATCCCACATTTACCTACAAACACAAGTACTTATCACTTAGACATGATGTCCTAGCAACTACGGTTTTCCTCCTGTTTTTAAGAACCCCTTTGTTGCTAACATTCTTTCTGGGAGGCATGAGTGGATCCAGCCCCGCCCTTCTCTTTAGGTCCCTAATGACAAAGCCAGGGCAGATATTGCCAACTACAGTTTGGGAAAGCAGAGCTCATTTGGGCATACTTACAGAGCAACTGAGTGCTGGCGGAGGCCCTACAGCAACTTCTACGTTTCTGCAGGGACCCTATGAGCTGCTTCCAGTCAGCCAAGATGAGAAAGACCTAGTCTCCTTCCAGCTTCTTTTGCTCACACTTTGGTCCCTCCCCCATGTACAACTCAGGTCACTGGTTGGTTGGGAGAGGTAGCCGATTTTCCTAGCTCCTCCCTTTCTGCAGAGCACCAACAGTCAAGTTTGTTTGTGCTGCTTCAATTGGGCACGTGCAGTTATGGCTAGTGGTGGACCAATACATGCCACACCTCGAATGGACCCCAGGCTCTCTCATGCTACATGTACATGCTTATTTGTGCCAGGGTATCATACCCTGCCAGACAAGAGGTTCAAGGCTGGAGACACTTTCAAGTTCCTGTATCACTCCAGTAGCTAAAGGATCTTCAGTCCCCTTTTCCTGCACCCATCTAAAGAATACTCAAGAGCCGCTACAAACAGGCCTAGGAGACAGAATGAGAAGGAATACACCTTGCAAAAGGAAGAAATCACACCTGTTTCATAGGGCCATCCTAAGGATTCAATAAATTAGCACCATAAACTGGAGCATAGTGCCTGGCTTGGGCCTGTTGGGAGAAGCCTCCCTTGGTTAGAACTCAACTCGGTATCGCACTTTATTCTCTGTCTTAGCAAGTCTTTCTTTGCCAGGGCTCTCTGTTTCCTCTCATTTCTGATTCACTTTTAAACGCTCCATGAAGTATACTTCCTTGAAGTTGTACCAGCTGTTTTTCTGTCTTCGGAGCTTTAATTAGTGGCAACCCCTTTCTTCCTGTCTTTGCACATTTAATCCCCACCTTTCCTTTTCTGCAACAACGCTCGCTCCCTGTCCCTATCTCACATTCTGCCTTTCAGTCTCATTCTGCACATGACCATGATTGTCTTCATCAACCTCCATTGGCTTGTAGTAAACATGCCATTGTCATAACTGTTGTCCCAGCCAGCCAACTCCAGTCATACACATGTGGAGAATGCCTTTGCAGGTTAGCAGTGGGCTCCTGAATCTCACACAACAAGATGATGTCTAGGACTATTTTGATGGTTTATTCTCTGTCTTAGCCTGCTGTAGCCACATAAGCTCCCTTATGTGTGTGTCTTAAATTTAATGGACATTCTCCTGCCTCAGGACCTTTGTTCTGCCTCCCTCTTCCTGAACACTCATCTCTGCATGTCTATGGGCCCCACACCCTTACTCCTCCTAAGTTTTGTTCAAGTGACCTCCTCCTCCTCCTCCTCTTCCTCCTTTTTCTCTTTTGAGACAGGGTCTCCCTGTAGCCCCAGATGGCCTGAAACTCACTATGGAACCAGGGTGGCCTTGGTCTCATAGAGATCCATCTGTCTTTGCCTCCTAAGTGCTGGGATTAAAGATGTGTGCCACCATGCCTCCTAAATGACATCTTCTTCATGAGGCTTTTCTGGCTAATACCAAATGGCACTGAGTTCTTCCTTGACTAGGTAACTTTTCATGTGACTAAGTGAATTAGTGTGTGTGTGTGTGCGAGAGAGAGAGAGAGAGAGAGAGAAATAGCGTACCTGTTCCCACTAACATGTATGCCCCAGGAGGATAGGGGTTTTGAGCTTAATGCTTCTCATTGTGCATCGCTTTTGCCTAGAATATGTCGTAGTGCACAGCAGATGCCTGGTAGGCAGTGGCTGAACTGGATGGATGGAGGTGAATGAATGAGTGAATGGATCCAGAGGTGTGAAATGAATTGTATAAGGTCATGTATCTCTCTAGTGGCAGAACTGGGCTGTAAAGTAGACTTTCTTTCTGGTGTCTCTGCTGCTACCATTACCAACTGCAATCCACGATGCTCTGTCCTGAGCGCCACTGTGCTCAGAACATAGCTTGGGAGTCTTGCTCTCAGCAAGGATTAATGTCATTACATCTCGCTATCTTCAATGCACACACTATGGAAGTCGCTTTCGTTCAGTATGGCTTAGATAAATGGCCCTTCCTTTAGGTCTTCATATCAACCTTAGGACCTTTGTACAGTTACTGGGAATACTATTTGCCTGGATCTTGTCTTGACTGACTGGCTTTTCTTTATCCTTAAAGTCTAAGCTTAGATGAGCTTTTTAAAGAATCCATCCCTTTTGGTCTTCTACAGTCTCCAAGTTCATGTTGTGTCATGTCTCCTGGCCAGTTCATTTGTTGAAACCTAGCTGCAGATGTGGAGGCTCTGAGGAAGAACTTACGTCATGAAAGCAGAGTCCTCATGAATAAGATTAGTGCCCTTTTAACAGGTCTACACAAAAAAGCATTTTCCTCTTCCATGGCTTAAGAATGAGCAAATGGTGAGGTCCCCTTTAGACAACGACTTCCTTGACTTTGGACTTCTCCGCTTCCAGAAATATAAAAATGAAATTCCTGCTCAAGTGTTCAGTGTACGATATTTTGTCATAGCATCCCAAGCAGACTGAGACGCAACCCATACTTTTCAAAAGTGAGTCTTTCCCATTTTGCCACCGTGCCTGCTTATTGAACCATCCATTCCTACAGCACAAGGGCCATTTCCACCTTCCTTACTTTTGTACAGTCAGTGCTCACACAGGGTCTGCGGTCATGAATCAGTGCACAAGTGAGTCTATTATTAGAGAAAATGCAGAGGACTTGGCGACGAGGTATTATTTCATATTAGTCATCAAAGCCGCTGTTTAAATGCATGTGTGTGAAGTACAGTTCTCGGCAGGAAGAAAACTCCCCAAGCTTACCACAGCCTACAGGAGAAGAAGCTTTCACAGTGCATTTTATGGTTCCATGTTTATTGTTTTTGTCTGTTTCTAACCTGTTAAGCAGATCTTAGGCAAGTGACTTGATATGTCTTCATCACAGTAGAAACCTAGACCCAAATGATATGTCATGCTGTAGATCCCTACTTAGAAATTAAATATAGCAAGCTGTGAGCATGTTTATATTCATATCCAGTTCAAGACTTATTGGGGTATCTTGTTTAATTCCCACTCTGCTGGATTATACCTCACTGGAATTTGAAAACAACTTTCGATCAATAGTATTGAGAGCATATCCTAGAAGAATTTTAGAAAAGTCCCAACTCTCATGAAACAGTATTCAGTTGGATGAAGATATTTTATACACAAAAGCCACAAATGAGATTATCCCTTGTAATGAGCTTATTGAGCAGGACAGACAATAAGTACAACTGATCTTGGGAAGGGGCAAAATAGACATATGCTGGAGTCCTCAGGGAAGGGAATATGAATGGGAGGGATTTTAACTGGACTTTGAAAGACGAGGAAGACTAAAGCAACATAGTTTGAATGCCTACAGCGCATGAGATAAAATACTAAATACTTTGGAAGATACAAAGACAGGATCTTTGTCTTTGGTACATTTATGATCCAGTTATAGAGACATGACATAAATCACTGGAAACTGAAAATTATGAGAGAAAGAGCAGCTTATGGTAATACCAGTGTTGAAGGTGCCACAAGGTATTAAGATTAATGATGTAATGAATGATACAGATGATGAGAGCTTTAGGAATTCACAAAAGGTGGGTCGAGGGACTGGAGAGATAGCTCAGTGGTTAAGAGCACTGACTGTTCTTTAGAGGACCCTGGTTCTATGCCCAGGGGAATCTGATGCCCTCTTGTGGCGTCCTTCGGTATTGCATGATGCAGATGCACTTACATACAGGCACGGCACTCCTACACATTAAAAAAATAAATTGAAATGGTGGGTTGAGAAGTTGTCTCAGAAGATACAGGATTTAACCCTGAGTTAGAAGGATGAGTGACGTTACCTCAGAAGATGATGCCAGAGGCAGAACAGAGAGGTGGAGGGAGATGTATCAGGAAAAAGGGAGTTGATAAAAGTAGAAAGATGAATTGTTAGCAATAACACTGGCAAGCGAGGCTAAGCCTGCATTAAGATGGCACGAAAGAGGCTGGAGAGATGGCTCAGCGGTTAAGAGCACTGGCTGCTCTTGCACAGGACCCAGATTTGATTCCCAGCTCCCACGTGGTGGCTAGCAATCATCCTTAACTCCAGTTCTAGGGGATCCGGCATCCTCTTCTGACCTACATGGGCACTGCATGACATGGGTGTGCTCATATATGTGCAGGCAATACACTCATATAAAAAATAAAAATAATAAATAATTAATAAAAAGATGGCTGGAAAGCCAAACTATTGAATCTATACATCACCCTTCACACAGGAGCCCCTGGAGACTTTCTTTAAGGATAGGCTGTTTTAGTTCTGGGTCAAACATACATCTTGAATGCTCCCAAGACTGAATCACGGGAGGATTCAGTAACTTCCATCCACGCACGCACATGCACACTATTGAGCACTTGCTCTTGGGCAGATGTAGGCCTACATGCTGAAACTATAAAGACTGGTAAGATAGAACCCCTGGTTGAAATTTCTTGTAGTCTAAAGTGGGATAAGAATACCCAGTAGGAAATTTTAGAGCATTTGGAACCTTCTAGGGATAGTAGAAATTGTCATGTAGGGAAGCTTAGGAATTAGGAGGAAATTGCTTTAGATTTCAGCTCTGTGGACAAGAAGCTATCTTCAATTCAGGCATACAGGTTGTGAGGTAATGGAGGGACTTTGAGAGCACAAAGTCAACACAGAGGGAGGGATTAGTTTCAAGAGAGGAATTTTCCAAAAAGACAAAGAGGTGGATGCCCTCTGAATCTTAGATGACAGTTATGTGTAGTGTTGGCAAGATAGACATCAACTAAACTGGGGTTAGATATAGGAAGGTCAGAGTTGGGACTGCACCACTCAAAGAAAGAATGCTTTATTCAACAGTGGGCTGAGGGCTGCTTTCCAGAGTTCAAAATTGGGTTGGGATGATTGAAAAACAGGCCATATGGGCTCGAGAGATAGCTCAGTGGTAGAGACCACTGCCAATTCATGCAGGCGACCTGGGTTTGGTTCCCAGACCCCACATGAAGGTTAACAACTGCTCTTAACGCCAGTTCCAAGGGATCCAATGACCTCTTCTGGCCTCCATGGTCATTGCATGACATGGATCCATTTACATAGATGTAGGCAAAACACTCATACACATAAAATAAATAAATAAATAAATTTAAAAAGGCCGTGGAGTGTGTAGTCAGGCAGTGAACTCTCTTCTTTCTGGTCAAATACTGAATAATCAGGCTACAGATATCACACAAAATCCCCTCAACTTGATGGGAAATTGGGTCACTTAAAGGGTTTTTAGCTACGTTTTTCAAGGTAAGTGTTATTATTAATAAATTATTGAGGTTTATTATATTGTTAATAATAAATCTGGAAGTTTAGAAGTCCATAGATGATTTGACATTTAAATTTTTTTATGCATATGAGTATATTGCCTACATGTATATAAGTGCATCTGTATTGTGCAATGCTTGTAGCTGTCAGAAGAGGGCATTGAATCCCCTGGAATTCTGGAGTTCTGGACGGTTGTGTGAGCTGCCATGTGGGTTCTGGGAATTAAAGCCAGGTCTTCTGCAAGAACAGTTAGTGTTCTTAACTCCTGAGTCATTTCTCCAGCCTGATTTGACATTTTTATATTTAATAAATCAAGAGCATCATATTTCTCTAAATAATAATTGTATATTTACTAACTTGGATTTACACGTGATTCCCTGAGTAAGTGACAAAGGTAACTTATCTGAAAGGCAACTTCATTTGGGAATTGGATATCATAACTCCAAGCCCACCAATATCTATGCTTCGTGTGACTATCATTAGCTCTGGTGTGTATGGTTGCAAAATGTTGGGTGTGTTAAATGAACCACAGGTTTTCTTTTGACTCAATATTTCTGTAGTGCTGAGACTTCACATTAGAGGTCACTGGCTGCAGTGTCTCTCTCTAGAGGGTGAAGGGCAAGATGCATAACATACTGTTAATTACTTCTGAACTTTGTGTACAAATAGACAGGTGATGGAGGCCTCAGGATAGTGCTGTTTCAGCAATGCAGGAAGGATATGTCAGTATCTGCTATAAAGATGATTAAGGGATGAGAAAGTAGATGGATAATCAAGGGGAGTGACTTTGAAATGGCCTTCCTGTCTGCAAATGCCCATTAGGACACACACACTGATAAGAGGGGCTTCGATTGGATGTAAAGAAAGCCCTTACCTGGCAGTGAGACTGACAGAGACTGGACTATGATTGCCCAAAAGATGTGAATGGCAGGCCTCTGGAAGTGCTTGAAAAATGAAAGCAATCTCTATTTAAGGTCTCAGTCTTTTCCTTTGTATTGGATGCAGTGACTCTGTATCCAATTTCTCTCCTTATAACTTATACTTGAGTGAATCTTCTATTTCTGGAAGTTTTGTTACTAACTCCTATTGACCATTCTGAGGGCCCAAGTCAGGTCTATCATGTAGCCTGCGTTCCCACAGCAAATGGTGCCATCTATGTCCAATGCACGCTAGCTTGAGAATACCTGAGAGTAAGATTCCACAAGCAGGAAGCAACTGGTGCCCCTGAGAAGAGCTGGTATGTGTGTGTGTGTGTGTGTGTGTGTGTGTGTATGTGTGAGGGGTGTGTGATTGTTTGTTTCCTGGGATTATGCCAGTTGTCTTTCCATTCACAGGGGAAACGTGCCTCTTGTCTGTCTCTCATTGCTTGTTTCAATTTGTGAGATATCGTTTTCACTCAAAGACATCTGAAAAGGAAGACATTGGCCTGACTATACTGTATACCCCCCTGTCTTCTTTGCTGTCATCCGTTTATAAATAACCTTGCACTGTGGTTGGACACTTACTACAAACACTGCTGGAGCCTTTGACAGTGGTTGTCTTTACGTGACAGCCGGTGCTCTGCTGAGAAACACTAGACAGGCTTTAACAGATATCCTGTCCTTCCTCTCAGCTGGCCCTGATTGCTATATTTTTTCCTTCCCCTGTTCTCTCAGCTTCCTGTTCTCCATTTCATTCCATTTCCTCCCCAATTTCATATTCAGAGATGCTTTGAACACAACAAAAATACTGCCAGAACTAGTTATAATTGCTCATGAATTTTGTCATATTCCATAGAGTTTTCTTCTTAGCTTGAGTATCTCAAATTGACCTGTAAGAGGTAAAATGAATTAATGTGTTGTAACTTCTCTCTCCCTCCGCTCCCTCCCTCATTCTATGAAGAAGAACATTTCTTCCTCCTTCTGCTATGGGCCTATTTTTATTTCCTGTCCCCCGCATCCTTATTTAAACCTGAAATATTGATGAATCCCACTTACAGCTCAGCTCATTAGCAGAACTACAGTTCAGGTTCTGTACAGGTGAATGCAAACTTGCTAGACTCCTCGGGATAGAGGCCAGCGCAGGGATCCCAAGTGCTGACTTGAATGTTCTGTGCACGTGGCGTCTAGTCACATGGGTGGTACAGGGGTGGGTTTTTTGTATATTTCATTGAATTTTTATGTATTCATATACAGCATATTAATCATCTTTATACCCTTTCTCCATTGGCACCCTTCCATGGCCCCCTCTCCCACCACTGGACTTCATGCAATCTATCAGTTATGTTAAAGCTAATCAAGTCTAGTTAGTGTCCCTCAGACAGGAATAATCCAGGACTGTCCTTTAGGTAGGCGGGACTTGGTGAGAGAACTGAACTCGATGAACTGTTGTCAAGCTGTCTGTGGTTAGCTTTCAGTTCTAGGTACAACACTAGCAGGTTGATCTTGGGTTTGGCCTTTAACTGCTAAGCAGTTTTCGGCTAAACAGCGGGGGGAGGAGGAAGTGAGAGTTGCTGTCTTATAGGGTTTGGAAAAAAAATTAGATAACACATATAGAATCATTCAGCCAAGTTGCTGACATAAAGGAAGTTTTCAATAAGCTGATAGCAGTTGTTACGTGTTATCTCTTTGTCCACCTGAATCCAGAAAATGTCACCATTATTCCTTCAGCTATCTCCTGAGGAGCCCTTGATTCATGAAAATGATGTTTAAAACTAATCATTAAGTCAGATATGATGGCACATCCTGTAATCTCAGCATTTGGGAGGCAAACGTGGAAGGGTTGTGAGTTTGAGGCTAGTCTGGTCTGCAGAGTACGATTAGTGTCTAAACAACAACAACCTCCCATCTATCCCCGCCCCCACCCACACACAAGGGCTGGCATGTAGTTTGGGTTGTAGAGAACCTGAAAAGCATGTTCAAGGCCCTGAGCTTGACCCCCAGGACTAACAAACATTAATCATTACTCTTAGAAAAATGGAGTAAAAGTCAAATAGTCTGTAGACAATGAGAATAGTCTGATGAAACTTCCTACATTAGCCAAGGTTTCAAATTTGCTTGCTGTTGGCTTATTTCTCTGGTACTTCAGTTGTGATCTATACTTTTATATGTCTATATGTGCATACAGGCACAGAGTAGTCAACTTGACACAAACTAGAGACACCTTGGAAGAGGGAACCTCAATCAAGGAACTTCCTCCATCAGAATGGCCTGTGGGCATATCTGTGGGGGCATTTTCCTCATTGATATTGATGTAGGAGGGCCCAGCCCACAAAAGGCAGTGCCATTCCAGACAGGTGGGCCTGAGTTGTATAAGAAAGGAGGCTGAGCCAGCCAGAAGAAGCAAGCCAGTAAACAGCGTTCCTCCAGTGACTCCTGCCTTTGCTCCTGCTTGAGGTCCTGCTCTGATTTCCTTTGATAATGAGCTGTGATGTGGAGATGTAAAAGCCAAACAAACCCCTTCTTCCCTCTGGGTTGGTTTTGGCCAGTGTTTTATCACAGCAGCAGAGAAAGGAGCTAGAACCATGGGTAAGAGAAATGTTTCCCATTGCTTTTAAATTTGTGTGTAGGAAGCAAAGCCTTGCAAGTGTAAGACCTCAAAAGCAAGAGACTTGGGATGTGGGTGTTGCTGGCAAATGGTCTGAGAGCTGAAGGACCGAGGTTGGGGAGGACAATCACACCAATAGTTGTGTTACAGACAGGCGTATGCAGTACTCTGAATAACTCACACATATACCCTAGGAAGCATAGCTGGCAGTTAGAAGGTTGCTGCATGGAAGGCTTCTATGGCCAGTCCATGTAAGCTAGAGGAACAACCAGAGGGAAGACCATTGCAGTGACCAGTCATTTCTCCTCCTCTGTGTCTCTTGCACTTCAACATCCTTCGGGGAGCCTGGTCTATGGTACAAGAGGTGGCTCAGAACCCAAACTAGGCCCCCAGTCCTGGCTTTTGGGGCTCTGAAGTGTCTCTCTCACAAAGGTATGTTGAAGGTCTAACCTCCAGGACCTTTGAATGGGATGATATTTGGAAATAGGATCTTGCAGAACAATTAAGCTACAAATGAGGTCATTGGAGTAGGTCTCATCCAAAGGGACCACATCCTTATAAAAATAGAAAAAATTGGACAATAGACAGTATAAAAATTTTGATACAGCTGAAGACTGAAGCAATAATTCCATAGTATGAAGTATGTCTGTGGCCACCAGGAATTGGAAGACACAAGATAGTCTTCCCTAGGACTTCTAGAAGAGCCATAGCTCTGGCAATGCCTTGGTTCTAGATTCTACCGAACTCTGAGGAAATAAATTTCCATTGTTCCAAGTCACCCAAATTTGTTGAACCATGTGGTGGCAGCCCTAGGAAGCTCAGAGATATCTAGAAGGGAGGGAGGGAGATACAATTTGAATCCACTGAAGACTGAAGCTTTATCCTAAGCTGTACTCTCTCTAAGTTATGGAATCTGTCCAAGATCTTATTAAAGGATATGCTATTCACTAGGAAAGGGAGATTTTACGGAGCATAGACAGGAGCAGAGAATGGAAAAAATACAATTATTTTATGCATACACCCCACTGAGTTCAGACTGCTCAGTAAACTGGTTACATACAGATTCAAATATCCTCTGCCTACCAGATGTTTGGGAACTTCTCTCAGGCTGCTGGCCAGTTACCATGACAACGAAAGCAAGAGACAATCCTCCAACTATCTAGTTTACAGACTAGGTGGTAGTTTCAATGTTCTATCCACTGATGTTTTGTCATTACATCTGATGCTTAAGGATGAACCCTTAGGACCATGAATCACTGAAATCTGAGGCACTGTGAAGGGGAATAACAGAATTCCCTCAGTGAAAGAGAAAACTTTCCAGGTAGCTTAAGAGAGCCCGTTTCATACCTCCCTTTGCAGTTAGGTTGGTACCAGGGAGCTCTACACCCCAGAGGATCTCTACCATAGTCTAATTCCCAGTAGCCTCCCCTGAGCTTGACTGGGTTAACAGGCTTTGTTCTTCATTCCCAGTACAACTCACTGAGCTGCCTCATTAATTTCTGTCAAGTCCTAAGAGGAATGGGCTGTACAATGAGTTTTAGGCAGTGGATGGCCACCCAGGGTTTCCTAGAGAGACTGGGTCAGGGAGACAAGATTCTCAGCAGGTCAGTATGTCAGTTTTGTTCACCCTGCAGGATCTTAGCAGGGGTTGACAGCTACAATTAGCACTTTTTCTCGTAGGACAGTCAGGGCAGCTCAACCAGGATTTTCTCAACACTTTCATTTTCTTCACCTTCCAGGCATTGGAATTATTTGCCTGACTGTGATACACCAGGCAGTTCCTGTTAGTCTGCCTGGAAGTGATGGTAGTTGTATAAGAAAAGGTAACAGTGAGGGATGGGTGAAGAAGGCAACAGACCCACCTGTCTAGGCCTGTCACAGCATGCTCGTCCCCTGGGTAGAAAAAAGGATGATGTGTTGAGGGCTCTGAGCACAGGTAGTTTTCCTATTCTTAAGTCTGTCTCTTTGCAAAAGCTGGGCACATACCCCAGATACTGGTGATGGGAAATCAAGTTTCTCTTAATACCTTTCCAACTCCTTCATATCGCAGTGGAGCTCTGGGTGTCGAGTCTGGGTTGTTTGCTCTGCCTCATTCTCACTGGCTGGCTCTATTGGGGAATGAGGAAGGGAAGGATGGGAACCAGAACTAGGAGGTCTACTTCCTTTAAATAACATGCATGTCGGGGGCGGGGGGGTGCTGTGAAATGTTGTGTCTCTATCATGCTGAAATTCGCTGGATCGCTCTCTGCTCCCGTTCACATTCCCTCCCTTTACAAATCCAGCTCTGTTGGTGGTTCTGCTGCCCCAGCACCCCATGTCCCTGGCTCTGGGGCTCCCCACTGGGCTGGTTTTGTTCTCATCACTGGGACTGCTCATTTTCCATTTTTCTGATTCCTCATATCCTGCCTGTCTTTACATCTCCGTGACCTTTGCCATGCTTTCTTTCTGAGTTCTTTCATCGCCTTACCGACAAGTTTCACATCCAAGTTTCCAGCCCAGAAAATGTTTTTTGGATTCCAGATTCAGAAATTGAACTTCTTCCTAGAGATACAACTCCATCTGTGTACCATGTAGACACTTCCAAAAAAAAAAAAAAAAAAAAAAAAAATCTAACATGCTCTATTCATTTTCACTCCAACCAAGTTCAACTCTTCTTGTGCCCTTTAGTATACAGCCAGGGAACAATAAATGTAGGAAGTCCATTTTAGTGCTATATCCTACCTAACTGATCATCAAGTCCAAATAATCCCTAAACAGAACTTGACCTTCTCCATATTGCTATGGTATAGACCAGAAGAGACCATCTACCATCCAACGGGACTGCGACGGGTATAGATACTCCAGCAGAGGAAATAGTTGTTGATTCTAGAGACAGGGAGAGAACAGTGGCCTTTAAAGACCAGGAAAGGTAAAGGAGGAAGGACAGTAGAGTGTGGCTGGATAATGTCTACCAAAGTACGGTTAGATGGGGGACTAAACATCAGTGTCCTGCAGCCCAGGAGGACAACTGGAGTTCACAGTTCATCAATTATTTTATAATGAGATAGAAGAAAGGAGTTCAAAATTTCCCAGAAAAAAGAACTGCTAAGTGTTTGAGTAGAGGTGTAATAATTTCATCATTATACAGGACCTGCATATGTCTAATTACTACATTATATCCTATAACGTATAATTACAAGATAAACGTTTTAAAGATTATTTTTTAGCAAGGAACACTGAACTTATTCCCCATTCTAGAGACTGGCAACGAAGGACACCTGTTCTGTCAATCAAGGTTTTTTCAGAACGCAGTCATGTTCATTTTTTGTGAGTTGGCTGTGGCTCTGTTCATATAAGACTGGCAGATTTGACTAGCTGCAACCAAGACTAACTGGTCTGCACAGCCTAAAATGCTATCTAGATTTTTTTCCATTCTTTTTTTTAATTGAATTTTTGTGGATTTCATATAATAAATTTTAATCATATTTGGACCTCCTCAATCTGCACCATACTAGAGCAGGGTGACAGGATTTCACACATTCTGCCTTATATGTTAAAGCCTATTGAGTCAGCTTTGTGTACCCAGTTGTTTCTTGGTGTGAGCTCATCCACTGGAGCCTGTTCAGCCTATCCAGCATCAGCTCAACTCTCCCCCACCCAGCAGTGCCGATAGCTCCTCAGCTGAGGTTGGGGCTGGCTGCCCATTTCCCCAGAACTATGCTGGTTTTTATCTGACTGAGTTTACAGAGGTCTTGTGCATGCTGTCATCATTGCTGTGAGTTCATGTGAGCAAGTTCCCAGGAGCCTGTAGGGCTTCGTTTCCTTATGGTCATGAGCCACCCCTGGCTCTTTCAACCTTTCTACCCGCTCTTACACAATGGTCCCTGAGCACTAGGCAGATGAAGTTTAATATAAGAGTCCCTTCCAGGGACCCATACTTTACAGCCTCTTATTCTCTACAGTTTGGCCAGTTGTAGCCTTCTGTGATCGTCACCCTTTGTTGCATGAGAAAGGCTTCACTGATGAAAGCTGAGAGATGCATTAGTATTCTCTCTACCCCTTGTTCCACGATATTCCATGAGCCTTAGGCGTAGAGGTTCCTCATTGTTGATGTGTTACTTAGGGTTGAGGGTCTCACAGATACTTATTCTGTGTGTGTGTGACCAGTTGTGGAACTCTGTACTAGATTCCATCGGTTGCAAAAGATGCTTCTTTGATTAGTGGTTGACTGAGACACTTGTCTATAAATATAAGGATTCATTTTTGGTATATAGAAATAAATTACATTGTCGAGGGATATGGCAGAGGTAAGGTTTCCTCTAGGCTCAATGGCCTCTCCAGCCATGAGTATTTGGCTGTGTTTACAATGCCACACATGCTGAGTGGGCTTTAAGTCCCATTAGATAGTTGTTGATTGCTCCCAAGATAAGAGTATCACTACTTCATCAATATAGTTTGCTATGTGAGTCATTGTTGTAGTTTTTAGACTTTACAGCTGGGGCTGAACCCTTGACTGATTTTTCTCTCTTAGTAACTTACAGAGTGCCCTCCACAGCTATGAGGTTGTCTATAGGGAGGAGGCTTCCAGGTCAGTTCCAGCTCCACTCTTCCAAGTTTTATGTCTCACGTATGTCCTGTCTTCAGCAATAGGGTCCTACCTTCAAGTTCTGGGAGGTAATCAAGGGCTGTGGCAATAGCCTGTGTCTTTTTTGGAGTCTCTTGGGCTGCTCTAACAACTCGAAGGGAGGTTTCTCCTGTCTGGCACCGTGTCCCTTGTTACATAGCCTTCAGCTATACACATTCGCTCATGTACAGATATTGTATGTGTCTTTGTTCAGTGGGATTTTGAACTATTACATTTCCCTCTGGTTTTTACAGAAACTGTTTGCTGAGTTTTGTTCTCTTGACCTGAATAGTTCAGCTCTGGCCCCAGACAAATATTTCTTGATAAAATAATTGACTCCCTTATCTTTTTTATTTTTCAATTATGTGTTGAAAAATTTTAGTTGTATATATTGAATGCATACAAAGTGATATTATGATCTATAAATAAAATGTTAAATAACTAAGCCAACTAATTAATGATGTAATATTTATCTTTTTGTGTTAGAAATTATCAGTAGTTTTGCATTGTATATTATTATTGTTAACTATACTCACCACGCTGTGTAATATATCTCAAAGGAAAGAAAAACTATTCCTCCTAACTGAAGGTTTGTACACTCAGACCAACATCTCCTCATCCTCTCCTACCCTATTGATGGCAAACGTTATTCTACCCTCTACTTGAATTTGACTATTTTAAGTTCCACATGATCAGTATGAAAATGCAGTATCTGTCTTAGTGAAAATGCAGTATCTGTCTTAGTGAAATAAGACAATGCTTTTACAGTTCTCTCAATGACAAAGACTTACCGATACATCATATTTTCTTTATCCATTTCTTAATGGACACTTAGGTTCAACATAATTATTACAAGATACAAATTAAAACCACAATGAGCCATCACCTCACGCTTGTCAGAATGGCTATTATTGAAAAGATGAACAAATGTTGGGTAGAATGTGGAGAGAGAGGAACCCTTGTACCATATTAATGATTTCCACTAACTAGTAAATTAGTAGAGCCATTCTGGAAAATGTACAGAGAGGTCCCTTCAAAAACTGAAAATAGAATTACTCTAAGACACATCAATCTTACATCTAGGTATTTACCCCCCAAATACATGAAATTACTATATCAAAGAAATCTCTGTACTTTCCTGGTCATTGCAGAACAATTCATCAAAGCCAAGTGATGAAATCAACCTAATTGCAAAAGTTCGTTTGCTGTGAGCCACATGGACTGTTGCATGGAAGGCTGGAGTCATAGAAGTATCCTGCACATTATTCAAAGCATCTTTTCCCAAACAACATACACAGTGTCTTTGTTTACCAACATCAAAATATAAGACTGTCTTTCTTCTTGATGCATTTCCATGAACATTTTATGGATTTTGTGAGGTCTCAATCCCCCTCTTACCAAGCACTACAAACTGCTCTCCTTAATTTGGTTTTGATCTCCTGGAGAGCTGCCTTCTCTTGGGTCTGACTGCCTCAGGTCTTCAGGTCAAACCATTCTCCACAATGCACATCAAATCTTTTCCAAATGCAAATCTGACCATGCCTCTCACTTGATAAGCCACATTGCAAAATTTACAGAACTTACATTACGTTTTACACCCTGGAATCTGATTGCCCTGGAACGCTGGGTCAGTGTAAACTGCATCATGGCATAGCTGCCATTATTTTCTGGATCCAGCTTTACCATGCACTCATAAAAACTCTCTCTCTCTCTCTCTCTCTCTCTCTCTCTCTCTCTCTCTCTCTCAATATATATATATATATTTCCAACCATATTTTTCTTTTAACTTCCAGCTGTACCATGCTATTTTACTCTGTGTCTTCATGAATTATTTTCCTTTCTGAGGAACACTTTGTTCTTCTTGCCCTTACAAAGCTAGTTTCAACTCATCCTTCATGTATCAGTGTGAATTCTCAGCTTAAGCTTTACCTATTCCTCATATCAGATTAATTGCGTTCAGTCTTTCTGTACATCCCTGATCATAACACGAGTCCCTCTTATTGCTGTCATTTGTTTAATTGTCTCTGTTTCATAAAGACAAGGCTTATGACTAACTTATATCCCTCAAGCCTAAATAGCAATTAGCAAATGCTACCCTCATATATTTAGTCAAAGGATAAATAAGTGATATGAATGAATGATTTAGTAACTACCTTCTACTTCTCATAAGCCTTAGTGTCCACATCTCAGTGATAACCAAGCTGATGCATTCTAACTTCCAGCACCTCTCATGTGCCTTCTCTTGTTTCCACACACCTGGATTTTGACGATTATCTCCTGATTGCCTCCAGCACATCATTTTATTCATTATCTATCCAGACATCAGGAATAAATATCGGTATCTTTTCCTCTCTAGCTCAGGATGGTCATCAAGCCTTTTTGCTTGTTTCATCAAATTCTGTTCCTCTGTCCTCATGACCTAGCAATGCAGAATGACCAGAATATTTCATGTCTTCCAGATTCTCTCCAGCATGATTCCATGTTTAGCCCATGTGTATACCTGGAGAAACCCTGTGCAGTTTTCAGGGCTCAGGTCAAGGGTACATGTTCTGGAGACGCAGACTGAACCTTTCCTTTTCTGTGCCCTACATGAATAAGTGGCAGACATAGCACCAATATCATGTGGTTTTCTCCACGTATGCTTTTTTTTTGTTGTGCGCTTTCTACTCTTGAATATGGAGGTCATATCTGATTCCTCTCGCTATCAACTAAGACAAGGTTGGCCCTGTTTGCTGAAAAGTGGAATAAAGAGAGGCGCTTTCTAAAGTCCCCGATGGCTCCAAGATCCTGTGCTTAAAGTGACTATTCCAGGCCTTAGCACACTAGTGTACTGAGGAACTTAACTAGAAAAGAAGGTATGAAGTCCTCTTTCCTGCTTGAAACTTATCCAACCTGGGTCTGAGCTCAGCATGGAATGTATTAATCCCACCATCAATTAGATGGTGCTTCCCTGCATGCTCATGTCTGCTGGAGTATTTTCTAGAGGGTAAAAGGTAATCTTGAGCCCATTTCTATCTTTTAGTGACTTAGATCTTTTCCTCTTTCCTAACACCAGCTTCTAGGAGGTGTTAGAAACTTCTGAACAGGATCAAGCGGTGATGTACGGCAAAGGGAAAGGCTTCTGTGTGACTGGTAATACTTCAGGACAGCTGTGGCAGAGATAGTGAGAGGATGGGAGGGAGGGAGGGGAGAGGGAGAGAGAGAAAGAGAGAGAGAGAGAGAGAGAGAAAGAAACAGAGAGAGAGGGAGGCCAGGAGGGAGGGAAGGAGAGAGAGAGAGAAAGAAACAGAGAAAGAAACAGAGAGAGAGGAGATGGGCCAGTTTAAAGGCGCCCCACCTTGCTATAGAAGTGGTCTTGTGGGTCATCCTATGACATCATAAGCACTTGTTCCGTATCATGGCACTTTTAGAGGTTCAATCCCCAGGGAGGATTGTAGTGAAGAGTCTCAAAGCTCAAGAGAGTAGTGCTTTGGGAAAAGAAATCTACTTCCCTCCCAAAGCAAAATTCAAGTCCATGGCTTAAAATCGGTGTGTGGGGGGCGGGGGGATGTTCAGCTCATACCCCTCCTACTTGGAACCTTAAATTACAGATTAAATCTTAAAGAGAGACTGAAGGCAAATCAAGAAATGTGACTGGAGCTAGGGAAGAATTTTTTTTTTTTTTCCAGAAACACAAAGGACTTTGGGAATTCTCACTAAGGAGAAATTTAGTTAAGGGCTAGGAAGTAAATCTAAATGCTATGCACTAATACAGACAAGGCCCTGCATATTATATTCTTTTTTCTCAGGGGCCAAAGATGGTGTAGATCATCAGTCCAGTGCTTAGAATTCTTTGGGGTATTTGTAAAAAAAAAAAAAAAATAACATTTGAAGTACTGAAACCCGAAATGGCCATGAACATAGAGTAGTGACCAAGCAAGTAAAACTTAATTCAGGATGCAATAGTTATGTGGACTTTTGAAATTGTGGTGTGGTGCCTGGGGAAATAGGACACTGGATAAAGCACTTCCTGTGGGAGTATGAGGAACTGAGTTTGGATCCCTGAACCCCATGTAAAGGCTGATGCAGTCTGCGGGGTCTATAATCCCAACACTCCTAAGGGGGATGGGAGGTGGAGACAGAGATTCCCAGATACTCCCTGGTCAGTTGGCCGACCATAAGCATTGGCCACCAGCGGAAGAGACCCTGCCTCAAACAAGATAGAAGATGACCAAAACTCAAGATCGTCCTCTGACCTTCCCACCTGTACTGTGACATGTGTGTGCTCATACTATACATCTGAACACACTCATAATCCACATCCACAACATTCACACACAAAGATTCTAAACTGTTGAAGTAAGATGAGACCAAAGATTTTAAAATGAAAATCAGCGCAGTGAGGGCACAGTTAGATTGTCTAACATGTTGCTGTGTTGACATTGGTAACCCTGGTTAGAGGGAATTTGAGTATTTATGTCACACCCACTAGAAAGGTCCCAAGTAGTAAACATTTATTGATACACACACACACACACACACACACACACACACACACACAGTCTTCATTTCTGCTTTCTTCCTGATACTGTTCATATTTTTGAATGTCTATGTTTCTCATTCAGACTATAGGAATTATGGCAAGTTGATTCTGTCTTTCTGAATGACTCTAATTGGCTTAAGCCCATTAGAACCCTTGAAGCCTTTGCCCACAGTGCCTGTTTTATGCCTAGGTGGAGGGAAAACTTACATGCCAGTCACAGAGAGTATTAAGGTGTTTGCTTGGAACTAGGAAACAGAAATGTCACTCTCTCCTACTGGATGATTAGGCTGTCACAGCTCTGATTGTAGTTGATAACCATCTTTGTTTGAGGTAAATTTTCTCCTGTTTTTAAATTCTAATTATTTATTTTTATTTTATGTCTATGAGTATTTTGCCTGCGTGTATGTAAGTGCACCCATGTCATGCAATGCCAGCAGGGGTCAGAAGGGTTATGGATGGTTGTTAGCTGTCAAGTGGGTGCTAGGAATCGAACCCAGTTCTTCTGCAAGAGCAACCAATGCTCTTAACCACTGAGCCCTCTCTCCAGCCCATCTCCTATTTGCTACTAAAAGCCTGCTGACTTTGACTTAGTAATTTCACTTCTGGGAATCTACCCTACTACAATAATCATACCTTTATACAAAAACCCCTAAGTACACTGTGATTTATAGGAAAAAAAAAAAAAAAGGAAAGAGCCTGCATAAATGTTCTCAAATGGGTGAAGGTTAAATAAATTGTATTATGCATATAGGGGGGAGTTTTATGAAACTATTACAAATCATGTCTCTGAAGAATATTTAATGACTTTAGAAAATGCCCACAGTAATAAAAGAACGAGATGTAAAATTGGATTCGCATAATGTGATCCCATGATATTTACATATAGAGAGGTTGGCACTACATGAGAATATTAACATTGGTTTACACATCAGCTTTTCCATCCTCTTTATGGGTTCTTTATGAATTTTGAACATTTACTATTTTTTAAATGTGCACAAATCACTTTTAAAATTAGACAAAAAGCCACGGCCAATTCTTTTACAGATTTGGCTGTTTGACAGAGACCCCAAAGGGGTAGCGAGGTGCCCATTTTCTATTTGTTGAGCCATATACCCAAGTCGTGTTTCAGGAGGCTGTTATTATGGAACATGTTCGTAAACTCTTTTGCCTTATGCTCAGGCCGGGCATTTGGTAGAGTTTGGATCTGCAGAGAAATTAGACACGAGCAGAGCCAGGGCACAATCTGTCACCCAACACGGAAGCAAGTATTTCTCACCAAAGATCAGTCCCTGATCTGCTTTTCTTTGGGGTTATTTCCTCCTCCTCCTCCTCCTCCTCCTCCTCCTCCCCCTCCTCCCCCTCCTCTTCCTCCTCCTCCTCCTCCTCCTCCTCCTCCTCCTCCTCCTCCTCCTCCTCCTCCTCTTCCTCCTCCTCCTGTTCCTCCTCCTCTTGTTCCTCCTTCTCTTGTTCCTCCTCCTCTTGTTCTTCCTCCTCTTGTCCGGAAGCAGGAATGTTTGAATGTACGTGAGCACATTTGTGGGTGCAAGTGTCTGCACATGTTTTGAAGGCCAGTGGTTGATTCTGAGTGTTTTTTTCAGTTGATTTTTCTTTCTACCTTATATGCTGAGGCAGGCTTTGTCACTGAACCCAGAACTCATGAATTCAGCTAATCTAGGTAGCCAGCTCGCTTTAGGGATCTGTTGTTTCTGTTTCCTGAGTGCTGGGATTAGAGGTGTGTACCAGCTTCCCCCTCTCCCCTAGACATTTATTTAGGTGCTACGCTGGATGTGACCCTGGCCTTCATATTTGTAAGGCACAGCAAACCGCCTTACCCACAGGGCTATGTCTCCAGCCCCAGCGCTTACTTCTTGAAGGCACAAAAATTAGAATCTGAGGTTGCGTGTTCTTCTTCAGACTCTCCTCCCCCCTCACTTTGGTTTAAGCCCGTCACTGGATGTTGCAGATGGGAAACTGAAATGCTTTGGGAAGTGACTCACCCAGAGCCAGATTGTGACACAGCCACAAACAGTTCAGAACCAGGACCATCTGCTGTTCCAATTAGGGGCTTGATCCTCAAGATAGCTTTCCCCAGGCTGGATTTGAAGGCAGTACCCTCCATCTAAAAGGCCAGGCACCATGGCTTTCTCAACCCAGTCGCAACAGAAGTTCTAATGCAGGAGAGCTGGAAATAACAAGCCTATTTCTCTACTCATTTACAGAAAAGGTCATGTTAATATACAGTATTCCTCCCTAAAAGGGCATGATCCTGAGACTTATGTATAAGAAGCAGCATCTTTTCTTCTTCTCCCAGCTCCCCTCCCTGGCTTCCTTCTCTTGTTTCTTGCCCTGACTCTGCGCCTACCTTTGATCCCTTTGCATCATCCCTTCCTTCTCTCTATGTCAGTGTCTCTGATGCTTGCGATTCTTAAAACTTGAGCAGTGCTTTTCAAGACCATTGAATTGAGATCCCCTTTTCCATTGTTCTCATGGCTTAGTTATGGATTTGAGTTCTTAGCTGTTGTTTCCTTATCAGAATGCAGGACATTTGAAGCCTTTGTTCTCATTTTGATTTCTAGAACTAGTGTTGCTCTGGATGAGGCCAGCTTCTGAACCCGTGGTGAACTTACGATGAGGCTGTACCTAACTTCTGGTCTTTTCAGATCTCACTCCTTTGTACCTTCATGGTATATGGCTGTGATCTCCTTGCTTGTCCTGTAGCCTTGTTATGGTCTGGGCTGAATTCCATACTTAACGTTGTACCAAAATATCCTCTTATCAATTTTACCTTCCTGAAGTTCTCAGTGCTGGCAACATTCCTTAATGAGGGCAGTATGATGGGCTGTTTTGTGACTTTTCCTGGGGAGACATGAGAAAATGTTTATTAACCCCGGGTAGGACACCAATGATAGACAAAAGAAATGGTTCCACTTAAGGCTTATTGAAGTTACCCCATGGGTGGGTGAAGGGGACTCAGGCAACTCTATGACCCAAAAGCCCATTCCCCACGTGGGTGATGGTGGCTCACAAAAGCTGAATCATTGGTTCTCTACACAATTTGTAGGCAGCTATACCACTAAAGAATTCCGTCCTCCCCCCAAAATTATTTGTTGGTTTTAAAACGTTTGGGAGGGACCTCACCAGTCTTATTTGTTGTGAGTTTCACAGCCTCCTTCCTCCCTCCAGGACAGAATATTCAAATCAGAAGAAACAGCTCCACGGTGTGAGCCATTTATCTTACAGGTTCTGAGAGCTTCACTTTGGAGATTAGACTTTCAGTAGGGATAACAGTCTCAAGGGAATAAACAGATCTAGAATTCTGAAGTGAGGCATGCAACCATCCTGGAGTGCTGTCACTGAGGGTGTAAGGCAGAGAGAGGAGCAGCCGAGGTCCCTGGGAGCAAGGATCAACCCTTGTTTATCACAGCCCTTCTGGCAGGAGCACACAGCTGGTTTCAGAGGAGTTAGTCTGCTTACCCTGCTTTTAAGAGGTCATTGGAAAGTAACCGGACCTACATGTATACATTTCTAAACCATGGCTTCAAGAGACTTCTTTATAAAGTTGAATTTGGCTTGACTCACGGTCACGTCCCCATTTCATGCTGCAGATAGTGTTTCAATTACAAAATGAATAAAGCCCTTGCTTGAGAACACACTTCTGAGAGAACTCTGACAGATTCTCAGTAGCTGATGTCCCCTCTTGGCCTTGAAACAGACGCTAAGCATTTTAAAACATTGCTGTTATGTGGCTTAGGAATGTCACCACAGCCTTGCAAGGAAATCCTTTACCTGAGAAGACAGGGGAGCTCAGTCTACACAGGTCAGGATAGATAAATCTTGTGAATCCAATTCTGAGGAAAGTAGTAGAACTGCGTTGCAAAAGAACAGATACGGAATGTTGGATTTAAATAAGATGCAAGCAATAACTCTGCACTGGTTAAGGGGAATGTAACAAAAGAGAGAGAAAAATACCACATTCACTAAGATGACAAATAGAGTCGTACGAGGGGCATCTGCTTATAGAGTATTTTCTTTTTCTAGTGAAATAGTGGGTGCCTAGGGTAGCAGGCAGAATTCCAAGAAGTCTCCCCAACTGGTTCATACTCCTCCCTCCAGTTATTTAGCTAAAAAAATGGAGCTTCTACCCTAATGAGATCTTGCAGATGTAAGGGCTCCTTATTAGCTGACTTCAAGAGAGGCCATAAGATGATTCTAGACAGGCTGAGTCCCTTTAAAAAGAATTGTGCTTTTGCTAGTGACACAGAGTCAAAGCATGGGAGGGATTTAATGTGTAGAAACATCTTGGCTGGCTTGAAAATGAAGGGGACCATGT
The DNA here is from genome assembly GCA_035773235.1 of Eospalax fontanierii. Lineage (NCBI taxonomy): Eukaryota > Metazoa > Chordata > Mammalia > Rodentia > Spalacidae > Eospalax > Eospalax fontanierii. The sequence continues at coordinate 26,266,915 of CM069551.1, read as the reverse complement.
TTTGAGGAACCAGGAATGGGCTCCATGATCAGAAGCTGGTTCTGCTGACAGCCTGTAAGGACATGAGGACCTTGCTTTGTCCTACAATGATATGATATGGAAATGAATTCTGATAGCAACCTGAATGGGTCCAGAAATGATCCAAGCAGCAGTTGAGATTAATGGTGAGATCCTGGGCCTACATCTGGATCTGAGTGTTGTGAAAGAATCCTGTCACACTGGACTTCTTTCCCACAGAGCGTGAGGTGACAAACATGTGCAGCTTTAAACTGCTAAGTTCGTAACATTTTGTCATGCAGTGATATAAAACTCACACAGGCACTCAATATCCTCATCTGCATAATTTTATACTCTTTAAATATTTCATAATACTTGTTAGAAGCAGCTGGGATTGGTTGGAGAAAAGAGTTCTAGACCCGACCTAGAACTAGAAAATAGTGAACTGAGAAAGAGCCCGTGGGTCTGGCACATAGTGAAAACTTGCTAAATGTTGATTTGGAGATGCCTCAGGTCAGCATGACGTGGCTGAGGCTAACTCAGCGATGACATGGGGCCATGGCAAGTGAACTGGGTATGGAATGTGCGAACAGAAATCTTTGTTGGAGAAGATGAGTGGAGCCCTGAAGGGTTTTCTGAAGTGTTTGGGATCCAGGCTGATGTTCTCTCACTGGGAAGAAGCTCTTGGTCTGTCTGAGATGCTTGGGATTCTCGGGATGTTATTTCTTTTGGTTTGGGAGAGAGAGCGGGCAGGAGGGGGGGTCTCCACAGTGGCTGAGGTGGGAGAAGGCATGTTGGTTATCCTGGCAAAGTGATGAGCTGGCAACTGCCATAAGAATTAGCACCTGGGGATGAGGAGATGGATCTGTTGATAAAGTACTCGCCCTGTAGGAATGAGGACCTGACTTCGATCCATGGAATCCATGTAAAAAAGCCAGGCACACGGTAGTGCATCACTTTAACCCCAGTGCTGGAGAGAAGGAAACAGGTAGATCCATGGGGCTTGGCAAGCTCCAAACCTAAGTAACACGGTGAATGACACCCAAGGCTGTCTTCTGGCTTCTACACGAATTAGCATACACTTGCATGAACACACATGTGCACCTGCACACACATGCATACGCAAGCACACACACAGACACACAGACACACAGAGAAAGACTTGCTGTTTCTTTCTTTTCCCCAACTTCAGGAATTATCGGTTAGGACAAGACAAGAACATTCAGATGTCTGCAAATTGCTCCACATTGATGTCCCATTAGCAAAAGACCCCTCAACACGGCTCTTCATGATCTCCTATCTCACCCACTGCCCCCTTCTGGGCACCCACTGGAGTCCCTTTTCCATTAATGACATCATTATTCATCTGGTTTTCTGCTTAGAGACCCAGAAATAGCTTAATCCATCCAACTACTTTGCCTATTTTCTTTCATCCTCTTCACTTCTCAGTAATTATTTCCTCTTTTTTCTTCTTAGACTCTGGGTTAAGGTTACTTTGTTTATACATAAACTTCTCAGAAAAGTTTACATTCCAAGTTCTCAGAAATGTTGCAAAAATTTTTTACAGTGCCTATAGATTGTACGCCAGGACCAAGTGTTCACATTTTCTCTCTCTCTATTTCTTATTCCTTGCCTCTTTTCCTGACGCTGTAATATTTTTCCTTATATATGTTTTTGTCTGAACCATCTGAGAGTAAGTCAAGGAACCATCTTACTTTACAGCTAAACACTTTGTTGTATTCACAATAGAGTAATCAAATCATATTTGGATTTTTATTCAGGTCTTGCAATAATGTTCTTCATAATGCTTTTTCTGGCTCAGAGTTTATTCTAAGATTACACATTGCATTTAGTTGTAATACCTCTTTAGATGCTTTCATTTGAAATGGTCCCTCTGCTTCTCCTTGACTCTTTCGACCTTGACATTTTTAGAGTACAAGCTAATCATTTTATAAAAGTCAGAGAAGTTGGGCTATTCCAATGTTTCCTTTTTTTAAAAAATGAGGAAATAACATTCTCTTGGGTAGGTTTGTCTGCAGCCCAAACTGACTTGAGGCAAAGAAAGAGAGAGAAGAGAGAGAGAGACAGTGAGAGAGAGAGAGAGAGAGAGAGAAAGAGAAAGCTATGTGGAAGAAATGTGGTGATTAGCCAGGGACAAGAGTAACATTCCCAGCATGGTACAGGCACTTGCTAAGGAAGGAATACGAAATGGAAAGAAGCCAGTGGAGTGAGTGCTTGGATCATTTGCTTAGGCCATGCCTTTCTCAAGGGTAGAATCCTGGGTCTCTCTGATCCCAGGACAAACCATGGAGCTGAGTAAATGCTGGGCTTGCTGAGCTTGTCTTGAATGGCTTGAATGTGGCGTGTTCCTCTACAAGATCATGTGTTTGAACACCTGGTCTCCAGCTAGACACATTGTTCTGGAATACTGTGGAACACTATTTGGAAGAGGCCTTGGGGTTTTGTAGTTTGGCTCCACTTCTTGTGTAGTCTCTACTTCCTGAACGCAGATGCAGTGTGATCAGCTGCCTCAGCGTCCTTGTTGCCACACTTTCTTCACATTGCTGAACTGTCCTTAAAGTGTGAACAAAACGAAATCTTTCCTTAAGTTCCTTCTCCTTGGATGCCTGAGCACAGAAGCAGAAGTAGTGAGTACAACCTCGTAGGAGTTGCTTGTCTTGTTGACAAAAACAACATAAAGAAGGAAGGGTTTACTTTGGCTTCCAGTTTCTGGGTACAGTCCATCATGACAGAGAAGTCTTGGTGGCAGGAGGTGGAAGCTACTGGTCCCACTGCATCTGCAGCCAGGAAACAGAGCAATGAATGCTTATACTCAGCCCACTTTCCTGCCTTTTTTTCGTTCAGGATCCTAGCCCATGGAGGTGCTGCCTCCAAAGAGGGGGGTCTTCCCTCTAGGCCAGAAAATCCTTCACAGGCATGGCTAGAGGCTAGCCTGATCCAAATAATTCTTGCCCAAGCTTTGTCTCCAAGGTGATTTTTAAAGCTTGTCAAGTTGATCATTAATATTAATCATCACAATTCCAACCCTTGTCAACTTGACACCCAAACACATCACTTCTAAACCATAACTGTCCACTCCTTGTTCCCATGAACTCATCGCATCTCATAATGCAAAGTGCGTTGAGTCAAACTGCAAGAGTCCCCAGAGTCTTTAACAATTCCAACACTGTTTAAAAGTCTAAACTCCAGTCTCTTCTCACCCAGCAGTCCAGGCAATCTCTAAATTGTGTGTTATCCTGTTTTTAAATTTACCCTGCAAAAATTTTACTCCATTACACTTAAATAAACCTTATTCAGGTACTCAGGACATGGGCAGAATACAGGCAGATTTTTTGGCAGAATATGACAGGCATGACCCTTAGCCCAGTTCCCAATAGAGTTCCTGTTCCTCCCTGAAACCTTATAAACTAGATCTTCATGGTCTGCATTGTTCTCAGTATTTTTGTATTCCAAACTCACACAAAATGACCAAGCTCTCACAAGAATGCTCTGTGTACAGGATCCCGGGGAGTCTTAAGCTTAAAGTTCCAAACTCTTCCACATTCTTCCCACCAAGTAGTTCCCCAAACAGAAGGAATACATGGTCAGATTTATCATAGGACCAGTTTTACTTCTTGGTACCAGTTTTCCTGTATCTGTGATAAAATACCCTGACAAAAATAAGGAGGGAAGGGTTTCCTTTGGCTCACAGTTCCAAGGTAGGGTAAAGTCATGTTGATAGGAGCTTGAGGCAGCTGTGACAGCACTGATTGGATGCCTTCTGTGTGTTACACAGAGAGCGCTGGTCAATTTCTCAGTCCCCTTTTAGCTTTACGATCACTGTATCCTTCCAATCCCCAATGGAGAAAGCCTTGTTATCAATTGCTCTGTGACAGGTAGATAAGGTGAAGGTTGGGAACACTGTCAAGTTCATTCAGGTAGAAAGATGCCGCTGCCAGGATTCCAGGCTGAGCTCCTTATACGTTGTTCCGCTCAGGTTAGATGTCAGGAAAGAAAATAAAGAATACATAACCAAGACCCAACACTCCACCCATGGGGAGGGCTTGGCAAAGACATTCCACTTCTTCATCTGTAAAGTGAGCAGGAACATAACATCACTGTACACGGAATGCAGCAATAGCGTCCTACCTAGACCTCAGAGCAGCTCACTGACCTGTAACTGTAATGACGGGAATACACGCAGTGGAGTCTCTGAAAAGTCTGGAACAGGGAAGGGAGGAAGGCAGACCAAGATGAGTCATAATATCTTCTTATATCCACCCCATTGGGAGGGCTGTTGCCTCCAGAGTCTAATACTTTCCACAAGTAAACTCAAGCTAGGAATACTTTTGGCTGGAACATCATCTTGGCAGCTTATGGCATCAGTTTGTCTTAATGCTGCTGCTATTAACTTTGATTATTTGCCTAACACAGCATCTGCTAGTCTTTACTTCTGTTAAGTTACAATTTCTTCCCTTGTAAATTTGTTAGAAATTTATGGGGGAAAGAGTTTCAGAATATGGAAACATCCTGCCTTTCATTGAGCTTTTGCCTAGTAGTTTTAATGACAACTGATTATTTTCTAATTCCTCATTTCTTCCTATATTTGCCTGTGTGTCCTTTAAACAAATAGTTGTCTATAAAAATTTATGTATTTAGAAACAATGAATTTTATTTGGTTTAAGGACACAATATGAGAAGTATTTTGTTAAAAATTGAAGCATGAAACCACGTGTGGTGGTACGCATGTATAATCCTAGCACTCTGGGAGGGAGGCAGGAGGATCAAGAGTTCAAAGCCACCCTTGGCTAGGTAGTAAGCTCTAAGTGAGGCTGGGCTACATCAGATGGTGTTTCAAGGAAGATTTCTTTTTTAATTCTGACAACATTTATTTGTATACACTGTACCATGATTCCATTGCCTCCTCATCACCTCTCAACCCCTCCCATCTCCATCTTCTCAATTAGTCCCCTTGCTGTCCAGCTTATATATCGATACAGGGTCTCTCACTTGAATCCAGAGCTCAATGACTTGGCTAGTGTATCTGTCCAGCTTGTCCTGAGCATCTGCTGTATCTGCCTCCTGAGTGCTGGGATCACAGGCAAGTTGTCAAGTGGTGCCCAATATTTATGTAGGTTCTAGGAATCTGAGCTCTTAATGTTTGTGTGGCAAGTGCTTCTTCCCATTGAGTCATCCTCCCAATTCCACTTGAATGCCTTATTTGAAGAAGTATCTATTCAAATTCTTAGCCAACTTTAAAAGTCAGGTTATAAGGCTTTTAAGAAAATACTTGAATTGAGTTTCTTAGATATATTAGACATTAACCTTTCATCAGATGTATGGTTTGAAAATATTTTTTTTTTCATCCTTAGATGGTCTTTTTCACTCTACTGATTGCTTCTTTTGTGGCCAGAAGCTCTTTGGGGTGACATTATCTCACTTGCTTGTCTTTGTTTCTTTTCCCCTTCTGTGCCTTCAGTGTCATATCCACAAAATCATTGCCAAGACTAATGTTATGAAGAATTTCTCCTGTGTTACATTTTCTTCTAGGATTTTTAGCATGTCTGCATTCAGGTCTTTAATTCATTTTGAAATGATTTGAATTCATTCTCATGCATGATGTAAAATGGGCATCTGATTTCATTCTTTTATCCAAGGATAGCCAATTTTCACAACACCACTTGTTGAAGAGTCCTTGGGGGTTCTGGGCACCCATGCTAAGATCAGCCAACTGCATGTGCATATGTGTATAGATTTATTGAGGAGGGCTATTCTGCTCCATTGATCTATGTGTCTGCCTTTATTCCAGCTTCCTGCTTCTTGACTGCAGTTTTGTGATGTAATGTGAAAGGCATAAGGCTTCCAGATTCCATCTTGTATTTTGTTCGGGTTTGTTTGTTGCTCTGATGAAATACCTTGACGAAAGTCAAGATTAAGTGACTCGTTTCAGCTTACAGTTCCAAGTGTCAGTCCATCATCACGAGGAAATCAAGGCAGGAGCTTAAAACATCACATCACATCCACCCTCAAGAGTAGAGAGATGAACATATCCTTGTTTGTGGGCCCCTTTTGTGCTCAACCACATCATTCAGTCTAGGGATCGTGGAATGGTGCTGCTACTTTGGAGTGGGTCTTACTTCAAGCAGTGATCAAGACAGTCTCCCACAGACATGTCCATAGGTCAACTCAATCTAGGCAATTCTTCATTCAGATTCTCTTCCTAGGTGACTCTAGGTTGGGGCAAGTTGACACTATAACTGACCACTGCGGCTATTTATGGCCATTTTGGTGCCAAATGAATTTTAGAATTATTTTTCTATTTTTTTTGTAAAACAGAGTTTTGATGAAGATTGTTAAATTTGTAAATTGCTTTGTGCAGGATGGGTATTTTAATCTTATTACGTGTTCCAATCCATAAACATGGGATGCTTTTCCATCTTTGTCTTGCTTCATTTATTTTACCAGTTTCCAATATATTCTTTTACCTCTTGAATTAATATAATTAATAATTGCTAATTATTTTTATTCTTTTTGAATCTGTGGTAAATGGGATATTTTTCTCAATATGTTGAGATAATTTCCTTCTATTTCCATTTCGTTTAGAATTGTTTTAAAATATCAATGATTCTTAGGTTTTCCAATAGTTTGCAATAAATATATTTTATTTATTTTGATGTTCACATTGATCTGATTTAGTGAATGGATCCTTCTTTAAGTGGTCTTCTACATCCTTTGGCATATCTCATGATTCTTTAAAATTTTTCTTACTTTTGGGCTGAAGAGACAGCCTAGTGGTTAAAAACATGGGCTGCTTTTGTAGAGGACCCAGGTTTGATTCCCAGCACCCACACGGTGGCGAACAACCATCTGTAACTCCAGGTCCAAGGGATACAATGCCACCTTCTGACTTGTGTGGGCATTGCACAACATGGACGCACTTACACACATGCAGAAAATATACACATAAAACTAAAAAAAAAAAAAATTCTTACTTTTTTATCCATTACTATGCTTCAGGTTCTTGTTCCTTCATTGACTGAAATTATACTTTTGTCAAGGGAACCTGGTTCCCTTAAAATATTTTTTAAAAATATTTTATTATTTTTATTTTGTGTCTGAGTGCATTACCTTCATATATGTAAGTGCACCCATATTGTGCAATGCTCATGGAGGACAAAAAAGACCATTGGATTCCTGGAACTGGAGTTATGGATATATGTTAACTGTGGTTGCTGGGAATCAAATCCAGGTCCTCTGCAAGAGCAGCCAGTGCTGTGAACCACTGAGCCATCTCTCTAGCCCAGAACTTGCTTACTTTTAATGGAGAATGGTAGTTAGAAATTAAGATACGGGTTTTGTGCACACTTAATGTCCCTAGTATGTCATTATTTCTAGGATTTCCCAGGGGACAGAGCTAGAATATATATATATATATATATATATATATATATATATATATATATGTATGTATGTATGTATTTGATAGATTATACATTCATATATAGTAGAATCATATGTACCAGAGAGTGTTATTCATTCTCTCTTTTTTAGATGTATAAAATTCTTTTCTCTAAGAGTATGTTAGTGTTTTCTTTCTGTGACAAATACCTGAGATACTCAACTCAAAAGAGAGAAGACTTATTTTGACTCACAGTTTGAGACATTTCAGCCCATGGTCAGCTGATTCTCTTGTTGTAGCTTCATGCAGGGAGCATGTGGTACAGAAAAGCAAATCACCTTTATATAAGTCAGATGGGAAGCAGAAAGAGACCAGGCTGGGTAAGGGAGAAGATATAGCCTGTATAGTTAGGCTCCCGGTGACCTGCTCCCTGCCATCAGGCTCCAGCTCCTACCAGTCCATTCAGCTGTGAATTCATCAGATTAATCTAATGATTAGATCAAATCCAATCATCTTTTAACACAAGAGCTTTGGTGGGGACATTTTATATCCAATCCTACTGTAAGAAAATTGTTTCTCATTATCATTAGCTTATCTAGTAATTTTCTTAAACCTAGACTATTCAGAAAATGATTTCAGAATTCTCAATCCCAACCACTGCTAAGATGAAGACTCAGTCAATGACAGTTCAACATGTCTTTGTATTGTGCAAATGTACAGATCTTAATTTTATCACTCACTAAATATTGATGAGTACATATACCTAGGCAACCCATAATTCTCTCTATCCATCTGTCTGTCTGTCTTCTATCTATGTCTGTCTATATTTCTATCTTCTATCCAACTTCCAGAAAATTACTTTATGCTCTCCTCTTCAGAAGAAACAATTTTTCTATTATTTAATCAAAAATCAGTTTTTCCTACTTTAGTACCTTATACCTATGGAATGATATAGACATATCCTTCCTCTAGTTTATTCTCAGTGATTTTTTTCATATATATATATATGTATATTCTTTTTTTCATATATATATATATATATGTATATTCTTCCCAAAGGTGTCATCATTCAGGAACCTTAGCTTCATCTGAATCTCCTCTTTCATTAATCAAGAAGTCCAATTGATTTTATGTCTAAAACTACCCTTTGTGTTTTGCTCTTGATTCTCCATCTTCTCTAACCTTTACAGCTGTCACCTGGACAGTGACAATATCCAAACTGTGGTCCTTGTCTCATCTCCCATCCTTCAAATGCATTCTCCAGAGTGCTACCATGGCAACCCCATAGAATACAAATCTTATCAGATTCTCAGAACTAATGCCTATGTCGTAGTATTTGACATATGGGCCTTTATGATCTGCTGCTTCGTTCTCTCTCCTTCCTTCCTTTCAAGCAATCATCAGTCAGTCATCTTCATTTCCTTTTCAGCTACTTTCTGCTTAGAGTGATGTCCCATCATTGTTCCAAAAATAACCTTCCAAATTCACTATCAGGTGTCACCTCTTCTGTGAAGTCTTCCCAGATTCCTTTTCTGAAGATAGACTGACTCTCACACCTTTTCTGTTCACATTTTTCTTATGGGATAAGTTACTCTGTATATGCTTATTGTTAGTATTATTGTTCATTCGATCTTATGTGGCCTCCTGAGGGTAGAAGCCTTTCCCTTGCCTCTTTCCTCCTCCTTTCACAGTATGTGGTCAAGCCTGTAGCAATTGCTTATTTAACACATTTTTTAGTGTTATGGTAGAAATAGCATGTGAAAGTGACAGTCAAATTCTGCTCTTCTGCAATATTTAAAAACTGGAGAGTCTAGCTATATAAAATGAAAATGACTAACTGGTAAAGGAGATCTGAAGGATGCTTATGAGCCTTTAATGGACCTTTTTTATTAGCTTTGAGTATCTCCTGATTCATTAATAATGAGGAAAAGGAAGAATGCTGGCAAGATTTTATCTCAAATCTTTATTAAAACAGAATATTTTTTTCCAAAAATAGCTTCTATGTAAAGCACAGATCAAGTTTGTCTATAAAATCAGCATTCAGGAAATAACTTGAATCTTTGTCTAGCTCATAAAAATGGGATGCTGGGGCTGGAGAGATGGCTCAGTGGTTAAGAGCACTGATTGCTCTTCCAGAGGACCCGGGTTCAGTTCCCAGCATCCACATGGCAGCTAATAACCTTTCATAATGCCAGTTCCACGGGATCCAATGCCCTCTTCTGGCCTCTGCAGGCACTGCATAACATACATGCTTCCAGAATACTCATACACCTAAAAATGAAAGTAAGCACATTTTAAAACAGTTTTTAAAATGAGATGCTGAGCCCACGTATCACTTCCATGTGCTTTCCTGATAAATGACAGATTTGTGTGATAGGTAGAAGTGAGTGGCATCTCCACATCTCAGCTGTGTAAAACAGAGCTCATCATCGTCCCTCTCCACCCAGCGCCATGGCCTATGTTGCTTGCCACCTGCTCAAAGCTCGCTTGTTCCCTTTGCTGTTCCCTCTCCCTCCTTGCCCACACCCTGTCTGCTGTTGATTCTGTCTTCCTGCTATTGCTCACATCTGTCCTGTCTTCTGCTCCCATGGCTGCTGTCCTAATTCGGGTGCTTATTATCTCTTGCTTGAACTGCACCAATAACCTCCCAAATGGCCTCTCTGCCTCACTCCGATCAGTCTTACCTATCAGGTTAATCTACCTGAAGTCTAGCTTTCATCATGTCCTAACCCAGCTAAAAACCTTTCAGCAGCAACTCTATTCCCCACAGAATCAAGTCTGCGTGCACTCAAGGTGTGTCCTTCGCAACATTATTTTTCATTACTCCTTTCATGTTCCATAAGCTCCCACTAAATCAAACCACTTTCCCTTTATTCCTGGCACATTCATTGACTCGCTAGGTATTTATTGAACCACTAGGTGAGGCTCTGAGGAGACTGAAATAAAAGCAATATTTCTGACCTCAAGCGGCCGGCAGACCCTTTCCTTTCCCCCTCTGGACTTTAAATTGTCCGGTTCCCATTGCCTGCTGCGATCTTCTGGCCTCTCGTCCCCACTCTCATAGACATCTGCCTGGATTTCACTCAAAGTCAATGCCCCTTCCCCCCATTCAAATGCCACCTACTTTGGGAGGCTTCCTTCCAACCTGCCACTTTCTTGCCAAGCTAAAAGAAATCGATTCCTGTTCTCGATTACTCCACTCCACTCGCTTTCTCTTAAGGTTGTTTCTCATTTCTGTTGAAAACTCTATGTTCCTGAGAGCAGCTCTGTGTTGGTTTCACCCATGCATCCTAAATCACATTCAATACCATGCAGAGCAAGTTCTAATTATTCAATTAAATTTAGTCAAGTGGACAAATCTTCCAGCAATACACCATAAAAGTGAAGCCTCGAAAGGCTTAGATTTTTAAAGTGGAAAGAGATCTTTCTCTGGACTTTGCTCCTAATTCTCAAAGAGGCATTGGTCTTATCACTATGCATGTTTTTTTCTTTTTGGTGTGTGTGTGTGTGTGTGTGTGTGTGTGTGTGTGTGTGTGTACGTACTCGGCATGATGCTCAGTGCCATGTAGATTGGAGAACTTGATGCGAACGGCTGGCATGGAAGCCTCTTGACTTAGCAGTCCCAAGGCTCTGCTGGTTCAGTCACCAGGGTGGTTCCTTGTCGATCTGGTTTGTACAGACTCTATTCTGCTCTCTCCTAGAGGCATGGCAGGAACCAGCTTCTGAGACTCTCAGTTCCAGTGTTGAATGGCAAAGGCAAAGCTGGTTTGCAGCCCGGAGACCGATGTGCCAAAGCTTGGCAGATGATTCAGTCTCATAAGGGTGACTGGCTGGGTGGCCAGAGCCAGAGGCTGTGGATGCCTAGGTTATGCCTGCCATTCAGGACGTGGGAACAAACCGATGGGGAACAAGAAGCTAGAGCTGAGTCTCAACAAAGCCCAGGGCCTCCTGGGAGCGGGAAGCCTCATTGGCTCTTCCTAGCCATTGATGGACTCATTTTCTAGCCTCAGCATCCGCCTCATCCCTGTACACAGTCTCTATTCCCTTCATAACTGACAATCGCGGTGGCTCAAGCACCCTTGTGGTTCACGCCTCTGTTCATGCCCAGGCTGAATGCTGTCCTTGCTACTGTTCCCGCTGTCAAGTCTGTGGAATCATTTTCCATCAAAGCCTTCCTCAGATGCTCCATCTAGTCAGGATCCTTCTTCGAGTGCCACACTCAAAATACATCACTCCTTTCTCCAGCTTTACCATTCACTTTATTCTGCTCCATCTTACAAGCATTTGTTGGTCACCCTGTTTCATTTAATGGGTCATAAGTCTTCCAAATTGCCGCATTTTTATTCGGAATGTAACTCCAAAGCCTTTCTTGGCTTCCAGAATACAGTCACCCTGCTGATAACTAATGCATGTTTACTAAACCGATGTCTGATATCTGAATACAATACTATGATATGGTTCGATGAGATTGATGTGCTTCCTGACAGCCTTTCTGCTTCTTGAAAGGGATTTTGAAGCTAACAGAAAGAGTCATGCCTTTACCCGTCAGATGTACCTGGTTACCACCCCCCGGAACACAGTGCAGTCCCTAGGTCTGAGAACCAATTCTGCGAGACCCAATTTCCTCTCTGAATTCCCTCATGTCATCCCTCCTTCTGACAGTTTTGGGGCTCACTTGTTCCCTGTCACTAATTTCTTTGGACTTGATTATCAGTCAGCATGCAAGTAAAGTGTAGCAATGCTCTGAGAGACAGGGAGGGCACCCTCCCCACCAGGCCCCAGCTTGCAAGGAGACGCATGAGCACGAAGGCAGTGTTTTGTCTTTTGGCCTCCTAACCATTGCTTTTGACTTGCACACTCCTGGCACCTATCCAACATGAGGACATCATCCTCTACTTTGTTATAGACTTTCTTGTGGCCTTGTGTACGTTTAGCTCATTCCCAGAAAAACTGTAAATCTCTCCTCTCCCTGATCCTCTCTCTCTTTCCCCTATCCTCCCTCCCTCCCTCCCTCCCTCCATCCCTTCCCTCTTCCTTCCTTCCTTTTAAAAATAAGATCTCACTTTGTACATTATTCTGACCTTAAACATACTAATGTAACCCAGGATAGCCTTGAACTCATGCAATCCCCCTGTGTCAACCTCCTGAGTACTATTATCACAGGCATGTGCCAATACTCAGAATTAAAACTAAATTTATCAAGAGAAATAATTATGATATTCTATCATCTGCTACACATTGTTAAGCATTCAGCCATTATACAATGATGATTGCTGAATTCTACACACCAAGCCCCAACTTTGGGCATCATGTGAATCATGGGCATCAAAGTAAAAACTATAGCTTGTAATTAAAATATCTTCACTGCAATGTTATCTATAACAACCAGTAACTGGAAATCATGTCCAATAATGAGGTTTAAGATTCAGAAAATGATGGTGCATCCCTGTTATGGAGTACTACACAGTTATTAATGTGATAATTATAGTATCCACGGAGAAATGTGGAAAACATTTCTGATAGTGACTGATGAAAGAAGAAAAAATAGTCTGAAGCTATAATTGTAATTATTACTATGCATTATGATAAACATGTTTTACATGATGTAGTTTAAGTGATTTTACACTGTGTCCTTAAGGTTGTGACTACATCATCATTTGTAAACAGAAGTTAGGCATACATAGGATTAACAAAAATATATACATCAAGGCTGGGAATGTAGCTCAGTGGTAGAGTGCTTGCCCTAGCTTGCACACGGCCCTAAAATAGATTTCCAGTACCACAGAGCAAAGAAGAAAGAAATGACATTTGCTTACAGTTTTAGCATCATTAGTAGTGAGTAGTAGAAAAAGAATGGAGTGTAAATAGGTAGCTTTTATCAACAGAAGTATCCTGCGTGTCATATTTCATAGGCTTCTGAAATGAGTTTTGATCCTAGCTGTCATGATGCCGATGACCAAGAAAACATTTCCGTCACAGCTCTACTGAGTTCTGAAAATCAGGACAGAGCCTGCACGTTACCGTTGGGTCACAGAGGAATGTGACAATGCTGGTAAGGCTGGCAGTCTCAGGAAGCAGTGCCAGGTCCACTGGGGGAAGGCCTGACTCCTGACATTGGGGACACATGAAGGTGGAGTGAGATGAAAGTGGTCAGAAACACCGGAAGGCTTGCTTCTGTTCCCAGCCTGGTACCAAAGATCCAGGACATTTTAGAAAAACCACTTAGACTAAATAGGTAATTTCCTCTCTCCAGCTGGCCAGCCAACCCCTTCAACAAGAGCACATCGAGTTCCTGCTGGGTGGCAGTGCGGGCCTCAGCAATGGGCCTCCCTGCTTTCTGCTAGAGCTTGCTCGGGGGGCGGTGGGAGGGTAAAGTGGAATAATGCATGTTGGAGGCTGTGTGGAAATGCTGCACTAAATAACTATGAGCTATTATTAAGAAGCATAGACGCATAACTGGCCTGGCTAGTTCCACAATGCTAACAGCTGATGCAGCTTGAACCAAAGTAGCGACAATCAACTGCTAACAAAGCCAGGGAAAGACAAAGCCCTCATTGACATGGGCTACAGCTGACTTTTCTAATCTTTCCAGCTGGATGTATTCAGGTTTTCCCAGAAAATGGTCTGTACCTCTATCACTCCATCAGCACGCTGGTCACTCTGCCTGTGATACACGTCCTCTGACTGTGCACCTGCCTCTTCTAAATAGTCACCTCGCTCTCAAGGGCTGCTAAGGAAATGATTGTTCAATCCGAAGGCCTTATGTGACTTATGTTTTCTTTTTATTTGGTTGTATATATACATATGTGCTTCTGAGGGGTAATGAAAAGGACATTTTTTAACTTTTAAAATGTTCATTTATGTGTGCATCCGTGTATGTGTGATGCGTGTAGCGGTCAGAGGATACCTTGCAGTGGTTGGTTGTTGCCTTCCATCATGTGAGACCTGGGGATCAAACTCAGATTGTCACGACTTGGTAGCAAGTGCATTTATCCTCTGAGTCATCTCACTGGCCCAGAATTTTCCATCTTGATGAGTAATCTCTTACCTAATAAAGGGATGAACAGTATTTCCTCCTCAAGCTAGCATCTTACCACCTTCTTGAAAGACACAAAATACCCTGTTTTATTTTGGTAGAGTCTTGCTGTGAAGTCCTGAGTGGCCTAGAACTTGCTATGTAGATCAGGCTGGCCTCAAACTTGTACTGGCTTCATCTTGAGTGCTGGGGCTTTAGACATGCACTACCACGTTTGGTTGATTTCTCTCTGTCTCTGTCTCTCTCTGTATATAGATAGATATGTATCTGTATCTCTCTCTCTCTCTCTCTCTATATATATATATATATCAGTAATTGTAAATGGGTGGTACCCTTTTGTTGAATATGGCCCCTTTTCTTACATGGTCACAAACACAGTGCAATAACTTAAAAAACTTAGGAAGAAAATGGAGAGAGGATAAAAAGAGAGTGGTGAAAAGATAATTAGAAAAGCGACCCAGCCAGTCTTAATGAAGAATCTCTCTGTGATGATGAGGTTCTTGACGCCTCATGCTGCAGTGGGAAGATGAAGGTCGAGCCTGAGTCAAATCCTCCAGCCCTCCTTCCCTAAGACAGAAATCTTAGGAATATTACTCACAGCTCATGAAGCTTGATTTAATGAACCATTAGCAACATTTTCAGTTCTTTATTTCTCAGTCACTTAATAAGGTGATCATGTAAACTTGACATTCTCCCTGCAAAACTACAGTTAGCTCCATGTGGGGGAGGACTGGGTGGCTGTCATGGATATCGACTGTAGAAATAGGTGAGTGTTATCTTAGTTTACTGCTGGCTAAGCTGATGTTTAAAAAGGGCAGTTGACATACCAGTGTCGTGGGGAATTTCACGGGGTCCTACTTCTAGATATACAGCTACAGGCCATCAATGGATGCTGGGGGAGGGAGAATCAGTTCTCTCCAGGGACTAGCTCCCTAAGAGGTTATCTAATCCCAAGTGGTCAGCCCTAAACATGTACACACAAGCACCCCTAAGTGGACTCGGTGCATTATCTATATGTGTATATATGTGTATATATATATGTGTGTGTATACATATATATGTGTATATATATGTGTGTATACATATATATGTGTATATATATATATGTATATATATATATATATATAAAACACAAAAATCAGAGAAGAGAACAAGAAATTGAAAGGGAGTGGAAGAGACACGGGAGGGCTTTGGGGGCACTAGATGTGGAAATAATGCAAGGACAAAGTTCATATATCGATTTCTTAAGACATAAAAATGATTAAACTAAGAAAAATAAATAAATAAAAATAAAAAGGGCAAAGATATTCACAGCCTCCATGAATGGGCCACAAGAGACTTTAGGTTCTTTTAATATGAATTCTAAGTTAGGTAATGGTAAATAAAGCCCATTCGTTAAAGGGCTTACCATATCTGAATAGTGTCAAGAGTTGTTGCTGTAAATTCTGTAGGACTATAGAATTAATAAGTTGCAGAATGAAGGATTCTGTGAACTCAGTAGGAGATGATGGCATTGAATAATCGTTTGTACTACTTGTCAAGTACTGACCTGGTGTCCATTCTAGGAAAAGTACTGGGCCAGCCTCTGGGAGGGAGATAAACAGCTCTACAACCTGGGCCCACTCCTCATCCAGTTTGAGGTTTGGTTAACAGTCACTACAGCAATGGCTTCGGACAGTACGTTGTCCGTGGTTGTCATGACCGGCACTCTGACCACTATCACAGCTCTGCCGGTCACCTCTGTTATTCTGGCCATTGCTGTAACTCCCATCACCAACACCAAACAGCAAAATATTGTGAAGCATCTTTTTGCCTGTGGCTCTGTGGCAACTCTCAGAAGTGGCACCTGAGTGAAGATGACACCGTGACAAACTCTACTCAGCCTTGAGCAGACTACAGATGCCATTCTCCTGGGAGCCATCAATCCAGGGCAGAACACAGTGTTTGCAGAATGGGAAATGAGTGGTTTACATAATGTCTTACATGGGGGTGAGAATGAAGGTGTCAGTCTCTGTTTCTGAAAGCCCATCTGTGCTGACTTCTCTTCCTGATGAAAGACCAACAAACCTGTCACAAAAGGCCCCTGGTCATTCTGGGCCATATCCTACCTCTGAGAAACAAGAGGGAATGATGCATGAACCAACAGCCTCATCATACCAATTATAACCTCTTGAAGCACAAAAACAGAAAAATCTAGGACCAGAGAGACAGTGAGTCGCCCCCTGTACTGAGCAAACTCTGTGTTCGTGGACCAGTCCTTCAGATATCGCCATATTCATTACATGTATATGTTATATATCTGTCAGGGAATCAAATGAAGCTGATGGCTCTCTGAAGCACACAGCTGCTCCCTACACCCTGCTCCTTCCTGTCTCCATGTCTTAGCTCATTCCCCATCTTTAGTCTGAAATGCTGCTGTGTTGACTCTCCAAATGTCCAAATACTAATCAAATACTAATGGTTATAAAACTTGAATTACATGCCCTCAAAGATGCTGAAGTCCTAACTCTTAGTACCTTTGAATTGACCTTGTTTGAAATTGAGTCTTTGAAAATGATCACATTAAGATGAGGTCATTAAGGTGTTCCCTTAATAAACTGTAGCTCTTACTTACATAAGACAAATTTAGACATGCAGAGAGAGAGACACATACTGAAAGAGAGGATGGAAAGACAGAAGAATAAGCCATCTAGAATCCAAGAAAAGCCTAAGGCTAAGAGAAAGGCACTGAATAGATTCTTGTGGCCATTAGAAGGAACCAATACTTCTGAAGGTTTTATTTCTGGCCTCTAGAACTTTGGGTCAATACATTTCTGTTGCTCTGAGCTACCCATCATGTTATGGAAGTTCTAGGAACTAAATAATATTCGGCCACTTCCCAGAGAGTTATCTTCTCTGAGTGAAGCCTGGCATGTAATAAGCATTCAGCCATAATTATTTGCCCTCTGGCTTACTGTTGGAGTCTTCCATGGTGAGTGGTGCTGTAGACCCTGTGATAACAAAACTGTGACATGATTCACCTGCAATGCACTTCTAACCTGTGTGCATCAGACACATAAACTGTAGCTAGACAGATTCAAGATGACAAGGAAAGGAGCTATCCCAGGGAGGGTTGTGGGGAAAGTGGCAGACTGAGAAAGTAGCTTAGATAGAGGTTATCTCCTTCATAGCACAAGGAACTCCAGTAATAATTTTGACTATTTCTGCCTGTGTGCCTGTGTCTAGTGCCTGTGTGCCTTTGAAATCAGTCCAGGGGCTCACTAAAGGGTCCTGGGCTTCCGTGGATAGTCAAGAAGACATAATTGAGGAAGTTTCAAGGAGTCTTTATGTTCTGCTTCACTTTCTAGAGACTTCTTGATGCTCAGATGGGATTATGGGAAAGCTGAGAGACAATGCAAGCCTGTGGGTGCCTGGCATATGGAATGTGGAAGCTACAGAGAATGCAACCAGTGGTTTTCTTTGTTGCAATTAAAATTCCCCCATCAGAGTCTAGGCAGGCAGGGGTGATGCTACAGGGGCCTTAACTGAGAGCTGAATGAGAGCTGAATCCTAGGGATGTTTGTCACCAGGCATTTCAGAACCCTCCCAGTCTGCCTTGATCCCTTCCCTAGGGGAGGGGCTTTTGTATTGTCCTTCTCTTGTCCTCCAAACACTCATAATTTTGATACTTTCTAATATGGCTAATTGAGTAGAGAAAGGGCACTTTTCTTCCTCCACCTTTGAGTATCTCATTGGATGAATCTACCTACCCTTCCTCTGTCCTCCATTACTGCCCTCATTTCCATAGCTGTTCAGACTAGCATTTATCAGTACTTACTAGGTGATTGCTCTCCTCATCCAAGGCTTTTGCTAGTATCTGACTGGGTTTGGGAAAACGTTTCAGAAAGTACATACAGCTATAAGCTGACTTGTACCTCATCCTTAGAAACCTCGGACTCCATGGAACTTGTACACCTAGACTGCGAGGGAAAGTAGCGGGTCCCAGAAGATAGTTGCATAGTTTGAACAGGAAATGTGTAAGAGGCAGAAGCAATATTAATTTCCAGTTGGTTGGTCAAGGCAAATACCAGGATAGAAGGAGTTACCCCTCCTTTCTGTATGAGATTTTTACTAGTAACACTGTCCATCATGGAGCAAGTCCTTATCCCAGACCCTAACACATCAGGAAGCACAGGTTCAGCATATTATTGATGGGTCTTGTGGCTGTCATAGTCCGTTGATGGTCTTCCAGACAAGTCTGCCATTTGATCTATGAAATGATCCTGATAATCTCAGGTAGAACCAAAGGCTCCACCCTGTCATTTTACCTTCTACTTAGTACTTTGTCATCCTGTCTTGTGCTTTAGTGATGTGTTTGATAGTGTTTAGATTTAAGTGGCTACGGGATAGGAAATATATCCAGTGCTCTAAAAAAGTTATTATCATTGTGTGTATATATGTGAAAGAGAGAGAGAGAGACTAGAGAGAGAGAGACCGCATGCCACAGCATGCATGTGGAGGTCAAAGGACAACTTGGAGGAGCTGGTCCCCTCTTCCCGCCTTTATGTGGGTTCCAGGGACTGGACTCAGGTTGCCAGGCTTGCATGGCTGGTGCCTTTACCTGCTGAGTCAACTCACTGGACCCACTTCTTGTTTTCATGATTCTAAACACTGCTGTAGGCTCTTCATCCAAACAAGCCAGTAAATAAGCCAAGAGATACCTATTGGTTGTGTTCATTGTATGCTTAATAAGTATTAGGCGTTAAGTTGTACTCTGATCAATACTTTAAATAGAAGTGTCAGTAATTTCAGTAAGTTCTGGCCCATACTCTTTTTACATTTGTTCTATTTATTTTTATTTTATGTGCATGAGTGCATTTTTCCAACTTTGTCATTCAGTTTTTTGGTAAATTTCTTATTGAATATGTATTCATCAGATCCATACACAGCACCTAATCATCTTCATATGCCCTCCTCCTCTAACCCCCCCTCAACTGGATTTCATGCATTCTGTCATTTATGTTAAAGGCCTATTGTATCAATTTAGTGTGTCCACATGTCCCTCAGTGAAAGTTCATCCACTGAGGTCTAGTGGGCCTATCTAGAGTCCCTCTCCTTAAGAAGATCAGCTCTTCCTTACCCAGTAGTAATCAGCTGCTAATAGTTCTTTGGCTAAGATTTGGGGGAGGGGGATGCTGCCTATTGCCATAGTTCTAGGTTGAGTTTTTGTCTGCTTGAGTTTGCATGGGTCTTGTGCCTGCTGGCACCATTGCTGTAGGTTCATATGAGCAAGGTCCCAGGAGCCTGTAAGATTCTGTTTCCATATGGTTATGCACCTCCTCCCCTGACTTAATTATGCCAAGCCTGCAATACACAGCTTATCTCTCTGCCCAAAATTTCTGGTCTTTATGACAGTTCTAGTTGGTTGTTGCTGTCACAAAATATCTGGGCACACAAGGTAAGGAAAGAAGAACTTAATTTAGGCAAACAGTTTCAGAGGTTCCAGCTCATGGTCACTGGCTCCGTTATTTCTGGGACTGTGGCGAGGTGGCATATCAGGGTGGAGGGGTGTGATGGAACAGAGCTGTTCAGCTCATGACAGCCAGGAGCAAAGTCTATGCTAGGGGGGCCTTCCATCTTCCTCTTTTATTTCTTATGACCCTCAAGCTATTAAATGTTTATGTCCACATTCCAGATTCATCTTTGACTTTTGGTTAATCCTCTTGAGAAATTCACACACACACACACACACACACACACACACACACACAGAGAGAGAGAGAGAGAGAGAGAGAGAGAGAGAGAGGAGAGAGAGATGGAGATGTGCTTTATTTGTCTCCTAGGTGCTTCTCAGTCCAAGATGGCCATCAGGATGAACCATCACTATAACGTGGGTCTATTCTCACAGGAGAAGAAAGGAAAGGAAGATTTGTCTTTATTAGAGGAGAATAAATATACTTAACTGTTGAAACATTAAGCATAATGTCTTGCCCGATAAAGAAAAAAGAATTAGAATACCCATTAAGAATAAAGTACATTGAGGGGAAGTCAAATTCCTGTTCTAGATTCTTTATACTATCTATGATCAGCTTGAAAAACACTGAGCAGATTCAAATTTACAGAAAGTATCCATGGCTCGAGTTTTAGAGTAAATATTGAAAGCATACAGAGTGCACAACTCCATAGTTGATGGAAATCAGACATAGCAAAAGAAACCAATCTTTACTTTTCAAGGATTAAAAGTAAAAGAAAACATCCAAGAGGCAGAGTCAACTTAAGCACAAAATAAGATAGTAAGTTTTTAACCTACAAATATAAGATATAAAAATTTAAGGGAATTGAAGTTTCCAGAAATGGGGGTGGGGATGCCACTCAGTTGACAAAATGTCTGCTGTGCAATTATGAAGACCTGAATTTGACTCCCTAGCACCCAGGCAAAGCCCTAGACAAGTCTATAGCCCAGAACTGGAGGCTCAGAGGTAGGAGGATCTCAAGAACTAGATAGCCATCTAGATTAGCCAATCAGAAGCTCTGGGTTTAGTGAGAGACCCTGTTTCAAAAAAATAAGGCAGAGAGCAGTAGCAAAAGATACCCAGTGCTGACCTCTGGCCTCTGTATGCTCATGCATGGATGAGGGCACTTGTCCACACAAACACAGACACACATACAGTCTCAAGAAAAAGTAAACAAATTTTATGCCATACTAAATATATATACTCATGTAGTGTATAAAATATAAAAATTGTAGATGTGCCATTTAGGTTTGAGAAATTCACAGACATTGTCTTTGGCTAGCTGTGGAATTCTGTAATAGTCTCCATCTGTTGTAAAAGAAGCTTCTTTGATGAACGATGACTGGCATACTTGTCTGTAAATGTAAGGATTCATATTTAGCATACAGAAGGAAATTATATTTGTCTAGGCATGTGACAGTCTTAGGATTTTCTCTAAGATCTATGACCTCTCCAGTCATGTGTATTTGGCTATATTTACAGTACCACACATGAGTTTCCTCCCATCGATTGGGCTTTAAGTCCAATGAGTAGTTGTTAATTAGCCCTGAGATAAAAGTGTCACTACTGCACCATTGTCTCTTGCTGTGCTGGTCATTGATGTGTTTATTAAGTCTTGAAGCTGGGGTTGGTCTTACACGCTCCTGGGACTTTGCTCATATGAATCTACAGCAATAGTGTCAGCATCTGCATGACCTATGCAAACCCAAACAGACACATCTCCAGTACAGGACTGTAGAAATGGGCAGTAGGCCCCAATCTTAGTTGAAGAATTTTATTGGCAGCTGATTATGGCTGGGTGAGGAAGAGCTGATATTCTTAAAAAGAAGAACTTTATATAGGTTGACTAGATCCCAGTGGATGAACTTGCCCTGAGAGACATCTGGGCACACAAACTTAACTCAATAGGCCACAAATGACAGAATGAACAAATTCCAGTGGGGGAAGGCTATGGGAGGGTGCTAACTGGGAAAGGGGCGTAAAGATAATTAAGATGTTCTGTATAAAATACACAAAAATTTAATGAAAACTTACAATAAAACAAGATATAAAAAGATATAGATAATATATAATAGTATATATTATCCTCATTAATTCTTGCATATAAACTGTTGCAAATACCCATTCCTGTTTCAAGAGACATGTATGAAATCAAAGATTGCAAAAGAATAAAGGATAGAAATAATGTGGAAGATGAATACTAATGTGTATATCTAAGAAGGATACATTAATATCAAACAACATAGATTCAAAACATGGCTAAAGATAGTGTGAATTTTCTATGACAAATGTTTCAATCAGTAAAAAATTACTATGTATAAACATAAACATAAACATAAACTCAAATTTTCAAGATATATAAAAAAACTGACAGAATTATAAGAGAAAAAAATCAGAATGGGAAATGTTTTTAATGTGTCTCTCTTCATCACAGATATATTTTAAGTTAAAAATGTATCATACAAGGATTAAAGCTAATTAAAATTTTGGCTTAAAGGATGAATATGTAGCATTGATCTGCATACACAAACACACACACACATATATATATACACATATATGAAAGTCATTTCTGGACTTTGAATTAATCTTAACAAATTTTAATCGATTAGAATCATGTTAGGAATAGTCCTCAATAAAAATGCAATTAACTAAAGAAATAAAAAGTAAAATTTAATTAGAATATATTCATACGATTACACATTAATTCACACACTTCTTGGTAATTAAAATTGTCTAGCCAAATCTGGGCATGGTGGTGCACATCTTTGTCCCCAGTACTTGGAAAGCAGAGGCAGGCAGATCTCTGTGAGTTCAAGGCCAGCCTGGTCTACAAAGTGAGTTACAGGTCAGCAGGGGCTACAGGAACAGCCTGTGTCAAAAAGACCAAAATAAACACATAAATAAGTAAAGCTAAGAATCTCACCAACAGCTTGCAAGAACTACTGTTAACTATTCAGAAAAATTTCCTACTGACTTGTCAGAGTGGAATGTAGCATACACCTGTATTTCCTCTCCCAAGGGGGCGGGGCGCAGGTGGCTGAAGCAGGAGAACTGGGAGTTTGAAGCTAGTCTGGGTCACGTGAGACCCCCCAGCTCAAAAACAAAAACAATTGCAAAAGAAAGTGAAACAAAAGGAAAATGGAACTGTCATGTTTCCAGTCTGAACTCTCTGTTCCCCGTTCACTTTCCCTCCTTGCTAGGTACCTAGCACTGTGGGATGCAGTTAGGAAATTCCACAGAGGGAGATTTACAACCTCAAAAGGTAAGGACCCGGAAAACCCAGAAAGGAGGTTGCAATGGCAGGAATTAGGAAATATAAAGGATGTGGAAGAAAAGAAACAATTAAGATGAGAAGATAAGTTAGGAGAACAGAAAACATTGCGAACATAGAAAAGGAGGTTAAAAAAACTAAAAATCATTTCCTCAAAAATATGAGGTGTTCTGTATGAAATACACAAAAATTCAACAAAAAATTTTAAAAATATATGAGCAAAATTCTTTTACTGAAAAGTATGAATAAAGTTGCTGGCTGTTGTAGGCCAGCCAGATCTACATATTGAGACCCTG
Organism: Eospalax fontanierii; assembly: GCA_035773235.1. Lineage (NCBI taxonomy): Eukaryota > Metazoa > Chordata > Mammalia > Rodentia > Spalacidae > Eospalax > Eospalax fontanierii. The sequence continues at coordinate 26,243,421 of CM069551.1, read as the reverse complement.
TCTAAAAGAAGAAGAAGAAAGAATAAAATTTACAGATTGGGCAAATAGAAGTGTACAAATAATATCACTAGTGAGTAAATGGCTATTAATACCAATATTGCATATATTAAAAGCTAAGGGGGCAAATGGACAGTGCATATTTCCAATATGTCTGGAAATAAATATGGACTGTATACATTCCTAGGAAACTGCAACTCAACAAAACCATTTTCATGCAAAATAAGAATCCCACATTGCTCTTTCATATTAAAAACAACAGGACAATGCAAAACAAAAAACTTCCGTCCTATCCAGAACTCCTTGGCTCAGATGGTTTTTACCAGTAAATTCTGTAAGCATTCAAGGGTAAAATATTTCCAATTTATACACATCCCTTAGACAACAGATCAAAAGTGCCCATGATCCATTAGGTTTTATGGGGTATCACAGAATCTTGATGCTACCACTCAACATGGGCAAAACAAGAAAGGAAAATTAAAGCCAAATTTTTCTCATGATTGTGACTAATTTGGGTTTTGTTAGGAATGCAGGGTGACTACAACTTTGGAAACACAATTTATGTAATTCACCAAATTACAGAGAGAGAGAGAGAGAGAGAGAGAGAGAGAGAGAGAGAGAGAGATCCTCACGGAGATGCAAAGGAAGTATTTGGAAAAAGATCATTCACTATAAAATTCTTATTGAAACTGAACTAGAATAAATGTCCTTACTACTGCCATTATTTACAAATATCACACTAGGCACAGAAACCTAGAAAACTCTTCTCTTCAGATTTGGAGTCAGACAGAATTGTCACTGTGGCTACTGCTGTTCAGCTTTGTCCTGGGTTTCTTTGGTAGCTCAATAAAACAATGGAAAGCACTAATGGATATAAGAGTGGAGAAACAGGAAAATAAGTGTCACAATTACAGACGATGTAATTATGTGTAGAAAATCCAAAGGAATCCCCAGAGAAATTATTGTAATTCATGCGAGAGTTTGAGATAGTTGTGGTACTCACATACAATACTTAACCAATAAGTTTAATTCATAGACTTGGAAATGAAATAAAAGAACTGCATTTACAATAGCAGAAGGCGAGATGATACCCTTGGGAACAAATCTGATATAGTATCTTTGTTCAAGATCTCTTAAAGTTCTTATTGAGACACACTAAAAGAGAAAAGCAAACAAGTGTCCTTGGTGCCATCATTATGAATCACAATAGTTGATTTATTTGCAAAGATATCTTTACAAAATATTTGACTTATAAATTTCATGCAAACACAAACAAAGCTTCATGAATTTGTATTTTTTTTTACTTTAAGTTAGCAGGCTGGTTTAAGCATATAAGAATGTCTAATTAGATTCATTTCTTTATGTGTGTGTGTATATTGGATATATATTGTGTGTGTGTTCGCACACACGCTCATATGTGCACACACACTATGGTGTGCCTGTGGAAATCAGAGGACAACTTATGGGAGTCATTTTTCTTCCTCTATTACATGGGTCTTGGGGACAGAACTTACCTTGTTGACTTGGTAGTGAACACCTTTCCCTATGGAACCATTTTGCTGGCCCTGATTCAAACATTTTTTAAAATCATTTTTCAATGGGAGAATGACTCATACTGGCTGAAGATAGTCTTAGATCCCAAGTTTTGAGAAAAACAAACAAACAAAAAACCACAAAAAGAATCTATTTAAGAGATTGCTAGGGCAATTAGATATCCTTATTGGGGGGGGGGGACCCAAGTTGAATCTTTATTTCATGCCATATTAAAATGATCCACTTCAGTGGATAAAAAATAAAGTGTATAGAAAGTTCAAAAAGAGAATTTTGGTCACATTATAGTCAACAGGCTAGTTTCCCCCAAGTCGCCATGAAAAAGGGAGACAACTCAATGAGAAAAATGGGTAAAAGACTTATACAGATGCTTTTAAAAATAAATACTAAGGGCTAGGGACGTAGCTTAGTGGTAGAGTGCTTGCCTAAGATGTTCAAGGTCCAGAGTTCATTCTCTAGCACCAAAAAGAAATTCCACTCATTCCACTAGATATAAGATAGTCAGTTACTGAATTCTATATATATTGAAGTCCTGGGCACATGGAATTCTCTCAGTAAAGAACCCAAACAAAAGCAAAATTTGAAGCATAGAAGGAGGGACACATGAAGGGAAGAATGATCTACCTTTATAGTCTAGAAACAGCAATGGCTCATATCTGGAGCAGTCCATATTACATATGCAGGCCCGAGCTCATAAGGCTGACTATGAGTTATATCCATCCCTGGCCAGCTGCAGGTATAGGTTAATTGAATAAAATATAGAAGGGATTTTCAGCTGTAAGAGTCCTGAATGTATTTCTGGGAGAGATATGGCTGAGTTGTTTAAATCAATTTGAACATGGAGACATTTTCACCCAAGTGCCTCCTATAGGCCAAACAGCTGGTGGGCTGGCAAATATCAAAGGCAGAAGGTTAGGAGGTAAAATAAAAGATATCTCTGCTGGGGGATTGGGATGTGGCTTGGTTGGGAGAATGCTTGCCTAACATGCATGAAGCTCTGGGTTCCAGCCCAAGCACTGCATGAACCAGAACTGTAATCACAACACTCGGGATGTAGAGGGAAGAGGATCAGAAATTCAAGGTCACCCTTGGCTGAGTATTTAGTCTGTGGCAAGCCTGGGATATATGAGATGCTGTCTCAACAAAGAAACAAAAAGATATTTCTGTTGGATTCAGAGAACTTGAAGATCACATTAGCCCTTTGCATTTACATAGCTTTTCGCTATTTTAAAATGTTTTTAGCACAAATGTCACATTTGTTTTGAGGAGAGGGTTTTCCTGCCAGTTTGTATCCAGGAAGGATACCATGTCAGACATGTTGTTAGAAGGCTATCTCTGTCATGCGCTGCTGACCTGTGGTCTGGAATAGATTAGGGAATGGCAGAGGAGGTTGAGAGATTGCTGATCCTGTAGCATTACTTGTGTGGCCTGGAATAAAGTGATTTACCTCCAAGGGCATTGATTTTCCCTTCTGTAGAATTGCTTTGAAATCCTTGGTTGAAAGGTTTTTTTTTTTTTTTTTTTTTTTTTTTTTTTTTTTTTTATAAAGGCCTTTTTTGGTAGAGCAGTTACCAATACAGGAATAGCAAACATAAACCTGTAAGAATAATCCAGGCTGGAAAAGCCAGGGAGCGAAATAAAAAGTCGTCTTGAGACTCCTTTGGCCTTATCTGGAAATGGAATCAAAGTTTGAACAGAAACATGGATTGGAGGTATCTAATGTATCCCGAACATAATACTAAATCTGGACCACAAAGACCAACCAGGTGTTTGTACTGGTTCAGTGACAACTTAGCTGTGCAAGCTTGGGTAATCTGTTGCCCTTCTCTGAGCCTCACTTTTCTTGTTGGTGGCATAACAAGGGTCCCCTCTCTCTAACTCCACGATTAAGGGATTGAATGACTTGAATGTTTGTGACAGATTTTTCAGTTGGAATAGCTTGTCTCAAACAGAGGAATCTGTTGTTATGTCTTAGCCCTGTTTGCAAGGTCTATTGTCAGGCAGAGAGATGATTAGAATTTAATTATTTATTATTGTTTTCTTGTCACTTGAGAGATAGCTCCCCATTCTGTCTACCAGATAGTAAATACTATATTGTTCCTTTGTTGTTTGACACTTAGCCTCCCAGCTTAATAATCTGTTTACTTAAACATTTCAAAGCCTCACAGAATTTCAGAGGCGTGTTATTTAAAATTAGGTATCAAAACATCCAACAACCTAGAAGAGTAAACAGAGTCACAGTTGCTTTTCTGGGCTCTGCAGTTGTTGACTATTTTGAATTGTAATGTAAAAGCAGAATAAACAGCAACAAAGAAGTAAACACATTAGCTTGAGATGGAAATAGGAATTATCTATAAAACTGCTAACTGATGCTGGGCTTTAGTGACTAATTTTACACACAGTTTCACCACTGTGTGCAAGTTGGCTATGGACAAGGACAGTCCCCCAGGAAAGCTCATCTTCCACACAGGCCAATGAAAGCTTGCTTCAGTCTGTCAGGCACATGGTGACAAGGTTTGTCCACAGCTAAGGAGACTGGAATCCAGGAGGTTCCTACTGATTTTGGCTTCCAGATCTCTGGTCCTTTCTTTTGTTCTGTTATAGCCTCACTGAAATTTGGTTCTAGAGAACATTTGATTAAAATGTTATTTTTAGCAAATACATAATTTCCTCCATTAAAATTCAAAAACCTAAGAGAGTAGCTTAGGCTTGTAACTGTGATTCTGTTGGCCACTGGTGTCCCACAAAATCTGAGCAAGAAGAAAAAAGAGAAAACAGGCCATGAAATGCATTCCCCTTTGGAGAAAAGATGTTGAACCCATTGCCAAACATAACATCTTCCCAGTTGCCTCCCAGAGATCATAACTCTCTACTGGAAACCTGTGGTCCAAGTGACATCTTTTCTGATGGGGACATCTCCAGATGGGTTGTAGTTCAGTTGTCAGACTCCAAGAAGGCTACATAGAAGAAGGGTGTAAAATTCCTGCCTTGCTCAGCATAGGCCTAATTTTCAGTGATATGATGATTCAGTGTGCTGATGACCCAGGACACTGGATGTAGCCTCAGCTATGCATCCACCCCAGGCTTCACCTCCTCATGACTTTAGCAGTTGTGTTGCTGTGTGGTAGACACGGGCACCTGTACTTTGGTTGCTTTTCATGTCAAATCAAGGGCCAAACCTTGTGTCACTAATGCATATTACAAAAGAGACAGTGGCCTGGTTGGCAGCGACTCAGGAATCATTTTCTGTTGAATTTGGAGAATTCTTTCTGGCTAATTTAGATGAATTTAGGATTAGGTGAATCTATTAACAAAGGCTGAGCCTGGGTGGCATTGTGCATTTCCTAGTTTTTTTAAACCTCTGTTTCCGTGTGTATGTACTTGTGTGTTAAAGTACATGCAGCATGAACATGTATATGGTAGCCAGTGGACAACCACGTGTGTCATCTTCTGGAATGCCATCCATGTCCTTCTAGACAGGCTGTCTCATCGGCCTCAAGCTTAGTAATTGGGCCTCCTGGCCAGTGAGCCCCAGGGATCTGCCTGTCTTCCCCTCTTTGGTACAAGAAATATAAGCATGTGTCACCATGCCTGATTTTTTTGCTTGGTTTTTATTTTGGTTTTGGTTTTGTTTTTAAACAAAATTCCTTACTCATTGAAGTGTCTCTCTAGCCATTTTTGAAGGAAATTTTAGTTCTCTTTTTTTTAAAACTATTTATTTACTGCGTTTTTAGGTTTATAACCCGACAACTCAAAATGTTGAAAACTTAGCTAGTAAGCAGTCTAAAACATGAGAAACAATTTAAAAGGCTTGACCATGAGGGAAAGTGAGACTCAGAGAAATCAGCAAAAAAACAAGAGATTGTGGTCAGATGCCTTTTCTGGGTGAGGGAAAATATCCTGGGGCATTGAAGGAGTGGAAGAATCTGTGAATCAGCAAGGATGGGCTTGGCACAGAGTCCGAAGGTGTGCCCATGTCTTCAACAGAAGACAAAGCAACTTCCTTCTTCTTTGTTCAGAAGGAACATTAGAGCTTTGCAGAATTCAAGGATCCTTCTAGGCCGATGTATAGAAGTGTTGATTAACAGAGTGTGCCAGCTGGGTTCTGGGTCCTTGAGAGAGTGAAGGTAGTTTTCATTGCAGTTCCTGGGTCTCCTTGTAGTGAGTGACAAAGGGAATATATATTTTAAGTCAAATAAAGAAACCTAGTGAAAAAAGTTCATGATAGCTCTAGTGAAAGGCCCAGGTCTGGTTGCCAGCCTAGCTGCCTGTCTTCAGAGCCATTCTTCACTGTGGTGAGTCTGAGTCACACAGGAAATAGCTTGATGCCTTAGTCTGAAAAATGGAACTAATAACCTATCCCCCTGATTTATATATATATAAAACATACTGGTGGATAAGCACTGTGCAAATTATTCCTTAGACTCTCTCAAAGGAAAGATAGAAACAGTCTATGATGACATATGCCTGGCGACTGAGAATTGATTTTTTAATTCATCGATGATTTCCTAAGTCTTCTGTGTTGTCTCTAAAATCAGAGGGACCTTACTGATGGAATTAGAATTGGAAGTAGAACATCTGTTGCCGAAACCTTGGTTTTTGGAGTCAGAAAACTTGGTCTTGAATTCTAGTTCAATGACTTCTTATCTGTACCATCATTCATTAAGGAAACACATACCACCTATTAAGAGTTATAATACATTAAGTTCTTGGAATATCAGTTTCCTCACCAATAAAATAAAGATGAAAGTGTAATCTCCCAAGGTTAAGAAGATGTATTACCTACAGTGGACCAGCAGTGAGCATGAGCTCTCTGCCTCCAGTTAATATATAAAGAGATTAAGAAGGTATGGCTGTGTCAGGCGCTTTGAATACATGGTAGAAGGCAGTGCCTGGTTCTAAGGTAGGGGCGGGTGCCGCTGGTTCTGGAGATGGAGCACTGAGGAGTTAAGATGCTCTGGAAAGTCAGGAGAGGGTTTGTTAAATGTTTGGGACCATGGTATGGATTCTGACATGATGCTGGTGTTGGTCACTCATAAGCAGATGGGATGACAGAGGGTATATACAAGGGATCCCAAGTCAATCTTCATCTGGTTTAATACTTAGCCTTTTCTTTTTTTGTGTGGTGAGTGGGGGAGATCCAGGCATGCATCCATCTACCCATCCTTTCTTTAGTTAAAGAAATGTTTATTTACTGTCTCTCCCATGAGTGGAATCTTCCTAGCATTGTAGATATAACAAAACGTTTTTATGGATGACCAGGGAAGTGTAGATGAATGGAGCCTTATGAATCACTGTGAGGAACAGCAAGATGGTGATCAGATCTATGAGAGATACCCCTGAGTTTGCCACTCGCTGGCTGTGCATTTTAGGGAAGACAATAAACTCTGTCAACCTTAAGGTCCTCTCTCCCCATTTTCATTGGCGTGAGGATCAACTGAATTCATGGACTGAAGAAGGCTGTGGGTCAGTGCTGGGTTGTGCAGATGTGTGTTTCACTTCACTGTCAGTGAATCTATCATATTTGCATTATCACAGGAGGTCTGATCCTCTTCATAATTTTACTGTAATGACACACATAATTTATTGTCTTTTCCTTTCTTGGTTTCTTTTTTTCAATAAGATATCACTGTAGAGCCCAGGCTGACCTAGAACTCACTACTTAGCTCAGGCTGACCCAGAACTCACTTTGTAACTCAGGTTACCTTCAAACTCACAGCAGCCTTGCCTCACCTCTCAAATGCTAGGATCACGGCTGAAGGCCACTCAACCTACTAGTCCTGTCTTTCTTGACATAGCTTCTTTCTACTCTTTCTACCTGTGTGGATGCATCTCTGCTCTTGTGTCCTGCAGATTCCTAAGGGCAGGCTAAGAAGGACTGATCCTGCCTTTGGGATGGGGAAGAAGCCTGTTCACTAATGCAGGAACAATGAAGGCATTAGAGAATAGAGAATTACAGAGGTCACAGTAAGAACATGGCGGCGGGGGGGGGGGGCTCAGAGTGGTGAAATAAAATCTAGAGAAAGAGTTGAGAGCAAGAGGCAGAAGGAGAGGCAGCCGCAGCCTTCCAGCTGGCGGGTGTGTCGGGGGGAAGCAAAAGGCACCTCCCATTTTAAAAAGCTTATCTCATCAATCTGTAATATTTCTGCTGATGTCTGAATAGAGAGAAAAATATGCGTGTGTGTGTGTGTGTGTGTGTGTGTTAATAACAGTCATCTATTTATAGGCCCTAAATTATATGCCATGAAAGTCTTTCTGAGACAAGATGTGTTATTTGGCTGCCAGAAGGAAAAGTTAAAGGAATAAAAGAGCTTCTAGATTTCTTCTGTCTCTTCCCTCATCCTCTGTGTCCACTACATTCTTCTGGTTAGTGACAACTACCTACTCTGTGCTTTAGAACCAAACTCCAAAGAGGGAGAAGAGTAGGCTGTGCTTCTGACTTGAGAAGGATGGGTCTCCATGGAGATCCCAAACCCATCACTTCCAGCTGGATGATGCGGCATCTTTTCTGGCTTTCCTATATTTCAGAGGATAAGACTGAGATCCATAAGATGGACCCACTTGAGGTTACCGAGGGAGCTGGTGATAGAATCTCCTGTTGGTTAAGTCTAGTTTGTTCCCTCTTCTCTTCTTGTGCTCTTTCTTCTCTCCTGCCCCCCCCCCCCCAACCAGGGTGCTCACCAAAGCATTACTCCTGTTTTTAATTCCAATCAACTCTGGCTCTCTGTCAGTCACACTTGAAACCATGAAGATTCACTTCACTTTTTCCTCTGATGTGCAAAGCACTGTCGCAGTCTCTATATGGTTACAGGGAATCCCATTCTTGACCCCAAGTTAAATTATTAAGATACAGTGATTTCACAGCGTGGGCTTTGGGGTTATACCTGGCTCCTCCTGTAACTATGTGACACACACATAGATTACTCGATCTTAATGCTTCAGTTTCCTCATCTATAAAATGAAGACAACTTTTTTTTTGAGGGTCTCATTTAACTCAGGCTGCACTTATATTCACTAAGTAGCAGAGGATGGCCTTGAACTCCTGGTTGGTCATCTTGCCTCTATGTTCTAGGAGCTGGGATTACAGGACTATACCACCATGCCTGGCTTAAAATGGACATAATAACAGAATTTCCCTTGTAATATTGTTAGAGTGAATGGGACCATATAGATAAAACACTTAGCAAAGGTTGGAATATGGAAGATTCTCAATATTTTATTATTATCATTATTGCTATGATAATGTCTTATGGGTCAGAAAAAATAGTACCTCAAGAGCTTTTTAAATGAATTCCAACAAGTCAATATCCTTACTTAACTGACCTTCACATGCACAATATTAATAGAGTAGATTAATACCACCACACATAACTAACAGGCCAGTTTATAAATATTCTGTTTGAGGATGCTGGTAACAACGATATTTGGCTTAGAGTTACATGAGCAAAGTGTTCTTTCATTCCTTTTATAGGGGGCTTTAAAAAATCAAGTTCAAATAGATCTGTCAAGGGGATATATCAAAATATAGTCTCTCAGCAAAACATTCCATTTTTATATCCTTTTCAAACAATCCCAGGATAGGATTATTTCAAATATTTAATCTTGCTTAGTATGGTGGTGAATGCCTTTAATACCAGCACTCAGGGGGCAGAGGCAGGCGGATCTCTTTGAGATAGAGGCTAGCTTGGTTTCTATAGTGAGTCAAGGTCTACTGAGGCTACAGGGAGATCCTGTCTCAAAAAGACCAAAAAACAAAACAAACCAAAACAAAAATAACTATATACTTAATATCCTATAATATTTATGACAGTGTTCAGCACCTAATAGGTCTTCAATAATTCTAAGATATAAAGTTGATTAAACACAGGTTAGAGTGGGAGTGAAGGTCAGCAGTATTCTTGGGAGGCCTGGCATGCGGATATGAGGATGTCCATTAAATTAATGTTTATGAATCACATAACTTTCAGGCATATTACAAACATTTTCTTTGCAATTTTCCAAACAACCTTGAAAAGCAGGTATTGTTTTTGCTTTTAGGGGTGTGGAATCGGGTCCAGGGTGGTTAAGTGATCTATTCAATTCAAATAGGTACATAAAAGACTGCAAATTTAGATTCCTTGGGTATTTTTTCCCCTGTGGTTACACATAGGACCAGTGTTACCAAACCACTGTCCTTCATTGGGAGTGGATCCAGGTCAGTACCTTGCCATCCCTAAATCTATTACTCTCCCTGGACAACGTGAGGGTGGTTTTGAAAGTGTGCAATCTCAAGTGTTAGAGACAGAGAGTGTGGAAGTGCCCCTTGAACTGGGAGTCCTTTTCACATCCCCCACGTGGGGTGTAGGTGGCAGGCTGAGAGCTGGTGGCGCTGGGTGGAAGCCACTACTCAGAGCTTGGAGAGTGGGAAGAGAGTTCTTCTGTTACTAAGCAAGATTTTAAAAGCTGTTGTCAAGGCAGAATCCCAGCCCTTCTGTAAAAGGAAGGTTTTTTCTCTTCCTGGTGCTGTCATCAGTCCTGAGACTGATCCTTTCCCTGACCCACCTGCACCCTGGCAGCTCCGGAAGGGAGACCCTGGGTGCGGTGAGCAAGGAAGACAAGAAACTTTGCTGAAGGAGTCTGCAGAGAGAAACCTGAACAGCAGGAGGCGCTTCGGAGAGCGGTAGAGCCCCACGTAGCAAGGGAGATGGCCTAGCCGTCCTCCTCACCACCTAGGAAATCCTCCCCACATGCAGTAGTGCTGCCGGACCATGCCTGCTGGATGAAATCTCCTTGTGCCTGTCAGGAAAGGCCTTTATCCTGAGATCTGGCCTTCCCTTTCTTTGCTCCTGTATCATCCCGGAGGCCATTCCCAGGAGCTTTTCGGCCTCCTTGCTGGGGCACCTGGGCCTTTGCAGAATGCTGTTTCCTCTGCCTGGAAAGCTGCCCCTCCCCGCTTTCTGACCCTTTGAAACCTGGAAGTCACTCTTTGTGCCATAGTACAAGACTTGTAGATCAAGTTCAGGGTACTTCTCCCACAAACTAGGCAGTGATAACAGCCTCTTTGTATGACCATCCTGCGCCTGAGTTCCAGCCCACCATAGCCCTGGAGGAGCTAGAAAACAGATGTGGAGGGGGCATGTTCCAAATTTAGACCATGTCCTGTTCTCTAAAACTGCTGATGGAAAAATGTAGCAGTAACCCGACAGAACTTCTCAGCCTGCCTTACCTTCCTTCTCATCCTGGACCCCCAGGGAAGAGTGGAGTTCAGTATTGAGATCAGATTTCAAGTGCTATGGCTGCGACCATGGTCAGTGGGAGAGCACTCGCTTAGCATGTGTAAATCCCACGTTCATTCCCCAGAACCAATAATAATAATAATAAACGATTTGAGCTCTAACTTTCAAGCCCAAGTACTTTTGTGAACTTGTGAATGATGAGGTCAACCTAAGCTATCTCTGAGGAAAGAGAAGAGGAGATGAGAAAGATCTTCATACACAGCAGGCTTGAGACTTCCCTCAAACTGAGTGCCTCTTGTTCTCATATCTGATTCTGGCTCCCATTCAGTTCCCCTTACACTCTCTCAAGTGTGTGCCAAGAGATGTCCTTTGGGTGTATATAACCAGCTATGGGTACAATCCCAGACCTTCAGGGCTGATGATTCATCCCACACTTTCAGTGTGGGTTTCCCTTTGGTATTAGAAACAGCTTAGCAATACCTGGGCTGCCTGAAGTATCTTCATTATCTCATGAAATCTTTGCATCCACATGAGGTTTGTTTTATTATGTTCATTTTTGCAGATGAGGCTGAGAGTTACACTATTTACTCCAGGCCCAAAAGCTGACTGAGATGATCAGTCACAGCATCCCTGAATCTCAAGCCTATCTATTCAAAAGAAGAGTTTAGGGGCTGGATAGATGGTATGGTGGTTGAGAGCACTGACTGCTTTTGCAGAGGACCTGGGTTTGGTTCCTAGCACCTACATGGAAGCTAACAATCATCTGTAACTCCAGTTCCAGGGGATCCGATGCTCTATTCTGTCCTCCATAGGCATTGTATGACACAGGCACACTTACATACATGAAAGCAACACACTCGTACACATAAAAATAGTAAATAAAATATTTTTAAAATTACAAATAAGTAAAAAAAGAAGCATTTAATAAGTGCCCAGTGTGTACAGTCACTATGTTTAGAGCCAGGGAACATGGGGCAAGTTGGGCTCAATGATTTTGCCTTGGAGAAGCTTACATTGTGGTGGGGAAAACATAATAGAGAATCATTTCATATTATAGCCAGTGATTATGGTGGTGCATGCTTGTAATCTGAACCCTTGGCAGATAGAGGCAGACGAAGCTCAAGTCTGAGATCAGGCTGGGCTTTATAAAGAGACCCTGTCTCAAGTCACCCAACCAACCAACCAAACAAACAAACAAATACAAAAGCTTAAAATAAAGAGAGCTTCCACCACCACCACCAACTACAATAACAACAACCAAAAATGTTCAATAGGTGGCTGCAGAGATGGTTCTACAAGTACACCAGGAGCCATGGGAACAGCAGGAACCTACGAGAGACAAAGAGCTGAGTATGGTGCCTGTGTTGGCCACACTACAGGGCATGAGTGAGAAGGAAATGCTTCCTGGTTAGAGGTGGCCCAGGAGCTCAGGGGCAGCCTTCCTACTGGTGTAGGAAGGAAGCTGTCTGGTACAACCTCCCCTTTTCCTCCTTTGATGAAGCAGTTATTTACTTGTTCTTTAGCCACAACCTATGAGGATGTTTTACTCCACTGAGTGCTTCTATTTGTTAAGCTCTATCTCAGAGCAAGGAACATAGTACATTGTCTTCAAGAAAATTTAGGCACTCTCTGAGGATGGGGACAAAGTAGAAGAGGATTGTTTTAATAATCCAGTTCCTAAATTTTGGGCATTGTATTTCAGAGATGGATGCCTGATGCACCTGTTCTGTAGCCGACTGTCAGATCGGGTCAGGGAAACACACAGACAGGGGGATGATTGCGTGTGAAGCCTGAGGTTTGTGTGGCTAGTGAGAGGAAAGGAGGTCGTTTGTTCTTTGGACTCTGGGTTGGTTCATTGATGTTGAGTTTGTAGCTGACACTCAGAGCCATGAAAACGTTTTACTTTGACATCCCCACAAGCCAACGAGATGTATTTTTTTTCTATTAAGGGACTGACTTCCTTTCATCTTCAGCCACTGAGCTACTGCCTTTATGAGGCACCATTTGAATGCAAGGTTTCATAGACACACACACACACGCACACACGCACACACACACACACAATCAAACCAAATCAAAATATAAGTGAAGAATCTTTACATGATAGAGTCTAATCCTGGAATAGTTTACAAATGCATTGAGAAGATAAACACTCAAAATAATTGAGAGAGTCTGATAATATTCACTCTGTTCACTTCGGAATGAGACTACTTTCACCACTAAGTTTTGGGTTCTTATATGTGAACATTGTAAGCGTCCCTTAGCTTTTGAAGAGATTGGTTCTAGGACCCCTGAGGATATCACATGTTGGTCTGTGTGTGCTGAGGCCAGACATCAATGCCAAGTGTCTTCTTCAATCCTTCTCCACCTTACTTTTGTCGAGATGGGTTCTTCCTGATTGGCTAGTCTATCTGGCCTGTGAGATGACTGAGATCTTCCTGTCTTCCTTTCCCAGCACTGGGATTATAAGTGCTTGATACATACTCATCATTTTACGGGGGTGTCGAGGATCTGAAATACAGTAAAATGCTTGCAAGCACTTTACCAACTGAGCCATCTCCCAACCCCTTCATTACTTTTTGCTCATAGTTTTGATTCCTGATTGGCTGAATCTATGGATCTGGAACCCACAGGGATTGAGCGCTGGCTGTTTTATCCAGCGGTGGGGACACCTGTAAGCACAGTCTGTCTCCACTGCTCTAACCCAGCAAGTTGTTCTTGTATCCATGACTTTTGCTGAACACTGTTTAAGACAACTGTGATGTCGGTGGGCATAGATGATTCCTGTGCTTTGAATTTTTATATGAGCCTTCTGAAGCCCAAGACAGACAATAAAGTAAAACTGAAGCCTAATCAATCGGAAACCACCAACGAATCAGTAACTATGGATGGGCTTGCCGCCAATCATACCCAGGTGACGCAAATGTTTTGTTTTAGCCAACAATGGTTTTTGTTTTGTTGTGTTTTCCAGCACTGAGGATTCAGCCTAAGGTCTTGTTAGGCAAGTGCTGTACCACCGAGCACCATCCCAGCCCTTTTTCCGGTTTATATTTTGAGTCAGGTTCTCACTAAATTGCCCAGTATGGCCTTGTATTCATTATGTAGTCCATGCAGGCCTTGAACTTGTTATCTTCCTGCTTTAGCCTCCTGAGTAGCTGGAATCACAGGCATGAACCTTCCAGCTTTGCTTCAAGTTTCTGCCTGTAAAAACCTACTGTTCTCGCTGCTAAGGTACAGTGCTCAGAACCTCTTCTGACATGGAATGTTTCTGGAAGAACATGCTCTTCTTCCTGATCCCTCTTTCTTGTTTGATTTGTCCTTTCTCCCAGTGCCTGAAACATTGTGCTTACACCATCTGCCCAAAGTAAACCCCTCAACCCTGCTGAAGCTTCACATCTCCTAAGGATGCTAAGTCAAAAGCTTCAGATACTCCCTCAGGAGCAAAGGGTTAAGGGTAATCCCAAAGTCCGCATTGAACCAATTACAGGTCCTGCCCAGATCTAAGGGATGCACTGATAACTCCCACATAGAAAATCTGACCCTGATTGGGGACTGAAGAACTGGCTCATTGGTTAAGAGCACTGGCTGCTTTTGCAGAGTACTCTTGCAGAGGACCCAGGTTCGATTCCCAGCACCCACACGGCAGGTAACAACCACCTGTAACTCCTATTCTGAGGGGTCTGACGACCTCTTCTGACCTCTGTGGGCATTGCATGACATAAGCAAACTTATGTGCATGAAGGCAATATACTCGCACACATAAAAAAGAATAATACTAAATTAAAAAAAGAAAGTCCTGGACTGATTTAAAGTTCCTAGAATACTGGAGGATAGAAAGGGTTAGGTTCAGAAGGGGGAGAGCCTGGTCTGCTTGCGCAATTTTGAGTTCTTATCCTTTCATTTCTGTCCTTCGTTCTGTTCCCTGAGTTAGTGCTGCCTCTAGGGTGGGGGTTGGTACAGAGATTGGTAGACCCAACCAAAGCCAGCTGAATGGATCATGAGATCTGAATCAGCCGGAAGCAACTGTTCACAGCCCCAGAACCCATGTCTCAGTTCCACCTGGCATCACCAATTATCTGTGCCTCTGACATCGGGTTTTTTTCTTCTTCTTCTTCTTCTTCCTCTTCATTCCCTCAAAATAGAACTATAATTAAATCCAAAATTGTACTGGAGACTCTATCGTCATGGCAAAAACAGAACACAATGTCTGCAGACAGAAAAACTCTCTCAATAAAAAATTAATTATGCACAGCTCATGTCCCATTGGGATGGTGGTGTGAGGGATACATATGGAGGCGTAGGGAGGAGCTCAGCTTGGTAGCACTACCCAGGGTGGCTTCTTCTTCCTGGGGCTCCTGCGCTAGCACTCTCCGTTCAAACGAAGCCCCCACCACGCTCCTCTCCTTCCTGGGAGCTGTCAGTGGTTGCTTTCTTCCCTTTTTCAGTCTGAGAAACTGAAGTCAGCCATAGACAGGACTGAGAGAGGTAAAACAGAGAAAAGAGACAAGTCAGGAAAGTATAGGGTGACCCTGTGATCTACTATTCCTGTTTAATCTCTTTCTTTCCAGGGGAAAGATTCTCACAGATAGGAATCTACGAATTCCCTTGGCATTGTGTAAAGTGTGCTCGCTGCCACAGGGAACACACAGGGTAATTAAACCCTAGGTGAAGATGATGCACCTAGAGCCCAGGCCTCATAATACCCATGACATAGAACCTATCTCTTGGGACATTGCTCTTCCTGCAATCTAGAGCCAAAGACTAAGTACAACACAACCAGACAACAAGTAAACACAACCCCTAGGAAAAATAGAAAACTCAGAGACAAGGAAAGGCAGGGTGGGAGTATCTTACCCTATAAACTTAGCTGGGAGAAAGGAAAACAACTGAAGAAAACTGGAAGGTAGAACTGGGTGGGATATAGTGTAAATCAGCTTTCCATTCCTGTGACATATACTTGAGACAAACAATACATTTATTTTGGCTCGGCCTCGGACATTTCAGTCTAGAGTCTCAAAACTCTATTGCTATAGGATTGTAGTAAGAGACCATTGTGGTAGGGAGGGCAGGTGGAATAGAGATGCTCACCTCTTGAAGGCCAGAAAGGAGGGGTGGGGCAGGCCATGGGCAAGATAGGATATCTTCAAGGCATATCGTCAGTGGCCCACTTCCCTTATTTCTACTTCTCCACCTTTTATTCCTGCAGAGATATCCTCTTCCCCAGCATCTTACAATTCCAAGAATATTTAATAAAAAGAAAACCAAACAGATTTCTTAACTTGGGAAGAAGGTTTACCTTAACTCAGGTCATTGAAAGACTCAGGAGTCTTTCAAGCTCCCTGATTAAACCAAATTCACTACTGTAAATTCTAGTTGGAGCAAGAAGACAAGAAAAGGCATTGTAGGGATTGAAAATAAGAACATGCAGCTATCATTGTGTATGACATAATACCTTATGTAGGAAGTCTTACACTGCCTACATAATCTATAGATAACTGTAAATCAACTTTACAGATGACCTATCTGGATTAATAGGTAAAACTAGCAGGAATGCTGGAGTTGATGACCAACATGAAATTATTTATGTTTAATATCAATAGTTATTTTTAACAGAAATGTTTTAAATGTTTTTCTCGTTTGGGAATTTCAGGCATGTAATGGGCTTTGATCAAATACTTACTCCCACCATCCGCTCCGACTCCATCCCCTCTGACTCCATCCCCTCCGACTCCATCCCATATGACTCCATCCCATCCGACTGCATCCCCTCCGACTCTCTCCCACCTTGCCCTCCCAGCTTTATGTTTTAAAACCCATTGAATCTACTTACTGCTGCACACCTGTGCATGGGGAGCCTCTCAGTGACCACCTGAAGAAAACAGACCCTTCCTTCCCCAGTCCTCCTCAGAGAGATGTGGGACATCGTGACACTTTCTCCCAGCCATGCTGGGATTGTGTCTGGATTGATTTTGTTCTTGCATTGTGCATGAAGCCCGAACTTATGTGAATTATGTGCGCAATAATACTGTCATGCCTGGAAAACACTGTTTTGCTGTAGTCACCGATGATCTCTGGCTCTTGCAATTGTTCTGTCCCCTCTTCCTTAATGATCCCTAAGCCTTGGGAAGAGACAATATGATACAGATGTGTGGTTGGGTCTCCATCTCCAGCACGGCTGTTGTGTTCCAGCCATGCCAGAGAATGGAGGACAATGGAACAGGTCCTCAGGTGGCTCAGAGTGCGTTGGGAGGAGGAGCTCCCGGGATACTATGTTGGTGGGTAGTTCGGTTATTAGAGCCAATGCAGGGGTTTATATAGGAAGGCCTTTCTGACCATTACAGAGGGTGGGAAAGTTAAAGGTGGGGTTTTGGGATAAAGGGTGGGAAAGCTGTGGAAGTTTAAGAATGAGAAAACTAAACCAAAATTCCTGGTTCTGGTCTAGTGTGGGGAAAAGGAAGATTCATATCTACAGTAGCTTCCTGGGGCAAGGTTATCACATCAGGCAGAACAGGCCAGACACATGCCGTCCCTTCAGGGTATACGGGGTTGCTTGCCTTGCTCAATACCCAGACCCCCACACAGATGTACCATTTAGGGCTCAGAACTCCACACTCTTATTCTCTGTATGTTGACCAGGTGTAGGTTTGTGTATTAATCATATCTACTGCAATAACATTTTTTGATGAGGGTTGAGAGAGGCACTAATCTATGTATATAACAATAAGCACCAATGGGACCATTTAATATTGTGCCCACTCAACAGAGTAATAGTAATAGCAGTAGGTCTTCCCCTAGGACCTATGACCTATGACCACAGGTTCTTGGCCTGAGTTTCATCTTGTGGAGTGGGCCTTAAATCCAATCAGAAAGTAGTTAATTATTTCCATAACATTGTGCCACTACTGCCCAAGGCTAGTTTTTACTGTAGCTCACAGGGCCACAGTTGGTTGCTTTTATCTCCTGGTAGCCTGCATAGCACCTTTCAGCATCTTCCAGCACCATGAAAGCTATCCAATAGTGATAAAGTTGACTTTTTAAATTTCCTATGACTCAGATATGTGATGTCTTTGGGAAAGAACCTTGCCATCAATTTCTGGAGGGTGACCAAGAGTAATGGTCTTTAACTCCTGTGAGGAGCAGAGACAGGAGAATGACCAGGGCTCACCATGACTTTCACAACTACATTGCAGCCTCATTTGTCTTAGTCTTGAAAACTGAAGAAAAAGAGCGAGAGAATGAGTATTCATGTACATTATACACATTAATCATTGTATTTATTATCTGTGTTGTTTACATGGTTTAATTAATAAAAGTTAATCATCATTCCATTACAAAAATATCAGTGGCCTTTTTCCACCAGAAGAGAAGTGGGAGTTCTTTATTTCAACAAATCGTGGACCCTGGACCTGTTGGAAGGTGGTAGAAGATGCTGAAAGAGAAAGAGCTTGTGGTCAGCAGGATGAGCCTCCAGCGACAACTCGCTCTCCGAGCTGACCTACAGCAGCATGTAGAAAAGTGGACTGTGCATGAGGATTCACCTCAGTATATCTCATATCAGAGATTCGGTCCATTCTGTTGACTACTGTTCTTTCAACAACTGTGCAATGAGTAGCTTCCCTGTGTCAGACACAGTGTTTGTGACTGCTCTACCTCAGAGCCTACTCCCCTGTGCCCCCGCCACTGGAATCGAGGGCAACTTATATACTACAGTCTCGACCCACTATCTGCCCTCCCTGCTTATGAAATTGGAGATGTCCATTGTACAAGAGTCTAGTTTAAAAGTGTGGCCCTCTCAGTTTGGCCACTCCACTCTTCCTAAGTACTGTGTCCTTCTAGAAACCTGCTGTACCAATAGCCCCTTGCTGTTTGTTTGCTGGTGGTTCTTTGCAGTAGAAAGTTGTAGGCAAAGCTACATCTGCGGAGACTGCTCTGACCTTAAAACCGTGAGTTCATGTCTTTTGAGACTGTGTGGGCTCATTGTTCACAGTGGATCTCCTTGGAATTAATGACATTGAAGTGAGACCATGTTTTGGAGGGGCCATACATAGGTCTTGGGACCTACACATTGTTAAGTTAGCACCCTATGCACTGTGTTCCTGACAGCACACTGAGGTTTGCAGGGTTAGGCTCTCCAGCTCAAAATTCACAGTGAGGATATTTGTATTAACGCCCCTGGGGAGGTTTACCTGTCAAGCCTCAGGTGGTCACTGGATCGGGAGGGGTATTTGAAGTTTCTTTCCTAAGGTAACCTGTCTTCCTTCAAACTGGCTCTTAAGTGGCACAGTGAGGATGGAGAAAGGATGGTGCTGTGTGACAATCGAGAAATAAGTCAGTTTCACGGAAGCAGACAAGACCTTCTTGGGTTTCTGAGAAGAGACTGACTAAGTGGCACATAGGCAGCCTTAAGCCTTAATACAGAATTCTAAGTGTTCAATGTGACTGTATAGGTATGCATTAGAATCTATTCCCAGCCTCTTATTATAAATTCATCTGGTAAAATTTGAGAGAAAGCTACCAAATGAGCTATATAGATGGAAACAACTAGAAAACACTCAGTATTAAACT
This sequence comes from Eospalax fontanierii, assembly GCA_035773235.1. Lineage (NCBI taxonomy): Eukaryota > Metazoa > Chordata > Mammalia > Rodentia > Spalacidae > Eospalax > Eospalax fontanierii. Next base: position 26,224,093 of record CM069551.1, on the reverse strand, counting down.
CTACTGAGTCTTTGAACACAAATGCAAATATGAAGACCACATGAAAGAAATAGGTAATGATTTGGGGGAGATGGTCAAATTCACTCAGGATGCTGGAGTCCAAGGTTGTAAATAAATGTCATAATCAGCTAAAATGCATATTATAGGCTCAGGAATGTACCTTTAATCTAAGCTTACTGAAAAACCAAGTAATCTCCAAAGATAAAAAAGGTCAGATACACATACAGAGAAAGATGTTAGTTGAGAATAATATTGATAAATCATGATGGGATCCTCTGAAACTGAGGTCTACTGCCAGCCTCAAAGTGCCAAGTGGAAAAAGCCTCACTACTGGACCAGCTAAAAGAACATTTACCCCCAAATGTCCTTGAAGATTTAGCATGGGCTAGATGCAAGTTGCCTTACCCCAGGGAAATCAGGAAAGCATTACGCCCCCCCAACCCCGCAAGGTGCCCAAAGCAAGTATTTAGGAGGTGACTGAAACAAAGACATTTAGCTGAACTGGCAAGATTGAGAAGGTGAATACACTTGGACTTCAAAAGCAACTCTTGTACCAGACAGGCAGACCTCCAGCTCTACTTCTTCTGGCCTCAAGACTTGAACAAGGTTGATTGGAACTTAAATGACTGATAGTGCCTGGGAGGACTTTCAATGTCCATATTTGGTCTCTGTTCAGTGATTATATACACGTCTCTATGTATGATTTAAGAATACATATAGTATACACTTCATATCTATTCAAGACTTTGCTTGAAACTGAGGAAAAGCTCACTTGGTAAAGCAAGATTATTATATCTGATGTACCATGGTGATTCTGTTCTTGGCCTTGCTCCACATTCCCCTAGATATGTTCCACTAAGCAAAAATCTTCTACCCAGGCAACCAGAAGGATCCCCAGCATGAAATCCTTTCCCCCAAAAGGTAATGACTTAAAATACTTTTTTAATTAATTATATTATTATACATACAAACACAGAGTTAAAGTTTATTCGTGAGTCATGGCGACTAATCATTGGCAGGAACTAGGGTGCCGTGGATACTCATTAGGAGATTTCAGATCTTGATTCTGTAAAAGCTTGTACCAGAACTCAAAAGATGTCATTAAAAACTGGAGAATGTGTTCAGTAAAACATGAGGGAGGCAACCTGAGAAGGTTCAATTTTTGGTAAAATCTTTTCATCATAAAGAATAATAGCAGTGAAAAATAATGTGTTTAATTAAACAATTCATGAATCTTAAATATTACAAAAATAAAGACAGGCTCTACTTATAGAAGAATGTGACTTCGTAGATATTGAGGAATGATAGGCTTACAGTGTAATCACTTTAAGTTATCTAAATAATTTGGAAAGCATCATACAGATGTCCCATACCATTGAGTGACTATGAATTGGAAAAATATTGATACACATGCTTACAGTAGTCACAGAGAGACCTGCTCACAGGTTATGTGTTAATTACAAAGGAAAACATGTAACACTGTACGAGAGAATCTAGGAGTCATCTCACTAATGAAAGAAACTCACCCAACATCACAATAATGAGATGATTTGGCATTCTTTTGTCTTCTGATTGACATAGTAGGGGGATCACACAATGACCTTCCTGGCAAACAATGTCTGAGTCTATTCATGAGAAAACACTTATGTAAATTTAAATTGGGGGCGCAATGAATACGATGACTGGCTGAACTGTTTAATATGTCAGTATTATGAAAGACTTTCTTTTAAAGACAAGAGGTGGTTCTTGATTGAAAACAGTTAGAATAATTATCAGTTCCATAAAATATATAAACTTTGATTGGATTCTTGATCAAATGAATGAAGACAGTGTCATAAAATATTATTGGGTGAGTTGAGAAACTTGAACACGAGCTCTAGATTGTTGATGCTTTGGCAATCACTGTGTTTCTCTTGGGAGGCACTTGCAAGCGTGTTTGGGGTAAATTGTCATCATAATGTCTCTAATTCGCTTTCACATCATCTGGCGAGGGTAGAGACGAGGATAGGGAACTTGCGTAGAGGAAGCACATTTGGTAATATGTTGACTGGTTTGCAACTGAGCAGAACACAAATGAGTATTGACCACAGTGTTCTCTCAATTATTTTGAAAGTTTAAAAGTAAAACAATATTGAGGGAGGGCTGACTCTGTGGGTAAAGTTGATGCCACCATACCTGACAGTTTGAGTTTGATCCTTGGGGTCCACATGGTAGAAGAAGAGAACTGGTTTCTGCATGTTGTCCTCTTGCTTACACAGGTACTTCCAGGCATTCAAGAACACACACACACACACACACACACACACTCACAGATAAATAAATCAATAAAAACGTAAGGATATTGAGAGAACTTTGCTTGTGAGAGTTTAAATGTTAAGATTAGCCATGTGTATTAGGTCCTTTATCTGTTACTATAATAAAATACCTGAGGAAAAACTTTTTAAAGAAAAGTTTATTTAGCTCATAGTTTTGGAGGTTCAAGGGCACAGCACCAGGGTGGCTCTGTTATGTGGGGGTCTAGTGATGACTGTCCTTCTGGCAGGAGGGCCTGTGAGTGAGGGAGAGCTCATGGCAAGGCAGAAAGTCCAAGTGAAGGGAGGGACCGTGCTTGCTCTTTTACAACATCTCATTCTTACAAGAACTAACTGGGGTTCTGTGAGAACTCCATGGATGTCTTCCAAGGGAAGCGCCCCCAATGTCCTCTTCATAGGCCCGCCTTTTACGGACTCCCTCTCCTCTCACACTATCATACGAAGACCTAAGCTTCCAACATGTAAACCATTCACAGTCAGACTTAAACCATATCCAAGCTGTTATACCATTTCAAGGTAATTTGTGTTCTTATACTGTGTATTGAATAGAGTATGTTAGCAAACAATTAAACATGAGCATGCAGCCAAAAAGAAAGTATTCCTTCTTTTTAAGTTTTTATGTGTGTGTATGTGTGTGTGTATATATATATATATATATATATATATGTGTGTGTGTGTGTGTGTGTGTGTGTGTGTGTGTGTGTGTGTGTGTAGGCCAGAGGTTAATAACAGCTGTCTTCCTAAATCACTCTCCAACTATTATTATTTTAAAATATATTAACATTTTCTTCTTTTTATGTGTATGTGGTATATGTGTCTCCGTGTGAGTATGTTTGCACATATGTGGGTACCCTTGTACATATGAGGTCCGAAGTTGATGTCAGGGTTCTTCCTCAATAGCTTTACAACTTTCTAGTTTGAGGCATGGTCTCTCAGTCAGACCCAGAACTCACCTCTGGCTAGTCTTACTTAGCTAGCTTGTTCTGGGGATTCCGTATTTCCAGTTTATGAGGCTCAATGTACAGACAGGCTGCCATGTGCACCCAGCATTGACATGGGTTCTGGGACACTGAAGTCCAGTTCTCTTGCTTGTATGGCAAGGGCTTTAAGCCTTGAGCCATCTTCCCAAGCTTTTCCACCTTATTTTCTGAGAAATGTCCTGTCAGTGAATGTGGAGCTGATTGATTTGGATAGGGTGGTTAGCCAGCAAGCTAGAATCCTCCTGTATCAGTTTCCACAGTGCTGGGATATAGTCGAGCTACCACATGTGGCTTTCCTCTCATGAGCATACTGGGGATCAAGTTCAGGTCCTCATCCTTGTTCAGTAAGCACTTTACTGACCGAACCATCTCCCCAGTCCAAATGGTTCTCCTTCATATTCCTAAAGTAAAATGTCACACTTAGATATGTATGCTTGTGTCAAGCATTGTGCTAACTGCTTTTAAGTTTTTGTGCTTTCATCTCATTTAATTGTCACAGAGCTTTATGAGTTAAGTACTATATTGCAGATGAGGAGACTGGAGCTGACAGAGGTTAAATAACAGGTTAATTAAAAAGAAGAAGTACATTAGCCAGAACAGAACCATCTGCCTGACTCCAAAGCTTGGTTGACAAACTCTTCTTCATTCTAACTGTTGCCTTACCAGATACCCAGGTCCTATTTTTAAAAAAAAAAAAATTAGTTTCATGCTTATATTTGTTAGTATATCCGTATGTCTATGCCTTTCACAAAATATACATAAATTTGTTATAAATTGGAAAGAAACTCACTTAATTTTATGGAAATACACATTGAACATCACCAACCTAATAGCCAAGGAAATTAACAAGTAATTTTAAATCCTCTGTTACTCAGTCTTACCACTTAAATTCATTACTATAATCCAATATCTTATTCAACTCATATACATTATAGACTGCCAGTTTTGAAATGAAAATGATTATTTTGAAATTATTTGTAAAACTCTGCTGAGTGCCATAAGTTCCGCATTACAGCGGGAACGCCTCTTTTCGAATTTCAAAATGTTTTCACAGTTATCATCTGAGTTTCCGTCAGCTCAAGAAAATCATTAACATGGCTGGAGACAGGTGCTAGTCCACAAGGAAGCAGCTCTATCCAAGCTTATGCTATCCAAGCTCCTGAGTTTTTCTTTTAAAAACACACAGCTTGAATTCCAGCTTGTTTGCATCAATGTAGGGGGCACAGTGTGTGTGTCTCTGTGCTATGCTAGTGAATTGGAAACTTGCTTTTAAGAAAGAAAACAATCTTGATAGGCCAGGAAGTGAAAATAAGTGAAGAGATGTGATTTAGGACTGAGAGAAAATAAATAGAAAACCATCTCAGCGCAGTTTTTCAGAGATTGTTGTTGCTGACGCTTCAAACTCTTAGAGGGTCTTGAGACAATGGGCTTCCCCACCCTCAAGGTCAAGCCTGGCATTTTGGGAAGCCAGGGTAGTAGAATGGTTAGAGCCACAGGTTCACGTTCATTGTACACATGTCATGATGAAGTCTTCTATTTTGTGCAAAGAACATATGCAAGTTGTTTAACAGAATATAATTAATTTTTTCTTTGGGTAACTGATTCCAAATCATCATTTGACAATAAATGACTTATTTTAGGAGTTCAGGATCCCGGGTCAGTAAATTCAAGTTTAAGTTCAAAGTCTGCCTTGGAAGTCTTCTAACTTATGCAGTTCATTTGACCTTGTTAACCCTCCATTTCATCATCTGAAAATGGGAAATAAATTGGAGTCCCCTCTTTCATGCTACCTAATTTTGATATTTGGGGAACAGAGGGCCCCAGTGATAGAATAGGGGGAGCCCATCCCAAGATACCCCAGAAATAAGACACCTTAATCCTAACCTTAGTACATCTGGCATTTCATTCTACCAAGACAGAGAAGTCTATTGATGGTCTCTGGATGGCAGCAGACAAAACATTCTAGAAAAAGATGGAATATTCTGAGTGACTTCAGCCAGACATGAAGTCATGTAGTCAAAGTTATTTTTAAAGTTAGGAATCTTTGCTGATCGCTGTATAGTGCCTGCCTCAAATTATAGTACAAGAAAAGCCTTGAAGCCTGAGCCTAGAACAGGACTTTCAGGAAACAAGTACTGCTTCTTTGTAGACCTGGTACCTGTGGAATTGTAAAACAAAGAAGACAGCCAGCAAGCAAGCTGACAAAGAGGCAGACATAAGGGGGTTACCACCTGCGTAAATACCGGACTGTACATTAGATGAAACTGAATAGTACTCAGAGTTTGTTTTGATCGTTTCTTTTATAATATGTGCTAATTGATTTCCTCAGTGCTATGGTCAATTATCTGAGAAGAGGAATCTTATTTGGGTTGAGAGTTGGAGGGGATACAGCCCTATGGAGTGGGAAGAGTGTGGAGACATGACCGCTTGATCACACTGTGTCCACCAGAAGCAGAGAGCACAGAGAAATAGGGCCAGGCCCACCGAGCCCCAAGGCTCATATCTAATGAGCTGCTTCTTTCAGCAAGGATCTACCCCTAAAGGTTCTACACCTTCTGACATAGTGCTACCTGCTGGGAAGTGGGAATTCAAATACATGAACCTATGGGAGATGTTTCACTTTCAAACTCCAACCCAACTCAAGTGCCATGTGCTTGTTGTCTTGGTACTTTGAAAAATATTCAAATAATTCACCTCCCATGCCAGACCTGTCCTACTAAGCAAAAGCAGCGTACCTCAAAAAAAAACCCAACCATTCTCATAGGTAACAGAGAAACAGCTAGATTAAACTATCAATGAGGGGTTGTATGTCAATGATAAGTTTGAATTTAAGAATTTGAATTTTAAGGAAGATTTCACAACAGGGTTAAGAGTAAGTAAGCTCTTGAAAGAAACCGACCTCTGGGTACTGCTGTAGGCTCTAAAGCTCATTCACACATATCAGCACAAGTTTAGCTACTCACACTTGCCAGCCCCACATTGGTTCATGAACTACTAGACCAGTACCTTGATACCTCTCTGGAGTGACTGTATTTACTGACATAAATTGTCACAGCAAGGTAAAATGACCTGGAACTGGTGAATCTGGTAGCTTAGTGCCTTTCGTCTATTTCTTCCATGTTTCCAAATATCAGGCTAGGCAATGAGCAACCAAGATTCAGCATGGAGTGGTACAGGACCCGGGGTAGAGCATCCTTCATGCTCCTCTCTAGTTCTTCCTGATATTTCCATGTTGATAACACTATAGTACAAGAGCAGAGCTGGAAGAGAGGGATGACATGATGCAGTAGCAAACGAAGCATAAGGGGCTGGGGACAGTCCTTCCTGCTTTGTCTTGGTAATAGCAGTTACTTTTATAAACTGATGCAAGTAGGTGTGCCTTTGTCTTTAATGTGTGTCTTGTATGCATGTGTTTGTGCTCGTCTGCACATGCTTGTGTGTGTTGGTGCACAGGACCATGTGTTTGAAGTCATCAGACCAAGAATATCAATGAGGGAGCCAGGTGGAGCCACGTGCATGTGGAGGCCAGAGGTCAATGCTTATGTCAGTGTATTGACATTATGTTGTTTTTGCTGACATTATTTTTGGAGACAAGAAATCTCACGGAACCTGGAGTTGACCCATTTGGCGAGACTAGCAGCCGGTCAAGTCCCTGGGATCCTCCTGTCTCTGCCTCCCCAAGGCTAGCTTTACAGGTGTGAATGGCTGTACCTAGTTTTTCACAGGGATGAGGGAATCTGAACTCAGGTCCTCATGCTTATGCTTTGCTGGCTGAGCCATCCCCATCCCAGGTCCTTTCTTTTTTTGTATAACTTTCATTGAATTTTTGTGTATTTCATATGAAGCATCTTAATTAGAATTATATCTCCTCTCCATCTGCCTCCTCACATAGGCCCCCAATGGATATCATGCATTCTGTCATTTATGAACCCAGATGTCCCTCTGGGATCTAGTCAGCCTATCTGGAGTCTCTCCCTTAAAGAAGATCAACTTTCCATCACCCAGCAGTAATTAACTACCAATAGTTTTTTTGGCTAAGGTTGGGGTCTGCGGCTCATTTCTCCAGTTCTTGCTGGATTTTTGTCTGCTTGAGTTTGAATGCTGACTCTGTTGCTGTAGATTTGTATGAGCAAGGTCCCAGGAGCCTGTACGACCCTCCTTCCATATGGTCATGCACTTCCTTTCTTGGCTCTTACAATTTTTCCACACCCTTTTCAGTAGTGATCACTGGGCCCTGGGCAGGTAAAATTTATTACAGGAGTCCTGTCCAGGGACCCACATCTGAAGAATTTTATTCTCTACACTTTGGCCATTCGTGGCTTTTTGTATTCATTGTCCACTGTTGCATGAAGGAGCTTCATTGATGAGAGTTGGGACGTGCTTTACTCTTCTACTCTACTCCTTCTACTATGATTCATGAGTCTTAGGTATAGAGGTTCCATTGTAGATATGTCACTTTGGGTTGGGCATCTTACAGACGCTTATTCTCTTTGTGTGACCAGTTGTTTAACAATGGTCTCTGTCTGTGGCAAAAGAAGTTTCTTTGATGAGTGGTGGCTGGCATACTTGTCTGTAAATATAATGTCTCCTATTTAGCATATAGTAAGAAATTACATTTGTCTGGGACTGTGACAGAGATAGGGTTTTCTCTAAGACCTATGACCTCTCCAGCCATGTGTATTTGGCTGTGTTTACAGTACCATTCCCAATGAATGGGCTTTAAGTCCAATTAGGTAACTGTTGATTACTCACAAGATAAAAGTGCCACTACCACACTAATAGTGTTCGCTATGCTGGTCATCGATGTGGTTATTAAGCCTTAAAACTGAGGTTGAGCTATTGATTGATTCTCTCCCTAATGTCATCCAAAAGTATGAGAGCTAGCCTTCAGGGAGGTGGCCTCCAGGTCAGTTCCAGCTCCATGAAGTATGTCCTGTCTTTAGCAATAGGGTCTGTGGTACTTTAACTGGGGACGGAGGAGGGAGGGTTAGACAGGGAGAGAGAAAGGGGAGAGAAATAATGCTTAGCTGGTGTGAAAAACAGAGGTAAATGTATTAGTTCAAAACCTACTGAAAAATCACACAAATAATATCTCTGTATGAGTCCATGTATGTAATGAAGGCTACATAAGAAGAAACGCTGCCAGGCAGGAGAAACCTCCCTTTGAATTGTTGGCCAGGGTGGTCCAAGGGACTCCCAAAATTTTACAGGCTATTGCCACAACCCTTGATTGCCTCCCAGAACTTGAAGTCTTTCTCTTTTAATGAGTACAGCAGTTATTTTTCTTATTACTGTGACCAAATAGCTGGTAAGCAACAAAGAGAGATGAAAGAATTATTTTGATTTGGTTTGAGCCTTATAGTCAGTTATGGTGGGGAAGGCCATGGTAGGGGGAGGGATTCATGGCCGTGGCTGCAGAATCATGAGGCTATTTGCTCACATCTCCAGGAAGGAAAGAGGGGACAGGAAGTAGATCTGTGTAATAGACTTCAATATCTGCTATACAGCTAGTCCCCACCTCCACAAACTGGGGACAAAGTGTTCAAACACATGAGTCTATTGGGGAGATTTTATACCCAAATTATTATAACATATCTCTGTTATTTATCTGATGGCTTCTTGGGTCCAGACCTACCTTACAGTCTGGGCTCAAGGATCTCTCTACTGGAGTCAGTCTTGTTAACGAAGCCTGGGGCACTGTGACAGCATTTCTCTCTTTGGATATTTTGGAATGCTTGCCAAGTCTGGCATTTTCTCAGTTGTGGCATGATGCACTTGGACTTCATTTGCGATAGGCCCCTTGTTGAGCATGAAAGCTGGTTTCCTTTTTCCTGCCAGGAAACCTGGCTTTCTCATTCCCCATATTTTCTGGGTCTGCTGGATCCAGCTTAAAAACGCCTCAGCAGAGTCTGTCTCTAGGGAGAAACCTGCCCTTGAGAAAGGGCAGTTAAAGGTGCTGTTTGTCTCTGATTTATATTGGTATCTGAGAGCAGGTAAAGACAGAGATGAGGCTAAGGACCATATCCCACACACAACCTGATTGTACAGCTAAGCAGCTTCCCTCAGGGTCTTCCGTTTTCAAGAGTAGTACTCCCTCACGGTGGGTGGGTGGGAGCCATTTACCTACACAATGAGGCAAAAGCCCTACTTGACAAATCTAGAAAGGTGGATGGGTTGTCGAAATGGCACCTTCCCATTTTCTAAGAATATAGTTTGTCTCTTTGGTTAATTTCCTCTGTAGTCTCACCCTTAGACAGGAATATCCTGGGAATAAAGGTTATTATCAAAGACACTTGAGTCAGAAAAATGTTTTATGTAAGGTAACCAGTATGATATTGGGGTGTTTCGTTTTAAACCTAACATCATTAATGTCATTTACTTTTGCATAGTGCAGGGGACACATGTTTGTGCCCCCTGATTCATTTGCTGAAAACATATCCCATAGTGATAACAATAAGAGATGGGTTTCTGGGAGAGAGCAGACTAAAAAGCAGAATCCTGATGACTGGGATGAGGACTCTTGTAACAGAAAGAATTGGTTGGGTCCGTTCACTTTGTGAGGATGCAAGAAGAAGATCTGTAAGAGATGGGCCCCCCACTAGACATCATGCCATTGAGCCTGCCTCATGATTTTGTAATTTTCAACCTCCAGAACTGTGAGAGAGAAATGTTTGTTGTTCATCAGTCACTCAGTGTATAGTATTTGTGTTAGAGGAGCCTAAATGGATGAAGACGTGGAACCTGGGATTTTGGAAGTTGTTTAGAAATCCAAAGGAAAAGGAATCAGCCTTTGAATGCTCTGTACACCTGACTCTAACAGGGTCATAGAGGCTATCTGGAAAAAAAACATTCCTTTGATGGTTTTTGCTCTGTTACTGTTGTGCTGGAGGGTGAATCAAGGCTCTTATGCCTGCTAGGCAAGTTGTCTATCACCAAACCTGTCTACACCAAATCTAGATGACTTTTAAAAACAATATTTTATTTGGTATTTTTATTTTATATGTATGAATGTACTGCCTGCATTGCCTGCATATATGTAAGTGCACCCATGTCATGCAATGCCTGCAGAGGTCAGAAGAGGGCATCGGATCTCCTGGAACTGGAGTTATGGATGGTTTTTAGCCACCAGGTGGGTGCTAGGAATTGAACCAAGGTCCTCTGCAAGAGTAGTCAGTGCTCTTAACCACTGAGCCATCTCTCCAGCCCCTCTTAGATGACTTCTTAACAAAATATTTTTTCTTTGACAATTTCATACATGTATATAATACATTCTGGTCACAGTCATCTCCCCACCATCTCTTCTCTCTTTCTCCATCAACCCCTATTCTGCTCCCAATAAGTCCCTATTCTACTGTCAGATCCTTTTGTTCTCTTCCAGCTTTGCTTTCTGACCCACTGGGTATAATAAGAGCCTGGATGTTGGCCTGGTTGTGGAATTACCCTATACGGTGGGCAGCTCAGCGCTGGATGTATCACTGAAGACAATGATTTCTCCTTTCCCGCAGCCCCCAATTTCCAGTAGTTCTCCTGGGAGGGATCAGGCCCCTCCCCATCTATGATGGAATATTTATGGGCTCAATATTGTGTGGGTAACCGCTGCTGTGAGTCCATGAGTGCCTTGTCTATACCATGGCTATAAAAGTATTTCAAAGCCCTCTTTCCCAATATCTGACTCATCACATTCTTTCTTCCCCCTTTTCTACAGTGTTCCCTGATCCTTGAAGGGAGTGAGATGGGTGTCCTGTTTAAGGCTGAGCATTCAACAGTCACTTGTGCTCTGCCCATTGACCAGTCACAAGTCTGCTGCAAAAAGAAATTTCTCTAACCAAGGCTGTGGATATAACCAAGTACTAATCTATGGGTATAAACGTTAATATTTAGAAAGCAGTTGACAGCGTGTTTAATTTATCAAAACAAAAATAGTAGGTTTAGTCCTAGAGCCTATGATCTCACCAGTCATGGGCCTTTGACCAAGTCCAATGTCGGGTATTAACTCACTCCTTTGTAGTAGGCCTGAGATCCAGTCAGAAAGCAGTTGGTTACTCACTGTTGTGTCAGTGGGTACATCTTTCCTGGTAGGTTGATATTGTAGCTTGGAAGGTCCACAGCTGCGAAATCCCATTCCTGACTTTTCTTCCCCAGCTGCCTTTATAGAAACTTCTGGTATCAGGCATGCTAGCCAGGAGGGAGGAAGTATCGAGTTCAGTTCAAGCTTGATTTCTCTGTGTTCTACAACTAAGATATGTGGTGCCTTCAGTAATAGGATCTTATCATGTTGTTATCATGGGCAACAAAGAACAATGACAATAATCCATATAGGTTTGGGGGCCTCTAGAGCCTTCTTGCTCAACTCACAAGGAGGCATCCTGCACTTGACACTGGGATTTGTGTTTCATGGATTTTTAACAGACTATTTTGTGACATCTTTTCATTGTTGTTGCTTACTGGAAAGAGTCTTAGAATCATTCAGATTTCATATTCAATTTAGAAAAACGACATGAAAAGCCCCAACACAGCCAACTATATAAACCTCTTATCCCGGGGTGATGCTGGGATTTGGAAGAGTGATATAATATAAAGTTAAATAAAAATATCAGCTAACTTTGCAGCAATTGTTGCATTGACCTATCACAATTACATTTGTTACTCTGTAGAAAATCTGACTATCCTGTCATTAAGTACTTTATGCTTTTTTTGTTCATTTAAATATGAGTTTAAGAATATGATGTCCTCGCTGGGAATAGTGGCACATGCCTTTAATCCCAGTACTCAGGAAGCAGAAGCAGGTGGATCACTGTGAGTTCCAGATCAGCTGGGGCTACAGAGAGACTGTGTCTCAAAAAGACCAAAAAAATTTACATCTTTATTGAAACTTTTATACCCTTCATAAGTAAAGGCATGTGGTATCCTAATATATGATTATTTCTTTGATATCTTTTTTTTGTAACTGTAGTTTTCATTATGATCTTCATAATTCATTGGCTAGGTTTAGAATCACCTAAGAAAGACACCCTTGGATGTGCGTGTTTCAGAGGGTTCATTGAGGAGGAAGGATTCACTCTGAATGTGTGCAGCACCATCCCATGGGCTGGGGTACTGGAGTGAATAAAAAGAGGAAAAGAAACCAGCTGAGCACCAACATTCATCTCTCTCTCTGCTTCTGGACCAGCCGCCGCAGACTCCCAGCACCATGTCTTCCCAGCCATATCCCTCAAACCGTGTGCGAAAATAAACCTTTTCTGAAGTTTCCCTTTAAGGTATTTTGACACAGCAATGAGGAAAGTAACTAATGCTTTTCTCAAGTGAAATTGTTGAAAGATCTATTGCCCTTAGGTAAATATATGAGGTAAACATCTTTCTAATAGGGAGGATTCCCATTCTCTTTGGTGTCAGGAGTTTTAACATGTTCTTGATCGTGGTCTAGAATCCTACCACCAACACCAGCTTCAGCCCAGGTCATCTTCCTTGTTATTCCTGTCCATCCAAAATCCAATCAAAATCCTCTATTACTTGGCAAGTCTTTTCCTTCCCTTTTGTGTTGCTGCCCTGATTCTAATCCAGGCTTCACTGCTTCTACTCTGGACAGTGTCAATCCTCTCCTGAGTTACATCACCAACATCATGCCTCCCTGATTCCTGTCTCTTTGAAGCAAGGTGTGGATACCTTTCCCTGGCCAATGAGATGCGAGTAGAAGTGAGCTGTGTCTCCTCTCTTTCTGGTATGGTAAATATGTATGTCCAGAGAATAAACTCTGTACTAGTGGGGTCCCTGATGAGGATGAGGAGATCATGACCCTTGTTAGTGTGCTGTGGACATTGAGTGAGAACTACACTATATTTTTAAGTCATGGAGATTCGTTTTGTTAACTTAGCATAATCTGACTACTATGCCTAGTAGTCTTTTCCTCCTCCATTTTATTCATTTATTTATATTGGTAAAACTTGCCAGGGTAATGTTAAATCATGTCAGATTATTTTCAAGTGAAATGTTGTTTGTACTTCAGCATCATCCATAAAGATAGCCTTGGGTTTCTGGCCTTCAAGAAAATGTAAACTTTCCCCCTAAGTTTCCTCTTTTGTACTCTCTCATTCTTTGTGTGTTCCAGGCTAGTGGGAAATTCCACTGCTGCCTTCAAATGATCTTATGTTGATTTGGGAGTACCTCTGTCTAGACTCGTTCTATCCTGATTACATCGAGTTGAAATTCTAGCTTCCATTAAAGCACAGATCCAAATGATAAGACTTTCCTGACTCAACAAGTGAGCGGTACTTCTGTTCCTCTGGGACTCCGTAGCCAGTTGTGTTTTCTCTATATTCCTCCTTCCTATGCTATGATGCACTTATCTGTGTCTGTAGTGCGCTTCCACTAGACTGTAAGACATCTTAAGGCTGATACCACTATTATTTACTACAGAAATCTATACAGTGTCAAGCCATGTAGTTTCTAAATAAATAATATATGAGTTAAATATTACTCTTCAGGGGAGAATGATAGAATTCTCTTTTAAATTCCAAATGATCACAGTTCTGTAAGTGATTAGAAATGCCACCTGTGACATGAGCATGGACATGATGAGCCTCTTCTGACGAGCCTCTTCCTCTGTTGGTAGATTCTTGCAAGACAACCCGTGGGTGAGGCATGAAAGAGAGCCTGACTCCCAGGAAGGTCTGATTAGACTTTATGTCAGTGATAGGTTAGGCATCTCTACTCTGAAAATAAAAGCAAGTAGAAATCTTAATATAGAAGAGAGGGATGTGTTTAAAGACCTAAAGGATCTTTGAATAAGGAATTGGTAACTAGGTTTCAGAAGGACCTGATGTTTTGAGGGAAGGTTCTCAAAATAACATTGAGTGCCGGAGCCTTGTAGTTACTTTTTAATAGGGAAGAGAAAGGAAAAAGCGAGAGTGAAGGCTAAATGGAAAATCTGCCTTAGAATAGTCAATGATAATGTAGGAGAATAATCTCAATGTTCGCCGAGACAATTCTTCACCCTACTGACACAAATCCAAACACATAAAAAATTCCAGGCAAGAGAGATATAGGAAGGAAATGGTGGCCTCCAAAGGAAAGTCACTTGCATGTTTAGCACTATTAGAATGGATTCTTTGTGATAAAAATTGATTTATTCATATACCCATGAGCAGTTTTAATTTACTGTCTTTACCAGATATTTGAGAAGTAATGTTGAAAAGGTCAAGTGATTACGTTGTAGAAAGTCATCTTCCAAAGAGTGCTAATTACAGTGTGGTGAAGTAGCATGAAGGCAGATACACATAAATACATGCGATCATCTGCAGAGGTTGGAAGCAGAGACTTGTGTGCTTGCTAGAGTTGGTCCTTGGTATAATAAAGTTCTTCTTTGTTGGCAATCCTTTTCCTGTGGCTGCCTCCCTTTATCATACTGGCTCCCTCAGAACTGCAAAATGGCAGATGGCATGGAGCCAAGAGCTGTTTACTGGAATCCCTGAGCATAAGAGCAGTTCATAGTCTAGATACCCTGCTGAATTTGGTGCATTTAGAGAGAACGGAAGAAGTAAGATGACTTACTCAAGCAAGTTGACCACATCATTGCTCAAACCAGAGAATGAAACCCAAGATCTGTCCTCAAATAGAATAGACCTCATTGTATTGTTTTCTATTGACAAATAATAGTCCCTGGAATCCAGAACTATGTCCCAAAGGATGGCAGAATTAAAGACTTCAACAAGCATTTTTCAATATACATTTTAATTGAATTTTTGTGCATTTTATACAATACATCTTAATCACATTTGAACCGCCTCTGCCCATGTGCACCACCCTGAGTCAAGTTTGTGTATTCAGATATTCCTTGGTGTGAGTTCATTCACTGAAGCCTGGTCAGCCTACCTAGCATCACTCTCTTAAAGACTGACTCTCCCTCAACCCAGCAGTGACCGGCTGCCAATAGTTCCTTGGCTCAGTTTGGGGCTTCTTACCCATTTCTCCAGTTCTATGCTGGGTTTCTCTCTGATTTGAGTTTTCGTGGGCCTTGTGCATATTGTCACCATTGCTGTAAGTTCATATGAACAAGTTCCCAGATGCCTGGGAAACTGTTTCCTTGTGGTCATCCACCACCCCTGGCTCTGAAAATCATTCTGCCTCTCTCTTCTGCAATGGTACCTGAGCCCTGGGTGGGTGAGGTTTAATATAGGAGTTCTATCCAGGGACACACACTCTATAGTCTCTTATCTTCTACATTTTGGACATTTGTGGATTTCTGTGTTAATTGCCCCCTATTGCATGAGGAATCTGTTGCTGAGAGTTGAGGGATACATTAGTATTCTCTCTACTCCTTGTTTTGCTATGGTCTATGAGCCTTAGATATAGAGGTTCCATTGTAGATCTGTCACTTAGAGCTTGGCATCTCCAGACACTTATTCTCTGTGTTTGATCAACTGTGGAACTCTGTAAGAAAGTCTTCATCAGGGTAGTCAGGAGGTCTCGGGCAGGGTGATCAGAAGGGGAGGCTAGGACCAAGGCAGGGGTAGGGTCACTGAGGGGAGGTCTAACTAGCTAGACAGAGCAGATGTGGGTCCTGAAGCAGGAGAATGTAGATAGTCTAGGTGCAGGAGGATCAAGACACAGTGGGTCAGGTCTGGGTTAGAAGGCTAGTCCAGAGGTCTCAGGTAGGAAGAGCAGAAGTGGGCCTAGGCCCAAGGCTGGAGTGGGCCAGTTTGGGGAGAGAGAATGTAGGTGGTCAGGGCACAGGGGAATCAAGACCCCACAAGCATTTTTATGGATGGTCTGTAACAATGTCTATAGGTTCAAGACATTTTCCAGGTTATTTCTAAGGCAAAACTGCCTAATAGAACTTCCTGCAATAATGGACATATTCTGTATTTGTGCTGTCCAGTAAGATGACCAGTGGATGTCTGTAGCTACTGGCTAAATGAGGCTAGTCTGCTAAATAAGTGAATTTTAAATTTCAGTTAAGTTTAAATTTTTACAACCACACATTGCTAGTGACCACATTTAGCGGCATAGTTCCCAACTGTTGTGTTTGTGGAATTTAACTTCACATACCATGGCAGTGAATTTTGTGTTTTATTTTAACTTGTGTGTGTGTGGTTTGTGGTCTGTGTGTGTGTGTGTGTGTGTGTGTGTGTGATGTATGTACAAGCATCCATACAGAAGGGGGTGTTGGATCTCCTAAAACTGGAGTTATAGGCAGTTGTGAGCCTCCCAATGATGGTGTTAGGAATTGAACTCTGGTCCTCTGGGAGTGCATTATACTTTCTTAACTGCTGTGGCATCTTCCCAGTCCTTGCTTAAGCATCAAAGCATTTTATTGAAGAAATAAATGAGACAAAATAGGAGACATAAGCATATAAAATATGCCTTTAGTCCCAGCACCGGAGAGGCAGAGGCAGGTAGGTCTCTGTGAGTTCAAGGCCAGCCTGGTCTACATAGTGAATTCCAGGCCATCTAGAGTTACAGGAAGACCCTGTCTCAAAAAAAAAAAAAAAAAAAAAAAAAAGAATATGAAGTATGATACCAAATTGCATCAAACCTAGCACACCATATATTTTTAAAAATGTGAAATGTCAAATAATTTACTTTAAAGTACAGCATATTCAAGGCTAAAAATTGTTTTCGAATTTTTTTATACCATAAATTTTAAGATATACCATGATTTTATGCACCAAAGAAAATGCTGCCAATTATGTTATGGCACAATGTATTATCACACTGGAATTTAAATTTTTATTACATTTATTTTATTTTATTGTGTGTTTGTGTGTACATTTGCATGAACACGTGTCATTGCATACATGTGGAGGTCAGTGGGAAGCTTGCAGGAGTTGGTACTGTCCTTCCTTATGGGTCCCAGGGGTTGAATTCAAGTTGTTAGACTTGGCAAGTGCCTTTACCAGCCTTGCCATCCACCAACATATATTGAATTTTGATTCAAAGCTTTTAGAATAAACTCTTTGAGATTATTTAAACATAGCACATAATATTATTTATCTGTACATTTCTTTCAAAAAGAAAATGCAAACCAAATAATTTAAGGAATTAAAACTGCTATACATGGAGAGTTTTGTTGTTTTGAATTGTTTTCAATTCAGAGTTGCCAACATCTGTGTTTTTCTACATTACATCAACTTCTATGCCACCAGGGGCATTGAGATGTGAAATTTCTTGATCAATTTTCTTCTGGGAGTTTCTTCTAAACTGTTGACATCTTTCTGCAGATTTTGAAGATGGTATTTTCTTGCTTGGTTATGTCAGTTTTTGTGCATGTATCCATGAACTGATAAAACAAAGCTTCATCCACTCTTAGGAACCACCCTGCCTTATGCCTTGTGAAACATTTAGTTGCTGCTTTGCATAAAGTGTAGTCCTTGGTCCAGGATCAGACCTCTGCTTTCATATTACCTGCTTTCTACTGTACTATTGTGTCACTGTGTCTTTTTAAGGAAACCCAAGACCTTTTCACTTCAAAGCCAAATCGTAGTATGTTCTTTGTAAAGATACTACATAAAACATTTAGATTCAACAGAGTCACAGGTACCCAACCAAGTGACAAAGATGTAGACCATCAACAGGCACTTGGTCCAAAACAATAACTAAGTCACAGGTGTTTTTCAGGTTGGGAGGATGGTACTTGATGTTAGGTGCTGGGGATGATAGTGGGAAACCCTGGCTTAGCACTAATGAACTATGGGATCTTTGAATTCCAGTGATGCTCTTGATCAATCTATTTTGTTTAATATGGACAGAAAATTTACCAGTCAGGAATTCTCTAAAGCAATTTAGTAATATCAAATTCCTTTTGTGTCTAGAGGTAATGTTCCGAGAAGCAAAATATTTCTTCAATTTTCATGGATAAAGGCTGAATTTAGTACATAGAAATCAAAATACAATCTGAATGTCTGACTTTCCTCTTTTATCTTTTTGATTTATCTAGTTTATGTTTATTTGTATGAGTGTTTTGCCTGCGTGTATGCAAATACATTCAGGTATGCAATGCCTATGGAGACCAGAAGAGGGCATAGGAGCCCCTGAAACTGGAGTGAAAGACGGTTATTAGCTGTGAAGCAGGTGCTGGCATCTGGACCCAGCTCCTCTGCAAGAGCATCTAATTCTTTTAACCACTGACCCATCTCTGTAACCCTGACTTTCTTCTTAAAAACTGCTTCTTTTGTGGTCAAATGCTAGCACGTCTCCAAAAGCAATAAGAATTGTACAAATCTTGCCATGTTGTTCAAAGGTGGTGAACTGGTTACTTTTCTCACTGCTGTGACTAAATTCCTGAAGGAAAGAAAGTTAAGGGAAGAAGGTTTATTTTGGCTCATGGTCTGACAGTACGGTCCACAATGGTGGTAATGACAGTATGTCCAGCTGTCATCATGCGAGGCAGCTCATCACATCGGGTCCACAGTCAGGACTTAGAGAGTTGGAAGCTGGTGCTCAGCTTGCTTCCTCTTCTCTTTCTATTCATGGTAAGATCTTAGCCCAAGGCATAGTACTACACATATGCAGGGTGGGTTTTCTCTCCTCAGTCTCTCTGGATATACCTTCAAAGGCATATCCGCATGCATGTCTGTCCTAGAAGAGTCTACATCCAGTTAAGTTGCCCCTTCACACAAAAAAATTAATCGTCACAGGTGCTCTTTAGTATCTATAATTATAGATGACTTTTCTCACTCAGTCTCATGCTCCAGACTTATTATCTATCTAAATATATATTTGTATATTATATATTCCAGATGTTGAAACAAAATGAATCCAAAAATCTTGCCCCTGTGGAGTTTCCATGAGAGTGGAGAAGACACGTAAACAAATAAGGACAAAATGCGTACGCCAACGGGCAGCAGTCTGAAAGGCAGTGAAGCAGAGGAGAGTGGTGCCTACAATCTTACCAGCCCATCATACTCTTCTTCCTCATGAGTCAGCCTAGCCCAGTGCCAACATGATGCCCATTGGTTTATTACTGTGCCCGCGTAATGTGGACAGCTTACCACCCAGTCTTCTGATGAGCCTTGGAGTTGGGGGGAAGGTTTGGATGCTTTCCTGCTTCCTATTTTCTGTATTGCCCAAGGTCCTGTCATTCACCCCTCATATGGCCTGGGTAAATCTCCCTTTAAGACCATCTGAACCCCCCTCCCAGTGCTGAGGTGACCTGTCATACAGTCTCTTATTGATTCTCTTTTTCTCTCTCAAGCATTCTGGAAGAGACCTACAGCTTGCACGGCTGACACAATCTGAACAAATTACGCCAAAAACCGAGGAAGAATTTTGGTATGTTGGTTGCTTTTGTTGTTGTTGTTTGCTTTTATGAAATGGAGTCTTAGGCTTGAGTGTGTAGCAATCCTCGTGCCTCATCCTCCTGAGGGCTGGGATTACAAGCATGAACCACTATACCTTGCCATTGGTTGCTCTCACTGAACTTCATTTCAGATAATCTCTCCACATCACTTAGCCCATTATTTTTCTCTGGGCCTCTTTCTCTTTTAACCAAAGAACAAAAACCTACTTCTCCCTGTCTCTATGAAGGATTTCTAGCCGGGGTTCATGAGTGTGAGCACTGCAAGTCTGCCATCCACACCTGTCCCTCCCTGCCATGCCCGGCATTCTAGGCTCTGCCTTATAGGCCGATGCTGACTGGAGATGCTACATCTATGAGAAAGAGATGGAAATCACCTTTAGCTGTGTGATGCCCTCCTACCCAGAGACCAAAAGTAAAACTGGAAATTCAGAGGTGCCTGACCTCACAAAGAACAGGCATTACCTGTCCCCGCTTCCCTGAGGCTTCTGGGCTGGACTTACGCTTGGCTTCGTGCAGCTGTAACAGCAGCCCTCTGTCTCACGCAGGGCAACTTGCTGAGCTAAGGAGCTGGGCTCAGCTGGACAGCTCCTCATGTGCTCCCTACTCAGTGCCAAGCAGCAGTGAGCTTTCTTCAAGCCTACACAGCTCCAGCAGGCTTTGCTCAGATATAGGGGCCTTGAGAGGATAAAAATTATTAGATGCAGTTGACCAGGGAAGGTATCAGACGAAGAAAGCAGGCGGTCCAGTAGTGTCTTTCAAAGGAAAAGGAGAGATTCCACAAAAACTAAAGTAGTAGTGTGATGGCCCACTTTTGTCACTCCTGGATAAGTAAACGAAGGAATCTAAGTCAGATCCCATAAAGATATGTGATCATGAATGTTTATTGTTGCACTATTTAACAAAGGCCAGAGGACAGAACCAGTCTAGCTCCCTATCAATAGAGGATTGGACAAAGAAAATGAATTTTATTCAGCTATAAAGAAAAATGACCCAAGGAGATGGCTCGGTGGGTAAAAGAACTTGTCATACAAGCCAGGCTATGTGAGTTTAGATCCCTGGAGCCCACATAAAAAAGCTGAATGCAGTAGTACACATCTGTAATCCAAGCACTCCTGTGTATAGTTGGGAGTCAAAGACAAGACAGTCAGTCATTCAGAAGCTCACAGGCCAGTTAATAAAGAGAACATAAGTGAATTGTCAGAAAGAAGAGAGAATACGTGTGCTGGATAAATTTAGCTGTCAGTTTTACATAATTGGATAGAGAGAATCTCAACTGAGGAATTGTCTCCATTGGATTGGCTTGTGACCATGTCTGGGGGGCATTTTCTTGATTGTTGAGTGATGTGGAAGGGCTCAGCCCACTGTGGGTGGTGCCACCCTTGGGCAGGTGGTCTCGTGTTGTATAAAAAGCAGGCTGAGCACAGGTCAGAGGAGTAAGCCAATAAGCAGAGTTCTTCCATGATCTGTGCTTCAGTTCGTGTCTCCAGTTCCTTCCCTTACTTTGCTCAGTGATGAGACTATGACCCTTGAGATATAACATAAAATACCACCCCCCAAGCTGGTTTTTGTCAGTGTTTTTATTATAGCAATAGAAAGTAAGATACCATGTCTCAAAACAAGTTAGAAAGTGAGAATTAACTCCCAAGGTTGTCTTTTGACCATTCTGTGGCACAGCACATGCCTGATATATAGATATCATAAACAAGCACACACACACATAGAGAGAGAGAGAGAGAGAGAGAGAGAGAGAGAGAGAGAGAGAGAGAGAGAAGATTATGGCATTTGCAGGAAAATTGATAGCACTGGAGGGTACCATGTTAAGCAAAATTAGACTCAGAGAGAGCAATGTCACTTCTTTTCTCTCATATGGAATAAAGATATAAATGATACATAGCTCACGGGGTCCCACCTCAAGATGAAGAGCTACAGGCAATTGATGGATGTAAGGAAGGGAGAATCAGTTTTCTCCAGGGATGAACTTCCTGAGAGTTTCTCTAATCTCAAGTGGGCAGCCCTAAATGCCTGTGTACACACAAGTACCAGTAAATGGACTCTGGACTCAGTTCATTATCTATCTATCTATCTATCTATCTATCTATCATCTATCTATCTATCTATCTATCTATCTATCTATCTATCTATCTGTCTATCATCTATATTTATAAGTATAGGTATGCATATGTAATAATTATTATCAAAGAAGAGGGCAAGAAATGCTCAGGGAGTTCAGGTGCATGGGAGGGATTGGAGGGACCCTGGAATGGGCGGAAATAATGCAAATACAATATTCATGTATCAAATTTTCAAAAAGTAAAAAATATGTGTTTAAAAGTATATAATAAAACCGGAGGGGGGGCAGACAAAACAATGAGAGGGAAAGATTGTAAAAGGAATCCAGGAACGGATAGCTCGTGCAGACTGCAATCCCTTCAAAACTTGACTGGAGAGAGTCTGCTCCCAAGCTGTCTCTCCTTCCAGTTGGCCTGCCTCAGTCCTGCACCAGCTGGTGGCTGCAGACTTCTGCTCTCTATCATGATAGCAACTCCATAGGCTGTCCCAGTGTCCTTGTGTCACAGCATCTGACTTTCCACAGAGCTTATGATCTGAGAAGATATATATAAGACCAATCTGGGTGAAAGCCACAGTCCTTTATAATCTACCTTGAGAGTGATGCCATCTCTTCCACCTTTGTTGCTAGTTACACAGACCAACCCTAGTATAAACAGGAAGGAATTATGCAGGTGTGGATACTAGAAGGTGGGGATCTTTGGGGGCCATGCTGGAGGCTGGATGCCATGCCTTAGTGGATTATTTTCTATAGATTTTGAGAATGGAGAGAGGACTAATGTAGGGCTAGAAAAACAGTCGCACTTTGTTTATTTCTGTTTGGTCAGACTACTTGGAATCAAGTATTTCTTAGCTACCTATTAGCTCTGTGATCTTGAACAAGTTACCCGATTTTTCTTCTTTAGTTTTTTTATGTATGTGAAATGGAGCTGCAATCTGCTCCTTGGAATCACTGTATAGTTTAATAAGATTAATACATATGACACAAGTGACCCAATATAAATGCTCCTGGAACTATAGTTATTATGATCTTTGTTGAAGGATACTTTGTTTTAGGACTTAAAATGGACAGAGAAGGTATTATGGGGAGTGGTAAAACTGAAAACCATCAAATTCTTCCTTGTGCTAGGTTGGTTTTGTTGTTTCTCTAGTCACTGTGCTAGATACTTGAGAAAGCCTAAAGGAAGGAATGATTTACTTTAGCTCACAGTTTCAAGGGGTTCAGTTCTTAATCACGTGTCTGGGGGAATATATGGTTGAGTAAAGCTGGTCCCTTTATGGCTGTTATAGTTTGAATGTGAAATGTCCTGGACAGGTTCCTATGTCTGAACACTTGATCTTCAGCTGGTGGTACTTTTCTGGGAGGTTGTGGAACCTATTAGGAAGTGGAGGCTTATTAAAGGAAATGGATGTTTCGGGGGGTGAGCTTTTTATAACCTGGTATCACTTCCTGACTGATCACTATTTCCTGATTATGGATATAGTATGAGTAGATAATGCCTCATAATAAGTGGATATACCTTCTCTGCCATGATGCACTGAATCCTGTCTGATGCTATAAACCAAAATAAACTCTTCCTTCTTGAAGTTCTTTTACAGTTCTTAAAGCTTTTTAAGTTTCTTCTCAAGAATTTTGTCACAGCAATGAGAAAAGTAACTAATGCAATGGCCAGCCAGGAAACAGAGAGAGTGAACACTGTGGTGCTTAGCTAATGTTCTCCTTTGCCCCACTTGTAATCCGTCTGGGTTCCCAGCCTATGGGGATGGTACTGCCCACATTCAGCATGATTCTTTCAGCTAATTCTCTCTGTAACCCATAAATCTCCTAGGTGGCTGTTAAGTCTCGTCAAGTGAACATTTAGAATTAACTATCATGTTCCTCAAAAGCCTCCATGTCTGGAAAGACTGATGTCTTGTTGGTAACTGGTTGGCCAACCATCCTCTCCTACTCTAATGAATTCAACAATATCAACTCATGTGCATCATGCAGCCCAAGCAAGAAAGCCTGCCCCATTTCAGAGTGACTTTTGTGTCTGGGATTTGGTGAGGGGAAGGCATCTTACTGCACATACTAATTGAGAACTTTCAACTCAATGGAATGATTTTTTAAAAGAAAGAGGAAGCCTTGGAAACCCATGAAGTTAATAAAAAATTTAAATTAACAAAGTAAAACTCTTATGGAATTCATTGTTTTTTTAATGTCCCCTTGTTGCCTTTGAAATGGTCACATCTGCCAAATTCTAGTTAGGTCAACCCAGCATTATTTACCCTCTATCAGTCACAGTGCCCTATGTCATCATCATCATTTAGAAGCCTATATGAATGCACTGGGTGCTACTGATCTGGGCTCCTTGGCATCCACATCTAGAAACCTTAGTTATCTGGATCAATGATTTATAAACCAGATGGTGCCAAGCACTGGCCTGGATATTGTCTCATTCCTATCAGCACACACAGGCATGGAAAATGGGATGGTCATAGATCAAAACGAGTCTAGGGGCTCTAGGTTTGATATTTGAAAAGGAAATTAATGGGTTGGAAGTGTAGCTCAGCAATAGAACACTTGCCTAGCATGTAGGAGTTCTCCAAAGCACCAGGAAAACAGCAAAGAAAAACCTTTAAAAACAAAAATCTAAAGTTAACTCTCCAGGGTCCCCAAATAGCAGTGGTCAAGAACCATTCATCTTTTCTTCCTCTGTTGATTGAGTATGCTGCTTTGGAAGGAGTGATAGACACAGACTTTGCTACAGTGTAAAAACAGGCCACCGTGTTCCACTTTAGTTGAGTCTCCGGCAACATTTCAGGGCCAGCAATCAGTCAGCCATTTCTCAGTAAGCTATAAAAACAGAGAACCAGAGTTCCTTGATACCTGGCACTGAGAGATCAAGGTAGTGCCTGCTGGCAAGAACTCAGGTGTCTTGACTTGTTACTCTCCCAACACCTGACAAGTCAGTGTAGAAAACAGCGACTTCTTTCCAGAAAGAGAAGGTTCAGGGTAGGTGGCTCAGGCAATTAATGGCTGAAGATTCAGCACTCAGGCCCAAGAAACTCTGAACATAAGCAGATCTTTCTAAAAACTAGTTACCTGTTTGCTTGTCTTTTTCCCATCTAGTGTCTGACACGGAACAGTTCATAATGACTGGAAAATCGCCAAGCTCAGCAAACTTCTCCAAGAAAATAATGATATTTCAGTACAGAGTGTTCAAGTTTGCAATAACAATAATGAAGAAATAATATTTTGTATACCTAAAGCTCTTCTCTTCCCCATCTAATATTTAGTATATGAACTTTAACATTTTCAAAATGCCTCTAGGAAAATATGCAAAGTGTATATATTAAAGACATAATATAACCCAAGAAATCATTGGCCATGGTTGGATTAATTTCCAAATATATTCATCTTGCCTATTTAAAATCTCGAATTCCAAATATGACAATAGCTTCCACTTACTCTCATCAATTTCTCCCATTAGCATTTTACCAGCAAAGATTTTTATCTATTAATACCTTACATGTAACTAAGATGTTATGAGCATCTCTCTATAATGACGTAATTTCCCACTCAGAAAGCCAAAGCAAAAAAGAACCTGGGGGCCAGACAAAGGGAAACATAAATATATTTGGTCATCAAGGATTGGGCCCAATTTCTGCTTTCTCGACTCGTTTTCTCTGAGGTCAGAAGCTCATGAACTAGGACATACAAGCCAGATTTTATTTGAAATGGTAGAAATAGAGAATTCCGTGGAGCTGAAGATTCCTGCAGCCACAGTGACTCAGGAACACAGCAAAAGAGAATGTATTTGATTTGGGCTTTGGCCTTGAACCAAGTCACCTTAATCTCTTTTGGCCTCTCCTTGCCGCTAAGGGTTCCACTTACGGTATCACAGCCACAGCTGAAAAGCTCTCTAGCTCTTTGAAGAGAAAGACTGATCTTGTGCAAAGTAGACCTGATGTTTTATTAAGGACACATGAAAAAAAATAAAAAACTAGGCTTCCTAGAGGGACTGATAGACAGATACCACTTGGTGGGTCAGATCTCAGCCACCATGGGACCTTCTGAGGCTTTGAATATTTTCTGTGAAGATCAAGAGGGCAGTGGGTACTGGGAGGTGGGGCAGAACTGATCAGGAGGATGGAAAGAAGGAATTTCTGGGATGAAGTCCATTTCAGCAAACATTCATTGAGGCGGGTGCTGGAGTGAAAACTCTAGAAATTCCTTGCCACATGAAGTCATCTGTGAGACAAAACCCTGCATCTGTCCCTTGACCCCTGCGTCGCTAAGTAACTGATTAGTGTTTCAACGATTGTGGGCAGTTTGGAATGTTGCAAATCCAGAACCTAATTACAGTATATCTTGGGCTCTCTGTATCCCCTGAAATATCTATTTCTTGTTCACCTCTGTGTCTGATCTAACAGTTAGAAACTTCTTGGAATGTATTAACAGAATCTTACCCATTCACCAACCTAAAGGCTAATCGTCATCAGATAGCATCTGAGGCCTGTAAACAGAATTCTCCCTGCTTTGCTAAACCTTTCCAACAAAACGTACCCACCAATGCACTTGAGAACTATGTTGATTTATGTCTTTTTTTGTTCTGTTACTATAGAAAGTTCATGAAACTGCTACCTCTTTGGAACATGATATTTAGGGAGAGCTAAATCTGTGTTCCCAGGCCATACTCACTCATAATTGGCTCCAGAATAGACCATCTCTTATCCCCTTTGAGGTGAGAGTTGTGCATTTGCGTTCACACAGCAAGCAGACAATTTCAAAATAATGTGCTAACACACCTTGTCGATCTGTGTGAGTGGATCTCTTCAGCATGGGTCACTAGTCACCATGGGGACCTTAAAGGAGAATTTCTGGAGACAGGGCTGTAATTCAGCAGTTGAACACTTGCTTAACATGTGCATGGCCTTGGGTTTGTCTCCTAGCCCTACAGAAACACTTTATAGATTAAAAAACAAAGGAAGAATTTCCTAATAATGGAAGCTTGAGATGATAGCCTAGATATACAAAGAGAGGAAACGGTTCTACCAAAAGCAACCACTGTTTTTAATAGTGCAGCAATAAACAAGAATGTACAAGTATCTCTGCGATAGGAATTAAGAATCCTTTAAGTGTATACCCATTGTGACATATCTGGGTCATCAAGTTTTACTTCTTTGAGAAACTTCTATACTGACTTCCACAGTGGCTACAGCATTTTACATTTCTATCAACAGGGCATTAGGGTTCCTCTTTGCCCACATCTTCACCAGAGTCTGCTGTCACTTGCTTTCTTGATGATTGTCAGTTTGACTGGGATGAGATGGACTCTCAGAGCAGTTTGAATTTATATTTCCCTGATGGGAAAATAGGGAGGTGATTAAATAGAATAGATGAGACACGAAAGCAGAAGGGGGACCCTAGGAGGGACAGGGGGACCGGCAGGAGTGGGACAGAGGACAGGGGAGAAGAGTGGGAAAGAGGATCAACAAAAGCAAAACATGTATGAAAATGCTATAATGAAACATTGTAAGCTCCTTTTAAAAAAATGAGTGAAAAGGAAAAGAAGGATTGACAGTGTCCAAGTGGGCAAGAGGCTGCAGGGTTCCTGCTTGGGGTTCTAGTTCCTCATTATTATAAGGAATGTTGGGAAAGGAGAAGGGAGGGCAGGCAGGCCAAGTCTTGTACCCTGTTGGGTTGAGGGGGTGTTACCTACTATGCTAAAGGTATTGTTCTTTTGGTAGTGTTGGAGTCACTGCTTCGGTTTAGTCCAGAACAAAGGCAGTCTGGCCTGTGTTTAAGTCAGATCATTCACCAGTGAATGATGAGGCAGAAAATGGGAGGCGGAGACGTGGCGGGAATAGTACAGGAGAAAATGGCCGTCGTTTGAACTAGGGTAGGGCTGGTCGGGAGGCATACATCAAAGCTCCATAAGCCAGCAGAGAAGAGGTTTCTGGTATGTTGGGTCTCAGTGATAGCTGGATCTCTGTGGTGGCAGCCATAGTGTTGGCTATCACCTTGAAACTGAGATTAAAGGGGAAGTTTAGGAGATACTTAGCCCTTCGAATCAGAAACACCCAGCAGGCTGGAGCCCATTGCTCTGCTAGAGAGAGCCCTGCGAGAGATCCTGATGAGCCATCAAGTGAGAGAAGCACAGGATAGTCTTCTGGCCTCTGAGTCCGGTTAAGCAGTTAAGCCTCTAATGATGGTGCTGTTCCCTGATGAGATGGCAAACTCTCCAGGAGGAGTGTAAGGTTTGCCTTTTGGGGTATTGATGAAAGCAGGAAGTTAGAAAGGAAGATAAACAAGGTGGTGGAGCAAGCCAGCAGAAGGGAACTGCAAAGGAAGTGACAAGTCCCTTCGACTCACAGAGCCCTAGTTGAGGTTAGCAGTCGTCGGTAGAGTTTGGAAAGCTGGTTTTCTGCACTTGGGGTAACAACAGAAGAGAGATTATAGTTTGAATAATGTGAGTCAGCAATTTGTTTTCCGAATTGTTAAAAATTAGGGTTTTCCAAACTACAGCCTGCATCATGCCCTGCTTTCAATGTATAGCAAAACAACTTGGAGGACCTGACTGAGGTCTTCCCCTCACCCTTGCTTGGCTGAGGAAGAATACTTGGAAGCAGGGTTCCAGAGTCACACATTTCTCTGCTTGTGTCTTTTTTGTGTCCTGGGTCTGATTAACATTTTCCTCAGGTGGTGTCACTTTGGAGTTCATAGCAAGACATAGCCAAGAGATAAGAGAAGTTCCTCTGAGACAGACAAGATCTCCAGTTATTCAGCTCTGAGGCTGTCTGCCTCAGGGACATAGTTCAAGCTTGCCCTAGTGAATTCTCAGATTGGCCTGGGGAGTCGACAGGTTGTGATGAGGCTGGGGAGCAAGAAGAGAAAATGTGATCTTTTTTTCTGCTCTATGAAAAGACAAAAGTAACCAAGCAGAAGGCAAGCCAAAATATTGGGAATGGTTAAAGAAAGGTTATCCTGCAGAAGTTTGACCTGGATTCATCACTGAGTACCAGAAAGAAAGGTGAAACAGCATTGCCAATCTTATAAAATGAGGATGTTGCCTAGGATCTTCAGGTCTCTAAACAGAAGATTTAATGCACCAAGAAGGCCACTTGTTCAGAAATGACAGATGCGTGGAAGCGCTTACTTAATATGGTGCCTGCGGATAAAAGCGGCTCAGGGTAGACACATATTTTAAGGGCTGTCTTCCTAATACAAATCCATCATCAGTTAGATGTGCTCTTTGACCGGCTTTTTAGCAGCAAGAATGGTTTGTGCTGATGAAGCCACATGTTCTGTGCCAGTGTTTGAAGCCTTTGGCTTCACAGCACTGTGTTCCAACCAACTGTTCCTTTCTCTGCTCCAAGTCGTTCCACAGATCATTGCCAGATTGATTTCCTAAAGTAGGTCCCATGTCACTGTTCTGCTCTGAACCTGCAGTGGCTCTCTCTTGCCTATACAATTGAATACCAGCTTTTCAACTTGGCCAGGGTGTCTGAAATTCCCAACATTTATGCCTGTGTCTCCTCTAAAGCCACAGTCGTAACGGAGCCATTATGACACCTGGGAAAAATAGCACATTCTCTCATTAGCATCAGTTGAAAATTCAGCAGTGGGTGCACTTGACAGATGGATAGAAAGGAGGCTCCTGTGGACAGAGGGTGAACATTTTAAAATTAAATCTTCATTCATCTAAGCAGTTTTATGATATGAATTTCAATCTGGTCCGTGTTAAAGGAGAGGAGGAGAGTTTGCAGAACTCAGCTGAGCATGGCGAACATTAAGGCAGATAAGGATTCTGCCCCCAGCAAAAGACAAGAAGAGCCCAGCATCCTTTGCAGTAAAGCAAGTGCAGTCGAGATCAAGTTCAAAACTGTCTGTGAGGCAATGATTCTGGGAGATGATGAGGGGGCTGCTGCTGCCCTCAACTTCACATGAACTCTTTGCTAATAATCTGCCTGCTGGGGGCTCCCATCACCTTCACAAACAGGCTTTACAGTTAAAAAAAATGGTAAATTGATAATGCCCAGAAGTTGTCAAACATTTTCTTGAGAATAATCAAACACGAATGTGCAATCTCCAAGGGGAAGCCCAGAATTCCAAGAAGGTAGCAGATCAAGTCCCAGTTCCCTATCCAGGCACAGTGCTTTTTGTTTGATCTTGCTTGAGTCACTTCACCTGCCCAAGTTTAATATCCCTAAGTGTAAATTAGAGATGAACAATAACGTTCCCCACGTCACAAGGTTCCTGTAAAGACTGAGTGAGAATAAGATGTAGGAGATAGGAGATACATAGCACGGGGCCTTGGACCTTGAATAGAGTCTGTCAGGCCAGCTGCCGCCTGTGAGTGAGCAAAAAGGCTGATGTTTGAAATCACATGCTCTCATTTCTGACTTCAGTTCACTTTGCTGACCTCGGGTGATTACTTGACCTTGTCTCTATGTCCCTGATCCTTTTCCTGAGCACTGAAATGCAGGCAAGTAAGTGAGTTCACTCTGAGCAACATCCAGTGTAAAATATTGACTCTCAAATACTGGCTATTACTATAACTGTTTCAGTCTTCCTGTGCCTACGCTACCCCAAGCACCTTTTCCAACTCTAATCAGCAACATTTTAGAAAAAGTTAGAAATCCCTAAAGTCTTCTTTCTTGCAAGTTCATTTGATTTCATAGTTTGGCAGTGGGTCCTAGGTTGAGAGATTTTGGGAAACCTTAGTGCTTTGCAGGGTGTGGTGGCACATGCCTTCAGTCCATGGACTTGGGAGGCAGAGGCAGGCAGACCTCTGTGAGATCCAGTCCAGCTTTGTCTCCTTAGCAAGGTACAGGCCAGCAGCAGCTGCAGGGAGAACCTATCTGATAAACAAAACAACCTTGATGCTCATGTCCTAGCCGGGGCACTCTGATTCAGGGGTCCAGCATTGGTATAGAATTTTTAAAAGCTCTGTGATGGTTAATCTTGATTGTCAATCTATGGGCTTTAGAGTCACCATGGAAACACACCTCTGGATGTGTCTATGAGCAGGTTCCAGAAAGATTTAACCTGTCCTGGGTCTGTGTAGTTTCAGATTGAATAAAAAGGAGAAACTGAGCTGAGCATTAGTGTTCTTCCTTCCTAAGCATGGAAGCCATGTGACCAGCCACCTGATGCTCCCGCCACCAGGCCTTCCCTGCCATGATGAACTGACTGTACCCTCAAGTAGTAAGGCAAAATACTCACTTCTTTCCTTAAGTTGCTTTTTGTTGGATATTTTGTCACAGCAGCAAAGAAAGTAACTCATTCATCTCTCAGTCTTCCTCTTATTTTATCACGGTGTGTTATTTTGGATAGAGAACCAATGGTCCCCACTGGTTGAAACCAAAAGACCATGCATCAAAATATACTGAATCCTCCTACCCAGGAGGTGACCAGAGAACCTCGATAAACTCTCTAAACTGGTTCTGGAAGAAGCTTGTATCTATGGAACTCTTAAAATCATTCTGAAGTATGCTTGGCTTCAGCACAGTTGCCTGTTGTGACACTTGCTGTAGAGCCTCGCTCAGGTGTTCTGCAGTGGGAAACAGTGAGTACTACTCTGCAGATATTTGGCATTAAATCTTCAGTTACACTCTTTAAAAAATTCAGTTGAGTTCCAGAGGAAAAAGAGGAGCAGCTTGATGGCAAACGTTCCTGTTGCTGGAACAGAGACAGACACGGCATTTCTTTCTTTATCTAGAGGCAGCTTTCTGAGTCACTGTGCAGGGCTCTGTGGCTCAGGATAAGAATTGTGAACTTCATTCTGTAATCTTGGAGAATATATGAAGATTTAGGGCAGAGAAGTTATAGAGACAGCAGAATTTTAGGAGGATTGATGGTGGTGTGTAGGAGACTTGGATCAGAGGAATGAAAAAGGTAGGGACTGTCAGACTGTCATTAGCAGACAGCAGAGGCAGGTTCTGGGGAGATGTCTCAGTCAGCAAAGTGCTTGCTGCAGAAGCATTGAGGACCATGCCCAGAAGCCACATGAAAAAATTGAATGTTGTGATGTGCTCTTGTAACCCCAGAACCGGAGAAGCAGAGACAGGTGGATCACTGTGGCTCATTGGCCAGCCAGCCTAACCCAACTGACAAGACTGAGGTCTCAGTGAGAGACCCTGCCTTGAAAACCAAAAATAAAAACAAAACCACGGTGGATGGCTACCGAATGATACCCAAGCTTGACCTCTGGCTTCCATGTGCACACACACATGTGCACACACACGCAGACACACACACAGAAGCAGCTTATATAGTCTGGGTGAGGAGACTTAGGGGAGAAGATTAGATACAGTGACTAGGGAGTATAGGTCATACTACTAGGCTGGGTTAAGTCTTCCAGTAATGTGTACTGATGCAACAGAGGGGTTTGGGGGTCAAGGCCTCAGGCTTATCAGAGGTTTGAGTTTAACATGGCAGGGTGTGGATGGGTGTCTGTGAACAAGTGACCAGTGAGGAAGGAAGAAGACCAAGAGGGTGGGGTGTCATGGAAGACATCAAAGAGTCCTGTTTCTTTTCATGTATGTGTGAGTTTATTTGTTGTACATGTACGTGTGCACGTGTGTGTGTATGTAAATATACTCACAAGATACATGTGGAAGCCAGAGAGATATATTCAATCATTTCACTTTATGTATGTATGTATGTATGTATGTATTTATTTATTTATTTATTTGACAGGGCTTCTTACTGAACTTGGAGCTCACTAGTTGGTTAGACTGGCTTGCCATCTAGCTGGCAAAACCCTGACATCCTTGCTTGTCTCCACTTCCCAGTACGGACACTAATAACTACCCTTAGTTTTTACATGGGTGATGGGGATTGAAACGCGAGTTTTCCTGATGATGCAGCAAGCTGTTTACCCACTGAGACATCTCTCAAGCCCAAATACTGTGTGGTCAAATGTAGAGAGTGTGATATACTGAGAGAGTGACAGAACAGACTGTTGGGTTTAATAACACGGAAGTCTGAGGGCACATGGCCTCAACGGAGTGACAGGGTTGGGAGCCCAAGAGGGTAGATTGAAGGAAGACGAGACAGAAGATAGAGACACTGAACAAGTTTTATTATAA
This sequence comes from Eospalax fontanierii, assembly GCA_035773235.1. Taxonomy (NCBI): domain Eukaryota; kingdom Metazoa; phylum Chordata; class Mammalia; order Rodentia; family Spalacidae; genus Eospalax; species Eospalax fontanierii. The sequence goes on along the minus strand of CM069551.1, from coordinate 26,191,361 downwards.
AACTGAGAAGGGAAATGGGAGAGTAGTCAATGAGGCTGTAATAGACAAGAGCATCCTTTTGTTTCAGAGGCTTTTTGTAAAAAGAGAAAGATTCAATACAGAGGAGAAAGTAATTATGTGGGGGAGGGAGCTGCATGCTAGAAGTCTTCCAGGCAAGAGCAGACGAGTCCAGGAGCAGAAAGCTTAGTTTCAGTCACAGCAGAGAACGAAGCAGAGAGTGGACAGAGCAGTTCCAGAGGGAGGGCAGATGGTGGGAAGGGACGGGGTTGCTGTCTGTTTGCTTTATTTAGTCAGTCATTTCTTACTGTGGCCGAATATGCTTCTCCTGGATGCTTTAGCTATCAACTCACTTGAGTTGAAGGAGCCTTAATTGGGGAATCGCCTCCATTGAACTGGCCTGTGGCCATATCTGTACGACATTTTCTTGATTGCTGAGTGATGTGGGAGGGGGACCCCGCCCACTGTGGAAAATGCCATCCGTGGGTAGGTTGTTCCGTATTGTGTAAGAAAGCTGACTGAGCTTGGGCCAGCTTGGGAACAAGCCAGTAAACGGTTATCCTCCATGGCCTGGTTCAGCTCCTGCCTTCAGGTTCCTGCCCTGAGTTCCTACATTGGGTTCTTTCAGTGACAGACTGTGACCTGGGTGATGTGAGCCAGATTGACTCTCTCCTCCACAAGCTGGTATTGGTCAGAGTGTTTTGTCACAGTAATTGAAAGCAAATTAAGACAGAAATTGGTACCAGGACTGTGGGGTATTGCTGTGGCAGACCTGGCCCAGTTGTTTTGGGGAGGATTGTCGAAGTGTTTGGAATTTTGGGCTGGAAAAGCCATGGAACACTTAAGAGTTTAGTGAGCTGTTTCTGTGGTGCTTGGGATAGTTCTGCTGAAAGAGATACGGACAATGAAGCGTGGTATGTGAAGCTTCAAAAGGAGGCAGAGATTATCAGGGCTGTTTGTATAATATTTTAAATTGAGAATCTGTGGTTTCTGGTTGACTGGGGCTGAAGAGTCAGCTGTGATTAAGAAGAGACCAGAACCACTGAAGTGAAACCTTTGCTTTAGTGGGACAATTGATGCTGGTTAGCTGGGACTGAAAAATCAGCCATGAGTAACAAGAGACCAACATCACTGTGGCAAAATCTTCTGGGAAATATTTCCTCAGGGTCAGCACACAGAAGCTGTGATCCAGAGGGGGCCCTAGCCTCCATCTTAAGCTGGAAGCATGATCTGGTTATGTGTAAGAGTCTCCTGCGTGGTTGTGGTGTGAAAGTATGAAGGGGTCATGGAGAGAATCTGAGGCTTTGCGCCCTGAGAAACCAGAAGAACCCGCTGGTGAAGGTGCAGTCTGAGTTTCAGCAGAGACCCCAGCATTTTGGAGATGTCAGGACCATGGGATGACCACCAAGGGCAGCAGCAGATATAGAATTGAGCTGGCTGGCCTGGGCCTGTGAGATGGGCTGCGTGTGCTGTGAATAGCAGAGCCAGAGAAGTGGAGCTGCCCAAAACCCTGTGGAGTCCAGAAGATCGTGAGTGACTCCCACATGTCCAGCCTTGAACTACTTTGCTAGACTTAGGTTTTGCTTAGCTGTGCCCAGTTCTTCCATTTGAAATAAGACAGTTCTTCACTTGTTTTGGATTTTACAGCAACCCACAAATTAGGACTTTTAAAGAGACCTTAGACTTTTAAGGTATTTCAATTTGTTTTAAGAACTAGGACTCTTAAGATCATACTGTCTTATGTTGTGATATTAATGATAACGTCATATCTTGGGGACAAGAAATGGAAAGGTTGTGGTTCAATAGTGTGTTTATGTGTCAAGTTGACAAGGGGTCAGTTGTGCTAGATAGCAGTTTCTTGATTGTTAAGTGATGTGGGAGGGACCAGCCCACTGTGGGTGGTGCCTCCCCTGGGTAGGTTGTTCTGTATGGTATAAGAAAGCTGGCTGAGTTCAGGCCGAGGGAGGAAGCCAGTAAGAAGTTTTCCTCATGGCCTGTGCTTCAGCTCCTGCCTCCAGGTCTCTGTCCTGAGTTTCTCAGCAAGGAACTGTGACTTGGGAGATGTGAGCCAGATTAATCCTTTCTTCCATAAACTGGTTTTGGTGAGAGGGTTTTGTCAAAGCAATTGAAAGCAAACTAGAACAATATTTAATATAAAATCTACCATCTTAACCATTTTTAGGGTCCATATATGTCAGTGGTAAAATACACATTCAGGAGGGTGAGCCAGCCTTGCTGCCACCCATCCCTAGAGCTCTGTTCATTCTTTTAAAACTGAGACTCCTTATGCCTCAATGAACAATGCCTCCAGAATGTGCCTCCCCAGTCCCTACCATTCAACTACGGGAACTACCGCCTTTCTGCTTTCTGTTCTATGATATTTGACCACGCTAAGTGTCTTTTGTAACTGCCTAATTTCTCTTACCACTGTGTGTTCAGGGACCATGCAATCTGCCCATGGGCAGCATTGCAGAATTTCTTTCCTTTAAAACGGAATCATCATGCATTGGATGCAGATAGAAGTGTTGCCGTTGACCTGTGGGGGTGCTACACACTTTGGCTCTTGTGAATGGTGTTGATAGACACCTATATATATATAAATAACTCTTCTAGATTGTGCCTTCCTTTCTTTGGAGGGCTTATCCCTAAGCAGAATTGCTGGATCCCACAGTAAGTCTATTTTTGCCCTTTGTGATGAACTTCGACAATGTCTTCCCTCAGTACTATTTTATATTTCTGCCAATAGTGCATAATGGTTCCAGCATCTCCATTTTCATCAGAACCTAATTTTCAGTGGCCATGTTAATGCGTGTGCTGTCTCACGGTAATAAGATAGATCATGTTAATAAGGTGTTATATCATTATAGTTTTGATTTCCCTAATGATTAGCAATATCAAACTTTTTTTTTTTCATGTGCTTTCGGTTATTTGTATATCTCCTTTAGAGAAATAGATACATGCCTCTTATCAGTTTTGAAGTTTTGGTTGTTCTTGAGTTTCGGGAGTTCTGTGTGTTCTGGATGTTGTTCTTTTCTTGGATATGTGATTTTTTTTCAAGTATTTTCTCCATTCTTTGAGGTGCTTTTCTACTTCTCTGATAGTCGCTATTTTTCCCTTTGATTTTTATTCAGAGCAGTTTTAGGATGGCAGCATAATTAAATTACAAGATTTCCCATATGTCTTCTGTTCCCACAAATGGATAGCTTCCTTTAACACTGTCTTCACGCAATTTTAAGTTTTCATAAATCTCCATTTGCTGATTTTTTTTTCATTTTGTTACTTCTGCCTCTGTCTTTATCTTGCATAAACCATTGTCAAATCCAATGTTGCGAGCCTTTGTCTTTCATTTTTCTCTGAGAATTGTATTGGTTTAACTCTTACATTTAGACTTTTGCTTTATTTTGAGTAAGTACTTTCATATAGTGTGAGGTAAGGGTCCACCTTTATCATTTTCTTTCGAGATAAAATTGTCCCCGTGTGGTTTGTGGAAAATATTTCCCTTTCCCTATTGAATGCTTTTTGTAAACTTGTCCAAACTCATTTCATCATACATGAGAGGGTTTCTCAGTGCTGTATTCCAATATTTTGGTTTATAATGCCTGTCTTTATGTCACTGCCTATTGTTTTTACAAATATGACTTTGTAAATCTTGAATTTGAGAAGTCTTAAATCTCCTAGATTTCACCCCAATCTTCCTTTGATCATTTGAAATTCAGTATGAATTTGAGTATTCTTTAGAATTCTGAAAAATCACTGGGATTTTGATCGACTTCACTCAGTGTCAGTGACACTTTAATATAATTCTGACTCCCAGTTCATGAGCATAGGATATTTATCCAGTTATTTATGCCTTTAACATTGTTCAGCTATATTTACAGTTTTTCATGATGTGGCCTCTCAATCCCTTGTGAAATTAAGTGTTTTATTCTGTTTGATACTAGTATAAATGAAATTGTTGGCATGCTTCTTTTGCAGGTTGTAATAGAAATGAAACTTATTTCATGAGTTGACTTTGTAGCCTGCTACTATGTTGAATCCATGTATTCATGCTGTCAGAGTGTTTTTGTTTTGTTTTGGTTTGGTTTTGTGGTCAAATCTCTAGGGTTTTTTACATACCAGATCATACCATCTGAAAACAGGGCTGGTTTTACTTCTTTTCTGATTTGGGTGTGTTTTCCTGACTAATGGCACTAGCTGAAAGTCCCAGTGCTACATTGAAAGAAGTATTAGGATGATATTTCAGTGTTTTACCGTGATGTATAATGTTCCCTATAAATTCTTCATGTATTGTTGAGAAACTTCTAGTCCCAATTTAATAAGTCTTTTCAATTTTTTTCATCTTTTCAAAACATTTGCTTTTGTTGACTTTTCTTTATTGTTTTCCATTCCTATTTATATCTATGCTGTGGTTTTTATTCTGTCTTTTCCTCTGTTAGCTTTGAGTTTAATTTGTTCTTCTTTCTTCAGTTGTAAAGTTATGTTTCTTTCATGGTTTGGCCTGTTCCTTTTAAATGCTTTATCAAGATTTGATTTATTTTTATTTATCAGTATTTGTGGTCTGTTTATGTGTATTCCCACATGTGTGTAAGTGCCTGTAGATGCCTGAAGAGAGCATTGAATCCTCTGGAATTGAAGTTACAGGCAGTCGTGAGCAGCCAGATGTGGGTGTTGAGAACAGTCTGGTACTCTGTAAGAACAGCAAATGCTAATGCTTTTAACTGCTGAGCCATTTCTCCAGCAACTATTTTTAAATGTAAGTATTCATAACTATAAAATTCCTCTTGGCATTTATTGCCCAGAACTTTCCAATTCCTCTTAGGATTCTTTTTTCCCCTTTGAGATGATGTTTGCTTAAAAGTCCTATGTTTAATTCCCACAGTGGAAAGAAATTTCCAGTTTTATTTCTGTTTTTGATTTCCAACCTTATCATAACCATTGTGGTTAGAACAGATATTTTGCATGATAGCTATATTTGAAAACTGATACTTAATTTGTTGGATATAGTGCTCTGTCCAAGTCTTCAGGGGGTAGGTGGCTTACTGCATTTAGTTGTTGAACTTGCTTATTTTCTGTCTGGTTGTTCGGTCAGTAAGTTAAAATAAGCTATTGAAGAGTCTTTTATTGTAAAATGCCCTTCAATTCCATCAGTTTTTGCTTCATTTCAATGGTATGTTATTAGGTATGAGTTTATAGTTTTTATGTTTTCTCATTGCATTGAAACTTTCATTAATATATGGTATTTGGGGGCTGGAGAAATGGCTCAGTGGTTAAGAGCACTGGATGCTCTTTCAGAGGACCTGGGTTCAGTTCACAGCTCCTACATGGCGGTCAATAACCTTTCAAAACCCCAGTTTCAGGGAATATGATGCCCTCTGCTGGCCCCCTCAGGTATTGCATGACATGGGTACAGGGAGAATACTCACACGTATAAAATAACAAAAAATAAATAATTGAATAAATTAAAATATATGATGTTTTCTATCTGTTCTTTCAACTCAAAACTTTTTATCTAACCATCCTTAAGTTCACTAATACTTTCTTAAACCTACTAAAATCTGCTTTTAAATTCTTCTAGTGAATTCTTCATTTCAGTTATCATCTTTTTAGTTGAATAATTTATTTTTCATGTGTCTATCTCTTTTTTCCACCTTGTTATTGGAATTTTCATTCTATTCATGAATCGTTGTCTTTATTTCCTCTGTGTTTTCTTTTAGTTCTCTGAACATCTTACACATAGTGGTTTAATTAAGTCTGTTAAATAGACCTGCTGTCAGGTTTCGGTTTTGTGGGGGGCAGTTTCGGCTGATTTAGTTTTTATATTTTTTTCCTGTTGGGACTTGTCACTTTGTTTCTAGCTGTTAAAAACTGACAGTTGAATCTAATAATGTGGTAGCTCTAGAAATAAGATTCTCTCTCTGCTCCCCGACCTGGATCTTTTAGGTTTTATTTTGTTGTTGTTGTTAAGGGCTGGCCCTATACCAAGGATCAGCTTGAGATATTAACCTAAGGTCATCTATTCTGAGCCTGTGCTTTTCTTTGGCCATACATGTTCACATTCTGCTTTTCCCCATACCTGTGTTTTTGAGTGTCCTAATCTTTAATGGCTGGACCTGGGCCACAAAAGGGAGAAAAGAGAACAAATAAAGGAGAGGGGCCAAGAAAATGGATGTTAATTCCTTAAGCCTCCCAGCAGCCTCTTTGCCTGGAGCAGGGGAGGACTTGCAATGAAGAGAAGAGCTATAACAAAAACAGTTCATTTCTTTTGACCTCTGTGATCAGAAGCAGCAATAAATCAAAGCAAAAATCCCAAATTTCACACTGAAGGACAAAGTCCCTTTTGCCCACTCTTGCTCCCACAAGCCACATATCAACTACTTCCGGAAAACGTGAGCAGTTGCTTGCCTGGGATGGGTAGTTCCTGTTTGGTTAAGAGCTGACATTTGACTGAAGTCAACAGCAACTAACTATTCAAGTCTTTCCCTGGAAGTTGCGTGAAAATATTGGAGCATTCCAAATCAGTTGCATCAGGAAAACTCTGCATGTACACTTGTTGGAGATAATTTCTTGGTGGCTCTTATTCATCTTCCCCCACTTGCTTTTATTTCCAAATAAAGTGTGAAGCAGTATCTATCATTAGTTAAGTGAAAAGAAAATGCTGGGCTGGAAAATAAAGTTATGGAGAAGATGCAGTTATCGCTGACAGGAAAGTCAAAGGCACAGAACCACTGTTCCATTGTTACCTCTTAGTCCTCATCAAAGCCTGCTCCTGTCACAGCCTCTGTGGTCTCCCATCTCTGCACTTGGGCCTGTATCCTTTCTCGTCCCATCCTTTTCCCCTTTCTTTTTAAAGCAGTACCCATTCCTCCCTTTTTCAAATAGAATCTGCTCTGTGATCAGAGAGCAGATTCCCACACTCTGATGTTTATATCCAGAAGTTATTATCTGTATTCCCTTGTGGCCCCATGTATACCCTCCATATGATTTTTTTTTATTATAGTCTGCCCTTTAATGAGACATTTCTTCTCATGTCTTAACTACTTTGCTAGATTTTAAGTGCTCAGGGGCAAGAGCCATAGCTCCATAACTTGTTGTTTTGACAAAAGCTTTGTGCCAGTAGGAGAAAGAAAAATTCAGAATCTAATCTCTTAAGTACCGGAACTGTGCAGTAAATGCTCAATAAATGTCCATTGGATGCAATTAATGACTCAACAAATTAGGAACATCATTTTATATCTATTGTTGGGCTCGTAGATCTATGAACCAGTATTCTAGAAAAATCTGTTCTCTCTGCATTATGAGGCTAGAAGTTCAATTCCAGTCTAGTTCTTCCTTACAGACTCTAATTACCATATATAACATTATATATTGTATATAATTAATATAGGGGCACAATATACAATGATAATATTAAAAGTCATATAATGCTTACCCTATGACTGGCACTGTTTAAGTATTTCCCATATTTTAATGCATTAAGTCTCCATGATTACACTGAGGTCTTGGGTACATGATTTAAGGGAGACACTGAGGAGGCTAGGCTTTTGTGGATAAGAGGTTTATTCAGTAATTGCTAATGCTGTGGGCAGACATTCAGACAACAGCAGCATGGTGAGGAATCTGAGAATTCAGGCTGTGAAGCCAAGAGGGAGTTGTACCTTAGAGGGTCTCGTAGGCGTCTGTAGCTAGGCTGTCTCATCCTTACTGGGGGTAGTGAGAAATCCAGGCACCTAGGAAGGTTCTCATGGGCGCTTGCCACTAGCCGTAATGCTACAGAGAAAGGAAGGATGCTGGTTGGAGCAGCACTTCTACACTGGATTCTAAGAGACACAAAGTAAGTGTTGCTATTATGCCCACTTTTGGGAACCGAAAATAAAATGTTAGTGAGGTTAAACAGTGGTCCACAGATACTTGACAGCATAGCTAAAGATAAAAGATGCAATAAATTCTCTTAAATCAGTGTTCTCTAAATTCTGCCTGTGACATATAATAGGAAATAGTCTGCACACATTCATATGCACATAGATCAGAAATGACGGCTTCACATGCAATAACTTACTTTTACCATAGGCAATGTACTTTAGTGTTTCCTACTCGTTGCCAGTCTATTTCATTAGAAATGCCAGGTGGGCTGCCTGCATTGATTTCACAACTTGCTGGTGAGATTCACTGGCTGCTAAATGCTGCCCTGATCAATAGGTAGATGATTTGAAGTCCTTCCTCTGTTCTCCCAAGCTACTGGTTCAAGGATTCACTTATTTAAAAAAGAAGAATCCTAACCGGTATACATGCAAAATAACAGGCCCTGGAACTGCTGTTTAATTACACAGCACCAAGCTTAAGTTAAATGACATATTCCCTTCTGAGTTCCGAGTAACCTAACTACAGAATTGCTTGAAGGATTAGTTAAGACAATGTAATTGAAAAAGAAATATAATTAAGTTCAGAGAAGTCAACAGTCTCTGAGGTAAATCCCTCTCCCAGACAAAAGATTTCTTCCCATCCATGTCACACAGACTAAGTATCTTTCTGGTAGGTAGAACCCTGAATTCAGTATATTTCATTCAGGACCTTGTTCACTTTCTAATTTACCAATTCATTTATTTGGAAAAGGTTCATTAAATGTGGAAACTAAACACTGTTTAGTCTTTATGATGGACCCTGCCTTCAGTTTAAAACTCAGCATCATTGTGTCCAAAAGGAAAATTATTCCAACTATGCCATAGAACAAATGGTGAATGGCCATTCACTGTCTGAAGGGAATGGCTCAGGAAAGCTGTTGGGACTGAGTCTATATGAGGGATAAAGATTTCCTAGAGAGGGAATGGCTGAGAGAGACAGGGTAGAGGCGGGAAGGGAAGGAGGGAATGTGGCAATAGAAGAAAACACAAGCAGAGGACGGATCATGGTATGTTCAAGGTTTGTAGAACATACAGTGACTGCATCAAATTGAAGATAACATGAGGCAGAGGAGGGGACAGGCATTGATTACGAAGACATGTTTGATCTATAATGAGTTGTACTCCATGCCTACGTGACAGGAAGCCGTTATAGGATGTTTGCTAGTTGAATGGCTCAGGAAGTACTTCAGAAAGCACTGACATTTCCTAGGAATGGTGGTGAAATAGGACGCTCTGGACTGGAAGTGGAAGGGAGATGAGAGGCATATTGAGAGCTACGTGGGCAGCAGAAAGGACAGGAGCCACTGATGACTGTGTGGGAAGTGGTACTCTGATTCTGATTTAGGATCCAGGTAGTTGGTAGCGCAAATTGCCTAGAGGAGCTGAAGGAGAACAGCAGAGAGGAAAGACAAGGAAGTGAGTCTTACTGCAGGAAGTGCTACTGAACGCCAAGAGATGTCCAGAAATGGCCTAGCACAGGCAGGTGCGATTCTGGAATTATGGCCTAGGCTGGTTACTGGAAGAGATCTGTGGGTTCTTAGTTCCAGTTGGTACTCAAATAGCCGTAAAGGAACTTGTGTGTGTGTGTGTGTGTGTGTGTGTGTGTGTGTGTGTGTGAAAATAAGAAGGCTAAATGACTCAGAGTCTGACAGTTCTTAGGATGATGAAAAGGAAGAGCAAATGTTCTAAAGTCCCTGTGTTAGACGGAGACGAGATGAGGAAGGGGAAGTGGGAATGACTGGTCATTCCAAGAGAGAGGCGTTTGCATAAGGTACTGTCAGCAGTGTCAAAGAACACGTAGAAAGCTTGGAAGATGTTGGCCGACTTTCTCAGAGCAACATCAAGGTGGGGCAAAGCATAGAGCAGGTGGCTGGAGAGTCAGACTGCAAGAAGAGGAGCATGGTACTGCAGTGATGGGAAGTGCAGAAGTGACGGGAAGTGCAGTGGTAGAAATGGACTAGGGAGGGCAGGAGATGGAGGGAAACAGGGATGCAGCAGAAAGTGCAGGGATGCAGCAGAGGGAGCAGGGATGCAGCAGAGGGAGCAGGATGCAGCAGAGGGAGCAGGATGCAGCAGAGGGAGGAGGGATGCAGCAGAGGGAGCAGGGATGCAGCAGAGGGAGCAGGGAATGCAGCAGAGGGAGCAGGGATGCAGCAGAGGGAGCAGGGATGCAGCAGAGGGAGCAGGGATGCAGCAGAGGGAGGAGGGATGCAGCAGAGGGAGCAGGGATGCAGCAGAGGGAGCAGGGATGCAGCAGAGGGAGCAGGGATGCAGCAGAGGGAGCAGGGATGCAGCAGAGGGAGCAGGGAATGCAGCAGAGGGAGCAGGGAATGCAGCAGAGGGAGCAGGGATGCAGCAGAGGGAGGAGGGATGCAGCAGAGGGAGGAGGGATGCAGCAGAGGGAGGAGGGATGCAGCAGAGGGAGGAGGGATGCAGCAGAGGGAGGAGGGATGCAGCAGAGGGAGCAGGCTGCAGCAGAGGGAGCAGGATGCAGCAGAGGGAGGAGGGATGCAGCAGAGGGAGGAGGGATGCAGCAGAGGGAGCAGGGAATGCAGCAGAGGGAGCAGGGATGCAGCAGAGGGAGCAGGGATGCAGCAGAGGGAGCAGGGATGCAGCAGAGGGAGCAGGGATGCAGCAGAGGGAGCAGGGATGCAGCAGAGGGAGCAGGGATGCAGCAGAGGGAGCAGGGATGCAGCAGAGGGAGCAGGGATGCAGCAGAGGGAGCAGGATGCAGCAGGGGGTACAGGGAATGCAGCAGAGGGAGCAGGATGCAGCAGGGGGTACAGGGAATGCAGCAGAGGGAGCAGGATGCAGCAGAGGGAGCAAGAATGCAGCAGAGAGTGCAGGGAATGCAGCAGAGAGAGCAGGGAATGCAGCAGAGAGTGCAGGGAATGCAGCAGAGGGAGCAGGGATGCAGCAGAGGGAGCAGGGATGCAGCAGAGAGAGCAGGATGCAGCAGAAGGTGCAGGGATGCAGCAGAGAGAACAAAAGGCAGTTGAGGGAATGGGAAATACATGCAGTTCCTGCATTCCTGCCGGACCAATTGCTTCTGAATCTCCAGACGACTTACATTGTGGGAAAGTCTGCAATTCCAGGTTGACAGAGAAAACAATGTTGCACATTTTGGGCAAATGGTCATCCTCATAGTGGTGTGGCCACCGAGGACTCGTTCCCTGAGTGGGCGAGACAGCTTGCATCCAGAAACAGACTGTGAGACAAAGAGTGAAAGAACAGAGCCATGAGCAAGACAGGACCTCAGCCACAGACCTGAATCCCATTCTGTCGATCACCAGCTGTGCGGCTTTGGAGAAGCACTACCTTTGCTGGGTCTTTTTCCTTCCTTTCTTCCCTTGTGAACATGAGACTAAACACCTACTGTGTGTTGGCAGTCTCAGACTCAGCGGGAAACAGGATGTTTCCAACAGAGTGAGCACTTTGCGCATATGTTTCTCATCTCCAGTACTCCATGAGCGTACAATCATTCCCTTATTACCTGAAAATGGTAAACATCAAGAATCACAGGCTGTTACATGATCATTTACTTAATGATTGCTCATCTATAGAATAGAGCAGCAGTGTTGTTCTCTGCCCCAGACAGTGAGGATTATATTATGAAACAGTGAATGGTTTCACATCTTTGTGCTCATTGTGACCATTGCTATTATGAAGGCAAATGAGAAGGGGTGGGGGCCATGGGGAATGTACTGAGGGGCTAGACATACTACATGTGAGGATAGGAAGTACAGTAGAATGGAACAGGAAGTGTGGCCATGGAGAGCACAGCAGAGGGACTGCAGGAGGGCGGCAGCAGTGGGCCGCTCAACATCCTAAGGGGAAATAACTCATGATGGCTTCGTTGATTCAACTAACATTGACTGAACATCCAGTCAGTCTTGAGCATTTGTCTAAGACCTAGGAATATACCAGTGAACAAAACAAGACAAATAGGCCTTCCCTCACAAGACTTCTACTCACAGATGATGTGGGATTGAATCCTCAATCTGCCATTTCTTTCTTGTGTGGTGACATCGAGAAGCTATTTAACCAAAGTAAGTTTTAGTTTTCCAGGTCTGTAACTGTTGTGATAACAGTCCTGTATCACTGAAGTGCCAGGAGTAACAGAAACATATTATGAATGAATCACTCAGCTCAGTGCATGGCACCTAATTATCCTTCAATAAACGTTAACTACATTAAGTAAACTGTGGGCAAGTTTTTCCAGAGATGTGCATATGATGGTAATTAAAAGAGATCTGATTACAGCTAAAAGTGAGTCTGTGATTAAGGAGGGCATTTCTCAGGATAGGAAAGGCCTGGCTTGTTTGTGTACATATGAAAAAATGAGAAGAAACAGAAGCGCAGTCTCTGGACCTGGAAGAGAGTGGAGTCTGTGGGTTGTCACCGGGGGAGCTACTGGTCACACTTAGCTTCTCACCCTGAGGCTCAGCAGGTGAAGCAGTGCCTTGCTCTTGACTTGGGTGCTCCTTTATTACACTCTTTTCACAATCTGTTTCTGGATTCAGGCTGTCTTGGCTACTCAGAGAATGAGTCCTGAGTAATCAGCTCTACAGTGAGGGTGAACATTCATCCCAGAATTCCAATGCTGTTTTTCCTATCAACCTAGAATTTCAATGCTTCCCACATGGAGTCTCTTTCTTCTGCAGATTCAGATAACAATGGGTGGTGCAAGTGTGAAAGGACTCAGCCTTCAGGATAGACTCCACCCCATTCTTGTTACAACTAGCTTTGCAGCTTTGGAAACGTCCTTTACCTTCTCTGAGCTTCCTGGTCTTTCCTTATGAACATGTGACTAACACCTACTTTGTGGTGTTAGTCTCAGATTCAACCTGAAATAGGCTGCCTGGCATAGAGTGGGTCCTTGGTGAATATTTTTCTAATCCCCAATAGTCCCTAAGCCTACGACTGTTCTTTTACTACCTAGAAATGACAAACGCCCAGAAATATCAAGCATAGAGTGTCACAATCATCTCATTAATGCTTCCTCGTCTATAGAATGAAATAGCAATGTTTCCCTCTGCGCGCAGCATGGCTAAGATGATATGACATAAAAATGTGGTATCACACCTATCCTAGTTTGCCAGGGAAGAAAGGGCTTATTTGGCTTGCAGCTCATAGCCCATCATCAATGGAAGCAGGAACTGAAATAGAGACCCAGGAAGAATGCTGTGGCTTGTTTCCCAGGACTCACTCAGCTACTTTTCTTATACAGCCCATACCCACCTGCCCAGGAATGGTACCATCCTCAATGGGCTGGACCCCCTTCATCAAGTAGCAATTAAGAAAATGACCCCAAAGACATGTCCATAGTCCAATATGACAGAAGAAATTCTTCAATTGAGATCCCCTCTACCCAGATGTATGAATTTAACAAGTGAAGCTGCCTATGACAATATCTTATGATTATTTTCAGTACTACCATTATGAAGGCAGCTAGGAGAAGGCTCAAGGCCATTTTTTTCCCATCAGGACCCAAATCCTAGTACAGTGAGAAGTCCTCGTCTTGTATGTTGTGATCATGTGGAAAACCTAGGTGTGTTCCTAAGTTGATGGCCAGATAAAGGTCCTTAAAATGAAGGGACAGTGCTTTAAGGTTAAGCAAATCCATGTACATTCCAGTCAGCATGTCCATGAGTGTCAGCATACAGACCATAGACCCAGGGTTGACCCGTGAACATGAGTCAGAAGATAATTTTCAGGTCTATGCAGTCTGGAACTCACAGTGATGTGTAGCTTTGTGTCCAGACTTTCATCATGGCAGATGGAAATTAAGATCTATCCAGACAAGCCAGAGGCAAGGAAACATGGAGAGAACAAACTACCTGTGAGGTCTTCCCTCATAATGCCAGAGGAGACCCAAGACTTAGACCCTGGTACGTGTCAACATCTGATTGTTGATTGCTTGGAAGTTCTTCATCGGACACAATTACACAATGCTCTCTTTAGGTAGTGGGTCTGCATACTGCCCCTCCTTAGACTGCAAGGTTTCTGCCCCTCTCTAAGTTTGGATTTAATCATTCTCTACTGCTACTAGTGGTTGATAATGTTCCTGCTGTCTGCTATGACGCTAAGCCTTTGCTGAAAGTCAGTGAAAGCAGAAGGAAAAAGAAAGTATGACATATGTGGTTTCTGCCCTGAATCCCTCTCACCTAACTTGCTCCAGTGCCCTGTACAGTATCCGTTCATGGAGGCTTTGCACTGGCTATTCCTTCTGCATAGAACATTGTTTCTCATATGTCCACATGGCTTTCTCTGTGCTCCTGTGTGGCCTTCCCGGACTGTTCACCCTGGGCTCTTCTTTTTCTTTCCTGTTTGGCTCTTCATTACTACTCAATTCACTAAAGGTCTTACATGTTTGTTTAGTTTTTGTCTTCTTGTTGTGATTTGGATATGGAGTGTCCCCTACATCTCATATGTTTGAACACTCAGTCGCCAGCTGATGCTGTTGTTTGGGATGTGGTTAGAGTACTTAGGAAGCAGGAACTAGCTAGGGGAAGTAGATTTCTGGGAAGTGGGTGTGAAGGGTTATAGCATAGTCCTGCTAAACTTCTTTCTCTGCTTCAGAGATCTAAATCAGCTCTCACTGCCACAGGCTCAGGATGATCCTTCTACCAAACGTTCTCCACCATGATTGTTTTGCACCTTCAGACCTGAGCCAAATACCTTTTTGTTGGCATTTGATTACAACGATGAGGTAATATACCTCTCCAGAGCTATGTTCCAGGGCAAAGGGAATTTAATCAGGTCTTATGATTGTTGTGTTTTTAGCATAAAACTTTGTCTAATGTAGTGTAGATGTTGGAAGGAAGGAAAGGAAAGATATAAACAAAGGCAAACTTGCATTTTTTTCTCAGTCTTTGGTTTAGCAAACTTGGCTTCATCTTGTACTCTATGCCAAGCACCTTTTCACACTTTGAAACACAGAGATGCCATTCATGATGGGGTCGTTCTCTCGGGAACTTCTATGTGATGGTGCTCTGAGGACCAGGTAGAAATCAAGTGACATAATAGTGATGTGAATATCAAGGCAAAAAAAGGCTCATAGTGTTGAGGTGACTAGAAAAGGACCTAAGGAGAAGGTAAAGCTACAGGTGGCTTTAAATGGGGTGCTGGGATTCTTGAAAGCACCATGATGCTTGGGAAGTGTTCACATCCATTCTTGGGCAGACATGGATGGCTTAGGATGTCACCAGCTAGGGTTCTCCTGTGTTGCAGATTTGAAGAACAGATGGGCATAAGGAACTCAAAGAGGAGAAGAACCTTCAGGATATCATTACCATTGTCATTGCTCCCACAAAGTAAAGGAGGGCCTGACCCAGACCAAGAGGGAATATTTAGACATATTTCAGGAATAGATTTGGCTGAGCTTTGAAGCTGCTTCACATTGGGATGGGAAGCTGGAGAAAGTCAAATCTGATCCAGTGTACTACTGGTCAACCTTCTATTGTGACAAAATACCTGAGGAAATCAATTTAGAAGGAGGAAAGGTTTATTTTGGGTTACTGTTTCAGAGGTGTTAGTCTACGGGAGCTTGGCTTCATTGATTTGGGCTTGTGTGAAAATAGAGCATGGAAAAGAGCTCCTTACCTTATGATGGCTGAGAAGCAGAGTCAGGGCAAGGACGGGCTCCCAATAGGTCCTTTAGGGAAACACTCTCAGCGACGTATTCCATTCACCTAAGCTGTACATTTTCAAGTTTCTTCAACTGTCCAATTGTGTGTCATCAATTGGCGACCGCAGTATAAATGTCCCCCATAGGTTCAGTCACTTGAACACTTGGTCCTCTATTTGGTGGTGCTGTTTGGGGGGAGGTCATGGGACCTTTAAGAGATGCAGCTTTTCTGGAAGAAGCAAGCCACTGAAGAAGGCAGGCTTTGAGACTCCACAGCCTTGCCTTACTTCCAGTTTGCTTTCTCTGCTCTGTGTTTGTGATTGGACATGGGGTTCTGGGTGTCTACTGCTGTGCCTCCCCGACCATTATGGACTCTGTCTCTGGCACTGCAAGGAAAAATAAATTCTTTATTCCATGTTGCTTTTCGTCTTGGGGTCTTATCACAGCATCAGAAATTAACTAATCCAGGGACTAAGCCTTCAGTATGTGAGATTTTTAGAAGCCATTCAATACCTAAGCCATAGCAAGCCTAAATGCGGAAGAATGGCTTACAAGGAAAGAGAATTTACAGAGGTGAAGGGGATGGACCAATTGGAACCCCTCCTTTTGAGTAGGGGAACCCTAAATGTAAGATGTGGAAGTAAACACCTGCCCCTGTTTTCCCATCCTTTCTGTGACCTTGTGGAACACCTGGCTCTGTATCCACCCACACGGGCTGCTCTGGAATGTCACAGAGTTGGAAGCTGAAAGACCAAGATTCTATCTTGCCTTGAACAGTCCTGAAACAAGTGCCTCAGCTTCTCCTTCCTGTTAGAATCAGGTAACACTGTATGCATCAACCTGTTGTGTAGTGTGGAAGTCTGATGACAAAGTCTGTCCTGTGCCTTGAACAGGCCTAAAAGAGGCTGTGGTGAAAACAGCACAGGTGCGTCCACACAGAGTGCTTACTAAGTCTGCAGTGCCCTTAAGAACCTGCGGTGGTATTCTTAGGGGAGGGAGGTGGAGTTATCTTGGGATCAGGCCCCGTTCCAGCTCATAGAGCTGTGCTCCCTATGAGCACTTTCTCCTGTTTTCCTGTTCTCTTTGTGAACCCTTCCTCTCCTGCTGGCCCACTTCACTCTGCTATGTTCCTGTGTGGACCGTTCACCCCTGCAAGACTCTAACAGGGGAGAATCTGCTCTGGGAGAGGAGAGAAAGCGCGCTCTACATGGGCCTGAGAGGCACAGGCTGGGCCACTCAGGGGTACTGGGACACTGCAGGATGCCTGAGCAAGGGTATTATTTTTCTTTTCTCTATCGTCCAAACATGAAGCCACCTGTGGCGTCTAAATTACCAAGGCTATGCTTTGAGTCTGTGCCGGACCTACTGACTTTGGATAATTGGGAAAAAAACAAAGAATTATTATGGATTGCATGCCGCCCCCCCCCCCCGGGGACAGAGGCTTCATGAGAATGTGCTTGCTGCTGTTATATGGAAGTTCCTGATGAGTGCCTGTTGCTTCCCTGTGTGATGCAAGACCAGAAAAAGCTTTCTGCTTTGGAGAAGGCAAAAGGTTGCAAATATTTCATGACTCTGACCCTGAAAAGTCAGGCTTTTATCTAACCAGCAAAGTAGTAAAAGAAGACAACATAAATGAAGAATACAGTCTAGGCCTCACTCATATATATAAGTATAGCATTGGCAGAGATGACTCACTGGTTAAGAGCACTGAACCTGGGTTCGAGTCCTGGCACCCACATGGAAGGTAACAACAGTCTGTAACTCCAGCTCAAGGGGATTCACTGCCCTCTTCTGACTACCACAGGCATTGCATGACATGGTGTATCTACCTACATGCAGACAATGTACTCATACACGTAAAATAAAATTAAAAAATTGTTTTTTAAGAAGCATGATGTGGGCTTTTCTGGTACACCAGTATGTTCGGCCCAGCCTCTAGCCATGTAGGACCTTTAGCCAATACTTCAGAGATCATAAGTAGCTTGATTCCTAGAAGGTAGTCAAGGGTGACAGGCTGCACTATGACAGTGGACCCTTCAGTCCTAGTGTCTGCTCAATTCTGCTTCTGTCATCTTTTCACCAGGGTGGATGAGGGTAAGTGTAAAGCAGGTAAGAGAGGAAAACTCAGAAAGAAGAGGAAGGTTTGAACTGAAAATAGAGATTAGAACCATGGTTGACACTGAGCCTTGTGAGAGAGAATAGGAGGATTTAGGTTTCTGTTTTGCCTTGTTTTGTTTTGTTACTGGGAAGGAGGACATGACTTAACCACAGGAAGGATGTACCTGTGCCTACCCTCCCTCTTGTTTGTCCCCCTCAAATCCTGACTTGAAGTATTTCATCCTTCCTGCAAACTTTGCTCCATGAGTGGGAGCAAAGGTAGTGGGTGGATCCAGAACTTTCACTTCTGGTCATTAGGATCTGAGTGCTGGGCAGTCATGAAGTTTCCCTGAGGCCATAGCAAGGTGATTTGAGTTTCTCTAGTGGTCAACTAGGGTCTTCTTCACTTGGTGTTCTTTCTTGCTTAAATAGAGCAGTGAGTTGTGGAATGTGAGAGAGTTTGATATGGCATGCTATAGCCCCAAGAGTAACGGGCAGAGATAGTTTGGAGCCTAAATACCTGGAGGTTATGGCCATGAAGTGTTAGCCAAGAATCTGGTCCATTTTCCTGTCGCTAGGAAAACATCTGTATTAGTTACTTTCCTCTTGACTATGAACAAATACCTCACCAAAAGCAACATAAAGGAGAAGACTTGGTTCTGGCTCCTGATTTGAGGGGATGGTTCAACATGGCCGGGAAAACACATGGACAGAAATGTGATGGCAGTAAAATTTGTGAATAATGAGACGGTTGCTAAGAAACCTTGAACTGTGGAAAGCCCTCAAGATGAACTAGAGAGGAATGAGAATAGGATGAGGAAGGTGAACAGGACTCTGCCTTTGCTCCTTGTGGTTTTTACTAGTCTACCCACCACTGCGATCTTTGGGGACTGCTACATTCTGCTAACCACATCTTAACCACATGTGTAACAGCTCGCGTAACTGCTGCTGTGCCCTTCTCAAACACCGTACTTGTATGCTTAATGCATGTTTCCCTAAAAACTTGAGCTCAGATTATTTTGGAATAATCCAGGCATTAGCCTGCTGGCGTAAATAAACTCCCTTTCATTCCCCTGACTGGGCTACTGGTATCTTGACTCTCAGAACTTTCCACAACAGAAACTGTTCTCAGTTGTGGCTGTGGGAGCTTACTCGCACCTGAAGAGATGAGGAAGCAGAGATGAGACAAGAAGTGAGGCAGGCTATAGTCCTCAAGGCTGATTCCCCAGCATTCAACTCCCTTTAGGGATGTCCTGCCTCCTAAAAGTTCCACATCCTCTCCAAGCAGCACCATCAGCTAGAGACCAAATGTTCAACCCCACAAAGGACATTTTATATCCAAACTGTAACAGCCTCTGTAATTGTTAACATAGCAGGGTGGGGTGTGGTATAATCACCAGCTCTGGTACAACTTCAGCTCTGTGGATAATCAGATAGAGAGCAGAAATGGAGTGAAATACAGTTCTCACTTTCTTCCATCCTCAGATTCCCCTGTAGATAGGAAGATACCAGCATGTTGACACCATGGCAAAGTAAGAAGAAAGCTGGGCATGGTGGCGTATGCCTTTAGTCCCAGCACTGTGGAGGCAGAGGCAGGCTGACCTCTGTGAGATATCGGTCGGCCTGGTCTATGTAGGGAGTTACAGGCCAACTGGAGTAAAGGGAGACCCTGTCTCAAAAAAAAAAGTAAGGAGAGATAGAGGAGGTCTTGTGGGATCCTGCCATTCGTTTCTTGCTGCTGAGTGTTGAGAAAGGATCTGCCATGTGGCTTTCTTCCTGTGCATGTTTTGTGATGACTACTATATCAAAGCCACGAGGAGGGGCATGCAGCTGTCTCTATATTTGGTTCCATTTTATCTTCACTCTTGCCACATCATCCTCATTACTTTATTCCACATTTTCTTCTGTAACTTCTTACAATTATCCATGTCAAGCAGGAAAGGAGGATTATGCCATGGAGAAATCTCTAGTCTTGGAAAACCTGATGTCCTCTTCTTAATTATGGCATAATCTTGGGACTGTCATTCCCCTCTACTTGTCTGTAACTCGGTGATGCTAGCTGCCTCCCTGCCTGTCGGGCATGTTATGAGACAAAAAGACAAAAAGCATACAGGAGCAGTTGCAGTTTCCCAGTCACCTACCCCTTCCGATCACTTGGTTTCCAATCCCTAGTTCCAGAGCTCTCTAGATTGATGAGGGTGTCTACTTCTCACTGCAGTTCGGTTTTCACAAGCTGTATGGCGACACCCTTCAAAATAAGTGTCTCGGGAAGAGTGCTTCCTTTTCTGAAGATGCATCCATGCAACAGAAACTCAAAGGCTATAATACAAGAGCTGGTACCAAACGCACAGGACACTTCTCTAAAGAAGTGACTGGATCTCCATCCTTAAGGGTGTGGTCAAGGGTATGCAGAATCCCAATTAATAATCAGTCTGCAGGTTTGGCTAGAGACATGTGTAACTTTCCAGATCTCTCTCCAAGGAGGAATGGACATGCGCATTCCTCAGTGCCAGGACGTTTTGTCCTTTTGCACATGCTTAACTCCTAGAATAATGGCATACAGCAGATAATGAAGACTTAAATGAATGAAAAGTAATTAATATAAATTTGAATCTCTGCCCTAAAATCTTCACACAGATCATTCCACGGGCCCCACCATGGTTTTGTACTCATTGTTAACTTAAAGCACACTGTCTATAAAAAATTTACCAATGTTTATCCTAAGAAAAGTACGATAAAATTACAATTTTTATCTTCCTTTTTCTCCTGTTTTAATTTATTTTTTTTTTTTGGCTTTACTTTGCTGGAGATTGGAATACAGGGCCTTGTGTATGGGAGGCAAACATTCTACTTCTGAGGTAGACCCCGACATCTCTTCTCTTCTGTCACCACAACCACCAGAATAAACATATAGGAATCTACTTGTTTGATTTTTAAATAAGTGGTATCAAAAATAAATTATGCATTATATACTGATTAACTCATCTGTAAATATAATCATGTATTTAAAGTCAGCAGAAAATATTCTCTTTTAATCATACGGAGCTTACAAATTAATTGATTCTGGTTTACTTGCTGGGAACAGAAACACTTGCAACAGAAGCAAGGTAAATCTGGCTTTCCTGGCACTGAATGAAGAAGGCTGTAGTTCATGGAGCCTTTCCTTAAATCATGGATTAAGACAGATGCCATCCTTTCTGTTGTACCTATGGAATGTGTTTTCCAGGAAACTCACGTTATTGGTTGGAAAGGGGAGCCTGGGTAAAGCTTTTTCTCCATCTCCATGTTGTACTTTGATACCAGGATTATGCAAAACATTTTGGATTGATAGGAAATTCTCTCTGAGGTATCCAGTGTGCACCCAGTGAGGATGCAGACCATGAGTGTAACTTACAGGAAATTTCACTTACCGCACTGTTAAAGGGTAATTGTTTCCTGCAAGAATGAAAGAAAACTGTGTCTGTGAGTTAACATATCCGGAGCAACTGCAGATGAGGACTTGGGCTGGGAAGGCTAACATTCCACGCTCTAGTGTGAGCATGGATACCCCGCCAAGAGAACATGGAACTGGGGTGTTCAGGAACTGAGAGCTCCCACCAGAAGAGTAAAGACTTCTGGACCCAGCTGCCCAAGGGGAGGCTGCTGGGTGACTGACAGATCACTCTTCCTTCTGCTAGGCTGCCAAGGCTTCTCTGTACCCCCTTTGGTAGAACTAATAGGGAGCATTGGGCAGCGCAGAATCACAACTAACAGTGCACAGTGGACTTTCCACATCAGACATTGAATAACTGACACACCTGTAAGAGGAAGAAATGAGGGGAAGTGTTTCTGAGTTTTAATCTCTGCATTCACAAGGCTGGGGAAACCTGCACTGGTCTTTTCCCATCTTCTGGTTCCAGTTTTATTGTCTGGCATTAAATGACATTGCTTGTGCCCCCTCAAAGGCTTCCCATCAGCATCACCCAATGAATTTTTATAGAATACTGACTAGTCAGTCCCTTTCTTTTCAATATCTCCTCAGGTAACTGACATATAGCTTCAGTTGATGATGTATGCTAAACAGTGGCAAGAAGGCTGCCCAAAAAAGATGTTCAAGGGCACTGTGGGCCTTCAATGAGGGTCTTAGAATAGAAAGGTTCTGATGTGAGAGACCTGTACCAATAGGGGAATTCTGGGCCACCAGTCACGCCGTCATACCTTGATTTCCATCTATGTAAATGAGGGGTGGGAAACATGATTTGTCCTAGCATTGTTATAAAAATCTAATTAGATACTATATGGAACATTTAATAAAGTGGCTGGTCATTATTAAGCATCTAGTAGATAATATTTGTAGTGAAAAGCGGTTATTTTCACTTGTAAAGATAATTTCTGCATGTTTTTCTCAGCGTTGCTAACCAATGTGACATTTTAAACTGAGAAAATGTTATCAGATATACAAAGGAAACATGATTTTCCAAGATTTGGTGCCAAAGATAAGTAATTAATTATTTAGCACCAGAAAGGGGCCAGTTAATGCCAAGGCACTGCTAAACTTAATGATATCTTGCTACAATGGTCCCAAGTACTTTATAGACTTCAGAGTAACTCCTAATTCATTGTGTAATTGACCCCTCACAATCCTTCTGCGAGACATTGGACTTACTGATAAGAAGGTGGTAAAAGGAGCAGACTCACTGTTTTGAAGTGATCTTTCATCTGAGACTTATGTGGCTTCAGGCAAGTTGATGACTGTCTCTAAAACCTCAGCTATCAGGGTTATTAGAGGATTCTATGAGTAATGACTACTAATATTGCATGTTAAATGATAGTTTCTTTTACATATAACAGGAAGGAAAATTATCCTCTCTTCTAATTTCTGAGGCTCTTTGTGGCTAGGGTAAATAATTATACCGCTGTGTGCACGGGAATTAGGGAAGAATCTACTGAAATAATAATTTATCCTCAACACATACCAAATCATCTTGACAGTTAGAGCTTTCATGTGTGTGACTGAGTCGGGTAGGCAGCTGTCTCGTCAGTCCTTGGTAGGGTGGTGGGACCTGGGAATGTAGACAGTGAATAGAAGAAAAAGCAAATACTGGAACTGCTTTGTTCCAAAGCAAAGATAAGAACTTCCTTGGTAGAAATACACCTTTTCAGATCGTTCTGTTTTAGAGGAGATTTATGTATTTGCTCTGGACAGGCAGGAGAAAAGAGGAAGTCCCTATAGACCGAAACACTTTCTGAGGTGAAAGATCATGAGAAACAGTAGAGATTGCCTCAACTGGAGAGCACATACTACTTGAGACATTTAGATCTAAATCTCAAGGTACTGCAAAGACCGTTTTCTCAGTAGAATCAGCCTTAGGGACACCTATTTTTGATTATTGGCTTAGACACCATTATTTGTTGGATGATACCAGGTGTGCTTACTGGTCAACCAGGAAAATATTGGGAGGGGAACTTAAGAAAGTTGAATATGGTATGTTTTATAGCTACCACCTCTGAATTTAGACATTTCCTCACAGAGGGAGGGAGAGGCTCATAGGACCTCAGGAAGTTGTAATATTCACAAGGCCTCTCTCCATTCTTATAAAAGTAGTGAGAAATGGCTTGGGAGAAGACACTGTTCAGTGGAGGTGCCTACAACTTGAGCTCCAGCAACATAGCTTTGTGAGTTGTTACCAACGCTGTAGTGGGCTTTTCAGTGACATAAGTGCCCGTCACTAATGCAACTGTAAGTAACCCCTCATCCATCCTTGTAATCTCCATAAAGTCACTGAATCAAGCTAGACTTGGATAGAATCATTCTGTGAATTAAACTAGTTGAAGATGAATTTTTTTTTTAAAAAATTGCATCTGTAATGAACATAAGTAGAGCTTTTGTTCTTGTCACCATCTCCTTAAAAGTAGAGTGTGATAACTATTCCCATAGTATTTATACTGTGTTAGGGATTATAAGTAATCTAGAAATGCTTTACAGTATGTAGGAAGATGTACATGGGATCCATGCAAATACTGTGGTATTTTATGTAAAAACCTTGAGTGTCCACTGACTTTTAGGACCCATAAGGGAGTCTTGGAACCAATCTCCAAGGCGAACTGGTGATACTGTTTGGGAAGGTTGTGGAAGCTTTAGGAGATAGGGCTTAGCTGAAGGAAGCATGTCACGTGGTGGTGGTGGCAGTGGCCGGAGAATCACAGACTGGCCCTGCTGCAAGCCTGTATCCCTGTCTGTTTCCTGGCCTACTGAAATGTGAGTAGGCAACTTCACATTCCTGCTGCCACAGCTTCCAGCTGCTCCCCATGGCTGTCCTTACCATAGAGGACTATGCCCCCAAACTGTGACTCAAACCCTTAAACCCTTCCTTCCTTAAGGCTCTTCTTATTGGGTGTTGGGTCACAGCAATGAAAGAAATAACTAACAGTCATCTTCCTGAGACAGCTGTTTGATAGTGATGTGAGTGTTTGTTTCCTTGTTCTCCGGTGGTCTCTTACAGTGGAACTCAGGATGGCAAAGAAGTACACAGAACACTGGGACTCTGAGCTAATATATAAGTCCCACATGGTGTGTGTGTGAGTCAGGCGGGATGAAGAATAGACACCTACTAGTCTCAGGAATTTCTGCATGCCTTGGTCATTTGAGTCTTTGCTTCATTGAACATGTCATAACGGTGACAAAAGCTTCAAGCATATCTTTATTCCCGTTAGAACTCAGATATCTGTTTTCACATTTTTCTTGTCCAAAAATCAGAGTTAAGATTTTAGTGGAAGTTTTCTCTCTCCCTGACTTTTATTTTTTGTGTGAGACAGGATCTCTCTGTAGCTCCAGTTGGCCAGGAATGTGTAACAGGCTGGCCTCCATCTCACAGAGATTCACCTGCCTCTGCCTCCCAATACTGGGACTAAAGGCATGTACCTCGGTGCCTGGCTTCTCCCAACTTTTAAAAATCACATTGCAGATTTTGCAATCTCTACTTACTGTAATAGCTTCGAGGTTCTTGTTAAAGCTTGAGGACAATGTGGGCTTTAAGGATACACTTTTGGAATTGAAGAGAAACACTGTATCTGGCAACAATTCTAGCTTTAAGTTAGAGCTTTCTGTTTTGTGGATGAACAGACTTCGTTACAGGAGGAATCCTGGGAGAGAATCTCTCAGAGACAGAATTGATACCCTAAAAGATGAAGTAAAGATTAACAGGACTACCTGCTAGCCAGGACTGCTACATGTGAGTTCAAGAAAGTTCTAAGATGGCTTTCTACTTACTGGTCTGCCATAGGGTCCTTTCCGGTAACTGGATGAGAGGTGGAACATATGGCTTTTACTAAAGGGATGCTAAGATGAGCTTTAGAGATTGCCATTTGAAATACTAAATGTATCTAAGCTATTTTATTCAGTCACCAGAAATAGATGAAGAGGAACTACTATTGTTTGACTTGAATAAATTAGAAATTGGTGTACAGAAAAAGGAATCATGCAGTAGCTACGTACAAAGCCAGTGACAGAACCAGAATTAGAAAGGGAAAAATACCATTCAGGAGAAGCACAAAACTCAAAGGAAAGCAAATGAAGTCTTCTTTCTTGTCCTGACCCAGAGAGGTACTTAGATGCTTTATGGCTAGACAAGTATTACTGTTGGGCACCTGGAAGACACTTGGTGTCTTTGGCTATCTAATTTTTGTAAATGCAGTTCACATTGGGCAAAATGTGGACCAGCTGCCTTTTCTGACACCTCCAAGCAATAAAATTATACGTTAAAGGTCAAACCAACTATTTTGTAAGAAATAATTTTAAAAAAGAGGCATATGCTGATAATTAACATAGAAACTCCTATAGGCAAAAAATACTGCAGTTCTTCCACACATAAATTGCAAGAGAGAGAGGTTGAGAGGTAAATCTACTCAAAACGGATTCAAAATAAACTGAGGGAACAAAATGTCAAATATGTGGGCTCTATTTAACTGATGATGTTAAAAGCCCTGGAAAATAACATATTTGTACAATTAGAAGTTTGAATAGTAGATATGTGCTGTAGAGGAATTATCACTGTAATTTTGTATCATGATATATAATGCCTTTGTGATTACAAGTTTGTAGTTTTTAGTGCTACATACTAAAATGGGATGAAATGATAGAGTTAGGGAATTTGTTTCGAGATGGTGCTGCAGGAGGCCACGACTACAGGGATGATTTTTTAAATTGACTCTGCTACGTGTACGTGTGTGTGTGTGTGTGTGTGTGTGTGTACACACACATACATGGTGCCTAAGACTTCAAGAGGTCAAAGGACAACTTGCCAGAGCTCTCTCCTTCTATCTACCACATAGCTCTAGGGGATCAAACTCTGGTTTTTGGGCTTGGTAGCAAGCACCTTCACCCAGTGAACCTTCTCTCTAGCCCCAGAAGCTGTGTGTTGATTCCTGCAGGTTCATTATACCATTCCTATCTACTTTTGAACATATTTAAATTTTTTTCATACTGCAAAGAAAAAGCAAAGTGTGGTGGACAGTAATGTAGAAAAGAATCTTAAGGAAGCCAAAAAATGCATTTTGTCCAAAATTATTTAAATTCTTCTTGCCCATAACCACGAGATGTCAGCATCAGTCCCAGAAACTGACTCATAACTAGCTAGGTTCACCATGCATTTAGACACTGACAGCTAGAATTGGAAAGTTGGACCCCCATCCGACCCCATCACCCCAAACCCAGTCATTAATAAGGTTTTCTGAACATCAGTAAAGAAAACACAAAGATCAAGAAAAAAAAACACTGATTCTGGAAATTTTTTTACCCTGATAATTTGTGGTAGGTTTCTTTATTTTTTGAATATAAAGTGACAGAAATAATTTGCCATTAGAAAAGAGAAAGAATCTTTGACTATTTACAGCTTTTATACATCACAAAGTTTTTTCTTGTTTTTATGTTGTCTTTTTTTTTTAATTCATTTTAATTTTTGTTCCTGCATCATTTGAACAAGTCCAAACTGGAAATCTATACAGCTCACAAAAAAGCCCTCCACCCAAAAGACCCCCCCACCCCCACCCTACCCCAATGAGAAACAAGATAAATTAAAAGAATGAAATCAACTTATTTCATTTGTTAAAGGTAAGTCATTTGCTTATATATATACGTGTATTTTTTTTTCAAGTTCAAACACCAAAATCCAAGAGAGAAAGAAAAAAATAAAAGACCCAGTCATCCGCCCCTCCCCCCACTCCAGAATCTCAAATGATCCCTGCATGTCCAAAATAAGAAATAGATATTTACAGAAAACCAAACCAAACCAAAACAAGCAAACATAAAAGAACTTGGAGGTGAGTGGGCTGGGAATCTGAGAGTCAAGAGAAAGAAGAGCTAGCCTGGGGGAGGAAGGTGGGTTCTGGCCTCACAGAGTCCAGGCAAGCCTGAGGGCTTTTCCTGGCCAGGGGGATACCACACCAGGAAAGCTATGACCATTACCGCTCTCCTGTATGACTTTAGGAGGGTTGTGTCTCTGCAACTGTGCCCCAGTCCACTGGGGGGCATGTATTGGGTTTCCATCCTTATCCCCTCACGTGCACGCTCGAACGCACTCACACCCACGTGTGTCGGTCATTGTGGCTAAGTGTAATCAGGACGCTGCTAGAGCACTGAGGGAGCAAAGAGATTTGCCCTACATATAAGAGCTCACTGTCCTTTCCTGTCTCTTCTCTAGTCCCAGCTAGCTCCCTGGACACATGTCCACGAGAGTCATAGCTACTGGAAAGTATGAATGCTGGGTGGTCATTGGATAACACAACTCCCTCTTAGATTGCCTCTCCTGTGCTCACCTCCCTACCCACTTCCCACAAACTCACACACATACCTAGTCATCCCCAATTAAGTTGTCCTGGGAGACAGCTTGACACGGGAAATCCGAGGAAGACGGAAGCCATGTTGTTTGCTGTTCACCATTGAAAGGCTAGATTCCTGCCGGTCGGAAAGTACAGCAGTCAGGACAAAACCACCTACCTCTAGCTTCTGTTCCCTGCTTGTCTCCTAAAGGAGTTCCAGGTTCTTTGGTGCCAATAGCACGCAGTAAGCCCTTCAGTCGGCTTTAGTCCTTTTCCAACACAAGAACTGAAGACAGGTATTAGATGAGCCATGGCGAACACCAACTAATCCTTGTAGGGATCATGGGCAGGGCAGGCTGGGACTGAAGGATGTGTGTTCACTGGTGGACAGTGAATTGGAATCAGCCGCTGTACTATGATCTCGTGCCCTGTTCAAGGTTCTGCTGGATTTGGAAAACTAGATCACTAGAAATGGCTCAAGAGCTTCTGTCTCTTTTTAAGTTACGATTTCTTAAGGTCCCAGGAAATAGAATCAGCCTATCCCTGGTGTTAGAAGTATGCAAAATGTTTCAGAGGAGACAGGAGCTAGTTTACTCTGGATCAATCTCCAAATGCTACACAGTGATTTTTGTTTTTGTTTTTGTTTTAACCTGCTTCCTTTGATCAATTCTCTCTTTTTTTTCCAGTATTAACTTCAAAATGCTTTTTTTTCCCCATGCAGTCCCACTTAAAAACCTGCTCTAATCTGTCCTAATTGTCCAAAACTCTCCTCCAAAGATTTTAAGACTACCAATCATTTCCTAATGCTCCTGGCCTATTGTTACGTGTCACAAAAGAAAATACTACATAAATATCAGAGGAGATGTTCATTTGCTAGAACTGGGCAGAGGCAAAGCTGCTTTCCATTCTTCTAGATTTCTTATAAAAGACAAACAAGAATTATGGTTCCCCCAGGGAGAGTTGGAAGCTTATAAAATAGAAAGGACAAGATTTACAGTGGAAATGTGGTCTTTCCAGGGCAAACAGTCAACATGCACTTTCTGTCCAAGGTTGTATCTTAGGACATCTAGGAAGGCATGAGGTAGCCAAGCCAGGCTTGGTGTGGTACATGCCTGTAATCTTAGCACTCAGGAGGCTGAGGCAGGAGGATTGAATGCCTTCTCCAGACAAACAAGCAAAAAGAAAATATACAGTGTGGCAGTGGAAATTTAGTAACAGTTAAAAAAATAAAGCATGGGGAGGCAGCATGGTTGAAGAAAGAAATACCACCAGAGTTCCGAACACTGCTCGCAAGACTCTGTCCCCAGCGCTTGCACACTCCCCACCTCTACCTGACAAAGATGACTAGCACCAACCCTAAATACCCATACACCTGGCCTGGCTTAGGGTCACCATGAGGAGTCGAAGCTTCTTGCATATTTTTTTCCACTCTGACTTTCATCTGCAGATGCACAGGTACAACTCTCAGTGAAGCCTATCTGCCATCTCTTCCTAATTCCCATTCCTTCCTGTGAATCCATGGTCCTCTACTGCCACACACCCTGATGATTTCTGTCCCTGCCTTGGTTCTTCCTTGAGGTCCCTGAAGCCCTGCTGAGTAGTACACTTTCCTCTCATACAGGTGTCAAGCCACCAGCCTGGGGCTTCCTTGCTTATCCTGTCATTCCCAGACCATACTCTGTCCTTCTTCCTTTAAAAGAAACACACACAGAGTGATCAGATCCAGCTTGAGCACATCAGGCAACCTAGGCATTCCCTATACCTGATGCAATGATTAAAGCAGTCTTGAATTACTTTCGTCAATTTGTGTTATAAATATGGATTCCTATCACATGAGTCAGGATCTTCATAAACAGTCATTCCCACATCCTGGCCCCTCAGTTCCTTGACTTCTGCTCCTCACCAATTCCCTCCCTCCATCAACACCCCAGCCCCACTCTAGACCCCAAAACATTTCATTATCAACTGAAACCATTCCATAACCGTGGTCCCTAGCACACAGATCTCTGACCCAGCTCCTAATTTCTTGAGTGATCCTTCTGGGACCCTGGTTCAATAATCCAATGATCTCACCCTGCATCTTCCTCCGTTATGCACCTGCTGATTTTGAACCAAGGTCTCACTGTGTAGCCTCGGCTAGTGTGGAACTCTACAGTGTAGTCCACTTGCCTACATCTTGATCTCCCCGACTCCCTCATTTTGAGACAGTTCTCTAAAAATCCTCCAATTTCACCCAACTTACACTGTATGATTAATCACAACTCTACATTGCTTACTGTGTGCTTTGCATATTAAACCCAGTCCGGCTTAATTCAACACTCCATGGGAGGCAGCTGAATAAGGCTGTAGAAAATTCCTTAGATTTCTTTACATTCATGACCTCAGAACTTCAAGTTGGCCCTGAGTCCACCAAACACGGCTCCTGCAGCTTGTGATCCATCCCATACTGCTGAACGGCATACAACTGACTTAGGCAGCTTCTCTCAGAACGTCCATTATTTGCTATCCAACGCCACTCTTGGCTAATGAACTCCCTTTGTACTTTACTGAAGAATCATCAGTCAGCAAAGACACATTCCCATGTGCAGCAACCCACCGCATCTGTGCCCATCTGTACCAAAGGATCTGGTAGGCTCCTTCACCCAACCCTCCATTTGTGCCTTGGATTCCATCCTCCCCTCACTCATCAAACATTTCGCCAGTCATTGTGGTATCTCCCTAAGAGTCATCAGTTTTCCTTCCTTACCCCATCATTTTGGTCTTCTCAAAACTGGCTAAAGAATTTCTCTCTAGGCCCCACACCATCTTTTACCTCTGGGTATTTCTGTCTTCCTTACACTAGAATTCCTAAAACAGCTGTCTGTTTCCACTGTTACTTAGTCTCCTTTTAATCCCCCTTTCCTAACTCCTCATCCTCATGATTCTGTCCTCCCTAGGAGGCCAGTGGGATGAGCTTCAGAGGCTCCTATTCTCTTTGTGGTAGCAGTTGTTTTGTACCTGGGGACTCCTCCCAGAGGTATGTCCTCTCCTGGGACTTTGACTATAGGCAGGGCTCTGGCTTCTGCTTAGATCTAGTCTCGTGACGTCAACATCATCCAAAGGTTGCTGATTCTGACATGTCTCCAGGCCCTACCTCCTCCTTCCTCCTCGGCTTTATACGTCCAGTTGCCTAATCCACACTTGCACCTGCATGTGTGATAGACATTTTAAACTAACTCTAAGGATATATTTATTTTTTGCATTTCCTCTCAGAGATAAACTTGAGGAGGTATGGACTCTATGTTCTTATCTCAGGACCTATACTGGCCTGGCAGGGGGGTTTCCACTCCAGAAACAACCTTGCAAGGACAAATGATCTCTCCAAAACATGGCCTAGAATTGTAGACAGATCTTCCCCATGTACGAATTCCAATAAAATAAATCAAAACCAGAAATAGCCAGCAAGATCCCTCCCCTACAAATCAAGCAGACATCAAAAACCCACGCATTTATTCTTTCATTAAGTCTTTAAATGACAAGTGCAGAACTCGCTTTCCAAGATTCTGCTCTGTTTCCTCTGTTGCTTTTCTACTGCATGGGTCCCACATGCAGTAGATGCCTTGTGGCTATCTTAGCATTAATAGACTGAATTATGGGGAAGATTACTTAATGTTTTAGCCTTCCAGGTTGGCTCAGAACATATGATCTGTTACCCTTCAATGAGGCTTTATAGCTTAAAAGATCAGGTCTGAGTCAATAAATTCCATGTTAATATGTGTAAGAATCAGGATTCAGTCAATCTGTAAAGTGCCTATTTGTTAATCCAATCTACCGATTTCCTTTTTCTGTAGTAAACAGTAATCAGGTTTGAAAACCTGGGGTTTGGAAAGATAGAATTTTATTGGAAAGATTTTCTCCCTCAAATTGTGATCCAAAATCAGGCTAAAAGTTTTTGAAGGAAATAAAAAAGGTTCAGCTAACTCTATTCCCCTGATAGATTCTGTTCTCTTCTGAGCCCTTTGACTTCTCAAATTAAGTAAATGTAATCACAATGAGCATTAGGCTCTTCTACTCAGAATATTCTTGACTGGAAAATGGAAATCCTGGGGGAGGAGTGGCCCTGACGTTTGTAGAATAGGCTTTTGGAGAGTCAAGGTACATTGCTTATCAGTGCCTTCCTGGAAGAGAGCCTGTGACTCTTTCTAAAGCCAATCACCACTTCCGAGCAATCAGTGACAGCAAGCTTCTCCTGCCGGGGCTCATGTGGGACGACAGGGGAAAATAATAAGAGCATAATAATAATAAAAACACCTTATTATGAGCATTACCCTCTCCTTGCCTCTAAAGCACCCCCCCCCGGTTTCTTTTGTTTTTGTGTTTTTCTCAGCTTGGTGAAGAACATATTTTGGAGCCAGGCTTTGGTTTGCCAGTCACTGAATTTATCTTTCATTCTACTTCCTCTTTCTCCTTTCAATTATATATATATATATTATTGGCAATTCAAAAATGACACCCAACAATTCCTTGGCTGAGATAATGAGAAATGTTGCTTCCTAGGAACCTGCGGCAAAGGAAAGCTATGGATATTGTTATACTATTAGCATGTTCAAACTAAAATTAACACTGTCCATCACACAGCTGCTGTGTCATGAAATAACAGAGAAAAGGAGGGTTTTGGGTGGGATAGACAGAGGTTCAGAGAGAGAGAAAGAGAGGGGGGCGGATAGAGGGGGGAGGGATCAGCAATGACCCTAGACACACAGCAAACGCTTTGACCAAAGCCCAGTGTGCACTGTCTTAGTGGCTGCTTACTACTCATTTCTTTTCGTAGATCTTCAGGCTCTCTCTTGAGGGCACTCGCTTTCCCAGCACTTGACCTTGAGTTGAAGCATCTGGGATCAAGGCCTTGTTTGCTTGCTTACTGTTTTTTTTCAACTCCTTCTTCTGAATTAAAGAATAAAAAGAAACCAGGATAAATTACTCTGATCTTCTTTGAGAAACCTGTTCAAGAATTCAGCTTAAGCAATACACTTCTGTAACAGGAAAGGAGGTGGGAAGGAAAACCTAGCTCAGTAGAAGGGCAGGAGAGATGATAAGAGGCAGAGGGGTGTTGGAGAGACCTCTGTGGAAGGAACCTGAGGAGCTTTTCTCAACTACAACACGTCCTCTTTGCAATGGCTATAAATACAAGTATTTGGCTCCTGGGACCTTGCTCATGTGAACTTAGAGCAATAGTGTCAGCATGCACAAGACCCATGCAAACTCAGACAAAACCCAGCATAGACCAGGGGAAATGGGAAGGCGGGCACAACTTTGGCAAGGAACTGTTGGCAGCTAATCACTGATGGGTGAAAGAGATTTGATCATTTTTAAAGGAGTTATGCTAGACAGGCTGAATAGGCTCCAGTGAATGAACTCACACCAAAGGGCAACATATATAACGAAATGCATGCGGTCCTGTGGGTGGGCTATGGGGAAGTGGGCGGGAGGCTAAATATGACTGAGTGTATTCTATGAAATCCACAACATTCAATTATATATATTACATAAGTATTTTGGACAGTTTCCTAGTATAGCTATCATTCTTTTTTTCAAATACTACCGAGTGAAATCATGTTGGAAAAATGGCTTTAGGAGAGCGAAGTGTCTCAGAGGAACAAAGGTAAGATCCCCAAAGGATACTGGGATTAAATGTATTGATTTTACCCCTTCTTAATGAATTTCTATGTCATATTTTGCTAGCAAAATGTTTGGTTGGTGATGGCCAGGAAACTTTCTTCATTGTGTGGCAGATAAAATGGAAATACACAGAAAATATATAGCTGCTTCGGAACACTGGATTTGCTCATGGTCTAATTTATCACCCCGGAAACAGAAGCATACTTCATCTATACAAGAGTCAGCAGAAGACACAGAGAATAATGATGTCATGGCTTGATTCACTGAAGGAAAGATAATCTACAGCTAAAAACAAACCTCTGACTTTCTTGATTGATTGGACACTTTAGGGCATGTTGGTGGTACAGTGTTGAAACCCATTGCCCATTTTCTAACTTCCAACCAGGTCTCATCCAACAGGTCTTATCCAAACAGGGTATCATAGTATCATAGATTCTTCTTTCATATAGACTCCAGAAGAAAAGAGGCCAAGAGAAGGTATGAACTACACAGATCCCAATGATCAGTGACCAAGCCAGGCTTGGGAAGAAATCAATTCACAGTATCAGAAGAGCTACAGTCTGCCCTCAAGGTCAGTGGCAAGGAATTTAAGTTCATGTGGACACTGCTGCTCAGGAGAGAGTCTGAGAGTCCTAGAATCTGAAATTGCCTTTACCTGCCTCTGTTCTTGCACAGGAAGCATCCAGGCTCACTAGAATGTCCCCACTATAGGAAGCTACTCTGAATCTGCATATCTACCTGCTCTGATTTAAGGTCGATATGGATTTGCATCCTAAAACTTCCTCCGTAGTGTTTCCCTGATCTGTTCTGTTGGCAGCTATGCTTGAGGGTGGCCTTTTTCATTTCCACTTTAATATTAAACACAAGAGCTTTGTGGTTTCAATTAAGTAATTCTCCATCCATGCCCCTAGGGTTCTATGAATCTGACTTCTCTCCTACCTCATAATGAATATAACCATAGCACAAGACAGGGAATGGTCGTCTCAGGGAAATCAGATGCTCCAAACCCTCATCAGTTCTTGGCCCTGTTGCTTGTTATTAAAGAACCTCATGATCTAGGTAATGACATTCCTAAGGAAGATGAAGTCACCATGCCGTCAAGGCGGCAGCATCTGCCCTCTTTCTTAGCTTGCTACACGTAGTATCATGATCTCATACCAGCTGCCATGAGGTAAAAGGATAGGAAAGAAAGGATACTTATCACCAGCTTGAGTCTAAATTTTGAGCTTGAGGAGGGTTCATGTGCTGGTCTTCTCCATGCATGAGAATAGGTTACCTCCTCCCTTTGATCATCTCTTACCCTCAATCCAAACTCTTTTTTATTTTTAACTCATCCTCATCATGATTTTGTCTTCACGCCAGGGGGCCAGTGGGATGATCTCCATTGACTCCCATTCTCTTTGTGGTAGCAGTTGTTTTGCAACCCAGACTCCAGGCTCTGGGGATGCCCTCACTGTTAAGGTGATAGTATAGAATTTTTATCACTCCTCACTCTTCTGCGTTCTTCCTGTCTTCCCTCTAGGGACAGGATGGACTGATGAAATTTACGTAAAGGCTATGTTAAGTTAAAACAGTCTTCACTATTCTTGATTATCAACAGAATGCTCTCTGCACATGGGTTCAAAAATACCTTGCGATATATACTAAAAACACTTTCCTCTGGAAAGGTGGGTTGATTCCTGAGCTTGATTCCATGTCATCAATCAACAGGTAGGTTGCAAGAGAAAGGAGTTCTCTAGGCTGTGGATGCTAAAATATCTGCCAGTATATTCATGGGGCAATATCAAGGTCTCGTAAGTATTCTCTCAGGGATGTTATTGCTCCTTTCCTTCAGGATTTGGGCAGACAATAATTATTTATTATGGTTTTGGGGGGACGTCAGTTCTTTCTTTAGAAGTTCATTGTATGTGGGAGCTGCATAAAACTTTCACATGTTTCTGCAGCCAACTCATAACTTAATATTGGAACCAGGCTTTGTTTGAACTTGACTAAATTAGAAGCACCCAGGAAAATAATGCAAAAGTCTCTGTCTTGAAGTTGCCCTCCTCCCTGTGGGTTGGCATTCAACCTGCTAACAGTTCTAGAATGTCATGGCTGCCTCAGATACATTCCTGAAGGTTCCTTTCCTGGGAGTACCCTGTGCATAAAGTCCTCCTAGTGTTTTCTTGAGCTTTTTGTGATAGATGGACATTAAATAAAAATTATTTAAGAAAAATTATTCTCAGTGTTTTGTTCCGCAATATTCAAACATTTTTATTTGATCAACTTTCATTCATTACAGAAACTTTTCTCTGTCTTTCAGATTCCTTCTTTGTTCTATCATTTCACAATGGATCCTGTGTCAGGGAAGAGTGGGAGCAAGTGTCTGAGAAGACAAATTCTATAGAAAAGAATTGGTCAAATCAGCTGCTTGGCTCTGATGACTTTCTCTATGGTTAGATGTTGAAAACCTAGAGTGTGATGGACCTAGGGTACGAAGGACCATTTGATCAGAAGTACTCACTGAGCTTGACTGAGAGTTCAAAATTCAGGTAAGTGTTGATTTGGGCAAAAATTTACAATATAACCTTTGTGACTTATCCAGTTTTGCTGTGCTTCAGTATTTTCATTTCAAAGGAAGTCATTTGGAGAAATGGTGATGGTAAATTTGTGATAGCCATTATTGATTACTATGGTTTTCTTAGGATGTACTGTAGGTCAAACATGGTAGAGTTCCTTGTGGGCTGATGGTGATCCCAC
Organism: Eospalax fontanierii; assembly: GCA_035773235.1. Classification (NCBI taxonomy): domain Eukaryota; kingdom Metazoa; phylum Chordata; class Mammalia; order Rodentia; family Spalacidae; genus Eospalax; species Eospalax fontanierii. The sequence continues at coordinate 26,155,547 of CM069551.1, read as the reverse complement.
ATACTCTGGCCTTCCCCAATGGGAAGGCAGAGTCAAACTAGAACCTGATAGCACTCAGGGCCGCCTTCTGTTTTTTGTCATGGATTTAGCTAAGAATGCTGAAGGGATGGTTTTTCAAGTTGCTTAGTGACCTACTTCCTGTGCCTGTAACTAAGACCTAACTAAAGTGAATGCCGTGATCATGCACAGTGCCCAAGAGTCCTAGGAGTGATCTTGTCACAAAATGATTTCTATTTCTCTGGTCTCAGGTGCCTCATTATGTATCCTGGTCATCAAAATAGAGGGACAATTAATGGAACTAGCCTGGGCACATTCTGGCTTTTGTAACATTAAATATCATATATAATTTCAAGATCTGTACTTGTTCAACACCTTACCTAAAAAGCATATGTGTGTGTTTATGTGTTAGTGGAGCTAGCAGGATACAGAGTACAGAGTGCCATGATTCATAAGTTAAAAAGGAGAGTGCAAGAGACGGAAGGTGATGAGCAGGCACAGCCATCAGTGCCTTAGTTGACTTCTAATTACATTTATACCAAAAGGTGTGGGTTTTTTTTTTTTTCTATTTTCTGTTTTTCAGAATTTGATTTCTACCTGGACGCCCTCCTATCCTTCTCTCTTTCCTACCTTAAGTCTTGATAGTTTCCCTGTTCCTGACCCTTGGAGAGGTAGAAAGCAAACATTATTGCCTCTCCCACAATACCTATTCCTGTTCCTGTCTCTACTGAGAACAGAGCTCTTCACTTGTACTCAGGAGATGGAGGTACATGTGGTACACATGCATCTGAGACTGCCATTCTTGGGGCATTGGGTTTTGCTCCTTCATCCTCTTAGCACTACTGCATTCATGGAGCGTCTAATGAGAAGACTCTATGGAGAAGACTCTATGGATCCCATCAGATAAAGTAGAAGTCATCAAGGTAATTGAGTATTTCTAACGCAGAAAAGATCTTCTCTTCATGTAAAGCCTGAATACTTTTATCAGGACTTGAAGTGTCAGCTATTTACAGCAAAGGAGAGAAGAGACTAGGTAAACTGCAGTATGTTTGTCCATTCGGTTCTCAAGGCACAGTACCATATATTATAATGTGATTGATACTGGTAGTTCTACCAATCATTAAGATGCTGGGGGGGGGGGCGGCGGGAGGGTGTTCAGAATATATACAAGTATGAGAATGCTCATAGCAAAGAAATCATCTAATTGCATGCAGCTGTTTGGCTTGAAGAATCCATGAAACAAGTGTGCAAGCTACTGAAAGCCCAACCCAGGCACAGCTAACACAGTGGCCTAGTTTCTTGCTTGCAGATATTTCTTATGTCATATCCAAAGGAAACATTTAACTAGCCCTTGATTTCCAAAGAAAATGATCAATCACAATTAAACTGTGCTAGTGACAGCCACATAGACTGTTCTTAACAGTACTGGAGTTTTAGGCAGGCATGTTTCGTTTCTCTTTTAGAAAAAAAAAAAGAATCCCCTTTTGAAACAAATAATTTGTTATCTGAAAGAAGCAGGGATGCCAATACAATCACATCCCTGTGATTACATCCCCTGCTTCCTAACTCCTGTCAGATCCCAGCCACTGTGAGCCTCCTCCTCCTAAGAACGGGGCAGAATCATGGTGGCCAACATTCTGTGGCACAGTATTGTGAGATGGACCTTGCTCTCAAATGTTAACTGTTCACATGTCTCAGAACAAAACTCTAAAAAATTATCCCTCTAGACTTAACATTTTAATTTTCAGTAGGTATCTCCTAAGTTGTCACAAGTTTTGCCCCAGCTTGCCAGTAATAATCTCACTACCCACTTCTGACTCAATGATGAATAAACTTCACTTGCTTTTTTGAAAAAGAGACTTGTCACTGCCTGTAACTTATTTGAGTTTGGTTCACTATAGCCTGCTTTAATTTAGCACACAGTGGCAGAAGATGCCTCCAAAAGGAGAATAATTCATGACCAGTGACATCATGAGATTTATAGAGGAGGATGGCCAAGAGAAGGAAAGAGAACATTATCTGTTACCAGAGCAGCTTAAGTAAAAGAAGAGGACCAGGTCCAAGAGTTTTTTCAGAGAGACAGACATTAACTAGGAAGAACAGGTCAGATTGCTAAACAGAACAAAGGGCCAAGAGGCGAAGAGAATAAGGGAAGGGGGTGGGGTCAAGGGCCGGAAGTGATCCGGCCCTTCACCTGATCCCTTCATATGTACAGAGAAAAGAGACATTGAGACACTGAACCAACTCTTAAAATTCTGACTTATTTTCAGATGTATATGTTTAATGATCTTAATTCCATAGGGCCTTAGAAAGGGTGAGAACCCAGAGTTGATGAAAGAAATGTCATCAGGCAGGATCATAAGCAGAACAAGGAGCTCCTCCCACCCAGAGTCTGAACTGCACAGCTAATAAAGGGTAGAAAGTTCCAGCTTGCAGAAAAATCCATCGGTCTCACTGGACCACCACTTGAGGTTCACAAGCTATATGATTACTGACTTGTAATAAGGCCCTTCTGGTACTGAAATTATTTAAAACCAAATCACTCTAGCTATTGGAAACAAGATAGATCAATTCCAGTATAGGTCAGGTTAAAGTCAGTCAGAACGTGATGTGTTTAGACACCAGCTGAAGTCCCAATATCTATCTAACATTTGATCAGTATCCCTCACAGTCACTCCTTCTGCCACTCACCGTGTACATGTAGCATTAAACAGATACTCCAACGATCGTAACACTGTCACAGAAGAACTTCAGCGAATGAAACATGACTTAGAAAAATCTAAACTCCCTCTGGAAATAACAATAAATGTATACTTGCAATGGTAGCGTATTACTGAGACTGTGTTTGCAGATAAATAGCAACATAGGGATGACACGGGGTAGAATTCAATCTCAAGTGTTCCCTCAGATTCATGTAGTCTGTGGGCAAAATTAACTGGCTTCTTTTCCATTTTATGAATAATAATAATAATATCAAACATTTACTAAGGCCTATCACAAAGAAGATACTCAACTAGAAGCTACAGGAAATAAAAGATGAGAAAGTAAATGGTCTGTTTAGAATCTAATAGGAAATATGGGGTGTCTAACTAAATAACTATAAAGATGGTCTGCAATGCTTGCCACCAGAAAGGTGAAATTAAACTGCTATGGACATCACAAAACACTAACATTTTTTGTGCACATGCACAAATCATGAAAGGAAATAGACATTGTAGCCATTTGTTATTGTCTTTGAAGACTTATATAGAGGGAACCAGTATTGTGCAAGAAATGGGGGAAGGTAAGAGTCAGGAGGAAAGACACAAGGAGGATAGCCAGTTGGCAAAGTAAGATCAAGGGAAAAGTCTGCCATTTAGTTCATTTGTGGTAGGGAGCACATAAAGGCAAATGACAAGAAGCTATGCCCGCTGGCTAACAACGGCAAGCAAAGTCCACCAAAGACTGTCCTGTGTGTTTAGGGATGACATAATCTGGTTGTATTTAGGAAATGCATGCTGATAAGAGTAGATTCGAGTATAAACTCTTGGAACCATGCTCTAAAGCCCCGACGTAATCCAGATAGGAGGGAAGAGTCTGAATGAAGTGCGGGGATGGGTTAACTGTAGAGAACGAATTTCTAGGCTTTCCAGATGATTCCGTGTGTGAAATCAGAGACATGAAGGAGGCAGAAGTTTCCGGAAAAAGCTTTAGTATGACGACAGAATAGGAGCATTGGCACTATTGAGCAGAAGGGGAATGTGCTAATTATGTTGGTTTGCAGGAATAGACCTGGATATTTGGGTCACTATGAAGCAAGGTGATTGGACAGTAGAGGAGAAAGTAGGGTCTAGGAGTGACGATCTGAAATATATTCATGCAGAGCCACTCATGTTATGGAAATCAAAAAGGCCATGAGGAGTTGACACAGAGAAGGTCAGAGTCAGAATGCCACACCAGTCAATGTTGAGCAAAAGCTGGAAGTGGTGAGATCAGAGAGGACCAGAGATCTAAGTTGCAAACCAGAATGCACTGGCTCCCAGTAGTTTACTTGGGTTAATGTCACAAGGCTGAACAGCAGGGCAGAAAAAAAATACTATTGGATTTTGTAACGAGAAGCTCATTGATAGTGCTATATCAGAGTTGTAGGAGAATAGCAGATTGTAGATCGATTAGAACGCCATGAGCAGTGGGTGAGGCAGTGAAGAAAGACTATTCTTTTGAGACATTTGGAAGAGCAACAATAAGCAGACAGGAATTTAAGCATCTAATTGAGCAGAGAGATTTGTCTTTACAGATGTTACAGGATTTTGTTTTTGAGCTAAGTGCAGTCAGGGGTGTGGAAGAGAATAAGATGCAACAGAGAGAAGTTGAGCGTAGCTGATGTGTGCCTCAGAAGATAGAAAAGGGGAGCTCAAAGCACAGGGAAAAGAGCATTGGGTCGAGATGCAGAACCTCAAAGGTAGAGGGAGAAGGTGATCCAAAAGGTCAGTAATTTGATGTCTGTTCTTGTTACCAGAGCTGAGGAAAATGCTGCTTGAAATAGAGAGGCTGAACAACCACCTGGAGATCTGACAAGGAATCAACATAAGAAGAATCTTTTCTAAAAAAGATGCCCAAGCTATGTAGTATTCAGGTGAGATTAAGTGGATTAGTTTTGTCCTCTTCAAAACAGGTTTAAGACATTTTCTTGGAGGTAGTGGATGGTATGATGTTGGAATATACCATTAAATAAGCAAAATATATGTGGGAGAAAGAAGAGACTTTCAGTAAGAGCATTGATGACAAAGGCAAATGCAAGGTTGTTCCAAGGTTCTTATGACCAAAGATGGGGATAGACATAGCCAGATGGGTTCAAAGACCAGAACAATAGAGGAGGCTTAAAGAAAGGCAGATAACATGAAGAAAAGGCTGTGACCAAGGTTGTGACCAGGGAGGGAGTGGGTAATGATTTCCAAAGAATTGGTCCAGGCGTGGCTCTGGTGTGAAAAATTAAAATAATGTAATGAATATCTTTGAGTCATACCATGAAACCAGAAAATACTAAACCAGCATGTGCAGTCACAGAAATTTATGCACACCTATTAATATATATACATAATACATACATTTAAATATTTTATACTTAGGCATTCATATATTCTATGTGAATATAACAATACTCCATTTAAAATCTTCCCAGCACTAACCCAGGAATGTAGCAAGTGCTCAACAGACCTTGGTTTAATTGAACTCACATTTATGGAGAGCTTTATATTATTTTTTTCTGTCCCACCCCCTAAATCCTAACCTTAAAATAATTTCAAATAAATATAATTTCAAATACATAGAGTTCAGATTGAAACTAAATATCTGCACTAATAGTTTTGCAGTGGGCTTAGAGTTGTGCTTCTTTATTATAACTTTGATCCCTGCACTGAGTCCCATCTGTCTCACTTTTGTCCAAACTGACCCTCTACTCCAGCATGCCAAGGCTGTGAAGAACCCTACCAGCCACGCTTTCCCACTTTCAGTTCTTATCAGCACCACCATCCCCATTCACACCAGCAAATGCAGAATGTGGGACAGCACCAGCAGCTCACAGTGATTAGCCCTGATGTCATGGCAAACGGACACAGTGACGGAGAAATACAGAGGAGCCCTGACTTTGTCCACCCTTCCCCAGGACGACTGTGCTAACCCAATACTCTCTGAGCAAAATTCTTTCTTCTCACTTCAGTACATAGAAAATCTGAATCTCAGACTTTCCTAGGCACGGACACAGCAAGGACTTTCACTCAAAGCTTTGATTGGGACTTTGTCTTGGGAGTAGATAGGCTATATATTCTGATTTCTAGAATTTATAGGGACCATGTGTGACTGAGTTAATACAGTTAGAATGGGATGGGAGTAGAATGTATTAATTTATCCTGTGACCTCCTATATGGTTACATGATGGAATCCTAGACCTAGATCAACATTAGGAGTTCTCAGACTGGCAAATCTCCATTTTAATGTCGACATAATCATCTCATAGGCCTACAAAATAATTTCCTCACAGGTTAAAATGGCACCTGCCGGCCAATCAGTTCCTAAACAGAGAGTGAAGGGTGGGAAGACCGGAAAAATAAGGGTGTAGGACAAGTTGGTTAACTGGAAGATTAATTGAGCTGGAACAGAGAACAGATAATACCATAGAATTTTAATATAGCATTAGGTTATTATACTATGAGTTTAATTCACTCTTTTCAGCTATCTCCTCAGTATGTTGCATTAAAGGGGACGCATCAGTCTTCCATTTTCTAGGCTTCTTACTTGCCGTACATGGTGTTGAATTCAGCAATCTGTAAACACATAGGTGACTGTATACTGAAAATAATTCCTAAGTTAAGACTCATAATCAAGGATCTCAAGGGCCTTAACTAAAAACAAGTGGAGATGAAACATGGTTTAAATGACTTTTCTGGAACCATGTTCCTTGCTCCCTGAACTGTGCTCTTAAGGTTCTCTGCTCCCTCACTCCAGTATCATAGCTTCCTCCCAGGAAAAGGAATGAGAATCCTAATGTAGATTAGCTGTTTAAATGTACAAATCCCTAATATGGCTTGTATGTCACTTTTCCTGGAAGGCGCTCATTTGAACCACAGACGAACAGCTCGGTGCTTATGCAGTAAATCTGCCTGGGAAGCCAGCAGTTGGAAGGCTCTTTGAGGATCTTGAAAGCACTCCATGAACCATTTACCACAGGTAAGGCGAGACCCACTGCAGTGTGATTGACCTTCTGTGGATGTTTCTTGCCATAGAGAGTTACTTAGATAAGGTGAAGAGCCTCTGACACCAATGTGAACAAAGTCAAGGCAAGTCCATAGTGTTTTAGCAGCTCCTGGAGCACACAGTTTCTATATGGCTTTGGGCTCAGAGAACACATACAGTATGGCCACAATGCCCAGAAACACAAACACATTCATCAGCGTATCTGAATCATTTCTAGCCCACCAACACAGACACACACACAGGGTGCCAAGAAATGACAGGGCCTTTTGAAAGAGATGGTGATTAAAAAAAAAAAAAAAAATGAAGTGAGTTCAGGAACAGCTTTTCTAAAAGCTATTGCCCAAACATTCCAGTTAGACTGTCTCTAAATCTTAAAGTAACTGAAAACCAAACCAAAACAAACCCAAAAAAAAAACCCTAGTTCTTAAATGAAATGTGCAGGTGGCCAGCACACTGCAGAGAATTCTCCCTGGGGCAGTTCCTGATGGCCATGGAAGACTGGGCGGGTGATAGTCACTTCACTGTATAGACGACTCCTATTTTATCAAGTTACACATGCGTTTGGGCACTACTGACGCCACCAACATTGAATGGGATCATCTGGGACTTTTTTTCCTCAATCACAAAATGGCTGTGGCCAGTACAGGGGAATACAATGAAGGATGTTTCCCAAGTTCCAGCTGAGGATTCACACTGACGAATTGGAAATAACAAAGGTCCACTGTACATGCAACACTCCAGAAAGGTGTGCACATCTTTACTCAGGCAAATTCAAGGGTCAGATTGTTGAGGTCACTGGATATGCTGAGGTGTCAGCATTGCCACTGAAAGGAATGATTCGAGGCCCCACCTACTAAACCCACTTCCACAGCGGAAGATAAAGAGCACAACCTAAGTCCACAATGGAGAGCATGTGAGGGAAGGCATGGGTTCTGAAGAACACCGTGGAACACAGGGTGCTCTGCAGAACCTCCCAGTTTCAGATAGACTGGGATTTTCTGTATACCCATCTGGGACAGAGACAGTAGAACGCCTGTTGAATGCTTTGTTATGCTTTCGACTGCCTTGTTTTTCTGGAATTAAGTCACATCTAGAACCTGGCAGCCTTCCTTTCCTAAGTATTTCTTGAGCAGACCCTGGGACAGAGCCAGGGTGAAGCTATGCTTCTATGGGCCTTCTTACTTGGTCCCAATTCAAGCATCCAGGTGAAGAAAGTTGATCAGATGAGACCAAATAAGGGATTTGAGGAACATGAAATTATTCAGATGACAGGGGAAGAAAATCCAATATGTTAAGTGTGTCAATTTGGAAAGTTCACAAGAGAGAGAAGCTGCCACCTTCCACAAAGTCAACAGTCCAGGGAAAGGGATTCTGTGTGTCTGCTTATCCCAAGATCAGGTTAGGGCTACCTAACGTGAACAAAATAGCACCTTCCTGATGGCAGTAACAAGAACAAGGCAATATAAAACTGCCATTGGTACTGTCCCTCACACGTCCACTTTCCCACCTCTGAAACATTCAGCTACCTGGATAGCCAATGAGTTTTGAGAGGATCTGGTGACCTTTTGTATGATCCTTGTTATCCACTGTTACCCTCTGGAGCCTGATACCAAATGCTTCAAAAAGTCGAGTTAGCATACATTTCCTGGGTGTGCCTACAGTGATAATTTCTACAAGTGGGCTGGAGGCACAGGGCCAGGGCCCAGGTACTAGAAAGGAGAGAGTGAGAGTGGCCAGATGATTGTTAAACATCAGGAAAGGCTGCTGGGAGGTTCCTCAGGATCTAGTTTCCCACAACCTCCTGGCTATGCCAAGAATGGGAGGTAACTGGACCTCAAATCTTTTTCAAGCCCTTTGGGGAACACGTGCAAGCAATAGGTCGAGATCTGGCATCCCCAGCTTATCTTCGTCTGTGATGGTCCCCTATGGTCTCCCTAGAAGATAAGAGTCAGGCCAAAGTGCATAAAGACTTCGCACAGACCAGCAGGAAGACTGATTTTGGAGGTGGGGCATGGACAGAAATGGCATTCCCCTAGCTTGTTCACCTCCCTTTTCCCGGACAGTCTGTAGCAAAGGCCATATCGAACAATTCCTCCCAAAGGAAATGCAAACCCATAACAGAACACTCCCCCACCCTCATCCCCATTCCCTCCCCACTCCCTCCAGCTCAACACCCTGAATACTCACAAGAGAACACTTTATCTATACAAAATTAATTAGAAAAAAAAATATTTACATATGAAATAAATACCATCTTGTTTTCTGTGGCCCATGGAAGCCAACAGAGCCTCCTGTGTTCTAGATTGCTGTTCGCTAGGTTAGTTGGTTTGGTTTTTTTTTTTTTTTTTTTTTCAGAATTTTATTTTAAAGGGGTGAGGTTAGAGGAAGAATGAAGGATGAGCCCCTGATCCGTGGACAGAGCCAGGGTGAAGCAATGTATCTATGGCCCTTCTTCCTCTGGGAGATGCCTCACGCCCTCTGTCCTCTCTCAAAGTCTTTCCTGGAATCTAAGGTAAAGCACTCCGTGCTCCTCTCGCCATATCTGTGAGAGGTTCAGCCCCTTGCCCCCGCGTTCATTTTAGAAAGAAAACAAGGCCTTCAGTTGGCTTTAAAATGAAAGATACTGAGGTAAAAATTGAGGAGGAGGGTAGGGAACAGCAGTCAAGGAGGGGGGATGAGGGAAGGCCGTGAGGCAGGGCGACCAGGAAGGCAAAGAGCAGCCTTGGAGGGTGTGACGTGAAGAGACATGGCAGCTTCGTTCCAGAGGAGGATAAGCACCTTTCTGGTTTATGTGTCCTGTGTGCAACAAGGCGATCCTGTGGTCAAGCTTCCAAACAGACCCGGGCTCTTTGGATACCACCCTGCACGAGGGGAGGGCAGGACAGGACAGCAGAACTGACCCACAGAACACCCCTACCCCAAGTTTTAGGATGAGCAGTGGCAAATATTCATTTCCCTTCTTAATTTTTCCAACTTTAAGTGTGGGGGGCATCACACCTGCCAGCACCCCATCCCTGGAGCTTTACACACACATACATGGATTGACTTTTGAGTGGTACAATCTGAGAGGGAACAGGTATGTTGTAGGAAGAGGTGAAAGGGCTTCTACCCAGAGCTCACACTGGTTCAAGCCTATTCCCAGGGAGCCAGGCTCTTACTTCTCTCTCTCTTCTACTCTCTCTAGACCTCCAGCACTCTATCCTTGGGGACAAGCTCACTTCTCTTCCTTGCCTGTCCCCTGTCAATTGCCATCAGTTCTAGAGGGATTTTCCTGACCTTCCAGCTCCAGGTTAAGTGAGAAGGGATCAAAGCACTGAAAACATCCCCCTCTCTCACCTACCGGACCACAAAGGACACCCCCCTTCTTTGAAGCCTTACTGTACCCCACCCCAACCCACAGCCAGTCAAGGGGCTAAAAGCTCAAAAGAACTTTCTGGAATCTTTTGCTCTCAAGTGTGGATAAGAGAATCATGGCTCCTCTTTGCCTTCAGCCTTTCTGGAAAGGTCTTGGCCCAAGCTAGCTGAAATTATAGACAAGACAATCACCGAAAATTTACTTTCATACCCTGCTGTGTTAGATTACCTCATTTCCTTCTACCTATGATATAGACTCTTGTTTGTCAATAACTTCCATCCTTCTCATTCAGGAAGGAAAAATGGGCAGACAGTCAAAATCCAGGTGATTTGTGACCATCTCTATTTATATATAAGCCAAAAAAGGACATTGCTTAAGTATGTGGAAGAAACAAGCTTCTCTATATTTAAACACACCCAAACACATGTGGGAGCACTGTACATGTGCACATATGATTCCCCTTACTATCGCCTCCAATGCACCACGGAATGGTATTGCAGTGAACTTTCCAGTTTGTTTAGGAAGTCCTCATCCACCAATGACTCTTCTTCCTTTTGGTTCAACATGAAAGAGTCTTATGGAGCTGAAGCAAACTTTTTGGCTTATATATAAGCACACAATGTCTTCCTACCCTCCGCTTGGCATATGATTCCTAGGTAGATGTCAACTATGCCGCAAGAATTTAGCAAAAGCCTCTTTTTGTGAGCAGTTTGCTAAACGGTCTTATCTAGATGCCTTGGCCTCCTTACTTAAAGAGAGCAGGTTTGGAAAAGCTACTCCCTCCCGTGCTTGCAGTGGCCTCCCTTAGATTTTCTGAGCCTCACGCAAAGTGGGTGCCAAAGAGCCCTTCTACGCTAGGAAGACCCATACATGAAGCACTTCCTGTGTTCTCTCCATCTTCCCACGCTGAGAGGCCCATTCTGTCCTCTCATGGGAACAGGGATGGTGGACAGATGCTGGGAGCAGAGAGAGTGCTGGCCACAAGGGTTGCCTTCAGTAGAAACCGGACCTCCAGGATCCCGTAAAGAAATTAAAAGAACAAGAAAGAGGCAAATGGGAACCACGTTCACCCCCGACCCCCTGCTTGACATGCGCACCACATGACCCACAGCCCTAACCCTCCTATACCCACCTTAATTAACCTCTCTCTGCCCTCACTCAGACATCAGACTCAATACTAGAAAGTTTCTCATAAACATGCCCATTGCTGGAGCCATTGAAAGCCCTGGGGTTTTTGTTGTTAGGCACACAGGGGTTGGACTGGTTCCCTATACAGATGTCCTTCTGGAAACGGCCTGGCACAGCCCCATGAAGGGCCGACACCACGGGCTTGTTGGTGACAAGGGCCCGGAAGTCCGGCCTGGCTTTCGACGCCCCTGCCACCGTGGGCTGCCTGAAGAAGTAGGATTTGCTGCCATGGAGCAAGCACTGGTCGTCCCCAAAAGTGGGGATGAAAGGGTTTTGCGTGACCCGGTCAGGGTAGAGCGACTTGCTGAGCATGTAACCGCTGCCAGGGTTGTTGTGGTGATGGTGTCCGGCAGTGGGCACTGAGGACTTGTTGTTGGCAAAGGTGCTCTCACCAGCTGGCATCTCAAACATGTGGGCGTAGGGGCTACCATCCAGGAATCGGCCCTTGTCTTTCAGGCTCACGCTCCGCGGGGCCAGGGCGGCCTCCTCCTTCTGCAGGTCCACGAAGGTGTCGTAGGAGTGTTGCCGGCGCAGCTTGTTCCGGTTCCTCTTCTGGGCCTTGGAATTAGTTGGGCTCTGAGGGTACTTGGTGGTAGAGGCATTGGACGTCACAGCCACGGGGGCAGCCGGCTGGTCCAGTTCCTGCAGGGAGTTGTCTTCGCTGATGTCATACAGGTTGCCGGCCTTCTTGCACGCTTCACACCTGATGCAGGCCTGCCGGCCCGAGTTCTGACCTACCACGGTGGAGGGGTAGTTGTGCAGCTTGGAGGGGCAGCTGCGGCAGAAGTTGCCCCCGGACCGGTCCTCCCAGTCCACATTGGTCAGGTTCTTCTCCCAAGGGGCTGGCACCCCACCTACCACACCGTGTTTGTCGCCTGTCCCATGTTTGAGGTGAGACCTGTTGGTACAGGACCCACCTCCGCTGACCGAATCTCGCTTGAAGTCATCGCTTCGCTCCTTGTAGATGTCGGTCAGGTCCACATGTTCCCAGTGAGGAGAGTTCTCCTTGGTTCGGAACTGATCCAGGTAGAAATCCCGGAGCCCCTCTTTATCCCTAAAGTAGCGCTTGTGGTCCGGGGATCGCGGTGGTCGGCGCCGGTAGGCCAGTTCGATCTCATCCAACTCCCTCCGGGACTTGGCCGAGGCCGGCCGCTTCTTCAGGCTGTCTTTATACTGCTGCTTCCTCCTTTTGGCCGCATTGCCCTCGATGTTCCCGTAGGTGACGGTGTGCGTGGAGATGTCTGAGACATCAGAGCGGATCAAGTCATCGTGACCACTGTAGCGGTCGCTCTTAAAGGAGAACTTGCCATACAGGTCGCTGAGCTGGCTGTGTTTGGAGGAGGGCAGGCCGATGTCCAGCGGTTTCTTGCTGATTGACCTCGGCTGGGTGGTGAAGGGTGGGTTGTCACAGTCGTAGAGCCCGTCGATGGAGCTGGTGCTGCCGATGCTGTGGGGCCGGTGGTGATGGTGATAGTGATCTTGGTACACGTTGCTGTCTTTCAGCTGCAGGTTGCCAAACGTTCTCTCCACCTCGCTGATGTAGTCACTGAACAAGTTTTCCTCACAGGGTGGGTTGTTGTAGGATTTGCAGTCTGAATGCGTGAAGCTGCGGCGATGCTCAGAGATGTCATAGACAGACGACTCCCTTCGGATGAAGTCCAGAGCACTCTGAGGGGAGCCGTTCACGCCTGACAAGTTGGCCATATTCTTGGCGGTGCGGAGGAGGCGCAGGATGTTGGAGTGGGTGTTGTTCATGGTGGCGGTGGGGGAATTCATCACGGACTGCCGTTCCTCGATGGCTACTCCGTGGATGCAGCTGTAGATACCCTGTAGAGGGACAAGATGGGAGTGGTCAAACGCAGAGCAGGGGAAATACACCATAAACAACACTGTCCTACCACTAACTTTAAGAAAAAGCTAGGAAAAGCATGAGACAGGCAGTCTTGGAAAATGTGACCAAGGATTTGCCTGATCTATGTGCCCTTGTACTCAGCAAGTTTCATATCATAAGCTAAAGAGAGTGATTTGGCCATCATAGAAGGGACACGGTTGTTCCAAAGGTCTCGGGCCAAGTGATTGGACATGGCATTCTTGCCTCAACTTCACCAGTGATCTACCTTGATTCTCTTTTCTGTGCCTGGATTTTCACGTTAACAAAAAGCCCATTGTTGTAAACCCACAGAAAAAAATTATTACCAAGACTCTTGGAAGCAGAAGGCATCTCTCTAGAGGTACTGAGGCCATTCTGCCCTGGCTGGCTACTCCTAGCTGGTAGTCACTAACATTACCTCTCATTTCTAGCTCTGACCAATTTGGAGGAGCTTTTAGAATTTTGGTAACCAAATAACGGAGCAGTTCTGTTCCTGAACTAAGCATGAACCAGATTCACACAGAAAATTAGAAAGCCCTGGGGTCAAAGAAGGAATTTTCTCCTGCTGTGCCTTTCACCACGGGAGGGAAGAACTGGGACAAGTACCAAGCACTCAGTATGATTAACTCCCTTGTTTAATTCTGTCCTTTATTTACTCTTTAACTCCAGATTCTATCAAACTGGTCTTGTTGAAGAACTTTCCATGGACAGCTCCTTGTTTAGGGCACCCATGACGAAGGGGCTGCATTCTCTCCAGTTTGAACGTCAAGACAACCTATGGCTCCCCTCCCATTTGCTGCTATGAAAGGTAAGCCGATCTGGGACATTCTCCTTGCCCAGGGAAGAAATATGAAGAGGCGTCTTTTTTGGACTGTCTTTATGTCCAAGTAGGTTGATTTGGAAAGTGGACTCTTGCCCCAGTGGACAGGGATGAGGGCATAGGTGGCTATAGGGAAAATGGCAGGGACGGGTCAATTTTATCAGATGTAAGAAGTTCCTGGGAAGGGATTATACTTTCTTTCCTGGCTCTCTTATCTGACCCCTCTTGACAGAGCCAGGGGCATTGCTTATGTCAGAGGGCTCTGAATGAGATTTTGGGGATGGGTCATTATTTGCTATTGCTTCTGCCATTGTCCCATGGCCTTGGAGAAGGGGCCAAAGGCTTGGGGATGTGGACTCCCACAAGTTCCCTTCTCCTGTTAGGATGCTACTGAGTGACCTATATTGACTCAAAGTCAGAGAGGAAATGGAGAAGTTGTCTCCCACCAGTTCAGTGACCAGAAAATGAAACAACTTAAAGAGAAATCTATTTTCCTTCAGAATTCCATTTGAGCTAAATTTGGTCATATCTGGAATGAGAACCTCCTAAAAGGCCATTTGAGTTCACCACTTATGAATGAGTTCTATAACCTTATTAGCAAAAATCAAAAGAAATGCATTCCTTTTAAAAACTCCTTCTGTGGCCTATGGGTCGCATACCAATCCCTGATGCCCCAGTTTGAACTGGAAATGAAGAGAGCTCAAAATACAGAAGGAACTGGAGACTTGCTCCAATTAGGGAAGTTTCTAGAATATAAATTTCTTATGAGTGAAGACTTGGGATCCATTAGGCTAGTTTAAATTTTATGTCTAGATCTTCTCCACACACAGACATACATGTGTGTGATCTTCTTGCCTCTTGGTGCTGGTATTGTGGGCATGTACCATCACACTCGAACTTTGAGGTTCTTTAACTCCCTCTACCCCACAATTAGTTAAAGCTTAGGGAGAGTAGAACCATCAACAACACACCTTTGTGTGTTAGAATAAGATATTATACCCCACTATTTAAGGAGAAATGGGATTCTTTCAAAGCATTACATGAATAATGTAGTCTATATACAATCAACAGGGATAAACCACATCTGGGGAAAAGTCTCATAGTAAGAATCAAATGTCCAAACCCACTCTTTGAGCCATTAGCTTAAGACTGCCCATATGCTCCTAGGGAAGCAAACATGATCTGACTGCATGCTGTAGCCACATATGGCAGGAACTAGCACATTCCTATGTCTTTTCACAAAGACAAAACCATCCTTAATAAGCTCTAGGTATCTAAATCACTCCACTTACTCTGCTGATGGAGAAGACCATGCCTGGCTTGCCAGAACAGACACCCATGAAGCAGTGCCGGAACTGCCAATAGAAGAGGTGCTCGCAGATGAAGGTGATGAGGCTGAGAGCCATGGCCGCCCCCAGCATGTAGAAGACGCCTGCCATGTTGTCAATGTCGAGCTGGCTGCTCATGACCTCGTTCTTCTCATTGTGACAAATGCCAGTGAGCCAGAGAGCTTCTAACTCTTCCATCTCCCCTATAAAGAGGGTAGAGAAGGAGACAGACGGTGGGAGGAGAGAGGAATATTAAGAATGAAAAAGCACGACAGAGACAAACACAAAGAAAATGAATAGAGAAAGTTAACAGTGCTTTTTATTAATGCCATTGCATCGTAAGTTATCAGTGTATCCAATAAGGGCTCAGTGGAAATGCAATGGACACACTACAGGTGACACAGAACTCCCCCATGTCTCTCCTTTATCTTTTCGCTTTAAACTGGCGCATCAGTGATCAATAGGACAAACCATATATTAGGCAGGTAACAACCAGTTCAAGTTGCTGATAGCAATTCTGTGTGCAAAGCGGCCAATGGGTTTGCACGAGAGAGGTAAAACTTGTGTGTGGGAATAAGCACATTTTAATTTATACTGTACATGAAGGTATTCCAGTCTGCAAGAAGAGCCTGCTCATTGGGAAAGAGGTGGACAAACAGAAGGCTCATATAGGGAGAGACATGAAGAACAGTTCACACAGAATAACCCTCAGCAAATAGAAAGATTGATGCAAGAATACTGAAGAAGTCAGTGTCAGGCTAAACATTTTGTGCTTTATTTTCTAGAGATTGGGGACTACCATAATCCAACAGGTCATTTTGAAACTCACTGTTAGAATTGTAAAGAGTAGATTAGGTCTGAGAAGCAGAGACAGAAGAAACTGAAAGAACTGTTGAATCCCTAGGTTCTCTCAATTTATGGATCTCTTTTAGATGAAAAGCCAAAGAGGAATAAGTTTGAATAAAACAAGACTATCCTAATCAGACCTGCCTCTTCTTAGCACCGCTTAAGGGGGCTTTGATTACTCAAATTTTGTCAGAATTTAAGGAATTTTATGTAGTAACACTGCATACAGGAATTAGAAATGTAGACATCCTACTCAAAAGGAAAACGAAAGAAAGCACGGACCCTAGAATGTGGCTAATTCTACACAAACAAAATTCCAGAAATATCATGAAGGAAATTATTCCAGCAATTATGGTTTGGTTGAAGATTTGAATTTCATGCGCATGATCTACGAAAACTCTATTGGCCATTACAAGTCCTCTCTACTATTGCTTTTTCTCCTAGATACAGGCTTCCTTTGTCTATAAGTGACTACGGCAAAATTATAAGAGCTCTTACACCGAAATTCGAGTCAACCCTCCATTTGCAAACCCCCTACTCTTTCTGACATGAATCAAATCACTTTTATTGCTTTCCTAACTAGCAGTACCCAGCTTCTAGAAACCCATGACTGGGCTTACAACCTCTGATTTCTTTCTTAACAGAAATGGTCCTGAAGCCATAATTGAGAAACATATTTGGCTAATGGGCTAGGGTGCCATGCAGAGAGAGGATGCTCATCTGCATCAGGTTTAGTTTCTGTGAGGCTGGTGGGACAATGACGTGAGGATAAATGCAGACGGTGGTGTAATGAAATAGATTCTCTCAGTCCAAGCTGACTGTTCAAGTCTACCATCAGAATGATACAGGGAAGTGCCTGCTAGTGTATGCCTCTGAGGACTCTAACCCTGCCCCCAGCTTCAGCCAGAAGAGCAAGGCAGGACACAGAGAAGAATGAGGAGATGGCCACACAGTCATTTCTCTGCCTCAGAGCAGGAAGTCCCATTACAGTATGTGAAAAATCATTTGGAACATCTGATTCTAACTTGTTTTGTCCCTGAAGGCTTCCTTATACCATACAATCATCAAATGCATTCTCTCGACCAACTACTTTAATCCTTTTCCTCATGTGGTATCCAGTGTGGGTTAAGTTGGGGCCCCATAAAAGTAAAATTCATACACAGACATCCTAATTTCTGGTAACTTAGGATGTGATTAAATTTAGAAATAGTGTCATTGCAAATGCAACTGGTCATGATGAGGTCCCACTGGAGCATAGTGGACTCCAAACTGGATATGACCAGTCTTAAGAAAAGGTAAATGTGGAAGGAGACACATACAGAGGAAAAACATGCACCCAGAGAGAATGGAAGCTGAGATCTAAGTGATGTTGTTGCAAGTCAAGGAATACCAACTATATCAGAAGCCGTGAGACAGGTATAAAATGGATTACCCTCCACCACTCCCAGGTAATGCTAACCCCACTGACACCAGGAGCCTCCAGAACTTTGAGACAATAAATCTTGATTTCATCACTCCATTCATGGTCATTATTATATACTCTCAAATATCATATACTGAGAATTGCTGTTTTTTCATGAATAGAGAAGAAAGGCTGTTATTTCAGAGTGGCCATCGCATGAGGCCAAATGAGCAATTTCTCTTGCTTTAACTCACCATCTCCAAACAGCTGGAGGATAGCAAGGTCCACCTGGCGCTTCCACCCGGAGTCTTTCTGGATGGCAATGCCATAGCCAGTAGAAGCAAAGACCTTGCCACTCCCAATGGTCACCAGCTTACAGCCTTCATCTCTTCCGGCCATGTAATTGAGCACTGCTGCATCATAGATGAAAGCATCCAGTTTCCTGCAGAAGAAAGATAGAAACAAATTCCAGAGGAGAAATTACATAGCAAAGCTACTAATTGGAGCCGTTATTGAGAAGCAGTAGGGTTCGAGAAAGCTATGTGGAGAACTGGTGCACAGTATGGCACAAGTTGGGCCAGAATCTAAACCCTGCATCCCAGGATGCTCTTGATGTGATTTCAGGTTGAAAGGAGAACTTTTTTCCCCTCTTCCCACTGGGAATGATAAGAATGTAAGTTGGGCCTGAAGCCAACTCATAAGCTGTGTCTGAAAAGAAGGAGTAAAAATGAATCAATAAAAATAATAACAGAAATAATGAAAAGTAAGCACAGCAATGGTAACAAATAGCATGGGTAAGATTTATATAACATTTTTCATTTCTCAGTTCCTTACAGTCCAGAGTGGGGGTAAGTGTAGGTGTGTATGTTTCAGTATATGTGCAGAGCTATTTTGGTGGTCAAAAAGACTTCAATAGTCTCTTGGGCTGTGTGGCTCTGCTGTGAGGGGCCAGGATTGTGGCAGCAGAAGCTTGTGTAAGAGCGAACGTGAGATGCTGCAAGAGAAAGCCACATGGAGAAGAACTGAAAGCTCTCCAGTCTTAAACAAATACAGGCATCGTTTTAGGAACTGAGCTTTGCAAAGAGACAATGCATAGAGAAAAGATTAGGAGTAAGAGCAGGAAGGCATACATCAATGCTTACAACCAGAATTCAGACACATCAAAGCTAGAGGGAGAAACTCAGGTAAAGTCATGCAATGAAGAGGTCTGGGAGGGAACAAGCATGCAGCATTCCAGAACCTTCATAAGTAACCTTTCCCTCCTACAGAAAAGAAAAACCCTTTCTGACATGACACCACGTGGCAGGATACATTATAAAAGGTATCCTATGGGAAGGTGTTTGACCAAAACACCAAAGGGCTGAGAGCTGTAGGTAAACCAGTGTTTGGACTACCCCAAGCTCAAATCCTGTCTTTCAAAATCTCCTGTGACTTTGTTTTCAATAATCTCCCAGTATTTTAATTTTTAAAAGATTTATTTTTATTTTAGAAGTATGTGTATCTGCATGTATGTAAGTATACCATGTGTATGCCTGATGCTTGTGAAGGCCAGAAGGTATTTGATCTTTTGGAACTGGAGTTATAGGTGATTATAAGCTTCCATGTGGGTGCTGGGAACTAAATCTGGGTCTTCTGCAAGAACAGTAAGTGTTCTTAATTGTGGAGCCACCTCTTCAGACCCTCTTACAATATTAAAATATCCACGTGTCTAGGTGGCTCATGGAGACCTGGAGCTACAGGGATGGTCAGAGGAATCCACATGCTGCCAGTCACTATACAACCAAGGAAAACAGCTGCTAAGCGCCCATCATTTTCCATGGATCTGGCTTCTGGAGGACAACTGAATAAAAGGCAAGTGTGCCTGGTATGATGTATGCTAGTACATTCTCTGTCTGGGAACAAATACTTCCACACTACAGAGCAGACCTACAAGAATGCCAATCAAAGCTGGAATTAGAAAGCAGTCATCCCCACTTATTAAACATCTTGTTACCGAAGAAACTTTTGCACATTTTCTCTTTTAATTCTCCCTTGTCCATAAGACACCAGAATGATCATTTTCACTTCTTACACTGTGGTTTATGTGTAAATATACGAGCTTTCTCCTTGACCCTTCCTGTCTACTTTTTAATGTGCTTAATTTCCACTCCATGGTTACATTCATGCAAACAGAAAAATAAATTGGTAGGACAACACACAGCAGTAAGTAAGAGCATAGGAATCTTTGTTCACCAGTCTGAATTATACTGTCAAATTTAGCTTGGAAATAAAGTCTTTGAGTCAACGTTTTATGTCACCAAATCAATCTGTGTTTAATAAACATGAGGAACTCAGCACTCTGAGCTTGGAAGCAGTTCTTACCCTGTTTTTAGGGAGAGCAATGCATCATCTACACCCCTTTGGTTGAACTTTCCCATGTAGGCATGCATTTCTGCATAGTTATTACGAATATTCCTCTCTGTGCTGCCATTGGGCACAGTCCCAAAGCGGAAAGGAGGTGAGAAGTCATTGGGTCTCTGGAACTGGAGAGAGAGAGAGAGAAAGACAGGGACAGAGACAGAAAGAGGAAGAAACGCTTTAGAAAAATGTGAAGAGACATTAGTTAGCATTAGTGAGTTTATAATGGAAAGGACTCAGCTGTAATCCACCAAATACACTAGCATCTGGAAGTGGACTTCAACTCAATTTAATACATATTGTTGAGAGATTTCTATTTATCCAACCCTGAGTTTAATCTATAGCCCTTTCTGTTCCTTTTATACACATTGCACAATACCCATGATGATGGGCTTGAAAAAGGTATTCTGCAGTCAGGCCATGGCAGATTAGTTGCCTTTATTTCCCAAAATTGCCTAAAATCTTCACCCAGGCCTCTTAACTCAGGAACCCAAATATGCTGCCATTACATCATTAAGGACACATAGTAACATTATATTCACGGGGAGAATATTTGAGTATCAAATACATTCTGCTAAGAAATTTCCTCTTGATCTTCAAAGCATTCCAAGTTCTATTTACCCATTATAACTATAAGGTAGAAAATAACTTGCAGGAGCCAATGCAATTTTAATTACGTTCCTCCCCTTGCTTAAATTCTGAGAATGCTGCTCCTGTGCCTTCAATAATGAATCAAAATGTCTTGGATTTCTTACCCCTATGACATCAGCTTTATTTCTAGCTATTGCCCTGTAATGAGTTAGGTCTCAATATTGCTTCCCGAGCACATGATTTGATCGTTTGTATCTTCACAGCCTCCTCGAGTCTATCTCCTTAGCACAAACTCACCTTTCCCTCTAGACCAATTCATGCCCTTCGTTTCAAAATAGAGCTGAAAGTAATTGCTTCAGGAAGTCTTCTGTGAATTCTTCTTCTATCAGGTTTACCCCAAAGTGATCCACTAACACTTGTTATTTGCGTTTAGTGCACTGTAATTCATATTATAAATTCAATTACTCCCTAAATGTCCTGACTGAGTAATGAGAACTAGACTTTGATGTGGTCATTAATAGGCTGTGCTTGAGACTGTGAACAGATATGAAGACAAGCTCTATCACTCTGGGTGACCTTGGGTAGTTACCAGACACTGGGTACCATTTTTCCCTCCATAATAGGGAGGTGCCAATGCCCAAAGTTTTAAGATTGTGAGAGACTTATATAATATAAAAGAAGCACTTGGCGCAGTACCTGGTACACAGTAGGTGCTCTATAAATGTTCCTGTACTATTTTAAGTCCACATACATTTTAATTTTGACTTTCCTCATAAACAGCAGGCTGCCTAAGTTTTGCATTCTAAGTTGACAGAGAATACAGGCGGAGAGTCCCGGTTGTGCCTTGGCACAGGGAGGGCAGTGCTCTTGGTTTCAATACTGTACCTGTTACTTTGGAGCTATATTTGAAAATCTAGTCCATCAACTAGGGAAACACTAAATTTAAAACTGCCCGGGTTCAGTATCCATTCATTTCCTTCTCAGTGTTTTAACGTTTCACAGGCTACAAATTGTCACAGCACAGGAGCCATAACACACATTAAAGCTGCTTAATGCTGGTCATAGTTAAGAGTAGAGTCAGAGACTCAGGCTGTGGTGGAGGGAAGTCTGGGATGCCTCCCAAGACCAGACTTCCTGACTGGAAAGCTCCCTTCTGCAACCAGCAGTGCTTTATGCTGTCGAGAGCTTTTACTTACTTTTAAAGGCATTGTAATTTTTAAGTGAATAAAGAGACAAGAAGAGTCAGAGAATTTTAGAGTTGAGTGTGTTATTCAAAGCTAACTGGCTTAGACCTTTCATTTGACAAACGACAAAGCCAAGACCCAATGAGGGTAATTTGCTCAATAGCACACAGTGGCAGTGATGGCTTATATTATCAGTGTTTTCGCTGGCCTAATTATGAATGACTCCTCACGGTGCCCAGCAGATAGCAAAGCCTAAAGTAAACAAGGTTATGCTTTAATGAAAGAGACAGACACCAGAACAGTTCACACATCACTGTCAAATATAACATCTAGAAATCTGAGGAAAGCCATTGCCCAAATCCAAAACAGTGGAGCGCATGGTAGGGAGCATTGTTACCAGATAAACAACCTCTAGTCTATTAGTCCACACTTTGCTGGGACACAAACATTAAAATAGTCTAGATCTCAAAGCAGCCTCTGAAATATCACTGAAAGTTATCATTAGACCCAATTCAGATCTAGCATGAATTATCATAATCTACATTTATTTTTAAACTTAGCAACACATGGAAGGTACATGCAACAATTTCGACTAACCAAATGGAATCCAATGCCCAGCGTTCCCACTTCCTGATGGGGTTATGAGGTGGGATGTTTCTAAGCTTGGACTACAATTTCTTCAGTTTAAATGATCTTTAGATTTCTCTACGCTGCCTAATAATCACACCCATAAGTAAATAACAGCAAAGAAATGATGAAGATCCTAGAATAGCAAACAAAACTTTCAAAGAGAAGAACAAAGCTAAAGGACTTGAAGACTGACAAAGTACTGTGGCTTGATATAGAAATGATAAAGAGGACCTTTGACTAGTCAGAGTATCTGCTAGCAGATGCACACATACAGTCAATGTTAGCAATTCAGTGGGGGATAAGCTAGTTTCCAACAAATGGTGTGAAGATAATTAGATATTCATATGCACAGTGCACCTTATGGCACACCTCACAGGATGAATAGCAATGACTCCAAAGTTGTAAAAGTTTTAGGAGCAAATATAAAAGAATATTTTATTATCCAGAATTAGACAAAGATTTCCAAGATATAGTACCACATGGACATCCCTCCAAGAAAGGGGGGAAAAAAATAAAGATAAATTAGACTTCATTAAAATTCAGAACTTCTCATTAAAAGATACAGTTAAGATCATGAAAAGATAATCCACCAACTGGGACACAGTATCTGAAAATGAATTAAAGCTATTTAAAAAAAATGATTAGACAACAACAGAGCAAGACTTATATAGCTTAAGCATCTTCCATAAGAAAATAAACAGAGAAACCAACCAGGCCTCAGTGGGAAGAAGGAATAGTGAAGTGGAGAGATCTTTTTCTCAGAGGCAATTTCGATTTAAATTCTAGCGCTGTCTCAGACCAGCCGTGGGAAGATGGGCAAATTTCTTAGCTTTGCAAAGTCCCATTTTTTCTGGAAATACTATTTTAATAACTAAGATAATATGTAGGGAAGCACTTAACACTGTATCAAGCTCAAAACTGTTAGCTGCTTCTGGGGCAGTGAAGTTCTAATATCTAAAATTGCCCTACGCAAGGCAAGGGCAATTAGATTGAAAAGCCTTGTTCTTTAATTTGCCCCTTAAACTAGGCCAGTGTGGGGGCCAACAGAGAGAGCACATGACCTCAGAATTAGCAGAAACAGAAGCAGAAGTAAGCTTGTCTTTTCCTTTGAAAATTCTTATCTTGATTGGAAAGATATGAAGTTTAAATGAAACAGACGTTTTTCTTTAAGAATGCACCCCGACAGGGAACCCATGCTCCAGTAGATGGTCCTACACCAAGGCACATGCTGGCAGCACCCAATGGACTCTGAGTTTTTCAAAAAGGAACCCACAAAATTGGGAGGGCATAGTGGTGGGCTAAGGGATGAACTAGAAGGGAAGGAACAGGGGCTGGGCTTGATCAAAACACATAATGGACATATGAAATTCTCAAGCAATAAATTATCTAAAAAAAAAAACCCCAAAACTGTCATTGGAACTTGGACTTCATTACTTAATTAAAATTCACATTCACAGGGAACAGTATTGTTAAGATGACTCATTGGGGCAAAAAGAAAAAGTCTTCCAAGTACCTTGGTGCTCCAATAAATGTCATTGTAATAAAACTTAACCCAAGTTTGCAAGGCACCGTTGTCTAAGCTTGGTGACAACTGATGGTCTCTGGAGTTCGCAGGAAGAATAAAATTTTATACTGTGAAAAATCAAGTTGTCCTAAAATAGAATGGGGGGAACTTAAAAAATAATTTTAAAAAGTAAAAGTCCAGTAGGCAAGGGAGACCAGCTGTGAGATTAAAACAGTTCAATTTTAAAGTGGTCAAAATTGACAGTGTCTGTTATCACTTTCAGTGTTTTAAGACTTCTGGAAACTTGCAATGGTTTTCTAAGAGTCACCCAGTTTGGTTAGTGAAATAAAAACACAGAAGGAATGGAAACTCAAGAATCAATCCCATTTCACAGAAGAGAAAAGCAAAGCCCTGGAGAGGAAGTTAATCAGGTCTGGAGAACAATCAGATGAATCATCTTGCCCTGGCTTCCTGGCAAAGTGAAGTCACACACCGTAAGTGGGGTCACCTGGTGAGGGCATTCTTCTCTTCCAGCATCCCAAGTGCTTGCTCCCATCCGCTCTACTGAATCCAATATGTGTTCCTGGCAACTACTGTAAGTTACACTAGTGCAAGGGGCAACACAAAGCCAGAATGTTAAGAGAACTGTAATCTCACTTGATCCTCCTGGAGAGGAGCAGTGGATCAGAATTCAGTGCCCTAAGCCTTTCACATCGTCATCTCATTAGTCTTGGCAGTCATGTAAGGAGAAAGATGCCTGAGGGTCACCACCAGCAAAGGCCCTATTCTTACCAGGAAAGGCTCAGTCTGTGGGACCCTGGTGCTGTTTGGGTTGACTCTCCCCACAAGAGAGTCTCTCATAAAAGAAAGAAGGGGGTGGGCAGGGTATGATGCATTTTTTTTATTATTATCAAATATTTAAGTTGATTTTCCTAAGTACCGGGCTCTGTTGACTCATTAACAAAAGCTTCACTCATTCAACACCTATGTATGTGAAAGAAATAAACCCCATTATCTTCTTTAACTATGATAATTAAAATACATGAATTCACTTGGCAAATATTTACCAAGCATCTTTTAGTGGAGAGGGCCGTATTAAGATATAAAGAGACAAAGCTGGAAAAAAAAATAAATCAAACCCTATTTCCAAGGAGTTGACATTTCAGAAATGTAAGTGTTCATCCACATTTGTATTTATTTAAATCGTCACTCATTTCTTCTTGCATATGTTCTTTTATTTATATTTATATTTAGGAAGTATTTATTGGTATCTACTGTGAGTAGCAAGATGTTATACTGGGGATGTGATGCTGCAGACTAAGATCCGACCTTCAAGGAATTCGTGAGGGACAAAATACATATGTGTGTGTGTTTGTGGATATACACACACATATGTATGTATTTTGAATATGCATCATAAGCTAAAGTTAGCCCATCACACATGTTTTGCTATTCTTCATAGCAACAGGGAAGTCTATGTTTCCTCCCCTTGGTTCTAGTTTGAACGAGCGACTTGCTGTGGAGAACCAGATACCACCTTGAGACTTGAGACTCTAGAGAATAAGTAAGATTGTTGCAGCCTCTCCTTTTCTGCCTTGAAACCTCATTCCAAGGGAATTGGTTTATCATATGAGAATTCCAACATCCCCAGTCCCAAGGAACTAAGGGTATGAGCAAAGGAAACTGGAAAGAGACTAGGCCCTTTCCCATGTTAGGCAACTGGCAGTGGGTCACAGGGTCCCTACCAGAATGTAGAATTTGATGTATGGCCTCAGTAGGGAGGTTCCCTGCCCACTGCTCTGAAGTAAGCCCAAATAAACTCTGTTTCCCCAAACTGTAGTTTGATGAAATTCTGCCTCTCTTTGTCATTAGGGACCTAGAGAGGAGAGTGGGGCTTCTGCTCGTGCCTCCCAGAAAGAATTTTAGCAACAATTGGTGTGGCTGAGCAGGATACAACAAAATCAAGAGTGAGTTTAGGAAGAGCAATTATGCTTCCTCTGATACAGGGAAAGAGACCGGCCATCGAAAGGAAGTTGGGTGAGGGGAGAGAGTGAGCAGAGAAAAATCTGGCATGCTGGGTTATCCCCATAAGGGCTGATCATGCAGTGGATGGTGAGATGTGGAATTAAGGTGAAGCCACCAAGCCAGATGATGTCTGTGGGAGAAATCCTGGGATAGCAATCCATTTGTAGGTGGTAGGGAATGGCACACCTGCTGGGCCAATGGGGTCCAACATATGAATACTGAGATACTTTGAGAACAGCTGAAGGTCTAGAACATACTTTGCAAACCCTGGGAGTGCTGCACCAGAAGCAAAGGTATCAGGAAGCAGCCAGGACACTGCTATGTTGATAAGAGATATGTCCCAAGCAGAGGCAGTAGCCCGAAGGGAGACTGAAGGTTTAGGAGACAAATTAGAGCAAGAGAGCTATATGAGGCTGGCCTCTTCAGTACTGATCTCTGACTTTGCCAGTAAATTGGATAAAAAAGAAAAAGAGATGGAGGTTTTAGCCTACTATTTTTTATGGCTAGGAGGTCCAAAAGGAAAGAAGGCCCAGATCAGGTTGATAATAGAAGTCCCATCAGGGACCACAGAACTTGGAGGCCATGGGAAAGATCAGGTAGCAATGAAGAAGGAAGTGATCTAGAAATAGTGGAAGAAGATACATGGGTTTGACCTTTACTACAAAGAAAGGGAAATTTATGGTAAAAGATGCAGATGGAGGTCTTAACAACAGCCCAGGGCAAGAGACTTTGGCAATAAGAGAATACTCAACACTGGAGCTGTTGGAAGTAGGAAAACTTTCATACAATCAGTGAAGGAGCACCTCATCACTTGGCTTATGAGGATACAGTACATGGGAGCCCATGATATTAGTTTAAGTACTGCAGAAGCAGAAAAGATGAGCAGTATAACCACCCATCCTCCTTGAGATACAGGCTGCATAACCTGGAGCAGTGCAGGGGGAATCAGTCTCTGATGGACTGGCTTGTACGAGCCCTTAGAGATACTTGGTTATCATCAGTGGAGGGTCCCACAGATATCAGGGACCTGGAGAACAATAGAAGAGGGACAGACACTACTGAGAGAACTAGGTATGAGGAAAGCAATGTATGGTGCCCAGTTCACTGGACCAGATAGGACTTTGTCCACCAGAGATTTAAAGAAGAACTTGATTGAGCAAGGACCATTAGTATGGAGCTTTAGTGGCTGTGCTGAATCCCTTAGCGGGTCAAGATCTTTATAAGGTAGGAGAGGTTTGGCCAGATTTAAGTAACTTAGACCAGCATGTAAACTATGTCTGTAAAAGAATAGAACAACCTAAAAGGGATAAGCAATAAAGACAAATCAGAGAAAAAGGTATGCTTGGGTTACTTGAAGGCAAATGAGGCAAGATTTGTGTCAAGACAAACTTCTTAAAGAAAAAATTGACAAAAATCCAAATTCTGTGCTAAAGAGCTTCTGGAAGGCTTTAAAATCCAAGAAACACCTCACAAAAGGTATACAGAAGACAAAACTATCCTAGGGGTGAATAACAATCCCCCCCACCCCAGAATAAACAGGGTACATTTCTCTTCTGCAAAAGGTTATTCAAGGTGCAGAGACAGCCAAGCTAGGGCCTCTCCCAGAAGCCAGGTCAATGGAGAGACATCAGGTATGGTTAGAGCCAGGAGTCAGACACAGAGCCTGCCTGGTCCAGGGAAGCAACAGGGGCCTATGCAGGGCCAGGCAGCTTGAGTCAGCCTCAATGAGTTTACTGAGAATAAAGAAATGCATGGAGCCTCCATGTAAAAACACCAGCACATCAAATGGCTTCAAGAAGATGACTAAAGATACCATAGAACTAATGAAATTAATGCTTCTAATCCATGCTATTGTAGCCAACATGGATCTGTTGAGAAAACAGTTGATACAAGTGGATAAAGTCTTCTCAGACTGTGTTAGACCTTGTTTATGTTTCATTTAGTATGTAATGTTAACTTCTGAGTGTTTTACAGATATGACACCCATTTGAGAGAGATCAAGTACACCTGAAGAAATAAGGATGGAATATAAATTCACACAGTACCTGTACAAGGCCCAGGGATAGCTGTAAAATTATTGGGAACTTTATAGTCAGGTAAGGCACAAGTAAGATCTACCATAATGGTTGAGAAAGTCTACAACAACCTGAGCCTGTAGATGCCAAAGAGTAAACAAATATTTTCCACAATTGTTAACTTAAAAATCCACCCAGACGTGGGTTTCTCCCTATGAGCTGTTAGCCAGGGAAGCCCTCAAGGCCTCCTCTACAATAAAGGTCATTGCCACTAATTTTGGTTGCACACTGGAAGCAGATAAGACCCTATTGCTGAAGACATGGCATGATGTAAGCATGGGAAGGAGAGATCCAGCTGGGACTAAGCTGGAAACTCCTGCAAATGGATGGCTGGCCTTCATAGTGCCAGAGGGCCCTATGCAGATCAATAGGGGAGAATAGTCCCAAAAGTTCTGCCCAATGATGGATCCTCTGTGCTGCACTATTAGATGCCAAGCAAGATGTTCCTGCTGGTTCAATAGTGGCTCATCTAGGATATGCACAACCAGTGAATTTCCAATTGGATTTAAGGCCTGCTTCTAGGGAAGGAACACACATCTAGTAGTGTAAGAGAGGTCGACCCCAAGTGGCATGGGATGATATAGGCCCCAGTAGAAATCCACGGTAATTGTTTTGTAAAGTGGATATGATGCGTCCACTAAGGTATCATCCAAGCATTTGTGTTTATACCCATAGATTAGGTTATTACAGCAATCAGTGTTTGTTTAGATGTCCTTACTTCTTTCTATTTGTGTTTTTATGGAAGGAATGCCACTGAGATAGTCCAGCAGTTTGATGAAAACAGATGACGAAAAAGTCCAAGAGTTCCATATCTCATCACAGTAGAAGGAAGTTTGCCCTACATGTATGCCACCCTCTCCAAGACTCAGGGACTCTTGCGGAAGAGGATGGAGGAAAGAATTAAGAGCCGGACAAAGGGGTGGAGTGTTGCATGGACTTGTCCTCCACCTGGCAAGCTGGGCTGCGTTTGGTTGCACCTGCCTACTTAGATCAGCACAAACTTGACTATTGGTGCTCCAGAGGAAGGCAGGAGCAGAGAGAATCAGTCATGCCTTCCAACCAATCAGTGGCCTGAGTTGTTTGTGGGGGAGAGACTAAGGGTACGAGCAAAGGAAGCTGGAGAGAGACTAGGCCCTTTGCCGTCTTGGGCAGCTGGCATTAGGTAACAGAGTCCCTGCTGGGATGTAGAATTTACTATATGGTCTCAGTAGGGGAGCCTTCCCTTCTGGTCATGGCTATACACATAAGCCCAAATGAACTCTGGCTTTCCAAACTGTAGTTTGGTGAAATCATACCTCACTTTGTTTCTCGGGATCTAGAGAGAAAGGTGGGGCTGAACAGTACTCACTTCCCAGAAAGAATTTTAGCAACAGAAGTCCAACATCCCCAGCCCCAGCCCTAAGGTCACCAAACTGGAGACAGCCCTTCGTGGGTGCTCCTGTCTGCAGCCCCATCCCAGGCATCGTACCAGAAGTGCCAATAAAGCCATTTTGGACCCTTGAGTCCAGCCCTATCCAGCCCAGGTGTCAGCTAAAATCAAATGGTTTTATCAGTGCTACACCAAATAGAAGAGAGAATCAGCCAAGCTTTACCCAAATATCTCACCTCCCAAGACAGTGAAATACAATGGAGTTCTTATTTGGGGCTACTAAGCACTGGAGTCATTCTGCATAGCAACAGATGATTGCTTTGAAAAAGTGAAAATGAAACACTGGGAAGAGACTGGAACTATGTGTTAGAATAAAGAGTGGTAGGAGAACAGGTTTTGACGAGCCATCGTGGAAAGGCCACTGTGAGAAGGTGGTGACTGAGCTGTGAACTGCATAAGAAGGACCAAGTATCTAGAGATCATGTGGAATATGTAGAGGACCCTAGGATCTGGCCAATGCAAAGGCCCAGATATGGGGCAAGCTTGGTGCAACTTGGGCAATGAACAAGGTGAAGGGAGCCATGGAACAGCAGGGTTCTGGGCAGTGGGCACACAGAACAAAGGGCATTTCAGAGGGTGGCACAGAGGCTGAAGCACTGAGCACATTATGTGAGAGTTTTCTATTTGCACAAGAGAAACAAAGCAGTGTCTGTCTAGAGATGGTGAGAAAACCCAGATATGATCACGGACCACTAGAACCTTGCCATTTCTAGAGCCTCATGGATAAAATCAGGTTGGCTGGAAGTTGACATGGATGGAAACAGAGGCAGAGCCTGGTTCTCAAAGGGAGCTGAAACCTGTGCAGTAGAGTTTAGAGTTCTCACTCAAAGATGTGAGAGACGGCAGAGCCTCTCCCTGAGTTCACATCCCAGCTCTGCCTCTTGATAGCTATGTGACCTTGTACAACTCACTTAACTTTACTGTGCCCCAGTTTCTACACTTGTACAGTGTACCTGCATACCTAGTGTGAGTATTCAACCAGTTTTCCTGGGCAGCAAGGTAACCCAGAACCTGGCACATGATAAACAGACTACATTAGCTCTTACTGTTAAAATGATTATCATGCTTATCATGATGTCATTGGAGACAAGTGGAGGATTTTGTCAGAATGACAAAACTGAGATTTAGTGTTAGAAAGTATCCTCAGTTGTCAGCACGTACACTAGACTGGAAATGAGACAGGCCTGAGGTGACAGGCGCTAAGAAGGATCTGATCTGTGATAAAGGTCTGGGAACTGGGGTGAAATTCCAAGGGAGAAAGGCTTCCAGCAGGCCAGGATTCCCAGAAGGCTACCAGAAGGGAACCAAAGTGAAGGTTCAAGGAGGATGGTCTTGTTTGGAAAGGTAGAGGGGGTGCTGTACCAGGAGAACCCTCTGCTTCCATACTGCCAACACTGGTTAGCATTTCCAGTCAAGTTTGAAACACATTTGTGATGTCTTTAAAGACACAAGTAACAGGAGATTCTGACAGCAAAACCCCAGATCTCAATGCAGACCGTCTCGTCTCTGCTGTCCAGGCTGTTTTAACCCCAGACAGAGGCACCTCTTGCTCAGCTGTCCCCAGTCTTCAGGAGGTTAACTGCAATTAGATCAGGTGAGTGACAATGCATTAGGAGAGTGGCTCTGCTGAGACAGAAGAGGCAGGAAGTACTTCTAGAGTAAAGGGCCAGCCTTAGAAACAGCTCTCCACCTTCAGTCTGAGTCCAATCAGCATATGCAGATGAGGACGAACCAGTCCTGTGACCTTGCAGAGTTGTGGATTGGACATCCTGTTCACAGGGCTCCATCCACAAGAGAGTGTGACAATCCTTCACATAAATATGCATCTTGTCACTTCTGCTTTTACGTCTGAATCACAAAGAGAAGCGATGTCAAAATGCGGCTCAGCCCTTCTCAGCACCCAGGAGGAAAGAAGGATGGCTTTTGGGCTATAGTCTGTGTGCTGAGGACAATTCTATGGAGACTCCCTTTTTTACCTTCTCAGACCTTACCCGTTACCACTTTCAAATTATTAACTCTGGATAGCATCATCAGCACCAGTATAGATAATATGTCTATGAATTTTAACCTTGCATAGAATCTTGTCTGCAACACTGTGGAGAGACAGCACAATGCCATCACACAGAAAAGACCCCTGTGCCACTCTCTTGTAGACCCCTCCACTCCCGCACACAATGATCTCTTCCTAATCCTGCAGCTCTGTCTTCTCTAGGATGTCATATAAATAGAATCATGTGCTGGAATGTATCCTTTTATTTATTGTGTGTACATGTGCATGATGTGTGTGTGGTGCACGTGTCATGGTGGGAGTGTGGTGGTAAGAGGACACATTTATAGAGTGGTTCTCTCCTTCCACCTTTATGTGCGTTCCAGGGATTGAACTCAGGTCCCCAGGCTTGCAAGGCCTGAGCTACCGATGCATCTCGCCAGCCCAGCAGATAACCTTTTAAGACTGGCATTTAAACCTAATAAAGTGCCTTTGAAATTCTATGTTGTTGCAATTGCATCTACCAGGAGACTCTTCTTTTTCATTGCCAAGTAGTATTCTTTTGTACTGGTTTACTCTTGACTTTTTCCTACAGCTACTATAAATATTTGTGGATAGGTTTTTGGGTGAATTGAGGTTTCATCTCTAAGTATCCAAGTATGAGAGAGAGGAGCCTTACATTTCTCATATTCAGTCTTTCTGAATGCCTTCTCTTTGATCTTCCCAATTATCTCAGGAACTATAAAGCAAGACAGCAGCTGCCACTGCTTTCATTACTAAGGAGTGTTGGACTGGGTCATGCTGCTTGTGTATCTTTCCATTTACCATTGACATCCCCATGGGATAGAGTGGTTCTGGGTGTGATTTCGGCCCCTAGGGTCGCAGCTGAAGAGGGAACGTTGTGGCTCAAGGAGGAAGTCCCCTTCCTCTTCTACCACAATCCTTGCTAGGCCACAGCGGGAGGAAGAGGGCCTGATGAGCCAGGGTTGGTGGCCCATGCTTGTATTCCCAACTTGGGAGGATGAGGCAGGATGATTTTTGTGAGTCAGCCCGAGCCATGTAATGACTATTAGACCAGCCAGCTGAGGAGACATAACACGACTCTCTATTCCTAAAACAAAACAAGCCAGATGTGGTGATGTACAACTTGAATTCCAACATTCAGGAGGAAGAGATAAGCAGATCTCTCTGTGAGATGCAGGCCAGTCTATTCTACATAGTAAGTTCCAGGCCAGCAAGGCCTATAGAGAAACCCTGCCTCAATAAAACAAAAACAAAACAAAAAACCCAAACCAGACCAAACAACATCTAAAAGACAAAACCACCAAGGTTTAATTTCTTTTTTTTTTTTCATAAAGGGGTCAGATAAAAACACAGTAAACTTTCTGAGGGCACCAACTCTTCTGTTCTGTGGCTATCAATGCTTGATGGAGAAATGATAGGGAGATAGATCACTTACTGTGGAAGGACAATTTAATGCAAAAAACAGTAAGTGCATGTATGGTTTTCTGGCTCAAAGATGTAAGGCCAAATCTACTAATGTGGCTTAATAAGCCACTTAGCTTTTGAAACTGAATTTTAATCATATCCCTCAATGAGAAATAAGGCGTAACAGTTCATTTACAAATGTTCTATCCCAAAACATGGTTCCCAGAATGGTTACTCAAGACTCTGCCTGTGGCTTAGCTTGGCTATGGACATAGTAGTAGGTTAGGAAGTCAGATTTTTCACCCTCCTGAAAGTACCAATATGGAATGAAACTTGGAGGAACCAATAATTCTTTGGGGGCCAAAAGAGAGATGGACCAGTTGTTAAAGTGCCTGGTATGTAATCATAAAGCCTGAGTTCAGATCCCCAGAATTCATGTAAAAAAAGCAAGGTGGTGGTATGTTCATGAAAACCCAATACTGAGTAGGAGAGGATCACTGACGCTTATTGGCCAGGTGGTCTAGTTGAATCCATGAGCTTCAGGTTTAGTGGGAGACCCTGACTCAAAAATAGAGGTCTATGGAAGAAAGATATCCTGATACTGACCTCAAACCTCATACACACACACACACATTTGCATGTGGGAAGGTTGGAGAGCTGCTGTTCTCTGGCCTCTGGCCATACCATAATTCTAGAATATGCCTTAAGGGCTCTGGATGCTGTGCTGTTAGGGAAGAGTCCTTTGCTTCTCTGAGCTCAGCATGAAATAGGCATTCTTCCAAAAGGCTCCAGAGGGAAGAAGGTGAAGGAACAACTGGAATGCTCTCTCCTATCATCACTTTCCTGCTGTGGCTTGCAGAAAACAAAATCTCAGTTCTTCAGGTTCCTGAAATTAGTTAATTATCAGGTTTCCCCATAACAATGACCTTAATGCAGCAGAGCAATCATTTCTTTTGAATTTTGTAACATTTGGGTAAGAAACCATAATAAAAGGTTTTTATGAAATATTTCATAAAGCCAATGAATTGCAGCATACTGCATAGTAGTCAGCTTGCTCCCTGAGCTAGGAAAGCCAGAAGAAAGCGTTTAGTCCTGTATTAACCACATTAATTTTATTTGCTATGTTGTTATCTGTCCCCGGAAGTCTTGCGTGTTTGGCAAAGTCAGGTGTCCTTCTGTAAAATATCATGAATACACATGAGGTGGGCATACACCCTGGGCACGAGGTTGAGCTCTGAGATGAAAGGAAGGAACAGATACAAGCCCTACATTACAGATTAGCTGGAAAAAACAATGATGGTTCGGTGCCAGCAACAGCTAACACTCTCTTACACCGCATCCTATGTACCATACATCTTGCATATAGCCAGATGTGAAACTCCTCTTCAATCCATGAGGTAGGCATTCTTCCCATTGAACAGGTAAGGGCATTAATGCCGCAACAGATCATTTCAGTAAAGCCATGCAGCTAGGCATCAGCATAGCAAAGATTCAAACCCAAGATCCTCACACATAATTGTAAACCCCACTTAGCATTTAATACAGACAGGGCAGAGGCTCAGAGAGCAGGTAAACGCAACAATTCAAAGAACAGATGAACATGGCAAGTTCCCAGAGGGAGGGAAAGGAAGGTCCGTGGACGCTTAGAGCAATAGGGAATGTCACGAGGGGATGGGGCCGGGGAGGTGGAGCAACCTCTACCCATAGGCCATGATTTATTATAGGTGAGGACATCAGAGCAAGTGTTACAGTGTGAGCAGAAACACGGAAGCTCATGGGCATGGTGGGAGGAACGCTTGTGTGGCATACACGGTGCTCTAATATGGTGCTTACATAGAAGCCTCAGCATTAGCACAGTGAGAGGCCAAGCTAAGGATGCATTCAGCATTCAGATGGAAATTATTATTCTGCTGAAGTACAGCAGGGAAAACAGAGAAGCTGGGTCAGAAGTGCCTCCTAGGTAAGTATTAAGAATTTGGACTGTGGTATCATAATAAAAAGGTACCAAAGTAGAAACCTTAGGGTCAGAGGTGACTCCTGCTATTGCTCTCCCACACACACCTCAGTTTCCCTCCTGACCTTCTGACAGTTGCCAGAACACACCAGGTAGTCCCTACCTGAGCATCCTTGTCTCTTTGGCCCAGAAAGTCATAGATAACCCAGATACTGTCTGTCACTAGTATCAGTCCAGACCCCACAGTCTTCTCACAAAGGCCTCTCCTTCCCCAGCCGAGGAGAAATTGCAACAAATCTGTCAGTAGCTACCGTTCCTTTCTCTCATTATTTTTTCTCCTTAGCCATTCATGCCTTCTAATATTGTATAAAATTGCCTTTTCAGCTTTCTGTCCACTTCTCCTTTAGAATACAGTATAAGAGACAAGATTTTTGTCTGGGGAACCCACTGCTGTACCTCCAGGGCCTAGAGCAGTCACTGACCCTTAGTTGGATCTTGGTATGAGTGAATGATCTAATGAATGAATGCATTGAATCACACAGATGCAGTGTTCTGTGTTGTATGCTCCAAACCCTATATCCAAGTGCACAGCTTAGTGGTCAATGCAGAGTCATGTCAATATGCTTGTGTGTGATGTCTCTCAGTTCGAGTGCTGGTATGAGGAGTCTTGGTGCTGAGGTGTTAATCTGTCCACATGCCAGTCGAGGACATGATTCCTAGCATCTTCTCCACTTTTTCCCTTTAAAGAATGTATTAGATCCAAGATGCTGCAAAAGTTTGTCAGAATAAACACTTGACAATGCCTATGAGTATTTCTTTGGCACCAAAAGATGTGATAGAGTTGGAATGATCACAATGACATGAATATGAAGTGAACCAGCATGAGGGCAGGGCATTTGAGTTTCACCCTTTAGTAGTCCGTGTGTGACAGGTGGCCTGGGCTGTACTACTTCGACCTACTTCTAGACAATTGCTACAAAGAGGTTTCTTGCCTTCCACTGCGCTCCAGCTCTCTGATGCTCAGGGAGCATCCAGGGAATTGTTTCAGATTTTGTTTTTGTTTTGCTGTGGGTACAAGCAAGAGAAATAGCCTTTAAAGAAGAATACAGGTGGCATATGCAGATGGATCCACCATGGGAACGGAATTCTGGAGTTGTTCCAGAAGCATGATTTGGGGGCGATGACTGGAAGCTACTACCAAGACTGCTACATGCAAGGTGACTTGCTGAAGTAAACATAAATCCTAACAGCACCAGTATCTTCAGAGTCATAAAGCTGGGTTGGGACTTGAACTTCAAAGGACTATGCTAGGGGACATTGGGGCCAATGAGGACCCTCAGGGGACAGGCACACATTTACTGTCCTGACCATCTATCTGATCAGTCAGATTCAAGCTGAGAAATGGCAATGCCAGGCCGTACACGCTGTCTATCCCATTGCAACCCACTTATACCATTGCAACTTTATCTTCCTATGGTTAATAAAGTTGGCTCTACAGGGAGATGCCACAGTCAGCAGAATGTCAGTGCTCTGAGCTAGTCTAGAGACCTAACCAGGCAATTCTGCATCCTCTATAGGACTCACAATGGACCTCATAGGATGGGGATCTTTCAGGTTTTCAACCCTCTGGTAAAGAAACTTGTATAACCTTAACACACTGTTTCTCTGGATTTCACCTACCATCGATGTTTTCCGCTGAATACCCATATTTTTCTAGAACACCTGTGGACTATGACACAGAGCTGGAAACATGTAGATTGAATCACTTCCACACAGTAGGAAAGAAAGTCATGATTTGTCCAAGACCAAAAAGTCTTTCACTATAATTATCTCCGGTCTCCCTTTTAAAAACTTTTAGTTGAAGGACTGGAGAGATAGCTCCACAGTTAGGAGCACCGGCTACTCCCGCAGAGGGCCCAGGTTTAATTCCCAGCACCCATGTGGTGAGTAACAACCATCCATAACTCCAGATCCAGGGGAATCTGCGTGCGCCTGTATGCATGCAGGGTATATACACTGATACACACAAAATAAAAATAATAAAATATTTTAAAAGTGTTTGAATTGAATTTTGGAGATTTTCATACACTATGATTTGATGATATTTAGATTCTCTCCCATATCTCCACCTCTCCTTACAGCCCCCTGCCCAACCTAATACACTCTATTGTATATATAAGAAAGCCTATAGAGTCTCTCTGTGTCCCCAATATCCTTTTTGTAGGTCCATTCACTAGATCCTGGTTAACCTACCAAGAGCTGCATCCTTGAAAGAGATGGTTTCCTTCCTCCCAGTAGCCATCAGTGGCCAGTAGTTCCTCATGCATGGTTGGAGCTTCTTACCCAGTTCCCCATATCTATGTGGGGATTTTGTCTGGTTTGAGCTTGCACAGGACTTGTGCATGCTGTCACCATTGCTGTGAGTTCATATGAATAACTGACCAGCAATATGGAAAACACTGGTTCCTTGTG